>CM073321.1:40005891-41367627 GCA_037043015.1 Bryum argenteum
CGTCGGAGTGAGACTTTGGGTACTAATTGCTTGCCAAACTCCCGTCGCAATGATCTTATTCGCACGCTTATGAAGCACCACGAGGCCGAAGCCAAGTTGTTGGAGAATTGCACCAAGCTGAATGGCTCTAAGTCTAAAGAGACAAAGCCTTAATGTCCCTCCACCGTGGTCTTCCTACTCGGTTCTGATCAGGGATGTCACAGCGTCCGGACGTCCGCAGGGGGCTATGGGAGCGTCCGTGACTTAGAGATTTTGGACTATTTACCTAAGGTAAAAGGGGCGACCGATCTTCGTCCCGGGCGACCGGTCTTCGGCCCGGGCGACCGGTCTTTGGGCGGGGCGACCGGTCTTTGGGCGGGGCGACCGGTCTTTGGCCCAGGCGACTGGCCCGCCGACCGGCCCAACCCGGGGCGACCGGTAGAGCAGTGGCCGTCTGATCGGTCGATCGTGTTGAGAACTTGCACAGTATCCGAAGCCCCTTGTGGACGTCGGAGAGCAGGCGCCAACGCTCCCCAACACAGTAGGAGACGCAAAGACGTTCACAGAAGTCCACTCCCATGACGATATGGAGACGAGGGACGCTGGCCGCGAAGCTTCTCCGGAGGACACGGCCGTGGACGCTTCTATAGAAGTAAATGATGGGCTTGCACCCACGGAGATGGCAATGGAAGGGCCAGTGGAACATGGGGTCACAAAGGAGGCCCGGAAGGAGCGCAAGGGACAGAGGATGCAGCCACTCTGGTAGAGCTCCGCTCACCTTCACACAAAAGCAGTCATCAACAAAAAGATGTGACGGATATTAAGACTTGCTCCAAGACACCCTCTAGCGAGAAGACGGGCTCTTATCAAGTGTGTAAGAATTTCGTCGTCAGATTCCGACGTTAGGTCTGACATCAAATTCCGTCGTCAATGACAAATTGCTTCACAATTATTTGACATTTATTTGCGCCATAGTTGACATTATTTTCCGTCACAAATGACATAGTCTTGCATCATAAATGACATAATTTTGCATCACAAGTGACATTTATTTGCGTTGCAGGGTGACATTGTTTTCTGTCACAAATGACATAATTTAACAATATTCCGTCACAATTGACAGAAGTCTGTGTCATGCATGAAATTATTCGGTGTATTAAATGACATTATTCTGTGTCACAATAGACATAGAAACACGCTTGCAATGATATAAGCAGCTTGTGTTTTTTTTCCTTAAATTATATGTGACTGAAACAAAGAGCGTTTCAAGTCACACGACTCTTCCTGTCTGATGACACAAATTCACTTTGAGGTGATATAAGAGAGCGTTTTCACTGACATCAGATACCGTCTCATTGTTCACAAATTCAGGTTTTGCATGACATAACTTGCTTGCGTTTTCACTGACATCAAATACTCCGTGATGATCTCCACTTGCTTGAAAGACAACCACGAGCTGCAATGCCTACTAGAGGAGGACGACGTCTTCACTATGAAGTAGGCCGTTGGCTATATCCTTTGGTGGCCCTGTATTGGCTTAATGCGTGCTCAAGTAGACTTTGAAGGAGCGCCTACAGAAACCGCTGAAATAAGCCCGCACGAAATTCAGCATCAGGAGTGGAGGACAACAAGCCAAGCCGGAGCAAAGAAAGGGAAATCTCCTATGAAGGAAAAGAAAGCTCCTTCTCCATCAAAAGAGAAGGTCACATCACCACCAAAAGAAAAGAAGAAGCGAACTAAGACGAAGGAGGATGCCGCCAACACCCGCAAGAGAGTCGCATTTGATGAAGCGTTAGAGGTACGTGACATAGCGCGTTTTCCCTCAAGGCTTACATGTAAGGTATACATGCAAATTGATGCTCCATTTACAATTGAAACTAGTTTCTCGCTCTGTATTCTAAAACGCAGGTCAACTCGTCTCAATTATGGTCTTCGACGAGTAGATCACGGGCAGCACTGAAAGATACTAACCATTTGAAGGCGTTGGTGCAAGCTGTTGCTTTCCTCTACCCTCGTGATGATCCATCCATTGTGTATACAGGATGAAGCTGGGGATTCGGAGAAGTTGACATCTCCAAAGACTATGCCCTAAGTTGTAGACTAATGGCTTTATCACTAGTGGTGTTTGCTAGCATTCTGAACCACGGTAGCCTTTATGTGTTTCTTTAAAAGTCTGAGTGACGTCAGTAATACACGTTCTGTTGCGTTCTATTTTATGTCAGAGTGTATTATGCATGACGTTTGACATACGTCATGGAACGTGTCTTGTAACGTTATGAATGACATTATCGTTCATGTTAATGATTGTCTACTTGTGTCATTTAGGACGCTAACTACGCGTCAAACTCAACAGTGCGTGGTGTAACTTGAGACACAAAGAAGGAAATTGGATGCATCACTGGTAACGTTGCGCACGTCACCATACATGTAATCGCGTTAGATTCTGCAACATACGTATGCAACACTGTCAAAATGAACAAAACATTGTATCAGGCTTGACACAAAATCCATGGGACACATACGTTAATATGTGTCAAATTTAACACAAATTCCAATGTGGATGCGTCATTTGTGACGCAACCCAAGTCACCATAGGGTTAGATGCGTTTACGTAAACGCGTTAAAATTTCTAACATATGTGTTAAACAACGCTAAAATAAACAAAACATTCTGTCATTTTTGACAGAAAATCCAGAATATCTACGTCACTACAGACGTGCCCAACGTCAACCAACGTCTTAGGACGTTTTGGAAATCGCGTTAAAACAGAGGAGACAAGTGTTCCTCAACGTCAATGTGGACACTATCTCCTGTTTCTTTTGACACAAACTCCGAACTTCTTTCACATTCCAGAATGTGGTCACGTGTCACGATCTCAGCCACCAAAATTCAAATGCCACGTGAGATTTCCGATGCCACATCAGATCAGATTTTATTCATCACAAGGATGAAAACTTGTCCCACGTGGCATATACAAACGCGGGAAAAGCTGAAATGGAAAGGAATTTACTTATCAAGTTACTCACCCTAGGTAACTTTGCCAACTTTAAAGACGTCATTTTGACATAGCATGTTAAATCCCCGTTAACATTTTTTAACAGGACATATTAAACTCAAAAGACGTTTGTGACAAATTTAAATAATTTGCGTCACTTTTTCTGTCCGCGTTAAACCATGTTAAACCGAGTTAAAAACAGCATAAAAAACAATGTCCGAGGACCCTGTTTTCGTCTAGTGTAATCTTAGAATATGACGCGTACAACACAGCGCCAACGTCGATCCACTCAGGACGACGGTCCTCCACAACCCACCTAGCAGACCAACAATTCGTACTTCTTTGCCATGTCTCGCGCTGCGTTTTGGGCCTCTCAATACTGGATAAGAAACTTCCCGTACTTAGCAATACCCTCCTCCCTACAAACAGGGGACACTGCCCGACCTAGCCACATAGGGCATATTGCTGGGTTTTCAGGTCTTGGGAGGACCCACCAAAGGGGAGCGATCTGGCGCCAAGGGTTAAATCTTTCTTCAAGCCTCTCATTAGCAGGTCCGGAGTACGCCTCAATTTCTTCGTCCTCCGGAGTAACGTCCAGTGGTAGCAAAGTCAGACATGGGACGGGGAACAAGGGCCCTGGCCAATCGTGAAGCGGCCAGAAGCCCTCAACTAATCGAGACGATGTGGGGGGCAAAGGCTTTTGGATTTCTGTCAGCACTCAAGACAAGTACTCGACATATGGTTCGAATGCAGCAGCAAATGTTGAGCACCTCCTCCGACCACTCTCCCAGTATTCAATCCATTTACAAATTCCATGCATCATGAAAGTCCATCGGTTTGTTCTTTGGCTGCAGCCTCCTGCGCCTTTGCTTGATTCCCTGTTTGTGATGGAACTTTGCAATCCCACATATGCTTGAAAGGAACCGGATTCAGATCACCAGACGGTAGTTAAGGTAGCCTGTTGATGTCCTCTTTCCAAAGACAAATTGGTGGTTTGTTATGCGGTTGCCACTGGGAATCCAGCGCTGACTTCTTCCATCTCATTACTGGCCAGCCGTCCGAATCAACATAGAATTTGAAAAGGTGCATCTCCCCAAGTCCAATCAATCGATAGCATTGGTAACCCTTGACGTAAGACTTGAAATCTGCAGTGTCTTGCACAAACTCTGGCATGAACGACAATTCTTGAGACTGCATGAAAGCTTTCATAAGGTTTGCAAGCACGAAGGTATTCCTGCTCTTGAGAGCTTTCGAGAGATGGCTAAAGTACGCATCAATATCTTCATGAGTATGTGCCACTAATAGAAACCTAGATTGGATATCCTCCAATACCCCCTTGGCCGTAAGCAATGAGAAAAATGACATCAGGTACTTGTTTTTGTTGTCCTTCGCTGAATCCTCTAATTGAAGATACAGTTTCTTAGGCAGTGGAGACACGCCAAAGAATTTGTTCGGATCCAAGACCGTTAGGGCATCGGTGCACTTGAATTTTCCGCGTAACAATGCTTCAAAGAGAGAATTAGCTGGTGGATGAGGAAAGAGTGTCCTCGATTCTCGAAGCTTTGCAAGAGACGAAATTGTGGCATTGGGTACGGAGGACCAGCAGTCCAGTGAGTAATGCGCATAGGCGCCGTCACTGTGGCCATGAATAACCATTCCCGTCACGTTCATTAGAAGCTGGCCCAAGCCAGCCGTTGCCTTTGTTGTAGTCCTCATCCGTGGAAGAGCTGTCTTCGCGGTATCCATTTTGTCATGAATCACACATTGATTTTCTTGAGAATTCCGCTTTGACTCTTCACGCCAAGTTGCATATAGCCGACGACAAAATGTCTGCTGAAGGGCGTTGCACTCGGTACATTTTGCAAAACTACTCCCAATGGGTTTGATAGCAACGTTATTGAACATGCCCGTCTTGCTTCCGCTAATTGCAGACTGACTAAACGGCGGCAGGCCGTAGCAAAGGTTCGTCTGCGGAAGAATTCAAAGAAACCAAGTTAGATGAAAATCGACTCATTTACTATTACAAGCGAAGCAGACATATTACTACAAATATCTAGACCCAAGAAGCCTCGCTCAGGCATGGGGCGCACGCCCCAGCCCGACCTTACAAACATCTCAATTTGAAGGTAGGAATTTACCTCATTAACATCGGCGTGAACTTTCGTCTAGTTGTTAAAGGCCGGAAGATACTCCAATGTGTCGATTCGGCGGGGTTATCTGGTTCCGCGCATTTGGTTAGGCATCTGATCAGCGTTCTCCGACACAATTGCTGCAATTGTGCCTATAGCTTGAACCGTCCCGATGCCAGGACGCTTGATGCCTTTATTTCCATGCTGACCAAAAAGAACACCTACCTTAAAGTTCCGAATGTATCGATGGAATCTTGATCTGGCGATACCATGAATTTTATACCACGCCATATTGCACAACTCAAGTCTCATCAGCGTCATCAACTTCACTCTGACCCCCTGTTTGGAGTGCATTTCTCCACTGGCCGCAATGCAGTACTCACGCCCGTCCTGTTACTCTTTTAGATAGAACAACTGTCTAATAGAGCAAGTATGTGACGAGGGAAATCGTTGGCAACACAGTAAATTGCAGCAATTCTCCGCGCTAATTTGTCGAATCTCGGTGTCTCCCGTCATTTTGGTGTACAAGGAAATGACAAGACTTTCATGGCACTTCCTGCTGACAAATCAATAGGGAGGTTTCTGAATCCCCCCCCCCCCATATATGCGTGAGGGTCGATGACTTCCGGCAGGGACGCGAAGTGTTGAAGTGTGTCAGTCAGGGATCGACCACTGAATGCAAAAAAGCATTTTGAAAGGGGCCACTTTTTATGCGTCATAATGGACATGATATCACCGGTCATCACCTGAAGTACAGTGACTCCAACAGAGTCCTCAACAAGAATACCATCCTAGTAGGGGTCAATGGAATCTCAGCAGTTGATTCTACCCGAAGCCATAACAACCCCGTCATCACCCTTCCTACCTCGTGTCCCATCCACGGGGATCTTGGAATATAAGGAGAGTCCACACCCTCATCACTATCATCAGTGTGGGAGTCTTCCGGTGGAATCATCAAGTCTATGACTTTCCAAAGCACACTCTTATCAACAGATTGACCGAGGACACTAACACCTACCCGGCATGGATGGAGAGGCAAAGATGAAAATAGTGGAATGATCTTGGATGGCCGTAGCAATACAAAGTCATTACTGTTGTCAAGCGAATGAATACCTTGCTAGTTGCCAGCAAGATGTGCTTCAAGAATAAAACTTGACCCCACCTCCCCAATCCCAGGATAAAGAAGTGTGACATCCATCCCATACCGATACACAATGTCGTGTGAACTTCTTCCACTAACCCAATTAGAATTTGGGAAGCTACCCGATGCCATTATATAGAGCAAACGTGTATCGAGGGCTTGCCCAATGCAACTCACTAGAGGTAAGATATCAACACTTGAATCTCACGTTCGCCCGAGGTCGTTCGTGTCCTTGGCCAATCACTGAGATCGGGTGTTGCGAGATGATCAACTTGCCGGTGATGCTCAGCCTGCAAAAAGGGTATTCGAGGAATGCAATGTTAATTCAGTAAGAAGTATCCTACCTTCGATGACTCAATGAAAATTGCTAAGCCCTGGTAATCATCTGTATATAACATGTCAATAGTAGTATTGTTGTTACTCCAAAACGAGAACGACTTCCTGAGAATTTATGAGCTATTACAACTAAGAAACCTATGCAGAAATGGCCGTAAGTATTGAAGAGATTGAGGCTAATGAAGCAATCTCTGAAACCTTCAAAGGCCCATTAACACAAGATGGTCACTTAATGCAGATACTTACTAGCATACTCTGATCCTATCAAGGTCTAAAATGAATTCCACCACAACGGTTCTAGAAACCATTATATTCTTAAGCTTGCCAAGTTCATGGTTCTCACAGATTCTATACAAGATCTGTCCTAGTTTGATTTAAGAGTGCTTACTGATCTTTCAGAACATTTACAACTCAACTACATTGTTTCATAAAGAATGACTAAGAGGATTGTGGTCACTTCCTCTGGCATATAAGGCAATCTAGTAACAAGATAGGAATACTGAATCTACTAACTGTTCTAATGAGAACTTCAAGATTGATACTGCATATTGAGCAAAGTACCTCACTCAACGGCAAGATCGACTTGTGGAGCAGAAGTCTGTAGCCAAAATTGCAAGTTCCAAACACGTCTAACCAAATTTTGAGGATGAGTAGCAAGTAGCCAACAACTCTAGATTGAACCGCCGACACTTTTCCGCCGATACAAAAGAATGTTTCCACCAACTAGAAGGGCCTTAACTCCAGCATCAACTCCGGTCACTCAAACACATCGTAACACAATGAAATCAAAATACGTAATGTTCTACAGAAAAAGGCATGGGCGTGTGCTACTATTGTAAGTCAGTCAGAAACATAAGAGAATTTGGAAGACAGATTTATATGATGGGTCCTAGCGTGAGAAATGGCGGAAAAGACTGTGAATAAAATATTTATTACCGATTTCTTGAAAATGGAGGGAGATCTGAGTGGACGGAGATGTTAGTGGCTTGAACAATGAAATAAAATATAAAGGAATTTGTACGAGACGTGGGAGTCGGTGTCAGCCGCACTTTGGTTTACATTATGATTGTCCTGTACGCTTGCAACCGTTAGTGATTGCATAGTCATGTACCACAACTAGTCTTTTAATTTACTGCACATTGGTACATTTTGTAGAATTAAGCATGAAAGGGTTGAACGACTACAGATCTAGTTTTGGAGTACAAAATGAAATCAGAACTTTGAGGCTTGTACCGTCTACAGAGAATCTTACAAGTCTAAATCTTATACTTCTTTCTGGACGGACATTGTAAATGAAACATCACAAAACAACATATCCATAACTTTGTACTTGTCCAGAACAATTGTGTGAGATGTTGTTGAATAGACTTGTACTCGGAATATTGTTGCATTAACCCGTCAACGTTCATTTTTGTCGATTCAACCCATGCCGAAGTCTCGGAGTCGCCTTTGGATTTATAACTTTCATATTCAAAACCATATTTATTCATTAATAGTACATACACTGTTCGTGACAAAATCAATTGGATATGATAATTAGAGAATTGTATATTAGCTCAAAATATTATTAATCTACTAAACAAAGTACGAAGCAAATTGCTAACCTCATCAAATATAAACAAGATACATATACATCTCTTAACCCCTAAACGTCCCAGCCTATTTTTAGCCAAAAATCACATTTTCAAAAAGAGTGTCATAGATGCAAATGAATATAAGCTATTTAGATCTCAACTGTACAAACTTGTAATAGACTTGTTGTAGGTCATGTGGACCAAAATTTGAGTCATAAGGCCTTATAGATTGCAGGACCAAAACATATTAGTGCGCAAAACAAGCTACAAAATTTCATTATTTTCACTTTAGAGTGGAAAATCTACCAACAAATTTACTCTTATGAATAAATCTCCAATTAGAAAGTTGTTCATCTTCATCTTATTAGTACCTCTTGGTATAAAAAAATCATCAAAATAATTACTTGGCTCAAAAAATACCCTTGCAATGGTGAAAAGTACCCAAAAATTTACATATAGTCCAAAACTAGTCCCTATGCACTCAACTCTATGCCTTATCTACGAAACATCTTCGATTTGGTCAAGATTTGTACCACTGAGAGTAGACTCTATTTAGAATCCATCCAAAAAAATAAAGTTGAAATCTAATGGTAGATGAAAAAGATATAGCTGTTCAAAAATCATTCATTTTTTTACTTTTTTCATTGTCGAAACATCAATGAAAATAACGGGTATTTAACTAATTATGGACAATTTGACAGTCCAGAAATCAATCAGCTTCCGTCTGACAGACCTTAGAGGCGCAAAACATAACAAGAAAGGCAAAATATCTAAATGAGAGAAAATAATAGCAAACCGCAGAATCTAAAGATGAATACACTAATAGAGTAGGAAACAAGTCCTTTTCATTAAAGGAATAAACAATTATTCCAAATGAAGCTGGACCCACTAATAGGTGGTATCGGCGCCCAGCCGACAGCTCTAACTTTGCTTCAATAAATATTACAACACCCTATTCATTCTTCGGCAACACCAGGAACTGAAACAGAACATAAATATAACATAGGTAAATTGCAGGGGTGTCAGATCGCAGCCGATAAGCAGCAATGCGACTCCATCACCGGCTTCCTTCTTTCTCGCGCTCCAAGTTCAACAATCGAGGATACACTTCCTTGGACAATCTCAATTTGAAGACTGACTGCGACAGCGACCACGAGTGCCAGTGCTGCACCGGCTCATCGGAGGTTGTGCTGCACCGGCTCATCGGAGGTTGTGCTGCACCGGCTCATTGCAGGTTGTGCTACACCGGCTCACTGCTTGAAGTGTCGGCTTGCAGCCAATAGGCATGTAGACTAAGTAGAACCTAGCAACACTGCAATCTGAGAGGAACACCGTACTTAAGGGAATGAGCAACTTCATAATGAAGTTGACCGGGTCCATTAGAAAGACTTATATAATCACTCACAGATTTGAACTGGTATAAGGGGTAGATGAATGGAAGGATATCTGTAGCTACATTCAGAATAGTTGTACTTGAAGACGTCAAATCACCTTGGAAAGGATAAGGCATGTAGCACGCAGCATCCAACGCCAACCTTAAAGCGAGAGGAGAAATATCAACGAGGAAAAGCTGGTCGGGCCTGCACACCTCATGGGAACGACGCTTGGAATAAAGAGTCTTCAGGAGCTTGTAACACCACGGAAAATTCAGAGGACGATCACAGTACTCTCTACCAAAAACAAATGATAGCCTGTCCATCACTACAGAAGGTAGAATGTAAGATAGGAGAGCCTTCAAGTCAGGGATCGGCATCGTACACCACAGTCCAACATGGAAGCGCTCCAACAACATGGCAAATAACTTCGTTAGACCTGGCCGCTTGATAACATTACGGTGAGCATTCCAACGATGCGTTGGAATATTAGGGTTGATGTAGCATAGCAATCCAGTTTGCATAGAATGATACATTTCTTGGACGAAGAAGTATGAGCAATGTCATAATCCAAACGGCAATCACCTTGAACAATACAAGTGTGAAATAAGTCAGACCAAAGGATAGAAAAGCCATACACAGCAAAAGAATGATAAGGGCAGGCATATCGGTCTGCAGCCGACAAGAAGACAAATCCAATATAAACTTAGAAGTGTCGGCTCGCAGCTGACAGGAGAAGACATCAAACTGGACAGTCTATGAGTAGAAACATCAACGCTATAATGACAAGAAGAAGCCACGGAACCATGAGCTAAAAGGAAAAAAGCAGCGTTCATGAAATATAAGAACTGATACCAAGAACGGGAACATGATGAAACACTACATAATGAGATAAAGAGATTCTTCGCAAATTAAACATCCTCGAAATATACAATTAAGAAAAAGTCTCGCGTGAAATCCTACAAAATATGCAGAACTAGAAGTAAATCTCAGCAATCTACAATATCTAGTTCCCTAGATCATCAAATACAATGATTCCAAAATCTATACACCCATGCTAAGGACATGTACTAAGATGGTATTCTATGTAGGCTAACAAGAGGTGTATCTGCCGGCAGCCGACAACTGGAGACTCTTGAACTTGCTCCAACATCTTGAACACCTTGTAGGCAAAAAAAAGGTCGACCAACATCTATCTTCTTGTACTGCTCCTAGAGCGGATGAATCGGGAACATACGGTGTTTCCCTAACTTAGCGTGCTCCTGAAAAAACTAACGAATAGTTTTTCCAGAGGAATAGAGTTTATATAATAGAGGCTGCAAAACCTTCTGAAAGTAAGACCTGCCACTCACATTCTGCTCGGAGGTCAAAGTGCAAGTGGAGGGGTGGAACGAATTGAACAACTTGTTCAGAACGTACTTGTAGGGGGAGTCGTCAATGAGAAGCATGTTATGCTCATTGGCAGCACGAGCAACCAGCTTAGGACTCATATCCAGGAGATGAGCAATTGACTTAAGGAAGAAGGGCCGATCAGGATTATGAGGCTCCCGATAGCAACTCCGGTTGCAATAGTGCTGATCGAACATCAATCAGTCCTTAGGAAGGTTGGGACAAATGGTGCGAATGAAGTCAATCTTGGGAGCAAGGTTCTTCTGAATGACAGAAGACCAGAAACAAATTTCGAACCTTGCATCAATGCAAAAGGTAATTAGTTCCGCAAGACCAGGTCTTGCTCTCGCCTCCTACTTCTTCATAGGACCCCCACCGGGAACTATCCTACGAGGAACGAAGTGAATGAGAGTGCCATTCACGTCGAAGAGAATGAAATATTTCAACGGCTACCTACCCTCGAGGTAAGAGACGAGTCGAAATGGAGGTGCCCTGCAGCGATCCATGAGAAGCGGAGTCCACGAACTCCTCATTCTCAGATTCACTTGACTCTGCAAGAGATTAGAGCATTTATACAATAAGCGAAAGTGCAGCAACAAGTATGCAACAATGCTAGGTGAGAGCGAGACACAGGGGTGTAGCTAAAGGTTACTGGGCAGAGAGTGTAACAGCTGGCAGCCGACAAAGGAACATTTGACGGCTGGCAGCCAACAGATAGCCAACCCAATAAATCACACAAAGTGAAAGAGACGAATCAAAGAAAGTGTAAATGGTGGCAGTCGATACAAACAAGATCCAGCTTCATAATTGAAGGGAGATGAATAGTGCAAGGAAATGACATAAGGACTTGTCGGCAGGGAGCCGATAAGCAGAGGGAACACTGTTCAGAGAAATCAACGAAGGAGACTAGGGATAAAGACGAAAACGTGAAACGATAATATAAAGTCGGCTGGCAGCCGACACAGACTTACACGGGAACGAACTCGCCGAGCACGTTACAACCAGGAAACTCTAAGAACAGAAGCACTCTAGAACCTACGATGCTGATGCAATGGCGACAACAGACTATATACAAGAAACGCCGTTGTCTAGGACAAACCTCTAGGTAATTGTTGTTGCATCGGGGAACCATGATCCGACGCAGCAGGAGACAGAACCTCGTTTGGGGCGTTGATGTCGTATACATTGTCCGGAAAGAGGGCCTCCAAATCAATGGCGTCCTCTCGTTGATTCCGAGACGCCGGCGCTAAAGATTTAGCTCTTTAGACTACCCTACGGGAAGAAGACAAAGGAGTCGGTTGCCGGCCGATAGGGGCAGGCACGGACTGGGACGGCCTCTGAGGGCGACAAGACGCCGACACCTGCTCAACAACGATCTCCTCGTTCTCTGGGGGATGTTGCAAATTAAGCTGCATCGAGGTCCCTGCAAAGGAAGGCCGATCTGCTCTAGTATCAGAAGCCAGGGATGACACAGGGAAATCGTGTCGGCCGGCGGTCGATACAGGCGGAGCACCAGGGATGTTAGGAGGTGTGAGGGAAAGTGGAGTGAGATTTATCTCTTCAACCAATTCCTGAATCCTTACACCGGATGCCGGACATCGTGCAGGGTTGACCGGCACTCGCGACAAAACTAAGGGGCCAACGTCGGTCTCCATATCCTCGGCTGACGAGTGGGGAAGCTCAACCCTATCGAGATTAAGTCCCTTCGCTCGTTGGACAGCCAAGTTGAGATGGTCTCGAGTCCTGACGAACTCGATTACGGACCTCCGGTTTCTCTGCATGGCCGGGAACAAGAGTAAGACAATGTCGGCTGACAGCCAATACCCATGATAATCCAAAGTAATTACTGGATAACAAATAAGGAAGAGTGTAACATAATAACAAGGTGTCAGCTAGCAGCTGATATAAAGTAAAAGAGAAGATGGCATAACAGTCCGAGCTCGGTAACGTTACCGCCACCCCTAACGTTGATTACGGTGACCTTCTTTGAATTGAGAGTAGGCTTCAGAAGCCTCTCAAGAGTCTCATGGTCAATACCGCAGAATCTCTCATTCCAATGAACAGCACCTTCAGGACAAGCCTCGAACCAATCTACTGGCTTTGCGATCCCAATGTGCTTCTTGAAAGTGGTCCACCGGTCAGCATCCCTGCGTACCTTTGGGTACGTGATGGTAAGAGTAACAAGCGGCAAAGATTCTAGCACGGACTTCTTGAAACCCCCCCGAAGACACGGCTTGGAATATACTGTCTGAGCTGACCAAGCACTATCTTCGACCGTCCAGACAGCAGGGAGAAGATCCCGTTGCTTCGCATTAGTGATGATCAGCATCGGGATTGGATATTCCGTCCAAGTGGGAGTCGTGTCGTCATCGTCCATGGCAAAGTTGTCATCACTTAGTGCGACCTTAGAACGATCCGCGAGCGACCGAAGATGCCCTCTACCGATAGGGATCAGGTCTCTAACCACACTGTACCCAAAGTAGACAATTAGGAGTGGGTCCTTCGGAATATCGGCGTGGCCAACAGCAGCGTCGATCTCCTGCACAACATCAGCAATCATGTCCGCAAACCGGCATTCAAAGTGAGCCTTCTCAACATCGACCTCCTCCGTCGTGCCCTGGACGTTCGTATATGTGTCCAGGATGGTGCTGAATATGGGCGGCTCACCCCGTTCTTCGACTTATCCGTCGTTGGGTTCATTGGGTTGACGCGACCATTGAGCCACTCGTTCCCGTCGGTGTACTTCTTGAGGTCGGTCCAGATGTTGCGCACAACACTGGCGGTGAAATGGTGCTCCTTTGCCAACTTGTCCCACTCAGAATTGGGGTATGGCGACTAGTTTGCATCCTTGCACGGAAGCGGAAACTTCTTCAGCTTGTAAAGAAGCTCGTTCATAAAGACCCGATCGAACTTCTTGTCGGGCACCAGTCCTGCAGTGTAAGTTTGTCCTTTGTCTTGCTGTTGGACTTGATGCAGACGCGATTCGCAATGATCCCCGCAGCAAGCTCCTCAAGGTCGGAATCACGAAGACCCAGTGTCGGGACAAGGTCAGTCTTTATAATGTTGGAGATAGAGGGCCGCTTGATAAGTCCAGGCTCCTTACAATCGTCCCCCATGACCTCACCTGCTTCCCAAGCATACAAGACCTCAAGCCACGTATTCCAAGCCTTGTCACCGACGAATACTAATGGGAGCTTGGTGGACACCTTCTCGTTCACGAAGTGCGCCATGACTTGAGCCTTCGCAACCTGAAGAACAACTATGCAGATTCAGATAAAAGAAGGCAAGAAGAAAGACTGTCGGCTGGCAGCCGATAGATGCCACATTCTAGTCCACATCACATACTGTAGTTCAGAAATTACTACCATCTAAACAAGAGAATGATAAAGGGGATTGATGAATGTAGTATGGATTTTGCCCTAATCTAAACTACTTACAGTATAGTGTGGTTCAACGGTGGAAAAGCAAAGTAGTCTGTCGTATTGTGACTAAGGTCACATGTATTCGCGGTATAAGTATAACTATGTATAAACGTACCTGAGGGCTTGTCTTGCGGCGATTCACTCTTAAACCAGGGATCACTCAACAATCGCCTGCACTTCGTTTTCAGCAGCGCTACACGGACCCCAATGAGATCCTTTGGAGGCTTCGCTGCCCGCACTACCTTCAACACTGATCCACAGGGTCAATAACGAAGTGCTCCAGCCTTCCCCCTTGACTGTGCCCAGTCACTAAACCTTCACCAGCAGCCTGTCTGTTGCCAATAAATGACAATCTCCTTTCTGTTCCTTTCCTTCTACCAGCCAAAAAAAATTGATATTGGGCTGTAATATAGAGATTCTTGGATCACTTCTGCTTCACATGTATGCTCGGGTAAGCCGATGTGCATGAAGTTTCCGGGATTTCATCAGCTGGTTTCTCGTGAAGCACACTCGAAGCAACAGTAGCCTCATCTCATGTTGCAGCTGTTGAAGTGATGCGATATCCACTGTCCCATCGATCAATGAAAGTCCGGGTATTGGTCATGCAGTTAGCCACCTTTAACTTGCTCTCTGGGCCGCTGATGAGAAGAATGTGTACCCATGTCTCGTCTACCACCTTACAAGTGATCAAATTCCTCCTGGTATGACACCAGATTCACTCACTGCTGTTAAAAATGCACCTCCGTATTGCTCTGCAAATGTTCTCAAACGGATTCGGAAGGTGCGATAGTCTGAGATCTCGTATCCTAATCCCCGATGCCTCCTTTGTTCCGTCAGAATCCCATTCTATCGACTTCCGCATTCATCACCTAATATATTTCCACAATCGGTTCACTGTCCAACCGCCAAATCTCTTGCTACACTGTGACTCCACCCTCACTAATTCAGGGAACGCCCCTCGGCAATACTCACACACCAAATTCACACAGATTATGTAGAACACAATTAAATGCAAGAGAAATATGACGCACAATTAACAAATTGCCGTTGCTGATTCCACGAACTCTCGCAGACAAGAAGCATCACCTTCACTGTGACTCACAAAGTACCACAATTGCAGGTACACAGAATAATTACACACCAGATGCAAACAACAACACATAAAATAATATAGCACAAGAGATTGAATGCAGAAAAGCTCACGACGCGCATTGAACAAAAAATCAGAATGCCGTGAAATTACAAAAGGAGGGTGGTTATGCGCGGGGAGGAGAAGGGTGCGCCCCCTGCGAGAGGCCGCGGCCACTTCATCCTGCCTTGTTCATCCATTGTCTTTTCATCCATCCTCTAATATACTAATTATTTTTAACACTAATTTCTATTTACTTGCCTTTATTAAAAGATTTCTACTTTTTATGACTTTTCATCTAACTCTTAATACTTTTCCGTATATATAGTATAATATCTATATAAAAAGTATAAATTTTCTAAAACTATTCCTATAAGTCTAAAAAGTAGGTACTACAATGAATTGTGTCGGCTGGCAGCCGATAGAAATGGCAGAGGTGAACGTTACCTCGAAGGCCGGTGACGGCTTCCTGCCTCCTTTGTGTGGCTCAGGGCACCCGAGTTGCTTCCATGCTGCCCTCCCGAGCTCCACGCATGATTGAAAGGATTCCTACGCGACCTTCTCTCCTATATTGAGGTTGAGAGTGTTCGAAACCCTGCCAGATCTTTGGGGTCCCTCGAAAAGACCGGAATAACTTCAAATTCAAGAAGCTACTTTTTGGCTTCCGATCCGTAGAGGTACTTGTTTGCAAGCTCGCGGCATGCTGTCACCGTATGCTGTCCTCCGATGATATACCAGTGGACGCTATCGTGTTTCCACCACAGCACCTTCGGAGCGCTCTTCGGGTCACTCTCGTTGACCTTCCATATTTCTAATTCTCCGGGTATGAAATCCATGACAGCCATCATCCCTTTATCGTTGTCACGTGGCGCCCGTTTAAGAGGGATATTGTGGATTTCAAGTTTCTTGCAAATTGCCCCGTAGCCCTTGTAAATGGCCTTCACCTTCAAAAAACATAGAATACATGAACAAAAATGAACAGTAGATGTATCGGCTGCCGGTCGATACGTAAAGCAGTACATAAGAAGGAGAAGGTGGGAGGAATAAGATACCTGGCCTAGACGTTCCTTTGCAATCCGTCTGTACTTAAGCTCGTCCGGAGCGATGTGCAGCCGGTCGCTAGAAATAACCCTAGAAAGCCTGCGCTTCTTGTAGGGGAAATAGTGACCGAGACCAGACTCCAATGCCTTGTAAATGGCATCGATCTCAACGTCCTACGTCTTCGATATCATTGAATTGCCCTTATTCAGGGCCTCGTCGAGAGTGAATTCGACAACATCCTTCGACGACTTCGCCCCTCTCTTGGGCTTCGCGGGCTCTTGACTCCCCTGGACGTAGTCCTCGACGTCTTCACCGAGATCAACCATCTCGGCTGCAGGTCGCTTCTTTTACGACAAAGCTGGCTTCGTCTTTGACGATGATGGATTCGCAGCCGCCGTTGCATCAATTCCATTGTTGACGGCAATTCTAGCGTAATCCATCACTAACCACGCATCCATGAATTCCTCCAAGGTCGTTGGCGCAATTCTGTTGAAGGTCATGCCCTGCTAAATCGCCGCCTCTCCGCAAACCGCCTCAATGCATTTAGCCGAGGGCAGTGATACCGCAATGTAGTCGGTCGAGGCGGAGGGATCCTTGAAGAGTGGAAGGCTGATCAGTACGTCGACATGATCCACGTTCTCTGCAATGTCGAGCACATTACCATGCCCAGGAATCATATTACCCTTGAGCATGATTGAACACGCCATCTCAATCCGTTGGTTGGGGAGGACCCTCCAGCATAATCCCCATTGCTTGATCGCTGGATTAGCCGCCCATACAGCACGCGGGACGATGTCTCCGTGCTTGACTTTCGTCTGAGCCAGCTCGACTCCTAGCAATCTTGCTAGGACTGGTGGTTTTCTGCATGAACACGTCATTTGAGATGATATTAGTAAGCGCTTAGGTCACACAATTAGAATGACGGCGGGCAGCTGATACAACATGACGTATCGGCTGCCAGCCGACAGCATGAGAGCTATCAGCTGCCAGCCGACACACTAAAAACAATGAGGAAATGATACAGCTGCAAATGAGGCTATCGGCTGCCAGCCGACACACTAAGCACGATATTGTAAAGGAACTAAACATCTGCAGGGCAAGCTATCGGCTGCCAGCCGACAGCATGAGAGCTATCGACTGCCAGCCGACAACATGAGAGCTATCGGCTGCCAGCCGATACACAGAACATAATACGGTCACCAAGAGCTGAAATTGAAACGTCACCAAGAACTAAATCGACTTACCTCTTCAACGAAGCCATCGGAGCTGTATAAGCTGGAGCGTGCTCGATGTCGGGTGGTGACCAAATCGCCTCCGCTCCCGCGCAAAGCTGTCGGCTGGTGCATAAGAAGTGTCGGCTGCTGCCTCCGCTCCCGCAAAACTCTATCCGCTGCTACTGGAAACCCTAAACCTTAAAATTAAATAGTATCAGCTGCCCGCAGACTAACGGCTATGGCAAGAAAGCACAGAGGAGAGGAGAGAGCAAGAAAGGAGAGAGGAGAGGAGAGAGCAAGTTGCAAATGAGAAGAGAGCAAAAGAGAGAAAGGAGAGGAGAGAGCAAAAGTGAGAGAAGAGAAGAGAGAGCAAAAGTCAGAGGAGAGGAGAGAGCAAAAGTCAGAGGAGAGGAGAGCAAGTTTAAAATGAGAGCAAATGAGGGAGGGTGAGAGGTTTACCCCCCCATGAATTTTTGCAATGATGGCCATCAGCTGCCCCCCGATTTGCGCCTTGCTTGCTTTTCAATCGCTTGTCCGCTCTCGCATCCGCCCGCCCGCCAAACTTTTCTGAGGCTCGCGCCGCCAAAAAGTAATTTCAAATTAATTCATCCATTTCATCATTGCTTTTCATCCTATCTAGTAGTTAGCCCTCCAAATATTCAGAATCATTTCAAATTTGAGTTTGAAATTTTCTTAATTGGAGCGCCAACCACCTAAGGAGTTTCAGATGGCTACCCTTTTCCAACTGTTTTCGACATATCATTTCATTTCTCCAGCGTTTCTTGACTCTCTGCCGTCATTCTGAGCAATCTGCTTTGCTATTTTTGTTCTTTTCCCTGGCCAGAAGTAGTCAAGAATTGCGTCATTGTGTTTCCCGTGTTCGTGCGCTTCTTTCCATATGGAGAGCGGTAGGTTGCAACCTTTTATTACTACGATTAGATCGATCTAATAGCTAGACGTTCATTACCCTGGTATTTGACGCCAGCCGACATAGTGCATCACACCAGCCGATACAATTCTCTAGGAATTAGTCGGATCTCTTGATATCGGTTGCCAGCTGATATTATTTTTTGAGCTGTCGGCCGCCAACCGATACATGCGTATCACGTGTCCCTCATCGACTGTCCAGTCGCCCGAGTTTTGCAGTACGTAGTATCGGCCGCCAGCCGATACCAGAGTTGGTTGTATTGATTTCACTTCTGTCAGGTCTATAGTTATTCTTTCATATCGTTTACTTTCTAGATTCTCAGTAGTGTTGGCCGGCAGCCAAAAGATCCATGAAGAGATCATGCTCCATGATGTTAGGAAGCGAACCGATTGACAGTTTTCTGAAGAACGGTGGTTTTGGGCGTTGGCGTTTAGCCAAGGGCGCTGTTGTCACTCTGTCATATGCGGGATTTTACTATGCTGGTACTGCTTCTATCAACCGGATTATCTCGCGAAAGCCATTTCTTTTAGATGTCCACGTTCTTAACGTCGCTCCAAATGTTGAGATGATCATTCGGTTTTCTATGCCTAGCATTAAGTATCTTAGTCAATGTCGATGTAACAACATTACATGGGAGGAGAAACACGTGAGACCCTTCATTAATAACCTCGATGAATCTTCCAAGTCTGTCGGCTGGCAGCCGACACCAAAGCCATTAGATGAGAAGCCCATAAATCAGTTTCTCACTCTTTCTGTTAACATGGAGGTCACTCTACTGCATGTTGACGGGACCAATCACCACTGTGTCGGAGTTGGTGTCATCCTTGAGTGCTCGCTGAAGGGCACCTGGGAGGGGCTTCGCGTCCCCCACCGCTTCTTTGCAGTTGTCAAGCTCTGCACGGTGTATAAGGACTATGTTGGTCTGGTAGCGTACTGCGAGAATCCTGCTCTCACCTCGCTTGGTGAATGCCTTGGGTATGAAATCCTTTGGAGCGGTTACAAAATTCGTCCTGTCGATGCTACGCAGCTGAATGGCGACTCTATCAACCGGCAGCCGACACACCCCACGCTGAAGAGTGTCAAGGTTGAACCCGACAGCGATGACAGTGCCAAGGACTCACCGTCTACTGATTGCTGCGGTAGTTGAGGTCACCCGCATCCTGCAACTGAGCTCCCTCCATTTGATCGCAGCGACTCAATTTGGTCCAGGAAGAATCCGCTTATCCGCGTCAATGTTGTCTCTACTCCAGGGAATGATTCCGCTGATGATCTTCATGCTTCTCGGAATGACAACAGTATCTTCTGGCAGCCCTCTTCGGATAGTTCTGGCAGCGATAGCGCTATCAACTTTCGCCTTTCTATCTCACGCGACACTGATGTTCTACGACCGGAACCTCTGCTAGTCCTTGATTGGCCTACCTGGAGGAATAAGTATTGCGACCTTCTGAACGAGGATCTTACCTTGTTTGGGCAGGCGATTATTCAAGTCTGTCTTTCAGATGAAGCTTGCGATGAGAACCTTCTTGGCGATACAGATGTTGGTTTAATGTTCCTTTGATGTTGGTCTGTCTTTCAGAGCACAATATCCTGCACCTCACGACAATGAGGTGGCCACTTTTGCATACTAGTCTTGAAGGCGGTCAACTCCTCTATGACATTGTCATGCTCTGCTCTGAGGCAGCTCAGAACAGCACTTTTGACCATCCGGGACTTTAGAGGGTCCCTCGGAATCCCTATAGCTCTGTTTGTCGTAGACTCTTGATCAGCGCACTGGATCTAGGCTCAAATCAAAGACCTCGGATGATGAGATTCGCAAGGTTAGCTCTCAGTTGTGCTGCAAGAGTAGGTGCTGCCAGACATTTCCGTGGGAGTCTACTCGTATCCTACGTCGTAAGTACTATGCTTGCTCTTTTGAAATTAGAAGAGAGTCAGCGTATGCCATTCAAAGTCAACTTCATGTACATGCAGTGGGAGGGAGGAAACTCATCACGCTTGAGAATGTTGAGGTCTGCGAGAACGCTTGGTATATCATTCACAATGTCTCCAGATCATCTTACCACGTCTACAAGGCTGCAGTAATGGGTGGATCAGTGAGCGGAGCGCATGGCAATTCTAGAGCTGTCCGTCCACGCCTGCATACAATTCAGGCCAGAGCAACCCTGCAGAAGATTATTGACGAGAATGCGGACCAGATGCCTAACGAGTTCGTGCTTATTGGAAATAAGCGAGTTGACAATCTGAAGGTTGTTTCGTCTGCTCTCAACTGGGACACCATGCGCGAGCAAGTGAATCAAGTAAGTCCCAATTATTCTGATTTCTTTTCCATCCTTGAGTGTCGGCCGCCGGCCGATACACTTAGTCGATCTAATTTGCATGGTTTCAAACTACAGTATTCTACTTTGCCACCTGCAGTCCTTCCCGTCCTGGCTTATCTAGTCCTCTTCGAGTTAATTGTCGGTTGGCAGCCGATACTCCGTTAGCGATTAGTTCCCACTTCTGTCATTGCATTCATGTCGGCTGCCTGTCGATAGGAGGCGTCAACCAAGATATTGACATCCTTACTTATATGCGCCTTCCAGGTGAATATCAAATGCCACTATAAGCCGGTCTCCCAATCTACCAATCATCAGTCAGCTTCAACGGAACAACTTCAAGAACGTCAAAGTTAAAGCTGTTGGGAGCAGCTTCTCTAAGTGTACCGAGTGCGACTTCCTTGTAGAGAGCATATCCAAGTACCACAGGGGTTGTGATGAATGGCAGGCATTAGTCGATCGCCGGAATCGCCATCTCAATTATGAGCGTGCCTGCCGCCATATTTATGGTGGCTGGAGTTCCTATTCCTGCGAGAACCCGTTGGAGTTTCTTTGTATAATCCACAACAAGATGGATACCACGAAGACGGCCATTCCCAGAATGCAAAAGATTACAAAAGCCACTGTTGGCCTTGGACAGATACCGGTTTTTGTTACTGGCATGTTGACTCACGGCCACGGTGATGGTGCGTATGCGCACTACTCCACAGCGCTCCGGCCGGGTGATTTGAACTTCACAATCTCTTCCTTGTGTCGTGTACTGCGAGCGCTTGAGAAGCCACCGGTACGTGAATCTCGGGAGCTGTTTCCTACACCTCCTCAGAACAGCTTCTTCCGAGCTCTGCTACATGGAAAGTCTAGGTGTTTCGCATCTATTCCACCGCCACCGGGACTCGATTTGGTCCTCCACAACCTGGACGTCCGCTCGTTCCGCTCCCGCGTAAGCTCTTCTTCGGCGCATATTTAAGGAGGTCACTGTTGGGTTCTGATTGTTGGCCACACTCACGAGGATATTGATGCCCATTTCAGTTTCCTTTCCAACCTCATCAAGCAGAAGAACACGTACGTTCTAGGCAATCTCATGAAGGCTTTCATGGACCTGCTGAAGACAGTCGCGTTTATTCTTGAATTTGTTCAAGAGGTTGCGGATTTCAAATCCTATGTCAAGGACTTTCATCACGACGGTGTCAACAATATTGTTGGACTTAGTGATATGCATCTTTTCAAGTTCTGGGTCAAAGAGGACGGTGACGATCGTGCTGGCCTGTCATGAGGTATAAGAGGAAATCGACTGATTCATCATGGCTCCTACACGGTCCCCCGGTCAAGATGTAGACTTGCGACAAGCAAGGAAGACCTCAAATTCCACAAGGCGACCCACGTCCTGTTCCTTTTAAGCCGTTATGGGGCGTTACGGAGGTTAACCCTAACAAGTTAAACTCTGTGAAGTAGCAAGCTCGTGCCTCGGAGTGCAATGACAAACAGGGTTTCATCAAGCACGGTATATCTAAGTTCATTGAGTTCTAGAAGACCGGTATGGCGCGCAATAGACGATACTGCAAGGAGATGGCTGGAGCTGTTGGCTACTGGGAGCGTATCAACCGGGAGATCAATTGACCATTACCGTCTACCCCCGACGTTCTTGTTGAAGGTTTTTGGCCTATTTCAGACTGGACTCGTGATCATACTTGTGCCTCCCACGATTCTGGATCTAGTTCCTCTCACTCACATGACATTACGCCTGAGGATGATGCAGATGCTTATCCTTACTGTGGTCCTGCTAAAGACCGGCCTAGGCTCAACTTCAATCTATTCCAAGATGTGCTTCTTGGAGACTTTGTCTTATGCCGCCGGAGCGACGACCATTTCCTTCCTCTCTGGCTGGGGCGAGTCCTTGACTATGTTGATCTGACGCCTCGTCCTACCTATGGCAATTTCAAGATCAAATCGTGGACACCTATGCAAGCTAAAAAGGAAGGAAAATTGATCATCACTAGGGGATGCTGGACTCGCCACTGGCATAAAGAGCCTTGTCTTCCCCAGATTGTGAATGTAAACATTGTCTTGTTCTCTCATAGGATGCCGTCACATGCTAAGTAAGGTCGACCAGCTACACATATCATTCCCGAGCAGGCCGCTGCAGCTGCAATGTCTAACCTTGAGGCTGCTGGAGCTGTTCTCTAAGGTGTTCTGCATACAGTTGTATCAGCTTCCGGCCGATACGCTTCATGTGAGCCTTACTCGCCTCCTCACACTCTATGACGGACCTGCTCTGCACATGTCGGCTGCGGGCCGATACTAATTTTCACTCATATACTTTTGCACCACCAACTCCGACCTCCTATCGGCTGCCGGCCGACACTGCTCTCGAGTCACTGGTCCATTTGCAACTCAGCGGAATACTACGTTCCATGTCTATAGTTTCTGCGAACCTGTTATATTTTCGCTACGGCATATTCTTTTTAGTCAAAATGATAGAGCACTATGTCACTATCGTTGTACTCATCCCATTTCTCTACTTTACAGTTTCTCGGCTGGCAGCCGATACCGGACTTAGCTATCCATGACTTTTGATTGCAGTATATTTATCGTTTTCAAAATGGTGGCGTTCAATGAAACTTTCAATGTGCTCCGCCCGTTTCTCTAGTTTACAGTTTCTCCGCTGGAGGCCGATACTGAACTTAGCTTCCTATAACTTTCCGATCAGTATATCTAATTGTGTCATTATCGTATCCTTCATAGTATTGTACAATTATAATGTATTCCTCTTATTTCATTAGTCATGCGTTTCTCGGCTGGCGGCCAATATTGGACTTTGCTATTCACGACATTATGCTATTGTATTCCTCCCAATCATATTCAATTGATCTATGTATCTATCAGTGTGCAACGAATTTTCGAATTCCTTCTGAGCTCACATCTATTCAGTTCTGATAAGTTACTACTATTTTGATTTAATCTTAGGGCTTCTATTGGCGGCCGTCCGATACACCATTTCAGCTAATGTGGGTTGGAGATGGGAACAATGGTCTACGGTCTAGGGTTTGGGGTCTAGGGTCTAGGATCTAAGGTCTAGGGTCTAGGGTTTAGGGTTTAGGGTTTAGGGTTTTAGGGTTTCCCTTGTATTGGCCTTCGGCCAATATAATTTCAATAGTTAATTTATATTTTTGAAACGTTTTCTATTATTTATTAATTTGGCATAAATTTTTATACTTATTTTTTTAGTGAAAGTATCCATAAGTTCGGAATTTGTCCATAATTCGTTAAATATCTGTTACATGTAATACCAAAAGTATTTGGATCAAAAATCTTCGAAGTAGAAAATTGTTAGAGTTCATCTAAAGACCACGTTCATGTATTTTTTTTTTATCAGATACTATTTTTGGTTTCACATAATTGGCTTGTAATGATAAAACATGCCTAATATCACAAAATCCAAACCCAACCCAAGTGATTTCATCCAAAACGGAGTTTGGATGAAGGCGTTATAGCTCTTCAAAGTTTCTGCCCTCCATCCCAAATGTAGAAAAACAACATTGAGGATGTTTAGGGTTAATATCATCGTACTCATGTAGGAATATTAATTCCAATGTATCAAATGTGCATACTTATATAACTAGTGAAGGTGATTACCCATTCATAATTATGTAAGAACTATTACTGTTATGTCATTAATATTACTTGGTATCTATAGTACATGAATCATGGCATAATGTTTTCACAAGGTAATACTGCATGATTATGGGTTACTAGGTAAATATTGTATCTACAAGTTGCAAATTGTTTGCACGATACGATCATGTTGTTGCCTTAAATTTGGGCAAATTTGCCCACAACACTTGAAATAAGCATAAAATATAAGAATATCGTCATGAATCATGGCATAATGTTTTCATTGGGTAACAGTGCATGATTATGAGTTACTAGGTAAATATTGAATCTACAAGTTGCAAATAGCTTGCACCATACGATCATGTTGTTGCGTTGGAGAATATTTGCCAACAACGCCTCGAATCGGCATAGAAAATATAAAAGTATCGTCGTACACAGATAAGACTATTATGCCATATATTAATACACAAGTTTGAACATGGTAAGTATCGTACTCATGTACTAGGAATATCAGTTCCAATATATCAAATGTGCATACTCTTAGAACTATTTAAGGTGATTATCTAGTCATATCTATGTATAAACTAATCATTATTTTGTCATTAGTATTACTTTGTATCTATATTATTTACATGGATTATGGCATAGGGTTTGGGGTTTAGAGTTTTGGCGAAATATTGCAAATGGCGTTTGGAGGTGAAGGTAATCATTGCAACTTTTTATTCACAACAATTTATGAACCTATAAATTAGAAGGCTCAAATAATCTAATATTAATAAGTTTAGCACGTAAATTTGGATTTCATTTCAATAATTAGTTATTTACATAGTTTATATACTCCATTTGTATTGAAATTTTTAGTGCAATATATGGATAATAATTATTTTAATACAAATACGTTTATCCAATACGTGGTCTTTCACATGAATATTATAAAAATTATGTATTGAAAATGACTTTATACGTATTTTATTGAATGCGCCACAAGAAGGATATACTTGTATTTTGTATAAATATTAGCGAAAGTATTCAAGCAAGGGCGTCCACATGTCCGCATAGGATTGGAGAATATTGGCGGCAACGAAGTGAAAGAGGACAGTAAGAATATGATTGTGCAGGGTCATGATGAGAGAAGGTGGTGGCGTGATGAGTGGATTTGGCGGCATGACGTCACACACTCATTTCCCGCGCTTGCTTTTGTGAGCGGTGAGCGCGCGCAGCTCATTTTCTGTTTTTTGCGCTTGGATACTGCTTCCGCCGTGTGCGTTTGATTGTGTGTTTGTGAGTTGTTGAACCACTGCCTGCATGCTCGTTGAAAATAAATAACGTATTGATGGTTTGTTGTGATCGTGTTCGCACTGTTGATGGGGCGGTCGACCGATGAAATGGGCATAAGGTTGAGCGGTCGTCAGCATCGGTTGATAGCGCCATACATAACAATCATGTTTTTGTCTACCAATCGATGGAGGATTTGAATCAATCATCTATCGGCAATGAGCCCTTCATACAGTCATTGATGTAATGGGTGTGTCTAACCTTGTCCGACAATTGTTCCTAATTCTCTGGTTTGTTTCTTACAAGCATCCTACTTTTCAAGAAGCCTCGGAGCACATGCATCCGATCAGGACCGCTTGCTTTGTCAAGTTCTGGCTTCGTGACTTCCTCTTGACCATTCTTGATAGCAGTCAAGTCCCAACAGTATTTAGTGTGGTGCCGTCAATTGGAGGCTAGAGTTTCGTCTGGAAGAAGCTTGGAAACGACAGGGCGAAAATAGTTCCAGTAATTACCAGTGCAAATGCAAAGTCTCAAACTTCGAGCACCGGCATGGAGGTATTGCACTTAAGTGCACCGAGTAACACATGGCCATACGTTTTCCTGGTCGTACACAAAGATCCACTCTCTGGATATCCAAAAGACCGATTATATGGACTGCGCATCGATGTCCGAAAGTTAGATGTCACACTTTCGCTTACTTGTAAAGGAAGGGTGTTAGATATTGACGAGGATCCTAAAGTAACTCATTCTTCCCTCAATTTATCGTGGGCACTTATGCTTGAGGCCCAGCACAAATGTGCAGTTGCTGGCGATGATCCTTCCTCTAATGCTGTGACGCCTACCAAGAAAAGAAATTCGTTAGTGAAGCTGAAAACGGAAACAGGGAAGCATCCATCAGGGACAAAGACAAAAGCGGACTCTAAGAAGGATATGACGGTTGAAGAGGCCGTGACGTATACAGATAAGGATAAAAAACTCCTGACATCTAAAAAGAGAAATGAAATCAGGGCGCTCTACGACAAGGTTCTTAGCCCCCTGTACATTCATTGTCAGGCACTTGGGGTGGGAACTGGAGCATTTCAGAGACCTCCAGGATCTGACCTCCTAGTAAATTATTCGAAGTTGCACCTTGCAGAACCGAGGAAGATGGTGTACCGTGGGGCTTGTACCGGATAGGCTTCATCAATTGGTGATGGCACTAGACATCGTCTGTGATATTAGTCTCGTAAGAGCTCAGGTGGTTGTCTTACCGATTAGGTCCATGAATCAACATGGTATTCCGTTTTACTTCAAGCGTGCACCAGGGGAGAACGAGATTAGTGCGGATACACACTTCTTTATTATTGGCAGCCAACATACCATTGAAGCTCATAATAAAATTGAGCTTGGTCCGAAACATATTTCGGACCTCAAGAAGAGTCTTTTATCAAACTTCGCCATCATACCTGTGTTGTGCCATCAATGCAGCCATAAGAAGCTCTTGTATCTTTCCCGAGTCCTGAATCAAGACGTTGCTGCAGAGAGGACTGAACAAACGTACATTCAGCAACTATCTAATGCTCGTGTCGCATGGAAGAATTGCGGAAGTCCTCCTTTTGCTCTCTGTGAGCGCGTTCACTCCGACAAATTTAAGGTCAGAGGATTCTCCCACGCGCAGCTCACTTTTAATCGATGGAATTATAATTGCAGTTGAGCATCGCGCGATCCCCCCATGCCTTATTGATGTTCATCTAAATCTCAAGTTTGCAGGTGTTTGTTATAAGCCCTGCTTTATAATAAATATCGTAGTGTCAAACTGCCATGGCCGTAAGGCGTGACACCTCAACGTCTACAACGTGATGATGAGGGTTATTGGGCCTAAAAGTCACCTTAAATATGTGTTCATCAGTGTATATGTGCGTCATAGGTGGACTCCGTGAGGCTTCGTATGTTTGACCAATGTACTTGTGCTTTCACTGCAAAATGAATTTATACCTCAACTGAAAGCCATATTTGTAGGTAAAGGTACTCAACAAAAGAATGCAGGCGATGGAAGAGTTCCACTACTGTATCTTGAGGAGCCCGACTTCCAGGTTTGGGTTCAAATTGAGAAAGAGTGGTTGGCAGGGAGGCTTCCTCATCAATGGAGTAGGGAACCGGCTCCACAGGAAGTCGTAGCTGTTAATCCAAGGAAGTTGTTTGTCGAAAACGACTTGAAAATACTCCATGGGATGCGGAATAAAGATGTCTCTACAGTGGCGCAATTTATCAGGAAGAAGAAAACTTGCATGAAGAGCACAAACTCCAAGTATGAACCTGCAACGATGATGTCTATGGTTGATTTTTGCAATACGGAGAAGAGGTTACGAGTTCTCTAGAATAAACTCCTGTTTTTGGTAAAGAGCAAACCTCTTCCAAGGGCAAATGCAGACTACGGTGGACCAAAAGTGGCGAGCTGTACACTCCACAAAGTCCACTTGTTCTTTGATGACATGGCAGATTCCATCGGCGGTCCTTGCTGGCCGTTGATCTCCCCTTCCATTGGGCGGCTTGGAGATTAGGGATTGGTGGCGCGTTACGGGTTTGGCTGAAGCTGTGTTTCGTTCTGTTTGAGCGCGTCGAAGTCCTCCGGTAGGAATGATTGTGTTTGTAGAGTGCGGCAGAGGTTGCGGTGTTTGTATGAAAGGTTTGAGACATGGCGGAATCGACAGTGGCGAGGTAGTGCAAGGTGAAGATCGAAGGATCGCAAGCGCTCCGCAGTAGAACTGGTTTCAGTACTCCGGTGTAGTCTAAGGCTCCAGATTTGTTTCCCTTATCGAACAGAAGGTCATACAGCCGGAGCAACTTCGCCTCAAAGTATGGCTTGAGCACTGATGGTCCAAACCCTAAGACGCTCACTGTAGGGGACGTTAGCGAGGCGGAGTTGGAGGGATTTCTGGGACCTACTATCAACAAGTATGGGCACCGTTACATGTGCGTGAATGACGAGGAGCTCATCAAATAAATCAAGCGCATGTGGATGGTGGTGCACCAGAAGAGCGGCGTCTTGTCCAACCGGTTGATCACGAAGGGGATGGCTTGGGGTTTTTACTTAGAGAAGAAGAAGCACAAGAAAGTGAATTGGGCGGCTTATGCCGAATGGACTAGTTCGGAGCAGCGTAGGCGGCGCTTGAAGCTGAGGAAACAAGGGCGTGCCAGTGAAGATGACGCTATAGAAATGGATGATTTGCCGCTGGAAGACGGCGGATCTACTCAGTCAAAGTTCAGCAATGGCGAGGGCGGTAGCATCTGTGACCGCCAAGGTGTTGAAGTTCTCGGGGAGTACTTCCCGCGGCCGAGGTTTTGGCTCAATGAAAAGCGTATTTACTGTACGCTGACAAGGAGCATGGAAAGCTGGCAAATTTGTTGCTTCTACATACAAAAGCTAGAGATGATTATGTCATGGCAGAGTGTCGTGCAAGATCGCAGATGGAGTTTTGTTTTCAGAAATTAGAAGATGCTAGAGAGAAGCTTGACCTAGTGAATGCTGAGTATTCCATTGCTCAAAACAGTGATGGTTTGTCTCCGACTCCAGAGGATGAGCCGGGGATAGTTTCTTTGCGGAAGGTGATCCAGTCGACACATAGTTGTGTAGAAATTTTCCAGGGTTTAGCGGCAGATGCAGAGGTAGAACACCGTAGAGTGAGAGAAAGCAAATCAGGAGTTTGTGCAAAAGTAGCCAAGGTGGAGGTAGATCTAGCAAAGTGTGTTCGTAACAAGGAAACCATCAAGTTGCTGTTGGGCCGATTGGAGTTGAGATCACATTTGTTTCGATCTGTAGCACCTGCTCCTTACTTGGCTTGGAAAGTCTCTGATTCAACAGAATGGGTACCCTTAGAAAAGTGCAGTTTTTGTGGATTAGAGTTCGGACCAATTTTGGCTGTAAAGCTCGCCTCTTACAAACATGCTTACCACGAACTGTGCTCTAGAGCGCACTTCCAGAATTCGAGTATGTGTTGTGACTTGTGAGGTGGAGTGCAAAGAAGAAATGCATGAGAAGTGGTGGAGTGCGGTTGGCTTGATGAAACCAGGGACTGATGTAGTGCCTGCAGTTACAAGGAGTCGACCTCCTGTCCCGAAGCCTTGGAGTCAAGCAGCCAATACTACTTTTAGATCAATGTGCATGTTCTTGTCCATATGGTGGATTTTTCTTGTTTTTTGTCCTTTGGCTGCTTTCTTGTCCACAGGTTCAATTTTTAGTCCACAGCGTACATGATTTTAGCCATATGTTTAGTTTCTAATCCACATGATGTATGTTTGTGTCCATATGTTTAGTTATTTGTCCATAGATTGGAGTTTTGGTCCATAGGTTTAATTTTGAATCCATAGGATTGCATTTTGGGTCCGTACTGTTGGTTTAGAGTCCATATGCTTGTTTTAATGTCCATAACTTCAATTTAGAATCCATAGGCTTTTTTAGGTCCACAGTTCTAGTTTACTGTCTATAGGTTGTATTTTGGTCCATATGCATCTACTGCAAAGTCCATATGCTTCACTCTTTGTCCACATGTTGATTCTGAATCGTCCACAGGGTGGAAATCCTTGTCTATTAAGTCCATTACACTAATGGTTTCCAAATTTCATGCGTGCAGTCAGAGAACTGCCTACAATTATGGACATTCAACAAGACAAGATGCTGTAGCCTAATGGCGGTGTGCCACAATCAGGAGCTTCTGTCGGCTGTGCCAAAGATTCTGAGCTTCAGGCAGCTTCTCATCCTGATAGCAACATCAGAGGTGATCCCAACTTGGATGCAGTCCCTCTACCTGCAACATCTCCAAAGAGGAAGCCCGAGGCTGCCACTAGGGTAGATCCGAAGGACGTTTTAGCCGAGGAAAATTGTGACAATGGCGATGAAGATTCTAGCAAGGAAGATCATGAAGATGAGGAGAACAGCGGAGGTGATGGAGAGGCTGATACCAAGAGCGACCATGAAGAGGATGATGCGTTCCAAGATCGGCCACCATCTGGCTCAACCAAGAAGAAATACAGTGGAGTAAAGAAGAAAAATACAAGCAGCAGAGAGAAGAGAGGCAAAAATGTCGCGAAGCGTTAGAAGGTCCCTGTTTCTAAACGTAAGTCCACTGCAAAAAGTACCTGAGCTACTGCACAGAGGTCATCAAGAAGGTGAATTTTCTTCATGCGGTTAGTACTTTCGTGTAGGCCTTTTTTTTGCATGAAACGCCCTTTAGTACACTAGGCGTTTATTTTGTTCGAGTTTTGGATTTCAGGATGATGGCAGAGATAAATGCCGAGCCTAGAGGATCTTCTGTGAGTCTTTGGTAGATACGTAAAGAGGAAGTATTTTTGTGCAATATGATTTTGGGGCATTTGAAGAAGAAATGAGTCAAGAGCTGTGAAGATTTTTCTGAATTCTCCACAGAATATGTTGTTGGTTTGAAATCGTAGAAAATGAACTCGTAGAGTCGCCGGAAGCACAGGATGCGAGTGTAGTTGTTGAGATCAAGGTCGGTTTGCATTTGAGGATTTTTGACTTCTGCACGTGCTCACTTGCCCGTGGTCATTATCTGAATACAAGTGAATCAAACACAGTGGGATGCGGTTATTATGTGCTTCTTACGTCTCAAAGTGTGCTTGCAGCTTCTATGATTCTTGTGTGTTGCATTGCCTTCGGTGGTGTGGTTGTTGTGCTCGGGTTCATGTGCATGCTGCTTCTAGTCGTGTGCATCTAGCCATGTTGAGTTGCTTGAACTTTGATAGGAAGATGGCTTGGAATCAGTGGAGGATCCTGATTTGAATGCTTATCTAGTTTGTGTTGACTTGTTCCTGGTGATCTCTTGAATTTATCTGAACTTAAGACAGTGGGACTGAATGTCGTGGGCTTTTTGTTTCTTCAAGTGTTGTCATGAGCCGCACTTTTTATTGTATGCTTCTAGCTTCTGTTATGCGCTGTTGGGGAGATTATTGAGTTTAAACTTCTGTTGTGTGATTGTGCCTTCTATCTGTTAGTACTTCATACGTATTGGTTGACAATCACATTTTCAAGGTCTTGTTATCACATTCTCCGGGTCTTCTACAACAAGAGTCCGCTTTAAAGACCAGCTTAATCAAGCGCTTTTTAAAGATTCAATTAAAATGTGGACAAAAGAGAACCATGCAACCACTTACAATTGGATTTTAGAATGACCTGGCTAGTATATAGAAGAGCCCTTGAAGAATTTTCCTGCATCCCAACTTGAAGAATTTATGAAGTTTGTTAAATTTTTCCTTGCAACATGGAAGGGAGGGGGGGAATATCTGGAAAAGAAATCGGGACCTTGCATACCTTGTTAATTTAGAGTTCCTTAATCGGTCAAATGGAAGGGAAGTGGGAATACTCTAAGGAAATTTTAATTAAAAAGCCTGCAAATTCTATTAATTGATTGTTCCTTAATTACAGTTCTGTTTGGGATACCTTTTTAGTTGACAATCCATTAAACAGTCTCCCTTGCATTCTCGATTACTCGTTCTTCATCAATAGTCCATCAATTCCTGGATTCCCCTCCCACATCCCTGGACACCCATGTTGCAAGGGGAAAAAAAGAAGAAGTTAGTAAATTGTTAAAGGTGTGATGTACATGCTTTCTTCAAGGGGAAAAAAAAAAAAATCAGTAAATTGTTGAAGGTCGGATGTACATGCTTTCTTTAACCTTTAAACGTCGAAGGTGACCCGACGGGTTATATTCCAACAGAATCTCCTCAGTAGCTCTCAATGTACTCAATATTTCACTTATATTTTGATGTCAAATTGGTCACCTTCTTCTGATGCATTCAAAAAATGAAATTTTTGAGTTCAAATCACAATTTTTTATGACACTAGTTTTTATCACATATATCAAATTAAAGCTCAATAAGTTTTATTGAAAACACTTTGAAATAATTAAAAATAAATATATTAAATAATAACTTTGTGGTACATTAGAGCCGACAATTACGAACTTGGGACCCACAAGTGTGAACTTGGGATCCGCTAGAGCAAACTTGAGATCCACTTGTGCAAACTAGGGACCTCCAAGTGCTAACTTGGGATCCCAATTGAATTGTACAAATCTAATTTCATCATTTTATTAAAATAATTGCATAGAATTAAAGTCCAAACAACTTTCATAAGGATCCGCTTATTTATATCCAAAAATCAAATAGGAAAGACCTCACTTACTATTATTTACTACAAGCCTAAGTACAAACATGCGATCCGCAAGTACAAACTTGGCACCCGCAAGTACGAACTTGGCACCCGCAAGTACGAACTTGGCACCCGCAAGTACGAACTTGGCACCCGCAAGTACGAACTTGGGACCCGCAAGTACGAACTTGGGATCCTCTAGTGCAAACTAGGGACCCTGAAGTAATAATTTAGGATCCCAACTGAATTTTAGAAATCTAATTTTATGATTTTATCAAAATTAGTGGATACAACTAAAGTTTGAACAATAATGATCCTATTATTTTTATTGGAAAAGTAAGTAGAAAATAGCTCTTTTTCTATTATTTATTACAAGAATAAATGTAAACTTGGGATCCACTACACTAAAATTTTTGTTTAGTGTTGGATGACAATTAGTGTATTTACCACTATCATGTCCACCACTATATGTCATTTTGTGTACAATTAGTGTATGAGGCCAACAATTCTTTATGAGAGCCTCCCTTCTAGCCGTCACTTTGTTGCAAGTTTCATAACATCAAATGTCAACTTCTAACACTAAATGTCAACTAATTCTTTTTTTTATTCTTTATGTTTTACTATTGTTGACAATTAGTGTTGATCGACTATTAATGAAGCAAGAGTATGCAAGGGAGACTGATTAATGGGTTGTGAACTAAAAAGTATCTCAAGAAGAACTGTGATTAAAGGAGACTGATTAAAGGACGGTCAATTAACAGAATTTCTTCTAAGTCCTGATTAAAATTCCCTCAGAGAATTCCCACCTCCCTTTTATTAGTTTCAAGGGAGAATTGTGATTAAGGAAGTGTGATTAAGGGACTCTCAATTAACAAAATATGCAGGGTCCTGATCCCTTCCATTAGTTTGAGAATCTTTGAAGAAGTAGCATCTTAAGTTCTTTTGGGTTTTGAAAATTTAGAGTGCATGGCAGACGTTACAAGTTCAAAGTTTAGAGACTGGAAAATTGCCAATTCTGACATTTTGCTGCGAAGTCATATGTTATTAAACTGAAGCTCGTACATGACAAAACAATCGGATTTTCCAATAAGGCCGACGGTACCTCTTTACAAATCCATGGATAAAAGCAAGTACATGTGCACTTGACCAAATGCAAGTATAAGCAGTACAATCCTATCAGTCTAGAATTTCTCAACGGTGTCTAAGTTGCTTATGGTGGTGCAATCTATCCTGTACAACTACGCGCGATGGTACTTTGTGTAGTTTGCTACTTTCCTCTGAATCAGCCCTTCTCAAATGATTCTCTGGCGGACCTTGGAAGATTTTTCCACTCAGGCTCTCCAACTTCTGAAATTGCAAATCCATTTCCTTATTCCACTGCCCTCTTCCTTGCAAGACAGCCTTAATGCGGTCCCAGTCTGACACTACCACATCATATTCCATTTGAGCGAGTGATACGAACAGTTGCCACAACCATCGTTGAAGGTTGCTCTTAGTTTGTGGCCGCAACGTCAGGTACTGGGAGTGGTATCGTCTCCACGAATGTCCATAATCTGCCTCACGTCCCTGAAAAGTCCATAACCTGCATTCCCTGTGCCAGACACCCGTACGGAAACAACAAAAAAGAAATTGCATTGGGGCACCCCTAAGAACTTTTACTTGACACCAAATGTGGTGGGACACCCTAGACCCCGAACCCTAATCGTCCGAGCGCATCTAGGAGTTGAACTTGATCGCAGCCGTCATCTGCAGCGCTCCCCCCCCTACAAGTGCTCGTAAATTGCAGCAAAAAAATGTATATGACAACAGTGTTTGATGACAAACCTTGGCAGCTTAAACCAAATCATAATAGCCACCTTCAACCTCCAACAACAAATTCACAGACATGATGCCTTGACTAGTAGCATCAGACATGGAGTATACCATATCATTCCTACTTACGCCATGGTCCTTGGGCGGCATTAAGAACTTCACAGCCCGCACGAGGTGTGCATGCCTGAACACTAGGTTAGAATTCTTCAGAAGTACATACGAATCTTCGCCTCTTCTATACTTCTGGTAGTAGTATCCACAAACCACTTCATCGCCAACATCAAATTCTGTAGCCCCTTTACATGCGAAAGCCTTCTTCACAACATGAACATGCCTCGTAGCATGAATCAGCCAAAAGTCTGCGTTCTCAGAATTACCTCTAGCTACATTCACAGCAAAGTTATCACCCACATCCAAAGTCTGTGTAAGAAGGTCTCTTTCCACTCCATAGCTCCAAAGTCCATCCCAATTGAATAACATCTGATTCCTGACAAATTCACTGTTTTGGGGCTGCAAAATCTTCATTGTCCATGCACGAGTCCACCTCTGGTTTGGGCAACTATCCCAAGTGTTGTCAATACAAAATTCGCAAAAGCACGCCAAGCCACCTTCACCAGCAGAGATGTAAGGTTATTGACATTAGTAGCCATTACAAAGTGTAATTTCCGAGTAACTGCAAGGGAATCACAAGCATGGATACTATTCCTTAGTGGTTGGACATCACTCTCTAGCACATGCCAGAAGAAGCGCTTCATCGGCTTCTTGCTGCCAGCGTAGCTAGTCTCAACCCTATGGGACATGTTAGCCTTCAAGAAATTCACAACATCAGCCGCACACTGCAATTGTGCACCAGTTGGTCCCTTCAACTGCTCCCTGCGAATGAACGAATTCACCACAACACCAGCACCGTCATGTGGGCCCTTTCTTTGGCCTGTTCCATAAAAACTCCAAAGCATGCTACATCCCCCAGTCATATTAGGATATCGACTAACAAAATACAAGGGCCTAGATGATTTGAATTGTGCCGCACAACCATCACTCCACACCCAATGTTGCCTAGGCCAGTATCCACTGCTAGTCATATGATCCCAATGCAAACCGAAGCAGTACTATACAAACTCAGAATCGTGTTGTTTATCATCTGAAATGTAGAAGTGACATTCAGTTAAAATCCACGTATCCTTGTTAAGTGGATCACGGTTAGGGTTATTCCGCAAGGTGATGTGAACAAAAATGCTTATCTGGTAAGAATGCCAATGCATACTCTGGACCTCATTCTGAATTTCAAATTTGTAATTCTCTGCGAAGTCCACAATGGATACAATTGTATCTTTGGGAAAAGACTTGATGGCCCGTTTGAATTCTTTGTCTTGCCACCTTGCGACAACATTATGCATTACAAATGCCTGCAGCTTGGGCTTCAAATACTCTATGAACTGATCAGTGGTGGTTTTTTTATAGACCAGGTTCAACTTACTGAGGGACCTTACCAGATCTGGATCGAGTCTCCTCCTTTGCAAACCTTCTCCAATCAACCAGCCGCCTATTTGAGCCATCTACTTCATCTGCACAGAAAGACAACTTGTCAACCCCGCACTTATCACACTCACCATATAGACACTTCACGTTGTGCCACTCATCCAACTCTCCTTTTGCACATACAGCAGCCTCCCAAAGCTGCGTGAGTCCCTCGTACTGCACGCATCATTGTTCACAGCGCACCCTGGGGCAGTGGCTGCAAGTATGGTACTCAGGTACAGCAATCGCATTAAATTGAGCGCAAGTCGCAGCTCGATGCATTCAACATGATATATGCAGCAACCAAAGTTGTCATACCAAGCGGGCACGCCGCCCGCCCGTCCGTCCGCCTCGTCCGTCCGATTGAGTTGTGGCTCGCCTGATAGGGTCAAACAGCTGTTGACTTTTAGTTTAGGTAAAAAAACGACGACGTGGCAAGGGTTTAGGTGAAAAAAAAGCCACTTGGCCGCCACGTACGGGCCGCGTGGAATGCCACAAACGCTTTTTACTGAAAAGTTTGTTACCCACGAAAAATTACACACCCCCTACAATCAAGGTGGGCGGGCACGCCCGTCCGTCCGGGACAACTCGTACGCCCGTTTTGCCCGCCCGATTACCTCAACACGCCCGATATGACAACCTTGGCAGCAACAGTTTGTCTTTCTCGAAGTTGCTTAACAAAAAAAGGCTTCATAGCATCAAACGCCCTTTTTGCCACTGAAACGTCAGGGTGAGAGGTCTCGAAACGCTTGAAAAATTGAACCTGCCATTGCCAACGAAGCAATTGTCACTTTTGGTGGAACTGTCAAAGCAAGGTCACGTACTTGCATAGTAATCCAGTGGACTTCAACGAGCCTAAAATGGACTGTCGGGTTCCTTCCATGTATACAACAATCTTCGCTTTCCTCACTTTCCACATAGTCCTTTGGCTGCCCAAAAAGTACGCAACTGTCCATAAAGTCCATCATTGTCCACAAAGACTAGATTTCTTACCATCACCGTTGCATTCAGAGTCCACATAGTCCTTTGGCTGCCAACAAAATCCACAAGTGTCCACAAAGTCCATCACTGTCTACAACTGTCCACAAAGACTGGATTTCTTACCATCACCGTTGCATTCAGAGTCCACAATAGTCCTTCACTTGCAAAGCCCCCCAACAACAAGCACAGTAGTAAATGCGGTGGACTGTACTGATCCTTGCCCGCCTAATGGACTCCCAATGATATACATCATCCTGGTTAAATGCCATCAATAACCTCTGAGCTCCAAGTAATTTCGTGTGTGGTTGTTGACTTTACGGAATGCATATCATACCTGTGTTTCTTGCAAGTAGTGGGTCGGTTTCTCGTCAAACTCCAGGTGCCAGCTGTTTGCGTCTGACATCCTTCTGGTTGGGCGATACTCGGCTTTCCCAAACCCACCAGGAGATAATGATGATGCGCTTTTTCTCCTTCAGTCCATCTGTTCGTTTCCTTCTTACCGTCAAACTGAATAAGAAATGACGAGTCGCACTAAGCTCAACTCGCCGGTTAATGGCCATGTGAACATTGCGGTGATGAACCCCTAGAGCCTTTGCAACTTGCCTAACTGAAGTTTCATTTTAACAACTGACTGTCGCGTCAAGGATTGCATGCTTCGTAGCCAGCTTCACCGTACTATTGGCTCTCTTTACTATATCTATTTGTGAGGAAACCCCAGCAATCACTTCCTTGTAAGCCAGTGCAACCTTAGAGGGTAAAATGTGGTCAAGCAAATCTTCAACCACTTGCTTATGATCTAATGCCTTCTTCAATACCATCTTCCTTGACAACGGCCCAGGACACGTAGTCAAGTCAGTCCTAATAGAATCAGCTTTCAGTAAGGAAACCCTACGAATCTCCCTCTTGCTCATCTTATCCTCCAACCCTAAACTATCTCTCCGCTCCCGGTCCATGGATTCCTCCTCCCACTGACATTCTAAAACAGAAGTCTCAAATGACAGTTTCTCTACTCTATTAAATCTACTTCACCTCTACCTCGCATTCTGAGATGCAAGCCTCTCCTCCCGATTGGCTTTCTTGAAGATAAGTTCCACAACTGCAAGAACAGACCTCTGTCCTGGACCCGACCGCAAAATACCAGCTCGTGATTCCAGATTTTTCTTTGACCCCATCACGCTAAATACGACCATTAGCCTTGCAAAGCCACGCATTGACACCTTTTAGTCAATCACAGACAAGCTTACAAGATCTCATAACCTAAATCCTCCCTAAGCTTCACAACACACTTCGAAGCTCCAAAATGTACCAAAATCCTAGAAAACAAAAAGGAGGACACAAGCCAGGCCTTCACTGCACACTTCCAAGCTGCAAATGTACCTAAACCCTAAAAAACAAAGGAGGGGATCATGCCTTCACCTTGCTAGTGCATTACACAAATTTCTTCAACCTTAAGCCGCACTCCTCACAGCATGCCTGAAGGTGAACCCACTGTCCTCTTGCGATCCTCTTAACAACAATTACACCTCGCAACTCAAACTCCATCGCTTTGATAAGGAAAATTGAGTAAGTGGAGTGCCAGGAAAGAACAAGTCTGAGACCGTCGCTACACTGAAGGATTGGAAATCATCGCCACGATACAACAACTGAAACAAGCGCTACAAAGTATAGAGACAATTTCAAAGAAGCAACAAGTGAAACAAGCGACACAAAGTGGAGAGAGAGAGGGACTGAAACCCTAAGCTCTGTACGTCGTACACGTGGCTGATCATCTTAGGTCCGTTCCAGTAGCTCGTATTAGAATCAACCAATTTTTGAATCCTAAATACAAGCCACTCTAGATAATCCCAATCAGAACATCTTTAGGTCTGACCCTACTTCCAAATTCTAATTTTGTGACCATGAAAAATGACACTAAAAAATAGCTTCCTTTCTGACCATTTCAAAGTCCATTTCTATGGACTATAAGGTAGATTACGACATAGTTTTGGGCTAGACAATTACTACTTAGTATGTAACACAACCTATGTGAAATTAAATTTCAACCCTTCCCTATTTTATTGAATTCTAGAGTCCTTTAATAAAAAGACATGGACTGTGACAGTCCTTTTGAAGTGAATAATCAAGTCCTTCATTTGTATAGAAATGGAATTTGTATTAATTAAACGCTATGGTTGTTTCGTACATCAAGCATACAATGCAAAAAAAAGTCCTTTTCATTGCTAGAATGTTTTGATAGACTTAAATTCAATGAATTTATTTAAAAGTGTTTGGAACTATGGACTGTGACAGTCTAGTGTAGATCACCATAGAGTGCATTTACCCCCAAGCAAGAAGCTGGAGTAAATTCCTTACGATGCTGAGGATTGGGACAACTTCGAGCATAAAGAATGTTAATTGCAGTCTCATGATGTCTCTACTTGACAAGGTTCAGTCATCACCAGGGCAAGAGGATTTTCTTAAACTTCGCACCAATAACTTGGTGAAGAATCCCAGAGACAGTGACCTTCGTGCGAACATCAAGACTCTCATTCTGTCTTATGCTTCGATCAAAGCGGCTCATGTAGAACAGAGTCGAGAAGACCTCTTCAACCGAACATACAAGTGCCATAGTTTTGATTGGTTCAGGCGAGATCTTAATTCCTCTATACAATTACAAGTAACCAGATCCTAGATATATGACAGAGATCTCAAGCTAATGATATTCTGTTTCTGCTTCGCTAAAGTTGAAGGCAAGAGTAAGGCTAGACTGATAGAGGATAAATGACTTATTGGCAATTTTGATGCTTGCGAAGAGTTCAACAAGAAGAAGCGCATCATTTAAGTAGGAGCGGGAATCATTGTGACGGACCTTGACGGGATGGTGGAAGTCGTGAAGACGGTTCAATCGCGGTCAGCAAGACTTAATTCGCAACCTTGGAACTAACACGTAGTTCACTACATTCTCGAACTAGATGATGATTTCCCCCCAAGCACCATCAGACAATCCTATTGTGCATACATTGTATTTCTCTTCGCCAAGAACCCCGAATTGCCGAGACGCTCCACCTTCAACGACTGGATAATGACGAAGAAACGTGCTACAATGTCTTCTTTGTTCCCAGCATATCGAGCGAGAATCTGGAAGAAGGATTTTTTAAGAGTGGCGACTTATTGGAGAGCCGCCCTTGAATCTGAGCATTGCTGCGCAATTGCTCAGCCCTGTCATTAGGGACGGCGTTCTCTTCGTCAACCTGTATGGTGGTCCCAACATCACAAATATTGCACTGGTAAGTATGTAAATCCCATTCCTGGCTACACTAATTTGGTTGTTTTGTTATTTCTCCCTTGACTTTTATTGTCATAGTATGGGGCGATCGACCGATGATCCGTTGTTCATCTTGCTGAGAGAAACAATGCAATTGTATTGGAGTTGGTGGACCAGCCTGCAATGATTGGTGAGGCCAGTCGTCTTGCAAGATCCATGTGGGATGTCATTGTCAAAGAGGCAAGCGCAGGGACCAACAGACCTCAAGTGCAATCCATTGGTACTACAGTTGGCGGAAACAATGGCGAGAGTGATCCCGGTGAGGGCGACGATGATGACAGCGACGATGAGGGTGACGACCGCGCTCAAGAAGGCAACGACAATAGTGACAATGAGGAGGGCGACGATGAAAATGAAGGCCAGCATCAGGAAGAGACACTTCTTGGTGAAGATGAAGTTGCGGAAGAAGAGACTGCACCGGTAGAGGCTTCAACTTCTGGCAAGCCTTCAGTGGCACGGACTCTGGAATTTGATTCAAGTGCTCATCACAAAGTTGGTGGTTTTCAGAGGGAATCAAACACATTATGACTAAGAACTACTTCGCTATTAGGCATGACATGACGTGCTTAAACGAATGAATTCATATTTCTCATTAATTACATAGTTACCCCCATTTCAAAGAATTAATCTTGTTGTGCAGGAAGAGATCGTGTATGAGAATGTGTATGTCGGGGATCTTCCTGAGTATGATGCTGATCTCACTGATGCCATCTCTTGGGCTCACTTGCCAAGCTCCGGGTATTCGGATACAGTATCTTTAGCTAGTAAATATGCGGGGCAGAGTCAGTGTACAAGGATACCGAAAAACATTCTTGCATATGATGTCCACCGTTTTCAATCAGTGGGTGACGAGCTAGCTTATTCGGCTTCAATACACGTCAATATCCCCTCAAGAAAGAGGAAGTCTATGAAAATTTCTGGTAGTTACTCTGCTCCTCGTTTAGTCGTTGCTCGTGTCCACACTTTTGACCGAATCATATGAGCAAGTCCCCCCGACCTGCCTCTACTCGAAGACGCTTCAATAGCTACTACACATCTCTATGAAGAAAATGCTGAGGATATGGTTCTATTCAAAGCAAACGTTGATGTTTCAGACCAGGTGGGAACAGGTGCACCCGATACTAAAGTTTTGAGATCAGAAGACCCATCGGTGGATTGCCCCATCAAAGCTCCTCTGATAACTGAGTCAGGAAGTCAAGATCTCATACCATGCGACGATGTTGCGGTCAAGAGAGAACTGGCTTTGGTCCCATGCATGAAAGACTCCTTAGTTGACTTGATTCAGATGAGTCCCTGCCGCAACCTGTCTCCTTTGCGTTTGGATGGAGGTAGACTCACTGAATACGTGGGCCGTGATGAGGCAATCGTTGCGGACCGTGTCGTCAAGGAGGGTTGCACCTATGATTCTGGAATCGCGAACGTTGGCGCCTCGGGGAGTTTAGATTTATTATTGGGGGGTCGCATGATGAATCCTTTGCAGCAGGTTTTGTGTTTAGAATCTCGACCTCAAGCACAAGTGTCCCTTGTTGTGCTTCAACCAGATACTGATACTAAGTCTTTGGTACTCATCAAATCCTCGGGTACAGATCTTGGTGTAAAGGAGTCCTATGCCTCAATCACAGTTGTGCCACCTGCCCCCGAACCATTCTACGGGCCTGATAAGGAACCGTTAGAGATTCTTTCGATTGTCGCATGTTCTACCAAACAATCGAGTGTGGACTTAACAAGAAAAACGACGACTGAACTGAATATGGAAGATGAAGGTAGAAAGAATTTGAGAGGTCCTTCGGAAAACCAATCTACGGAATTGGTGGCGTCAAATATCATGCGAAAGTCTACAAGACATGTTATTCAAGAGGTAATTGATGTCAAGAGCCAATTAATTTGCACGCGCTGTTGAAGCGTCCCTTGAAGTTGTATCCATGACCCCCTCTTTGTCTTGCTATTCAGAACATGATGTCTCTAAATGCATTGTGTTTCCTAAGGCTGTTAAACGTCTGTTTCTGCAATAAACGTATTATACTGGTTATCAAGTCAAGCAAAGACCTGATGTAAATGTCCTATCGCTTGATCGCTCTGTATCATGCGCTAGACCAAGTGTGGTTAGTCTTGTGGAGCAGTTAAAGTGTGTATTGATAATAAGGGTACGTAGGTTATTTTTGCATACCTCTATTCAAGTTAGATATCTTTTTCTTCTCTGAACATGCTATAAATTGTATTATGTCCTACCGGCGTTAAAGTCGTGATAAGCGACACTACATTTCTTCCTCTAACTTATTAGATGATTTATTGTAGAGAGTCTCTCAACTGCGCTCGAAAAGCCCAAAATATTGGAAGAAAAAGCCAAGGTACTACCACTGCGATACGTAGTTGTGTTTGACCTGAATGGGTTGCTCTGTTGGAGGGGTGAATATCTTAAAAGGGGAGGGAGGCCTGTATCTCCAAGACCGGGCTGTACAGAGCTTCTGAATTTTGTTTATACGAATGCATCTATGGTCATTTGGAGTTCCGCCACCATGAGAATGTAAAAGACATGGTCAACAAAGTCACGAATAGTTGCTAGTTCCGACCAGATGCAATTTTGCTTCTGTCTCAAGAGGACTTTTCGCCTTTGAGATTCTTGGTGTCACCTAATAATTCCCTCTTGCTTAAGGATTTCCGTATCGTCCAGCGTCGTCTTTCTTTAAAATTCCACTGATCGTATGCTCTTAATTGACGACACTCCGCTGAAGTGCATTTTGAATGACAATCACTCGGCGATACACCCTCCTTCTTGGACAGGAAGTCCGGATACCTTCTTGCTTTCCGTCCCTGAGCTCTGGCTACAAAGACTTTTTCATTCGGGTCTCTGAGTTTATGAGTTTTTTGTGAACAACCCGCTTGAGGGTGGTCTACCGCCAGCGTGTGAGGAGGATTCTCGAAAAGTCCTCAACACTTTATAGTTATCATACAAAAGGTTTCACTTTTTTTGACTTCACCCTTTTCTTATCCATTTCTTAATATTGTCTTTCTTTCGTTGTTATGCGTTCATTTTAATGGCCATGGATTATGGGTATCTGTCCTTAAAGCATGAGGGAATCCCCCAATATTCCTCCTCTATTTGTAACTCTAATCTCGTTTGCCAACATTTTCTGAATGTGTCGTATTTATGCAGAATGTGATTGTGTTCTGAGTCAATGGTGTCCTTTGCTTTGAGGATTACGGAGGATGTAACCTAGCTCACTTCGACTTAAAGACAATCCGTCGACGGCTCTTTTGGATTCTCCTTAAGTATGTTCATGTTGTCATCTGGTCTTCTATGCCTATAGGACGACTACATTTTGTTATTGGGTAATAGTTCCCCACGACATTCGATCAAAGCTATTATTCGTCTATGGAAGGAATAAGTGCCACAATCCGGACTGGTACCTTTACTACCAGAAATTGATGCTCCGCTTAACGAAAGATCACCCGACTTGGAGAGTTTGCCGTCCCGAGCGTATACTAATGGTTGATGATTGCCAATGGAGGAATAGACAGAATGGTGATTTATGCTGTTACTTCCCGAAGTCTTGGAAGGAGGAGCTGGACTTTCCTAATTCTTGGAACGTCATCCCTAATACCTCCACGATGTTGTTGCCCTTTATATTGCCTCTTTGTTCTTATCAAAGTGTTAGCCGGTTCCTCACCAAGTCTCAGATGGATGGAAAGTTTTGTCGCCAGCTTCTGCGAGCTTAGACACCAATTGTAGTGTACAGGAGTAGATAGAATTGAAGATCTTCGCAATCCTTTTACGACCACATTGTTGTTGAGGATTGAATCGGTGGATCTCCCCATTGATACTTCTTCCATGGATGTATTCAAGAATGTTCTGAACATGCATAGATCATTGCCTTTCAAGTCCATGTTGGGATGAATTCACACAGTCGTTCAAAATTCCAATTGAAAATTACTTGCCCGGGTCTATTGAGGTTATCACTCTTGTTGAATTGCCTCGGATTTTCTATTGTTTTACAGGCTTTGCTCATCTTATTCAATCAACATTGCTTTAGATTGTATACTACCTATCACAAAATTATCATCGGTGATGCTGTAAACAAAATCAATACGTAGACCATGACATTCTGTTTTTCTTGGTGTATTTTGTATTTTTCATATTCGTTTTGTATGCAATTAATTCTTCTGTCATCTTCTGTGTTGATGATGGAGATCTCTCCCGATCCCTAGACACCATTCTCAGTCCATAAATCACGTCAAAGTCCATATATACTTAAATAATGCATTCATGTGAATATAACACTGAGCCGTCATTTGCGTGTACACAATCCTAGTCCCGAACTAAAGGCTTTTAATCGGCCCTAATACGACTAAACAAAGTCATATTCTACGTAAGCCTAAATATCATGACCAACATCATCACACACAATATGACTCCATAGAGTCATATTCCACCATAGTCTCAAAACGTGACAGGCTGTCACGGACATACACAAGAAGTTTCTAGAAGGTTCTTCTAAAATATTCTCTGAAGATTCCCTAAAAGATTCCTCGAAGATTCCTTGAAGATTCCCTGTGTCACGGCCACGTACTAGGTAGACAACTTAGGAAGGTTCTAGAAGGTTCTAGAAGCTTCCGGAAACTTCTGGAAGTTCCTGGAAGTCTCTGGAAGTTTTTGGAAGGTCCTTGAAGTTTCCGGAAGGCCCTGGAAGCTTCTGGAAGGTCTTGGAAGTTCTTGGAAGGTCCTAGAAGGTCCTAGGTTGAGGAAGGTTCTGGAGAACCTTCTTCTTAGCTAGTATATATAGGAGTCGAGGCTGAGGGCAACCTCAGTCTCGACAACGCATCTCTTGGAGCTCTAGCTCATCTCTCTTGTTGTTGTTCGTGTACTCTTCTTGTTAATTCAAGCTCCTGTCAGTTCTTGTTAGTTTCCACATATTCTTATCATCTGTTTCCGTGTCCCTGACAGTTTGTCGAGACTACCTTCTCACAAATATCAGAGTTAGTCCCTTCTTGTTAGAGAGTGGATTACCCCTCTTCTCGAAGGTATGCTAGTGTTTTAGAGGTTGCGGATTACCCTCCTCTAAACCAATATTGTTCTCTTGTCAAATTTTTTCTTTTCTTTCGTAGATTTAATCAAAGATCAACACGTTAGTATGGCTGAAAATTTGGAATCCAAATTGGACGCCATCATGAGTGCTCTTGCTGCATTATCACATAGACAAGCGGAGATAGAAGGAGCCATGGCAAGACTTCACAATGACGGAGCATCCGGGATAACATCATCCAGGATTCACCAGTCTCAAGCAACTACACCGGAGGAGGCGACTACACCTTTGGTTCAACAAAACCCAATGATTCAACAACGGAAGGAGCCTAGAGTTAGTCTTCCTGACAAGTTCGACGGAACGCGTTCCAAGTTTCGAGGTTTTGTCAACGAAATCAAGTTGATAACAGTTTTACAGCCTGAACAATATCCGACGGAGGAGGCGCGTATTGGACTTGTTGGAACTCTGCTTACAGGGCAAGCTTTGTCGTGGTTTGCCCCCTTGTTCGAGAAACGATCGCCAATTCTGAGCAACTTTGAGACGTTCTTGGAGGCATTTGCAGAAGCATTTGGCGAACATGACAAGGTCCGATGGGCTACAACAAAGATCCGATCACTACGACAAGGAATGCGCTCTGCATCAGTCTACGCATCGGATTTTAGACAACTGGCTAGTGACATCAACTGGGGCGAAGAAGCATTGGTGAGTCAGTTTTATTGGGGTTTGAGGGATGATGTGAAGGACCTACTTTTATCTCTTCCTGATCCGCAAACGCTCAACGAAGCCATTAACCAAGCTATAAAGTGCGACAACCGTTTATTCCAGCGTCGTCAAGACCAGCGCCCAAAATACCAAACGAGTCGCTACACCACGAGATGGTTGGCAAACAATTTGAGTTCTCATTCGGAGGCAGAAGCCATGCAAATCGACGCGGCACGTGTCAGAGCTCTTACTCCAGAAGAGAAGAAACGGCGTATGGAAGAAGGACTCTCTTTGTACTGCGGAGAAGAAGGCCACAAGGTTGGAAATTGCCCCAAGAAGCAGAACCGGCGCATTGTTAAGACTAGGAGTGCGGATCCCGGAAAACGACGATGCCCAGCTACAGTAGGAACCATGCGGCTGGACGATTCAATGCCACAACAACAATCAGGTTCCTCTCTCTCTGTCCAACCTGCCCGTTGTTTTACAATTCCCTTGTCTCTTGGTCCTCAAAAACACAAAACTTTAGCTCTATTAGATTCGGGAGCATCTACTTGTTTTTTAGATGAAGAATTTGCTAAGCGCCACAAGATTCGTCTAGTACAGAAGTCCAAACCTGTTTATGTAGAGGTAATAGATGGACGACCTTTATTGTCTGGCAGTGTCACCCATGAATCAGTACCTATAGAGGTGGCGTTTAAGGGCCATAGTAGTTACGTCGTTTTTAATGTCATTAGAACCCCGTCAAACCCTGTCATCCTAGGTCTCTCTTGGTTAGAACAACATAACCCTACCATAGATTGGAAGTTGCGGAAAATGACTTTTTCCAAAGAACATTCCAAGAGCCAACCTAGTAGACATCCCAAGATAGGGAAACCATTGTTTATTGGAGCAAGGGCGTTCGTACGATCATCCAAAGAAGCAGCACCCTTTGTCATCTATACAGTCCCAACTAGCACGGAGAAGAGTTCGACGGCAAGCATACCAGAGCAATACAAAGATTTTGAGGACGTGTTTCTGAAGAAGAACGCGGACATACTACCGGAGCATCGGCCATACGATCGTATGCCATAGACCGCGCAAGAAGGAGCACAACCGCCTTTTGGCCCAATCTACAATCTCTCTCAAACGGAGTTAGCGGAGCTGCGAAAGTACATTGACGAGAATCTAGCGAAGAACTTCATTCGTCATTCAAAGTCGCCAGCTGGGGCACCGATCTTGTTTGTAAAGAAGAAGGATGGCTCCTTACGAATGTGCGTGGACTATCGAGGCCTCAACAAGGTAACTAAGAAAAATCGTTACCCGTTACCCTTGATTTCTGGTCTCTTGGAGCAGCTCGGGCGTGCAAAGATCTTTACAAAAATTGATCTGAGGGGAGCTTACAACCTCGTACGGGAGCTTACAACCTCGTACGGATCAAGGAAGGAGACGAGTGGAAGACAGCGTTCCGTACAAGGTATGGCCATTTTGAATATAATGTCATGCCTTTTGGCCTTACCAATGCTCATTTGTTTTCCAACACATGATGAATGACATCTTTCGGGAGCACCTTGACGACTTTGTTGTCATCTATCTGGATGACATCCTGATATTTTCCAAAAACGAAGAAGAGCACGAGAAGCACGTTCGTTTGGTCCTCGAGAAACTACGAGAACGAGGACTCTACGCCAAGTTGGAGAAGTGCCTATTCCACCAAACCGAGATGGAGTTTTTAGGGTTCATTGCAACTACAGACGGCTTGAAGATGGACCCTAAGAAGGTGGAAGCAATTGTATCATGAGAGGTTCCGAAGACGGTTAGAGAAGTACAATGTTTTCTTGGATTTGCTAACTTCTATCGAATCTTCATCAAGAATTATTCTCGAGTCATTTGCTCCACTCACTCGGTTGACTTGTAAGGACAAGCTCGAATGGGGACCTCAAGCAGAAAAGGCATTCCAAGACCTCAAGATGACATTTATCACGGCTCCAATCTTGGTACATCCTGACTTTACAAAGGCCTTCTATTTGGAGACCGATGCTTTGATTTTGCTTTGGGAGCCGTACTTTCGCGAGATGGACGTGGGACGGAAGCTTCATCCAGTGGCGTTCTATTCTCGAAAGTTTTCTGCTGCTGAAATCAATTATGAAATCCACGATAAGGAACTTCTTGCCATAGTAGATTCCTTCCAAGAGTGGCGACACTTTCTCGAAGGCGGCTGACATCCAGTGACCGTATACACGGATCACAAGAATTTGGAGTACTTTATGTCGGCTCGAGTCTTGAATCGACGTCAAGCTCGGTGGAATATGTCGTTGTCACGATTTGACTTTGTTATTACCTATCGGCCTGGGAAGCAACAAGGACTATCCGATGCCTTATCGAGGAGATCGTATTCGCGCCTAAAATTTGGAGAAGCGGCGTTTGATCAACAATGCACCACATTGCTAAAACCGAGCATTTTAGAATTTGCGCTACTGTCATGCCAATTGATACGGACTTTCTTAACCAGATACGTACTGCGACAATTGAAAATTCTGTAGCTCTCGAGATCAAGAAGCGTGCTGATAATGACAAGTTCAAGGTGGAGGGAGATCTTTTGTACTTTGAAGAGCGACTGTATATTCCTAAGGGACGAACACGACTTCGAGTCCTCCAATCACGCCATGACTTTCCAGCTGCAGGACATTTTGGATACAACAAGACATTGGAGCTTATTTTTGAGACTTACGGTGGCCCCAAATGTGGAAGGATGTGAAGGAGTTTGTTCTCTCTTGTGATATTTGTTCAAGGTCGAAGAACCCTCGGCATCGCCCCTATGGACTTTTGCAGCCATTGCCTATCCCGCATCGACCATGGTCTTCAGTTTCCATGGATTTCATTACGGACTGCCGCCTTCAAACTCGTTTGACAAAGATCTTTGTTGTGGTAGATCGGCCGACGAAGATGGCGCATTTTGTTCCTTTCAAGAAGACATCGTCGGCGAAGATCTGACAAGACTCTTTCTTGATAATGTATATCGTTATCACGGCTTGCGAGATGATATTGTGTCGGATCGCGGAACCCGATTCGTCTCAAGTTCGAAATCTCTATTTGAGATATTGAAGGTGGATATCAAGCTTTCTTGGCATTTCATCCTCAAACCGACGGACAGACGGAACGGGTGAATCAAGTATTGGAAAGATCTACGTTGCACCATCAACTATCAATGAAGACGATTGGATCAGTATCTACCGCTTGCCGAGTTCGCCTACAACAACACTATTCATGCGTCGACCCAACAAACACCATTCTTTGCCAACTACGGATACCACCCGAAGCTTGATTTATGGAATTGATGGCCAATAACAACCAAAAAGAAAGAAGATTTTGCGAAGCGGCCTATCGGAACTTCAAGCAACACCGAGACTTCAATTGCAAACCGCCCAAGAATTGTACAAGGCGTCCATGAGATAAATTTCGGAATGAGGCACCTACTTTCAAGATCGGAGATAAAGTATGGCTGCTTCGACGGAATATCAAGACCAAGCGGCCGTGTGATAAGTTGGACTATCGAAGATTGGGACCATTTGCCATCCAGAAACAAATCAATCCAGTGGCGTATCGGTTGGAGTTACCAGCTACTATGAAGGTACATCCGGTCTTCCACGCGTGTCTTTATTGGAACCTTATCGAGAGTCGACTTTTCCGGGAAGAGTGCGAGGGCCGCCACCTAGTATCGAAATTGAGAACCACGAGGAATATGAGGTGGATAAGGTCTTTGGATTTACGGCGCGTGAAGGGAAACTTGGAGTATTTTGTGCATTGGAGCGGATACGACATCAATGAAAAAGAACGTGGGAACATGCCGAAAATCTTGTAAATGCGCCGGAAAAGGTACAGGAATTTCATCAACGATATCCTCATAAACCTAAGCCTTTCCGACGATAACTTCTCTCTGACGCTTGCCCACTCAGGAGAATAAAAGGGGGAGAGTGAACACAACCTTGATTCACATTTGATTTACATATTTTGTTCTAGATAGAATTTCTCTATAGTCATAGTTTGGTTTTTAGTCATGGATAGTCGAGAGATAGATAGCATACCAGTTATGCCATCTCAACCAACCAACTCTCGGCGACCCCAGAGATGAAGAACCGCCACGCCACGACGCCGACGGAGGATTCCGAGCAATCGATCGCTGGTGATTGTATTTGAGGTCGAGCCCGCTTTCAATGGTCTGCCAGAAGGTGTGTTTGCAGGACAATTCCATAACGAAGACACAGAAGTTCACGCTTGGTCAGAAGTGGAAGGCGTCGGCCACTATCGTTGGCTTCAAGGACCGATGAACCACTTGCCTCGTGAACAACAATTGGAGTTTATTGCAGATGTCATGCGGCAGATTTTCATTTTCCTGCGTTGGTATTGACTAACAACAACGTTGCTTCTCGGAGACCTCGAAGCTAGAAGGGGAGGTGATGTCACGGACATACACAAGAAGTTTCTAGAAGGTTCTTCTAAAATATTCTCTGAAGATTCCCTAAAAGATTCCTCGAAGATTCCTTGAAGATTCCCTGTGTCACGGCCACGTACTAGGTAGACAACTTAGGAAGGTTCTAGAAGGTTCTAGAAGCTTCCGGAAACTTCTGGAAGTTCCTGGAAGTCTCTGGAAGTTTTTGGAAGGTCCTTGAAGTTTCCGGAAGGCCCTGGAAGCTTCTGGAAGGTCTTGGAAGTTCTTGGAAGGTCCTAGAAGGTCCTAGGTTGAGGAAGGTTCTGGAGAACCTTCTTCTTAGCTAGTATATATAGGAGTCGAGGCTGAGGGCAACCTCAGTCTCGACAACGCATCTCTTGGAGCTCTAGCTCATCTCTCTTGTTGTTATTCGTGTACTCTTCTTGTTAATTCAAGCTCCTGTCAGTTCTTGTTAGTTTCCACATATTCTTATCATCTGTTTCCGTGTCCCTGACACAGGCACCCACATTTTACATACTCCACATTATGACGAAAAACATGACGTGCGAGAGTTATATTCCACGTCAGCCCATATTATGACGAGCAGTTATATTCCACGCGGTGCTGCCACGTCAGCAAAAATATGACTCAATAGAGTCATATTCCTTATTAGAAAAATTGTGACTCGCCATAGTCACATATCATGTCGGATTTTGGGCTCAGCTGCTCGGGCAGGTCAAGAAAAGTTGTGGTCAGTAGGTGGGTCAAAATGGGGGCGGAAACGCTGACGTGGCATGTACATTGGGCCTAAGTATTCATTTCAAGGCGTATTTATTTATATGACAAATTGTCCAAAGCGACTCGTTGGTAACTACTAGACTCTATCACCATGCGCGTCATATGGTGATAGACCCATTGTAGTCATATTTTTGGATTTTGTAACTCTTCGCAGTCATAAATGACTGTCATATAGTGTAGTGGTCTGCCGTAGTGTATCCGTATACGTTAGCCCATCGGAAATCTACTGCGACATCATCTTAGACATCCCCTCAGACATCTTTGGGGACATCTTCACACATAAATTATTATACACCAATTACTTAAGGGGACAATGAAAGTGTGAATATTGTAGCATTTGAGAGCATATAATGTTCAAGAGAAGAACAAGAAGTACTCCAAAGTGGCGGATCATCTCCAAAGTGTGTCGTCGTTGAAGTTTGGAAGTCCAAAAGGTGGCGGAGTATCGCTTCCAAACTACAAAATAAAATTCAATCGACACAGTTAGACATTCTTTCAGACATTTTTATAGACATTCTGTAAGTCATCCTTTCAGACAACATTATAAAGATCTTGTAAGACATTCTTGCTAACACCCAAACTCTAAACCCTAAATTGGCACGACGGCTTTCTAAACCCTAAATCGGCGCGGGGACTGTGCGAGGATGGTGCAGTTCTGAACCTCTTCCATCTTTGCTTCTTGCATTTCTTCTTGCATTTCCGCCCCTTTTGCCCATTATTGTGCTACTGTAACTGCAATCTTACAAAGCAAAGAGGAGGTGCATATCAAATGTCCAAAAATCGACAAAATTTCAGTTGGAGCTTACGGTTCCAGTTTTTTCATACCTCACATTGCCGCCTCCTTCTTTTGACTTGCTTCCTTGCTTCTCTCATGTACCTTCTGAAGTACCTTCTTATATTTTGACTTGCTTCCTTGCTTCTCTTCAACTACATGATACTACATCCACCATGTCTATAACGCACACGAAATCCTCTCGTTTCCTCGATGTTTTCAAAGGCTATTGTATGCACTAAGTTAGGGCTATTGAGTATTGTGGCTACTTGAAATGTGAGAGTTGTAGCTTATCACATTTGTCTTAGCTGTTTGAGAGTATGCACAACCTACGTAAAGTATGTTGGATATGTGGATTGGGGTTGCTCATTATTTATTCGTACTGTCATTTTTGCTATCTAGACATCTTTTTAAAAGCTTCTCAGACATTGCAAGAGACACTTGTTGGTGAAGAAGTTCTTCCATAGACCATGTCTGCAGAAGCTAAGTATCATGAGAAGTAATCACAAGGTTCTAATAGCTTATATAAATCAACCAAGTTCGGGGTTTGGAATCAAATAAGTATATATTTTCTTTCATTGTATGAATAAGTACTATTTGAATATAAGGAGTATCGGAGAGACTAGAATATTGCGATGTTTTTGTGCACTCTATGCACATTGATGTTCTAAAGTGCAGTGTACCGTGAAAATAATTAGAAACTAAAATCATATATCTACATATAAATTTTGTGTAGAAGTGGATAATTTTGCTGTCATTGTGAAGTCATTATATCCTACAGTAATTGAGTGAATTAGTTTACGTACGAAGTTAGTGTTGCATTTTGATAGTGACTTTACAAGGATTTTGGATTTAGAGTTTACGCCATTCGGGATTTTGTGCAAGCGTTTTTACACCAAGACGACTACAGAACTTTTCACTCTTCAGCAGTGTAGAACAACCACATATCAAATCTGATTGTATTCATATCACGTGCCCCTATTAAGTGAAATCCATGAGTTCTCAAGCGACAAATCCAAATAAAAATATGATTTTTTATGCCACCATGAACCTGAACTTCTATATTGGACTACATTATTATAGCAAAAAGCATCTCAGACCAACTCTTTGGTTTCCTGAAGAGTTGTTTTACATTTATAACAGAATCTCTCCTACAACGTTTGCATATACTTGTACCGTCTCATTCTATCTTTGTTGCTGTAATTAATGATGGGCGTTGTCCCGGATGGCATTCCAAGCCTGCAAGTTGAAGATATTACAAACTTGGGTAACTTCAAAGACATTGACATTCTGAAACAACAACTCCATGTTTGTCATTAACTTTAATCACAAAGTACGATATCAACACGAGTTCACAATAATGTCAGTGAATGTAAGAATGATTACATGCAGCCATACCTCAACGTGTCCAAATATTTTTATAATGCTTCTAAGAAGCATAATCTATATCCGATCTAATAAGCTGCGACTGCCAATTGATGGTTTGCATTGGTGAGCTCTAGTGCATCTTCCAGTAAAGGTTGTGTAGGTAGAGGCCGTAAAACCGTTGGAGCAGTGAGGCCGGCTACTTCAGTACACATGAGAACATCGGTTCTCTCCTCCAATACTTCTGTGCTTAAAGTTTATCATCAAGAAGCCGCTGTCGTCCCAAATATATGTAGTCGGATTCTTTTGCCTGTCCACTTTCTTGATCCATTTACAAAGTAATAGAATTATAGGAGATTTTTTGATCCACAATTCAATTTCAATATGTCTTTTAGCACACCTACATAGTTAATGCTTGACACATCCCTTGCGTCTAGAAGAGGAGCATCAGCCACAGTTGCTACTCCTGAATCATACGTCTTCAAGCCGTCAGTTTCGTTGTTTTGCACACGAAAGTCCTTCCCAAATGCTTTTATTATTTCATACCGCAAGCAATTATGGGATAGCTTTCAGGCAAGCATTACTATGTCAAGCCCCATCTCTGGATTCCAAATGTCGTCTATATCAGCATGATCTTGTATCCACTGTGCAAAAGATAAATTTGCATCTTTATTGTCTCTCTGTTCCTCCCACATTCTGATGACACATAGTGCAAAAATATTAACCCCGGTAGCCATGATTACGTAGTAAAGAATTTCTGCTATTCCAATTTTCCTATTGGAAATTCACACTAAATTTATGCACAGAAGATCACATCTTTTCTTAATTCACTTTTTGAGTATGATTCGTTCCAATTGAAGATTGTTTTCGCTTTTTTCATTTAGTGACCTCAAGTACGGCTAAAATCCAACTATATTTTGCAGTACATAGTCGTGTGCGATGTCCCTCATTGTCGTTGTCATCATGTATGCTCTTTCTCTACCTTGTAGTACCTCCTCAGCGTCGCCAAATTCTTCATCAGCATCCCACACTCGTCTTTGTACATGCTCAAAACGTTGCATGTACTCTGTTACAAATCCCAGGCATTCGTTCCTTAAATGTCCTTCCGCCATAGATGTCTTTGGTTTCGAAAAATTGCGCACGCTAGTCTTTAATGTTTTCATGTACCTTTCAATTTGGTACATCCACCTTGTTGATACCGGTGTGCATAAGTCTAACTCCTGGACAATGTGATATACAAGATGTGTCATAATATTAACCCCTAAACGCCCAAGGGGGGGTAAAGCTCTTAACAGTTGGTAATAATGCCGATTTTTTTAAAACTGCGTAGAAACAAATAAAAGATGAAAATGGAAAAATCCAACCGTAGGATCTTCTTCGGAGCATGGCAATTAGTAGGACCGCCAAGTTGCATGCCATTTGGAACTATGGATTTCAAGATCCATCCAAAAAAGGGGTGAAGATCACACCACCAAAACTTTCATGAAAAATCTCTTTCGCGCACTCTCACAAATTGAGGATCAAGGTTTTTACTACTTATCCAAGGAGGGAGTAGAGTAAACCCACCGAGGAGTTGAGCAAAAAAAATGGCGGATAAAAAATCAATGGCATGAAAGCGGGGTTGTGCACCAAAGACGGAGCCTCACATCCAAAATGTCGAAAAACGACACTGTGGGCGCTTAAGGGTTAAAAAAATGAAGGTGGAAATTCAATTTCCAAAATGGCCATTCTCTCTGCTAAGTTTGCCTCCAATCACAAAATTCTGAAGGATCATAAGTAGTCTTGCAAATTCGTCTAAATACTCTGCACATCCTTATTACAACCATTTTGGGTCCTAGTTTCATTAACCCAAGCAATCCCAATGGCAGCAATTGCTGCATTAATAAATGATAATCGTGGGATTTAAGAGCTCTAAAACTCTTCCCCTTAATGTTGCTTCTGATTGATGAAAGATCCATACCCTCTTGGTGTCTTCAGATTCCCTAATGTAGATGAAAAAATTTCAAACTCCTCCGTTGAAAGCACATAAGATGCTTTGGGCCTCAACATCTTCTTCCCTCGCCGTGGGTTCTTCACTAACCACAGATGCTTACGAATTCCCCGGCTTAGCAAATCCGGGCGTACCTTCACTGTGTCCTTGGCCTCCGTGATAGTTTTTACAAGGTTCTTCGCGAAATTCATTTCACAGTGCATCACATCCAGAGTCCATCAAACCAGCACACTAATAGAAAAGGGTGTCAATTCTGACTAGTCGCAAATGACTATGGTGTCAATTCTGACTCTGGCTAGTCAAATGCGTATTCAGATCGAAAAAACTTAGTCAGCTAAGGAGGGAGTAAAAATTTTAGTCATATTTTAGTCATATTTTAGTCATGTTTGTAGTCATACGACTATTCGGAGTCAGATTTTTTAGGCACCTCGATGATTTTACGGTTGGGGAACGCCGAGAACGTGGTTATTTATGTCCGGGCAGGCATATGATTAGTGTAGTTATCGTCTTAACTACGGTTCCGGGCAGCGATATGACTACGCGATATTTTCTTGTAGTCATCTGACTACCACAATGGTTTTTTTATTTTGGTTCTGACCACTCATAAGACTAATTTCGTGATTACACTAAATTCCTACCTGTCTTATGACTACTGTAGTCATAACTTAGTCACCACATCCGTATGTTTTATTTCGTTTTCTACCATTCTATATACTAATTTACTATGTACACGATATTCACACCTCCCTTATAACTACCGTAGTCATAACTTAGTCATCAGAGTAGTTTTATAATAAGTAGTTTCGACCACCGATAAGACTAATTTAGTGTCTACACTAAATTCCCACCTACCTTATGACTGCTGTAGTCAGAATTTAGTCAAAGGCAGTTTTTTTTTATTCTGTTTTCGACCACTCATAAGACTAATTTCTTTTCTACACTAAATTCCTACCTGCCTTATGACTATCGTAGTCAGAACTTAGTCAAGAGGCAGTTAGTTTTTTTAAAATTTTTTCTTTTACATCCCCGCTAATAAGACTAATTTCTTGTCTACACTAAATTCGTACCTGCCTTATGACTGTCGTAGTCAGGACTTAGTCAAAAGGCAGTTAGTTTTTTTTATTTTAATTTTTTTCATCTCCACTAACAAGACTAATTTCTTGTCTACACTAAATTGCTACCTACCTTATGACTGTCGTAGTCAGTGTTACGAGTGTGAAGAAACATGACCAACAGTTTGACAAGAAGGAGAAATGGCTTCGTGAGGAGCCAGCTCTATCAGAGAGGGACGGGAACATTTTGGTAGGCGGCACTAGCCGCCATAATCCTCGGAGGATCTACATCCTCGGATGAATGTGCTTATCCAGCTCATCCAACTCTCTTAACACTCCTCCTCGAGGGTGTCATCCTCGTTAAAAACTCCAGTGGAGAAAAGAGTGATGACGCCCTCGGAGCTTACAGTTCGGATAAGCTATACATGCCTGCCAGTTGTATGAGCTTGCGATGCTGCGGAGCTGGAAGTGCCTTTGTAAGGAGATCCGCGATGTTCTCCGCTGAGGCAACTTTCCGTATTTCGATCCGGCCTGTGCTCGTGAGTTCCTGGGTGTAGCCGAACAACTGTGGGCTAATATGCTTAACCCTGTCGGACTTGATGAATCCGGACGAGACTTGTTCGATGCAGGCGGCGTTGTCCTCCAAAATAAGCGTGGGCTTCGTGGCGGTGGGAAGGCCGGTCATGTCACCGATTGCAGATTGCATGGTCCGCAACCACACAAACTCCCTTGCTGCCTCATGGAACGCAAGTAGTTCGGCATAATTCGTTGATGTAGCGGTTGTTGTTTGCTTGGACGATCGCCATAAGATCAGGGCTCCATTTTTCAGAAAAATCCAGCCGGTTTGGGACTTACCGGAAGTGGGATCGGTCTTGTAACCAGCGTCGGCGTATCCTATGATCTCGCTGTGGCCCGGCTTGAAGTGAAGGCCAAGGTCCTCGGTGCCACGTAGGTACCGCATCAGATGTTTGATACCTTGCCAGTGACGTGTGGTAGGTCGTTGGCTGTGGCGTGCCAGTACACTAACTGCAAAGCTGATGTCGGAGCGGGTGTTGGTGGCTAAGTAGAGTAGAGCTCCAACTGCTGCGAGGTATTGGCGCTTCTCAATCTCCTCCTCATTTTCTTCGGCTGGGCGGTAGGGGTCGTCCTCGCTCTTGGACTTCCCGATTATGGGCGCAGTGAGCGCATTGGCAGTCTCCATGTTGAAGGTGCGGAGGAGCTTCTTGGTGTACGTTTGTTGGTGAAGTAGCAAACTGCCATCTGCACAATGCTTGATCTGGAGGCCAAGGCAAAAGGTTGTGCGTCCTAGTAGTTTGATTTCAAACTGTTTTGTCAATATCGATTCAACTTTTCTGGATAACTCCGGGGTGCCAATTGAATTCAAGTCATCAACATATACAACAAGGATGACAAATTCAGTGGCTTCTTTAAGCACAAAGACACAAGGCAAGGCAGGGTGATTTGAAAAACCATGAGCCATAAGGTAGGTTTTGAGATGGTGATACGATGCTCTTCCTGCCTGCTTAAGTCCGTATAAGGCTTTCCGGATACGCAATCCAGAGAATTTCCCAGTTGGAGGTGGGCGTAAAGGAGGCAAGAAGTCTGGGGGAGGTTTTATGTACAGCTCGGTATCTAAGTTTCCGTATAGATACGCTGTTACTACATCCATTAGTCTGGTTTCTAGTGCATGCAGAGTTGCCAAACTAAGCAAGTAGCGGAAGGATGTACTATCCATCACATGAGAGTATGTTTGCTCAAAATCTATCCCAGATTTCTGAGTATATCCCTGGGCTACAAGGCAAATTTTATAGCGTAGGATTTTTCCTTGTTCATCCTTTTTCCTAGTAAACACAATTTTGTGTCCAATAGGAGGTGAGCTAAGATTGTGGACCAATTCTCCAAAAACTTCGCGTTTGCATAACGAGTTATATTCAGCCTGTAAAGCTTCGTGCCACTGAGGCCAATCTTCTCGTTTCTTTGCCTATTCTAGAGTTTGGAGATCAGAATCAATATTGGATAGAGTAGACACAAAAGCTTCGAGGTCGTTCCATGATGGATTGTCGGCCTCAAAAGACTGGTCAGCTAGGAGAGTGGTTCGGACTTTGCGTTTCTTACTTGGAATTGCTACCGGAACGAGGTTCCCTGAGCCTGGTACTGGACTGCGTATGATTCTGGGGCCGGAATGGAATCCGTCCGGAATCTTTTCGGCTAGCTGCTGAAGATTGAGGAGTTTCTGGCATTCACTATCTGTGAGTGCGGTTCTAGGATTTGGATTAAGAGTAAGGGTTTCTGAATCACGAAAGTTTAGTGTAACAGCAGGTTTGTTGGGGCTCTGAGTTTCGGGGAAGCGAGATTCTACGAACTTGCAATTCTGAAACCTAGCTTTGTATACATCGTCCCGGTTGGAAAGTTTATATCGAATAATACTCGGCAAGTCGAATCCTAAGTACACACCTTTGACTCGATGAGGTTCCATAGACTTTTGTTTTGGTTCTAAGACAAGTTCCCAGACCTCGCAACCAAACGTCCTAAGGTGAGCTATGTGAGGTGTTCTTCCTGATGCTAGTTCTAACGGGGTTTGAGTATGTAGAAGAGTCGGTCTCAGTTTTAGGAGAGTTGCATCATGTAGCACCGCATGTCCCCAAAACTGGGAGGGGAGGTTGGCGTGAAATAACAATAGTCGAACTATCAACTGAATTTTCTTGATTACAGCTTCTGCAAGGCCATTCTGTGCATGCTCATATGGCACAGAATAAGAAAGCTCGATACCTGAAGCTACACAAAAATCCTCAAATGCATGGGATTTGAATTCTGAAGCGTTGTCCATTCAAAGATGGCATATACGGAATTCTGGGTAGTGGTTTTTGTATCTAATGAGCATGGCTAAGTTTTTGGGGAATACCATGTTTCGGGTGGTGAGAAGTGATACTTCCGTATGTCTCCCCGACGCATCAGCTAACACAAAGAAGTATTTGAACTGACCTGATTCAGGGGAGATGGGGCCGCACCAATCGCCTTGGAGGCGAAAGAGGGGTGCTGGCATCTCGTTCGGAAGCTTCCACTTTGCAGGCTGCCGAATAAGCTTGCCCTGGGCGCATGCCTGGCACTCCGAGGTGTGCTCCGCGTCTCGGGTGGTAAACTCGCGGCCGCTTAGGATTGGTATCATCCTCCTCATCATCGTCGTGCCGGGATGTCCCAATCGATGGTGCCAGAGATCCGCCCTTCTGACTGTCGTGAGGAAGGAGGCCTGTCCATTGCCCTTAGGAGCGCTGGGACTCGAGTTGCAAGGAGTTGGAACTCCTCCTCGGATTGGGAGCTCATAAAGACCGCTAGCACCCGCTCGTGCTGTAGCCAACAGCCTATGCCCGCTCCGCAATTCCAACACTTCTCCTCCCTTCCCATGGGCTGTGGAGATGTGAATATTACTGGCTCTTAAGTCCCTGTAGCTGATCAGGCTACAGTGGGCGCCAGGAGCATACATTGCTCGTTCGCAGATGAGGGGGGCTCCCCCGGGTAACACTATGTGTGCCTGGCCCTCACGGAAGCGGAAACTTTGTTTCCTAGCGATTGTGATTAGATCACAAGTTTGCCAAGGCTCATTCTGAGTTTTGAACTCAAAGAATGCTTGGTCTTGGAGTATGGTGTGCGTGGATGCATCATCGAGTAAGGCAATGTTGGCCTCAACGGTAGTGGATCCGCAACCCACCATGTAGTTCTCTGTATCGAGGTCTGATAAAGAGGGGGCATCTAACGTGTGAGCCTCTCTTTTCGAACCTTTGAGTGCTTGGAGCTCCTTGTACATATTTACAATGTATTCGGATGTTCTGCACTCCCGGGCGTAATGCCCAGGTCTACCACATTTGTGACAGTTCCCCTTGACTTGACGTGCAGGAGGATTGCTTGAGGTTCGAGATTTCTGACCTGGTGAATAGCGCGTGTTCTTGTAAGGCTTGCTCCAATGGTTTTTCGGCTTCACAGAACCGCCTTTCGGGGGTCGCATGGGTGCTTCGGAAGTGTGAGTTTCGCGTCCCGAATTGCTCGCTTTTGATGCCGAGGTTGGTGTGGTTGTAGTTCTGGTGGTAGCTGATGTCTTCTCAGTAGAGTGAATTTCACGAGCCGGTCGTTTCTCTGAATTTTGGAGGAGAATTTGTTGTTGTTGTTCTCCAACCTGCAGATACTTCATAAGCTCTGTGTAACGTGTGAATTTCATGTTTCGGTATTGCTGAGATAAAATAGCACATGCGAGAGGAAAAGAGTTTAGTGTCTTATTCATCAGCTCGGCGTCCGTGATTGTGATGCCGCAAAGCTTGAGCTGGGCAGTGATGCGGTGAAGCTCAGAGTCGTATGTCGAGAAGTTCGGAAAGTCGAGAACTCGCAGTGCTCTCCAATCGGCCTAAGCGTGCGGGAGAAAAATTGTTTCTTCATGTTTAAAACGTGCTTCAAGGTCCGCCCAGAGTCTGGCGGGGTTTTCTTCGGCGATATACTGCATGCGAAGCGCTGGCGCCATGTGCCTGCGCATGATCATCATTGCTTGCCAACGGTGCAATGTCGGTATTTCTACTTGTGGGTGCAGGTTCAGCGCCGGGTCGATCTCATCTGCAGCCAGGGTCGAGCGTATGTTGAAGTTCCAATCGGTGTAGTTTGTGCCATCTTCCTCCAACTGATCGAAAATCAACGGTGCGGTGCGTGACTCCTTCATCGGTTTCGCAATCGACGACATCACCGTTGTTTGATGTTGCTTAACCTGAAAAGGAGAGAGGAAGGAGGAACACGTGGGGCCAGGCTGCAAACCTACTTGGGCTTCACTTACTGAAGATAAGAGGAGCCGCTGATCAGTTGGTGAACTGGTGACCTTCTGTCCAGGGGAGAGCAGCAAGGCTTGCAGACTCGGAATGCAGGCAGGGAACGTCGGAGCAGAAAAGATGCTGGCTTGTTTGTACTGCTGAGTGGCTTCTCTGTTGGCTGGCTGGTTTGTACTGCTGACTTGGTCCCTACTGCTGGCTGGGGTCGAATTTGCTTCTGTGCAGGCTGATTTGTATTGGTGACTGGGGTCCCTACTGCTGGGTGGGGTCGAATTTGCTTCTGAACCTAATTGGTTCAGCTTCTGGTTCAGCTTTTGTGTGCTCTGCCTTCTCTCTTCCGCTTTCTGCCTAAGGTTCTACTCTCACTGCGGGGCAATGGTAAGCTTGGGGTATCACTTTTTGGACACACTAATTAGGTTATTTTTATTGAAAGCCTCCAAAGTTTGTCTAATTTAGTCATTTTAATCAAGTAAAAAGACCCTAAAACAGAAAATAAAATATCATGCACCTCACTGAAATCAAAGTATATATGCCTATAGATTTTCTTTTAGATTTTTTATTTTTTTTGGATCCATTCATAGATGAGGGAAAAAGTGCTGAATTTGGGGATTTGCAGGCATTATAGTGCACAATGAATTAATTTTTTTATTATTAAATAAATTATTTTGTATTCTATACAAGAAGATGTAGGTCATATTCAAAAATTATATTAAAATAAAAATGGTTGATATTCCATTTGCTTGATTCAATGGATTTTAGATTATTGGGACATGACTTACTTTTTCAACTAAAAAATCAAATAAAATTACTTCAAATTTTTTTTTTTTAATTTTTAATTTTTTTTCTTGATACATTATAAGTATAGACAACTAAAACCACATCTAATGAAGTCTTATTGTATTACAGTTTAAAAATGGATATGTTTGTCACACCAGCATAGAGTGCAATTGTTCATGGGACAACCTTTTTGGGTACCCCAACCAGACTATCACCCTGCGGCCTACGCGATCGATGAACGATTGAAAAATGGAAAAGCTCGAAGAAGAGCGTGCTGATAACGTGTTACGAGTGTGAAGAAGCATGAGCAACAGTTTGACAAGAAGGAGAAATGGCTTCATGAGGAGCCAGCTTTATCAGAGAGGGAGGGGAACATTTTGGTAGGCGGCACAAGCCGCCATAATCCTCGGAGGATCTACATCCTCGGATGAATGTGCTTATCCAGCTCATCCAACTCTCTTAACAGTCTGAACTTAGTCAAAAGGCGGTTAGTTTTTTTTTTTTTAATTTTTTTCATCTCCGCTAATAAGACTAATTTCTTGTCTACACTAAATTCCTACCTGCCTTATGACTGTCGTAGTCAGAACTTAGTCAAAAGGCAGTTAGTTTTTTTTTTTTAAATTTTTTTTCATCTCCGCTAATAAGACTAATTTCTTGTCTACACTAAATTCCTACCTGTCTTATGACTACGGTACTCATAATTTAGTCAACCCAAGGGTTTTTTTATGCACTCACTGGTTCAACAAATATGACTATAATTAGGAGTAAGTCGTTCATACGACAAAAATCAACATGTAGCCGATTCTCATCAGGTACTCGTCCACACTATCTCTCACACTACGCGTACTACAAGACCGTATATACCGACAACGCTTCCTATCACTCCTCTACATCCTCCTCGGAATCCAGCAAGTTCTGGTGGGCTTCCTCTGTGGTCAATCTTATAGCAGTGCCGTGATCATGAGTTTGTACTTCTGCTTCCACGAGTATGTAGTGAGGTCTGAGGCCCACATACTCTTCGTCTCTACCTAACCGTAGACTCTGCAATTCCGGTCTTCCCGCAGCTCTTGACTCCACTCTTGCACCACGTGGCTGTCGGCGTAAAACGACCTTCCATCCACTGTTCTCTTCCTCATCGCAGAAAAATACTTGTTGTACGTGAAGGAGAAATGCGAAGGAGTCCGCTGAGTATGGAACCAACCGATCAAATCTGAACAATGTGAATCCATATTTGTCGGTTTTCATTGTAGCACGAGCTCCCCTTCTATTTGCTTGTGCCCACGTACAGTACAACACCACAACTTCAAATTTCCCGTAGTCCACGCTGAGAATTTCGTCCACCCACCCCACGTACTCCAGATTTGTTGTCCTCAGATTGCGGTCATGCGAACTAGCGCGACAAGATTGGAGGAACGTAGCGGCTACTACGCTGTCACATGTGGCCATATCAGCTTCTATTCCACGTACACGGATATGATTTCCATATGCGTACATCGACTTGTATCCCTTTGCGTGGACTGAAGGGGGGGGGGGAGGAACGTAGCGGCTACTGCGCTGTCACATGTGGCCATATCAGCTTCTATTCCACGTACACGGATATGATTTCCATATGCGTACATCGACTTGTATCCCTTTGCGTGGACTGAAGGGGGGGGGGTCAGCAACGCTTGGATGTCCGCGAAGACATCTGTCCCCGTCGCCATATCGTTGGATACAACATCGTGAAACCATTGATTCAATTGCTGGTGCTATATGTCGGTGGGGTAATCTACACGTTTCTTCCTTTGATGTCGACGGAATATGTTGCGGGCGTCCTCTCGTCACTTCATTTCACATGCGTAACGCCTGTAGCAAGCCAACACTTCGATTGCGTTATTTCACATTAGCCAGTTTTTACAATGACCACTATTTGTAGGCCCTTTTATATGGCATATGACTATTTGTAGGCCCTTTTATATGGCATATGACTATTTGTAGGCCCTTACAGATGGCCTATGACTATGCGTAGTCATTCCGCAGCGGAAGAATGACTATGTGCAGACATACTCCTTAGCCGACGCATGACCACATTCCAAAATAAAACTAGGGGCTAATACGACTACGCATGGATGTTCCCCTTCAAGTAATGACTACGCGTAGTCATCTTTTGCACGATATCCCGTACAGAAATGTTTCCGTACTGTGAGCGCAAGTTCCATGCAATTCCAAGAGAGGATTTGGTGCATACTCTCTATAGTCTTCGATGATTTCAGCGTTGTTCATCACAAAATCATGGATCCATTGCTGTAGTTCCGAAGAGAGTAAGCGCCGTCTCCCGTTCCCCTCTAGAACTTCATCATTCATAGTAGGCTCCTCTTTGTCGTCCTATACACGCCGTGTCGTCATGCTCGTGTTCTTCATGTACTCCGTACAGAATCCGAGCGTCTCCTCCATGATATACCCTCGTGCCATTGAGCCCTCGGTTTCGCTCGTTGCCGTACATATCCCTTTAAGGTTTTGAGATACCGTTCCACGGGGTACATCCAGCGTGTATGCACCGGGCCACAAATGGCTAATTGTTGCACTAGGTGGATTACAAGATGTGACATGACATCAAAAAATGACGGTGAAAATACTTTTTCCATCATGCACATGGTCACTGCTGTTTCCTCCACCTAATTGGACATTGTTGACGGATCCACTGACTTCTCACATAGTCACACAAACACCCTGCATATCCAAATGATGGCTGCCCGAACGTCTTTTGTTAATAATGTCCGGAGACTCAAAGGGATGACTTCCTGCATCATGATGTAGTAGTCATATGACTTAAGCCCACGAAGGTCTCCATCAGGGGTGATCCTCTTCGATAACTGCCCCACGTAATGGCTGGGAGTCTTTAAGTTCCGGATAGTGTTGATGAATGTCGCCTTCTCCACCTTCGTAAGAACGTAAGGAGCAGCCGGTAGTACAATGGTATCACTCCCGACGTGTTGAGGGTGCAGTTCGGGGCGTATATTGGCCTCCTTCATGTCTAGACGGACTTTGAGTGTGTCTTTCAATCCCCATATTGTCCTCATGATGTTTTCGCAGAGATTCTTTTTGCAGTGCATGGGATCCAGCACATGCCTGATTATGAGAGTCTGCGATGAAGAACACATCGTACGTCAGAACATAACTAATATTACCAACATGCATGTTCCAGAGTAAGACCTCTGTTAGTCCTGATTTCGCTGAGAATGAGGAGTCCTACTTATGCGTTCTTTGCAAATGACTGCTGTTAGTCCTATGGTCTCAAGGTATGACTACTGTTAGTCACGATCTATCAGTACATGACAACAGGTAGTCGTTGTGTTCTCAAAATCTGACTACTCTACAAAAAAACAATTTCATATCATGAGTAACGACAGAAACGTGGTTTACAGTGTAAGTATGCTTATCTGCCAATATGGAAGACTGTAAAGAACTGATAGCCTCTTCACTTCGCTCTGGTGCACTGGATCACTCTCGCCTCCTCTATTTTCATCACTGGCTGCTAGCCACCTCTCCCTAGCTTTAGCATGGCGCACAATATTTCGTCCATTCAGAGACCTAGAGGGTGCTCTTATTTCCTCCGTGCCATCAAATGTTCTTCTCAGTCGTCGATACGGATGATTCCTCTGCAAGTACCTCCGATGTCCGAGGTAAACATTCTTTCCCAGTGAAGCTGATCGACGATTACTAACGTTAGGGCCGCATTCAAGACAGCCTTTGTATCCCTTTGTCACTTGCCCGGAAACAAGACTGTATGCTGGGTAATCGTGGCTGTACCACATTAACATTGCTCTGAGTGTGAAATTGGTGTTGTGACTGTCGGCGGAGACATCCACAGCATTTACACCCTCCCAAAGTTGCTGCAGCTCTTCGATTAGAGGGGCCAGATACACATCTTTATTCGATGACGTCACACTCTCCTTCCCTAGAATGAGGAAAGCAAGCATCATAAACTTTAGTGAAAGAGAAAACCTGCGGCTTTAAGAAAATTGCTAATGTTTGTCCACTGCTTTAAGAACAAGTGTAACGTTTGTCTTGCTGTATTAGAATCCTACTGCGGTTGGTCTTGTGATTTCCAGATATAACTAATGTTGGAGAACTTAAGTTAGAGTGTAACTACTTTCAGTCATGGTCTTTCAGGAAATGACATTTTGTCGTCACTCTAGTTTCAGGGTATGACCAGTATTAGTCATTTTTATTCTAGATATGACTAATCGTAGGCATATGTTTTAAGAGTACGACTAATAAAAATCAATTGACTTCACCATACGTCTAACTGCAGAAATGTGAATAACAACTTGGTCGAAGTCACATGACAACTATTTACCTGGGATGAGGAGAGCTAGCATTAGAAAGAACCGTTTCGTTACTAGCCAAGGAGGTAGGTTGTAATTTAATAGTATCACTGGCCACGTTGAGTGGCTGAGTGACTGGTTTGAAAAAGGATTCACTCCATCTGTGGCCAGAACTAATCGTATATTCCTCTCGTCAGCTGCGAATTCCGGATACAAAGCGTTGATGTGTTTCCAAGCTTTTGAGTCCGGTACACACTCCATATTGCCATGTATCTCTTTCCGTGTTGTGTGCTACTTGTTCAACTCTGCTATCTCCTTACATCGATACATTCGCAATAGTCGGGGTATAAGTGGGAAGTGCCTCAAAATCTTCACCGGCCGCCCACTATTCTTCAATGCGTATCGCTGTTGTCTACATTGTGGGCACGTCAACGCCTCGGCCAAGTACCCTCGGAACAAACAACAACCGTTTCGGCAAGCATGGATTAGCTTGTAATTCAACCCTAGTGTCCGTATGAGTTTATTCCCTTTCAAGTGTGATTTGGGAAGTTTGTTGCCCTTTGGGAGAAGTTCGCTGATAATGTTCAATAGTTCATCTGCACACGTGTTTGATACACCGTCTACTGTGAAACAATTGAAAATTAGGAGCACCACCACCAATAGCTTCGTCTCACATCTTTCGTAAAGTGAACACTTGATATGTGAATGAAGTCGTTTGGGTATATGTCAGGGAGGTTGTCGTCATCAATAGCAACGTCAACTTCGTCCTCATCCGCAGAGTCGTCATCAGGTGGAGGGACACAATTGTATCTGCCGAGGCACTCCGTAATCATCATGTCAACGTCAAAATGTTCTGAAGCAGTTGGCATTGTTGTGTTGCCCTCGTGAGTTTCGTTTGGTTCGTGAAGGTCTTTACGATCATCGTCACTCTCGCCTGTAGCACTAGATTGCACAATAAAAATTTAGAGACTCGAATGAATTTGTAAGGCATACATATATCGATGTAAACAAGATCTACTGCTGTTCGGAACAGATGTAATGGTCAGAGCCATGGATTTGAGTAGAGGAATTGTTCCCCATCACTTACGAACGTGACTTATATTTTATCGGTCTGGGCAGAACATAACCGCGCCATACCTGATAAACAACTGACTATTCCTAGTCGGCAAACGGTGGACATGTCTTAGGCAATATGACTAAATTTAGTTATATGTATGAGAAGGAGGACTACAAGTAGTCATCGACGAGAAAAGTGGTGGTTGCACACTTAGATCACGAACATGACCACTGTGAGACTGGTCAGATGTACAAAACATATGAGTGCATTCAGTCACTTAGGTGTGATCAATATCACGAGTCATCAAACAATGTATAAGAGTACAAATTCCTGTGCTGATACCCTATTCATTAACAACGTCTAAAAGGCATAGCAGTGTACAGGGTAAGATGTGAAAAGTTCCTCCTCCACTTCAATGTCACGCGCTGCTATAGTCATGATATACCCCCAAATATACGGATTCCATGGGGTAGGCAAGGATTCATATTCCCAAAGCACATTCTGTATGTGCTCTCGTCCAATTGAACTGTTTATAAATCGTGCTACATTTCCTTTCAACACATCTCCATCGAGGTACGTGTTTTTCTTCATGCGTATTACGTATTTCAAAAATCTCGGGTCTTACTCACACTTTTGAAGGACCTTGGCCTCTGAGAAAACATTTCCAACAAAGGCCAACAACTCTTCACCTAATTTTGCTGACTCCATAGCATACAGGCCCCCATCCCATGTGCGGATATGTTGACACTCTCACCTGCCACTTCCTCTTCCAGAATGTGAAGACGTGGAGCTTTGGGATGGGGTCTATGCTCAATTGCACAATGGCTCCATTTGTGCCACCAATATGACGAGTCTCTTTGTTCTTGGGAGACAAAGTACCTTGTCTGCTTGTTGCAAGCGGGAGAGGATTCGAAATTATGAACTTTAATGCAGCAATTGCTGCGGCCAATACAATAGGTCTTTGTATTTCCTACACGAACGTATCAAAAGAGTAATGCAATCATAATGGATCTCCACACATTTGACACCAACATCGATTAAGAACAGTCATGAGTACCGTACCAGAATGAATGTCTTGAAAACTGGATCGCGCTTGTACTTCCGTAGGTGTCTTCGGATGGTTTTTCTAAAAACCACTCTTCCACCCATGCATTTCTTACATGGGCAACGGTAACTTTCTAGACCGCGTAGGTCCGCTTCTCTCTCTTCGATGTCCCACAATTGCAAGTGCAGAAGATCTTCGCGTGATATTGGATCCATATTAACTTGCGATCTCCACCTATACTGCTTGCATACATATTTTTCGTACCTCAGTAATTGTAGTGAAAGAATTTGAATACAGAACATAAGAAGTGGAAGAATGTCATCGAAGCATCTAAGTCAGCGGCTGTCATCTGCACGTAACATGTGACTATACTTAGTAATGTCCTGCATCCTTCAGACTATAGTCAGACGTATCCGTGTAGCATAGGACTATTCGTAGTCATTATCTCACTACTCATAGTCTTGCACAGAAACGTGACGACTACAGTAAGTCATATATCCGGTGCGTTAGAGGAGGTTAATGCGTGATATTCATATGGGTGAAAGCTATACATATGGGCAAATCGCTGTAAGTAAGAAACTTTGCTTCTTTGCATCACCGAGGCCACTGCACTGCTGTGCATCACCGAGGCCACTCCTGATTATAGCAACTTATGCAATTCACTTTCACATGCAATGACGTTAGGAATTATTAAATCCAAAATTTTTTGCATGTGTTTTAAGATATAATAAAATTGTACAATGAATGTACAAAGAAAATTGCATTTGAATAACAACAAACCTATTGGTCTATGCAATGGAAACATGCGCCACAGTTTGACCTTCTACCTGTACTTCATTCCAGCATCAGACTCGCAGAAATATTCGGCCTCTCACATTGTGAACAGTATAGAAATCCAAAGCTATCAAAATTTCTGGGACATCGAAATGGATTACGAAGTTACGTATATTCTATGATAATATTAGTCTTCAGTTGCTCTGAAAGAGCATGACTAAAAAAACCAACCATGTGTTCAGTTTTGCTTATGACCTCTATCACGAATGAGAAAGAAAATTCATATCTGATGCAATTCATTCTGAAAGCAATGCTACAAATTGTTCAATTGAAAAACGGTCACTTGTGTTTTGCAATGAGCATACTGTACGACAAGAAGTGCCGTTAACAAACACAAAAAAACGCAGATGGGTATGAATGGTCAGACAAAATTCTAATGCGACCAAACTTCATCTTTACAATGAAAGGGCTGCAAACATATCAAAGTTCATTGTCTTTCTTTTTAGAAAACAAAATTATCCATTTTCTAAATAGTCCGTTTACGTAGTGAAAGAAAATTATGCGTTTACCTGAGAAAGCACAGACCCTTGAAGATTGAATCTAGCAGTGAAGAATGTCTTTTGCTCGTAGGTGAAGGACTCCAGCTGTACCTATAGTTCGATTTGATGCAAATAAGCGGTCACATGGCTGTCCAGGAGATGATGACATAAAATATTTAGTATTAAAAAAAGCAATTGAAAAAATCTGGACAAAGATATGACTTGGACTAGTCATGAGTAGAAATTGACTGACTAGTAAAGGGCGGCGGTGATCATTTATTGCACCGAGCCGCCAAATTTTGAATTTCATGTCAGAAATGATATCTCACTCAATTGCACAACCTCTCCACTCCTGTGCATCACCGAGGAAGATAAGAGTGATAAGAGGAACAACACGGAGAAGGAGGTGGCGGAGGGCGCGGAGGTGGCAGCATTGGTAGAAGGGTCGGACAAGGAGAACGAGGCGGAGGAACGATCGGACAATAGCTCGGAGGAAGGGGCGTCGGAGAAGTTAGCCAGTGAGGAAGGATCCGAGAAGTCAGCCTCGGAGGAAGGATCGGATGAGGAGGACAAGGCGAAGGAGCAGTCAGGAGGAGAGTCCGAAGAGAACGCAGCGTCTGAAAACGCTACTTCAGCGGAGGGGTCCGAAGAGAAGGTAGCGTTGGAGGAGGAGGCCTCCTAAGAGGAGGCATCCGACGGAGAGGCGGCGGAGGAGGAAGGCAAGGGCACGTCGAAGGAGAAGGCAGTAAGCGCGGAGAAGGAAGCAAGCGGCGCCGAGGAAGCAGCACCGCATCCAGCCCCTTCGAAGCCTAGTTCAAAGGTTCGTACATGTGTAACCTGCATCGCCGGCCGCCTACAATTTTGGCCGCCGAACAGTTCAAGTACTCCTAGAGTTTGAATAATCACGACGTACTTTCCCGTCATAGCCATGTGCTTGTATTTGTATGACTAATGTTAGTCATCCCAATCTAGAATGTGACTAATGTATTCATTTTACAGAAGAAGAAGGCGCTCGAAACGCCTCCGACACGGCGTCGAGCCACGCGGTCGGCAACGAAGGAGAAGGAGGTCGTCCCTAGCGTGCTGCTATCGGTCAGGCCCTCCTGCTCAAAAACTCCTCTGCCGTTGGAGGAGAAGATTCTCTCGCTCTCTGATAGGGACATCGACTCTGCACCAAAGCGTAGGAAGGTGCGAGGGAAGACAAAGAAGGAGAAGGCGCCCTCTCCAAACGCGTACGAGCTCGAACGCGATAAGAATGTGGAGTTCAACCAGCGCCTTTTGAAGTCGTTGGGTATTCAGAATCTCACTACGGCTGCCGAAATCACCACATCTCCTCCGAAGACTACTTCCCCGTATGTATGAGCTGTATGTAGATGTAGATTCCTAATGAACATTAAATAGTAATATTTGCCTAATTCCAGGAACAATGACCATTGAATATAGTGCCTCGGTAGAAAAGATAATGAGGATGGTAGCAAATTTACCTGACAATTGCGTAGAAGAGGTTTTTCAAGGAAGTGGTAGAATGCCACAAATCACTAGTGTAGCCTTGCATGAGATGGCTAAAGTATTAACGGACATTTTTCAAGAGTCCAGGGAGGCTGTGAGTCCACAGAGGAGGTCTAGTCGCGTCACATCGAAGCAGCCGACAAGTACTGCTCAAAGGAATCGGAAGTCCAAGAAGGACGCGTCCGAATCCGAGCCTGAAGAAGAGGAGACGGAGGCAGAGTTTCTCTCGGAGGACAAGGTGGTGTCATCTGAGGAGGACGAGGCGTCACCTGACTCTTACGTGGACGAGAAAGAGTCAGTCGAAGCAGCAAAGAGAGCGCCCTCAAAACCTAAGGTACGTAACATGGGGCCAAATGTGGATGAGGAAATGAGGGCAGTAAAGAAAGACAAATTTTTTAAAGATTTAGTTCATGCTCCATGAAATGCTAGAAGTGTCCGTTGCTATCCAGAAAAAGGCTGCTCAACTGCAGGAGGAATGCCGGCTTGTGTTGGAGGATAACACTCTCACGGATGTCTTGAAAAAGTTTAATTCGTGACTAAGTCAGTCATGTACAACGCGCATATGACAATTTTAAGTCCTAACGTCGATATTGCAAAAACCTAACTTTAGACCTAACACCCAACCATCACTACTCAGATTTCCTGACTATTCAGACTTTAGAACAATCCGTGTTTCCAATCACATACCCTCGTGCCTTGTCGTATATGTGCTTGTTGTTTTTAATAACTCTGTGACAGGGCTTTACTAACGTGTCTTTACGAGCTAACATTGTATAGTCACGTTAGACTTGTTTTATCTTTAGTCCTCTACCCTGCCAACGTGACTATTGATAGCAATTTCTTTTCAATATTGGACTACCTCTAGTCATCACTCTCTCTATATGACCAAGTAAAGTCATATACTAACCATTTTGTACTCGAATCAGTCCTGTGAGGCCACACATATGACTATGTTTCGTCATAGAGTCCCGTTGAATTACTACATTTAGTCATCTCCACGAAGCATCTGACTAGTAACACGCATTTAGCTCATCATATGTCTTAAGAGGTAGTATACGAACTGTCTCTAGAACTTTAGACAGTCGCATCCGCAGCTGGGGTGGCAACCATTGCGAAGCCTTCTATGGCCATGGCAGAATGTTTGCCGTTGCGCAGACGCCATTACTGCGGAGAGATGCAGAAATCCAACGCCAAGGGTCCTCCTCCCCCGAAATCCACACCAACACAGGCGCTGGACGACGCAACACCACATCCAGCCCCTTTTAAATGCAAATCGAAGGTTCGTACATGTGTATCCTGCATCCAGAAAAGGCCACTTTTCCCAATCTAGAATGTGACTAATTGTAGTATTCCTTTTACAAAATCTCACTAATGCTAGTCATGGTCTACCAGGAAAGGGTGAAGTCCACGAACCCCATCCACTGGCAGGTGAAAGGGCAACGGCATACAGAATCTCCGAAGAGGTTCAAGGTCCCCAAGGGCGGCAGCAAGAAGAAAACCCGTGACGATCCACTTGCTGCAACTAAGAAGATGAGTCGGGCAGCAATGCTTTATGATGATGGGGAGGAGCACAACTGGTTGGAGCCTGTACCACATTTTCCGCCGCCATCGTCATCCAATGTATTCAATTGGTCTTCATCAGACTTTGACTCCGAAGATGAGGACCCCGACATGGTAGCACTAGCCATTGCGCAGAAGATCAAGAAGCTGAAGGCGAAGCAGAAAGCAGTCCTCAGCGGTAAGCGCCCGGAGGCCAGTTCGCAGGACTGCAAGAAGAGGCGGGCAGCAGAGCGAGCTTGTGAGCAGGAGGCACGCGAACGAGAGGACCATGGTGGCCGTCGCTACCTACTCGAGGTAGACATGAAGGGCATGCCTTGCGGTCAGCACCGGAAGAAATGGATGGATTGCGTGCGAGGCCATTCCCAGCATGTGGACTTCTCAATCGACAACTACAACCATCACAATACCCGGATGCTACTTGCAATTAAGAAAAAGGTGGACTCCACCTTCGATTATTTGGGAGGTTTTGGGTATGTCACGGAGGAGTCTTTTCACCAAGTATTGAGGTCTCAATTGATGACGAAGCGATATGAATTGAAGAAATTATTGCTTAAGGAGACGGGCAAGCCACAACACATATCTAGTGAGCATTGGGTCAACCTCTCCACGACGATGGAGAAGAAGGAAAGATCAAGCAAGCGGAGACGCTGAAGGGAAATCGTGCGGCGTTGAAGAAGGCGGCCTACTCGGAGTCTCTGGCTCCCGAACTGACTAACCAGATAGGAAGCATGTGCAGACATTGCTCTTCATCTTCAAAGCAGTCAAAGGTAGCGCAGCAAAGTAACCCGGACATCGAGACACGCATGGAGAGTATGGAGGCGAAGCTAAAATTGATCTTAGAACATTTGAAGGTTCCAAGTGTTGCATCTGCAGCTCCTCCACTTCTACAGCAGGGACCTAGTGCCATGCCCACTCTAGCACCGGACGCGGAGAAGGTATCTACAGTCATCATAGGATTATGGATAGTCATCCGTAGTCATCCGTAGTACTAAGTAGTCATAGTCATAGTAGTCTAATATTACCATTGAATTTTGTGAAGAAGAAGTGACGAAGGTTGAACTTATGCCATTCCTTTCTGATTGCCCTGACATGGTTTGTGTGCTTGGGCGGTGTGGGGGAATAGGAGCATGTCGCAGAGGAGGACACAAAAATGGTAGAATATATGAACCGGGACGTCAAGGACGACGGCATCGCCACGCCACGCCGCGCGATGCTGAGTACACAACAACCGGAGGAACAAAATAACTTTGAGGTAAACTTTTGAGATATGACTAATCGTAGTCATACACGCACATTGAATGACAATTTTCAGTCACCAACTTGACGTAGTATGAGTAAATTAGTTTACATGTCCCTCCCCCCTTTCGATTATCAACAGTCAATGTCGTTATTTTCCACCGATATGAGCAGGAATCAGGAGACATTGACGACGTCCTCGAGACTAAAGGAAGGAAAGGGAAGGAAGTGGTAGCAGACAACACTGCCAATTCTCCGCCGAAGACTCGTCCAGCCGCTGAGAAGAGGAAGAGGGCTACCGAGGTCCAAAAGCTAATCGAAACCCGCGGGGGTGAGCACAAGACGAACCGTTCACAGAAAGAGAAGGTAGTTTATACAAGGAAGGAGAAGGAGTCCGCTGCTGCGCAATAGGTGGTGACGACAGAGAACGGGCCCGATGTTGGCCTGGAGAAACAGCCACGACAGAAGGGGAGTAAGCCCAAGAGATTCAAGAACCCAGCTATTGTGGCGAAAGACAGTACCGAGGCGGAGATGCGGAAAGTCTTGCCCCATGACGAGAAGGGCACACCAGTGGTAATGAGGTTTGCATTTGTCAAACGTCATGTGCAACTCTGGAATGTCATGGTCTCTAGTCATGTTTTGAGATGGTATGACTACCTTCAGTAATCGTCCGTGCTTGTCTAATGGTATGTAATCACGTTTGTATGGAATGCAAGCAGGCGGGCAAAAGGTGGAAGCTCCATCACAGCGAGAGAGGATCACCAGAGGCTCTGTTTTAGAAATCAAGGGTGTTGGTGAAGGGGAAGAGGCTATGGTAGTCGGCTTTGGGAAGGTTATTACCCTGGAAGGATCCAATTTCCATGGTGTGGCTATCCCGGAGGGAATGGCCACCATGGAGATGACAAAGAGCAACGACGATGCGTACTTGCTCTGTGAACCGGTGAATATGGACGACCCTCCAATCACAAACATGGGGCAGGCAGTAAACAACTACATATTGTGGCCTCTGGAATTCCTCAACCAGGCTGTCGAACTAGCGTGACGCTCTCGTGTAGTCGTAGGTGCGCAGGCTTATATCTAGCCATTTTACCGGACTATCACCAGTAGACTATAGTCATCCTCTCTAGTACTATAATCGGAAACGGTGACGACATGTAGTCATCCTATCTAGCTCAATATTTGCGAACCATGACTAACCATAGTCAGTATATGTAGGCATATGACAATTTGTAGTCATATGACGTAGTCTCGTGTTCGTAGATATGACTATGTTCAGTCAATGTCCACATTTCCACACAAATAATGGTTTTGGTATATTCATTACGCTGGTGCCGTTGTTGAATGCATGACTATTCGTAGTGACTGTATTGAGAGAGAATGACTATATGTAGTCATGTAGCATGCATTGTTTCATTGCCATGACTGTACGTAGTCAGGATTTGTAGAGATGTTCTGGAAGGCATGACTATTTGTAGTGAGCCTCTGTACAGTGTTTAGAAACTCTCTGTCTACACGTAGTCATCAGCAAGAGAACTCTCGCTCCGAATAGATAACTTTTAAACTACAGTTGGAACCTATCATATGACTATCTGTAGTCGTGTTGTGTGCTAGATGTAATCAAATTACTAGTTAAGCATCCCGTAGTACTGACTAGTAGTATTTAACTAACTGACTATTGAGATGTACATTCACGACTATTTATAGTCATTGAAGTCATCAAAAACCTCATTAGGTATTCGTGGAAACACAGCATAGTTCACAAGAAGATGACTAAAGATTGTCATCCTGTGGACTATGAGTAGTCTTCACATGCGAAGTGAAGACTAGAGTATGTGAGTCCCATGACTACCGTTTCAATGAATACCTACCAAAGATGGCTCTATGTAGTCAGTTGCATATTATCTTGTGACTATGTTTAGTCACACACTGTCAGCATATTATGACTAATTGTAGTCATGTCTCAATTCTAGCCAATCTGACTACAGACAGTCATATGTCCACGTCACCTCACATGGTCACTGCTGACGTGGCCATATTTCCACGTCACCTCACATGGTCACTGCTGACGTGGCCATATGACTGTCTGTAGTCAGATGACTATGCCACGTCACTTTGCTCGGGCAGCCCCCAAACGAGGTCTCAAAAACTCCATCGGAAACGAACCTACGGGAATGCCTGTAGTCATCCCAAAAGGGTGTCCAATCTGACTAGGTACCCGACTAGTTGGCTGACTACATGTAGTGCCGTCAGATGCAGTCAGACGTCGATTTTGAGTCAAAAAATCTGTTCAAAATTGACACCCTTTTCTAGTAGTCGCAAATCCTATACAACATGCACAAATCCATTAGAATAATTTGTAGCTATACATATAATTTTCTGTCTTTTGCCGAGGTGATTTGAGAAAATCGCTTTCACAATTCAGATAATTCTCATGGAACTAAAATGTCCACTCAGATTACTTTTGACACTAAAATTAATCTACTCATTTTAACGACTCCAGATTTTTTATGAATCAGCTTGAAGAAAATTATGGGATTGTGTTCATAAACTCTACGTACTGAACAATATGTACAATGTTCTGCCAAATGTGTTCTTAGAGTCATCGCTATGTACATACTGCTATCACTAATTTTGCAATGGCTATAAACACATGCATGCATTCAGTTTGAGGATGAAGTATCGGCATTGGATCCACATATTTCCAACCCGATGTTGATTGTTTTCGTACAGATGTAGTCATGTGAAAACTTCAAATACAGCTGGAATGATTCCTCTTCAATTCCAATCGCCATAGAAAGGCAAAATATCCAAAATTTCTATTGCTAAGACATATCAACCATTTCAACGAATGCTACAGAAATTATTACCAATTCATCTCTTTCAAACATATCCGTACATACGTTCATATAAATCTCACGTATGTGCACTTTAATGTGACCTTTCAACGGTTGTAATGTGACTTAGATGACAATACTTGTTAGATAAATTTCATTTTCTATATATTTTGTAACAACACATTAAAATACAGCAATCCCAATACGTAGAACCTAGTTGGGGAAAACCATATTTAGAATACATTGATAATAAAAAATAATTGAGTACCATAGAATTCTCACCTTCAATATGGGAGGCAAAATAAAATGCTCAAACGCTTAACGCCGCGTGTTTTGATTGGATCACCTTCTTCTCCCGAGGTACTACGTGTTCTCTTCCAAGCTTCGTATGCATGTGCATGACCGATCTGCTCTAACACTGTAACGGCTTTTGGTTTACCTCGTATATATCTCCTCCCGCTAAAATGAACGTTCATGCGTTCCATCGGATATGGATGATCTACTGCCAACCACCTTCTTGTCGAAGCGTATACACCCTTTCCAAGCTCGACTGAATGTTGTGCTCCTAAATCACATCCACAGTAAGGGCAACCTGCATACCCTTGATGTGCAAAACCTCCAACTCTACTGTACTCAAGAAAATCATGAATAGTCCATATAAGCATGGCACGAAGATTAAACTCCGCCGAGCTTGTAGTATCTATCACATCATACGCCTTGACTTCCTCCCAAAGTTGTAGTAGTTCTTCTACTAATGGTTCCATATAAACATCAACGTTTTCACAAGTAACGCTTTGCTTTCCAAGAATTAGTAATGCTAACATAATGAAAAAATTCTTTGTGCATAGCCATCGAGGTAGGTTGTAGTTTAGAAGACTCACCAGCCATGTTGACCAACTCAATCTTGTTTGCTTGAAAGGTTCAAACCGTCTGCTGCAAGAGCAAAGTGGATGTTTCTCGGATCTTCAGAGAACGTTGGGTCAAAGTTTCTGTCGAAGTGTTTCCATGCTTTCGAGTCACACCGATGCCGCACCAGATTGTCTCCACCTTCCATATTACTACGGTTTCAAGATGGTCAGACTTAAGATCAGTTTTAAGATGGTCAGACTTCTAAATAGTCGCCGGTTTCTTGGAATAATCAGAAAATGCCTGAGAACTTTAAGTAGAAACCTGATGCGGCTCTTATCTCTGTATCAACTTCCTCCACACTTTGGATATTGGCTTGCACCAGCTAGCTCTTTCTAAAATAGTACACATCCTTTTGGGCCACCATGTATACTTTTGTATAAGAGGCCCAATTTGTATGTTAATGTCTTAGCGCGAAGTAAGTCTCTGGCAATGAATTCTCTTTTGGAAGTATGTCTTTTTCCAACACGGCTAACATCTTATTTGCACATGTGTTACGAACACCATGAACTGTACACAAGTTTATGATGAGTATCATGGCGGCTAACTTCGTGCATCATGCGCCTTCATACAATGGCTCTATCGCATTCTCAAGAATTTCTGCATCTTCACACGAATATTTCTGACAGGCAGCTTCATTTCTTTCGTCATTGCCGTCGTTGACATACTCTGGTCCATCATAGTCGATGTCCTCTTTATCTACTTGCACTGCATTGTGATCATTATCGCCGTTGACGTCTTTTGATTCATCGCGGTCAAACTCATCGATATGTTCGTCATCTTCATGATCATCTGCATTGTGTTCAACGCCGCTGCTTGCATACTGTCTTCTGTGCTATTTAGTATTTTCTTCGGCAGAATCGTCTTCCTCATGATATTCTCCAGCAGCTTCATTTTGCTCATGATCAAGTCCGGCAGCTTCAAAAGCACTGTTAAACTGAACTTTGGCCTGACCATCACGTTCATTCCAATCGTTGGAGTCGTCTGCAGCCTCGTAAGCTGCTCTCACAATGTCCTGTACCTCATCTGCTATCAGCCACGCACAAACTACCTCTTGTAATGCTCTACTGTATTCCTCTCTTCCATGTTCCTTTCAAAAAAGGTGTCCCTTATCATGCCTGCCCTATTGATATTATCGTCCAATGCATGCCGTGGAAACAGTCTAGGGTTTTTAATCCAGAAATCTCTCTCGCACTCCTCGTCAGATGCTTTTGCTAGTCCGGGACTCTTTGTGGAATCCTTTTGTGGACTATCTCAGATTTTCCAGCTTATGGTTTGATTTCTAGACAACAAACTAAGGGATACAAAGCTTGTCCCATATGCGGTCCAACAATTGTTTCTAGAAGTGCCAGAGGACCTAAGAAGGACAAGATAGTATATGTTGGTGCACGACAACATCTTCTAGAGAACCATGCAGTCCGTCAAGACCTGCGGATCAACACGCTTCTAGAGTTAGAGGGCTCCAATTGGAGGATGAGTGGCAAAGATGTTTGGAGGTCTGCCCAAGGAAGAGAGTCATACCTTGCCTCGGGAGGAAGGGCAAATGGTCCAATCAATCCTGTGAAGACGCATGGAGTGAAGAGGCTTTCAATACTTTTCTCTCTTCCATATTGGAAGGTGATTGCCCTTAATTATTGTAATCCACCTTTGCTTGACGTCATAATTTTCTATTCTTCATCACAGCTAAACAAAATTGTACTTCAAGTAGTAAAAGTGATATTTGTATGAAAAACATGACGTATTGTGCTGTAATGCAATATAGCATCATCTAAAACGCTGTAAGACGTGTTATAGCGTCTTAAGTAACGTGATGTCGCGTCATGTCAAACGTGATGTACCGTCCTAAAAAACTTAAGATGATGTGATGCATCGTCATGAGAAATGTGATATAACGTGGTGTAACACTACACAAAACACTATTATAACGTCATAGTGTGTTAACAAGCGTCGTCATGTGAAACGTGTCTGAATGACCCTTGTACGCTAATTCATGTATGTGCTCGTTTATTTCAACATTACGGAATGTTAATTTTTGTTTATGAACGTTACTTTACACACTACCTGGGAAATATCCAGATGAAGAGTTCCGACCGTGGTCTTCTATGTCGTGTAGGACTTGCTTATCAGACACACACTGGATGTCATGCACTGCAAGAAAGATATTTGTGAAAATATAATAAAGACGTTGTTCAAAGAGACAGATTTTCCACGATGACGAATGGACTATAAAGATATGGAGTGAGGTCTGATCTATGGCTGAGACAGACTCAAGCATCAGACGGGCGGCTTTTCATGCTGCATGCGCCTTATGTCCTCCTTTCTCACGCAAAGACGGACATGCTTGCCGTATTAGGATCAACAAAGGTTCCAAAACATTATGTTGGCGCAATTTACAAACGAGTTTGCGAAGGAAGACTAAGATTTCTGAAATCCCATGACTTCCACGTCCTCATGCAACAAGTAATTTCCATTTCATGTTAAACTTATGGCAACTTCGTTATCACAAGCGACTAATGTGTCAGTGCCGACTCACCGTGTGCCTTTCACTTTCTCCGAAGAATTGTATAGGCAGAGTATTCTACATGAAAAAAATACAATTCTAATATGGTTTGCTGGAAATTAATTCTTAATTGTCTTCAACATGCAGATGCTACCCTTGTCATTGCGGAATGTTGAAATGAATGCAAATGTCCGACTGTAGGCTATAAGGGTGAGCAGAGTATTTAAACGCTTGTGCAATTGCACAGTGAATGCGTTTGAAGAGAAAGAGTATGTCGAAGAAGCTTCAGTCACACTTTGCATGCTTGAGCGAGAGTTCCCTCTAGGATCCATGGTGATCATGACGCACCTACTTGTGCATCTCATGCAGGAGCTCTTCCTATGCAGCCCAGTTCAAAGCCGCTGGATGTACCCAATGGAGCAATAAATTAAGACCCTAAAGGACTACGTGCGTTCATATGCTAAGCCAAAAGGTTGCATGGCAAAGGCATATTCTATGGAAGAATCGCTTGGCTTCTGTTCAGAGTATATGGAACGCTATGGCGCTACATCTCGAAGAGTGTGGGATGCAAACAAAGACTAGGCAATACACGATGAAATGGTGGAGGGCAAGGGAATAAGGCGTCCCATGTACCGCACTCTCCGTGATTGGATTCACAACTTCGTGGTCAAAAACGCTGCCACACTTGAGCACTACAGAAGGTGCGATCATTCATACGGCCATGACCAATGCATTTTGTGACTCTCTGTAATCATAGGTTAACTTTCCTAAACGTAGATTAATGTGTCTAAACGAGATGTACCGTCATCTGAAACGTGGTATAATGTCATAAAAAACGAAATATCATGTTATGTAACATCATCAAAAATGTAGTGGAATGTCAATTGAATCGCGATATAACGTCATATGAAACGCGATTAATAGAGGTGTACCAGATTTGCACTACTACAGTACTACTTGCACACTCCACTAGTGCTTATTGCACACTCCAAGTTATACTTTGGGGAGGAGTATATTAGGAGCACAGAACACCGCTAAGGATATCATGCACAATGTGGGCGTAGGAGACAAAATACATCAAACATTCCTAAGAGATTGCGGGCTTTGCAACCATTTCCACGTTAGTTGACAACAGCCGTTGAAGGCGATCGGAGGACACGCTTGCGGCGTGTCGATCAAACCACATATGATTTGTCCAGACCTCCATGGTGATTGCTACCGCTTATCGATCAATGAAGGCTTATGGTATGCACTTCCGTTGCCGCTCAGTTGAAGCTTTGAGCGCCACTATGGATAGTGGAGTGCATGCAACTTTCACCGCTGATGTAGGGATAGATACGGAGGAGTACGTGGGCTGGATCAAAGAGATATTAGAATTAGAATATAGGCGCATGTGTGTTGTTGTCCTCCTTTGTTCATGACTTAGAGGAATTCTGGGTGGTACTTCACCAACAATGAAGCGGGATCAGCATGGGTTTCTCGTCATGAATTTTGCAGATCATTGCATATTACTTTTAGGTCCTCACTCTTTTGCATTCTCTATTCACACACAGCAAGTGTTATTTGTGAACGACCAGGGGCCGTGGAAAGTGGTTTGTAAGGCAGACGTTCGAGGCAATCGTGGACGTCGTGTATTTGCTGAAGAACATGACGATGCAGAAGTACATTCAACGCTCCTGCCTTCACCATCAACCACTAACACGGAGACGCGCACAAGAGAGCCCTCACATTCAGACTTCACTACGAACGGATCATTTGTGGAAGAGCAGGAAGACGAGCCAGTACCAACAGAGGAAGGTGATGATGATGACGATTGGATACTCGGCGAATCCTCTGGTAGCGACACATCAAAAGAGATTAGACTTCTATAGGATGGACATGAAGTCTAGCCCTATGTCTATTCATCAATGTTAACATGTTTCTTGTAACGCTTGTTAACGCAGCAGCTGTTTCTAAAAACGCGCTTAGTGTTTAACGCATCCGCTTGCGTAAAAGTTGACTAGTTAAGTTGGAAGTTAATGTCATAAATGTTCTCACGTTTTTTTTTAACGCATTTTAACGCACTTCTCGTTACAAGAAACGCGTGCGTCAATGTTAACAGCCCCCCCTAGTCTCTCAAATTTGGTTTGACCGGTCAAATCCTAAGCTCTACGTCAGCAAATCAAGCCACAAGGCATTCCACGTCATCGCACATATTGCACGTCATCAATGTTCTCACAATTTTTTTAACGCATTTTAACGCACTTCGCGTTATAAGAATCGCGTGCGTCAATGTTGACAGCCTCCCGCCTAGTCTCTCAAATTTGATTTGAACGGTCAAAGCCTAAGCTCCACGTCAGCAAATCAAGCCACGATGAAATCCACGTCAGCGCACATATCTTACGTCATCAATGTTCTCATGTTTCTTTTAACACAATTAAATGTGGTACACCTTAAAAGAAACGTCGTCCACATTAAAAACAACGCGCTGACGTGGAGCCTTTCTTCTTTTAGCCAGAACTTTTCTACCTTCTGGTAAAAAAGGAGTACAAAAAGTTACTGTCCATGAAAGGCGCTAACATTTAATCTTACACCACACCATTATTTTTAACGTACTAACGTTAAACCGCGTTTTATCAATATTTTATTTGACGCGGAGCGTTTTCATAGCGTCATTTGTGACGGAATTACGTAAAACAGTTTAACGCTACGTCACGTTTGATTCGATGTGATTTCTACACTAATTTGGTATAGTGTGGGTATACGTCAGTGATAATGCATGAAAACAAGTGATAAAACGCCGATTTCTACTAGTGCATACAAACTAGCAAAAGTGTATATTTCATTATCTAGTTCTATTACTTTCGAACTAAAGCTTCATTCAAATCATCGATTTGAGCTGTAGTACAAGTATGCGGTCTTTGGCTTGGTCGGGCATTTCTACCGCCCTCTTCATATTCCCGATCCGCAATGCAATTTTGCGGCTCATCTATAACTCCCAACTACCCTCGCTATCTTTGCTATCTTGTTTCTTCCGCTTTAAGCTTGGATCCTCTTGTTTGTTACATAAGATTTCCATCGCTTTCTCGATTTGTGCAACCATGGCCTTCACAATATTGTCAAAATCTTGCATAAATATGAATGATCCATCTTTTGGATCTTGTATACATTTCCTCCAGTATGCAATGACGTCTCTAATATGCTTATCAGACTTATTCACCGCATGCCAATAAGAGACCTTCACGTCTTGAAAAGAATCTTCCGATATTGAAGTCCGGTATATGGCGGCTTCTTCCAATTTAGCAAGGACCATAGCTCTTCCAATTGGAGTATGATTGAACTTCTTGTACTTGTCTCCTAAGCCAGTTAAATCTCTTACTTCGTGCCACGAACCATCTTCTTTCTTTTCCACTCTCTTCTGGGGAAATCAAAAGAAAGAGTTGTATTCGATGCTCCAGTGCCCTCCAAAATTACAACCAAACATCTCTCGTTACAAATGATCTATAATACTCCTCGCTCATATTGCCACCTCTTAGTCTTGAGGATTGAGGGTTTAGGGTTTAGGGTTGAGGGGTGTGAAGTCGACTAGGTCGGTCGACTTGCGGGTCGATAGGATGTATTCTGTTGGCATGAGAGGTGTGAGGCCGTACACGAGTTAAAGGATGTCTTGCGTGTTACCACTTTTTAGTGATTCGATAGGTGAACGACACGGTGTGGAGCTGAATGTCCCGGTTGGTTCGCTTGTCGCTAACGAGCTTTTAGAGCATCTGTACTATGACTCTGTTGGTCGACTCTGCTTGCCCATTGCCGTGTGGATAATATGTTGTCGACGTGGTATGTCGAAGAAGGAAATGTTCCGTCAATTCCTGAATTGTTGAATTGATGAAGTGCCCTCCTTGGTTGGTGACTAGATTGAGAGGGCAGCCAAATCTGGTGAGAATAGTTTCAAAGAGACACTGAGCGGTTCCCTTGGCAGTATTGCCTTGAAGTGCTCTGGCTTCGACCTTCTTGGTAGCATAATCGGTAGCCACCAAGATATATCAACAGGCCATGTGTCGGGTCTTTTTAACTGAGTTGACGAAGTCGAGTTTCCACTTCATAAATGGCTCGGCTGGGAGTTGGGTGACTAGTTTAGTAGTGACTGTCTTTGGAAGTCCACCTAAGAGTTGACATTGGTGGCAAGCTTGACAGTAGTCAACTGCGTCTCGGAATAATGTCGGCCACCAGTAGACTGTGTCCAGAATTTTTCTTATCGTGATGTCAAAAAATGTTTGCCTGCGTTCCCTTTGTGACGTTCCTACAAGATTTCTCAGTTCTTCTTGATCGGGAGAGCCTGTCGGAGTCGTTTGTCCTTGCCAAGTTGATGGAGTCGGTTGTCGATGAGTTGGTATGGAATGGCTTTCTGTGCCAGTCGTTTTCGTGCTTCCTTCGTCATGGAGGTGGGTAACGTGCCGGACTTCAGATAGTCGAGGATCGGCTGCGACCAGTTGGATTCCGCTCTAAAAAGCCGAGCATCGGCGGTCTGGTCGGGGATTCCTATGGATGGTTCCGCGCCCTTGTTGCGGGATAATGCATCAACAATACCGTGGATCTTTCCCGGTTTGTATACCACAGTAAAATCGAACTCGAGAAACAATAACAACTAGCGAGCAAGACGACTAAAAACTTATCCTTTGCTTATCAAATACTGCAAAGGTATGTGGTCGGCATACAACACGAATCGATTGCCAAGGAAGTAATGTTGGAACTTGTTTACCGCATACACCATGGCAAGTGCCTCCTTCTTTGTGGTCGTATAGTTCTTCTCGGCCTTACTGAGGAGTCGAGAAGTATAGGCAATGGGTCAATCGATCTTGTCTGTCAGATTCTCAGCAAGCATTGCCTAGACTGCTATGTCCGACGCGTTGGTGTGGATGTGGAACTCCAAGGACCAGTCGACGCCGATGAGGATCGAGACTGACAGGTATTGATCCTTCATGTTCTGGTACGGAGCCTCACATTCGGTTGTCCAGTCAAATGGTTTGTTTTTTGAGTGAGTCGAGTGATCGGCTCCATGATGGCTGCATAATTCTTGATGAAGCATTGGGCTAAATTGTTGAAGGTTTGAGTAGCCTTCACGTCCTTTGGCATCGCCATGACGACCAAGGCGTGAATCTTTTTGAGGTCGGGGAACTTGCCTTCCTTCCCGGCTATGCTGCCAAGTATTACTCCCAAGGAGACATAGAATATACACTTCTCAGGGTTGAGGCTAACACCGTATTGTCGAAAACATCTTTGTTTGGGTAGGTGGGAGTCGATATCACTGTAGATACTGAAATCATCTAGAAATAATTTCAAGAAGTCGCCTAGGTACTCCTTGAACACCTGATTAACTATGCGTTGGTATGTCTGAGGTGCGTTCTTGAGGCGGAACCCTGTTTACTTAAAATTACTCAATTGGATCCAAATAATGGTTAGGAGTAGGAATCCATAAGAAATAAAGATCTATACATCAACCTATCTAGGTAAAGACAGGATAAAGATGAGTTAGATAGAAACCTGCCTATCCGGGTACATCCTTAAGTCTAGAAGGCATGGTAAATAAAGGAGAGAGTTGCCAAGGTCTAGCCAAGTCAGCCTGTATCTAGGCCGCGCGAGACCTGAACATAATCTAGTCCAGAAACTCTTAGCCCCGGACAAAAATTTGGTCCGGATACCGCCAGGGCTGGATATGGACCTACCCGGTACAGGATCTCGGATCAGGCCGGGTATTGAAACGCTGGAGGGGGCGCCGACAGGCCCGGGCTTGACATGCTCGTGATTATGGCGCGCCGCCAACTACTGGTCCGGACCACCCACCTTCTTCCCACTTTAGCGCGGTAACGGCCATGTTACGTACCTCTTTTCAACTTCCTTGTTTTCCGTGGTCGCCGACTCCGTGGCAACCGGCTTCTCGCACGCGCAATCCTGTTTCCTCGACGCGTTCGTCCGGAACGCCATAGCGAGGAGACGAGGTACCCGGAGCAGCGCCTGGAAACATAATAGCGCGCACAAAGAGCAAGATCATCTAGGTCGGCATTCCGGTGCAAGTGGATGCCCCAACACAGTTAGTCCAAGACCTCACCACGATGGAGTGCATCAGACTATAGTGGTTGGCTTGGGACATAGACGACGTAGAGGTCATCGAGGAGGCTATTGCCGGACAAGACCCGCCACACTTCGCGGTCAACCAAGCTCGGGCAAAACTGTTGTTCTAGGAGGAGGCCTGTAGGAGAGCTACCTACAACTTCCCGAAGCCGGCCACGGGGTACACTCAGATGCGGAACAACACGACACTCAGTGGGATGTTTGACAACTCGACGCACACGCACAATAAGTATTGGGTGTTGGATTGCAAAGTTGCCAGAGAACGTTGCCTACTGAGATTCCTGGCACCCGATTCTCAACCCGGAGTAGCCGGCATTCGTCACCAATCAGATCCTAAAGGCAATCATGGAGGGAGCTCTGCGTCCAGCCAACACTGTTCGGGCTGAGTCGCCTAGACCAGAGGAGGCCCGAGTTGGAGAAGTCTCTCGAGCACTACTTATCCTGGCTGACGATCTTGCTGAGGGTCAAGAACATGATCTGGCCCAGAAGGAGGACATGTAGGAAGAACCGAAGGTAGCACCGAAGCCCAGAAAGAAGAAGAACACGTAATTCATTATAATGAAAATATTCAAATTATCATCAAATTACATATTTCGTTAAAGTGAGAATATTTCTATTATCATCGACCTAAATTCGGCAAAAAGGACTTCATCTAGAGCTAGAGTGCAAACCAAGAAACTCAAAGCTCTGAAATATAAACAAAACATCCCATTAAAACAAGAAACTCAACTATATTGAGAACATATATTTGGAATGGTCAAAAAACATTCAATATCTAATCTAAAAGAAATAGCACATTAAAGCGGAAACCACATTAAAATGAGAAACTATCACAATGTCAAATATTGAATATAGTTTTAAAGATACGATTCTATTTAAAGTAACAGTTACATTAGGGTGCTGCTTTAAAAAAATTACATCAATCTACTAATCTAATTGTGCCTAAAACGAGAAAAACTCTAAACAACTTCAATATAAACGAGCTCAAATCCAATGCGAGAAAAATTATGGAAGAGGTCTTGTCCACTTTGTCCTCCGCAACAGCTAAAGCCGCGATTGACTATTTAGGTCGACGTGAGCTGAATAGCCATGTCTTGAATGATCTCAATTTTTATTCCTCTTCCGCCTAAAAACGCAATGTATTTTGTTTGATGATAGTAACGTGTTGCTCAGATACTGAGCTTGTTGGACGTTGAAAACCACCTTTGGCACTAGATTTCCATGACGTAAATATAGCACCCGCATAAAGCCAAACCGGGTCTTCGCTGTTATAAAAAACCCATTTAAAATTCTTCTGCGTGTCCCAACCAACATAGGTATCTTGAACAACAGCGCGCTTGCTAAAAGGTTTTAAAAATTGGATTTGAATACATCCCGGATTGCGATCAACATCAAAATCGGTCAAAGCCCCTCGCAATCCAAAAGTGTCGAGCATCTCCATCTACAGGACGTAAAGCCAAAAGTATTCATCAAAAAGATCTCGACCAACGCAAAATGACTCTCTAGGTTTACCACACAATCGGCCAATAAAATGGGGATCTTGCCCATATTCCTTGCGTAATTCACCCATGTTAAGAAATTCTCGAGTCAAAGGTACTCGGGTCAAAGGCCAACAACCATTCTTGAAAGAAGAAGAAACTTCCATGGGCGCCACCAATGAAACATTTCCTGCACGCCAATAGCGTAAAACAAAATTGTGTCGTCGACAAGTGTTGAGCACATGAAGTTTCCCACAAATTAATGAAACCTCATATACCTTTCACAATTTCATCCAGATTCTTCATAGGAATTTACGCTAGAGGCTTCATTTCTCCCGTGGGCAATAAAGGCAAACCAGTAATTGCATTTTCTTTCCACAATTTTATTCATTCACTGGTCGGTGGAAGCCACTCATTGTCAGAACATAACATCTTGTACTTCATCATAGGCCACCCATTGTCATGCTTGAAAAACTTAAATTGTTGCCCTTCCGAATGACCGACAAGAATTTCGTCTTTAGAAGCAATGAAATCCTTGATATAGCCCTTAAAATCAGGAATTTCCTCAATCAAATGAGAAATGACTGGGAGTGCCTCAGCATCCATGAATGACTTCAATAAAAGAGGAATCGTCAAATAGTCATTCTCTTTTAAAATCATACTTTAACGTCCAAAAAGTGCGTCAATATCCTCATGAGTATGTCCAACTAAAAGAAAATTGACATAAATTTCACAGAAAACGCCCATATGTACTAGAAGGGACCAAAGGAAAACATGAATCGATATTTGTTACCAGAGGCGGCGTTGTCAAGTTGAACATGTAAAACCGTAGGTAAGCATTCCATAGCTCCTATTGACTCACTCTCAAGTAGTAGTGAGTTCATACAAGCATCTTTTCCGGTAAGCAATGCCTCAAACAAAGGATGGGTTCCAGATCCAGCAAACAATGACTTGGAATGTGATATCGGAATGTGATATCGGAATTTAAATCTCGCAGAAGCTTCAAATTAGAGCCAACAGTGTGATTGCAATCACTCGGATAAATGTCAAGTCTGTAATGAGCATAACGAACATTGCAATGCCCATGAGCAATCATTCCGGTCACAGCAATGGGAAGTTTCATCAACGCATCATTAGTTTTTATTTTATGAGAAACCAAAGGACAAGCGGTCTTCACATGATTCATTTTGTTATAGATAATGCAAAGAACATCTTTGGGCCTTTGAATAGATAAAGAGCAGTTCGTATAATATTACTCACGATGTGTTTGCTGATGGTCCAAGTGGAGTTTAAGCTTCTTGATCCACATATTCTCTTCAGTTGAATCTGGCACCATAGACTTGGCTGACAACAATTCTTTATTGCAACACTTCATACTTGCAACCATATTCACAGACTCAATCGTTAATAATTGCTCTTCTCTCCTGATTCTCAAAATCTGAGGATGTATTTGTACGAAACTATACGGACGATCTCCTTTCCTCTTCGATTGATCACGAGCATACACCGCAATATTGTATTGCTCGCGATGCAAATGATCAAATAATGACCAACCGTCGTGAATGGCGTGGCTGAGATCCCATTTTTATGACTGGAATATAGTATCAGAAGGCACAAACTCTAAATCCAAGCACTTTACGATTTGAACAACTACTTGATCATCTCACAAAGGCTCGTCATCGTAGCCTAGTACACAATCAGACCCCACACTTTGACAAATACCCTCTGCAACAATGGCCCCTCGAGGATTCAATAGTGTCACAAATTTCGTTATCCATTTGCATCCCGGAAGTCCAGGACAATCCTTCAAATGATCCGGCAAAACGAGCTCAACAACTTTCGAATCCTAATGACCAGAAAACAATTATGTTAAAGACGAAACCACCATAATTGTCGAAAGAAACAAAGTCGTAAAAATTATAATACCTCTAAAGAAATACTTCGATTGTCCCAGTCGTCATCGGACGCACTAGTCACCATATAGAGTGGTCAAGCCTCAAGTAAAGCTGATAATAAGCTTCGTGAATATGCTACACAATATTACAAAAAATTCTAATATCCATTAGCGGAAAAGAAGACGCAAACATGAAACATCATAACAAGCTCAGTCATACTTAAACAATATGGAAGTAGTATTTAGCTTGACTGGACCTAATTCCCCACCTAATTTACTAGCTTAGAATTAATCATCTGGCATTACCATAAGTATATGGATGTTACTATACAGAGCAGTTTAGCTCGTACCGAGCTAAGTGGGGCTAGACCGAAAATTTTATTTAGCTCGACTCGAGCTAATAGATCTATAGAGTTCTAAAACATCTATGGCTCAATGCTGAGGAATTAAGCAGATTTGGAAGTATATTTAGATTCAGATTCAGAAGTATAAACCCCCAGCATAGAAAAATGAACTAGCTTTGGACTTAGCTCGCCTCGAGCTAAGCTAATTCTCAAAATCATCTGACATTACTATAACTAAATAGAATTTACTATACAGGACAATTTAGCTCGCATCGAGTTTAGTCCCTACGCAAATTATGTCCCTCTACAATTGTGGACTTAGCTCGACTCGAGCTAATTCCCCATACAGTTTTAGTATATCTAGAGCAAATTGCAGTAGTATGCCGCGGATTCAGTAGTATACTAAGATCGACTCAATCAAAACCCCCAGTGTAAATTACTGAACTGAGGACTTAGCTCGAGTCGAGCTAAATCAGTGCATATGGTCAAGAAGCAGTCGTCTGATTAGCTCGAGTCGAGCTAAATCTCTACGCAGATTATGACACCGCTGTAGACTTAGCAGGACTTGAGTTAATTGCTCAAGCAGACTGCTGAACTCAAGCTTAATTTCGTAACAAACTAAATACTGTGCGTTTAGCAGACAGCGACCTAAACAGTGCGTTTAGTTGGCAGCGACCTAAACACTTGCGTTTAGCAGGAAGCAACCTAAACACCGCGCGTTTCGCAGGCAGCGACCTAAATGCACAAATTGAAAATACATGTTTTGCGACCTAAATGCACAAGCATCGAGCTAAATGCACACTGTTAACCTAGTTACGAAAAATGAATCACACGGAGAGGTCGCAAATTGCAAGTTCAAATGCAAATGCAAATGCAAATGCGTATGGTAATGGCGTACTTCATGCGATTGTTTGCAAGTGTGATCACGAACAAGCCCTACCTCAGTGGAGCAAACAAGCCAAAAAACAAACCAGAGTAACAAGAGCCGAATGGCAAATGTAAGAGTGCAAATGAGCTGTTGTAGCTAATGCGGAAAGAAGGTTCGCACGAGGAAAAACGACCACAAAGCTGCTGTAGCTAATGCGACAAAGAGCAGGAGCAGGAGGGCGAGGAGCGTTCGCGCGCGGAGGAAGATGGCGACGCGGGAAAAGTTTATAAATAAAATAAGCTACATAGTTTTAATTATCATAGTGATTTTTGAACACTTAAACACATATCTTTGGTTTATTTAGCTAATTTAAGTTTTTTTATTAATTCTTCTATTCTTTTATTCTTTATTTCTTTATCATTAAAGGTTATAATCATTGCGTGTAAATCATGATTGATGTATAAATGAAATTTTCCTTGAATTATCTTTGTGTTTCCATAATCTCCATAAAGTGATAATTACTTAGCTCAAAAATTCAAATCATATTATCCTTGCGTCTATCTATATTTCCACTGTTTTTTAATATTATGATAAATTTGAAAACTATAAATCCAATGGATAAAATAAATTACGAAAGAAAATTAATTTAACTAAAAAATTAAAAACTAATTACGTAATGCAACTAACTTATTTGTTTCAAAATCATCTATTTGGATTTTAATTATACATAGGCTGATAAATAATTTGTTACTCTTTCTAACACACTTTGTAACGATGATCTAAATAATTCACTATAGATCAATCTTAAAATAGATTAATTCAAATAACTCAATTAGAATCTCAGAATAACACATTCAAAATAACTGAATACTATACCTAGAATAGTCTGCAGATATAATTTACGAGATACTAATCTTGCAAAATTTCACATCAAATAACTCAATTATTATTTTAGAATATTTTGCTTAAAATATCTCTATTCTAATCTGAATAAATCAACTACTAATGAAATTCTTGAATACTATACCTAGTATACTAAACTTAATTTACTTAATATTTTTAGTATACCACACCAAATTTAGTAAATAACTAAGTTAACGAGTTAATTTTAAAACAAATATTTAGAAAGTATTTAATTTAAATAAATTTAAGAAGTAATTGTAATATATCTCTACAGACTAAATTCGTACGTAGTCTCTAGGGATCTGTTTTGATGATGACTTACTCACTAAGCAAATAAAGTATCAATATGTTTGTTATGTGAAATAATAATTTAACACTCAAAAAATATACAAATATAGAATATTATTATGTTTGAATTTAAATAATTTTAATAATTATTCTTATGTTTTTATAAATTTTAAAATTATATACTTATAATGATATTCTTATATAAATGACAAATCAAAGTTGTATAGATAAATAATAAACAAGATACGTAAACATAATTTGAAATGAACAATTTTTATCAACATTTCATAAATAATTATTTAATTTTAAGTTAGATATACATCTCATTTGTATTATAAGATCAACTTATTTTATCAGATAATATTATGTTATATACTTACCTGCTTCTAGCTTTAATAATTAAAAATTTAATCGGATTGAAACTATTTCATCATATTTCTGCACCATAGACTTAATAATGTCCGAGATTTTGATAGTAGAAGCAACTTGCGACGTATATACTGCGGCAGTAATTGTAAACTTCTTTGCAGCAATTTCAGTATCCATCCTAACGAATACATCCTGATTAGAATTTGTGACAAAAGCAGGGATACATTTGCTAGTATAAGTCGATGTGCTTTTTCTAAGTCATCATTGAATTTGAGTGTGTTGTTTGCAGGGGATCCTCTTTGAACACCTTCACTATATTCTCACTATAACTCCGTTCGACTTTTACATTCAGTATACTTAATGTTAACTATTGTGAAAGGTCGACATTTGCAAACTCTATTTTGCAATGCAATCTGACATCACCTTCACAACGCTTGACTAAGTAGGAAAAAGCAGTTACATGATTAAACTATTATCTGATTGCAATCTTCAATAACAAATGAAAGTATACAATGACGAAAAGCAAAGGTATTATCAAAGATCTCTAAGCAGTATTGTAACGAAAAGCAGAAGTACCTTAACACAAATTGATTTCAAATTCTCAATTATACTTGAGACAGAGATTGATCTTGTGCGGCACCTTTAAATTAAATATCCATCTAATTCTTATCATTAATATTACTTATTTTACGAAGTTATATTTAGTTATAACTTTCATGCTTTAAAATTAAATAATAAAATAAATACTTAAATATATAAGAAAGTGTGTATATGTGGGACATCAAACCTATACTATTCTTTTGTATAAAATAATTTGATCTTGTGAAACCATGAGAATAAGATTTAAGAAAACCAATTAAAGAAATTAATTTTTTTAGTACTGAACATTCTTAAAAACGTTGCACATTTTCAATAGTACAAATGTAAATTAATATCAGAACTGCATAAGCTTAATCAAATCAAGATTATTTTATCATATTTATAATACTGTTTTAATTGTAATGGTTATTGTGAGTCATTAATATATGAAACTCTTTACGCCTTATTATGTTATATTCCATGCAAAATTATATAATTTATATTTATTTTAAGTATTGTTTTCCAAATTGAACACTTTTTTAAAGACGTTAAAATTACAAATTTTTAAGTCATAGTTTATTCGACGTTTTAATATTTGTCAATACGTAAATAATTATAATAGTATTATATACGGATTTCGTAAGTTAAACTCAAGTAGAGTTAAGTGTACTTACACAGGACAATTGGCTCTACTCAAGCTCTACTCAAGAATTAGCAGGAACGATTCTAGTAGTCGTCCTGGTGCGAGCCATGTCTGCAATTCAGCGCAAAAATTGTAAGTGTCAAGGGTGACTTAAGAGTGGAGGGCCGCTACTAAGCTCGGGACGAGGTAAGAGATCTATTTAAGTGCTGTGCGTTTAGCAGGCAGCGACCTAAATACTGTGCGTTTAGCTCGTCAAATTGGAAATACCTATTTTTGCGACTCAAATGCACAAGCATCGAGCTAAATGCACACTGTAATTCTAGTTATGTGAAATGAATCGCGCGGAGGTCGCAAAATGCAAGCTCAAATTGAAATGCAATTGCGTATGGAATTGCAATCGCGTATGGAAATGACGTACCTGGTAAGAATGGTTGCATGAGAGAGCAAGAACAAACCCTAGTGCAGTCACGAACACGCTGAGACCCTAGCGCAGTCGCTGAACACGCTGAAAAATCAAGTGCGACTTAAGTGTTGTGCGAAGATAATGCGGAAAAGGGCAAACGCAAAAAAGGGCGTGGCAGCAGGAGCAACAGCAGCAGCAGCAGCAGAATCGTGAATCCTTAGCAGCACGAGCGCGGATGTTCTCACAGCAGCAGCAGAAGCGCGAAGGACGAGGGCGACGATCGACGCGGGAGCGGAGGAGCGGCGACAGCGTCGAGACGGAGGAGGAACAGTCACTGTCGGCGGGGCGGTCATGCGGGAGATATCGGTGACCTCGCCGGCTGCCCGGAATTGCTGCGTGGCGGCTGCGCGGGCTGCTCCGCGGGCTTAAGGCGCAGTATGGCCGCTGTTCGGGCTGCCCGGGTTGCCCCTGAGTTATGGGGCACCGCTGACCAAGGTTCCCGTAACTTCAAGTAACGCTGCCCGGGGTGCCCGTTTGCCGGGGTTACACTTAGTTCTCTAATAAATGTTTTTTTTTTTTTTTTCCTAAAGTTTGCTAAATTCAAACACTCTAGTTCATAATATCTATTTTCGTATGTTTTTTATTGCACTTCTATTACTGATATAACGTCTAGACTTATTAGTATTCTAACTGTTAGAATCTCCTCTAAACCACTTTACTGCACTATTTGTGACTTATATAACCCCAAAGAGTCCAATCAAGCGGTTTATGGTCGATCCTGTATTTTAAACAACAATACGTAAATAAAAAAGGTTTATTTCTTATTTATTTTTTAACATATCAAAAGTTTGTCAAGTTATAAGCGCCATCCAATTTACAGAACTCTATTCAATTTGATAGATTGTTCACAATTAGCCTTCAATCACAAACACGGCAAAGTTTTCTTAGTGTAAGAATATTTTCTATTTTACGAAAATATTAAGGTTTCTCATTATTTACTTCTAGTTTATTTTGATTTTATCATATAGTATGTGATTTGAGCCAATCGTAACAGTTTCCAATTACTAATTTATAGCTAATTTATTTTATAATTTTTTGGATACTTCCCGCATTTTTCTAAGATCCTAGTTAGGTAATTTAATTGCAAAAACGAACAACATTCAGTTTGTATCGAATATAATCGCACGCACCGACAATTTCAAGATGAGTATTAAATTTAGGTAATTCTGGAGAATTACTTTTCTTCTTTCTGTGATCCTCGGTTTTTAGTATTTTTTGTTATATGCGATATGTAGAAAATTTGACAAGTTCCATATCACCTTTTTTTTGCTAATATATTTCTATAGACCACCTTTTATCAAATTCTACCAATTTAAGTATTTCCATCTTAACTTTAACAAGTAAAGAATTTCTCGCATGATTTTTTCCAAGTACTTTAGGACATCCTTAAGATCTTCATTAGCTTCTAGTACGGTATAGATAACTTTAATCTTTACCTTTATGCTTTATTGCCTTATTATTCAAAGATTAAATTAGATCATGGTAATTATGAATTTTAACAAGTTTAAATGTATATTAGTGTACTGTATAAATCCGCTTGAAGCGCTCTAAGTGAATAAGGATTGAGTATCAATAGCTAAAGTTATACGCGAAGCAAATGAGAATGAATCTGATCGAGCAATCAATATTTTCATCTTCTTTAATAGGATTAATTGTAAGAACTGTTTATAACTCTCAATATATTCCACTTCTACACAATACTTTCTTCATGATCACATAATTCCTTCATGAACGTGAACATCAAGAAATAATAGTGAAACGAATCGGTCAAAAACTCTGAGCACAAACTTTAATCTCATTACAATATGACAGATGTGCAGAATCGCAAACTTTGTCGGTTCTACAGCCTCTAACCATAGCCGTAGCAGTGTTTCAACATTCTTGAACATAGAAGAATGCAAAATATTCGAAAGTAGTTGCAATCTTTTTGCATAAAATTGAAACTCAATTCAAGTCGAGTGACGTGCCTCACTTCCTTCAAGAAATGTAAGCAAAATGTATCAAAAGTGCACGCTACAAGATAAAATTATCCTAATTGATGAAATACTTATAAATGCCTTTTGTGCCCGCTCGCACAGAATCTTGATCTCTTCAACATTGCTCTAATATAATAAACGTGATAATAGAATATCCAGAGTATGACGTCGAGCAAGTGAGATAAGATTCTATCGTGATTAAGATTCACACAAACTCAACGCTTCAGGATATGTTGAATTCGCAATTGCGTTCAGCTAACGTGATGCCAATGCCAATGCTGCTGCAGTTAGAGAAAATCAGGTGTGATCTGTCTATTTTATTTTTCGTAATAAACGAGAACTTAATGTTTTTTTGTATCTTAATCCTGCGATTGTGCAGGATTACGTTCGCAATTGAGACTTCAACCAGGCGGACAATTATCACGTTCTAGAGGAAATCTGCTTCAGTACGTGGAAATATGTAAATGTTATGTCGTGAGTTCAAACAAATGCTACTTGGCGCCGATTATAGGCCTCGACATGCTTCGTGCGGCGCTCCTGAAATCTAAAATAAATAATTGAGTCACCGCACAAACCAAACAAAACCATGAATTTGAGCATTGCAATACTAATGCATGTTGTTGCTATGTAGAATAACAAAGACATTCGTGTGAATATTAATAAAAATAATTCAGTCTCAATGACAGCGATGAGAAATTCTTAGAAACTTGACAATCCTAAAAACATTTCAAATAGTGGCGAATTAAAAAACATACGAAACAAGCAGCATATTGGTTTCTGACAGCATCCTGTACATTGCGTAATTCTAATTCCTGAACGAAAATTGGATGACAAGCTTCTTCTTTGACACAACAGTGTATATGAATAGCTGTTCAAAAACAACAATATACAATTCAATAAATACAAGATTTTAATTAACAGAGAAATTATAAAACACATTTGCAAATGAGCTTCAAAATATTATTATGCTAACCTATATATTGGCGATATTATAATCAATAATTATTATTACTTCCAATAAATTTATACATTTTAAGTAACATTAATATATTTACAAGTTTAAAAAACTTTAAATTACCTTGAAATATATATGAATAATAGATAAATTTGTGACAATTAGATTTTAAAAACTTTAAACTGATTATTATGTAAATATACAAAGATATTGTTGTTTGTGAAATTTTAAGCCTATTTGAACAAGTAAATAACGATAAACCTATTCTAAACATCAATCAATCAGTATCATTTTTTATTACTGTATTTTATTATATTTTTAATCGTATGCAACTTTGGTACATTCAACACATGAGACAAATTTAGGAGCTATGTTACAAATATATAACTCACGTACACGTAGACACAGATTTAATTATTCGATATTCACAATCTATTCATTTATACAATGAAACTTGTGTTGTTGCGTTTTTTAGATTATTCACACTTCATCTCGCAATGCGATAGTTTGAGATGTAAAATCACGCGGTTATAAAAGTCTTTGGCTTGTGCATGCGCTTCATGGAATTTATCAGAAAGTAACCTTTACATTTTGGAATACAAGCGAAGCAAAAAACGAGTTATTATTTTTGTATATCACTACAATGTTCGACATCTATCTTGTTTTTGCTGCAAACAACTATGATCCGATGATTAACATACACCATAGCTCTTAAGATAATGAAATAGCTGTGGACTGGACTTCATAGAGTAATACGTGCGGTTATGCCGCAGACCAAACTTTAACATTATCTTCTAATTGATTATATTGAATAATCATTAACTAAAATATTTCACTGTAAGCTCACAAATTTATTTTAACATTTGTAAAATTAAAATAATATAAGGCTATAGTTTTATTCTATTAGAAAATATCCATTAAATAATTTTAGAGTTTAAAAAAGTTGGCTATAAAACATTTTAAAAATAAGTAACTTAATATGTACATGATGCAAGTAAATATGTTTGTGTAATTCATGGACGATAAAAAATTAATAATTTCAGGCATTGCTCTTTACAAATTTTAATTGTAATATCTACTTAGCTACACACTAAAATTATAAATTAATTTTAATTAATGCTTCTTTTCTATAAATTATATGCTTATAAAGTATAGGTAAATATAGATATACGATGCACTGTGGCGTCGTTAATGCATCTTATGATATATTATAAAGTACTGTACGGTAGTCTTACACAGAAGCTTATTCATTTAAAAGTATAGTTTGAATAGGTGTTTTCTCTTTAGGATGTTCAGAATCTTTAAGATCTTAGCAATTAGCGCTTGCGATCATGTGATTTCAAGTTCTTTGAAGGCAACAATCGTAACACTGAGCATGAAGAGCATTTTTGGGTCACTTCCTCAGATTATCAAATAGATGATAATTGAGCTTGAGTAGAGCCAATTGTACTGTGTAAGTACATTTAACTCTACTTGAGGTAACTTACAAAATCCGTATATAATACTATTATAACAATTTACGTATTGACAATATCCTATTTTAAGCTATTTCTCGTCGCTTCTTTTTAAATCAGGTGCCGTTCGATGCAAGTAGTATTGAAGGATACCTCAAGCCCTTAGTTCTCGAGCCCTCAGATGACCTCGCTTGTGCTGCTGCGGACGTCAAGCAATACGGCATGTTGTGGGCTCTGAATCCGCATTCGATTTTATTGTGGTCCTTATATCCCAAGGCGAAAGGAATTTTCCACCTTTTCCAACAGTCTGGAACTAATCCTGTGCATCTCCCCATCTGCAACTACACATTCATAAACTCTGTCAACTATGAGGAGTCGCACCTCTTGATCACGCTTCAGGCGACCTACGTCTCTGGCTTCGTGTTCACTATCGTCTTTCCTGCGAACGAAGTGCGATACTCGCATGACACTATCAGAGCTTACATGGTCGGGAAGACGGAGGCGGGGCTCATAGACCACATTGTTGCAGGCATACTGAATCTTAGCTCTCGAAAGAAATTCATTCTGACCTACCAGCAGTATTCAATGAATATCTGGAGTGCCTTGAATGATCACAAAAGAAGCAAGGCCAAAGGCAAAGCTCCCGCACGGAAGGCACTTGTGGCTGCTTTTGAGGAGGGTACCGGGTCTAGAACAACTCGGTCGGGTATGGCCTCCATTGAGGTAACCCCCTCGCCTTTGAGGAAACGCCGCAACTCGAACCCCTCTCCAGTTAAGGAGAGTAAGAGATCCAAGAGTAATTTGGCGAGCAATACTCTTACTTACCTGAATCCTTCTATTAAGCATGCCACAACCGAGAAGGACATCGACTACGAAGCAGCAAGTAAGACTCTGAAGAATTTCTGGGAGAAGTGCGAGCATTGTTACGTTTTTGGCAAGGACTCGGCTCTAGTCAACGTGTCAATTGATCTCCTCGTAAAAGCCGATGCGCGGTACATTGTCTGGAAGCTTGAGCCCGTTGGAGTTGTGCATTACAAGAATATCTTAACGAATGCGATCAATTTGAACTTAAGGCAGACCATCATCATCATGCCCATCATCGCTAAGGCTCCTTAGACATGGGACTGAGTTGCACTACGCGCTTCAAAGTGCAACTTCCGTGTCATCAATGGGCAACATCACATTGAAGCTGCGGAGGTGCTGATCAAGAAGGCTAGAATCTCAGCGGATAAGATTACCGCCTTGAAAACTTAGCGGGCACAGATTGTTTGGCATGCTGACGCAAAGATGATCATGGATGTGTCTATCATGGCAAACAAGACCAACAACGCCGAAACATTCACACCATCGTGGGCCACAAACATCTTGGCCGCGAGGAGTGTTTGGTTGGAATACGGATAGCCCGCGAAGTGTGATCCAAAGCCCAAGTCCGGTTGTGAATCGCTCGAACAAGCTATCGCTCGACGAAAGTACGAGGTAGGTCTTGCATTTTATGTTATTTTTATCTGAAACACAATTTGCCATTGAGCTCGACGCGAGCTAAATGAGCCCAACAAATCTTCATCCGTTTTGCTCGATTTATGGCGTTAAGCTCGACGCGAGCTAAATTTCAAGTGTTTAGCTCGATGCGAGCTAAATTTCAGGCGTTTAGCTCGATTCGAGCTAAATTTTAAGCGTTTAGCTTGGGTTGAGGTCAACGTTTTTTATCATCCAACACGTAATTCGTTATACTGGGAATATATACTGATTTTGGTAATTAGGAAGACCTCCATTTAGATCGATTCTGACCTGATTAGTTACCAAATCACCATGTTATTACTGATAATGATGAATTTTCTCAATATAAAAGACAATCAGAGAAAGGAAATCATAATGCAAGCTAAGAAATATGCTCCCCCAAGAGAAAATTTTATTGATATGAAAGCACAAATACAATTTATTGGTGTAATTGTAGACCTCCAAAAGGTAGGCATTATATTCTCTACCAATCACGACGTGGCGGAGAGGAGGTATCACCACAAGAATCTTTCTTAGTAAATAGAGGTTCCTCACTACGTCTGTCACATCCCTTTCCAAAGGATGCCCGAACACCATGGTGAGCCAAGAGGACCCCGGGAGTGACACCCCGGGCTTGGAAAGAGACAAGGTGAGGTGACCAAGGAGAGTCCCGAGCAAACAACACACAATAGCGTTGTGCTCTGGACAAACTTGGTAGTGTGCCTTACATGGTTGGAAACCTTGTTCAAGCACGCACCCATGGGTCCAAAGAACGCGCGATTTGGAGTTGTAAGTCATGAGATATGACTCTCCAAAGGTTGGATCGCGTTCCGGGACACTCCGGGACTCGGGAGTGTTGCCTTTCGGGACTCAATGTGTCGACCTTCGTGGAGGGCACCATGTTGCATGTTTCTGGACAGCTAATGACAAGGGCTTTCTAGAATGCTAAGGCTCATGATGAGCAAAGCAATAGTTTAGGAGATATGGCTCCTCAAAGTGGTCGGGACTTCAGGACTCGGGAACGTTGCCTCCCGGGACACCGAATGTTCACAGGGGCATATCTCCCTTGGGAAAGACCCAATTGAGGCAAGTAGGTAGGCCATCAATATCTACTGAAAGATTAGATGTTGAAAATGGGCTTGCACGTCCCATTTGGATACCTGAGCTAGGAGCTAGCCCGAGGAGAAGTTACGGCCCGTTTTTGAGGTCGCATGCCCATGTGTTGGTGGGAGTTCCGGGTAATGAGTATCCGGTAATGAGTTATGGAGTCAAGGTGGGTTGGAATTATTGGCAAAATCTTCAGTAAGATGGTGTCAGCACACAAGACGGATTGGGATCGCAAGTTACCATCCGCCATACATACGTACAACACCTCGGAGAAGACCACAACTGATAAAACCCCGTTCTTCATGGTGTTTGGCCAGGAATGCATCCACGGCATCGAACTCAACATCGAATCTCACCGGGTAATGGCAATCCGGATGGGGGAAAGAGTGGAGGACGACACCCCCCGCCTGATGGCTATTGATAATTTGGAAGAGCTGAGGGAGGAAGCCATTGAGAAGAACCGGGTAGAGCAAGAAAATAGAAAGGTAATCTTCGACAGACGCCTTCCCCGGGATCACAGAATCCAAACGGAGACGTTGGTCCTACTGTACGACAGCCGGTTCATGGATTTTCCCGGAAAACTCCACACCCGGTGGATCGGACCTTATAAGGTCACGGAGGTCTTTGCCAATGGGTCATTGCAATTGGAAGATTTGCAAGGCAACCCCCTACCGACCCGAACGATCGGATCTCGAGTCAAGAGGTACTACCCAGAATCAATCTCGGAGGCAGAAACCGGTTCCGAACCGGAGGACGCCTCGGCTGATGATTCCAATTGAAAACATCCATGTTGTGAGGACGAATGTGTTCGCGGAGACGCTCACATTTAAGAAAGGGGTAATGTCGAACCCTGTTCTCCAATATTTTTGTTTTTAACAATTAAGTAGGAGTAAAATGGTAATTTTAGCATTTAGGAATAAAGATCGGTCTGCTTAAACCGGTCCGTAGATAGTAATTTTGTGTTAGGACCCCACCGGTTAGCCTCGCAGGGGTGTCTCCACTTGGCGCGGGACCCCCAGGAGGGCGGCTACCCAACCTCAAGCGCAAGACCAAGAAAAGGAGGAGGTCGGCCAGTCCGGAGGCAAACCCGAGGGCCATCGAGGAGGATCAGGCCCCAAGTCCGGACCCTACACCTATGCAGGACCAGGCTCCTCTTCCGGTAGAAGAACCGAATCCGGGGAGTCAACTGAAGGTGAAGAGAAGGCTGCTCGTAGTGGAGGAGGATGACACTCCGGAGAGGACCACCTCCCTTCGGCTGGAGCTACCGGAGCAGAGAAGCGACCCAGCCCTTGCAACCCCAGCATCAGTGGCGGCCCCGGAGTCGTTCCGCAGGGGAGGCATAACACCAGGGACGGGGAACACAACTCCGGTTCTTCCTCGCCCCTACTACCGGATACCCAGCGAAGGTATCCTCCACCCCATCCGGCTGGCCATGGATGAGGTGGACCGGGAGAATGAGCAGCTGTTCACCTCGCTGGCACGACTCGAGAGGGTCTTCTAGACGCCCAATGTGGAACGATACCCGGAATTGGCCGAGGAGATGCAGCGAGAGGCGGCCAAGCTAAGGAGGGAGAAGGTGGAGCTGGTGCTGAAAGCCCAGCCGAAGGAGAAGACCTCCGTGGGAGTCCAATGCGAATCGGACCCCTCGGACACGGGGGCACATCCGGAGGTGGAAGCCCTCCGAAGAACCGTGCAGGAGCAGGAGGCTGCACTCCGCAAGTTACAGAACATCGACAGGACGGTGCTGCACTCCATCCTGAAGGTGCTGCAACCGGATGCGGAGGCCCAAACCAAGGCGACCTTCTACAACGCCCGGATTGGGATTAGTGAGTCATTTCAATCGCTAGAGTTGCTCCGGAGGCACTCAACAGGGATTAATCAGTGTCTCAAGGAATTCCGGACACTCACAGGCAGGCTGTTGGGGGCCCTCCCCCACGTGGAGGCAAGGGAAACAGCCATTCCGGAGGAGGAGATGATCGCACCCCCAGGGGTGTCCACTGATGGACCGACGCCGATGGAAATTGAGGAGGTGCCTCCACCCGTTCCGGAAGAGCAAGGAGTTCCGGAGGATGGTAATGTGCCCGAGGAGAGGGAGGAGGATCGAGCTGCAACACCCCCTCCGGGAAGTGAGACCGTGGGTGAAGAGAGGGTACCCGGATTTGCAGAGGTCGAAGGAACAGAAGAAGGAGAGGTCGGCCCCTCCCAGCAACCGGGTGAAGACCCACTTGCGAGTATCGAAGGTGAAGAGTCAGGACCCACCGGGCAGTCTGAGGTGGCAGAACCTCAACCGGAGACCCAAGGCGAGGAGGTGGGGGATCACGGTGGACAGGGACAAACGGAGGAGCCCACGGCCCCACAAGATGAACAAGAGGCCCACCCTGTTCCCCCTCTGTCAAATCTACAGGCGCTCCGGAATAGGTGGAAGAGCCGGAGGACTCAGTAAATCCTGCGGTTTTCGATCGACACCCGGATAGGACAAAAAGCAGATCCCTTCTGCAAATGGGAGGGTACTCCCAGGAGGAATGCCCCGCCGCCAGACACCTCGAGCCGACCCACGCCGCCGGAGGAAGAAAGTATTTAGTGTTAGTTAGGTTAGATTTAGCTAGAAATAGCAGATGCCTTACTGACACTCACCCCGGGAATCTCGGATTCCGGAAATTTTGGATCTGATAGGGTTCCCGGGAAATCCGGGGTCCCATGTACTTATCGAAGGCTCTGTGGAGTACTTCGGGTCTTTCCTGTGATTTCCGCACCTGTGAGTAAAGGTTGAGCTTGCATCTAAAAAACTCGTGTCCTTGTATTGTGTTGTGTGTGTGGGATTCCGGGGTTTAAATATTAAATTCAAAAGAGAGATCCCAACTGAATCTTAGAAATCTTATTTCATGATTTCATCAAAATTAGTGAATAGAACCAAAGTTTAAACAATTAAGATCTTATTATTTATATTTTCATTAGTAGCGATTATAATTCACGAGGCAACTTTTACGCCCAATGTTACGGGCGAGATTGTAAGATTAGAATCATGCAAGAAGAACCACTTGCGCTTCTACTACATCGCTTTCTATTCCGATTGTTTACATTCCTTGAAAGAAATGAGGAACGACACGCAACTTGTCTTAAGTTTCAATTTGGTGCGTAAAGATTGAAGCAAACTCTCAAACGTTTTGCATTCCACCATGTTCAAGAATGTAAAATGTTGCTTCCTCTATGCTTAGGAGCTGTTAGATCAACAAAAGTACAACGCTTTTTCTTACAAAGTTTGCGATTTCGCTCCTGCCACAACAAATACACAAAGGCAAACCTAAGTTTCTCAAGATTGTAAGGTACAGAATTACGGAAAAATATTTTTGATTGTACATACACAGGTCTCATTAGTAAAACATGCTCGATGTTTGATATTCACCGTTGCTGATGTAATGATTCTATAATTTACCTTTATTACATTATTGACTTTTATTATAACAAACTTTTATAAGATCCTAAATCTATTGTAAATGTTATAATATTGAAAGTTATTGTTGATAGATAGTTGTCAACGATTGTATGGATCAAACAAGATTTAGGTATAATTACTATATTATGGTTTAATATAACATCACTTAACATGATATGATATAATAATATTTATTTTAATATACTTTAATATAGTAAAATAGTATATAATAGCATTTTCCGTAATAGTTAATATACATTTATAAGAAATGTATTTTCATATAGTATAATATGTTAAAATAAATTTTATTAGCATATTGAATAAAAATTAATATAGTTTAGTATAATCGGCATGGCACAAGCAGGAGGGTAGCTCGAGCAAATCTGATTAATTAAAGATTTTTGTGAAAATTCTTGCATTCTTTTCTATACCACAACTCGTAATATACTTTTTAAACATAATACAAGTTCATTGGCCGACGCACTGTTCCTTAGTTTAAGTGGCCATATATACCTAATGCAACCTTACGTGTAATGTGACATGTTTTGTATTGGTTGTAAGAATAAGAACCATGTTCAGAAAAAGTATATAACCTTTACAGTGTAGTAGTTATGATTCAAAGTTAAGTGTTTAGGGTTAAAACCTCGTATTCGTTATAATGGGAGAAGAACAATCTCCCAAATTAATACATGGAGTTCAATGGAGCTAAAATTCACTCAGTTATTGGCCACACCGTAAGCATATGTATTATGAAAATAAAATTTCCATTAAATTGGGAGGTCCACTTAGATCAAAACATTATGTAGAAAGCATGACATGAGATGAAGAAAATAAAACAGAGTGATTAAGACCCTTGTGTTAGCAATATGATAATCACTTGTCGTAGATTGGATCAACATCGTAATATGAAGAATTGGATTGCATCAACCCATAATTTGAATATATAATAGGAAATGAACAAAATACATTATAATATGAAATTCACTTACGACTATATATTAGAATACAAACTAAAGGGTCTAAGAGTCGGATATCGGATGCGTAGAGCATTATTGATGGACTACTACTCTTCTGAAGATGTGGCAAGTTCTCCCAAAGAGGCCTTTATGATATTGATTTGAATTCAGGTATTGAAATAGTCATATCTTGCCTCATTCCGTCGTCCCCCAAGGTTGCCTTGTTCTAGATTTCCATGCTGTGAAAATGGCATCCGTACTTTGAGATGAAACGTCGACGCCTCTCTCCACCGTCCAACGTAGCTTTTTGTTTACATCCCAACCTGTATAATACTTTTGAACATCCCTATCCCGTGATATGGGACGAAAGAACTGGATTTCTACGGTATTAGGTAAGTCTGGGTTTGAATTTGGATCAGACATAGCACGCCCTATCCAAAATGGACGGCCATCTGTGCCACATGGACGTAGTGCAACAAATTATCCCTTGTAAAGATCTCGTCCAACTCGGAATGACGGAGCTGGTCGATTACGTCTTTGACCTACAAAGTGGTCGTCCTCGCCGTACTCTTCACGAAGTGTCCCCTCCAATGTAAACTCATCTTCTACAGCATGCGCGAGACGAGTTGATGGCCAAAACCCATGTTCCAACTCCGGAGCTTCTTCAAGAGTTGACGGGATACCAGGCTGCTGTGATATTAGTGTATCCATAGGTATACAAAGAGCATCCTTTACGTTGCTCCAATAGTATGAGAGAGGCTCATACAGTCGCCTTGGTTCGATTGACTCACGTGATAATCGCTCCCAATGGTCAACAAATCCTGAAACTCCTTTCACAATCTCCGGCAAATGACGCATCTGCATTGGCTGCACAGCTTGTGGTACCCCCCTAGGCCATAGCGATCTACCCTCTGAATCCTTCTTCCATAACTTAATGCCCCCCTCATCACTTCTAGGAAGCCATTCATCGTCATGGCAAAAAATTTTGTACTTCATAACCGGGCACCCACGTGCATCGAGGAAGAACTTGAACTGATGCGCTTTTGTATGTCCAACCAATGCTTCATCACCCTCCAGCAACCACTCTTGAATGAAAGATTTGAAGTTAGGAACCTCTTGAACGAGGTGAGGAATGACAGGAAGTGACTCTAGCTTCATGAAAGATTTCATGAGAAGAGGGATAGTAGGATAATCCTCCTTATGCAAACGCCATGCTCCAACGACCAAATAATGCATCTATGTCATCATGAGTGTGACCAACTAGCATAAAATTAACATATACTTCTCGAAATACCCGTTTGGCTACGAGAAGGGACCAGAAACTAAAGACAAACCTATTTTTGTTGTCACTAACAGCATTGTCCATTTGTACATTTAATATAGGGGGCAATGGCCTAGGTGGAACCAAAATATCTGGAATCGGGCCAAGTGGATCCAAACACATCTCTGAACCATGAAGAAGAGCTGCCAATGCCTCATCCACGCTAACGGACATACGTCTATGCCTTCAAGTGTCACCACATTCCGCCCATTAGCGTTGGTATGAAATTGTCGATGAACATCTAATTTGATGTGATTTCTGAACTGCACCGTTGTGTTTTCATACATGCGAGACCTAAGAACCTTTATCTTGTCTCTAGGGTAGTGTTGGACACAGTTTCGGCTACAACAGGTATTCGATGCGACTTCGTTGATTGACTGCTGAGTCAACAAGTTTTTTGCTCTGCGAGGTGCTGGAGTAGGAACATTCCTTTTGGAATTGTCATACGTACGAGTGCGTCTACCATTGACCCGACCCTGTTCTTTAACCCATCGGTTGTACACATCCCGCTGGGTATGGTGCAACAGACTTACACCGTCCAAAAGAACTCGATCAATGGGCCACGACTTGAAGGAGTAAATCCAGTCGTCAGGATCGTCCACAGGCACAAACAAAGTTGAAATTTGCACAACAATAACCGATTCACCGAGGGGTCCAGAAGTATCAGTAAGGGCACTGGATTGTAAATTCCGAGGTAAACCTTCAGCAATTTTGAGACCATCGCTGTCAAGTAACGCCACAGTTCTTCCCGACCAGAGCCGAGGTGGAACAACCTCAAACTCTGGAATATCCGGATTCACTAGTAGAACAACGGACTCCTCCTCAGCGGATGAGGTGTCCATGCTGCAGATGCACAAGAAAATAGAAACAAGTTATAGGAAAGGCTATTGATCACAGCCAAAGTCCCTGACAATATTGATATAACGACTCCTTCTATAGTATAGCTCCAGTTGATCTAACCAACGCCCTTTAGAAGGCGAGCACATGTAGTTTGAAACGGATTTATTGAAAATGAATGTTACAAATTGGAGTGTCACAAACTTAACGTCGATTTTTGAAGAAGTGTATGTCATCACATCCACCATAGTTAATAGAGTCCAAGGTCTTAGCTGAAGACGAGGTAAACCTTAGATATTGACATGTAACGCTAAATAGTTCCAATCGAGCTAAACGCCTCGAAGAATTGATTGATAAAAAGAATAGTTGGACTCCAAGTAAACTTCCTTGCGAAAATGAGTTCGACAGTTTAGCTAGAATGGAGCAAACACTTTCAGTATCGATTATGCTGCAATTTAGCTCGAATCGAGCTAAACCGACGTAGTATCGGATGCCTTACACTTTAGCTCGACTCGAGCTAAACTTATCAACTACAATATATCTTAGCTTTAGCTCGAGTCGAGTGGGTAAACCACCTTATATAAATCAAGTCCAAATTTAATTCTTGGACTAGATAATTTGGATTATTCACCTCGACTCGAGCTTAAGTGTTCGACTTTCAGAGGTCGTATACTTCAGCTCGAATCGAGCTAAATTGCTCGAGTTTGCTAAGTCTCAGCTTTCAAGAGTCTGTAATGAAATCAGTCAGTTTAGCTCGAATCGAGCTAAACTTCAGAGTCTAAGGATTTCACTAATTACATCAGTTCTCTTTTCTATATCGGTAAATTCTGACTTTCTTAGAGTCACAGTTTAGCTTGACTTAAGCAAAACTGAGTTACATACTGGGCGACATTGAATCTTTAGATTAGCTCGACTCGAGCTAAACTTACCAGATTTCAAAGGCTTGTAATGAAATCGTTAAGTTTAGCTCGAATCGAGCTAAACTTCGTACTTGGAGAACTAGAATATATACATCAACTCACTCTGCCTTTTTTGTAAATTCAGACACACTTAGGGTCACAGTTTAGCTCGAATCGAGCTAAACTTAGTTACATATTGGGCGAGGTTGATACCTCAGTTTATCTCGATACGAGCTAAACTTACCAGATATCAAATGATTGTAATGAAATAGTTAAGTTTAGCTCGACTCGAGCTAAACTTTATAGTTTGAGGATTAGAATGTTTTCATTAGCTCACTCTTCTATTTAGGTAAATTCAGACATACTTAGGGTCACAGTTTAGCTCGAGTCGAGCTAAACTGAGTTACATATTGGGCGAGTGGGGTGCCTTAGTTTAGCTCGACTCGAGCTAAACTGAATGGATTTCAATTTTCTCAAACTTAAACGTCTAATTGACCTCGAGTCGAGCTAAAGGCGAGGCACGATTTTGCGCCGGTGGATTATGTAGTTTAGCTCGACTCGAGCTAAACTGGTTAGCTTTCAACAAACTCTATTGAACATGGAGTTTAGCTCGAATCGAGCTAAACTTTTATGTCTACAATTAGTCATAGTTTAGCTCGAGTCGAGCTAAATCTCTCAACTTTGCAAAGTCCTGTAGTTTAGCTCGAGTCGAGCTAAATTACTCGACTATACAAGCCCCGCAATTTAGCTCAATTCGAGCTAAATTACTCGACTATACAAGCCCCGCAATTTAGCTCGATTCGAGCTAAAAACTGCGCATCATTTGTGGTACTCCCGGTATTTAGCTCGACTCGAGCTAAATGTCTTCACTCTTTCTCTCCCGATAATCACGGCGCATATTTCGGAGTACCGCTTCTCCTAATTCTCTGAAAGCAATAGATTTGCACTCGAGACGGATGCATTGAAAATGAAGGCTTGCCTGCACTTACATTGAAAACACACAATCTTAAGCATCACAGCAAAGGCGCCCACGACGCATGTGGGAACGCCGGGTTTAGGGTTTATGACGCCGAAGTTGAATTGTAAAATGCAAGAAGCACGCATCACGATACCAGAGACACAATTCAATAAACTGCCATATGCGTGGAGTCTTACCTTGACGCTTGTGTGGAGTACATCTTGATCCCTACGTGCAGCGTGCTGGAATCTGAAACGCCGACGGAGCCCGAAACCGCGAAGGAGGATGAGGAAAAAGGAATCAATATGGCCACGTTCTCAGAGGTCATTCAGATTCGTCTGGCCTTTCCCACGCTCCACCTTATCTCGAGATGAGGCGGGAAATACAAATGCGATTTGTCAGGAAAATCGGTGGTGAGATTCCAGCGGGAAAATTTCTTCTCCCTATATTTCTACATAGAAGTAGCATCCGCGAATTCAAGCGGGAATCCACCCGCCATTCCTGCCTACTTCGACGAATTCTGTACATTCCTGCTACAAGATCAATCGTAATATTACACTCATTGGCCGAAATAGGCTTCCAATGAAAGCATGCATTTCAAAGTTATCATGCCATTATTGACCATGCAATTAAAAGTTAGGCATACTCAAATACTCTAAGTTTGAAAGTTATAATCTTCTAAGTTAGTAATACTCATTTTCACCGTAGTTAGGAAATAAATTTATAATGTTCTAATAAATGAATAGAGAAACGAGTAATTTAATTGTTTTTATGGACATTGAGGATGATGTGTATTGCTTAATGTGATTGGATTCTTTATTAGTCTCACTACATGGGGTTTTATTGCATGTAGATATAGTATGTTTCACATGTCAACTTGAATGGATATATTGTATATAATGGATTGTAATTATTCATCTTTAGTCTTCACTTGGGTGTTTTTAAGCGTTTTGTGGCATTCCAAAGTCCCTCATATTGAATACATTTAATATGAGTATTAATCATAGTGTGTCATGTTTCGTAAAAAATTTGGTTTTATATATACTTCATTGTCAATATGAAGGAGTTTCCTCAAAAACATAGAAATATTGAATTCTCAAAAATAACAAAGTGAAACAATTTGACTACCAATCTCAATGCAATATTAACTTAAGTGCATAAAAAATTGTATCAAAATGAAAAACTCCAAATAAATATGCTACTTCATAAAAGGCCTTCAACTTGCTTTGCAACAAATAATATAAATCATATATTATTACATCAAAATCAAGGTATGAATGTATGGAATATAATGTATTCAACAAGTAATATTCTGAAAACCCTAAACCAGAATTTTAGCAAAATTGTTAGCTTAAGGTATAACAACATGGAAAAATAACTAAATTGCACCATTCTGCACACAACATAAACCCTAAACCCTAAACCCTAAACCCTGAATCCCAAACCCTAAACCCTAAACCCTAAACCCTAAACCCTAAAACCTAACCCCCTATATCCTAAACTCCAAAACTCTAAATCCAAACACTATATTGTGAATCCTCAATACTTAACTTGGATTGCTATTGTAAGCATCACATACAACATCTACAGCATTACGAAAACTTTAATTTGTACGTTTGCTATCACTCATAATTTTAGGCTTTTGTTCATCTAATCATCTTGCAAGAGCAACTCTATATTCTTAATTATTTATGCTAGGTTTTATGCTCGAAGTTAAGTAACTCGATAGAAATTCTTAAATTATCTATCAATTTGTGTGCAAATAGTTAGAATACCTTGCTATGTTACATCAAAGCATAAATCAAAATATTTGGTCAATTATAGGTGACCTTATGTCAATGATTTCTAATAAAGAAATTGAAACGAAATACTCATCTTAAGTGAAATAGATACTTACATTTATAACGGACATTAATGTACTATGATCACCCTTTAATGTGAAATGTGCTCATTATCCCAAATTAATATTTTAAGTACTTTATCCTCATCTAAGCTATTTAGTTTAAATTATATACGAACGTAAATAGTTATTAGTAATAAATAATAATATCATTATAATTGTAGTTAACTATAACCATGCTATAAGATGATAACGTTCAAAATTATAATTAAATTTTGCACTATATTCATAATGATGTTAAATAACGTACTATAAATTACTATACATAATGTATTCCTATAATAATGTATTAAATAGGCATAATTACCAATATAGGAAATATTATATATTTGTAATAAATCCTATACTTGTACATGTAATTTCTATGTAAAGGTATGTTTGGAATAGCATGGCATTATTTGGAAATGTGTAGTGATTACTTATGGACAAAAGTTAGAAACCAATAGAACCTATTATACTTGAATGCAATACTTTTGTACCTTGTGATTTCCAAACTTTGGAAAATAAACCATGTACGAAGATTTGAATTCAAAAGTGATACTTATGTACATTAAAATGATTGAACAAATCTTGGAAATTAAACACTTAAATCTTTATTAAAGGATACTACGTATGTATAGCATATACTAATTAAAAAGTAATAATGATTTCACATATTAAATATTGTGCTAGGGAAAACTAGGCACATGTCAAGGAATAACGAAATTTAAAATTTAAACCATTACCAATTTTTTAAAATTCAAATCTCAACGTATTTCTTATAGCATTATTTAAAAAATATCCATAAAAAACTTGTTGTGCCTTTAGCCGACAGTCTACAGTAGCAACTACCTGATTGACTCAATGGAGGAACCAAGTGGGAGCGGAATCACGGTGATCAATCCTACAATGATCTATCGATGAAACGATTGTAGCACCAACTCCGCGGAGGGGAGCAGCCTCCAAGTGCTCGATTCGCTACGCAGGGGCCAATTCTAGGTGTGACTCCTGCCTCTTTACGTGTAATTAGGGTTAAAGTAATTCCGCTCCCACTTAATCAATTGCGGTAACTACATTGCAAGACGGTGCTTGAGCAAGCTCGTCATGGATCTGATTTCCCACGGTGTTTCACACGGCACTTCGAAGCACTTGGCAAATAGACGCGTCTTAAATTAACATGGTTGGAAATGAACATGGTTGAAATTGGTGACTAGAATCGCAATGTAAATTTCACATACTTAAAATAGAGTACACAATATTAAACATCAAATTAGCATTCTAATGTTGCTCTAAAAAATGTGAGTAATAAAAGTGAATGGAAACTAATATTATTACACTTAGAATTAAACTTAAACTATTTGAATTAGCATTCTAATGTTGCTCTAAAAAATGTGAGTAATAAAAGTGAATGAAAACTAATATTATTACACTTAGAATTAAACTTAAACTATTTGAATTAGCATTCTAATGTTGCTCTAAAAAATGTGAGTAATAAAAGTGAATGGAAACTTATATTATTACACTTAGAATTAAACTTAACCTATTTGAATTAGCATTCTAATGTTGCTCTAAAAAATGTGAGTAATAAAAGTGAATGGAAACTTATATTATTACACTTAGAATTAAACTTAACCTATTTGAATTAGCATTCTAATGTTGCTCTAAAAAAGATGTGTAATAAAAGTGAATGGAAACTTATATTATTACACTTAGAATTAAACTTAACCTATTTGAATTAGCATTCTAATGTTGCTCTAAAAAAGATGTGTAATAAAAGTGAATGGAAACTTATATTATTACACTTAGAATTAAACTTAACCTATTTGAATTAGCATTCTAATGTTGCTCTAAAAAAGATGTGTAATAAAAGTGAATGGAAACTAATATTATTACACTTAGAATTAAACTTAGCGTGTTTGAAATAACATTTTAATGTTGCGAAAAAAAGATGCATTATAAAAGTGAATGGAAACTAATAGTAATACAATTATAATTAAAAAATACTATGTGTGAATTGAGATTCTAATGGAGCTCAAAAGAAGACGAGTACTGAAAGTGAATGAATTAAAATTTAGAAGTTAGAAAATATGAATACGAGTACTACATTCAAGTGGAAAATGGTGGAATAAATCAAACTTTTTAAAAATGATTCCCTCGGCAGTAATGAAAGCCTCGCGATAAAAATGATGGCCTCGGCAGTTAAAATGATGGCCTCGGTAGTATTCATGATGATTGTGTACAAATCATGATTGTGTACAAACCACCGCCGCCTTTCACCTCCCATTCTCTTTCTCCCACCCTCAGTTTCATTTCTCTCCTTCTCACTTCGCACTGTAGCTCCGGCATTTTCGCGCTTCTCTTCTTTTTCGCTGCTTTTCGTGTATGATTTTCGCATTTTCGCGCTTTCCGTCGCGACTGCGAGTAGCACTTAGAATTGGGTGTGGGGTTTTTGTAAGTGACTTAGAGTAGTTTTGGTACTTTCGGGGTTCTGGTGTTTCGGTAGTTTTGGAAGTTTCAGGGTTTTGTGTTTCAAAGAGGGAGCGAGAGTGGGGTTTGAAGTGCCGCGAGGGAAAAGGCGCTGTTGGAGGGTGCGTTGGAGGCGCTGTTGGAGGCGCTGCGTTGACGTTGCGCGGGAGGCGCTGCTGGAGGCGCTGTAGGAGGGGAGGCGCATTGACGAACTGCTGGAGGGCTACGCGGGCTTCGGTGCATCGCTTGTCCTAGTTCCGAATCCGGCCATCCAGGTCTATATCCAGATTGGTTTAGTTTTGCTGTTTTTTTTTATCTCCTCCTCCATGGTTTCTTTGAACAGATATGCTGCTCAAAAACGTTGTGGGGCTTTTCTTAATGGTTTTTGTCGGGTGTTTTTCGCAGTACACTGTGTTTGAACAGCTGAAGGAATGGTTGTTTGAACCCGAGGTGCCTGTAAGCACAACCCAGTCTCGGTTGAAGCCAGCTACGTTGAGTGCCTTCCAAGCATTTCTTTGTTGGCGCATTGGCGAAGGCGTGGGCCAGCGCGATTCGACGTATCCGTAAATTCGGTGAGCTTGCATCTCCTTTTTAAATCCATCACCGTCGACTTTGGATATTTCGGATACGAAGGTAGACATACAATAAAGCGATTTGGTTCTGTAGACGTGGTTCTGTAAGAATTGACTTTTCGATATCAATTTCGTATTTTGCGATTGCATTTTCTGTAGTTGTGATTTCATTTCTGTATTATTGAGTTGACTGCGTTTATCACCTTTTCGATTTCATGTAATTTTAGTTAAGAGCCTGCGGAAGTCTTGTATTTCAAATACTAGAGTATGAATCAGTAATTGAGTCTGGAATTTGTAAGGATTAAGTTGAACTAGTTTGCAGAAGATCCAGCAATTGTTCACGCTTTTTGTTAGTAATCAAAGCAACTGAATTTTGCACTTGTAGGTCAGCTGTGATGAGATTAGAGACTTCAATTCAAACTCAAACAGATCTAGTAGTTTGCTTGAAACTGAGGCTGAAATCACGTTTTGCAAGGTTAGAAATAGTACGAAAGAAGACCTTGTCTAGTTTAGGGATTATGAACTATGTATTTTCTAGTGTTCAAAGTGCCTCGCTTGTAAAGGATTTGTAGTAGGGTTTGAGGTACATGTGTTTGTGTTTCTAGATTGACGAGTGATTCTACATTGACGATTGATTCTAGATTGAGTTGATGATCCCTACTTTGAATGATCAAACATATGAAATGAAGTTTAGAAGGTTTGTAATTTCCTATACTGAAAGAACATCGAGTTTGTAGTTTGCTTTGCAGTGAGAATTTCGAGATTTTGTATTCACAATGATGTTAGTATTGACAAATGGAGTATGTAATCACAGAAGGATATTGGAATCGCAGTTGAGTTTGAACATTGTTATTGCTTTTGTTAATCAACTCTACGCTCGTATGTTGTGCAGATATACGACAAGGCAGAAGAAGATCATCAAAAAATTGGACTCTAGCTTACAGGAATGGCTGGAATGGGAGAAAGGTGCTAAGTCAAAAAACTTGCAAGACTGAAACCACCTCTAACTCTGTAGAAATGGATACGGTGATGCTAAAAGTTTAGCTCGAATCGAGCTAAACTAAGCTCCTTAGAGTGAGTAGAATGAACCTTGGAAGGAATGCACTTAGAAACATAACTATTTTCAACCTTAGACTAAGAAGTTTAGCTCGATTCGAGCTAAACTATACGTCCACCTGAGAACTACCTAAGTCCAATCTGTTTAGCTCGAGTCGAGCTAAACTTAGGCACCCAACTTGCACCGGTTGTTAGTAAGTTTAGCTCGACTCGAGCTAAACTGTGACCCTAAAATATTTACAATAGACCTAATCAATACTAACAGAACTTAGAGCCTGCCTAACCTTAAGGAATAAACGTTTAGCTCGAATCGAGCTAAACTACACGCTATAAAAATATTAAAGAAACCTAACCAGTTTGGCTCGAGTCGAGCTAAACTTGGGAATCCAACTGGCGCAAAATGTGCCTCAGTTTAGCTCGACTCGAGCTAAACTAGACTTATAGATTGGAGAGATAACGATTCAGTTTAGCTCGATTCGCTACATTTAGAGTCTAAGTAAGACTAAATTTACTAAAAATTAGAGTGAGGTAATGAAAACAATCAAATCCTCAAACTCTAAAGTTTAGCTCGAATCGAGCTAAACTAAACGATTTCAATAAAATCATCTGAAATCTGGGAAGTTCAGCTCGAGTCGAGCTAAACTGTAGATCCGTTTAGCTCGATTCGAGCTAAACTAGGACCCTACGTAAGTCTGAATGTAAGATAGCTAATGTAAATATTCAAGTCCTCAAAGTCTAATGTTTAGCTCGATTCGAGCTAAACTAAACAATTTCATTACGCTTATTTGAAATCTGGTAAGTTTAGCTCGAGTCGAGCTAAAACCGAGGCATCCAACTCGCCCAATATGAAACTCAGTTTAGCTCGAGTCGAGCTAAACTAAGACCCTGAGTAAGTCTGAATGAACCAAAATAAAGTGAGGTAATATTTGTTTTCTAATCCTCAAACTCTGAAGTTTAGCTCGAATCGAGCTAAACTAAACGATATCATTACAATTATTTCAAATCTAATTCGTTAAGCTCGAGTCGAGCTAAACTAATGAATAAACCTCGCCCAATATCTAACTCAGTTTAGCTCGATTCGAGCTAAACTGTGACGCTAAGTGTGTCCGCAATTACCCCGAAAAAGGACTCGAGCTAATGTAAATTTTCGATTCTCAAAGAATAAAGTTTAGCTCGATTCGAGCTAAATAAAACATGTCAATAATGAGACTATTGTGATCGAGCTAAATCAAGTAACCAACTCACATGTATTAAACTAAGTTTAGCTCGACTCGAGCTAAACTTTGACCCTTCGTTTCTAGGATTATACCTTCAATATTTCTTGTTATGGATTTATTTCTTGTTAGGATTTAGCTCGATTTGAATATGCATACTCTTGTCGAGGTAGTTTAGCTCGACTCGAGCTAAATGCGACCTACAAACTCGCTCTAATAGCTCACTCGGTTTAGCTCGAATCGAGCTAAACTGCGACCCTAAACAAGGAATCACAAAATATGAAGTTTAGCTCGATTCGAGCTAAACTTCACGATCGAAAAAAAGACCGATGATTACTAGTCAGTTTAGCTCGAGTCGAGCTAAACTATAACGGTCACATCAAAAACATTCACCGAACTCAAACATTTCTTGATGAATGCGGTGGAGAGAGAGTGAAGGGCTTGCTCGGCCACTTCTTCAAGCCAAGGGCACCGGTGGATCAAGACGATGATGGCGATGATACCTTGAACCTTGATTGCTACGAATTCAAGGACGCAAGCAAGGTCAAAACCTGGATAGCACTTTGGGTCGCAGACACGTCGCACCTTACGGTCGGTGTAAGCTACCAGGTCCCGTAGTCGATCATATGACAATCGATGTCGACTCGAAAATCACCGAGCTTGATTGCGAGTCGCCGGAGGTGATCAAGATCATTTGCTCTTCTCCAGGGTTGACCCCTTACAATTTCATCCTAGCCATTAACACAAAGAGCGACGCCCCGATCTGTCGTAGCAATGGTCGAGAGTTTAGAGGCATCACATTTCTACGAAGTCAAATCCACTCTCAGGGCTGAAATCCTTGAAGGAAAGTGGAGGTCGAAGAACGATGGGCCGCTCAAAGCTAAAGCTCTGTCCTTCATCGGTTGCAGCAAAAGCAAAACAAGTAGCTCGCGACCTCTCTTCGAGCGTTCGAGCCTTACCGGGACAGGGAGTCCCATAGATAGCGAGGACCACCACACGAGTCCGGCCATCAACCCCGAGGGGTAACATCCACAGGGGCGAATAGTTGGAACCCCTGGATTGTCATCGCCTCAAAAGAGACGGTCGAGGAAGCTAGCTGATGACGCGAGACGCAACAAGCTCATATCCGAAGAGGATTTGGCGAACGCTATCAACGACGCCGTCTCAGAGATCCCTATGATTGTCGACAAGGTAGAAGACATTGACTACACCAACTGCAATGTCATATACCAGAAATTCTTCTCGAACTGCCAAGACGCATTTGTCTTCGAAAATAATCCCCAGCGGAAATTGGAGATTGACACCATGAAGATGAAGGAAGCACCGGCGTCGTGGACAATCCGGGCCTTCGAGAAAGGGGGCAAACCCGACCTCCGAACTACCTCATTAATTTGCCGGACCGGTCACACAAGCAGACTCTGTGCGTCATGCCCGACTTGAAGTTCAAGCCCAAGGACGAATGGGATATGACGGACTGCGAATTATACATCATTAACGGCCAGTACAACGTGGCTGCGTCGAAGGAGATGATTCAGAAAGACACCGTCCCCGAGCCTATTAAGAAGGACTTCCGGACTTGGAATGCGTACATAGTCTGGACAAAAGATGTGGACAAGCTGCGAAAAACTTCAGCTTTTTATAACAGAGTGAATCACTTCGCTCAGTTTAAACCGACGTGGGCAACAAATATCCTCGCCGCTCGGAAAGTGTGGGTAGAGTTCGGGTGTCCTCCACCAAAACGCGATGCAACCGGGGTGGCAGGGCAACGAATAAAGCCAAAGCGCGCTGCAAGCCAAGCAATCGCTTACGATGTAAGCATTTCTGATCCACTGTGTCAAATGTTTAGCTCGAGTCGAGCTAAACTGACGATGCAGTTAAGTTTAGCTCGAATCGAGCTAAACTGCACATGCAGTACTGTTTAGCTCGAATCGAGCTAAACTGCAGATGCAGTTCAGTTTAGCTCGAATCGAGCTAAACACTACTGCATCTGCAGTTTAGCTCGATTCGAGCGAAACTTAAAATGCATTATTGTGAACATGAATCCCTTTGGTTTAGCTCGATTCGAGCTAAATTGTATAGCCACAGTCGATACTTACTCGAATTACCTGTACTCGATTTTGCAGAAATTCTTCGCGGCTGTAAGCGAGAGGTTCTCAATGATCGACGTTGTCAATCATCAAAGGGAACTAAACAAGAAGGGCGGCAAGAAATTGCTTACCCTTACTAACGAGATCAAGATCATCACTGCACCAGAGAACCTGTATAAGCTCTGGGAATCAGCGATTACTTTGCGACCCAAGGAGACCTCGTCGACCCCGAGTCCATGGACGGATCCAAGTTCAAGGACAAGGAGGGCTTTATTCCGGACAAAGATACAACTCTCAATCGAGAGTTTTTTAAATTCCTTGGCAACCTCTCCGAGAAGGACCACGAGAAGCTCTGCAGGCACATCTTGAACGAGTCAGGGCCATCAAGGAAACTGAAATACCCGAAGGTTGTGCTCAAGCAGCCTAAGTCTCATCTCGAGGACTGCTACGTATGGAAGGATTACGTAGAACGATTGAAGCGCAAAGCTATCGCCCAGCTCCAGCTTCACAAGATCGATCCTACGCTCGGTATTTTCAAGGGCGACGAACTTGACGTTCAGGCGTGGAAGAAGTTTAAGCAGGACTACCACGTCACAAAAGCGTCGAAGCGAGTGCTTCTCGAGTGGGGTGTTCCGGAGTCATACTACGCCAACCAGAAGGCGACTATGCACCGGAATAGCAGCTGCGAGGATCTCTCGCCATACGCGAAAGAGTTCTTCCGCGTATTCCTTGAAGTCCGAAAGAAATTCGAACCTACGAGTGGAATTGCTCATACTCGGTTCTTCCAAAGGGAGAACCCGATGAAGCTTCATGACCGGGAAGCGACTTCCCGGAGTAATGACGGCGAGGACATCAATTTCGGGATCATCGACTTGAGACTCGTTCTCGGAGAGCTCTTGGAAAGGCGAAGTCTACTATCGAGAAACCGTTCTTTGAGATTTTCATGAAAGTTCTCGGAGGACAAGATAGGCCTTCTCTAAAAGGTCATTCTGTCTGGGGGTTGTTCATATGCGGGGATGAGAAGGACCTTGAGCATGTACAAAGACTTTGCCAAGACCGATTCGTTCTTGAAGGTGTGGAATACGAGTTGATCCAGTCCATTTACGAGCCTGCCGCCAACGAGCGTCTTGGAGGGTTTGCCGCTAAGAGTAGGCAGGCACTGGAGCCCGTGCGACTTCTCTTCTTCAAGCACACATCCGTGAGGATCCGCGGGGAAATAAAATCTATCTACACAGCCCCCAAACACATTCTGTACGAGAAGCCCCGAAAGTACAATGAGGTGGAGTATAGCATGTTCCCCAACGAGCTGAGAATGGAATTCTACCTTCAAGTCATCAAGCTTTTCTGCGGCCCCAATGAGTCTATCTGCCTTATCTATTCCGGATCAAAAGCCGTTACAGCAAGCATGGTAAGATACATTGAGTTTAGCTCGACTCGAGCTAAACGGGGGGTCGCACTTTCCTTCCCCGAATCACTTCAATTCTCTCGACATCATTGAAATCCGGTCGGTCCGCTCTGCAGTAATATAGTTTAGCTCGAGTCGAGCTAAACTATGTCATTCCATGTCCCTGAAGCCGCATTTCTTCTATACCTTGATTGCATTCTTGAGAATGAAGTTTAGCTCGAATCGAGCTAAACTCAGATAGTTGCATGCTTCGAGACATGAATAGATTCCTTCACATGTAGTTTAGCTCGAGTCGAGCTAAACTAAGTGATACCTCTGATACTTCTGATTTCCTTCTAAGTTATGAACTCGTTCATTTCCTTCGTAGCATGTAGTTTAGCTCGAATCGAGCTAAATGCCTTTGTCTGACTTCTCATCGTCTTCCTGCAGATGGTAGCTTCTGAATCGTTTGTCATAGCCGACAAGGACGACTCCGTTGACATACACCAGGCATATCGGATCGGTGTTAATCTTGATCCGAATGACTCAAAGCATCAACGGATATCCTGTCGATGCTAATACCTTCCCTATCATCGGAAGAGCCCTCCCGAAGGGGAAAGCTAAGGTGGAAGTCGATGACGATAGTATGAAGGGCGATAGCGGTGAAGGAGAAGAAGATGATGATGATGTGGAAGAAGTTGCCTCTAGCGCCGGGAAGACGAAGCGGAAGGCGATCTTGGCGCGCCTAGCGAGGTCGGCCGAGTAGACGCCTCTCTGTGCGGATCCGCGGCCCGATTTTCGAGAACCTCCCGCAGGCGGCTCCGACAATCGCGCAATACCCCGGAATCGCGTAGCGGTTCAGCGCGTGGCAGGGGCTCCGCAAGTCGAAAGCGGAAAGGCTCTGCAATGGCCAAGGAATCACCCAAGTCAAGGTTCTCCGAAGCTGCGGTGATTTCAGAACTGCAGAAGAAACTTGAGGAAGAGCAAGCCGCGATTGTCAGAATGGCTGATGAGTTTCGCTCGCGACGCACAGCGCGAACAGGAGGCTAACAAAAGACACTGGATATAATGGATATGTTTAGTAGAGCACTAGGTGGCTTAAATCCATCTGCACTTCCTCCTCCTCCTCTGCCTTCTGCGCAGTGCCTAGTACTCAAAGTTTAGATGCAGGTACTTTCCATGGGGGGCAACGCCCTCTTCCTGACACTGCACCTCCAGCCACTGCTATCGTCGAGCCAGCAGCGCATCCACCTACGTCAATTCCGCGGAATACTGACTCTGAGGCTGAGGTGCAAGAGAATACCACAGGTCCCACTTCTTCTTAGATAATGGGTATACTGTATAGTTATTGAGTTGTAAAAACCGGTAGAACACTTTTTTTGATACAAACTCTCAAACATTTTTTTGTAATTAATACAGGCGTTACCACGTTCATTTTAGCTCGACTCGAGCTAAATTGCCAATCAGCCACATAGGCATTCATTCGGATTCACACTCCTCCTTCCACCACACGTGTTTGCACGATTTGGTGACCTTGTATTGCGTTGAGCGGATGTAGAGGATGAGCATGAAGATATCGATACTCCGGTCATGGAAGATGTATTTGTTGATCTTGTTCGCCATGACTCGCATCCTCCCGAGGACACTCCCAATTACACTGAAGCATCGCTTCTCGGCAATGATCCTACATTGGGTGATGATGTAGATTGCCCAACGATCGCTAGGATCAATGGGCCTTCACGACGATGACGAGATGAGCAATGACGATATCCGGTACTTTTCATCAATCCATTCTTATCTTTAGAGATCATCGAATATTTGTACTACAAGATGTTGTCTTTGAATTTATTAAACCTCTCGCAGAGAAACCTCGATAATGTTGTCCCGCCGCGACGTGCTTGCTATCCAGGTTAGGAACGCCACGGTCTCACGAAAATTCTAGTGAAGAAATAGGTTTTATTCCAAGAGAGTCGAGGCAAAGCTTGGTTAAATGTTGTCATCGACCTCAATGGGATCCTCTGTTATTGTTCCCCAACTTGGGAAGCTAAGGGATCCAGAAACCGTGACATCCAAGTACACTCGGCCGCGGTGCCAACTGAGGTGGGGAAGAAACTTGTGTGGGTAAGGCCCGGTTGTAAAGACTTCCTCTCCGGGTTGGCAGCGTTCGCCACTATCACGGTTTGGAGTTCTATGATGACAACAACGACTCAAGCAATTTGTGATTATCTCTTTGGTCCGATAAAACCTATTAAGCCATTACGAATTCTCGGTCAAGAAGGCGTGATAGAGTGCTCGTGCGGAATGTTGGGGCGAACTATCTTCATGAAGGAACCAGGAACCCAAAAAGATATTTTCCTCAAGACCATGTCCGCCCACCTTTTTAATAGCTATGATGGTCTATATACGAGAGGCCAATACTCTCTTTATTGACGATAGTCCGATTAAGCACATGTTAAATCTTAGTCGAGAATGTTCTTTTACTGACCTTCGTGGACTTCCAAGGTCAATAGGGTCAAGAGGACTCCGTTTTACTAGACGAGATTTTGCCATATCTCATAGAGCTACACGAGTTCCAGGATCACTCAAGGAGTACCGCACTTCCCATCTTTTTGGGCGTCCTATGTTTTACGATGATAGAACAACTTGTTCTCTATATATGCCGACATCCTAAGGGCCATGTCAGATTAGCAACGATTCTATTCTTCTTGCCTACTGAGTGCTGTACATCCAGTTTTGTTTTAGTTTTGTATTTTTTCACCCTGGTTTCGTTTTTCCTACATTGTAATTAACAAGTTTTGTTAACTGTATAGATCAGAGTGAAGTGTAATTAGGAGTCTAATTTTGAATATTGTATGTTCTGAATGAGCTCAATCGACAAAGCTGTTTATCTGTCGATTATCGTGTCAATCATTTATAATAGGTTCCGCAGGGGGGTTGTCGTGCTTCGGTAGATTCGTTTATCAATGGGGAGGGAGTAGGGCCAACACTCCGGAGTAGAGGTCTATTAATGCAGTCAGCTGCAACGGCTCAGTCAACCATGGATTTCTCCACCATGGCTGTGGACGATGGAGTGGTAAACAGTCCCGTGGCGACCTGTCAAGTACGTGACTTGGATAAGTCGCCTTCGCCCGTGAGGTCACTTTCAGTAGGTCATAATGTTAAACAGATCGAGAATAGATGTGGGCGAACCAATCGCGTGTTGTATGACGACTTGGACGTTACTCAAGATTTGTCACCAAAGGTTAGTTTTCTTCTCTCTTTCGAAGCATTGTTTCCGATTTCGCTGTAATCTGTGCTATGAAAATGGTTTTAGGTTCCTAAAGTATGAAGTACAATGCTTTTGTTACGAGAGCTTATATTAGCTCGAGTCGAGCTAACTTCGATGTCCGCGCAAGATACATGAATAGGTATGTTACACGATTGTAATCTCCTTAATTTGCGGAATTGATATCTAAGACGGAGTTGAATTCATTATGTGCAGGAAGGACCTTCAGAGCCCCAGTGCCCTCTTGGTTTCTCGACAGATGTAAAAGAAGCGACTAGGAGCCTTTCCGAAACGCGCCGCCACTCACTTCCTAAATCAAGCATCGAGGATAATCGAAGACGACGGTTGCAACGACTGCTGGATAGCCCTATGATGCAAGATAATGATTACGGATGGACACGTCAGCGTCAACGTGCGTTCATAAAGTCTCGTATCATCGCATATGGTGGAACGCCTTAGGTAGTGATAGCTGAATTACTTTTGAATACAATGAATAAACTATGTATTAATTACTCTTTGAGTAATTTATCATATATAAAGTTCGGAGATTTCAATAATATTCTCAAACCCCTCTTATACTATGGCTTTTGTGTCGATTTGCACTTTCCAACAACACTGAACGCAATGCAAGTGCCAAGGAGGAGGCTACCTCGAGAACTTGATCATCGCCGACAAGAGAGATTGTCGATGAGGGCATCGACGCTCTTTGATGGGGGTGGGTGTCACATCCCTTTCAAAAGGATGCCCAAACACCATGGTGAGCCAAGAGGACCCGGGAGTGACGTCCCGGGCTTGGCAAGAGACAAGGTGAAGTGACTAAGTGGAGTCCCGAGCAAACAGCACGCAATGGCGTCGTGTTCGGGACGAACTTGGTGGTGTGCTTTACATGGTTGGAAACCTTGTTCAAGCACGCACCCATAGGTCCAAAGAACGCGCAATTTGGAGTTGTGAGTCATGAGATATGGCTCTCCAAAGTTGGAGCGCGTTCCGGGACACTCCGGGACTTGCGAGTGTTACCTTTCGGGACTCTAAATGTCGTCCTTCTTGGATGGCGGCATGTTGCATGTCTTTGGAAAGCTCTGGACAAGAGCTTTCCAAAATGCTAAGGCTCGTGAGCAGCAAAGCAATGCTTTGGGAGATATGGCTCTCCAAAGCATCGGGACTTCGGGACTCCGGGACTGCTGCCTCCCGGGACTCCCGAATGTTCAGAGGAGAATAGCTCCCACATAGAAGCTCCGATTGGGACAAGTGAGGATTCTATCGACATCTACTCAAAGAGTAGATGTGGAAAATGGGCTCGCACGTCCCATTTGGATAACTGAGCTACAAGTTAGCCCGAGAAGAAGATACGGCCCGTTTTTGAGGCTAAGGCAAAAACGGGTGGTCTTCCAAAACAAAAGTGTGTCACGGAAGGCCCCTCAACACAAGAGGGGGGGGCCTACCGAAGACTCCAGAGAGTACTATGAGGAGGGTTGGTCTCCCTCCTCACTTCCACATGGTGCCGAGGAGAGCCGGGGTGGCTCTAAGGGGTGAGGCTTGGGATGGAGCCTCACTCCCGCACCTTGGGCACTATGGGATGCTTGTGGTGTGCATCCCAAAACATTGGGTTGGAAAAGTGTCTCGCTCCAAACTAGTCCCCGTGAAAAGTAGTGCCGGTTTCCGGTAATGTCCCGAATGGAGAGTGTAGACATGAATGGAAGGGGACTAGTGGGGAGTTGGACAATATGCAAGGGCGGTTAGCTCCGGGGGTGAGTAGTGCCACCCTTGGGAGCTTGGACATGTGTGGAAGGCCGCCCCGTGCCACCAAGTGGCATGCCCATATGTTTTGTGGAAGTTCCGGTTTACGGGTTCCGGGTAATGAGTTGGAGGAGTCAAGGTGGGTTGGACACCTTGACTAGAAATGGTGCTAACATTGTGTGTGCTTGGCATGTGCAGTGTTAGCTAAGTTGTGGCCGGTTGCTACCAACAAAGTAAGTCGTGATTCCGCTACCAAGTAAGGCTTACTTGAAGAAAAAGGAGTTGGGAGTAATTAGGGCCGCCACACTTGTCAAGAAGAGGAGCCATGCTCAGAGTGTGTTGGATGCGATACCCTCTGTATTCTACGCTCCAGAGTTGCCCCTCTACTCGAAGTCCGGCGCGTACAGAGAACACGACCTTGGTCTCAGTGACACCGAGCTGCGTTTGGAGTTCTACTGTCGGGTGTTGAAGATGTTCTCATCTCCGGGAGGGAAGTTTTTATCGATAATGGGTGGCAGAAAGCCAATGTTGGCTGGAATCGTAAGTACCTCGCACCATTCCTTCAATTGGAACTGCTCATGCTCGTTTAGCTCGAGTCGAGCTAAACGAGCATGAGACCGTTTAGCTCGACTCGAGCTAAACGGTCTCATGCTTAAATCTCTTCTATTTGTATTTTGTCCATGGCCTTTTAGCTCGAGTCGAGCTATTTCCTCTTAGTCTTCTTATAAGTTTCTGACTCCTTCTAAAACAGATGTGTCAGGCTGAGACATATGTTGTTATCAGCTAGACCGAGGCGGAGGCTTATACAAATGCTGCAACGGACTACCAACATGTTGACTACAACGATATCAACGTCGCAGTATACGTAAATCCGGAAGCTAATCGCGGTCCCAAGCCTTCTGCTGAAGGGTCGGGGAAGGGAAAGAAAAGGAAGTGTAAGAAGAAATCCACCCAGCCTGTAAGCGACGACTCTTCCGCTTCTGAGCACGAGCGTGAAGATGAAGGTGGTCCTTCTTCTCCGGCGGGGATGAATTCCCCCATGGATATAGTTGTTCCTCTCGTGTCTCCTCCCGCAATTGACCGGCTGCGGTGGCAATTCCGCCCGATCTCGCTCGTGCTCCCCTCTCGTGGTCGTGGTATCGCTCGTGCTCCCCTCGGTGGTCGTGGAAGCGGTCGAGCTCGGTCTTCTGCGTCTCATGGCCGCGGTACAGCACGCGCCCCTCCGCGCGAATCTACCAAGCGTTCTTCTTCTGAGGCGCAAGCTGGAGAGGCTTCTCGGTCCAGAAGCGCTACTGTGCCTCAAGCACAGACGGCGCTCGAAGCCAACTATGGCGCCTGCGATGTCGTCGGGGACATTGAGAGCCCCCCCCACCCGCGCTTGCGACGTGGTCGACCATCGGAGGAGGATTCAGCTCGAGCCGAGCTAAACCGTGATCTCTCTGGGGGGCTGGGACTCGGGTTCAAAGACAGGTTCCACCCCGGGGTTTCGAAGGGAGGTTAGTTCAAAGAACTCAAACGATCGCATCTACCGGGATCTCTTTGGCGAAAACGATGTAGTACCTGGGCAAGAGCGTGTGCCACGGGATGCATCATCATCCGACAGCTCTGACTCGTCAGACAATGACGATGTTGAGGGTTCGAGCGATGGCGACGGGGACAACGATGACCAAGCTGATGATGCCGATCTCGCGGCCATGACCTTAGTCGACGAGGTGGCTCCTGATCCATCCCAGGAGGAGACTACTTTGGCGCCTCCTCCCCAAGGCCAGCAGAGCGCACCCAGGAGGCAGATTGAGAAGGGGAAGTACGACAAATGGTTCGTGAAAGGTGTTTGGAAGCCCGAGGACGAGCCGGAGGATACTATAGAAATCCGGTATTACGACTTCTCGGAGGAGCCTAGTTCTCCAAAGCCTTTGAGGGTCGAGGATGATCCTCTTCTCCTGTCGTGCCTCTCGCTCGGGGAAGAAGGAGAGCCTTCACAACCACCGGGTGAAACCGGAAGTTGTCGCCCCCATGCTCACGAAGGATCGAAGCGAGCACGAAGCGGCAAGAAGAAAAGGCGAAGGCTCGCAAAGGCAGAGGAAGAAGCGGAGAGAGAGAGGCAAAGGTTAGCAGACATCGCAGCTGCGAATGCTCGAGTTGACAGATTGGAGTCCACATTCCTGAGCTCTCAGTCCGAAACCCGCATGGCACTAGGCAAGATGGAGCAGATGTTTCAATCATTCGGAAATATCTTATCCCAACTGCCTAGTTATCCTAAACCCATTGCCTCCATCAACCCCGATCAACCTCGCCTCAGCATCTGTGACGCGAGTCCACCAGCCATCGTCGCGCCTCCACAACCTTCTATTGTTGCTGAACCGGAAATCGCACCCCGCCCCATACCCCTCGAGATTTCAGAGAAGCCGACGAAAGAGGATGAAGTCCCGATTGAGGCAGCGCCGACGCCGACCCATCACACCTCTGCTGTCGCATTGGGGGAGCATGCAGAAGTTGCTCCTACCCATGACTGTCCTATGGCTGCTACCTGTCGCGGCCCTAATGACTCCCAACTCTTTTTCTTCAAGTAAGCCTTACTTGGTAGCGGAATCACGGCTTACTTTGTTGGTAGCAACCGGCCACATGCCAAGCACACACAATGTTAGCACCATTTCTAGCCAAGGTGTCACATCCCTTTCCAAACACCGAACACCGTGGTGAGCCAAGAGGACCCCGGGAGTGACGTCCCGGGCTTGGCAAGAGACAAGGTGAAGTGACTAAGGGGAGTCCCGAGCAAACAGCACGCAATGGCGTCGTTTTAGGGACGAACTTGGTGGTGTGCTTGAACAAGGTTTCCAACCATGTCCCCAATGGGGTGAGAAACAAGAGTGGAAGGGGGACTAGTGGGAAGTTGGACAATGGATAAGGGCGGTTAGCTCCGGGGGTGATTAGTAGCACCCTTGGGAGCTTGGACATTTGTGGAAGGCCGCCCCGTGCCACGAAGTGGCACGCCCATGTGTTGGTGGGAGTTCCGGGTTGGCATGCCCATGTGTTGGTGGGAGTTCCGGGTAATGAGTACCGGATAATGGGTTATGGGGTCAAGGTGGGTTGGACACCTTGACTTAGAATGGTGCTAACATTGTGTGTATGGGGCACATGCAAGTGTTAGCAAAGTCGTGGCCGGTTGCTAACAACTAAGTGAGCCGGGATTCCGCTACCAAGTAAGGCTCACTAAGAAAAAGAAGAGTTGGAGTAATTAGGGTCGCGACACTTGGTATCAGAGCAGGCTACGCAACGGGATCCAATCAAGAGTAGGATGGCACCAGAGGCCGGAAGCTCGCGATGTGGCCCGAAGACACGTAGTCAAGCCTTTGAGGCCGGGGTTGCCCCTCATGAGGAGTCTTCTTTAGGTCCATCGAATGTGCGGATGAAAATAAAAGAGGAGCAAGGGGAACCAAGAGAAGTTGCTAGTGGTGAGGAGGTCACTCACCATGAGAAGGAAGAAAATCCTCTAAGTCCCGTTCTCGGGAAACACGGCCACAAGCGGTTTAGGCATGAGATGAATGGTTCAATGAGCTTGTCAAAACTCTTCAAGTCTTGGAAGAAGAGATTAAGGAGCTCAAGGGAAGGGCATCATGCCCTTCTTCCCGCAAGTTGTGCAAGACCAACTTGCCCTCTTCCTTCACGGGATTGGGCAAGGTAAACAAGGTCAAGGACTTCATTGTGGAACTTGAGCTCAACTTTGAGGCCCAAAGAGCTCGTGAAGAGGACAAGATCAACATTACCGTGACCTTCTTGAAAGAGCATGCTCTTTTGTGGTGGACTTGTTACCGGGATGAGAACGCGGGAGTGGTGAGCAACTTGACTTGGACCGGTTTCAAGGGGATCCTAAGTGATCGCTTCACCCCGGAGTACCAAGAGATTCGGGATGGCATGGCCCTTGTGCAATTGAAGCAAACGGGCACTCTTCATGCCTATGTGAAGGATTTCAATGCACATTTGAATGTGCTCCCGAAGTTAGATGAATTGGCCAAATAGGTCATTTTCTTCAATGGACTCTAAGGTTGGGTGGAGCGGGCATTATTCAAGATGCCGAGATTGCCGGAGACTTGTGCCAAATTGCTCAAGTTGGCAAAAGGGATTGGTGATGATGAAGGTCACCAAAAGGCCTCTAAAGAGGAGGCCTCAACCGGAAAGCAAGGCAAATTACTATCCAAGAGTCAACATAAGAAAAATGGTTGGCAAAAGCTTTAGGGTGGTGAGAGTAGGCCTTCCAAGGATGGGAAGGACAAGTTTGCCAAGGACAAGCCCAAAGTGGGGACAAGTCCATAATAGAAAGAGACAAGTTACATTACTTGTTTGAATTGTGGTGAAGAGGGCCACATGGCAATGCATTGCTCCTAACCAAAGGGGCAACCAACTCCTTCATAAGTCCCGAAGCATCGAAGAGGATGGACTTGCATTTGAGTAAGCAAGCTCATCCAAGTGAGGTTTGCAAAGAGGCAAGCCTCACCGAACGTTCCTTGTAGCAACGGAAGTAGAAGTGAAGTGCCAAAACTTCACCTTTGTGGAAAACTTCAAGGTTTGTGAAATGGATGGGATGGGGGGGCCTACCGAAGACTCCAGAGAGTACTATGAGGAGGGGTGGTCTCCCTCCTCACTTGCACATGGTGCCTTGAGGAGCCGGGGTGGCTCCAAGGGGTGAGGCTTGGGATGGGGCCTCACTCCCGCACCTTGTGGAAAGTAGAGAGTGCTTTGGAGCCTCTCTAAACATGGGGTTGGGAAGTGTCCCTCTCCAAGTTAGTCCCCGTGATAAGTAGTGCCGGTTCCCGGGAGTAACCGGGAACGGCTCAAAAGGGTGAGGCATGAAAATGAAGCCTCACTTCCACACCTTGGGCATTATGGGATGCTCTTGAGCATCCCGCAACATTGGGTTGGAAAGAGTCCCGCTCCAAACTAGTCCCCGGGAAAACTAGTGCCGGATTCCGGGAGGGTTTCCGGCAATGTCCCAAATGAAGTGAGAGACAAGAGTGGAAGGGGGACTAGTGGGAAGTTGGACAATGGATAAGGGCAGTTAGCTCCGGGGGTGATTAGTAGCACCCTTGGGAGCTTGGACATTTGTGGAAGGCCGCCCCGTGCCACCAAGTGGCATGCACATGTGTTGGTGGGAGTTCCGGGTTGGCATGCCCATGTGTTGGTGGGAGTTCCGGGTAATGAGTACCGGATAATGGGTTATGGGGTCAAGGTGGGTTGGACACCTTGACTTAGAATGGTGCTAACATTGTGTGTGTGGGGCACATGCAAGTGTTAGCAAAGTCGTGGCCGGTTGCTACCAACTAAGTGAGCCGGGATTCCGCTACCAAGTAAGGCTCACTAAGAAAAAGAAGAGTTGGAGTAATTAGGGTCGCGACACTTGGTATCAGAGCAGGCTACGTAACGGGATCCAATCAAGAGTAGGATGGCATGAGAGGCCGGAAGCTCGCGATGTGGCCCGAAGACACGTAGTTAAGCCTTTGTTGCCGGTGATGCCCCTCATGAGGAGTCTTCTTAAAGTCCATTGGAGGAGCCGGTGGAAATAAAAGGGGACCAAGGGGAACAAAGAGAAGTTGCTAGTTGTGAGAAGGACACTCACCATGAGGAGGAAGAGAATCGTTTAAGTCCCGTTCCCGGGAACCGAGGCTACAAGAGGAAGGCACGAGATGAAATGTTCCATGAGCTTGTCAAAACTCTTCAAGTCATGCAACAAGAGATCAAGGAGCTCAAGAAGAAGGCATCAAGCTTTTCTTCCCGCATGTTGTGCAAGGCCAACTTGCCCTCTTCTTTCACGGAATTGGGCAAGGCAAAAAGGTCAAGGACTTCATTGTGGAACTTGAGCTCTACTTTGAGGCTCAAAGGGCTTGTGAAGAGGACAAGATCAACATTTCCGTGACCTTCTTGAAAGAGCATGCTCTTTTGTGGTGGACTCGTTTCCGGGATGAGAACGCGGGAGTGGTGAGCAACTTGACTTGGACCGGTTTCAAGGGGATCCTGGGTGATCGCTTCACCCTAGAGTGCCAAGACATTCGGGATGGCATGGCCCTTGTGCGATTGGAGCAAACGGGCACCTTCCATGCTTTAGTAAGGGATTTCAATGCACATTTGAATGTGCTCCCGAAGTTGGAAAAATTGGCCAGAAAGGTCATTTTCTTCAATTGACTCAAAAAGTTGGGTGGAGCGGGCATCATTGAAAATGCCGAAAGTGCCGAAAACTTGTGCCAAGTTGCTCAAGTTGGCAGGAAGGATTGGTAGCCATGAAGATCACCAAAAGGTCTGGGGAGAGTGGGCCTTCCAAGGATGGGAAGGACAAGTTTGCCAAGGACAAGACCAAAGATAGGGACAAGTCTACGAAAGAGACAAGTCACATAACTTGTTACAAATGTGGTGGAAAGGGCCACATGGCAAAGGATTGCTCTAAATTAAATGGGCAACCTACTCATTCATAAGTCCGGATTTGCGAAGAGGATGGGCTTGCAATAGAGCAAGGCAAGCAAGTCCATCGAAGTGAGGTTTGCAAAAGGCAAGCCACACTAAGCATGCCTTGTAGCTACGGGAGTAGAAGTGAAGTGTTGAAGCTTCACCTTTGTGGAAAACTTCAAGGTTTGTGAAATGGATGGGATTGGTCTCATCTTATATAAGACTTCTTTTGATACCTATGGGGTAGATAATGAAGCGGCCATTGAGAGTGGTTGCCAACCCTGAAGGCAAGGAGATTGAGTTGGAGTTCACCAAGGCTCCCAACATGTTAAGGAGTAGGATCAACCTGGTGAACTTGGAGGAGTTAGAGGAAAACCGGTTCTTGATAATGCTAAGAACCGATTTGGGAGTTGAAGGAAACAAGCCCAATTCTTACTCCACACCTCCTAAGTGGATTTGGGAGGTCATCTAAGGGTTAGGTGATGAATTTTGGGTTGTGCAACGCCCCATCAATGTTCACAACCCTCATGAATACGGTATTCCATCAAGAGATGGATGGGCTTGTCATTGTTACATTCATGACATATTGGTGTTCTCCAAATCCGCGGAAGAGCATGCACAACACCTTGAAATTGTGCTTCAAAAAAACTTAGGGACAATAAGTGGTATACAAATGGGGAGAAGAGGGAGTTTGACTTGCAAATGATTGAGTTCTTCGAACACATTATGACGGGGCAAAGTGTCAAACCGGACCACAAGAATGTGGAAGCAATCAAGAAGGGGAGCCAACCCACTTCACAAAGGGAAGTGAAGTCATTGCTTGGGTTGGCCTATTATTATGGGAGGTTCATAAAGAACTTCTCCAAGATTGTTAAGCCCATGTCCGGTTTGCTTAAGAAAAACTTGGCCTTGGATGGGACCGATTCACGTGTACAAGCATTTCAAAAAAAACTCAAGGAGAAGCTCTACTCCCCGCCGGTATTGAAGTTCCCGGAGTTTGATAAGCCTTTTGAGGTGCACACCGATGCAAGTGAATTTGCCATCGGGGGAGTGCTCATGCAAGAAGGAAGGCCAATTGCATGAAAAGGAGATGTTTGCCGTAGTGTATTGTTTGAAAACATGGCAACATTACCTTGGTCTCCACAAGACCAAGGTATTCACCAATAATGTTTCATTGAAGTACTTTGAAACATAAGCCAAAGTTACACCCAAGCAATTGAGGTGGCATGTTACCTTAGTGCTCATAAATGTGGAGTTGATTCACAAGCCAGGCCGAGTGAATGGGCACCGGAGGCACTAGGTTGGAATGATGAACATAAGTCAAATACCACGCAAGTCTTGAGAGTGATGTATGCGGGAGAAGGTGATTTGGCAAAACGGATAAGGGAGGCGTATATGAAAGACCCCGAGGCTCAAAAGTTCTTAAGTGAACTAAGGTGTGGCAAGAAGCCCAACGAAATCCGGCTTCATCAAGGTATGATTAAGTTCAAGCAAAATAGGGTGTGTGTTCAAAAGGGCATGTGGAGGTTGAGTGTGGTTGAGGAAGTGACGCCATCTTTGTGGCGGTCGCCTTTGACAAGGTGGTGCTCCTTTTCAGCGTTAGGTGGCGGCATTATGGGTTGGCGAAGACCAAAGTGATCGAAGTGATTACTTGGGTTTGGCGGTTGGTAGCCATAATGCATTGAGGCATGGAGCTATGAGTCAATCGCCGCCTAAGGTGGCTTATGTGTGAAGTCACTTAATTATGCCTAACAACCTAGCTTTTGAATAGATTGCGATCGGAGATGGAACAAAGCTAAGGTGCAAAAGACTTGGTAGCCATGAGATAGCAACTTATTGAAAAGGACCAAGAAAAACCTAGACAAGGCCCGAAGAGGTATGTGAAACAAGTTAACAAAGGGCGGCGCCATGAGGAGTATGAGGAGGGCTAAAAGGCGTGGTAGAATGAGAAAAATCTCACCTTACCGGATGGCTTGACTCCCATATCCATGGCAAAGTATGTGAGTCCATTTGTCATTGCAAAACGGTTGTTTGAGGATGTGTATAAGTTGGACTTACCACCGGAGACCATGATTCATGCCACCTTGCATGTCTCATTGCTCAAGCCATATCACAAAGATAAAGTGAGGCCGGAACGCAAGCAAGTGTTGTGGCCTCCACCCGAACTTCTTGGTGATCACTTGGAGTTTGGAGTAAAGGGCATTATGAATTGCCGGATCACCAAGAAAAAGGGCAAAGAATACTTGGTGAAGAGGCGGGGGTACCATGAGAAGGAAACAACATGGGTTGAGGCCAAGTCCATGGCCAATGCAAAGGAGATGGTGGAAAGGTATGAAAGCCAACGGAGATCCAAGACACCGAGAAAGCATTGATGAGGACATCAACCTTTGAAGTGGGGGTGAATCACCACACTTGTGTACACTTGGCCTAAGTTTTGTCTAGCACTTGGTGCAAATGGTGCAAATGACACATGTTGTAATACTTGGTTGACAAATAAGTTGCTGGCAAGTTCTTTGATTGCATGTTGGAAGTGAGATGAGTCCTAATCTCATTTTGGATTGCTAGGTTCGTTAGAAGAGGTTGAAGGATACGCGAAGCCAATACTTGGAATGCTGCAAAACAGGGACCTTGGCTTGGGAGTTGTGAGTGGGTGAACCCCCACGACTCTTAAGCTTAGGACTTGCTCGGGCGGGAGCAAGGTAGTGGCACGGGCTCATAAAAGTGCCTTTGCGGGTTGACCATCGTGAACGCATGGCTTGATCACCTATATCTCGGTAGAGTGAAGCAAAGGCTAGGTCGGGCGGGACTTAGCATTACCCCTAGGCGAGCAAAGTTCACCACTTGAGAGCCTAAGTGTTTGAAAAGAGGGCTTGGTGTTGCAACCAAGAAAGTGTTGGTTAGCCTTGAATTCAATCCTAAGTCATGTGAGTATGATGGGCTAGTTGAGCCTAACTTGGGGCCATTGGGGGCATTGCAAGTGAGTCTCAAAGTGGATAGGTCTAGTTTATGTGGGTCCTTCCAAGGAAAGTCCTTGGGTGGAAAGGACCTTAGACCTATCGGGTGCCACCTTTGAGACTTAGCCATTTTCCAAGTAAAAGGATGCTTGGAGCATTGCGGGGCTAGCTACCCTAAAATGCAGTTGTTATCCGCCGAACCACGGGTATCATCATCGAAGACCACAGCCACGGGGAGACCAGGAATTAACGACGACCCCGGGGCTCGAGGCCAAGGATACAGTGATCAGAGGACCACGAGGATCGAGACCGTGGACACAGGCAATAAAGTCGAAGGGCAGCGCAAGGGATTAGGTTTTATTATAAATAAGGGTAGAATGATACGATAGCAGCTCCTTGTATTGCTAGAACAGGATGTTAGCCTCGAGTGCGTACTCACGAACTTTGTAGCCTTACGGCATTCTCCAATTCAATGCAAACACAGGACTCAGTCCAATTCTATCTTACCCCGCCTCTATCTATTTTCTACTACCCTCCTCTAATCGCGTTTCATCATGCGGAGGCCTTGGCACCGTGGTAGTCACCGAGTCGGAGCCGTGGTGTCTCAATCTCTCACGTGGTTGTGCGTTTGCCGTCGCAAACGCCCGCCCAAGGATCTGTCTCGCCCGAACCAAGACCGTGGCCGTGGAAGTGAGCCAAGGACGAGTCACCCCGGAGATCAGTAACCACGGGTCTTGACCCCCTCGATCATACTCGGCCGCTCGGGATCGGCTCGCCCGACCGAATTAATTACTAGGTGATTGCGGACCGGTCAACGACCGCCATACCCTACCCGGACCCTGGGAGTAATTGTGAGCGTCGTCTCCAAGCCCCGGTCTTCTCCCTGTTTCCTACCTTTACCTTCCCCGTTCTCATACCTCGGGCATCTCCATACCCGTACCCGGCTAACATTTTGGCGACCATCTTTGGGGATGGAATGCCGAGGTAGAAAAAAAAAAAAAAAAAAAAAAAAAAAAAAGAGAGAGAGAAAAAAAGAGAAATCTGGCTACGAGCCACTAGGAAAGGGAATGCCCCCGAAAAGGCACGCCGCGGAAAAAGCCATGGAAAATATTGTTGCAGATATGGAAGAAATAGTGCAACATGAGGATGAAACCAGGGAGATACTACAGTGGATGAAGCAAAGAGATGACGGATCCGGTCGCCGCTAAGAACGATACGAACGCTAAGCTAGAATCGCTTAGCTGAAATAGCAAGATATCCAAGGTAATGGTAACCCCGAGGCTATCGCTTCCACACCAAGGAGTGAGGGGGAACCCGCAGAGGCAGCCAGATCGGCAACCATCCCTCGGGGAAACAACGCCGCGGCCAGCTCAAGCACTTCGGGAATGCCATCACCGCCACCCGTAGTGGTACCCACGGGGATCCCAAGTGTATCACATAACCCCGGGAGCCTTGACGCCCAAGCTAAGTTACCCAAAATACCTTACCCTGTGTTCGACGAATCGGGGGACCCAGACTGACACATCAGGAGATTTAAGGTAATCGCGCGCACGAACGGCATTTTCCATGCCACGGATTTGCAGAACATTTTTGGTACCACGCTCCAAGGAAACCATATCAACTGGTACATCGACTTCGAATCAGAACACAACAATGCCAGTTGGGAAGATATGGAGCGTAGTTTTTACACAAGTTTGAAAACTTAAAACAAGTTCGGAAGTCCTCCGAGCATTGGGATCAATTACTCAATCCACGAACGAGCCTGTGGATAAGTTTTATGATAGATTCAAGCAGTTGGCGGATAAACTTAGCCAACGGCCCGAAGAGGAGTATATGTGTGAATGGTTTAAAAGGGGCTACTTCCATGGATACAACAGGGCATTGTCATCCGTGGCGTAAAAACGTTGCCAGACATTCTCTCTGCTGCAAACGACATTAGCAGAGAGCTCACGGCCCTGAAGCAGACACAAGCCCCCATTTTACCACTGCCCTCGACACGGCAGGATGCCAGGGTGACAACCCCCATGCGAGACTGTGGAAAAACACACCTTGGACGATCTTTGGTATTCCACCAATACAACGCCGCCCAGGACCCCAGGCGCCCGGGAACACCATGGCCGCGGTATACCCCGACGAGGTTAACGTGGATGCCTTTCACCCGGCCGCTTTGATGCATCTTTGGGAATGCGGAGGACTGGACCACCGACGGAGCCAGTGCCCAATATTCAAACAGAAATGGGCTCAAAATCGAAACAATAATACCGGGGCCCCGAACACAAACACCGCGGCTCGCTCGGAGGGGGGGGGTAACGCCGACCGAGGTGCACGGACGAGAGACTAATGTGTCCACGATATCGGCCTCCGCAGATGACGACAAGATCAAAAGCCGATTCCCGAACCACGTGGTGGAACACAGAAAGCCATTTCGAGGAAAAACACGGGAGCGGCTACACAACACGAGAACAGATATACAAAAAGACTCGGAAGCCTCACTCCCGGACCAAGGACGTACCACGGATCACACCGCAAAGAAAATCTGGACACTACTAACGTGACCATCACCCTGGCAAAGTTAGTACAAATCAGCCCCGAATCGCAAAGCAATATTTACAACGGGGCTGCGTTAACCGAGGCAAAATCAGATCCCGCGTTCGTGGAAGTTAATGCCACCACTTTGGACCTCGACGCTGCGGTGATACGAGTGCAACTCGGGGATGAGACGCTAACCAACGTCCTCGTAGATGGAGGGTCGGGCGTGAACGTAATGAGCAACCATGTTCGACAAGCACTAGGATTGCCGCACCCCAAGCGCTCGTTTCATTTTTACGTATGGCTAATGACGCTCAGTCACACCCCGGGAATTCTCACCATGGTCGGGATTGCAATACACGGGTATCAACACCAAAGAACATTCGTAATCATCGATATGCCACATGACAGCAATTTTCCGGTAATTTTAGGGAGGCCGTGGTTGCGAGACATGCAAGCAATTCACGACTGGACAAAAAATCAGATCCACCTGCAACGCCACGGAAGAACCGTGGTCATCCCCGTGGATAGCTGTCTGACCCGTGCCAAGATGAACCAGATCTGAACTTCGGCCGGAACGGATTGGCCAGAAGAATTCACAACAGAGCAAGAGGCTCTCGTACTCCACGTGCACCCCAGCCTGATACCCGTGGCAGACATACATTTGGCTAGTCTGATGCAAGAAGAAAAACTGGATATCCCCGAGCACTTCACCCGGGAGATAGCTGGAGAGGTTGTGGTGAACGCCGTCTCGGCCAAAACGGCATTACATCACGAAACCATCACGGGATGGACACACGGGGCCAAAGAGAGAGTACAGCTGGTCAACCTCGGAACAACAGACGAGCCCAAGTACATTAAAATCAACACGGACGCACCACCGGGCATTAAGCAAGCCGCCATCGCCTGTTCCACGAGTACGGGGGCATATTCGCCTGGAACCACGAGGGACCGAAAGGCATCCCCAATTCCTTGGCCGAACATACCATCGATCTCATCCCCGGTGCAACCCGTGTGACAAAGAACGGAGGTACAGGATGAATCCGAACTACGCCGCCCGAGTCAAAGCTGAACTAGACAAACTACTCCACGCCAAGTTCATTTCGCCCGTGGATGCAGCACCGTGGCTCTCTCCCATGGTCATTATTCCAAAAAAAAACGGCACGTTGCGCATCTGTGTGGATTTCAGAAAACTCAACGCCGCGACAAAAAAGGACCATTATCCATTACCATACATGGAAGAGATCATCGACGAGGTTGCTGGACATGAATGTACTCGTTCATTGATTGCTTTTCAGGGTACTACCAAGTAGCCATGGCAGAGCAAGACAAAGGTAAAACTGTCGCGACCCTAATTACTCCAACTCATTATTTTCTTCTTAGTGAGCCTTACTTGGTAGCGGAATCCCGGCTCACTTAGTTGGTAGCAACCGGCCACGACTTTGCTAACACTGCACATGCCAAGCACACACAATGTTAGCACCATTTCTAGTCAAGGTGTCCAACCCACCTTGACTCCTCCAACTCATTACCCGGAACCCGTAAACCGGAACTCCCACAAAACACATGGGCATGCCACTTGGTGGCACGGGGCGGCCTTCCACACATGTCCAAGCTCCCAAGGGTGCTACTAATCACCCCCGGAGCTAACCGCCCTTATCCATTTTCCAACTTCCCACTAGTCCCCTTCCACTCTTGTTTCTCACCCCATTCGGGACTTTGCCGGAAATCCTCCCGGAATCCGGCACTAGTTTTCCCGGGGACTAGTTTGGAGCGGGACTCTTTCCAACCCAATGTTGCGGGATGCTCAAGAGCATCCCACAATGCCCAAGATGTAGAAGTGAAGCTTCCTTTCCATGCCTCACCTTCTTGAGCCATTCCCGGTCACTCCCGGGAACCGGCACTACTTATCACGGGGACTAACTCGGAGAGGGACACTTCCCAACCCCATGTTTAGAGAGGCTCCAAAGCACTCTCTACTTTCCACAAGGTGCGGGAGTGAGGCCCCATCCCAAGCCTCACCCCTTGGAGCCACCCCGGCTCCTCAAGGCACCATGTGCAAGTGAGGAGGGAGACCACCCCTCCTCATAGTACTCTCTGGAGTCTTCGGTAGGCCCCCCCCTCTTGTGTTCAGGGGCCTTCCATGACACACTTTTGTTTTGGAAGACCACCCGTTTTTGCCTTAGTCTCAAAAACGGGCCGTATCTTCTTCTCGGGCTAACTTGTAGCTCAGTTATCCAAATGGGACGTGCAAGCTCATTTTCGACGTCTACTCTTTGAGTAGATGTCGATAGACTCCTCACTTATCCCAATCGGAGCTTCCATGTGGGAGCTATGCTCCTCTGAACATTCGGGAGTCCCGGGAGGCAGCAGTCCCGGAGTCCCGAAGTCCCGATGCTTTGGAGAGCCATATCTCCCAAAGCATTGCTTTGCTCCTCACGAGCCTTAGCATTTTGGAAAGCTCTTGTCCAGAGCTTCCCAAAGACATGCAACATGCCGCCATCCATGAAGGACGACATTTTGAGTCCCGAAAGGCAACACTCCCGAGTCCCGGAGTGTCCCGGAACGCGCTCCAACTTTGGAGAGTCATATCTCATGACTCACAACTCCAAATTGCGCGTTCTTTGGACCCATGGGTGCGTGCTCAAACAAGGTTTCCAACCATTTCGTGAATACCGTCATACAAGACCCCCTCGATAACCACGTTATCAAACATCGCACCAGCACAGTGTATTACCCTCAGGGAAATGGGCAGGCAGAGTCGACAATAAAAACACTAATTAATATGCTGAAAAGATTTGTGCACGCAAATCAGGCGGACTGGGATGATTGTCTACCAGCCGCACTCTGGGCTTAACGTGTCGCCGTCAAAACCGCCACAAATGCCAGCCCGTTCGAAATGGTTTACGGTACTCAACCCCTGCTTCCCACAGAGTACATCGTACCAACGTTCCAAACACTACAGCCGAGGGATTACACCCCCCACAGGGTGCTGGCAGCCCGCATCAACGACCTACACCACCTCAAAGAAATTAGAACCCTGGCTACATCACAAACAGACCCTGACGGCCCGCCATTTCCAGGGAACGCAGCCTCCACGGGTGTTTCAAAAGGGTGACCAAGTACTTTGGTGCCCCCGAGACCCCAAACTCAAACGGTCTAAATTTGAGTCGATATGGCATGGCCCATATACGGTACAGTTGGTTCTACCTAACAATACCGTACTCCTCGTCAACAGCACGTACTACGACCCCTACGCCACGATAGTCAACGCCACAAAACTGAAACAATACTACACTACAGCACCACAACCCATGTCGCAACCCTTGCTAGCTCACCTTAGCTTACACCAACTCTTTCCCAACTCTAGCAAGTGTCACGAGCGCTAACTCTGCACATCCCCCACATGCACAAAGTTAGCTCCCCATACCAACCACCAAGCTCACCGCTTGGTTATCAATCCCTCTTACTCATGCAACCGGGACTCAACCCCTTCGTAGGTAGCCAATGGTTAGGTGCGGACTTCCACTTATGTCCAAGGCCCAACTTGGTGGCACTCCCATACCACGCGGCCTAACCGCACTTGGTGGTGTCTCCTCACCACCGCCCATAACCACCATGGTGACCCCAAGGCCACCAAGTAATCACAACGCCGGCGGTGAGACACCACCCCACATCGGTAGCACTCATGGTCCTCATTTTGCCTATATGAGTCCCCGTGGTGAAGCCCCAACACTAGCTCCCCCACCGGGACTCACCTTGTCCTTATGAGCCACCGTGGTGAAGCCCCAACACTAGCTCCACCCACCGTGCCTCATTTTGCACTTTGAGTCCCCATGGTGGAGCCCCAACACTAGCTCCACCCATTGGGACTCACCTTGGCTTGGGAGTCCCCATGGTGAGGCCCCAACACTAGCCACACCACTCGGGACTCCCACCTTGGTCACCACCAAGGCACCATGGGAGTGGGGAGGGAGACCAGCCCTCCCCATAGTATACTCTGTGGGATTCGGCAGCCCCCTGGTCCTAGGTGAAGGGCTGGACCCTCACACCTCTAAAGTTTGGAAGACCACCCAATCTCCCAATGCCTTAGCCGCTGGAAGGCCCCAGGAGACTTCCCGAACCTTCCAGGGCTCGTATCTACCTTGTCCCGCATCCAAACGCGACGAGCGACCACTCTATCGACATCTACTCGTCAAGTAGATGCCGATAGACACCTTACTTGCCTCATTCCGACAAGTATTGAGGGAGTTATGCCCCTCTGAAGATTCGGGAGTCCCGGGCCAGCTTCCCAGTCCAGCACTGTCCCTGGACAGCACTCCCTTTAGTCCCACAATCTTCCATAACTTTTAGCTCACACCTCCAAATGAGGTGCTCCTTAGCATCCCGGAATCGTGGCAACATGAGCTTCCATAATCTCATGTCCATTCCCTTGTGGCTCCTAGTCTCCGTGGGTGAGAGGCGTCTCCAACGCCCGGGGTCCTCTCCCACACTAGGCCCACTTAGGTTCCCTTCACCTTGGCACTCCAAGGCCCGGGCGTCACTCCGGTGTCCCCCTTGGGCCCTTGGTGTTGCGGGCACTCCTCAAGGAGAGGTGCGCGACACTCACCCCCACCTAATGGAGTCGATGCCCTCATCGACTATACTTGTAGTCGGTCACACCAACTCTTGGGTTGCCATCCCCATTGGTGCAGCATTGTGTTTCACCAGGGCGCGACCCCCACAATGCACTCTCAAACTTTGGCAAAGTCTCAAAGGTGTCGTCACTAGGTGGTCCGTTTAGAACCCTGGACTTCTTCCAAGGCAACTAAACTACTCTAGACCCACCTACTTTGAGACCCTCTTGGATTGCCCTTACCTTGGCTCTCCAAGTTAGGCTCCACTAGCCTAACACTTCTTCCTTGACTACTAGGCTGGACCTCAATGCTTCCACCAAGTTGTCTTGGTTGCAAACCCAAGATGGCTTTTACACCACGACTCGATCGCACGGGGGTAATGCCAAGTTCCGCCCAACTCGGATCCCGCTATCTCTTTCAAGGCATGGGTTCATGACTCCCATGCACTAGCTTGCACTAGTTTGTGGGAGTGGCGCTTTTATGAGCACGCGCCATTACCTTGTCCCCGCCCGGACAAGCCCAAGGCCAAGGGACTTCATGGTTTTATCCACTCTTTCTCCTAGCCTTGGTCCCCATTACTCGGCCTTCCCAACTCGGTTTCACATCTCTATTCCCCCTCTTCCACCAACTTAGCACAAGTACAAGACTAGGACTCCATCTCATACTCTTCTCTTTGCACACACCAAAGCCAAACTTTATTGCCAAATCCAAAGAACAAGTACAAGTGTTGTGGATCTACGCCCAAGCTACAAGTCATCCTCCCCCACTACGGAGGTTGATGTCCTCATCAATGCCTAAGTTGCTTCTTGTTGGAGCTCCTATGCTTCTCAAAGTTCTCCACCACCTCCTTAGCATTCACCATGTCCTTTGCCGCCACCCACGTTGCTTCTTTCTCGTGGTATCCTCGCCACTTCACAAGGTATTCCTTGCTCTTGTTTTTGAGGTTCCTACTCTTGAGGATGGCCTCTACCTCATATTCCAAATGTTGTCCAACCAACTCTGGTGGTGGCCGAATCACTTGCTTGCGATCCGGCCACAAGGTATCCTCCTTGAATGGCTTTAACAATGAAACATGGAATGTTGGATGCACTTTGATCTCGGGTGGTAGCTCCAACTTATACACATCTTTGAACACCCGTTCCACAATGGGAAACGGACCCGCAAACTTGGACATGAACTTTGGAGTGAGGCCTTCGGGCATGGTGAAGTTCTTCACATTCAACAACACCTTTTGTCCCACCTCATACTCCACTTCACGTCTTCCGGCATTGACTTGCTTCTCATAGCGCCTTCTTGCCTTCTCCAACAACAACTTGGTTTTTTCCAACATATGTTCCCGCTTCTTGGCCAAGTCTTCACCATCTTGGTTGAACTCGGTGTTGAATGTGCCCCCTCGAGAGCTAAGTCGGCGAGGTTGGAGTGGCTCCACTCCATAGGCCACTTTGAAAGGTGACTCCTTAGTCGCCGAGTGTGTGGCCGCATTGTAAATCGAACTCCGCCAACCCCACATAGTCTACCCAATCACGTTGGTCCGCACTCACAAAGTTCCTCAAGTATTGGTTCAAGACCCCATTCACCCTTTCGGTTTGCCCATCTGTTTGGGGATGAAAGGCGAGTGCTAAATGTCAACTTGGTTCCCACTTTCCTAAAGAAGTGTCTCCAAAATGCACTTGTGAACTTTGGGTCTCGATCCGACACAATCACTCTTGGCAACCCGTGATGCTTCCACCATGCATCGAGAAAGATCTTGGCGGTCTCAAGCGCGATTTGTAGTTCCTCTAGTTGGCACCATATGAGCCAACTTGCTAAACCGATCCACCATCACTAAGATGGCATCATACCCTTGCGACTCGGGAAGGCTTGTGATGAAGTCCATAGACACACTATGCCAAGGACCCGGCGGAATTGGCAATGGTTGCAACAAGCCCGCTTGCTTTTGATATGAAGCCCGGTTAAGTTGGCACTTCACACAAGTCTTCACAAAGTGGGTTATGTCATCTTTCATCCCCGGCCAATAGTACCTCCTTGACACCGTTGCAATGGTAGCCTTTTCTCCCTATGGCGGCTATGGGACTATCATGTTCCTCCTTCAAAACCAACAATCTAAGCTTGCCTTGAGGAACATACACCCTACTTTGCTTATACTTGAGCAATCCAATCACCAACTTGATCTCCTTGAGCTTCTTGCCCTTCCTAAGATCACCAAGCATTTGTTGTGCCTCGGGGTCCTTCATGTACCCCTCTCTTATCCGCCGTTCCCAATTGCCTTCACCCTTATACATGAGCCGCAAGACTTGGGTGGTGCTCATGGCATGAAACTCTTCCTTTCTACTTAGCGCATCCGGCACCACATTGTCACGGCCCGGTTTGTGGATCAAGTCCACATTCATGAGCGCCAAGGTATCATGCCACCTCAATTGTTTGGCACTCATTTGTGCTTGTGTCTCAAAATACTTCAAAGACACATTATCGGTGTAGACCTTAGTCTTGTGCAACCCCAAGTAATGTTGCCATGTCTTCAAACAATGCACCACCGCAAAGAGCTCCTTCTCGTGAGTTGGCCATCTCCTTTGACACCCATCCAACTTCTTGCTCTCATAGGCAATTGGCCTACCATCTTGCATCAAGACGCCTCCAATGGCAAAGTCACTTGCATCTGTGTGGACCTCAAAGGGCTTATCAAACTCAGGGAACTTCAACACTGGTGGAGATGACAACTTGTTCTTGAGTTCCTCAAAGGCTTGGTAGCAAAATTCATCCCATACTTGGTTCACCCCTTTTTTCAACAAGTCGGACAAAGGCTTGGCAATCTTAGAGAAGTTGCGTATGAAGCGGCGATAGTAGTTTGCTAGGCCAAGGAATGACCTAAGTCCCTTTTGTGTAGAAGGCCGCTTCCACTCTTGAATTGCCTTCACCTTCTTCATGTCCGGCTTGATTCCATCTCCGGTAACCACATTGTCGCGCACCTCTCCTTGAGGAGTGCCCGCAACACCAAGGGCCCAAGGGGGACACCGGAGTGACGCCCGGGCCTTGGAGTGCCAAGGTGAAGGGAACCTAAGTGGGCCTAGTGTGGGAGAGGACCCCGGGCGTTGGAGACGCCTCTCACCCACGGAGACTAGGAGCCACAAGGGAATGGACATGAGATTATGGAAGCTCATGTTGCCACGATTCCGGGATGCTAAGGAGCACCTCATTTGGAGGTGTGAGCTAAAAGTTATGGAAGATTGTGGGACTAAAGGGAGTGCTGTCCAGGGACAGTGCTGGACTGGGAAGCTGGCCCGGGACTCCCGAATCTTCAGAGGGGCATAACTCCCTCAATACTTGTCGGAATGAGGCAAGTAAGGTGTCTATCGGCATCTACTTGACGAGTAGATGTCGATAGAGTGGTCGCTCGTCGCGTTTGGATGCGGGACGAGGTAGATACGAGCCCTGGAAGGTTCGGGAAGTCTCCCGGGGCCTTCCAGCGGCTAAGGCATTGGGAGATTGGGTGGTCTTCCAAAACTAAGAGGTGTGAGGGTCCAGCCCTTCACCTAGGACCAGGGGGCTGCCGAATCCCACAGAGTATACTATGGGGAGGGCTGGTCTCCCTCCCCACTCCCATGGTGCCTTGGTGGTGACCAAGGTGGGAGTCCAGTGGTGTGGCTAGTGTTGGGGCCTCACCATGGGGACTCCCAAGCCAAGGTGAGTCCCAATGGGTGGAGCTAGTGTTGGGGCTCCACCATGGGGACTCAAAGTGCAAAATGAGGCACGGTGGGTGGAGCTAGTGTTGGGGCTTCACCACGGTGGCTCATAAGGACAAGGTGAGTCCCGGTGGGGAGCTAGTGTTGGGGCTTCACCACGGGGACTCATATAGGCAAATTGAGGACCATGAGTGCTACCGATGTGGGGTGGTGTCTCACCGCCGGCGTTGTGATTACTTGGTGGCCTTGGGGTCACCATGGTGGTCATGGGCGGTGGTGAGGAGACACCACCAAGTGCGGTTAGGCCGCGTGGTATGGGAGTGCCACCAAGTTGGGCCTTGGACATAAGTGGAAGTCCGCACCTAACCATTGGCTACCTACGAAGGGGTTGAGTCCCGGTTGCATGAGTAGGAGGGATTGATAACCAAGCGGTGAGCTTGGTGGTTGGTATGGAGAGCTAACTTTGTGCATGTGGGGGATGTGCAGAGTTAGCGCTCGTGACACTTGCTAGAGTTGGGAAAAAGTTGGTGTAAGCCAAGGTGAGCTAGCAAGGGTTGCGACACTTGGTATCAGAGCAGGCTTTTAGTACCCAAGTGCAAAGTTGTGAGGGAGCAATGGGCAAGAAGAAGACCATTGAGGGTGATGAGCCTGGAGCTTCTAAGCGGCCACGCACGAGGGGGAACAAAGACCCCGATCCTACAAGTGAGGCTCATTCTCATGACTCCAATGAGCAAGCTGCCACTAGTGAGGGCAATGAGCAAATGGAATTGTCACTTCAAGAGGAGCCCTTGGGTGAAGAGGAGCGCTCTAGGTCGAGACGCCTAGAGTCTTCCCAAGGGGTGGAAAAACAAGATCCTCAATTGGCTTTCCAAATGAGAATGCTTGAGTTCATGGACTCCGTGAATCAAGAGCTCAAGCGTGGGAAGGAAGAAAGGGATCGCCAAGAGAGGTTGATTGAACACCTCATGATGCAAGGGTCCCGACCTTCATCTTCCACCAAAAAGTTGGCTAAGGTAAACATGCCAAGCACCTTCTCGGGACTTGGTAAGGCAAGGAAGGTGAAGGAATTCCTTCTTGAGATGGATAACTACTATGATGTCCAAAAGCCGGATGAGGAGGACAAGGTTTCCATTGCGGTGACATTTCTCAAGGATCATGCTCTTCAATGGTGGACAAGCAAAAAGGAGCAAGAGCCGGAGTTGGTGGCAAACTTGACTTGGGGTGGCTTCAAAGACTTGTTGAGTGAACGCTTCACACCGAGTATCAGGAGTTGAGGGAAGGCATGAACTTGGTGCAAATGAGGCACACTGGGTCTCTCAAGGCCTATGTGCGTGACTTCAATGCCCAAATGAATGCCACACCCAAGATGGATGAGTTCTCTAAGAAGTGCATCTTTTTGGGTGGGCTTCAAAAGTGGGTGGTGGATGCCTTGTTCAAGTTCCCAAAACTTCCCGAGGATGTGGCGGGCATCATCAAGATTGTTGAAAGGATTGAGGCTGATGGACCCGAGAGGAAGTCAAGTGGCCCCTCTCAACAAAGCGGATCAAATAGGAATGCGGCTCGAGGCAAAGAGCGCAAGAAGTTTGGCTTTGGCAACAAACACAAGGGACAAGTGGATGGTGGAGCCTCTAACAAAAGGGAACACCAAGGGGGAAAGCCATCTAAAGGGGGAGACAAAGGTGATGACACCAAGGCCAAGAGGTGCCATGGTTGTGGCAAGATTGGCCACTTCATTGCGGAGTGCCCCGACAAGAAGCTAAGTACCATTGCAAGTCTTGCTTGTGTTGAAGACCGCATACTAGAAGGAGGTTTTGTGGCCAAGGCAAGTAGCCTCAAGCCAAGGCCGGGCCTCTTGTTTCTTGAGGCCCAAGTGAAGGACAAAGATGTCTCATGTTTGGTTGATACAGGGGCAACGCACTCCTTCATGAGTCCCAAACTAGCAAGGGAGTTGGGCTTGCCACTGCAAAAGGCAAGCAAGCCCATCAATGTGCGTTTTGCAAAGGGCGAACCGCACAAGACGGAGGAAGTGGCGTTGCAAGTGACCTTGAAGTGTGAGACATTGGAGTTTGTTGAGAATTTCACATTATGTGAGATGGATGAGGTAGACCTCATCTTAGGAGATACCTTCTTTGAGGCGCACACAGTGGATGTGAGGCGCAAGCCAACACGGTTAGTGGTGCGCCGTGATGGCAAGGAGTTAGTGTTGAAGTTAACTCGTGGCCCTTCAATAGCGGGGGGGCAAATTAAACTTGGTCTCTTTAGACCAAATGTTGGAACATCAATTTGTGGTGATGGCTCGTGAAGAGCAACTTGGGCATGAGGGGAAGGGGTGCAACAACCACTTCCCAAAGAAATTCAAGAGGTGTTGGCCAAGTACAAGGATGTGCTTACCAATGAGTTACCCAAAGAGCTACCCCCAAGAAGAGAAGTGGATCACAAGATCGAGGTGCTACGGAGCCGAGCCACTTTCTAAGGCACCTTATCGTTAAACCAAAAAGAGTTGATGGAGCTAAAGAAGCAACTAAACGACTTGTTGGAAAGGGGTTATGTGGGACCAAGCAAGTCACCATATGGTGCACCGGTCCTCTTTGTGGACAAGAAGGATGGCAAGCTTAGGATGTGCATTGATTATAGGGCCTTGAATAAGGTGACCATCAAGAACAACTACCCTTTGCCTCGAATTGATGATCTCTTTGATAGATTGGCGGGAGCTAAGTACTTTAGTCGCATAGACTTGAAGTCGGGTTACTACCAAATCCGCATTGCAGATGCGGATGTGGAAAAGACCGCGTGCCGCACAAGGTATGGGTCTTATGAGTTCCTTGTGATGCCCTTTGGGTTGTGCAATGCACCCTCAACATTCACAACCCTTATGAACACCATCTTTCGAGAGGAAATGGATGACTTTGTGATTGTCTACATCGATGACATCTTGGTGTTTTCCAAGACGGCCGAGGAACATGCAAGGCACCTTGAGGCAGTACTCATGAAGCTTAGAGACAACAAGCTTTATGCTAATGGGGAAAAGAGTGAGTTTGCACAACTTGAGATGGAGTTCTTGGGCTCTGTGGTTACCGGAGATGGAATCAAGCCGGACATGAAGAAGGTGAAGGCAATTCAAGAGTGGAAGCGGCCTTCTACACAAAAGGGACTTAGGTCATTCCTTGGCCTAGCAAACTACTATCGCCGCTTCATACGCAACTTCTCTAAGATTGCCAAGCCTTTGTCCGACTTGTTGAAAAAAGGGGTGAACCAAGTATGGGATGAATTTTGCTACCAAGCCTTTGAGGAACTCAAGAACAAGTTGTCATCTCCACCAGTGTTGAAGTTCCCTGAGTTTGATAAGCCCTTTGAGGTCCACACAGATGCAAGTGACTTTGCCATTGGAGGCGTCTTGATGCAAGATGGTAGGCCAATTGCCTATGAGAGCAAGAAGTTGGATGGGTGTCAAAGGAGATGGCCAACTCACGAGAAGGAGCTCTTTGCGGTGGTGCATTGTTTGAAGACATGGCAACATTACTTGGGGTTGCACAAGACTAAGGTCTACACCGATAATGTGTCTTTGAAGTATTTTGAGACACAAGCACAAATGAGTGCCAAACAATTGAGGTGGCATGATACCTTGGCGCTCATGAATGTGGACTTGATCCACAAACCGGGCCGTGACAATGTGGTGCCGGATGCGCTAAGTAGAAAGGAAGAGTTTCATGCCATGAGCACCACCCAAGTCTTGCGGCTCATGTATAAGGGTGAAGGCAATTGGGAACGGCGGATAAGAGAGGGGTACATGAAGGACCCCGAGGCACAACAAATGCTTGGTGATCTTAGGAAGGGCAAGAAGCTCAAGGAGATCAAGTTGGTGATTGGATTGCTCAAGTATAAGCAAAGTAGGGTGTATGTTCCTCAAGGCAAGCTTAGATTGTTGGTTTTGAAGGAGGAACATGATAGTCCCATAGCCGGCCATAGGGGAGAAAAGGCTACCATTGCAACGGTGTCAAGGAGGTACTATTGGCCGGGGATGAAAGATGACATAACCCACTTTGTGAAGACTTGTGTGAAGTGCCAACTTAACCGGGCTTCATATCAAAAGCAAGCGGGCTTGTTGCAACCATTGCCAATTCCGCCGGGTCCTTGGCATAGTGTGTCTATGGACTTCATCACAAGCCTTCCCGAGTCGCAAGGGTATGATGCCATCTTAGTGATGGTGGATCGGTTTAGCAAGTTGGCTCATATGGTGCCAACTAGAGGAACCGCTGGCTCGCGCTTGAGACCGCCAAGATCTTTCTCGATGCATGGTGGAAGCATCACGGGTTGCCAAGAGTGATTGTGTCGGATCGAGACCCAAAGTTCACAAGTGCATTTTGGAGACACTTCTTTAGGAAAGTGGGAACCAAGTTGACATTTAGCACTCGCCTTTCATCCCCAAACAGATGGGCAAACCGAAAGGGTGAATGGGGTCTTGAACCAATACTTGAGGAACTTTGTGAGTGCGGACCAACGTGATTGGGTAGACTATGTGGGGTTGGCGGAGTTCGATTACAATGCGGCCACACACTCGGCGACTAAGGAGTCACCTTTCAAAGTGGCCTATGGAGTGGAGCCACTCCAACCTCGCTGACTTAGCTCGAGGGGGCACATTCAACACCGAGTTCAACCAAGATGGTGAAGACTTGGCCAAGAAGCGGGAACATATGTTGGAAAAAACCAAGTTGTTGTTGGAGAAGGCAAGAAGGCGCTATGAGAAGCAAGTCAATGCCGGAAGACGTGAAGTGGAGTATGAGGTGGGACAAAAGGTGTTGTTGAATGTGAAGAACTTCACCATGCCCGAAGGCCTCACTCCAAAGTTCATGTCCAAGTTTGCGGGTCCGTTTCCCATTGTGGAACGGGTGTTCAAAGATGTGTATAAGTTGGAGCTACCACCCGAGATCAAAGTGCATCCAACATTCCATGTTTCATTGTTAAAGCCATTCAAGGAGGATACCTTGTGGCCGGATCGCAAGCAAGTGATTCGGCCACCACCAGAGTTGGTTGGACAACATTTGGAATATGAGGTAGAGGCCATCCTCAAGAGTAGGAACCTCAAAAACAAGAGCAAGGAATACCTTGTGAAGTGGCGAGGATACCACGAGAAAGAAGCAACGTGGGTGGCGGCAAAGGACATGGTGAATGCTAAGGAGGTGGTGGAGAACTTTGAGAAGCATAGGAGCTCCAACAAGAAGCAACTTAGGCATTGATGAGGACATCAACCTCCGTAGTGGGGGAGGATGACTTGTAGCTTGGGCGTAGATCCACAACACTTGTACTTGTTCTTTGGATTTGGCAATAAAGTTTGGCTTTGGTGTGTGCAAAGAGAAGAGTATGAGATGGAGTCCTAGTCTTGTACTTGTGCTAAGTTGGTGGAAGAGGGGGAATAGAGATGTGAAACCGAGTTGGGAAGGCCGAGTAATGGGGACCAAGGCTAGGAGAAAGAGTGGATAAAACCATGAAGTCCCTTGGCCTTGGGCTTGTCCGGCGGGGACAAGGTAATGGCGCGTGCTCATAAAAGCGCCACTCCCACAAACTAGTGCAAGCTAGTGCATGGGAGTCATGAACCCATGCCTTGAAAGAGATAGCGGGATCCGAGTTGGGCGGAACTTGGCATTACCCCCGTGCGATCGAGTCGTGGTGTAAAAGCCATCTTGGGTTTGCAACCAAGACAACTTGGTGGAAGCATTGAGGTCCAGCCTAGTAGTCAAGGAAGAAGTGTTAGGCTAGTGGAGCCTAACTTGGAGAGCCAAGGTAAGGGCAATCCAAGAGGGTCTCAAAGTAGGTGGGTCTAGAGTAGTTTAGTTGCCTTGGAAGAAGTCCAGGGTTCTAAACGGACCACCTAGTGACGACACCTTTGAGACTTTGCCAAAGTTTGAGAGTGCATTGTGGGGGTCGCGCGCCTGGTGAAACACAATCTTTGCACCAATGGGGATGGCAACCCAAGAGTTGGTGTGACCGACTACAAGTATAGTCGATGAGGGCATCGACTCCATTAGGTGGGGGTGAGTGTCGCGCACCTCTCCTTGAGGAGTGCCCGCAACACCAAGGGCCCAAGGGGGACACCGGAGTGACGCCCGGGCCTTGGAGTGCCAAGGTGAAGGGAACCTAAGTGGGCCTAGTGTGGGAGAGGACCCCGGGCGTTGGAGACGCCTCTCACCCACGGAGACTAGGAGCCACAAGGGAATGGACATGAGATTATGGAAGCTCATGTTGCCACGATTCCGGGATGCTAAGGAGCACCTCATTTGGAGGTGTGAGCTAAAAGTTATGGAAGATTGTGGGACTAAAGGGAGTGCTGTCCAGGGACAGTGCTGGACTGGGAAGCTGGCCCGGGACTCCCGAATCTTCAGAGGGGCATAACTCCCTCAATACTTGTCGGAATGAGGCAAGTAAGGTGTCTATCGGCATCTACTTGACGAGTAGATGTCGATAGAGTGGTCGCTCGTCGCGTTTGGATGCGGGACGAGGTAGATACGAGCCCTGGAAGGTTCGGGAAGTCTCCGGGGCCTTCCAGCGGCTAAGGCATTGGGAGATTGGGTGGTCTTCCAAAACTAAGAGGTGTGAGGGTCCAGCCCTTCACCTAGGACCAGGGGCTGCCGAATCCCACAGAGTATACTATGGGGAGGGCTGGTCTCCCTCCCCACTCCCATGGTGCCTTGGTGGTGACCAAGGTGGGAGTCCCGAGTGGTGTGGCTAGTGTTGGGGCCTCACCATGGGGACTCCCAAGCCAAGGTGAGTCCCAATGGGTGGAGCTAGTGTTGGGGCTCCACCATGGGGACTCAAAGTGCAAAATGAGGCACGGTGGGTGGAGCTAGTGTTGGGGCTTCACCACGGTGGCTCATAAGGACAAGGTGAGTCCCGGTGGGGGAGCTAGTGTTGGGGCTTCACCACGGGGACTCATATAGGCAAAATGAGGACCATGAGTGCTACCGATGTGGGGTGGTGTCTCACCGCCGGCGTTGTGATTACTTGGTGGCCTTGGGGTCACCATGGTGGTCATGGGCGGTGGTGAGGAGACACCACCAAGTGCGGTTAGGCCGCGTGGTATGGGAGTGCCACCAAGTTGGGCCTTGGACATAAGTGGAAGTCCGCACCTAACCATTGGCTACCTACGAAGGGGTTGAGTCCCGGTTGCATGAGTAGGAGGGATTGATAACCAAGCGGTGAGCTTGGTGGTTGGTATGGAGAGCTAACTTTGTGCATGTGGGGGATGTGCAGAGTTAGCGCTCGTGACACTTGCTAGAGTTGGGAAAAAGTTGGTGTAAGCCAAGGTGAGCTAGCAAGGGTTGCGACAGACATGGCCCAAGAACTCCATCTCAAGTTGTGCAAACTCACTCTTTTCCCCATTAGCATAAAGCTTGTTGTCTCTAAGCTTCATGAGTACTGCCTCAAGGTGCCTTGCATGTTCCTCGGCCGTCTTGGAAAACACCAAGATGTCATCGATGTAGACAATCACAAAGTCATCCATTTCCTCTCGAAAGATGGTGTTCATAAGGGTTGTGAATGTTGAGGGTGCATTGCACAACCCAAAGGGCATCACAAGGAACTCATAAGACCCATACCTTGTGCGGCACGCGGTCTTTTCCACATCCGCATCTGCAATGCGGATTTGGTAGTAACCCGACTTCAAGTCTATGCGACTAAAGTACTTAGCTCCCGCCAATCTATCAAAGAGATCATCAATTCGAGGCAAAGGGTAGTTGTTCTTGATGGTCACCTTATTCAAGGCCCTATAATCAATGCACATCCTAAGCTTGCCATCCTTCTTGTCCACAAAGAGGACCGGTGCACCATATGGTGACTTGCTTGGTCCCACATAACCCCTTTCCAACAAGTCGTTTAGTTGCTTCTTTAGCTCCATCAACTCTTTTTGGTTTAACCGATAAGGTGCCTTAGAAAGTGGCTCAGCTCCAGGTAGCACCTCGATCTTGTGATCCACTTCTCTTCTTGGGGGTAGCTCTTTGGGTAACTCATTGGTAAGCACATCCTTGTACTTGGCCAACACCTCTTGAATTTCTTTGGGAAGTGGTTGTTGCACCCCCTTCCCCTCATGCCCAAGTTGCTCTTCACGAGCCATCACCACAAATTGATGTTCCAACATTTGGTCTAAAGAGACCAAGTTTAATTTGCCCCCCGCTATTGAAGGGCCACGAGTTAACTTCAACACTAACTCCTTGCCATCACGGCGCACCACTAACCGTGTTGGCTTGCGCCTCACATCCACTGTGTGCGCCTCAAAGAAGGTATCCCCTAAGATGAGGTCTACCTCATCCATCTCACATAATGTGAAATTCTCAACAAACTCCAATGTCTCACACTTCAAGGTCACTTGCAACGCCACTTCCTCCGTCTTGTGCGGTTCGCCCTTTGCAAAACGCACATTGATGGGCTTGCTTGCCTTTTGCAGTGGCAAGCCCAACTCCCTTGCTAGTTTGGGACTCATGAAGGAGTGCGTTGCCCCGTATCAACCAAACATGAGACATCTTTGTCCTTCACTTGGGCCTCAAGAAACAAGAGGCCCGGCCTTGGCTTGAGGCTACTTGCCTTGGCCACAAAACCTCCTTCTAGTATGCGGTCTTCAACACAAGCAAGACTTGCAATGGTACTTAGCTTCTTGTCGGGGCACTCCGCAATGAAGTGGCCAATCTTGCCACAACCATGGCACCTCTTGGCCTTGGTGTCATCACCTTTGTCTCCCCCTTTCGATGGCTTTCCCCCTTGGTGTTCCTTTTTGTTAGAGGCTCCACCATCCACTTGTCCCTTGTGTTTGTTGCCAAAGCCAAACTTCTTGCGCTCTTTGCCTCGAGCCGCATTCCTATTTGATCCACTTTGTTGAGAGGGGCCACTTGACTTCCTCTCGGGTCCATCAGCCTCAATCCTTTCAACAATCTTGATGATGCCCGCCACATCCTCGGGAAGTTTTGGGAACTTGAACAAGGCATCCACCACCCACTTTTGAAGCCCACCCAAAAAGATGCACTTCTTAGAGAACTCATCCATCTTGGGTGTGGCATTCATTTGAGCATTGAAGTCACGCACATAGGCCTTGAGAGACCGGTGTGCCTCATTTGCACCAAGTTCATGCCTTCCTCAACTCCCGATACTCGGTGTGAAGCGTTCACTCAACAAGTCTTTGAAGCCACCCCAAGTCAAGTTTGCCACCAACTCCGGCTCTTGCTCCTTTTTGCTTGTCCACCATTGAAGAGCATGATCCTTGAGAAATGTCACCGCAATGGAAACCTTGTCCTCCTCATCCGGCTTTTGGACATCATAGTAGTTATCCATCTCAAGAAGGAATTCCTTCACCTTCCTTGCCTTACCAAGTCCCAAGAAGGTGCTTGGCATGTTTACCTTAGCCAACTTTTTGGTGGAAGATGAAGGTCGGGACCCTTGCATCATGAGGTGTTCAATCAACCTCTCTTGGCGATCCCTTTCTTCCTTCCCACGCTTGAGCTCTTGATTCACGGAGTCCATGAACTCAAGCATTCTCATTTGGAAAGCCAATTGAGGATCTTGTTTTTCCACCCCTTGGGAAGACTCTAGGCGTCTCGACCTAGAGCGCTCCTCTTCACCCAAGGGCTCCTCTTGAAGTGACAATTCCATTTGCTCATTGCCCTCACTAGTGGCGACTTGCTCATTGAGTCATGAGAATGAGCCTCACTTGTAGGATCGGGTCTTTGTTCCCCCTCGTGCGTGGCCGCTTGGAAGCTCCGGGCTCATCACCCTCAATGGTCTTCTTCTTGCCCATTGCTCCCTCACAACTTTGCACTTGGGTACTAAAAGCCCGCTCACGATACCAAGTGTCGCAACCCTTGCTAGCTCACCTTGGCTTACACCAACTTTTTCCCAACTCTAGCAAGTGTCACGAGCGCTAACTCGCACATCCCCCACATGCACAAAGTTAGCTCTCCATACCAACCACCGAGCTCACCGCTTGGTTATCAATCCCTCTTACTCATGCAACGGGACTCAACCCCTTCGTAGGTAGCCAATGGTTAGGTGCGGACTTCCACTTATGTCCAAGGCCCAACTTGGTGGCACTCCCATACCACGCGGCCTAACCGCACTTGGTGGTGTCTCCTCACCACCGCCCATAACCACCATGGTGACCCCAAGGCCACCAAGTAATCACAACGCCGGCGGTGAGACACCACCCCACATCGGTAGCACTCATGGTCCTCAATTTGCCTATATGAGTCCCCGTGGTGAAGCCCCAACACTAGCTCCCCCCCACCGGGACTCACCTTGTCCTTATGAGCCACCGTGGTGAAGCCCCAACACTAGCTCCACCCACCGTGCCTCATTTTGCACTTTGAGTCCCCATGGTGGAGCCCCAACACTAGCTCCACCCATTGGGACTCACCTTGGCTTGGGAGTCCCCATGGTGAGGCCCCAACACTAGCCACACCACTGGGACTCCCACCTTGGTCACCACCAAGGCACCATGGGAGTGGGGAGGAGACCAGCCCTCCCCATAGTATACTCTGTGGGATTCGGCAGCCCCTGGTCCTAGGTGAAGGGCTGGACCCTCACACCTCTAAAGTTTGGAAGACCACCCAATCTCCCAATGCCTTAGCCGCTGGAAGGCCCGGGAGACTTCCCGAACCTTCCAGGGCTCGTATCTACCTTGTCCCGCATCCAAACGCGACGAGCGACCACTCTATCGACATCTACTCGTCAAGTAGATGCCGATAGACACCTTACATGCCTCATTCCGACAAGTATTGAGGGAGTTATGCCCCTCTGAAGATTCGGGAGTCCCGGGCCAGCTTCCCAGTCCAGCACTGTCCCTGGACAGCACTCCCTTTAGTCCCACAATCTTCCAACTCCCATAACTTTTAGCTCACACCTCCAAATGAGGTGCTCCTTAGCATCCCGGAATCGTGGCAACATGAGCTTCCATAATCTCATGTCCATTCCCTCGTGGCTCCTAGTCTCCGTGGGTGAGAGGCGTCTCCAACGCCCGGGGTCCTCTCCCACACTAGGCCCACTTAGGTTCCCTTCACCTTGGCACTCCAAGGCCCGGGCGTCACTCCGGTGTCCCCCTTGGGCCCTTGGTGTTGCGGGCACTCCTCAAGGAGAGGTGCGTGACAGCGTTTGCACTTCACAGGATCTCCGTGGAACGAATACTCGGGTTCTTGTTTAGGAAACCTCTTTTACCGTGAAAAAGGGTTATCCGGGCACGAATCGGGAAAGCACGTTACGACAGGTTCTCCCAATCGGCCGTAACTTCCCCTTCATCCACCGGCCTCGAAGGCTGTCCTCCCTCAGTCTGAGTTCCGGCCTCGGTCGGGTTCGTGGGAGGGGACGGGGACGGAAGGATGATTACCTCTGGACGCGTCCGCGGTGGGGTTGCCTCCGGAGCCGGCTCCTCTGGTGCGTCGGGTGGAACGTCTCCTTCGTCTGATCCGACCTCGTCCTCCTCCTCTTCCGAGTACACGGCCTTGCTATCCGTACTCTCCTCCGACTCGAACACGCCGTTGTTTTGCGACGACAGCGCGATCTCATAGTTCGACTCCTCCTCCTCCGTCAACACCTCCTCCTTCTTGTACAGGTGGTAAAGAAAAGGAGTAATAGGGCTAGGACGGGTTTTACCTACGTTCTCCGCAAGCCGGGCGACCAAGTCGCGGATGATCATCCCCCAGTCCGTCTCCCGTTCGCCGCGCAAGGAGCCCAGGACGGTGTTGGCCAGCCGTACGGTGATCCGGTGCGGCTTCTCTCCGTGAATAATCGGCGCCAAGAACTTGATGACGGCGCGCTCCCTCGGATTCCTGCAATCCTCGATCGAGTAGCCATTGTTCTTGTGCGGATCCCCGTGGAACGCCTTCTTCGCCCACTTGTGTTTCCGGCCGCACAACCCTACTCCGTTGTTTACGGTCAGGCCGTAAACAGCTCTCCAGTGCTCGGCCGTCCAGGAAGCCGGCTTCCCTCTAACCGTCCCCTCGAACTGGTTTGGCGCGCCGACCTTGATCTCGCGCACCATCTCCGCGTCGCGCAAACCCCAGGGCGTATCCAGCAGGCCGGCTAACCCCATCCTCTCGAGGTCTTCCGTCAAGGACTTCTTCTCATTCTCCTCGATCGGAATACACGGCGACACGAGCTTGATGGAAATCTTGACTCCTCTTGCTCCGAGCGGAAGTAGACGCCGTTCCTGCCATCGGAAAGAAGTGCGCAAGGAAATAGAGAGTCGCCGGGCTGAGATCGGCCAGTGGGCCGGATCGCAGCTAAGGACGGAAAGCAGGAAGACGGAGGGCAGGAGCGCAAGACGACAAGGGGCGCAGAAAACGAGGAGGCAGGTGACGACAAGGGCGGACGGGTTGCCTTATATCGAGGGGGCCGGAGTTAAGTCCGACCATCATGACATGGTCCGCCGCCATCATATTCTCCCCCGTACGGAGTCGCCTTCTAGATTTCTCGCCATTATTAAATTCTTCGCCACTCCGTCCTTCACCTACCATCATAACTCCTAATCCGTCCTCTTACAAAGACGCCCTAGCCGACGGGGGGGGGAGAAGAGTACGGATTGGCAAATCCGTCCTACTTAACACAAACTAGAGTTTAACTAATTCCTTTATTTGTAAAAACGTAATTGCCTTATACTATACGGCTTAGCAAATGCATAGGTCGGATTCTAGACACTATACTTATTCTTAATGCGCATTAGAACATAATGGCCAAAAATCGAAAAAACGGGGTCCGACATTACCCCCTTTTCAATTGTGAAGCGTCCTCGCGAACACTTAGCCGTATTCCGAACTTTCGTCCGAAAAACTTTCTGGGTTGTATTTCTTGACCCTCGATCCGTTCACCCGTGTATCCAGCTGGTTTCCGGCCAGGTCGGCTAACTGCAACGAGCCGTTTGCGTAGACGTCCTGCACTCGATAAGGACCCATCCACCTTGTGTGAAGTTTGCCCGGAAATTCTTTATGGCGGTTGTCATACAACAGTACGAGTCCTCCCGGTCGGATATTGTGGTCGTTTGGAATCCGGCCGTCATGATCCGACTTGCGCTTCGTCTGTACTGCGTACGTTTGCTCTAATGCTTCTCTTCTGGCCTCTTCCAGATCCTCAATTGCCAGGAGTCTTGTTTCCGGATTCTCAACTTGGAGGCCGGATCGGGTTGCAAGCACCCTGTACGTCTCCACCTCCATTTCTATGCCATGCAACACTTCTTGTCCAAACACGAGAAAATAGGGCGACTTACCAGTCGTCTTTTTCTCGATCGTGTTGTATGCGTGGACGGCCGAAGGGAGCTTCTGGTCCCAATCCGTCTTGTGAGCGGAAACCATCTTGTTCAACATCTTGCCGACAATGCCGTTTGCACGCTCCGTGAGGCCGTTTGCTCGTGGGTTGTACGGAGTTGTTTTGCGATGCTTGATGTAGTACTTCTCCGTTATGTTTTTGATGACATCGTTGAGGAAGTGAAGTCCACGATCACTCACCACCTCCAGCGGTGCTCCAAAACGCATCATGATGTTTTCAAAGAGAAACTGTGCGGCCGTCCTGGCGTCATTCCGTCCTGTTGCTTTTGCCTCCACCCATTTGGTTGCGTAGTCCGTGGCCAGAATGATATACCTCCGTTGCCGAACGGTGACCGGACTAATGGGGCCGATGAAGTCAATGCCCCACTTCTCAAATGGCGCCAGCGGTATGATTGGTGTTAGCGGCCAGTGATTTTTGAATGAGGGTGCACCCGTACGCTGGCACTGGTCGCAGCAGGATACATACTTCTTTACATCCCGTACTAATCTTGGCCACCAGTATCCGGCCTGGCGGATCCGGCCTATGGTTGATACTGCTGCTAAGTGTCCCCCGGACGGTCCTGAATGCAGCTCTCGAATCACCTTCTTTCTGTCGTTGCTCTCGACGCAGCGCCTCAGCACTTCATCTGCACCCATTTTGAACAACACTCCATCTATCATGGTGAAAGGTGCCATTTGATGCACGAACACGCTTTTCTCCTCTCTTGTCATTCCGTCCGGGTACTTCTGTTGCGTTAGGAATTCAATCGTTTGTTGGAAGTCGGACGGGTGCTCGTCCCGTACGCTGTGTACATTTACCGATCCGTCCTCCAAGAACTCGTCTGGGAACTCTGCTCGGAGGTCGGAAACTGCTTCCTTGCCTCGCTGTCTGGAGAGGAAGTCGGCATTAACGTTGGCCTTGCCGGCTTTCACCTTGACCTTGTAGTCGAATTCCTGGAGGAGGAGAATCCACCTTGCAATCCGTCCTGACAAATCCGGCTTGTTGACCAAGTATTTCAACGAGTCATGGTCAGTATGGAAGATCACATGGTACCCAAGCAGGTAATGCCTGAATTTCTTGCAAGCATACACTAGGGCCAAAGCTTCACGCTCTGTAGTAGTATACTTACGCTCGGCCGGACTCATCTGCCGGCTTGCATAGTAGATCGGATACTCCTTCTTATCTTCTCCGGCCTGCCATAGAATCGCCCCAACACACCAGCCGGATGCATCAAGCGTGACATGGAATGGTTTGTTCCAGTCCGGAGTTGAGAGGACGGGTGCTGAAGTGAGCTTGAGCTTAAGTTTTTCGAAGGCGTCCTGCCGGACGTCCGTCCAGATGAACTCCGTCTCCTTCTTCAGCAGCTCTGTGAGAGGTGTTGCTAGTTGCGCGTAGCTATGTATGAAGCGCCTGTAGTACCCCACACATCCCAAGAATCCACGTACTTCCTTTACGGTCGTAGGTGCCACTAGCGCGAGTATTGCTCTGACCTTGTCAATGTCCACTTGGATTCCGTCCTGGCTGACCACATGTCCAAGTAACAGGCCGGATAGCATTCCGAAGAAACACTTACCCGGATGTAGCTTCAGCCCTGTTTCTCTGCATCTCTGGAACGTCCTCCGTAGGTAGCTGAGGTGATCCGTCCTTGAGCTGAAGACGGCAAAGTCGTCTATGAACACCTCTAGAAAGTGTCGAAGAAAGTCTCTGAAGATGTCCATCATGAGGCGCTGAAACGTCCCTGGTGCATTGCATAACCCAAATGGCATGCGATTGAATGCAAACGTCCCCCACTCCGTCGTGAACGTTGTTTTCAGCTGATCCTCCTTCCTGATTACGACCTGGTTGTACCCTGAAAATCCGTCTAGGAAGCTGTAGTATTCCCGTCCTGCTACATGATCCAAGATGATGTCCGTGAACGCGATCGGGAAGTGGTCCTTCTTTGTTGCTGCGTTTAACTTCCGGAAGTCCTGGCACACCCGGATTTTAACCTTTCCGTCCGCCCCGACCTTCTTCGGCACCACTACAATTGGTGACACCCACTCCGAGTTGTCAACCGGATAAATGAATCCGGCCTCGAGGAGTTTGTCAATCTCGTCCTTCACCATGAGTGAGTATTTCGGATTTAGCCGGTACTGCCTCTGCCTCACCGGAGTTGCTCCGTCCTCGAGATCTATTCGATGCTCTCCCAACCAGGCCGGAATTCCCCTGAGGTTGGATGGCGCCCAAGCGAACACGTCCTGGTACTCCCTCAGTGTTTCTATGTACGCAGTCCTTTCCTCTTCCGTCATTGACTTGCCCAAAAAGAAGAATTTCCCCTCCGTCACCTCCGTCTTCTCGTAATCATTCGGGTTTACAATGGATTTTACCTTATCCACTGCTGCCTCTTCTGGATCTGGAAGCAGGTCGGACCATTTCCGTCCTACTTTGCCAATGCTCAACCCAACTGGTGGTAGAAGGCCGTCCGAGATTTGCTGTCGAACCCATTTTGCAGTTAACTGCACGCTTGCTTCTCCCAGCGACCTATCCTCTGCTGGTTGATACACGGCCTCGGCCGTGTTGGCTTCTTCCTCATTTACGACCGGGTACGGAAACTTCAGGTCATCCTCTGTCAGCCTGTCAATTGGGCTGACAAAATAGCTGGAAACTTCATCGTCTTCCTCATCCGGCCCTGACCAGTCCGTCGTGTACCCGTCCGAGCTAGCCGTCTCCCCCATCTTAGAGACTGTTTCCCAAGGAATCCTTACGGACGGCTTGCCGATGACGAACTCTCTTGCTCCCCAGTCAACCAGTGCTTTTGACAAATACAACCACGGCCTTCCCAGCAGTATGGGGAACGGCTGCCCAATGCCGACCCTGATGATGACGAAGTTGAGCAAGTACGTGAACTTGCTGATCCGGACGGGTACGAGTGATAGCCGTCCTACTGGAATCACCCTCGTCTGATCGGCCATTCTGAGTACTTGTTTGGTCGGCTCGAAGTTTGTGAAGCCGAGTTCGTGTGCAGTGTCTTCCAGCATTATGTTGACACCGGACCCCCCGTCTACTGGAACTTTCTTTATCATGGAGCCCTCCACTTCAACTTCAATTTCTGGAGCCCCATGGTCTTCCGTCCCCGTGTAGTTTACGGTCGCCACGGCCGGAAGTTTGATCCTGCGTTGACGCTTCTTCGTCCAAGCGTCCTTGAGCAGCTTTTGATAATTAATATTATCATGCAGCAATTGCCCAAATGTGACGTTCGCCATCTGATTCTTAATGTCCTGGACTATGTCGTATTCGTCCACCTTCAAACGAGGACTTATCACGATGGGGACGTCATTGAACTTCACTGTTCGGCCGGCTGATTCCGTCCTCGGGATACCGTCCTGCTCCTCTAAAGCGGCTATGTCTCCTAACGAGTCCCTAATTTCTGCACTAATATCTACGTCTAATGCACTTGCTTCCACCCCCTTTTCAAAGGTGGCCGTACTGTCAACTACTGGGACGGGTGGATTATCTGAATCCGTCCCAGGTGTACTGCTTCTACTGGATCTCCTCTTGCTTCTCCTATTTTTCCTACGGCTATGGCGTGACTCTTTCTGCGTGGAGCTGCGGGTGGCCACTCTGAATACGTCCTCTCCGTCCGCCTGCTCCACAGCCAAACATCATTTATCCGGCCTTTCCGTCCCGGCCGTATGCGCGTAGTTGAGGCCGGTCTGCTCTCTCGGTAAGATCTGGACGTGTTTGACCGGTGCTTTCTGAACTTCCGGCTCCGGGCAATCCTTGGCTACGTGTCCCCACTTTCCGCAATTTTGACACGGTAGTGGTAGCGGAGCACCTCCTCCAACTTCCTTCTTCCATGGGCAATTATTTGCATAATGTTCCCCACTGCCACAGAGGAAGCAGAATCCGACCTGCGTTCGTGGTCCAGTGTACGTGCTTTGAGTCGCCTGCCCAGCAGCCGTCCTAGGTACTGTGGCCGGCCTCACCTGAGGTTTACCTCTGCCGTACGATTGCTGAATCTGGAAAACCAGCTCGTCCATCTCGGCTGACTCTTCATCTTGCCATACGTCCTCCTCCGTTACGTACCGGACGTTCTTGACACGTTTTGGGCATTCTGTAGCAAAATGCCCCTGTCCACCGCACAAGACGCAGAAGACGTTTGCCCTGGAGACCGGAATCATCTTCCTTGGTTTCCGCTCTTCTGCGAGATTAACTCTGATGGCTTCAAGAGTCTCCTGGATGCCTTTTAACGCCTTCTTTGATTCGTCATCTTGCTTCTTTACCTTTGATGCGAGGCGTGCACTACGATCCCGCTCCAATCTGAGGTCTTTGCACTTGTGCGGCCGTCTTGACGATTCCGGCCTCCTCTCTGGGGAAGTGGATTCCGGATCTGAGTCGTATTCAGATCCGGCCTCGCTGTCGCTTTCCGGCTCTGATTCATCCGAACTCCTATGCCGTCTTCCTCTGCGTCGTGCTGCCTCCTTTTCTTTTTCTTTCTTCTTCTCAGCTTTGAGGACGGATGTTCGCAGATTTGCAGAATTTTCATAATTCTGAGCGGACTCCATGGCTTCGCGTAATGTGGCCGGCCTAGTTTGGCGGATCTGGAATCCCATCTCTTCCGGCAATCCGGCCACATACCAAGCAATCTGAATCTTTGGGGCGACATTGTCCGTCAACTTCTGGATCAGTGCCTTCACTCGCTGGCCGTACTTCCGGACCGTCTCATCCGACCTGAGGTAGATCTTGCTGAGTTGCCCCAACGCACGGTCTTCTCCTCCGGCCTCCCTAAAAGTTCGCAAGAACAATGGAATGAGCGTATTCCAATTTGCTCTTTCTGCTACCTCCAGATCTTGGTACCACCTTAGTGCTTCTCCCTTCAGCAGTCCTTGAAAAATCCGATGTTTAGAATCCGGAGTCTCTTCGTTCGCATTCGCTGTGGCCTCAAATTCGCCATACCAATCATCCACGTCCGTCTTCCCAGTTCCTCTGAACTGTTTGTATTTTAGCCGGTTGTGGGGTGCCATCTCAACCTCTTCTTGTTCCGGCTCCCTTCTTCCCGCCTGTTCGGGATCCGGAACCAAGAAGGTTACTTCCGGCGTTGATTCTTCTACTCTTGTGTTCACCGTCCTCCCGTCCAAGGACACGTACACAATACCTCCTTCCTCTCTTGAACTGGATGCCGCATTCGTACGTAGGACGGCTGCTGGAGTACTCACACCTTCCGACCTCCTAGCACCAATCCGTACAGACCTCCTTACGTCCTGCACCTCTTGTGCCTTCTGACTCATAAAGAAGTAACTAGGTAACTCTCTAGTACTTCATTCACAACAATAGAAACCGACCTGCACTTGCAGCTTCTGTTTCTAGGCAGAATTATTTCACAAGTAGGCCGGATAAGGAATACGTCCTATCCGAATCCGTCCTCCCGTACTAACACTACCACTCGGTCAGCTGTTAGAATCCCCGGCAGTGGCGCCAAAATTTTTACATGTCGGATGCCATGTATTCACTTTATCTTCCCTTACACGTTTATTGGTGTAAACCCCGTGTTCAGGTGACTCGTGTATCGTTCCAGGGATTCTGTGAAGTGACCAAGACAAGTAGTGCTAAAACAACCAAACCCACAAACATTTCTAGTCCCAACTTATGTTTTAGCCTTGCAGGGCAAGGGTATCCCTTTGCAAGAGGGGATGCACAAAGACTCTTTCCCTTATGTTTATCGTGGCGGAAAATTCCACACTTAGACTCTACTCAACCACACACACACACTAAGGCACACATTACGTCCTCACAACTAATCCGTCCTATCCGTCCGAACTAGCAGGTCACGCAGGCCGTCCTGGTTACCCTATCACCCTTACTACAATGATGAGACTCAAGAGCTCCGAATCCGGCTAGAAGACGTCTACACGTATTCTCGGTCACGCATCGCGCTTGATCCGTCCTCTCCGAGACTACAGAGGAACCCAAGTTCGTGGCGGTGGAGGTCGGATTGGAATCCGGCCTCACACACTCTACTCCTGCACCCCTCCTGCACCGTAAGTGTTTACCACAGCAGTTTTTCTCTCCCGCACACCTAGACCAGTTCAAGACACAAGGCACTCAAGAATACGCCCAACCCGGCTTCAACTCCACGTAAACGATCTAACAAAGAATCCGGATTCCTCACTCCCAACTCACAACACACAAAGTAGATCCGGCTTTCCAAGCACTCAACTGAAAAGGAGACAGGGAAATGATCACACCGAATATGCGCATAAGAAGGTTCGATTAACACTCAAGCAAGGAATGTTTTGGTGGACAAAACTCCCACCTATAAGTACTTCTAAGTCAACGACTTAGATCCCTAACTGGATTGCGGCGCCGGCCTATCAGGCCTACTCCTCAAAAAGCGGCACGCATTCCCCAAAAAGAAAACACTATACTGGCCTAGGACGGATACCAATCCGGCCTCCTAACCCTGGCCGTCCTATGACAGCCGTCCTCTAAGACGTCCTACCTCTTCCTTCGCGAACTAACTCCGTGCTTCGGCCGCTTCAGTGGCGTCGCTGCGATACGTCCTGCCTTCACTCTCTTGCCCGTGTCGGTGATCACGTACTCGTCCTCGCTGGAGTTAGTCTCGTCCCCGCTCTTCAACTCTTCCTCTTCAGAATGCTCGAGGCCGATGTCGTGAAGCTTCTGCGCCCCGGGGGACTTCTCGTATTCCTCGGCCGTGAGCTTCCTCTTCGCGGTGCGCGTGTTCTTGGCCGGCGAGTCTACTGGGGCGGGTGCATCCGACTCCGTCTTCACCTTCGCCTTGCCCTTCGTGTCGGTCGGATCGAGGGCCCGAGATCCGTCCTCCGTTGTATCCGGACGCGGAGTCTTGGCCGGAGTAGAAGTGAAGGCCGGCATCACTACCTCCTTCATCTGCTCCCGGACGGCGTCGAGCAGCACCTTGACCTCGGCGTTGCTCTTCTCTACTTTCGTGGCGTACGTCTTCGCTGCCAAGAGGAATTTCTTGAATGTCTCCGCCTTGAAAACCTCCGACTCCAGGATTCCGGCCTCGAACAGGTTCGCCCTCTGCAGCACCTCGGCCGGAACCTCGCAGATTTCCACGAGCTTTACGACCTGCTCGTTTGCCGTGATTACGGCCTGCCTTCCGACCAGGAGTTCCTCCTCCCTTCTCCTGACCGTCTCGCGAAGACGTCTATTCTCCAGAATCAGCTTGGTCACTTGCTTCTCCATTTGTCGAAACTGCTCCGCGTCCGGCTTGGATTCCCAATTCGCCTTGACCTCCAGCAACGTCTTTACTCCAAATTCTTGGCATAGCTTCGCCAGCAGTCCTTGGTAGAAGAAGTACTGGCACCTGGCTTCCGTGAAGTGGTGCCATGCTCGCCTCATGGGATCCGGGTGATTGGCGGACGGACTGTTAGGTGGGGGGAGTCGGGGGTCGTTCGGATTCATGGGGTTCTGTCAAACCTCACTTTTTCGTTTTTGCCCCACGTAAGTCCGGATAGCGGTTAGTCATAGCTAATTAGGAGAAATAAACGCCCATATCCTGGCCTACCCGGGTAATGACCGGGTAAGGTTAGCTCGGCCAGGAACCTGCCCACCCAGGAGCATCCTTAGGCTTAGTGGACAGGGTAGGGTAGCACTACCTTTTTGAATTTTCTTTTGCTTTGTATCTCCTGTTCTCGAGCCAGGATCCTGCCTAGTCGTATCCAGTCGGCCCGCTGCGGACCCGGATAACGCGTAGCGGCTCTTCGCGGGTTGACTCCTACCCGGGAAAGGGCTGCCTCAACCGGGTATACCTCAACCGGGGAAGGCAGCGGCCAGGTCGGTAGCCACGAACGGGTCGGGCGGGGACAACCCTGGCGGCGGCGTACATGAAGAAGGCCGCAAAGAGGATGGAGGGAGCCCTCCAGGAGATGAGGACCCTCATTGGGGAAATGGCTAAGGCTTTTCCCGGAGAAGCACCCCCACCGGAGGCAGTTGAAAACCCTCCTACCCGGGGGGCATCCGAGTCTGTGGAGGCTGTCCGAGCAGAGGAAGAGGGGTCTGCCGACCCCGCAGCTATGGAGGAGCCCGTTCCTCCGCCCGTCCGCAGCCCGGAGAAGGTTCCGGCCGGGGCAAGCGCACTGCCACTCCTCCCCGAGGATAATCCCATCCAGGGCGACCCCGAAGTGATCGAGGATGTCAGGGCCGAGGAGGAGGAGCCCACCGCACCCGCGGTAATGGAGGAACCGGTTCCGCCCACGAGCCTGAGCCCGGATGTCGCGACCCTAATTACTCCAACTCATTTTTTTTCTTCATAGTGAGCCTTACTTGGTAGCGGAATCCCGGCTCACTTAGTTGGTAGCAACCGGCCACGACTTTGCTAACACTGCACATGCCAAGCACACACAATGTTAGCACCATTTCTAGTCAAGGTGTCCAACCCACCTTGACTCCCCCAACTCATTACCCGGAACCCGTAAATCGGAACTCCCACAAAACACATGGGCATGCCACTTGGTGGCACGGGGCGGCCTTCCACACATGTCCAAGCTCCCAAGGGTGCTACTAATCACCCCCGGAGCTAACCGCCCTTATCCATTGTCCAACTTCCCACTAGTCCCCTTCCACTCTTGTTTCTCACCCCATTCGGGACTTTGCCGGAAATCCTCCCGGAATCCGGCACTAGTTTTCCCGGGGACTAGTTTGGAGCGGGACTCTTTCCAACCCAATGTTGCGGGATGCTCAAGAGCATCCCACAATGCCCAAGATGTAGGAGTGAGGCTTCCTTTCTATGCTTCACCTTCTTGAGCCATTCCCGGTCACTCCCGGGAACCGGCACTACTTATCACGGGGACTAACTTGGAGAGGGACACTTCCCTACCCCATGTTTAGAGAGGCTCCAAAGCACTCTCTACTTTCCACAAGGTGCGGGAGTGAGGCCCCATCCCAAGCCTCACCCCTTGGAGCCACCCCGGCTCCTCAAGGTACCATGTCCAAGTGAGGAGGGAGACCACCCCTCCTCATAGTACTCTCTGGAGTCTTCGGTAGGCCCCCCCCTCTTGTGTTCAGGGGCCTTCCGTGACACACTTTTGTTTTGGAAGACCACCCGTTTTTGCCTTAGCCTCAAAAACGGGCCGTATCTTCTTCTCGGGCTAACTTGTAGCTCAGTTATCCAAATGGGACGTGCAAGCCCATTTTCGACATCTACTCTTTGAGTAGATGTCGATAGACTCCTCACTTGTCCCAATCGGAGCTTCTATACGGGAGCTATGCTCCTCTGAACATTCGGGAGTCCCGGGAGGCAGCAGTCCCGGAGTCCCGAAGTCCCGATGCTTTGGAGAGCCATATCTCCCAAAGCATTGTTTTGCTCTTCACGAGCCTTAGCATTTTGGAAAGCTCTTATCCAGAGCTTTCCAAAGACATGCAACATGCCGCCATCCATGAGGGAGGACATTTTGAGTCCCGAAAGGCAACACTCCCGAGTCCCGGAGTGTCCCGAACGCGCTCCAACTTTGGAGAGTCATATCTCATGACTCACAACTCCAAATCGCGCGTTCTTTGGACCCATGGATGCGTGCTCAAACAAGGTTTCCATGCATGTAAAACACGCCACCAAGTTCGTCCCGAGCACGACGCCATTGCGTGCTGTTTGCTCGGGACTCTCCTTGGTCACCTCACCTTGTCTCTTGCCAAGCCGGGACGTCACTCCCGGAGTCCTCTCGGCTCACCACGGTGTTCGGGCATCCTTTGGAAAGGGATGTGACACTCACCCCCACCAAACAGCGTCGATGCCCTCATCGACAATCTCTCTTGTCGGCAGTACCAAGTTCTTGAGGTAGCCGCCTCCTTGGCACTTGCACTGCGTTCCAGGGTAGCTAGCCCCGCAATGCTCCAAGCCTCCTTTTACTTGGAAAATGGCTAAGTCTCAAAGGTGGCACCTGATAGGTCTAAAGTCCTTTTAACCCAAGGACTTTCCTTGGAAGGACCCACATAAACTAGACCTATCCACTTTGAGACTCACTTGCAATGCCCCCAATGGCCCCAAGTTAGGCTCAACTAGCCCATCATACTCACATGACTTAGGATTGAATTCAAGGCTAACCAACACTTTCTTGGTTGCAACACCAAGCCCTCTTTTCAAACACTTAGGCTCTCAAGTGGTGAACTTTGCTCGCCTAGGGGTAATGCTAAGTCCCGCCCGACCTAGCCTTTGCTTCACTCTACCGAGACATGGGTGATCAAGCCATGCGTTGACGATGGTCAACCCGCAAAGGGCACTTTTATGAGCCCGTGCCACTACCTTGCTCCCGCCCGAGCAAGTCCTAAGCTTAAGAGTCGTGGGGGTTCACCCACTCACAACTCCCAAGCCAAGGTCCCTGTTTTGCAGCATTCCAAGTATTGGCTTCGCGTATCCTTCAACCTCTTCTAACCAACCTAGCAATCCAAAATGAGATTAGGACTCATCTCACTTCCAACATGCAATCAAGGAACTTGCCAGCAACTTAATTGTCAACCAAGTATTACAACATGTGCCATTTGCACCATTTGCACCAAGTGCTAGACAAAACTTAGGCCAAGTATACACAAGTGTGGTGATTCACCCCACTTCAAAGGTTGATGTCCTCATCAATGCTTTTCGGTGTCTTGGATCTCCGTTGGCTTTCATACCTTTCCACCATCTCCTTTACATTGGCCATGTACTTGGCCTCAACTCATGTTGCTTCCTTCTCATGGTACCCCGCCTCTTCACCAAGTATTATTTGCCCTTTTTCTTGGTGATCCGGCAGATTCATAATGCCTTTTACTCCAAACTCCAAGTGATCACCAAGTAGTTCGGGTGGAGGCCGCAACACTTGTTTGCGTTCGGCCTCACCTTATCTTTGTGATATGGCTTGAGTAATGACACATGGAAGGTGGGATGAATCATGGTCTCCGGTGGTAAGTCCAACTTATACACATCCTCAAACAACCGTGTTGCAATGACAAATGGACTCACATACTTTGCCATGGATATGGGAGTCAAGCCATCCGGTAAGGTGAGATTTTTCACCTTCTTCTACACCTTTTAGCCCTCCTCATACTCCTCATGGCGCCGCCCTTTGTTAACTTGTTTCACATATCTCTTTGGGCCTTGTCTAGGTTTTTCATGGTCCTTTTCAATAAGTTGCTATCTCATGGCTACCAAGTCTTTTGCACCTTAGCTTTGTTCCATCTCCGATTGCAATCCATTCAAAAGCTAGGTTGTTAGGCATAAGTGGCTTCACACATAAGCCACCTTGGGCGGCGATTGACTCATAGCACCATGCCTCAATGCATTATGGCTACCAACCGCCAAACCCAAGTAATCACTTCGATCACTTTGGTCTTCGGCAACCCATGGTGCCGGCACCAAACACTGAAAAAGGAGCACCACCTTGTCAAAAGCGGTCACCATCTCTTTTGTTGGCTCCATCCTTGCCAACTACCAAAACCTATCCACCACCACAAAGATGGCGTCACTTCCTCGTGACTCCGGAAGGCTTGTAATAAAATCCATGGAGACACACTCCCATGGACCATCCCGGATAGGCAAAGGCCGTAACAAACCCACGTGGTTTTGATATGGCGCCCGGTTGGCTTGATATTCAAGTGATACAAGTCTTCACATAATGGGCAATGTGTTCCTTCATTTCGGGCCAATAGAACTTCTTTGAAACCAAACATATGGTGGAATTCTCCCCCCTATGCCCGGCCAAGCGGTTGTCATGCTCCTCCTTGAGCACACTCAACCTCCACATGCCCTTTGGAACACACACCCTATTTTGCTTTAACTTGATCATAGATTGATGAAGCCCGATACCTTTGGGCTTCATGCCACACCTAAGTTCACTTAAGAACTTTTGAGCCTCGGGGTCTTTTAAATACGCCTTTCTTATCCGTTTTGCCAAATCACCTTCTCCCGCATACATCACTCTCAAGACTTGCGTGGTATTTGACTTATGTTCACCTTCCAACCTAGTGCATCCGGCGCCCGTTCACTCGGCCCGGCTTGTGAATCAACTCCACATTTATAAGCACTAAGGTAACATGCCACCTCAATTGCTTGGGTGTAACTTAGGCTTATGTTTCAAAGTACTTCAATGAAACATTATTGGTGAATACCTTGATCTCATAGAGACCAAGGTAATGTTGCCATGTCTTCAATCAATGCACCATGGCAACCATCTCCTTTTCATGCGTTGGCCAATTGATTTGAGTGCCTTCAAATTTCTTGCTCTCAAATGCAATTGGCCTTCCTTCTTGCATGAGTACTCCCCCGATGGCAAAGTCTCTTGCATCGGTGTGCACCTCAAAAGGCTTATCAAACTCCGGGAACTTCAATACCGGCGGGGAGGAGAGCTTCTCCTTGAGTTTTTTTTTTCTTTTTCAAATGCTTGCACACATGAATTGGTCCCATCCAAGGCCAAGTTTTTCTTAAGCAAACCGGACATGGGCTTAACAATCTTGGAGAAGTTCTTTATGAACCTCCCATAATAATAGGCCAACCCAAGCAATGACTTCACTTCCCTTTGTGAAGTGGGTTGGCTCCCCTTCTTGATGGCTTCCACCTTCTTGTCCTCCGGTTTGACACTTTGCCCCGTTATGATTTGTCCCAAGATCTCCATCTCTAGCAAGCCAAACTCACTCTTCTCCCCATTTGCATGTAACTTATTGTCCCTAAGTTTTTTGAGCACAATTGCAAGGTGCTATGCATGCACTTCCGCCGTTTTGGAGATCACCAATATGTCATGAATGTAACGATGACAAGCCCATCCATCTCTTAATGGAATATCGTATTCATGAGGGTTGTGAACATTGATGGGACGTTGCACAACCCAAAAGGCATCATCAAAGCCTTCACCACCTCCCAAATACACTTGGGAGGTGTGGAGTTAGAAGTGGACTTATTCCCTTCAACTCCCAAATCGGTCCTTAGCATCATCTAGAACCGGTTTTCCTCTAACTCCTCCAAGTTCACCAAGTTGCTTCTACTCCCTAACATGTTGGGAGCCTTGGTGAACTCAAACTCAATCTCCTTGCCTTCGGGGTTGGCAACCACTCTCAATGGCCACCTCATTATCTTTACCCCATAGATATAAAAGGAAGTCTTACATAAGATGAGACCAATCCCATCCATTTCACAAACCTTGAAGTTTTCCACAAAGGTGAAGTTTTGGCACTTCACTTCTACTTCCGTTGCTACAAGGAACGTTTGGTGAGGCTTGCCTCTTTGCAAACCTCATTTAGATGAGCTTGCTTACTCAAATGCAAGCCCATCCTCTTCGATGCTTCAGGACTTATGAAGGAGTCGGTTGCCCTTTTGGTTAGGAGCAATGCATTGCCATGTGGCCCTCTTCACCACAATTCAAACAAGTAATGTAACTTGTCTCTTTCTATTATGGACTTGTCCCCACTTTGGGCTTGTCCTTGGCAAACTTGTCCTTCCCATCCTTGGAAGGCCTACTCTCACCACCCTAAAGCTTTTGCCAACCATTTTTCTTATGTTGACTCTTGGATAGTAATTTGCCTTGCTTTCCGGTTGAGGCCTCCTCTTTAGAGGCCTTTTGGTGACCTTCATCATCACCAATCCCTTTTGCCAACTTGAGCAATTTGGCACAAGTCTCCGGCAATCTCGGCATCTTGAATAATGCCCGCTCCACCCAACCTTAGAGTCCATTGAAGAAAATGACCTATTTGGCCAATTCATCTAACTTGGGAGCACATTCAAATGTGCATTGAAATCCTTCACATAGGCATGAAGAGTGCCCGTTTGCTTCAATTGCACAAGGGCCATGCCATCCCGAATCTCTTGGTACTCCGGGGTGAAGCGATCACTTAGGATCCCCTTGAAACCGGTCCAAGTCAAGTTGCTCACACCCGCGTTCTCATCCCGGTAACAAGTCCACCACAAAAGAGCATGCTCTTTCAAGAAGGTCACGGTAATGTTGATCTTGTCCTCTTCACGAGCTCTTTGGGCCTCAAAGTTGAGCTCAAGTTCCACAATGAAGTCCTTGACCTTGTTTACCTTGCCCAATCCCGTGAAGGAAGAGGGCAAGTTGGTCTTGCACAACTTGCGGGAAGAAGGGCATGATGCCCTTCCCTTGAGCTCCTTAATCTCTTCTTCCAAGACTTGAAGAGTTTTGACAAGCTCATTGAACCATTCATCTCGTGCCTTCCGCTTGTGGCCGTGTTTCCGGGAACGGGACTTAGAGGATTTTCTTCCTCCTCATGGTGAGTAACCTCCTCACCACTAGCAACTTCTCTTGGTTCCCCTTGCTCCTCTTTTATTTCCATCCGCACATTCGATGGACCTAAAGAAGACTCCTCATGAGGGCCAACCCCCGGCCTCAAAGGCTTGACTACGTGTCTTCGGGCCACATCGCGAGCTTCCGGCCTCTGGTGCCATCCTACTCTTGATTGGATCCCGTTGCGTAGCCTACTCTGATACCAAGTGTCGCGACCCTAATTACTCCAACTCATTTTTTTTCTTCATAGTGAGCCTTACTTGGTAGCGGAATCCCGGCTCACTTAGTTGGTAGCAACCGGCCACGACTTTGCTAACACTGCACATGCCAAGCACACACAATGTTAGCACCATTTCTAGTCAAGGTGTCCAACCCACCTTGACTCCCCCAACTCATTACCCGGAACCCGTAAATCGGAACTCCCACAAAACACATGGGCATGCCACTTGGTGGCACGGGGCGGCCTTCCACACATGTCCAAGCTCCCAAGGGTGCTACTAATCACCCCCGGAGCTAACCGCCCTTATCCATTGTCCAACTTCCCACTAGTCCCCTTCCACTCTTGTTTCTCACCCCATTCGGGACTTTGCCGGAAATCCTCCCGAATCCGGCACTAGTTTTCCGGGGACTAGTTTGGAGCGGGACTCTTTCCAACCCAATGTTGCGGGATGCTCAAGAGCATCCCACAATGCCCAAGATGTAGGAGTGAGGCTTCCTTTCTATGCTTCACCTTCTTGAGCCATTCCCGGTCACTCCCGGGAACCGGGCACTACTTATCACGGGGACTAACTTGGAGAGGGACACTTCCCTACCCCATGTTTAGAGAGGCTCCAAAGCACTCTCTACTTTCCACAAGGTGCGGGAGTGAGGCCCCATCCCAAGCCTCACCCCTTGGAGCCACCCCGGCTCCTCAAGGTACCATGTCCAAGTGAGGAGGGAGACCACCCCTCCTCATAGTACTCTCTGGAGTCTTCGGTAGGCCCCCCCCCCCTCTTGTGTTCAGGGGCCTTCCGTGACACACTTTTGTTTTGGAAGACCACCCGTTTTTGCCTTAGCCTCAAAAACGGGCCGTATCTTCTTCTCGGGCTAACTTGTAGCTCAGTTATCCAAATGGGACGTGCAAGCCCATTTTCGACATCTACTCTTTGAGTAGATGTCGATAGACTCCTCACTTGTCCCAATCGGAGCTTCTATACGGGAGCTATGCTCCTCTGAACATTCGGGAGTCCCGGGAGGCAGCAGTCCCGGAGTCCCGAAGTCCCGATGCTTTGGAGAGCCATATCTCCCAAAGCATTGTTTTGCTCTTCACGAGCCTTAGCATTTTGGAAAGCTCTTGTCCAGAGCTTTCCAAAGACATGCAACATGCCGCCATCCATGAGGGAGGACATTTTGAGTCCCGAAAGGCAACACTCCCGAGTCCCGGAGTGTCCCGGAACGCGCTCCAACTTTGGAGAGTCATATCTCATGACTCACAACTCCAAATCGCGCGTTCTTTGGACCCATGGATGCGTGCTCAAACAAGGTTTCCATGCATGTAAAACACGCCACCAAGTTCGTCCCGAGCACGACGCCATTGCGTGCTGTTTGCTCGGGACTCTCCTTGGTCACCTCACCTTGTCTCTTGCCAAGCCCGGGACGTCACTCCCGGGGTCCTCTCGGCTCACCACGGTGTTCGGGCATCCTTTGGAAAGGGATGTGACACCGGAGAAGACCCCGAAGGAGACAGGGACTTCACATCCCCTCAGCAGCGACTTACCGGAGAGCACCGAGGTAGAGGCTCCCCGGGTAGTCGAGGTAGAGGCTCCCCGGGTAGTCGAGGCAGAGGCTTCCCGGGTAGTCGAGGCAGAGGCAACCCGGGTAGTCGAGGCAGTTCCCCGGGCAGGGGAGGAGGTCTCCCGAACAGCAGAGGAGGATACCAGGGTAAGAAATCCCTCTCCCATTTCCCCGGACCGGACCGTGGACCCCGACAGCAGGAGTCCTAACCCTGCTGCGGAGGCCACGATCCAACCAGGACCGGAAAGGGAAGCCGGCACCCGGCAACCCGGACTGGGCATAGAGATTCTGCGCAGCACCCCCGCCCGGATCCGGTCGTCCCATTGGAGCCATCTGATCTCGGGGCCCTCCCCGAGAAGGCACTGCCCGCGGAGATCATCCCCCTCATCCACGAGGACTTGATCGAGGTCCCGGAGATCGGGGAGGCCCTCCCGGACACCTCAGCCCCGATGCCTTCTGGAGACACTGAGATCCTTGGGAGTGAGGATACTGCTCCAGCGCTCCAGAAGACGGGGAACGAGGAGGAGGAGGTCACTTCCCAACCCGGGTTGGGAGCACAGAAGGTCGCGACTACCGAGATCGCCGAGGCTTCCGAGGAGGTGCAAAGTAGGATGGGCGGGGGGGGAAGAACCAAGGCCGAGTCGATTGAGGGCGGATGCAGCTGGCCGAAGATAGGGTTGGATTTCGGTGCCTTTATGGCAGTAGGAGAATGACGGCGCTAGAGTGTCAGAGGCTAGATTTAGAAAGATTCCCTGGCACATGGTTTTGTCCTCTCTGGGATGCCGGGGAGGATCCGCTACTTAGCCGAGGGGAGGATACTCCTCGGGGTCTTTTTGTGATTCTCGCAATACCCTAATCCAAAGGTGCAAGCACGCCTCTTTCTCATCTCCCTCGTGTGTGTGCGTGTGTGTCGATTGTGTGTCCTTCTCCTTTTCTGTCTTGTCTCTTTGGGTCGGGGTGTTTGCAGAGTCCAGAGGACCCTTGCTATCCGGGCAAGAGAGAGAGCGGTTCCGTCCTTGAACGGAGAGTAGTACGGGAGGTAGAGAAGCTGACAGGGGAGGAGTGCGGCTAGCGAACGGCACTTGCCACTTAGGGTTTGGTCCGGTCTGTCCGTGTAGCGTCGGGATTACAGCGCCCGGGGAAGGGATTCCGGCCGCTCAACCGACTCCCGAGAACACCATCGGTTGAGTCCCCTAGATCGCCAAGTCCGGGTAGGCGAGGTTTGTCTCGTAGGTGATAGCGGTGAACTCCGGGCGGTCGCACCATCCCCGATCCGAAGAACCGGGATCTACTAACCCGGGTAGTAAGTTGTGATAACCGGACCATAGGAGAACCGGATACCAACCTTTGTGACATGCGTGTGGATTTAGAGTCGGGCGAGAGAGGGAGGTATAAGGGAAGTTCCTAACAGGGTAAGGAGAGAGAGAGTCTCGGTGACCTTTCCGGTCACGTTAATCAACGGGAGAAGTGGCCTAATCCCCCACCGATCTAAGTCCGGGAAAATCCCTCCGAGGTGAATACAGAGGCTAAATTAAACCACAAAGACTAAACACCCTCCTCTCTCCGTCCAGGCGGCTCTTCCGGGACAGGATATAGGGCATGAGAGGGGATAGGATAGAACCCGGATAGCACAAATCCGGGTTAGCTAATCAGTGAAACTGTTGCGTTTGCACTTCACAGGATCTCCGTGGAACGAATACTCGGGTTCTTGTTTAGGAAACCTCTTTTACCGTGAAAAAGGGTTATCCGGGCACGAATCGGGAAAGCACGTTACGACAGGTTCTCCCAATCGGCCGTAACTTCCCCTTCATCCACCGGCCTCAAGGCCGTCCTCCTCGATCCGAGTTCCGGCCTCGGTCGGGTTCGTGGGAGAGGGGACGGGACGGAAGGATGATTACCTCGACGCGCGTCCGCGGTGGGGTTGCCTCCGGAGCCGGCTCCTCTGGTGCGTCGGGTGGAACGTCCCCTTCGTCTGATCCGACCTCGTCCTCCTCCTCTTCCGAGTACACGGCCTTGCTATCCGTACTCTCCTCCGACTCGAACACGCCGTTGTTTTTGCGACGGCAGTAGCGATCTCATAGTTCGACTCCTCCTCCTCCGTCAACACCTCCTCCTTCTTGTACAGGTGGTAAAGAAAAGGAGTAATAGGGCTAGGACGGGTTTTACCTACGTTCTCCGCAAGCCGGGCGACCAAGTCGCGGATGATCATCCCCCAGTCCGTCTCCCGTTCGCCGCGCAAGGAGCCCAGGACGGTGTTGGCCAGCCGTACGGTGATCCGGTGCGGCTTCTCTCCGTGAATAATCGGCGCCAAGAACTTGATGACGGCGCGCTCCCTCGGATTCCTGCAATCCTCGATCGAGTAGCCATTGTTCTTGTGCGGATCCCCGTGGAACGCCTTCTTCGCCCACTTGTGTTTCCGGCCGCACAACCCTACTCCGTTGTTTACGGTCAGGCCTTAAACAGCTCTCCAGTGCTCGGCCGTCCAGGAAGCCGGCTTCCCTCTAACCGTCCCCTCGAACTGGTTTGGCGCGCCGACCTTGATCTCGCGCACCATCTCCGCGTCGCGCAAACCCCAGGGCGTATCCAGCAGGCCGGCTAACCCCATCCTCTCGAGGTCTTCCGTCAAGGACTTCTTCTCATTCTCCTCGATCGGAATACACGGCGACACGAGCTTGATGGAAATCTTCAGCTCCTCTTGCTCCTGAGCGGAAGTAGACGCCGTTCCTGCCATCGGAAAGAAGTGCGCAAGGAAATAGAGAGTCGCCGGGCTGAGATCGGCCAGTGGGCCGGATCGCAGCTAAGGACGGAAAGCAGGAAGACGGAGGGCAGGAGCGCAAGACGACAAGGGGCGCAGAAAACGAGGAGGCAGGTGACGACAAGGGCGGACGGGTTGCCTTATATCGAGGGGGCCGGAGTTAAGTCCGACCATCATGACATGGTCCGCCGCCATCATATTCTCCCCCGTACGGAGTCGCCTTCTAGATTTCTCGCCATTATTAAATTCTTCGCCACTCCGTCCTTCACCTACCATCATAACTCCTAATCCGTCCTCTTACAGCACGTCCTAGCCGTACGGGGACAGAGTACGGATTGGCAAATCCATCCTACTTAACACAAACTAGAGTTTAACTAATTCCTTTATTTGTAAAAACGTAATTGCCTTATACTATACGGCTTAGCAAATGCATAGGTCGGATTCTAGACACTATACTTATTCTTAATGCGCATTAGAACATAATGGCCAAAAATCGAAAAAACGGGGTCCGACAATACATCTAGCCGGTTTGGTGCAAGAGGAGGAAATATTAGACATCCCCGATCATTTCACCCGTGAGATAGCCGAGGAAGTTGTAGTAAATGCCGTCCCAGCCAAAACAACATTACACCACGAAACCATCACAGGATGGACACACGGTGCTAAAGAGAGAGTACTGCTAGTCAATCTCGGGATGGAGGACAAGCCCAAGTACATCAAGATTAACACCGATGCACCTCCAGCTATCAAACAAGCGGCCATTGACTTGTTCCACGAGTACCGGGATATATTTGCCTGGAATTACGAGGACTTAAAAGGTATACCCAATGCCCTGGCCGAGCACACCATCAACCTCATCCCTGGAGCAACCCCGGTGCAACAGCGGCAATATAGTATGAACCCGAATTACGCGGCTCGGGTCAAGGCCGAGCTTGACAAATTACTCCACGCTAAGTTTATCTCCCCCGTGGACGCGGCACTTTGGCTCTCCCCCATGGTAATCATCCCCAAGAAAAATGGCACGCTGCGCATATGCGTGGATTTCAGGAAACTAAACTCGGCAACAAAAAAGGATCATTATCCGCTGCCATACATGGAGGAGATCATCGACAAAGTAGCAGGACACGAGATGTACTCATTCCTAGACTGCTTTTCGGGATACTACCAAGTGGCCATGGCAGAGCAGGACAAAGGCAAAACAGCCTTCCCCACGAAATGGGGACCATACCAGTTCGAGCGGATGCCCTTCGAGGCCAAAAACGCACCCATGACATTTCAACGTGTTATGGAACTAATCTTCAGACCATACCTTAAACGATTCTTCTGAATCTACCTGGACGTTGGAACCGTTTACGGGAAAATGGTAGACCACGTGGCACACCTCCGACAAATCTTCCACGCGTGTAGAGCCAACGGGGTAAGCCTCAACGCGGATAAATGCATGTTCCTGTACTTCGCCGGGGTGATCCTCGGTTACATAGTATGTAAGCATGGTAAACTCCACGACCCCGAAAATATCAAAGACATCCTGGACATGACACCACCGTTGAATCAGAAGGGCCTACAAAGGCTTTTGGGCTTGGCACAATTCAACCAAATCTACATCGAGAAGCTGGCCCACATCACCGCCCCGATCACCGCATTGAACCACGCCAAGAATGCAAACCCCCGGGACTGGACACCAGAAGCACAGGCAGCACTGGAAAAGATAAAACACGCCTATTCTAACGCACCTATTCTCATTGCCCCGGATGGGTCCAAACCGTTTCACGTCCACACTGACACATCCAACATTGCCGTGGGAGTAATGCTAGCCCAGAATATCAATGGCAAACACGATCAACCCCTGGCTTATGCCAGCCGGCTACTCAACCGAGCTGAACGAAACTACTCCACTACGGAACGTGAGGCTTTGGCAATGATCTATGCTGTCAAAAAATTTAGACATTATCTCCTCAGAAAGAAATTCCGGTTCATGGTTGATCATCAGAGTTTGTCGTTGGGTGGCACGATGGATTATGATACTACTCGAATACGATTTCAAAGTAGTATATGTCCCAGGGAAGCGACACATCGTGGCAGACTATCTGTCCAGGGATACCAACACCACCGCGGAGGGGATCGACGACTCCTTTAACGAGGCTTATGTACAGGCCGCCCAAATCACAACGGACCCCAAGGAATGCAAGGAGGACAGGAGGATGAATATTATTCAGTATCTCATCGCGGGCATAACCCCCATGGGCATGACCGGAACACGCAAGATCAGCTTCGTGCAGACAACATTACCATACACCGTGGTCCAGGGGAAACTATACAAACGGGCCTGTCAAGGAAATTTGGCTGTGCGTATCGGCTCAGCAACAGCAACAAATCATCGAGCACCTCCATGATGGACCCGCCGGAGGACACTAGGGCCCAGACACCACGATCAAAGAGATACTCTCCACCAAATACTGGTGGCCAATACTTCACAAGGACGTGTTTCACTACGTCAAGAACTGCCACGCGTGCCAAATCTCCACGACAAATTTTCAGCACCAAGGCAAGGTGCCGTTAAAATCAATACCACCCCTGGGACCGTTTCAGAGATGGGGGTTAGATTTCGTAGGAGCAATCACGCGAGCGACACGCCAGGGGTACAAATATATCCTCGTTGCCACGGATTATACCACAAAGTGGGTCGAGGCTAAACCCCTACGAACCAACACCACGGTCGTTACAGCCTCGTTTATCTACGACAGCATAATTACAAGGTTTGGATGCCCCCTGGAGATCGTATCGGATCAAGGCACACACTTTGTGAACACGGTCATACAAGACCTCCTCGACAACCACGTCATCAAACATCGCACCAGCACCGTGTATTACCCACAAGGAAATGCTCAAGCAGAATCGACAAACAAGACATTAATCAACATGCTAAAACGGTTTGTGCACGCAAACCAGGCCAACTGGGACGATTGCTTACCAGCTGCATTGTGGGCATACCGCGTGGCCATCAAAACAGCCACGAATGCCAGCCCATTTGAAATGGTCTACAACACGCAACCACTGCTACCCACGGAGTACATTGTATCGACATTCTAGACACTTCAGCCGAGGGATTACACACCGCACAGGGTGCTGGCAGCCCGCGTCAATGACCTACATCGCCTGGAAGAAATTCGAGCCGAGGCAACCACGCACATACTCCACAAACAGACCTTGGCGGCTCGGCATTTTCAAGGTACACAGCCCCCACGGGTGTTCCAGAAGGGTGACTAAGTACTCTGGTGTCCCATAGACCCAAAACTCAAACGATCGAAGTTTGAGTCGATATGGCATGGCCCCTACACCGTACAATTAGCTCTATCGAACAATACGGTGCTCCTCGTCAACAGTACAAATTACAACCCACACGCCACCATAGTAAACTCTGCAAAGTTAAAACAATATCACACCACGACACCACAGATCACGACAGAATTGAACGTGCAAGATATTCACACGACGCTCGCAGCCGAGGCAAAAGACGTGGAAGACAACGCCGTGGCTCTAAAAATTCCCGAGTCACACCCCACGGAAGACATGGACCCATTGTCCGAGATACAGCACGACCAAGGCATCCGGTCACGCCAGGCACACACCGGGGAGGAGAGACACGGGCAGACTAGCACGGAATCTGAGGGGAAGAGATACACAGAGGGGATCGGGGAACAGACCCAGGGACACGGCAAAACTGCAACAAAGAAGCTTACTTTCAGTCCATGGGACTTAGCCGAAAAAGGGGCCTCCCCCGCCTCGGCCATGCCTATGCACATCCCATGTGCATACATAAGCCACATCCATGTCATCCATGGCCAAAACCCAGAAAGTCACAGTCGCAGCCCGACTACCGAGGCATGGCAAATCAATGCCATAATTACCCCCCAAGATCTCCCCGAGGCATCATCACATTATTATACTACCGAGGCATCATCACCTGATTATACCGCCGAGACCCCATCACTCTATCCTATAAAGGCAGACACCGCTGCCACGGACAGGGACATCATTACCACTCTCGTACCGCCGCACCAAGGGAGAGCTCAAGTACTGAGGGAGCTCCCGAGGAGAGCTCTCATTCTCTCACCGCCGCCTCACCCTTTGTTGCTCCACGCTCCTTGCTTTTTGCCCTATCTGTACTCCTCGATAGCTCCACGTTCGAACTCCCCGGTGTAGATTTCCGTAGCCATGGTGCGTGGTACCCCCAGGGAGCGCAAGCCGCTGCACGTCCCGCGGCAAATTGCGGAGTGGAAGAAATACCCCGACGTGGAATGGCTTACGAAGGCAGGATTACTTCGGTACGCGAATCACCTCCGCAAAAACATTGACCTCAGACACTGCAGGGCATTTATCGCGTCAATGAGGGAAAGGTAGAAGGAGGACCCCAGCAACATGGAGGTGGCCGGGGTCGTGGAGGGAGTCCTCGTACAATACTCCCCGAGATACTTACACCAATTTTTCGGTTGGGACGGCACGGGAGTCACTAGCTGGTCGCCGCAGAGCAGCAGCTTTCCGTAGTTCGACACCACGGTCTACACCGACGGGTATCTAGTGAAAGGGGGCAACAAGTTCGATGTGTATGATATGACACGGAACAACCCCAACATGCCCGACCCGTGGTTTGGAAGAGTCCGTGGCATACTCAGCCAAGTCTTTTTCCGAAATGACTGCAACGCTGTGCACCCGGATCTAATTGCACTGTGCGTCATGGCGAGCCGTGGCAAGAAGAGAAACTGGGGCAGGCTCGTGGACAGGAATGCGGTAAACCAAATCCAAGGGCACGTCCAGAGCGACGAATATGAGAGCCCCATCGCTCTATTCCTGACGCAGTTCATCGGACACTTTTTGGATTACCGCCGGGTAAACCACCACCCCTGGGCCATGGGTACATTCCTTGAGGTGCAACGCGAGGTGGCCAAATCAACACAGCGTGACACCACACCAACTCACCGGGGGAAGCGACCTCGCACCGAGGAGGAGGGTGCACCAGTAAGAGGCCCCATGGAGGTAGCGAGCACATCCACGGCCACGCAGCTCGGCCTCCGCGCCAAGGAATTCGAGGATCAAAAACGCACCATGGAGGCATGTATGGAGGAAATGCTGCATTTCCTCCACACCATGGAGCAGCAGCAGCAGACAGCCGCGACCAGGTACAAGGAATGGGAGACTCGCCACAAGCGCCACATGGCACAGCTGGTGCAGACAACCCAAGCCATGGCTCGCAAGTCCATGGAGGAGTACAAGCTGGAGGCCCAGCTTCACGCCAAACAACTCCAAGGGCACGTAATCTCCCTGCAGAACCAACTCGACGCGAGAGACTTGGAACTGCAGGCCGCCATGGAGAGGTCCCGGACTTTCGAAGACCAGAGCACCAGGGACAGGGAACAAATTGAGCCCGCTCAAACTACCGAGCTCGTGGCCAAATGTAAGGCCTTGACCGAGGAGTTGGCCCTCACATCCACGGGCCCGCCCACCAGCGCCGCGGACATGGAGACAATGCAACGGCATCGCCAGGAGGTGGAGAATGCCAGGGAAAATTTCAAAGCCAACAAAGTGGCTTGGACCAATCACGCAGCCAGAGTAATAGCTACCACAGCATACCAGATGTTGCGGTTCACACCACCCTCGGCTGAGGATCCCTCCGCGGCGTTTCTCAATCAATGCACGGGTGGGGCACTGGTAGCCCTGGAATTAGAGGGCTCCGACAACAACTGGGGCAGCCAAGGAGAACCTTTCCTCGGAGAGGATGAAGAAGGCACGCAGCCTCAACCCATGGAAGAACTAAAGTTGAGACAACCCCGGACATAGAACCACGAGGAGGATTACGACGACACACAGGAGGAGGACACCCGCGAGCAGCAAGCCCACGGACAGCAAACCCACACACAAGCCGAGGACAGGGAAATGGATACCAATTACGGGGGTGCATTGTACCAATTCTCGACACAGATAGGAGAGGAGAGAGTGGACATACCTGATGGATGCACCGATCAAAAGCAGACGCCACACCAGTCTCCACGACAGCATACCTCGGCAAATTCCACCCAATATCATCTTCCAGTTCTGTCACCACCGACACAGTATGAGTCCCCGGTGCGGCAAAACCCTGATGGCACCTATCTGTGGCCGACGCAAGCTGAATCCCCGTTAGCTCACTCGGACCCCTTGCCCACGTTCTCCCCGTTGCGGGTAATACCCTCACCGCTATCCCTCGCACGACACAGGAAAATCCTCCTCCAGGAGGAAGAACAGGAAGGGCGGAACATCGAGGACGAAGGTGAGGCAGGCGATGAGTCCTCGGAGTCAATGCATTTTGTGTTGCACTACTTCCACTTAAATCCCAATCTTGCCACGCATTATACAAATTCCGAGGCAACAGGACGTCAGTGCCCTGCATGCAACAGGACTTTGGGAGGTACAGTATTTGATGTGTATACCCACGCAGTCAATTTCCGCGTGAACCACGTTCTAATGCATCGAGCAGTGGCCGAGGCACTTCGCCGATTATACAACGGCGAGGAACCCCCTCGTAGCCGCCGGCAATTTCGACGGAAACAGGCCAGACCGAACAGGAGGCCCGCCCCCACGCGCCGCTGAACCAGCAATTCGAGGACGAATTGCACTCTGCGAAGGAAGGCAAAATGTTACCCGCCACCACGGGTATCATCACCGAAGACGAGCAGCCACGGGGAGACCAGGGAATTAACAACCACCATGGGGCTCGAGGCAGATGACACAATGACCAGAGGACCACGGGGATCGAGACCACGGACGCAGGCAGTTAAGGCTGAAGAACAACGCAGCTGCTTAGGTTTTATTATAAATAGAGATAGAGTTACAGAATAATCAGTTCCCTGTAGTGCACGAATGTAGTCATAGCCACGAGCGCATTGCCGCAATCTTTGTAACTCTTTTGGCACTCACGATTCAATGCAAACAGGACTCAGTCCAATTCTTCTCTAAACCCCGACTCTATTTGCACTCTTCCCCCCCTTCGGCTTATATTCTAACTCCTAGTTCCTGCAACCAACCGCAGCACCGTGAGAGTCGTTGTGTCGAAGCAGTTGTGTCTCTGTGTGCAGTACATGGTCGGGAAACCACCCTCGCCAATCTGCCACTTGAGAGTCTGCGCCACCCCGAGTAATCACCGTGGCCGTGGAGTCACACCATAGACGAACGCCGCAGCGGGCTATAACCCTGGAGCTGGGTCCGACGGAGCAATACCACGGCCTCGTTGGACAGACCCCTCGGCTAGGCTAATCACTCAGTGATTACGGCCGTGGGTCAACGGCTGCCACAACCTACCCGGGCCCGCGCTTAACCACGGTTGAAGCCCGCGAACCCGGTTCTTACCCTGATTATTGGTCTTCCCCCGCCTTCCCTGCACCTCGGGAACCTCCATACTTGTACCCCGGCTAACACACTGTATAGTTTCGTTTAGCTTGAATCAGTTGTCGGCTAGCATAATAGATCGGGTGGTCACTTCCTTTCGCATGCTTTTGGCTGAGGACTGAAACGAGTGCCACATTTGATGCATCGACATAAACATGAAACAATTCTTTCGATCTTGGCGCTATTAAAATAGGTGCATTTGTTAATTTTCTTTTCAGTTCTTCAAATGCCTAAGTGCATTTCTCTGTCCAAATCGGAATGACACCTGGTTCAATCCTTTTTAATAATGTGGTTATTGGATTGCAAAGAACTGCAAATAAATGTATAAATCTCCTATGGGGGCAAGCATCCTAGGGTGGTCCGCTAGGAACGTCACACTGTCAGTTTTTACTGAAGAAGAGTTTTTTAGACGTCCTAATAGGGTTCATTACAATCTTTTTTTATAGTTAAATTTTCCTAACATATTCCATTATACCTTGCTTTTGTGATATTCAAATCTACTATTTGAATTAAGTGATGATTTCTAGTCCTTGAAGTGGAATTCACAAATGTGTTGTCGACTGTCACAGGTTGGGCTCGTGCATTTAGGAACTATTTAGGAATATTATTAATTGCTTGTTTTTGAGACAGTTTGTTTAGAATGGTTCGTAAGTGGTTAGGCTATCTAGATTTGCTATTGAAATTGGTAAGGGGCTAATTTTTGATTTTTGGGAAATTATTGAAGTTGCCGGAACTAGGACCTTAGGGGCACTGGAATTTAGGAAAGAAAACCAGTATGTTTTTTGAATGAGGCTTGTTTTGAGGAAAAGAGTTCTCTCTCCTCTAACGGCTTCCATGGGCAAAATATTCCAACTCCTTGTCCTCATGTGGATAACGGCCATGGAACTTCAGACCTTCCTGTGAAACTGGGAGTTCCAGACGTATACGTTCCTGCCGAACTTCGAATCGCGATCGTCCGATTGGCATCGTCCGTGCATGTTACGACAGGCTTCCTTTTCTTCCAAGTTCACGATGCAACCTGTATTGTCTCCTTCGTCTACATCGACACACCTTCACCGCAATTTTATGGTTAGTTTTTGACAATTATCGCTATGGATTGTAGGAGGTGTGTCTCGCTTGATCGTGCTCAGGCGTTGATTACCGATTTCTTTCACCAACTTCACAATGGAGAAGAATCTAGTACTAGTCGATTTGAGTTTCATCAGACTTTGATAACCGATTTCTACCACGAATAGGCGGAATCTCCAACAGTCTCGCAATCGCAATCTGTTTCCGAACTTAGCCTTTCCGAAAGCGAATTTGTTTCGAGCAATGAGCGTGAATCCCCAATGTCCCTTCATACTTTGTCGTTCTCTGAATGCACACACATTTCTCAGAATTTAAATTTGCAAGATTTGAATACGAATTTGAGTTAGAGGTGGAGTCTCAAATGCAAAAGTGTTTGTGGTAGGAATCGGTAAGTGCTGAATTGCCCCTTCCTTTGAAACCAGGATCAAAATTGTGTATGGTAGGCCTCTCCCGTGGAGGTAGCTGTGATTGTCGGATTGCGCCGTATTGAGTAGAAGGACGAAAGAGGAGAATTCAGTGAGTGATGTTGCAAGCTGATAAGTGGGTGGTGATTTTGATGCGGGACCTGCTGGACCAGCGGTTTAGGGTTTTAAGCGGAGCTTCCCAGTGCAGGGCTTCGGGGGTTTTAAGCGGAGCTTCCCAATGCAGCGCTTCGGGCCGTCCCGAGCGCAGAACAAATTCTGCTTGTACGTAGTATGTACTAGTTAATTTGTTATTGGTACCTTTGAAATCAATATATCCCATTTTTGATAGGCATGGCACCTTGTAGGGATGATCGTCGTGTTGGGCAGGGGACTCGTAACCGCCTAGTAGCTCAAAGGGATGCTGCTGTGATTAGAGAGAAAGCAACTTCTAGGCAAAAATTGTGTCGTCAGAGGAAGATTGCTAGATTGTTGTCTGCTTGTTGTAGTGCTGCTCAAAGTGATCGACCTGTAATTGATATCCAGAGGTCAAGTACTCGAGCTGCGAAAGATTGGGCTCTTAGATGGTTTGAGGAAACGAGTGGAAGTGGATTAGAGTATCAAAGAGCCTTGATTCCTAAGATTTTGAAACATAGCATTTGGCAAAGTGTCATGCCTAGTTACTTTGATATGGAGGTAGCGCATACTACACTTGCCATTATTTCGCATGGTTGTCAGTTTATCAAAGGCTGTCGCTTCAAAGACCAACCACGTTCAAGAAATGTCCTCATTCCAATGCTTTTGAGCTCCAGCGGTTTTAGTGCTAGACAGACTAGCCTCGTGACTGGAATACACAGACGGAACCTGCACTCCGGTTTGGTGAGGAGGTTAGTACTAGAAGCAAAGTCTGACAAAAGCTTGTGGGCAGTTTGTGGAAGGCAAAGGCGAATTGACACTCTACCTCCCCACGTTACGAAGTTGGTGGAGGAATTTTGGACTTCTAATACAAGAATTAGTCCAAACAGGAAGGATGTGGTTCGAAAGCGCATCGGAGTGAAGGAGTGGATAACTCATCCCACGCATCACCTTACCGAATCTCAGGTGGGTGCGGTTTGAGAAGGATTGAATTTGTTCGCTTGAAATTAATCTGTTTGATGTCCTAGCTAGAGTTTATGCTTCTAGAAAACGAAATTGTTTCTCTCAATGTATTTTTCCTAAGAGCTCCTTATCTCAAATCTCTTTGAGTGTTCGGTCTCGATGGTGTTTATTTCGACATGTGTAGGTGTTCATTGCTTGTTTCCCTTCAAAGTATTCATTTGCTGGTTTTACTTGATTTCTTCCTTTTGTGCACAGTACTAGTTGGATTCATTATGTAGGTTTTTTACTCTGTTTTGGTTTCCTTTACTTGTTTCCTTTTGAAGTATTATGTAGCTGGTTGAATTCATCACTTCCTTTTTCGCACAGTAATGGTTCGATTCATTTTGTCGAACCCTGTTCTCCAATATTTTTGTTTTTAGCAATTAATTAGGAGTAAAAGGGTAATTTTAGCAAGTAGAAATAAAAATCGGTCTGCTTAAACCGGTTTGTAGGTAGTAATTTTGTGTTAGGATTCCTCCGGCTAACCTTAGGGGATTTTAGAGCCTACCGGATACCCGTATTGATATCCGGCTGATACCCTGAGATGCCCGGATGGGCGGTTCTCCTACCGGATTGATGACCGGGCCGCCCGGTCGACCGAGGGAGAAAGGGCCGAAACTTCGCGGGCGCCCGGCTGTAACCACGGCGGCTCAATGATGACCGGGTAATTCCCGTGTACGTCTCGAGTGCGGGGTGATGATGTCTCGGAAGGAGAACTCCGGTTTGTTGTTATTAGGAGCCGCCGCCTCCATTCTCGGCCATTCCCCGCGTTTTGAGAGATCGAGCAATCTTGAGCGCCAAAGCAATCCGCGAGAGTTGGAAAAGCGAAGTTCGGTGAGGTTAGGGTTTTGGGAAGTAGGGTTTCTACCGAGTCGATCCGGGAAGGCGGGGAGAGAGTATTTCGGCGGTTTGCAGGAGAGTTGAACCGAGCAATGCCGAAGAGGAGGGAAGTCGTCCCATGGCGACCGGGATGCCGATCCCCTCAAGTCGGTGAAGCCGCAGTGCCCGAACTTCCGCCGCACTGAGGCGGAGGCGAGGAGGACCTCCTCCGGATGGGGTGCGCGGGTCATCACGATGCCCCGTGGGATTTGGCGGATCGAGGCCATCATCGAGAGACCGTCACCCACCGCTTCCCGAGATGTACGTGTCGCACACCCTGCAGGTGCCCACGGAGGGGCGGTGCCCATGAAGGTCGAGGAAGTGTCCCCGCCCGTTCGGGAAGAGCAGGGATCCCGATTGATGGTGGCGTTCGGAGGACAGAGAGGAAGACCGAGATGTAACTCCCCTCGGGAGGTGACATCCCGAGTGAAGTAGGGCTACCCGGTCCCTCCGAGGTGGAAGAGGCGGTAGAAGGAGAGGTTAACCCCTCTCAACAACCGGATGAGAATCCGGTGGACGGTGTCACGGGAGAAGAGGCGGGACTCCCGAGCAAAGTTGAGGAGGTAGTACCTCACCCGGAGGCCCAAGTCAACGAGGTGGGAGATCCGGGCAAACAGGACCCAGCGAGAATGAACCCGTGGCCCCTCGGGAACAAGCAAGAGGAGCCCGTGGTCCTCTCGGGAAGAAGTGGAAGCCCAACCCGTGCCCCCTCCATCGAAGTTGAAGGCACTCCGGGACGGTGGAAGAGAGCGGAGGACACAAGAAAACCCGAGGTTTTACATCGACACTGGTCGATCAAAGAGGCAGTTCCCCTCCCCGCGAGTGGAAAGGCACTCCGGGGGGAATACCCCGCCGCGGACCCCTCGAGCCGCCCCACGCCGCCGGAAGAAGATATTAATTAATAAATTAGTTAGGTTAGAGGTAGCTAGAAATAGTAGATGCCCTTTTGGCCACTCACCCGGGAATCTCGGAGGCCCGGGAATTCCGGATCTGATAGGGTTTCCGGGAAATCCGGAACCCTCTGACTTACCGAAGACTCTGCGGAGTCCTTCGGGTCTTTTCTGCGATCCACCTCTGTGAGTAAAGGTTCAATTTGCATCTGAAACCTTGCGTCCTTGCTGTGCATGTGTGAGTGATTTGCTTGGTATTTTGTGTAAAGTGAGGATTGAAAACCGGTTGTGGGTACAGGAAGTCCCTTGTTGGTCTGGTAGTTACGAGTCTGAGATATCCGAGGAGGGGATAGCCGGAGGAGTAACGCCGTCAGTAAGAGGTCCCAGTGAGAGGAGTCCGAGCGTCCTGGAGGTGTTTAGCGAGTGCCAAGGGGGGTTGTGATTCCAACCGGACTGGACAGAGGAGTTGGGATTGGCGAGTAAAGCCACCCTGCATAACCACCCCCCGGATGGGATATTCGGGTGAGGAAAGTCCACGACGGGAGTTGCACGTAACCCCGGTGCCGCCTAACCCCAAAGATACGTTAGTAGAAATCTCGTGGGCGGGGTAGTGGGATGCTACTCACTCTGCACCGGATCACAAGTTGTGTCGCCCAGAGAGAGAAGGAGAGAACCGGATTTGCCGGTGTGACCTACCGTTTAAACAAATCACCCGACGGTAGCGCTTGGGATTGTTGTAAGGGAGGAACCCCGGGTAGAGAGAGAGAGAGAGAAGGATACGAGTATAGGTGAAACTCCAGTCACCCTAATCAACCGGAGGAGAGTGCCCATTCCGTGCTCTGTTAAAAACTTACAGGGAGAACCCCTCCAAGGACTTACGGAGGTTAAATTAAATCATCACTCACTAACATGCCCTAACCGGTCAAAGTAATAGTTTAGTTGGGGAGAGCAACCGGATCAGAATCAACCGGTCACCCTGGGGTTTTGGGTTAAGGAACCAGTCAGGTCTAAACTCTTGCGTTCCCTGATCCGGTACACTAGAACGTGTTGGTCGTTGTAGCGTCAACCCGGTGATCAATCCGGATCTCGTCTTGTCTTCACACTTCACAGAATCTCCGTGGAACGTTACCCGGAAGGTGGACCATCTTGCTAGGTTGTAAGGGTAAATTGAGTTAATTTTGGTCTCCTCGGTTCGGTAACTCACGACACATTTCCTAGGTCATATTTCTTATTTCCCTTGCAATTGTCCTTTGCTCCTTTCCTATTTGAAAGTATTCCTTTGCTCGTTTTACATGATCCCTTCTTTTTTGCAAATTTCTCGTTTGATTTCTTCTGTAGGTCTTTATTCCTGTTTCCTTGTGCATTGGTCCTTTGCTCGTTTCCCATCGCAGTTTTCCTTTTGCTGATTTTTCCTTGATCCCTATCCTGATGTTAGCTCTTTTTGACCTCTAGTTCAATACTCGATCAGTGCCAGAGCCGCGTAGAAGGCCAGTACTTTCTTCTGTAATGATTTTTTTCGTGAAAGCTGTTCACTTTAGCTTGTTTTAAGCATTATTTGCTTGAATGGGCTTGGTGCTAGGGGTAGGGTTTAGGAAAGAAATCAATCCTTGCTACTATCTTATTCGTGGTTGTTGGGATTTTAGCTTTCTTTGTACACCCGATTCAGGGGTGAGCATACTGGGGTGGAGATCGGTGTACGCTCCTTTGAGTCCCTAAAACCTTGGTTTGTAAAGCAAATGAAGGAGTTTAACAGTTGCTGCTGCCGCTACCATGTGCAAATAGGGGAATTGAAGGATGCGCTAAACTCTATGCGGCGAGGAAGTGTTCACAAGAATTGCAGCTGCCAGTGCAATGTCTGCCGACCAGAGGGTGGAACTGGAGCTTGGATGGCATCCGAGTCTACTGTGCAGTCTGTTACTGCCCTGTGTGAATTGGTTTTGTGTTCAAAGGCGGAAGAGCAAGAGTGCCATGCATTAACCTGCATTCGAAGAGATTGTCTGTTGTGTAGGACTACTAAGTTGGAGTTTTGTCCCAACGAACTCTCTGAGTCCAGAAGTGCGTTGGTTTTTTGGAAGCGGTTTGAAATGTTTGTTGGAAGGGGAGAAGATGGTCATGATCGCCATGCGCTTCGTTTGGAGGACAAGATGACCCCGCCGCTCCAGATGGTTGATGATTTGCGCTCCCACTTGGCAGAGTTATTGGTCCACAATTTGAGGCAAAGTGGCAGGACCAGCAATTCAAGGTAATCATGGGAAACCTGAGTCCTGACGCCCTTGTGTCTGTCATAGACTTTGCTCAGAATTGTGCCTTCAAGTGGCAGAATGAGGTGCAGTCGCAACAGTGGTTTAGTTTCCAGGTTACAATCTAGTTGACATCACTTTCCGAGTTCATCCAGAGTGGGGCGCCTTGGATCCCGATAAGAAGATACTCACAGAGTATTACTTTTACATTAGTGATGACAAATCGCATGACAATAATTTTGTCCAGTACTGCTTTGGATTCACAAAAATTTCCTCAAAGAACAAGGCTTTCTTTTTCGTGTTGAACACATTGTCTTTTCAAATGGATGTGCAACACAATTCAAGTGAGCAAAATCATTGTACTTCGTAGCGAGGTATCCATTGCTCACAAAATCAGATGATTTGCCGCTTGGTTGTGTAATGCAATGGAATTATTTGGGCACGGGCCATAGTAAGGGCCAGTAGGATGGAGCAGGTGCCCACGTGAAGGAGGCTCTACAAAGGGAACAAGTAAAGCCTAATGGAGTGCGTTTGCACGACTCCTGCGATGTTGTCCCTTTCCTACGTGAGGTCATGAATATCAAGTATGCAGGTTACCAGGGTGCTCGAAAATCTGTTCATCGTTACTTCTACGATGTGAAGGAGGATGAAGTGAATTTGATCCAGACACCGAATGCGCGTACTGTTGAAGGAACCAGATCGTTCCATCAGGTTCGAAGCGTTGGTTTGGAGGGGACTTCTCTGCTGCTCCAAGGTCTCTCATGCTTTTGCAAGTTTTGTTTAGACGGTGGGGATGGACCGTGCAACCATGTTGGTTTTGTGACACCATTCAGGTTGATTCGTTTGGAGCCATCGGAGCCGCAAACTCAAACACGGCGTGACAGGGCTCGGCATCAGAGTCTACAAACTCGTGTTCACCCTCAAATGAGTGACCGGGAGTCATTTGCTGCCGTATTGGAGATTGGTGATCATTTTGCTGTCCTAGCAGATGATGGTTCTGGGTTCCCTAAATTTTGGGTACTTCAATGCCAGGAGCACTTGCATGGTGTTCAAGAAGACGTGGTGGAAGAGACTTGAGGTCAGACTGTTTATCGGGGAGAGCATATTGTCATTGGGACTTACTACAAGCAACAGGGTAGCACTCGATCCTCGTACATCAGAGAGGACCCAAATCGACCTGCGTTCATATACTCGCACTTGGTTGTGGCAACAAAATTCGACCTCCCAGTAGCTACACATCGCCAGAAAGGAGGACGAGGAGGTGTCCAAGTGTACAAACTCAACGATGAAGCTGAAGCTCATATTCATTCTCAGCTTTTAGTAGTTTCGTGAGAGAATACCTAATACTGTCGGTGTAGATGTCAGTTTTCTTTTATGATTGGTTTCTGCTTTCGTAGGGACTCTTTTTTCCTGGGATTTAGTCGAGGCCTAGGATTAAAGTTTTCTTTTTAATATTCAATTTATGGTGGACTTTGTATTGGGTTCACTTCAATTGAGCTTTGCATGACCGGCGCTGAGTATCTGAGATTGATACATACATCTGTGAATGGCTATTTGGACTATACAGACCTGAATAAAACCTTCCATGGCATGCTCTGAAAGAATTTCACTTTTTTTGTACATGCTTTACAAAATTCTCTTACATTGATTGTCTTTTATTGTTGCTTTTGTGCAATTCCTGATTGCTGTTGTGCATTCCTTACCTAAGATAGAATCTGCTTGTGGGAATTACATGAATATGCAGACGATATGCCGTTCGTTCTACAGTTCTTTTATTCGATATGCATCGAATACACTGCTCCAACCAGGGTTGCGGGGCGGAGACTGAGCGGGATGTCATTTGTGCGGGAAACCGAAGAGAGCGGAAAAGTGAAGTGAGCGGGAATTGAAGTGAGCGGGAAAGGCTATTCAGAGCACATTCGATGTATAGTTTGACTTTTGATTCCGTAATTGTTTTGGATAAGGTCGTTATATATACCTTTGATGAGAACAAAAACATATATATTTTGTTAGAGGAAATGGTCATTTAATGGTTTGACTTTTCATTCCTTCTTTTTTTGGAATAAAAACGAGTTACTTCTATGTGTTTAAGACTGTCTAATCCAAAAACATATCTATATGCATGCTATAGTTTGTTTGGTTTTTATATCTTTCTCTGTTCTATTTTTGAAATTATTTAATATCAAATCTCTATAGTGTGACGGTATATGAAGGAAGCATTTATTCCTTCTCAGGTGCATCTATGAAAGGCATTTTACTTTACAATACTTTTAGAGTAGAATTTCATTTCGTTCTTTGACACAACCTAAATATTTGTCTTATTGATTATAGCCCAATCATTGAATGATTTGACTTTTCATTCTTTCTTTTCTTAGAATACAATAGAGTTACTTCTAAGTGTTTAAGACCGTCTAATCCAAAAAATATATATATATATATATATATATATATATATATATATATATATATATATATATATATATATATATATATATATATATATATATATGTATATTATAGTGTGTTTAGTATTTATACTTTCCGTGTTCTATTTATGGAATTATTTAGTATCAAACCTCTATAGTGTGACGGTTTATGAAGGTCCAAGCATTTATTACTTCTTAGGTGCATCTATAAAAGGCATTTTACTTTTCATACTTTTAGAGTAGAATTTCATTTGGCTCTTGATACAACCTAAATATTTGTCTTATTCATGAGAGCACAATCATTTAATGGTTTGACTTTTCATTCTTTCTTTTTTTGGAATAAAACCGAGTTACTTCTATGTGTTTAAGACTGTCTAATCCAAAAACATATCTATATGCATGTTATAGTGTGTTTGGTTTTAATATCTTTCTCTGTTCTATTTTTGGAATTATTTAATATCAAACCTCTATAGTGTGACGGTATATGAAGGAAGCATTTATTCCTTCCCAAAAGCATCTATAAAAGGCATTTTACTTTACATACTTTTAGAGTAGAATTTCATTTGGCTCTTGATACAACCTAAATATTTGTCTTATTCATGAGAGCACAATCATTTAATGGTTTGACTTTTCATTCTTTCTTTTCTTAGAATACGACAGAGTTACTTCTATGTGTTTAAGACTGTCCTATCCAAAAACATATCTACATGCATGTTATAGTTTGTTTGATTTTATTATCTTTTCGTGTTTTATTTTTCGAATTGTTTAATATCAAAACTCTATAGTGAAACCATTCAATCTTGTCAACATGGTATCCAATTTAATTAGAATATTGCTACTATTAGCAATGATTGCAAATTACCAATATAATTTCAATACAAGCCCTTGCAGAATCATTTCAAAGAGATTAAAAATCATAATTATCAATCCATCGGGGTTTCATCCGTGCATAGGGTTTCATCCTCCCGCCCTTATAGCGCTTGTGATTGAACCCATCTGCCCCGTCATTGTCCTCCGACTGGTTTTTTCCGTTGCAAGCAGGCGCTCCCCGTCCCCGCCATAGCCATCTCTCCTCTGGCCCATTGTTCCTCGTCCTCCTCTCCTTCTGCTCCGACTGTTGTTGCAATCAGGCGCTTTCCGCCCCCCCACATAGCCATCCTTCCTCTCGCCCACTGTTCCTCGCCCTCCTCTCCCCCTGCTCCGACCCTTATTTTCCCGCCGCAACCAAGCGCTCCCCACCCCCGCCATAGCCATCCTATTCTCGCCCATTGTTCCTTGTCCTCCTCTCATTTTGCTCTGACTGTTACTATTCCCTTTGCAACCAGGCGCTTCCCGCACCCGCCATAGCCATCCCTCCTCGCCCATTGTTCCTCGCCGTCCTCTCCCCCTGCTGTACCTTCCGCTCTATCTGTGGCCCCCCTCAACCCTACGTCTGTCCCCAACGCCGTCGCTGGTGGTCGTACTGCCCCCGCCATAGCCATCCCTCTTCTCGCTCATTGGTTCTCGCGGTCCTCTCCTCTTTAGCTGTTCCGGTGTCGCCACCTATAGGTGGAGGAGCATTGCCGAAACTTGAATTGGGGGAGTTTTTGAACAACACCAGCAGGGGAGTTTTTGACAGCTGCTCCCATGGCCTTCAATCTTGATCAGTACGAGAGCGATGCTGCCATAGCTGATGGCGCAAATAAGCTTCTGATGCTGGTATGGTTTCCCAGAAATAAGTCCAGGGTTTCCATTGCTGATTCCTACCCTCTTGGTCCTGTATCGTGAATTTTCATAAGCTCCGTTTGGGTCTCCAAATTCTTCCCTTCTCAGTACCTAGGCATTCTGTCATTTCATTGAATATGGAACCAAGGAAATGTTGTTTCGTGGTTTGCAGGTTTTGGCAATTGTAGTTAAGGCCGGAGCATCTCGTGAGCATGAAAGACTGGCAGAAATTCTAGCAGCCGTGTTCACCTTCATACGCAGAGCTGAGAATCGAACAGCGATGGACACTATGTTTGTTTTACATGTGCGGATTCTTTACATTCACTCACAGCAATTCAAGGCACCGGAAGTCCAATCATTGAAGGTAAGATTCCAGATTGTGTAATCCCCTCCACAGTTGCAAGATCAGTTCAAATTCTGCGCTGCTCGTTGGAAATTAATTCTCAATGCTCTCTGAATTCTGCAATATAATTAGGGTTTCATCTTGAACGACGAGTCTATGAACAGATTGCTGCAAGGCGGCGCTCACGCAGTTGGCAAGTGACGTCGTCAAGGAGAGAGGCAAATTGGGTAGCAAATCAGTCACGACCGGATCTCCCACCTCCTTGCAAGCGAGCAGGGCCGCAACCGCCTCCAACAGGGGTGGGTTTGCGTTCACAACGAGGACGAGGAGGAGGAGGCGCCGCATCTGAATTAAAACAAATCTGCCCACAACTCTGATTTGACTCCCTGGGTCTACTCAGGTAAGTGTCTTCACTGTCACAAGAATAAGGTGCCTCAGGCGCCCATGAGTACTCCTTCTGTGAGTCACATGCGTAATGAACTCTGTCCTAAAGTTGCTCAAAGGTCTAGGAGGACCTCCCACACGAAACTCTATGTGGAGAGTGTTGTGAGTTCGCTCCACAGACATTCACTGGGCGAGGCAGGGCACTGGACGGGCTCTTGTGATGCGATACTCCTTGTTGTTACACCCAAACGTTCCTGCAGGACGACGATGGCAATTTGGAGGTTGATTTTGCGAGTTACAGTTGCGAATGGGCTCGTGGGTCTAACAACAGATCAGTCTTGTGAGTCTAACAACAGATCAGTCTCGTGAGTCTAACATCAGATCAGGTACATAAGAGTGTACAGGTTTCACATGTGTCTTTTCTTCTGACCGGTAAATGGTAACAGAGGATGGTGCCTCACCAAGCTCGAGCGGAGGTTGCCATAGCCATTTTTGTGAGTCTAACAACAGATTAGTCTCGTGGGTCTAGCAACAGATCAGTCTCGTGAGTCTAACAACAAATCAGGTATATAAGAGATAGTGTACAGGTTTCACATGTGTCTTTTCTTCTGAGTGGTGGAGAAACGATAGGGTGGCTTGCTGAGAATTTCAACTCCTTGTCCCTGACTAGTGGAGAAACGACCGAGGTGGGGTATCAAGTCACTTGGAGCTTCTCTAGACAACCATTTTAGATGGCTGGATGTCCGGTCTTGGGGTGCCCTTGCTGCCAAGTATTGATGCCTTTCAGGGCCTCTTGCAAACTGCCAAGTACTGTTGTCTGATTACTCAAAGATGGTCTTCCTTCGCCAGCTCCAACACTGGAAGGTGTTTGACAATCCTTAATTTTCATATTAAATAGTTATAACTAGTCCTCTGATGGATCACTTTGTGGCAAATTGTCATTTCAGCAGTCGCTTGATACCTTTCAGAGATGCAGTGTTTGCACACCATCTCCTATAGGGATTTGATTACTTGATCACAATTGTAGTGGATCAACTAGACACCTAAGATGTGGTCGTGGGTGTTTCAGGATGTAGTAGCTACTTTGGCAACCGAGGAAGCTAAGGATACGGAACGAGTTACCAAGCTACGGTCAGCATTGGAATCTGTTGAGCACAAGCGTCGCAATGTTAGTTGCTAACAGCCTCTTGCAAACCGTCTCATACATGCTCTCTCTATTAATTGCTAGCTCCCTGCTATGCCAGACGAAGATTGCAATTCAGCTACACTCTGGTGTCAGATCATTGAACTATTCTATCAGGACCCTATTGACTTTCTAGCGTTCGGGAGTTGGAAGACTCAGGCTTCTTACATGTAGAGCGTTTGATTGTCAGGTGTTGATGCAGATGCAAAACAATATTGCAATTCTGACAACAAAGGATGGTGCCTCTAAGCTCGAGCGGAGGTTGCCATAGCCATTCTCGTGAGTCTAACAGATCAGGTACGTAAGAGTGGTTTCACATGTGTCTTTTCTTGTGACTTGTAAATAGTTTCGGGAAGTATTTAGCTAGTTTGAAATGTAGTGTTAATTCTTTGAATTCATCTTTAGCTTAACTTGTTCTGGTTAGAAATGTCGAGGGTGTAATCATATGAGAATTTTGAAAAGTCTCCTAAAAATCACGAGAAAGTCAAGGTGAATCATTTCAACAATGATTAGTACTATAAGTCAACAAATATAGTGATGATTAGTTAAGAGTGGTAGGTCATACGTCAAGTGTTACATGGTCTGTGAGGTTAAATCCCGGTGTTTCGGTTCTAACTCACAAGTCGGGCCGTGGGGGGAGGTGCAAGCAAAACAATCTTCTAAGCAATAGACAACCTAGCAACCCTAGCAAATCTCCTGAGCATAAACTTGGAAGTTTGGAGTTAAATTGGGCAGCGCTTCCGCGCTTGGTCCCAAATTCCCAAATTTTTAACTTAAACTTGCAAATTCAGCCTAAAGGTTGGGCAGCGCTTCCGCACTACCCTTACTCTTAGTGTGTGCTAGCATCTAATCATTTAAATCAGCAAAGGCAAGCAAGGCACAAACATTCCAATCCAAGGCCCACACCAAAAACAAGAGCATGCAACACAATTTAGATTCTCACAACCAATTTTTTGGGCAAGGAAATTGCCATTTTTTGGGATAAAGTTCACAAGTTCCACTATGTATAACCACACAACCTACCACACAAAATTATGAATCGATTGAGCAAAAGAGGGGAAGGGAGAGCTCCCTCCTTAATATCACCCTGTCCACCCTCTGTAATATTACGGGGGGGACAGGGTGCTGAATTCTGAAACGCCGCTGGATGCCGATGCTTGTGCGCTGCCCTACCGATCGCAGCCTCGCCGTCGGAGGTGGAATCCTTGGCCGGAAGGCTGGCCGGCGTCAGGGCTGAGTCGTCGAGGTCGGAGGCTGAAGTGCCGACTTTCCGTTGCAGCTGTCGATGGTGTCCGCTCCAGCGTTGTCGCCAATCGTTCGGCGGCCGTCTCCAACCTCGGCGCCATCTGTCAGCTTCGCCGGAGCTTGTCGGTCGGCTTTCCCTTGCTTCTCCGACGCCCTGATGGGCGTCTCGCGACCTGTATCAATCGCTAGTCCTCCGCCACGGGCGGCCAGTCAATCACGTCGATCCGTCGTCGGTGTTAGCTCCACCGGCGGGTCACAGTGCTGATCTCCTCGGATCGTCGTCCTGTCGAAGGGGGCCGGCTCTGCTTCACGGCTTGATACCGCCGCCGTTGCGGCGCTGCTGCACCACCAATCGCCGTCCTGTCGAAGGGGGCCGGCTCTGCTTCCCGGCTTGATACCGCCGCCGTTGTGGCGCTGCTGCACCACCAATCGCCGTCATGTCAAAGGGGGCTTGCTCTGCTACCCGGCTTTGACAACGCTGCCGTTGCGGCGCTGCTGCACCACCGAGGCTCACTCGCTGGAGATCGCCGTTGCCGGAAGTTCTGCCTTGCCTTCTTCGGAGATCTGGTGGATGCTACCGCCGTTGCCGTGCTGGGTCATTCACCTCCCACCCAGCACAGATCATGCACTCACAGTTCAATCTACTAAAAACACCAACCCAAAACATGAACCCAAAGAACAATTCTAGACCTCAACCAGATCTATATTCACAACACAATCAAACACCAATCTCTAGATTCATACGCCAAAAATCATGAAAAACGAACCACACCCAAAAAACTAGCCTAACGGCTCACTCCAGACTAACTCCCTCCCTGGCTGATCCAGGGAGGTTGAAGCAAAAAAGCTTCATCCGTCCAATTGGGCGGATTTCATCCGTACAATTGGACGGACGTCCGTCCATAGCTTTTTTCTAAACAATTAGGCAAGATAGGGGCACCAAACCTCATACTAGGGGTTTTGTAGAAGGTAAGGGCAAAATGGGGCACCCCAACCCCTACTTCGAAATAAGTAATCGCTAAAACACACTAAAAACTCGCCATTTAATATATTGGAGTTCATCAAAAATACCAATTTGGTATAAATTAGAGCAAGGACGGGCCGCTTGTGCCAAAACCCCCTTCGAGACCACGGGTATCCCGTGAATCTACGAAATGAGCTAAAAAGCCTAATTAAACCATGGAAATACGACAATTACGCGTTAAACCTTGCGGGAAGGTGTTAGCGTTAGAGTGAACCGTTTCGCGGGTTCACATGGTCTTAATTAGCTTCCTCCATAAGAGGAAACAACTACCACCACCTCCATGTTTTTCCTTGCTTCATCTAATCTTCTGTCTTTGGCTGCGCATCTCCTCGACGTCAGCCACTGCAGGTATGTTCATCACCTCTTCCCTGTTATCTGCTTATGTCTACGGCAGGATCCAATAAGGTCTTGAAAGAGCGTTTTCTCCCCTCCTTAGCTCCTTTTCGCTTCGTCTGAAAACTATTTCGTGTGCATCAAGCGAGGTAGCGCCTTCAAGTCTATAGAAGTCGAAGCCGTGATTCCTCCCTCTTCCATTGTTCATGTAGTCTGATTGTATCACTTTCGCGTAAGAAAATTCAGTTTTAGTTGGAAGATGTCATTTGTGCGTGGTACCGGATGCTGTAGCTTCTTCCTGCTTTAGTATATCTAATTCCAGGTCTTAGAGTTAGCGCCTTCAAGTCTATAGAAGTCAAAGCTGTGATTCCTCTCTCTTCCCATTGATCTTTGGAAGTCAGGCTCTAATTCCTCCCTGACTTATTATTTTAGATGGAGACTGTGTACTACCCAGAGAAGAGGTGGTTCAAGCATGTTACGAGACTGAATGACACGGGACTTGTACCGGGTCAAACTCTCACTGAGGCGCATGTTTCTAAGAAGGAGTGTATAGTGATGTTCCATTATGCTGAATCCAGAAGCAACAACGGTTATAGTCTCAACGCCAATTGTTCCTATTTCCAAGAAAGGTTGCAGTGGCTGCACATCCGAGTGCATCAGGTAGATAAACCAACTAAAAATGATTTTTTCCTAGCTACTCCCTAGGGTTTGATCTACGAGTTCAAAACAATGGAGGAAGTTGATTGGGCAGAGCTTGCTCATCGCACCGTCACCCGCTACACCTGCAGCAAAGGAGTGAAGTCGGTTCATCCTACTTGGTAATGGGCTTATCCTTGTATTACCATAGATCTAGGGAATGGAATGCCTGTGTGTAGGGATTTCAACTTCCCAAATACTCCAAGTTCAACGCCAATTCAGCTTTCGATTACTACTTCTTCACAGGTACGTACATCTATCACTCCCTTTCTCATTTTCTACATAGATGCTGAATTTTACACTTTGCTGAATTTTACAATTTGATGAATTTAGTACATGTTGTTGGAAAATGAGGTTTGCAACAGTGAGATGCCTCCAAGACGTTCTAGCCGTAGACGTCTTGGTTCAAATTTCCATTCTCCTTTTAGCTACTACACTCCAAATGAGGAAGAAGACATAAAACCGAAACGAAGGGCGACCTCCATGGATGGATACCTAACCCTGAATCCGAACGTTGCGTCAACATCACAAACAAGGCCTCTTTCACCTCCTCCCCTCACTGCCACATGTGACAATGTTCAGCCTGAGTCTCAGATTATGATGGTCGATACTGTTGGGTAAGATAACTTTCTCTCCCTCTTTGTAATTACTTGCTGGCTGGATTATCCTAATGCATGTTCCTAAACCATATGCCATTTTCTTAGTCCTAGCTCTGATCCCTTGCTTTTGGTCGTTAATGTTGGGTGAGTCACAATGATCACTCCCTCTTGCTGATTACTTGCTAAATTTCGTTCCTTTTTGCTCCCTTGTGCGCAGCCCCTCCACGTTAGTCCCATTCAAAGGACCCATCCCCCAAGTTGTTGTGGTGGCTCTTCTCCATTTCAGGGATGACATCCAGAAGATGAGTGAGGAGCGATTGTCCAGACTTGAGGCACAGCAAGCCAAGCTTCAGGCAGAATTTGACACCGCCAAAGCTCAACTGTCCATTGCGAAGGTAGCTAAAACGGAGCTTAACACTGAGCTGGTAGTCACCTCTCTAGCGAATGGTGATGATCAAAAAAGTAGAGAAATTCGTTGCATCCGAGAAGCGGTAAACTGGACGTTGCTACCGTGTGAGCGTTGAGCGTTGAGTGGTGAGCGGTGAGCGGTAAGATTTTTGATTTTTTAGGGCTGACTTTGTATTTTTAGCAAAAAAATTTCTACAAATAGTATAATATGTTTTGTTGGGGAATTATTCTAGAATATTCTCGGGAATATTCGAATATTCTAGACTTATAACCGTGGATTTAGTGACCCAAGCCCGTGAAAATAAGTTTTAAATTCATTGAAATTGGTTAGACTTGAGCTCAAAACTTGACAGTAAATGACAATTTGTTAATGTCAAGAGGTATCTAAGGTAAAAGTAGTGTCCCCAACATCGAAAATATATTCTTAGCTGGAAGGAATTGATATGAACCTGATGCTATGGTATCACTTTTCTCTCTCACATGCCACTTTTGTTTTCACTGTTATGTCAACGATAAGCTTCCGAGGTGGATGTCCTTACTCTGAATGCAAACTTTGGAATCCAGATTACCTCTTCTATAATACTCCGCTTTTATCCCTTCTCTGGTCTTTTCCAACTATTACCTTGCATTTCTTATTGAGATTTTCTGGCACATCTCGTGGAAAAGGAGCTGGACAGGGTCGTGGTCCTGGTCGAGGAGCAGCAGCATAGAATGGTCACCTTGACGATTCACCTCCGGCAAAGAAAGGCCGTTGAGGTCGAGCCACAGCAGCAAAAAAAGCCGCAGCAGATCCGGCTCGGATGACATTATCACATGAAAGGACTTCAAACACTTCACTTGAACTTCAGAGCATGGAGTCAAGTAGTCAAACACGGTCCTTGGCAATGCCGAAGTCTGTAATTTGTATTAAAAAATTTCATCACATTCAATGCCAACTCTCATTTCAAATGTGAGTCGTGGCCATACAACTTCTATAACTATCCATCAGCTAGTCATAGTTCGAGTCAGTCCCTGTATCACTGCTGCTGCGATCATCAGCTTCTGAAGTGAATTCTAAAAAATCCTCCCAAATCGTCTGTAGTGGCAGTATTTCATACGCATTGCAGCTGAAGCACCCCCAAGTCTTGCCCGTCATGTCCTTCAGGTAGTCCTCTCCCTTGTTCCGTGCTATACACGCTGAACACCACGCCTTGTGACAATAATCACAGGGGATCACAAACCTGTCTCCTCCACACCAATTGCATTGCTCATCATCATATTGGACGTTCTTCGTAAATACAACGTCGTCCAACAAAAGTTTGCACGAAATGCAAATTCCAACACCAAGACGAGGATGCTCCATCAAACAAGTACGGATTTTTCTCTCTCCACATGCAGTGCAGGAATACAAATACAAAGGATCGACATCGGCTGCATGCCCCGCCATTTGATCGACTTCAACCCTGCAAGACTAACAAACTTTGAATGAGAGATGGCCCAAAAGTCCGAGGTTTGAGATGCTGGCTATCCTCCCAAACCATTCTTCTATAACACGAGAGCAAACCGGATTGCCATGATTTCACCTTGAAGGCCCATTCAACTGCACCTACCCATCGACCCATCAACGGCACCGTCGACAGCACCGGCAGCACCGGCAGCACCAGCAGCTTTTTTGCTGGACTGTAAAGCACCGACATTTCTGCGAATTACAATCCGATACTTCGGCACCGACACGAATTCCCATGACAGTTGACATGGATTTTCTTACATTTTCACGAGAAATCACCGACACTGCATCCTCTTACATTTTTACTAGAAATCACCGACACTGCATACTCTTAAGAAATCTAATCACTTGAGCATCCTTTCCTCCCATCTGTACCAGCACATCACAATGAGCACGGACATGGCACAGGTTCATGGGACGTTAAAACCGACACTCCGACACTCTTTATGACACAACTCATCCGCTCTCATGCATGGCCCTGTTAGAATAGAACATGAGCACCGACATCTTGTACCGAGACCATGCTGTTCACTTCACTGACGTCACGGACCCACGACGGGTTCAGCCGAATTCGTCGGTGATATTGTTTTTTTTATTAAAATGATGCTGGGACCGGCCTCCATACGGAAAATAAGAAATTTGTTTGAGCTCAAGGACCCTCCAATTCAGCAGTTTTTAGATGGTAGAAGGACTACGAGGAGTAAGGAGGACGATGTAGGCGTTCATGACAGCGATGATGATGAAATGGGTGAAGCTATATGGCGGTTGTGTGTCTGGGCTACTTTTTGACTCAAAAATTTGTAGTAATTTCAATTTTCCTTAAAAAAAAAATTAAAAATTTTCATTCTTCTTGAACCTTATTTCCCTACAAAGGAGAAATAACTACTCGTTTGACGGTACAGCCATTCCATGCTCAAATGCTTAAGTTCTCCGTTATAGGTGCCTGTAGCTTATATGCATTTAATATTAAGGATTTAAAATATTAGATTCGTCGATAAATTAAGTACGTGCAGAAGGTAAAGAGACGGCGGCAGTCATTGTCAGCTATTTAGTTGGATAATAGATGCTTTCTCAAGTTAGTTTATTTTGGCAAGTCAGTCACCGTCATAGCCGGATCTTAGGCAATTCGCGGTGGCTGATTAGGGTTTCTTAGCCGCAATTGGGGATCTTATATAATGGAGTTGAAACTCATAGTACTACCTCTTCATTTGCAGTGAGAACTCTTGGACTCGTTTGGAAGAACTTGTGATAAGATATCTCATTGCAAGCAGCATGGAGGAAACCGTTAGCGGTAGTGAGAGAGGAAAGGAGATAGGTCAGAGAAAGAAGAAGCGTAGGGGTGGAACGAAGTTCACTAATTCGAAAGCACAGAGTGTGAGCCTAAATCCCGGTGACCCGGTTTTTAAGCCACAAGTTTGGCCGTGGGGGTGGGTGCAAGTAAAACGACCTTCCAAGCAATGGACACCAAACTTCATACATGCATGCAATTTCTAAATTGAATTCACAAGGAGACACAACCATTCACTCAAGTCTCCATTTAATGCAAAACAAGTAGCTCCAGCAGTGAATTGAGTCCGCCAAGCCTCCCTAGGAGGTTCAAATAACCCTCACTTGACCACCCAGGGCCTAGGGCTCAATTGTGGGCACAAAACGATCAAAATGAACACTTAAGGCCTCCAAAACGCATATGGACCAAGAGGTCCAGCACACAAATTAGGGTTGAAAGAGGTTGCAAATCACCTCTAAACACCTTCTACCTCAATCCCAAGCACCCCAATCAACATATGAGTGCTAACAATCCACTAAGCATGCAATTCACCACCACTACACAATTTTAGGGTTAATTGGAGAATTTTGGGCAGCGCTTCCGCGCGGTTCCCTCACACGAATTCAAATCGTGACACAAGACAATCAAACCAGCATACACAAGCAAGAAAACACACATTCATACATGAAACTATAACACAACATCACCAAATCAAGCTGCAACCCAAACATGTTTTTGGGCAACAAATTGCCATTTTCCAAAGCATTCATGCATCTAACCCCACTAGGGTCGTTGCACACACAATCTAGCTACTCAAGAGTGTCACAATCACATCAAAGGAGGATGAAATGGGGCTTCCCTCAATCTGCCGCCACCAGTAAGGTCCCTTCGGTAGAACGACGATTTCTCCCTCGTCCTTGCTCCAATGGGGGCGAGCTTGGTCCCGTTAGAAAGAAAACTCGACAATGCTCCTGGATCTCTAAGGCACGCCTCCCAATTCTTTGCCAATCGTGAGATCTCGTTCTTCAAAGCCGACCCTTCAACTCTGCCGTCACCAGTAAGGGTACTTTGGTAGAATTGCGATTTCTCCCTCGTCCTTGCTCCAGTGAGGGCAAAGCTTGGTCTTGTTGGAAAGAAAACTCGACAACGCTCCTAGATCTCTAAGGCACGCCTCCCAATTCTTTGTCAATCGTGAGATCTCGTCCTTCAAAGTCGGCAGCCACTCCCAAATTGAAAACTCCAACCCTTCTATCTTCTCCTCCAACCTACCCACACTCACACCCACATGCAACGAATCCACACATCCTACTTGCAAGTTTATTTGTGTTAGACCACCCAACTCTATTTTGCATAGTTCAACCTAAGAAAACTTTCACACACACACACACCCTCTTCCCCCACACATGGGAGAGAGAGAGACACACACTCTCTCCAACCCTAGCCCAACGGTAGGGAGAAAACCAACTCCACTACATCCATCCAACATTTCATCCACCGGTCTTCTAACCCCTTTTCCACTTTCTAACTTTTTAGAACTAAAACCATTGAGGATTTTGATTCTAACAAGTCCGGATTAGCGAGATAGGACTCCAAGACTTTCTACTATATGCCGAGGTTTGAAACTAAAAGGGTAAAACATAAGAATAAGCATTATATAACGCGCGTAAATAATCAAAACCTTGCGGGAAGGGTTTTCCCGCCGAGGTGAACCATCTCAAGGGTTCACACAGAGGCGTAGTGCTATGCGGAAGCGCAATGGGAGATGCTCTAGCGGCGATGATCGAGAGCCAGACGGGTAGGATATCTTGATCGACAATGATGTGCTACCGCCATTCATGCGGACTATTAAGATGCGATCCCTCAACCTTGAGAGTGTCCCGGAGAGTGTCGGGACGGTAGAAGCTGAAGAAGAGGGGGAGGAAAGGCGTAGCAGGCAGATCAGGACGTCTAGCACGATTATTGGCGTCGATGGGGATGACGATGGAGGTGTAGACTTTACATATGAGGTAAGGAAGTTCTGTATGTTATAAACCTGTGGTTATTCGAATACGTTAAACTAATACCGAATATGTAAAAGGATTAATACCAACATCTGATGTCTACAGGGCGGCGGAGGATCGGAAGAGGAAGACAATCGATTAGCAGATGAAACAACAATATTTGAGGAGAAAAGGGTCACTAATACGGGCGAGAGAGCAGAAGCCTCTTTTCATCAGGAAGCACACGATAATACTTTGGATGGATTTGAGACAAGTGCTGAAGAGTTAGAAGAGGTACATGAGAAACCCTACTTCTTGGTTTACTGGGAGGACTTAGGGTTAGTTAAATATACGGTTAACGAGAGTCGATTCTTCAATATGATGTAGCTTAAACTTATGACATTAGAGAGTCCCTTGATATATATGAACTGAATACTGAGTCCCAATTTTGTATTTGCGGACTCCAGGTTCTTACTTGTAGGTCTCAGTTACGTACATGCTGGCCTTTAGTTTGTACTTCCGGAATCTGTAACTAATACAAATGAAATGGATGTTTTTTCCACTTTGTGCGTATACATATGACTGCGTGAAAAAATAAGTGATTTTTACGTGAATATGTACCACAGTTTTCACGGGCTGGGTAAGTACGTGGAGGGTAAGGTCGGCCGGGGTAGGGCAGGGGTTAGTACCGGGTAGGGCTAGAGATATTACCGGGTAGGTTCAAGGCCAGGGTTAGTTCCGGGTAGGGCACGAGCTAGGGTGAGAACGGGGTAGGGGGAGGGCAAGGGTGAGAACTGGGTAGGGTCATGACTAGGGTGAGAACTGGGTAGGGCAAGGGCTAGCTTTTGAACTGTGTAGGGCCAAGGCTAGGGAGAGAACCGGGTGGGGCCTAGGCTATGGTGAGAACCGTGTAGTGCCAAGGCTAGGGAGAGAACCGGGTAGGGCCAAGGCTATAGTGAGATCCAGGTAGGGCCAGGGCAAGGGTGAGAACCGGGTAGGGCCAGGGCAAGGGTGAGAACCGGGTAGGGCCAGGGCAAGGGTGAGAACCGGGTAGGGCCAGGGCTAGGGATAGAAGCGGGTAGGGCCAGGGCAGGATTAGTACCGGGTCGGCCCAGGGCATAAACCATAGTACCGGGTCGGGCCAGGGCAAGGATAGTACCGGGTCGGGCCTGGGCAAGGAAAGCAACGGGTCAAGCCAAGACCAAGGCATCGTGCAGCGTTAGATTCGAGGCCCTCGTTTGATGGATAACTCCGGAGGCTACACAACGGACATCCTGCTGGCATTGCAGCAAAAGTGTGACGTGCTCCGCGTGACTTTTCGGCAGGCTCTAGAGGCGTTCCCTTCGGGGACGTCGCTCGTCATTCTTGCAGAAGGAGGGTCAATCAGCCGGATTGATTTGGATGGTGCGGAATGCAGATAATACGACAATAGGGAATAATTGAGCCCTAACCTGGGATTCCAGCACGCCGCTCTAGTGATGACAGCGAAGTCGAGAGCGTTTTTTTTTAGAAAAATTGAGGGATCTACGCTGACAAAAGCAGATTGCAGATGTCTTACAGTGTTGAAAATAGAATGCGAGCCTCCTTTGAGAAGTTGGTGAGTTTTATTACACAGCCTTGTTTAGCACCGTTGTTGCTTTACTTGTGTTTGTTTCAAATTGAAGGAGAGAGGTGCTCTGTTCGAAGGAGAAGGAGAAATGACGGACGAAGTACACGAAGAGATGGAGCGTCTGCAAGGAGAGGAGGAAGATGTGCTGCCAGGAGAGGAGGAAGACGTGCTGCGAGGAGAGCAGGTCGTCAAGGATCAAAAGAATGTGAGCTCTCAATCTTCGGAATCGAGTTTCTTCTCTTCCATTTACAGGACTCATCCAAATTGGGGCCAAGCGATCAAGGAAAACGTCTACTCGAAGAACTTGAAGGTATGCACTATACTACACCCTATCCGATCTTCATCGAATAGCTTCGCCCCTGTCTGTCTTCGTAGGTCCCCATGGATGGTTGCTCCTCGCAGTCTCATCGGATGAGATTGTTTTTGTTTTTCTGGTCTTACTTTGCAAGCTCGCCTTCAGTTGTCGCGCCGCAAGGTTTGACTCCTCGCGGTCTCTATATCGTGGGAGCCCTGTCTGAGCAATCGTGTGAGTAGTTGGCGATGAGCACTGTTGAGCCACCAAGCTGGTTAAGTACGAGGAGCACTGGTGTGAGCAGTTGGCGATAAAGCATTGCTAAGCCAACGAGGTTGGTTGGGTACGAGGTGCCCAGCGAGTGCTGGATCCTCGCTCGGGTGTGGTGAGATGCTATCCCTTGAACACCATATTCATTATTTTGAGAGTATCCCTCAAAAATGAGAGTATTGTTGAGGCCCAGAAGTAATGATAAAAGTGCAAGTAGTCTGTAAAAAATGGTATCAAGTAGATATAGATGGATGAATAATTGTATGCCAGACTGGAATATACATGAATGTATGTTTATTTATAGACATTGTATACAAGAATTGACTACGTCAAAGGAAATATGCTCATCCAGATAAAAATGTGAGCTCTGGTTACATACGAATGATACGAATGTACGATGGTAAATACGATATTTCTATACTAATAGAACAATACAGTATGGTGTTGAATATGGGCTATCCTTGGAGAACCATACCGATCAATGTACTCTAAATCATATCAAGACTGTTGCCGTATCACAAGTGCGAACGGCTTCGAATTTCAGCTAGTGCCTTCCACACTTCTCGTCCACGACTATACCATGTGTATGGTGACGAACGCGAACTTGAATTTTCACGTCGCTGAAGCTTCAAAATTCGTTGCTCCAATGCATCGCGAACAGGAGGAACCCTAACTCTGGACTGAAATCCATCGTGTGACTGAGTCTGGAGGTGACCCTCGTGTAATGGCGGGCGCATAGTACGGAAACGCAAACGCGGGGGATCAACAGCATGGGCAACAGACGGATTAGGTGGCCCCGTTAGTTCCGTCCGGCAGTCGCGAAGTTCTGTTGCTGGCTCCAAAGACTTCAATGGACAAGGAGTAGAGAGAGAATGGGTCGACGCACCACGAGATAATTTCAGCGACGATGCCTTATGAGGTGATAAACGAAGAGCCGGAGACTCGAAAATGACCGGTATGGGCACGACTGCTGCAGTTGTCGCCTAAGTGCATGAAAAGACATAGAGAAATGTAAGTAAATCAAACTACGATGGCAGTTAAGAACTAGGAAAAACTCATAAATGAACTGCTTCAAGTATGTCATACCTGTACGGGAAGTGCATCATCAACTAACTCAGAATCATCGTAAAGCTTTCTTTGCGGAGCGCCACCTCGACTTGATTCGTCGATTAGGGTACGGGTCTTCAGCGGGGAAGGAGAACATGCAGAGTGTGGTCGCTTACCGCCAAAAGGAGGACTATCCACAACACCATCATCAATTGCCAGTGTCGAGTAGTCCATAGTTGATTGTGCAGTAGCTGCTGAGTACATTATGTCGCCCATTCCACTCTACGAAATTGAGTATTGTCCGTAGTCCAAAATTGAATCAGCAGAAGTAGCGCAACGGAAATCAAAATCATTGTCCGAAACCGAGACGGAATTGGACACCTGGATACGAATTCATTTTAGAGGAATCATCAACAAGGATGATATGCAATATGATATAACCAAATCAACTCGCTAATTAAACCAATGCTGAGAGAACTAGCATCATCAAACACTACAATAAAATAAAGGGTCGGACACAAGCCCGCTCTGAAATGACATCAGTCCAGGAGGAGACATTAATATTGAATCATTTATTATAATCTACACAATATACATGACAAATTTGAATCTTGTCTGGTGAGGCCAATCTTGGATAACTAGCCTAATCAAGCACTAGCTTTCTAGAAGCCTCTACGGCGTTAATAAGCTCTTCGTATTCTGAAGTATCAAGCTCTTCAGAGAGCATTCTACGCCCAATGTTGTCTTCCCTACGGAAAGACAACAAGCCCTGACCGCGGCTTTCATGTAGACGTCGAATCCAAGGGAGGAGCTCGTCCACCAAGAATCTGTCAGATACATCATGCTCTGACCACAAGACTGGGAGTACGACATTCTCTGGTTCATTGACGACGTGCTTCTCACGGCTTTCGTCGATGATGATCGTGTCATGCTCATTAAACTTTAAGTTTAGACCACTGAAAAGCATATCCAGTGGTTTGAGGAAGAGATCCTTATTAGTCCCCTTCAACTTGAAGTTGGACAACTTATTCCGCGGTCCACGAACCTTGACAACCTCACATGAGTTCTGCCCCCAAACAAGGCACGGGTATGGCACACCCCGGAACAAGTAGTCACATATGGACTTTGTGGTCGCATGAACCATCGAACTCCATACGGAGACGTATGCAACTTCACTCAACTCACGAAGGAAATCATGGCAGAAGGGCCGAACGAAAACAGCCTTGGGACCAATCGGAGCGGGTAGGACAGAGGAATGTGCACTCGCGACCATGTTGTAAACTTGGTCCTTTGGCATGAATCTCTTCTCCTTGCAGACACAGAGGATACCGTTCAAGTCCAGGATGACATTGAGCCACTTGCATGGCACCCTTGACGGAATAGAACGACGTATATCCTCCACGGCTGCAACTACCGGACTGTGCGAATGACTCATCCCCTGTTCAGAAGGGGGGCAGACAAATGTGTATACAGTTAAGTACTGCACTGCCACATTTCGAGACTGACCCTTTCTATAACACTAAGAAATCCCGAATCCAAACAATGCGATCACACCGAACCAATAAGGAAACGATTGAATAAATTTTGGAGAAGGACCAGCTTACCGGTGTATCTGATTGAGTTTCAGCTGTTTGGGAATCCCGTACAGCGGTCGAGGATGGAAGAGGAATGTGAACCTCGAGCAGTATGGAATGAGGAATGTGACCTTCATTGTGATCATCTTGCGCCGTGTTACTTGGCTCACCATGAAACGGACTCATAGGACTGGTGTCTTCCATAGGGGGGACGCCATGAGACACACAAACATTCGGAACACTTCGCAAATCAATAGAGCCTGCATAGATATCAGATGGAGAAAATTTGTAGGAAAATATGATTGTATTCCAAACTCTGCGTTCAAAATTGAGCGTCATATACAAAAGTATTTACACGATGAACACCAAGTCCAATCTAACAAAATTGCCCTACGGGAATATGTATACTAGTCTATCAACAACTGCCGAAGGCTTCTACAGGCGAACTTCCATTAACCGAATGAGAAATTCAACTCAAGTCGAGTTAATTGAAAGACTAGATCATGGAGTTCAACCTGATTCGGTAATGTTCGGATCGGGAGTCTGATCCTGTGTTTCTATCTGGTCTTCCTCATCCGCGGCCTTCCGTTCCGACTCGACTGGGTCCGATGGTGTGGAGCGACCTGATGGGCCTTGATCCTTAGAAACAACTGGAGTGATGTTGCCCGCAGGTGAGTGAGTTGCAGTCGACTGAGGAGGCGTGCCGTGGAGGGAACGTCGGGGAGATGCATGTCGAGCTGCACCGCTGTCGGAAGACTGAGTAGGCCCGTGGGTGAGGAGGAGAGGTTCACTCTGACCTGGTTCGAGGGAGAGGAGAGGCTTTACATTCAGGTGCGAGATTGCTTGGACTACCACATCAGGCATTCTCGCGATGGCCTCTGTGAACATGAACTTCCATCGTTGCTCATCCTCCTGTCTCTGGACTCTGCGTTCCTCGCGCTCTCGAGCAAGCATTGCTTCAACTTCGATCCTATGTCGAGTCTGCGCATCCTCCTGCATTTTGGCGAGCTTCTCCATAAGGGTGTCAACGGTTAGTGACTCCCTTTTCCTCTTCTGTGGCGATGGCGTAGAAGCCCGAAGAGAGGTATCCAAGTAGCCTTGTTCCAGGGGAAGATGAGAAGATGAGCCTCGTCCAGTCTGGGGTGTTACCGGGTGTTGGGAACCGTAGGCCTCAACATCCTGGATAGGATCGTCATCGTCATCACTTGACCCGATTGCGATCGGTCTTGGGTCATGCACGTCAAGTGGTAATCAGACACCGACGACCTTCTTCTTCCCCTTCCCCTTCTCCGACTTCGTGGGGGGTGGCGGTGCTTCCAGCCTCTCCCTGGATAAGGAAGGCTCATCGATCGGGTACCCTTCTTCGAAATCACGACGATCCAAGTTGAAGACATCCAAGGAAAGTCTGACAACTTCGTCGTGCTCTTCGCTGGAGCTGATCGTGTAGTTCATCAGGGAACACATCTGCAAGTAGACACATCAAGAGATGCAATGTCGATCATATGATTATTTAACTCGAGTCGAGTTGAAATGAAGGTGAACGATGAGAGAAAGCCAAGACTACTCTTCTGTGTGCATTCAACTCAAGTCGAGTTGAATACCAACTTTACACTCTAAGTTCCATGAAACACCAAATTTAACTCGAGTCGAGTTAAATCTAATAACACATGCATGAACAAGATTTCTTAGCATATTTAGTACTCCATTCAACGCGAGTCGAGTTGAATAGACTTTAAGTTAGTGTAAAACGATACCTAGTCAATGAAGTGCGCAATGAACCCGACTCGACTTTAATACAACTAGTATGCAAGCAACAGAGCCATGGCGAACTATTCAACTCGAATCGAGTTGAAATATATAGGACATCCTTACCCAGGCCGCACAGTAGAGCTTCCCGCCTCCAAACACACTAAGGATCGCATCCCCTTCCTTGCAGAAGATGTCAAGCAGCTTCAGGTAGAACTCCATCCTTAATTCCGTATTATAGATACGGTACTCCAGCTCGTTGTATCTCCCGCAGATCTTGAACTGTGGAGTGTCGGGGGCCTGGAAGAACTTGGGAAGATTCGAAATCCTCAACTTCTGATTTTTTCGAAACAAGAAAAGGATCTGGACATGATCCTTGGCCCTTGTCTTCGACGAGTTTTGGTCCTCGAGTCGCTCGTAAGGAGCCGGAACGTACTCAGCATACTCAATCTTGTAATTTGTTCCGAACTCGCAACTGTCGAGGTGATTCTTGATCTTCGCCTTAGCATCCTTACTTCCGCAGATCCAAACCCAAACTGGGATTTCAGTTACCACGGGGTCCGTGATAGACTTCAGGACTTGGAGGACGTTGTAGAAGTAGGAGCCTGCTGACGAGCTCGAAGACGCTGATTCCTCTTGTGCTCCGGGGAGATTTCGGAAGTCCATAATTCCGACCTTGATTCGCTTAGCGGACTGATCATTCCAAGAGTTCTCGTGCCATTCCCCTAGAACATCGTCCTCCAGGTTGTAGGCCCTGAAGTTTGTTTCGCCCTTCGGCACCTGGAACTTCCCCTTGTTGGCAAGGAAGCACCTGAAGAACTCTGTTGCATACGGCGAGAGTTGCTCAAAGGACTTGTTCTTGTTGCTGGGGAATTTCACCAGCGTGAAGAAATCTTCCCCGGGATTCGTGAGGAGAACATTCAGTGTAGCTGGAGTGATCTTAAAATCCCTCTTGAATTTCTTCCAGCTCTCCTTCCTAAATTCCCCACTTGTGCTGAACAGCATTAAGTCAGGACGCATGCTATGAATCACGCGCTTCACGATGGTCTTCCTCTTGCAGCGCTCCAGCCAGTCGTAAGAGCTGTAGCAATCTACAAGCACACCCTTCATCTGCTTCAATGTGACTTTGGGGTATGCGTGTCGCCGTTTTGGGTTCGGTCTGTTCAGCATATGCTCGGCTAAGCACTTGAGCTGGGCGTAGCTATAGTTTCCGATCCATTTGAAGAACTCCCTGGTGAGGTGTCCATGGTCAGGCTTCCACTTCCCCAACTCCTTCAGCTTCCTTCCTATTTCGGGATCGATGAGCTCCCCTTGGGATGCGGCTGAGATTAGCTCAGCCCAGACGTCGTAGAAATCATCTGGAGCTGTGATAATTTTCAGCTCATTTGCGATGTTAAGCTTCTCTCTGGCCGCCTTGCTTGTTGTCACTGCTCTCTGGGCGTTCTTGACGTCGATGAGAGCGAATCTTGTCCTGACAGCTTCCATGAACTCCTGTATCATCCGAGTACGGTATTGAGTTAGGAATTTAACTCGAATCGAGTTGAAATAGGATACAACGGGATAGAAATTCAGAAATCATTGTTAGTAGTTTAGGACATTATTCAACTCGAATCGAGTTGAATGTAGGTACACATACGTTGAAATTGTCCTTTGCAGGCTTCTTGCCCTTGCCGGGCGTCTGAGTGACCACCCTGCCAACCTCAAGAGCCTCCTTCGGATTCTCCGGTCTACCGAGGCTTATCCACAGCTCCCGCGCCCCAATTATGTTTGTCGCCCACGTCGGATTCGTATTCATGAAGTGGTTGACCCTGTTGTAGAACGCGGAGATTCTTCGAATGATGGGCTTTTCTTCGTTCCATACCACGAAGCAGTCCCATGTCTTGAATTCATCCTTGATGCTTTGGTCTACATCAGGCATGTTTTGCAACTGCTTGGATGCCTCGACGCAATGCTGTCCGTTGACCATGTAGAACTCCCCGTCCTTTATGTCCTCCCATGATCGGGGTTTCACAAGCTGATTCTTTGGGTAGACGCAGAGGGTGTTCTTCTTGCTCTTATCGGACATCTCAATCAGGAAATGCCTCGTGTTCTTGACTTTCTCCTGCTCGAGGTTTCGGATGTTGAGGTCCGCAGGGGGGGTAAAGAGACGCTTGATTGGAATCTCGAAAGTCACATCTGAGCCAAAGATGTATGAGCTCTGGCAGAGCCCCCAGTAGTTCTTGAAGACGTTCATGGACTCCTTGTAATCGACAACTTTGTCTACATTGTCGATGGGTACCTCCGTCAAAGTCGACACTAAGCTCGCCTGTTCAATCTCGGTGGGGTCGGCCAGGGTCGACTTCTTCGTCGTGACTGATTTGAGCTTCTTTTGTGTCGGCCCCCGCTGAGCTGTGGACGGATTCGCCTTGTGCCTCTTCGATCCCGTCGCCTCAGGAGTCTGGTATAGGATAGACTCGTGGCTGCCGCTTTGCATGCTTACTTCCTGCGTCAGACGAAGAGGCGTCATTTGCATCTTCTTGTGTTGCAGCTTTGCCTTGAAGTTCACCATGGCAGTGACGAGTGCTCGGAGACGAGGCGCGAGAATACTTGGTGGCTGCTGTTCACCGCCATCTTTTGTGAATCGAAACTCACGAATGTGTTGCTCGACATTCTTCGCCAAAGGTTCGTAAGGGGTATTTTTAATACTGTCGAAATGTGCCAAGATGTCGAAATCCATCTTTGTTGTGTCGATCATGTAAGTGAACTTGTAGTCTTGGTCCACAGCCGTGTCGTCGTTGGGGTCGTCCACGATGCACGTCACGCATATCCAATTCGTGTTGTGGACTACAACGTTGATGATGTTCTCTTCTAAATTAAGAGGAAGGTTGCACTCCGCACCCGAGTACTTGGTGACGACAGCCAGCTTGTCCGTGTGCGGTGTGAGGAGCATACTCCACCATTCGACATCCGCAGGATTACTGTGCACCCACATGTCCCCAAATATTTCGGGATCTGCGACCTCGCTATCCTTTTCAGGAACATAGAGATCGAAGAAGGCTGAGAGCCTCTCCTTGGGATTTTCTCCTGATGAGAAAGAGAAGCAAAGTTAGTATTTATGTACTCGAATTGCAAGGATTAGTATTCAACTCGAGTCGAGTTGAAATTGCATTCTCTACTTCTCTATTATGTTCATCTTCCTTAGTAAGGAAACTGGACTCAACTCGATTCGAGTTGAATGCTTTCATGACGGCAAAGGTGGTGTCTACATATAGTTACTATAGTTGCTACCCATGGTTACTACATATGCAATATTATCATCGGTTCCAGATTATATTTACTGTAATGATATTCAACTCGAGTCGAGTTGAATCTAGTGTATATTTCTGATCCGTTTGAATAGCTGATCAGATTGTAACCTATTCATCTTGAAAAGGTTTCGATGGTTGTAGACGTCGTGACGTTCGCTGTACTTTAATTCAACTCGAATCGAGTTAAATTTGTTATCTTTAGGTTACTGAGTCCGACTAACAGCATTACCTCTCCATTTTCTTTAACTCTAGTCGAGTTAATATTTCTGGTCTTCTGCAATTTCTCGAGCAAACAAACCTAGTCTAATCCGTTTCAACTCGACTCGAGCTGAATTCTACCTGTCTGACCTCATCTATGGAGGTATGCTGAGTTATCGTAATTCTAGTTGAGTAGATCTCCTAGACTTAATGTAGTCTATTTTAATACTGGACTTCTTGTCTAGTTTAAGTTGTGCACAAGATTCAACTCGATTTGAGTTGAACAGTGTTTTGGAAGTCATTCATGTTGACTTTATGATTTAACTCGGGTCGAGTTGAATATGCATGCTAGAATGAGTTGACTAAATGTTAATAGTATAACGGTAGTTCATTTTAGCTCGATTCGAGTTAAATTTTAATTAGCTTCTGTAATTGCACTGAGAACTTTCTAGAGTCGCTCTGTTTCAACACGACTCGAGTTGAATTAGTATGACAAATTGTAACGTGAGGCGCTACTATAATTCAACTCGAGTCGAGTTGAATTGGTAATGTGTCCTAATTTTATCCTATTTGGAAATATATTAGTCACACGTCACTAACTGTTATGCTACTTTGATATTAAAAATTTACTAGAATAAAGATTCAACTCGGGTCTACTTGAATTCTCTACTGTGTGAGATTCAACTAGGGACTAGTTGAACTGCGAACGATTCTGCCAAAACAACTTTAGATTGATCGAGTAAAATATACTGTTCACTCACCCATTGATAGATCTGCTTCTCTTCTACTATGTGAATACCGCACGCAATTCAACAAGGCTCAGCTTTGCCCTGATCCTTTAGGAACAAAATTTTATACAAATGTGATCAATACTGCATTAAAACAAAACTCGCTGCAATCCAGTAGAACAGCATCAACAATCCATGCAAAAAATTCCTAAATTCACCTCATATGCGACCATTTACAATTGAACATGGTAAGAAAAACAAAAATCCAGGTTAGCTGATCCAGAATCAGCGAACAATATCGAAGATCTAAGCTCCTGCAAGTGATCAATTCTGCTGGTGATCACAGTCGTATTCAAAGCCTTCTTATACAAGACCAAGATGCAAAATAATTCAATACAAGCAGATAGGAGTTCCGACTGTAACGCCACTGAAATCAAATTGCAAAACGACACATTGACTAATTAGCGTAACATTCCTACGAGAGTGGCTCTTGCTGTTCAAACGTGATTGTATACCAATACATGAAACAACCATATTATCTCTTGAACGAAGAGAGATACGCCACAAGATATGTAAAACCTCGAAGAAGGCAACACAAAAACCAGAAACAAAGACTCAACGTCATTGATGCAAAACGTCCAGAGAAATAATTGAATTGAAAGAAGACCAACACAAGAGGCAACAGGCAACATCAACTCAACCACATTCTGAATTGAAGCTAGCTGCAGAATTCAACCACGTTTCTTGTGGGCTTCTGCTACACGAGACCCTAAAGAGACTGCCGGTGATAACCCGGCCCCAAAAAACCTCAAAATCCTGCCCTCAGTTCGGATTGCAAGCTGCAACTCAAGTGAAAGAAGACCAATACAAGAGGTTTATGCAATCCGAATCGAGGGCAGAATCAAGAGATTGCAGGCTGCAACACAAGAGGCAACTCCACATTCACAAATTTCAAAAACAAAATAACCTAAAGCTTACCAAGAATTTGCTCAATCGTGTCCGTCCGCCGCGGCAATAGAAGCTCTCTTCCCGTTGATGATCGAAGCACTCCGCGCAGGCCGCCGCCGCCGCGTGAACGAACACCTTCACCGCCACGACCGCGCTCCTCTTCGCAGCCTTGTCGAAAATCCTCCTCGGCGCAAAACCCCAAAAACTCTAAACCTATCTACGTGAGTGCGCCTCGAACGAAATGGCGGCAAAGCAAACACAAGCTCACCACCACCGCTAAAAGACAAAACCCTAGAACCTCAAAACACAGCGCAAAACGACAACGTATCGACAGCGCAAAAAGACAAAAGCAATAATGCAGCGCGAACTCCGCGGATGGCAGAGGGAGCAAGAGCAATTGGAGCAAATGCGCGCAGAAGAAGTAAAAACAGAGCGCGCAGAAGATAGGGGACGAATGGCCAGTGGGTGAGGAAGATGGGGAGTGCCTCGTAATGGCGGCGGTGGTGGGACGTCGGTACCCCTTCACGAAAAAGTATTCCATGCATGGGCATGGTCATGCACATGGTCATACACACATACATGGCCATGTACATGACCATGCCGATGCACATGATCATGGGCATGGCAAACTTTTTACTTTAGTCATTAATTGTTGTAAGCTTCTTACTTTTTATGTATATTTACTAATTTTTCCACTAATTCTTGACTAAGTTTTGACTATGATTATGTCTAAGTTCTGTTCAATTTCTGACTAAGTGAATGTGTAGGTTTTTAATGGAAGTTTCTGACTAAAATGTAATTCTACCCGGGCCGCCTTACACGCTGCCCCCGCCATAAATTGCTTCCGGTAGCAATCTCTTGCCCTTGTCATGTCTGCCAGCCTCTACACTACACTAAATTCCATTATATTTTTCATTTATTTCTAACTATTTTTTTAAGTTAATTTTTTTGAAAAGAAGATAAGTTCAATAAATGCCAAAACCCTAAACCCTAAACCCTAAACCTTAAACTCTAAACCCTAAACCCTAAACCTTAAACCCTAAACCCTAAACCCTATACCCTATACCCTAAACCCTAAACCCTAAATCCCTTCCCAATTAGTTAACGTTCTCCAATCCAATAAGGTCATCATTAACTCGAAAATGAAGGTAATAAATTATCCCCTCTCTATTAATTTCTAAGATGTTGTCAACTCATAAAATTTTATTATTAATATAAACACCTACAAATTAAAAATATTAGTGGATAGCTATATAATCAAATAGGAAGGTTTGAGAGAACGAATTGGACAATATAAATAAGACTATGAGAGTATATAGATAGAAGATATCTTTAACAAACATCATGTATACTATAGACATGCACCACACATATCATGGCCATACATCACAACTATCATCGACGTACATCATTCATACCATAGCCATACATCATACATACCAAAAGATCGTCCAACAGTTTTATGTTTGAGAAGTAGATTACTGACTACAAACCTTATATATATCTCTATATACGTATGTTAGTTTATTTATATATTCATGTATATACATATTTGAACTCGTATGCGCATATAATTGTGCTTTCCTTCTCTAAATGAAGATAGCACTATCAATGCTCAACGTATATTCAAATATATGTTAATATTGAACATAATTGAATTAAGATTCTAGGAAGTTAACTTATGTACCAATGTCTAAATATATACAAACGTACTTATTTTGGTCTTCATATTCAATTTTACTTGTATGTATATCTCCATATACATATATTAATTTATTTATATATTCATGTATATACATATTTGAATTCGTAAGCAATGTGACTGGGCCTCCCTTCTCGAAATTAAGATAGTACAATAAATGCTCAATACGTAGTCAAATTTATCTTATAATCATTCATCATTAAATTGAAATATTATGTATTTAACATCTATACCCGTATCTATGTACATATACGTACTTATTTATCTAAGTTAATATTCATTTGTACTCGGGTATATATCCATGTATACCAATTTTAACTCATATGGTCATATAATCGCGCTTTCATTGTTCTATATTAAGATAGTACAATAAATGCTCAATACGTAGTCAAATTTATCATATAACATATTAGCTGACTGAGTTGAAATATTATGTATTTAACATCTATACCCGTATCTATGTACATATACGTACTTATTTATCTAAGTTAATATTCATTTGTACTCGGGTATATATCCATGTATACCAATTTTAACTCGTATGGTCATATAATCGCGCTTTCATTGTTCTATATTAAGATAGTACAATAAATGCTCAATACGTAGTCAAATTTATCTTATAACATATTAGCTGACTGAGTTGAAATATTATGTATTTAACATCTATACCCGTATCTATGTACATATACGTACTTATTTATCTAAGTTAATATTCATTTGTACTCGGGTATATATCCATGTATACCAATTTTAACTCATATGGTCATATAATCGCGCTTTCATTGTTCTATATTAAGATAGTACAATAAATGCTCAATCCGTAGTCAAATTTATCTTATAATCATTCATCATTGAGTTGAAATATTATGTATGTAACATCTATACCCGTATTTATGTATATATACGTACTTATATATCTATTCATATACATTTGTACTCGAATATAGATGAATTAATATATATTATGTATTTATCATAGTATGTATTTAACATATTATGTACTTAATATATTATGTATATATTGATGTATATTTAAATGTATTCATAGATCCATTTATTTGTAGTGATTTTATTCTATGTTAGTATTTTATGTTTTTTTTTGGTATTTTTTATTAGTAGTGAACCATATATATGATTCCATTGATTTTGAGTTACTAGGTAAAGTATTGACAATGGAATGTTCTCAATTACTCTAGTTACTCTAATTTTGTAAATATTCTATCTTATTCAATAAATTTACGTGTACGAATTTGTATTTTTTTTCCACAACTCATACATGTGTATTGAATGTTTAATTTTATGGAGAAAACATTAAATCACATTTCTTTGTAAAAAATTAAAATTGCATACTTACGAATGGGTTTCCCTCCAAAATCAGTTTCCGGCGAAACATCTTTGCCGCCGAATATTTTCAAAATTCAGAATTAAAAAGTAGATTCCTATTTCGAAGCCCAATCAAGACAACATGCAGGTTGCGACAAAAAGAGGTCGGCTTTTTGCACGATATCGGGAGTCGAGGATACTCGACCGATTCAACCGTTGAGGTCGGGTTGGGTTGTAACGCAGTCCCTCATGTTTCATTTCGATTTCTCTCACTCTCGTCCGTGCTTTGAAGGTGCGCTTACCTTGATTTCGTTCCGCTGTCCTTGTTCAAAGTTGCGTGTCAGTTTAGATTGTATTGAGTTTGTGCTGACGGAGTTTAAAGTAGTTTCCCATTTTGAGGTTCTAGTATTGTAGAAGAGGCGCATCCTCTTGTACTTTGATTGTGTTTCTGGTTATCGAAGTTGCTCGTGCTGTATTGTTTGTCTTCCGCATACGAATTGCTGATTGTTGTGCGTGCTTTTTTCAGTTGCGAGCCCTAGTATTCCTCGCGAAATCTGCAATTCGCAGGTGAGCGTTCTTCGGAATTCCTCAGTGTTTCAGCAGTTACTGAATTTTGATTTTGAGCTGATTACGAGTTCCGGGAATTCCGCCGGTATTTCCGGGTGAATGTGTTCATCACAGGTCTCCATATTTAAATCATTTAACTCGACTCGAGTTGAAATAATTATGCAGGTGTATATAGGTCTGTCCAATTTCAACTCGGGTCGAGTTAAATTGTAATTCAGTCCTGATTACGTAATTAGGATTTTAGACTTATAGGTGGTGATATTCAACTCGAGTCGAGTTGAAATGGAAGAAATCCGATTTCATGGGGGTTCTTCCCTTTACGGTATGGATATTCAACTCGGGTCGAGTTGAATCACGAACTGGATATCATGCAGATTATAACAGCAAATTTGGACTCAACTCGAATCGAGTTAAATGTGGATAAGAGATACCATCTATATGCCTAATTGAATGTCTTAGAATCCGATATGCTGTATTCAAGGATATTCACATTCAACTCGACTCGAGTTGAAATGGTTATCACCAAGCTATTCAGGTGATTTACTGTAGTCTTGTCGATTGTTGTGGTTTCTATATCGGGCTCAGATACGTGACTATTATCTATGTAACATGATTTAACTCGATCCGAGTTAAATCAGAATTAGCACATATTTTAAGATATGCGTTTCCATGAAGTAGGTTATCTTCAATTATCTGTGGGTATTCAACTCGATTCGAGTTGAATTCATAGACTTCTTAGCTGGAAGAGATTTTATTCCAACATCTTGTCTACATATAAATAATTCTTCTCGATTTCTGTCATTATTCTATTCAACTCGAGTCGAGTTGAACCACCACATATTCTTCTGTTCCTCAAGTCACGTTCGTGATCAATTTGCAGACTCTACCATGGCTGATCAAGATGCTCAATTGCTTGGTGATTTTTCCTCTGATGAGGAGGTTGTGGAGCAACCCGAAGTTCCAATAGACGTTCCAATGTGTGAAGGTATCCCTCGTCGTCTTTGGGCTACAAAGTTCGTTACCCTTTACGGTGAGGAGGGTCGCCCTGTAGCGGAGGGCCTTTGTCACAGCATCAGTTACGATCTCGTCCTCGGAAGCAATGGTCCACTTGGGCACTCCCGAGTCGCAATTCAAATCTCGAGAACCCTTGATGCCACAGTTGTGCCAGATGAGTGGAGATATTCTGTCAGGGCGTGGCCGATCGATAAAGTCTTCTATAATGGGGCTAGTCTAAGAGACCATGAGATACGACACGATCATGACTCTCGTGTTGCACGTCTTGCTAGACCTCACTCATTGCGTAGCCGGAGTTACAACAATACATCTAGGAACCCGCCTCCTGAAACATCCGTCAAGTCCAAAGGCTTATTAACTCAGGAGTCCATCAATTCTGTCTCCAGCAAAGTTTGCTGCACCAGGAACTGAGTTCAGCCCTTCCCGAGGGAAAAGATCCGATGTTTCCGAGAGCGGATGTATAGTGGTACAACCTACCAATTCAGGTTTCACATGAAGCTTGATGTGCACAGGCAGGTTCATTGAAATGCTGGCGGGAAGAGGGTGGTCACGGTTGAGGGAATCGATGTTTGCTTGCGTGCGTGGAGACATATTGCTGGAGTGTCCGAGGCGACCTTTCATCGGTTTCAAACGTACGTGGCCGATGGCGTCATGGCGCATCCCCATGGAAATTCGTCTTTGCTTAAACCGCGCAAGTACACGTCGCAGGCAACTGCAACCCTGCGTTGCATCCTGGAGAACTCTGCCGATCACATGCCGCACCGAACGAGGACACTAAAATCTGGAGAGAAGGTTGTATCCATGATTCTTCCCGCTACATGGAAATGGAAGAGTACCATCCCGGAAATCAACGCTGCAAACGAAGGCTTCGGTTTGAAGATGGTCTCACCATCTTCTCTGAGTAGAATTTAGAAGTTACACTTTCCTGAATTTGATGCGAAGAAACCCGGGGATAACTTCGCTCGGTGCTCCAAATGTGATCGGTTGCACACACTTCGTCGTGGCTCTATTCCCGGGTCGCAACAAGCACTACTTTGGGCAAAGAAGCTCGAGGTACACTTGGCTGCAGCCCGTGCTCATCGGGAGTTATATTATGCAAATAGGTATAGGTCGAAAACCTACCCGCATGAGAGTTTGACCATTATGCATGACAAAATGGATCATGCGAAGACTGCTTCCCCTGTCTTTTCTCACAAGAGTAAGGAGCTCGATGGTCTGATGAAGCTACTAGTATCCGTCACACGAATGATCGCTCATGGCCACGGAGATGTACGCTACGCACATTACGCTCTAGATATTTTCGCACACGATTCAAATTACACGGTAGGCTCTTTTGCTAAGCTGCTCTGAGATATAGAGTTGCCACCAAAGTACTCTTCGAGGGAGCTTTTTCTTCGGTCGAGGTCGGCACCTATCTTTGATGCTGTTCTCCATGGTGCGGAGACTTGCGTATCGTCACTCCGTCCAGCACCAGCTGTTCCAGTTCGAGGGATTTCTCTTCCGCCAATTCTCACTGTTCAGATGGACAATGCAGCAGGGGACAATAAGAATAGATATGTATTCTGTTTTTGGTCTCTCCTTGTCGCGAAGAAGATCTTCCGCGAGGTATATGTGAATTTCATGTTGGTTGGGCATACCCATGATGACATCGATGCAATGTTTGGAAGGTGGAGCATGCTGTTGAGGAAAGACAATTTCCCCACTATTCCGTTACTCATGAAATCTTTCATGGACGTGGAATCTATTCCAGCCATCCCCCACCTTGTTGAAGAGGTGCCGGATTTTAAAGGATTTATCGATGGGTTTATCAGGGATGGAGGGGAAGCACTTGTTGGTCATACGAAGGCACAACAATTCAAGTTCTTTTTGGATTCTACAGGTTGTCCCGTGATGAAGTACAAGGCTTCGTGCACAGCAGAAGATTGGTTGCCAAATGATACAACCGGAATTAAGTTGTGGAGAGAGGACTCGGAAGGTCGTTGTTTGTGGCCACGTGGAGATCCAACTCCTACGACGCATCGTGCAATGAGGGGTGTGGAGGACATTGTGAAGGGCATTTCTGGATTTATCAAGTACTGGGAGGCAATGTCTAATGAAGATAGAACTGGAGAGTATAGAAGATGCTATGAACATCTTGTGTTCTATTGGCGCGCTGTGAAGGCAGCTCTAGAGGTACCCATTGAACCATCAAATGTTCTTCGGGACGGATTTTGGCCATTGTCCAGGATAGATGCGACTTTGGAGGACCAATTTGCTGAAGATGGCGAACTTCGTGAGGAGTTTGGGGAAGATGAGGCATTTGTTGGAGAGATCCGAGATCGCCCTCAACCATCTTTTCGTGTAGCTCGTGATGTTTATGAAGGATACTTTCTTGCTATTCGGCCTGCAGATGGTGACTCACGACCGGTGTGGATCGCTCGAGCGTTGTCAGATCCGAACATAAACCCCGAGCAGCCAAATTGCATCCTTATTCAATTCTTTCGGCCTACATCAAGGGATCGAGATGTGCAAGAGACCTACAATGGATGGGATTCGGTCAAAGGATTGCGTTGGAAGGTTGACGATACTCAACCTCCTTTGTGGGAGAATACAGCTTCATTGATGACTTCATGGAAGTCAAAGGTCAAGAAGGATACAACGGAGTGCACTTTAAAAATTTCGGTGGATCAAATTAAAGTCATTCATGATACTATAGTTGAATTTTCTAATGCTTGAAGGTCTTATATGTATTGCAATCGTATTTGAGTATAGTAACAACTACATAGTCATGGCTTTGTCTTCCGACTTAGAAATAATAATCTTTTGTTCCAAATTCAAAAGATTATAGGCATTTATAAATATAGAAGATATGTTAGACCAAATGATCTACAAGGATGTGTGGTTTAGGATGTTGGTAGTATCAATGGAATATGGACTATTTTCAAGTCACTTAGCTCACTTCGAGCAACACTTTGTTTGTGGTACTGGGTTTCATTTGAAATCAAAAATACATTGTACGCATTTATGAAAATATATTTCTATACTATATTATAGTATTGATTTGTTCTTTCCAATTAGTACTTTCGTCGATTGATTTATGTGAAAAAAAATCATAACATGTATTTAATTTGTTATAAAAGGTAGTAGTGGTTAGCACCACTGATGATTGTGTGTGTCATACATGTCACAATTAAGGGTACGTGGTTGGTTGGTACCAAATATTTTCCTGCCCGCTGAAGCTCACTTAGCAGTACCAAGTCATGTGTACATTTTAGCTGCTCAAACGAGTCCGACCAGAATCGAACTCGGACCACCTACGTTGTACAGAAACTCCTTCTCATCCAACCACTGAGCTCATGACTTGGTGTCCATTTCAAAATTACTCCGGTCTTTATATTAATCAATTGGAAAAACCGCTTAGAAAGGCCACGGTGCACAAACTTTCCCCCATATTATACTATAATTTGAATGGAAACTTTAAGATTCATAACTTTCTAAGTTATTTGTGTACAACAAATAATCATTCTAAAACCTCTCAATTTCATTTTGAGAGGATTATTAACTCTCAAAATAATGAATATGGTGTTCTTGTTGGCGATGATGCACCCCTGCTGAGCCGGCTCGAAGGAGAGCAGAGCATTTGGCTGCTCCTGATCGGGGAAATTGTGTGACTCGAAATCGACCAACTGATCGGACAAGCTCCAGACTTGCGTCGACGCAAGTCTGGAGCACATTGACACGTCTCGAATTATTTTTAACTTTGATCATTCTTTTGTTCAAACCGGATGGTGAGATGTAAAGGCATCTGTTTTTTTGGTCATACTTTTCAGGCCGGCATTCAGTTCTAGCGCATCTAGGTTGAGCTCATCGCGGTCTCGACATCGGGGGAGCTCTGTCTGAGCAGTCGTGTGCGTAGTTGGCAACGAGCACTGTGAGCCAGCATGCACGTTCAGTACGAGGAGCACTTGGTGTGAGTAGTTGGCGATGAAGCTATGCTGAGCCAGCGAGGCTGGTTGGGTACGAGGTGCCCGGCTAGTGCTGGATCCTCCCTCGGATGTGTTGAGATGCAGAGCCTCGTTGGCAATGAAGCACCCCTGCAAGGCCGGCTTGAAGGAGAGCACAACATTATGTTGGTCGTCATCCGGGGATTGCTGGGTCTCGAAATCGTCCAACTCGTCGGACAAGCTCCCGACTTGCGTCGACGCAAGTCTGGAGTACATTCGGCACATCTCGAGAAATTTTTTATTTTGAACATTTTTTTGTCAATCTGGATGGAGGGATGTGAATGCTTTTGCAATTTTGGTCATACTTTTCGTGCCGACTTCAGTTCTAGAGCCCCTGGGTTTTGCTCCTCGGGGTCTGTACGTGGTGGGAGCCGTGTTTGATCACTGCTATGAGTAGTTGGCGATGAAGCTATGCTGAGCCAGCGAGGCTGGTTGGGTACGAGGTGCCCGGCTAGTGCTGGATCCTCCCTCGGGTGTGTTTAGATGCAGAGCCTCGTTGGCAATGAAGCACCCCTGCTGGGCCGGCTTGAAGGAGAGCACAACATTTGGCTGCTCGTGATCTGGGGATTGCTGGGCCTCGAAATCATCCAACTCGTCGGACAAGCTCCAGACTTGCGTCGACGCAAGTCTGGAGCACATTGACACGTCTCGAATTATTTTTAACTTTGATCATTCTTTTGTTCAAACCGGATGGTGAGATGTAAAGGCATCTGTTATTTTGGTCATACTTTTCAGGCCGGCATTCAGTTCTAGCGCATCTGGGTTGGGCTCATCGCGGTCTCCACATCGCGGGAGCTCTGTCTGAGCAGTCGTGTGCGTAGTTGGCAACGAGCACTGTGAGCTAGCATGCACGTTCAGTACGAGGAGCACTTGGTGTGAGTAGTTGGCGATGAAGCTATGCTAAGCCAGCGAGGTTGGTTGGGTACGAGGTGCCCGGCTAGTGCTGGATCCTCCCTCGGGTGTGTTGAGATGCAGAGCCTCGTTGGCAATGAAGCACCCCTGCAAGGCCGGCTTGAAGGAGAGCACAACATTATGCTGGTCGTCATCCGAGGATTGCTGGGTCTCGAAATCGTCCAACTCGTCGGACAAGCTCCCGACTTGCGTCGACGCAAGTCTGGAGTACATTCGGCACATCTCGAGAAATTTTTTATTTTGAACATTTTTTTGTCAATCTGGATGGAAGGATGTGCATGCATTTGCAATTTTGGTCATACTTTTCGTGCCGTCTTCAATTCTAGAGCCCCTGGGTTTTGCTCCTCGCGGTCTGTACGTGGTGGGAGCCCTGTTTGATCACTGCTGTGAGTAGTTGGAGATGAAGCTCTGCTGAGCTAGCGAAGCCTGTATGGTAGGAGGTGCCTGGCGAGTGCAGTATCCTCCCTTGGTGTCCCTCTCCAAGTTATTCCCCGTGATAAGTAGTGCCGGTTCCCGGGAGTAACCGGGAATGGCTCAAAAGGGTGAGGCATGAAAATGAAGCCTCACTTCCACACCTTGGGCATTGTGGGATGCTCTTGAGCATCCCGCAACATTGGGTTGGAAAGAGTCCCGCTCCAAACTAGTCCCCGAGAAAACTAGTGCCGGATTCCGGGAGGAGACCGGCAATGTTCCAAATGAAGTGAGAGACAAGAGTGGAAGGGGGACTAGTGGGAAGTTGGACAATGGATAAGGGCGGTTAGCTCCGGGGGTGATTAGTAGCACCCTTGGGAGCTTGGACATTTGTGGAAGGCCGCCCCGTGCCACCAAGTGGCATGCACATGTGTTGGTGGGAGTTCCGAGTTGGCATGCCCATGTGTTGGTGGGAGTTCCGGGTAATGAGTACCGGATAATGGGTTATGGGGTCAAGGTGGGTTGGACACCTTGACTTAGAATGGTGCTAACATTGTGTGTGTGGGGCACATGCAAGTGTTAGCAAAGTCGTGGCCGGTTGCTACCAACTAAGTGAGCCGGGATTCCGCTACCAAGTAAGGCTCACTAAGAAAAAATGTGTTGGAGTAATTAGGGTCGCGACATCTTTGGTTTGCCGCTCAGCTTGTGATTTAGGTGTTCTTCCGGCCACTGCTTGCTGACCGTCTCGTCGATGATCTTTGGGTCCGTAATATTCCAAGGAACGTTGAAAAACTCGTCGCAACCCATCCACGTGAGGTCCTCCCCCAGCTCCGTATCTTGCTTCTTGCTCCGCGGGAATTCCGGTTTCACCATCTTGAAAGGAATCAGTTTCTTCACCCTACACGACGAATCGTCCCTCTTCCGCGTCATGGTGCGACAATATTTCCTCTTCTTCCACACTTCCTGCTCTCCCTCAGAACTCTCTTCTCTCTCCGGACTCTGCTCCGCACAAACCCTACTCTCCGGATTACCAACTGGAAACGCAAAATTCAAAGTGGGCGGTGCAATTTGCGCGTGCGAAAGTCTAGGTGCACTCCAGGCGTACGAATTGCTCATGGAGTGGGAGTAATTGGTGGCGGCAGTACTTAAAAGCAGCAATCCGGATATTTCCGGTTGCGCCGCCATTCCGACTCCCTTGACAGTAGATTGGCTACTACTCCGGTTGTAGGGGCCTATCCGGACCGTACGATTGACAGACCCGAGGGAACTGGATTACTGTTTCTGGTAGACCTAATAATCTACTAAGGTCAACCGCGTTGGCTGCTACGCACTACTAGGGTGGACATTGGTTAACCACCTTCCTGACGAGGCTTTATACACTAGAAAGTGTCTCGAATGTCCCCATTTAAACGTGGCTTTAACCATGGATAAACGTTGCTACCAATCGAGCCACGTCCAGGTGTTGGCTTAAGCTACGTTGAAGGTATACTTTCGGAACGTCTGTTCTCAAGTGAGGTTCCCTTCCAAAGAGAACTTACAGCCCTTCCACGTCAGCTTTTATCGGCTTCCACGGCAGATTGTTTAGACGTGGTATATAATCTAGTTGGCAGGGAGGGGTTTTTTACCAAATTTTTTTTACTGTTCCCGAGTTTAGAATTGTGGTAGTAAATGAACCGAAGTGTAAAGTGTGAGGAAATTACAATGGTCTATTTACTATTTAGAATTTAGATGTAAAAATTTACATTTCATAGTAATTGTAACATTTAGTTTACGTGTTTGTAAGGTATAATTAGTGTGCCACTTGTCATCATTCTCTTGGTGCCATGAAATTGCTATATTCAGCAAATTTGCCTCAAGAATGTTTAGTGTAAAGAAGGGCAAGGTATTTTTAGTTCTTAAAGTTAGACATCTATTTTAAACTGAAATTCAAGTGGACACGTGGTAGTTAGTGGTTGACGGAATGATAAACGAAATTACTCCTTTTACCGATTGATTTAGCCCTTAAATATAGGATCTTGTTCGTGACACTAGCTATTTGCAGCATTGCAATTGAAAAGCGATTAGATTGGAAGTCCGATTGTATTTGGGCAAAATGTTGTGGCTCTTTTTCTATTTACAGATTTCAGTTTGTGCACCTCAATGCAAGTTCGTGGCTTTGAGAACCACAATGCATTTTGTCATTCAACCTTCTTGTCCTCTTGGAAAAGTAATCTGGCTCTACCTACATGCTCTACCTCCAATTTACAGGAAGGCACAACCAACGACCAATACGCCGCTAATACTAGAGTTCTGACAAAATTGAGTTCTCAACAAAAATGAGATCTCTGTAAAACTATACAATTGAACTATACATAACTCTACTGTTGGTCATCGTCTTCGCTTTCATCCTCTGATAATGAACTCCCGGAGCTGGTAGCCGAACCATCGTCCTCTCTCCCCACCCTTGGATCACTCTCACCATCACTGGCCGACTCCTCCTCCATGTCAGCTGAAACTTGTTTGCCCTTCACCGTTTTAGCAGCCCCCACACCTGCAGCACGAGATGTCGTCTTCTTTTTCTTTGTTTTTTGAGGTGGCCCACTACCTTCAGCCTTGTGCACTGTTCCTCCGTTCTCCATTGTAGCACGGGACAGGCCCTCCCTTCTACGTATTGCCAGGGCTGCGAAGGCGTTGAATTTCGCAAACTCCACCTCCTCCGGAGTTGGCGTCCTCCCAAACTCAGATTCCTGTTGAAGAATACGTCAAATCGTCCACCATAAGTAGGTTTAGATAGAATCCACATGTCGGATGCCATGTATTCACTTTATCATCCCTTACACGTTTATTGGTGTAAAACCCGTGTTTCGGTGACTCGTGTATTGTTCCAGGGATTCTGTGAAGTGACCAAGACAAGTAGTGCTAAAACAACCAAACCCCCAAACGTTTCTAGTCCCAACTTATGTTTTAGCCTTGCATGGCAAGGGTATCCCTTTGCAAGAGGGGATGCACAAAGACTCTTTCCCTTATGTTTACCGTGGCGGAAACTTCCACACTTAGACTCTTCACACATACACACACACTAAGGCACACATTACGTCCTCACAACTAATCCGTCCTATCCGTCCGTACTAGCAGGTCACGCGGGTCGTCCTGGTTACCCTATCACACTTACTATAATGACAGACTCCAACAGCTCCGAATCCGGCTAGAATACGTCTACACGTATTCTGGTCACGTACTGTGCTTGATCCGTCCTCTGAGACTACAAAGGAACCCAAGTCTGTGGCAGCCGGAGGTCGGATTGGAATCCGTCCTTACATACTCTACTCCCAGACCCTCCCAGACCGTAAAGTATTCACCACAGCAGTTTTCCTCTCTCAGACACCCAGACCAGTTCAAAACACAAGGCACTCAAGAATACGCCCAACCCAATTGCAACTCCACAGAAACAATCTAACAAAGAATCCGGATTCCTAACTCCCAACTCATAACCCAACACAGTAGATCCAACTTTCCAAGCACTCAACTGAAAAGGAGACAGGGAAATGATCACACCGAATATGCGCATAAGAAGGTTCGATTAACACTTAAGCAAAGAATGTTTTAGGTGGCAAAAGTTCCACCTGTAAGTACTTCTAAGTCAACGACTTAGAAACCTAACTAGATTGCGGCGCCGGCCTACAAGGCCTACTCCTCAAAAAGCGACACGCATTCCCAAAAAGAAGATACTATACTGGCCTAGGCCGGATCCCAATCTGACCTCCTAACCCTGGCCGTCCTCTGACTGCCGACCTCTAATACGTCCTACCTCCTCCTCCTCGAACTAACCCCGTGCTTCAGTCGCTTCAGTGGCGAAGCTGCAATACGTCCTGCCTTCACTCTCTTGTCCGTATCGGTCATCACGTACTCGTCCTCGCTCGAGTTGGTCTCATCCCCGCTCTTCAGCTCTTCGTCTTCGGAGTGCTCAAGGCCGATATCGTGAAGCTTCAGGGCTCCAGGAGACTTCTCGTATTCCTCCGCCGTGAGCTTCCTCTTTGCGGTACGAGTGTTCTTGGCCGGAGAATCTGCTGGGACGGGTGCGTCCGCCTCCGTCCTCACCTTCGATTTACCCTTCATGTCGGTCGGACTGGAGGGTCCAGCATCCGTCCTCTCCATCTTAATCGGATCCGGCCTCGGAGTCTTGGCCCGGGTAGAAGTGAAGGCCGACATGACTACCTCCTTCATCTGCTCCGGGACGGCGTCGAGCAATACCTTGACCTCGGCGTTGCTCTTCTTGACCTTCGCGACGTACGTCTTCGCCGCCAAGAGAAAATTTCTGAAAGTTTCCGCCTTGAACACCTCCGACTCCAGGATTCCGGCCGCATACAGGTTTGCCTACTGCAGTACGTCGGCCGGAGTCTCGCAAAACTCGACGAGCTTCACAACCTGCTCGTTTGCCGTGATTACGGCCTGCCGTCCGACCAGTAGTTCTTCCTCCCTTCTTCTGACCGTCTCGCGAAGACGTCTATTCTCCAGGATTAGCTTTGTCACTTGCTTCTCCATCTGTCGGAACTGCTCCTCGTCCGGCTTGGAGTCCCACTTCTGCTTCACCTCCAGCAGTGTCCGTACTCCAAATTCCTTGCATAGCTGTGCCAGTAGATTCTGGTAAAAGAAGTACTGGCACCTGGCTTCCGTGAAGTGGTGTTATGCTCGCCTCATGGGATCCGCATGGTTGGCAGACGGACTGAGAGGTGGGAGAAGTCTGGGGTCGTTCGGATTCATGGGATTCTCCCAGTCGGCCGTAACTTCCCCTTCATCCACCGGCCTCGAAGGCTGTCCTCGCTCAATCTGAGTTTCGGCCTCGGTCGGGTTCGTAGGAGGGGACGGGGACGGAAGGATGATTACCTCTGGACCCGTGCGCGGTGGGGTTGCCTCTAGAGCCGGCTCTTGTGGCGCGTCCGGTTGGACGTCCCCGTCGTCTGATCCGACCACGTCCTCCTCCTCGTCCGAGTACACGGCCTTGTTGTTCGCGCTCTCCTCCGATTCGAACACTCCGTTGTTTTGCAATGATAGCTTAATGTCGTAGTTTGACTCCTCCTCCTCCGTCAGCACCTCCTCCTTCTTGTACAGATGGTAAAGGAAGGGAGTAATAGGGCTAGGACGGGTTTTACCTACGTTCTCCGCGAGCCGGGCGACCAGGTCTCGGATAATCATACCCCAGTCGACCTCCCGTTCGCCGCGCAGGGACCCCAGGACGGTGTTGGCGAGCCGGACGGTTATGCGATGCGGCTTCTCCCCGTGGATAATGGGCGCCAAAAACTTGATGATGGCGCGCTCCCTCGGGTCCTTGCAATCTTCCACCGAGTAGCCGTTGTTCTTGTGCGGACTCCCGTGGAACGCCTTCTTCGCCCATTTGTGTTTCCGGCCGCACAACCCTACTCCGCTGTTTACGACCAGGCCGTAAACAGCTCTCCAGTGGTCGGCCGTCCAGGAAGCCGGCTTCCCTCTGACCGTCCCTTCGGATTGATTTGGCGCGCCGACCTTGATCTCGCGCACCATCTCCGCGTCGCGCAAACCCCAAGGCGTGTCCAGTAGGCCGGCGAGTCCCATCTTGTTGAGATCCTCTGCCACCGACGTAGCCCCCTCGGGGGCGAAAGTGAATTGTTTTCACCATTCGGGTGAGGATTCACTTGTGTTTAGGTTGGTAATTTCCCAACCGAAAGTAGAAGTTCACCGTTGTTGGGTGACTTCTATTCGTGTGTAGTAGCTATTTCTTTCTATAGACTTTTGTATATGGTGAGGTCGGGTTAATCACCGGCGTGGCCATTTTTATCGTTTGTAATCGAGACCGTTGGCAGTGATGCCCCAACGGTCTTGAGAGGTTGTGTTTGCAGGTTGAACACACAGGTTGCCCATAATCCCGTCCATCGAGACTTTCGTGGTCCAACCTTTGTTTCCACTTAATCATTTGTTAAATCATTTGTAAACCCCTCGTGGGTCCGGAAGCCCAATTGGGAAATTGGGACGTGGGTCGGGTGAAGCCGCCCATCCAAGAACCGGCACGGGGTTCTTGGGTGGTTACCACCCCCAAGACGTGCACCATTACGGTAAGGGGCGGAGGGCCAATTTGTGTTCACTTGGGTTTACAAAACTTGTGTTAAAAATTAATTCACCGAGCCTAATTGAGGGTTTTCTTATGCTGTCCGGTTTTTTCATTGGTCATTTTAGGGTCCCTAGAGGTTCCGGTTGCTTGATTTAGGTTGGAATCTAGCTTAATAACTTCTTGGTGTTTTTAGGCTTCGTAATTCATACCGGTTAATCAAAGGGCAAAGGAACTTAGGGGCTTGGTAAAATGTCTAACCGGTAAAAGTACTTGTGACCTTGTATGGTAAAACCACATTGATCCGGGACCAATACTTCTTGCCCATAGGGGAAGTATGAGTGGGGGATATGATAGTGCCAAGGCGTACTCGATATTGGGAGCACAACCCGGTATCTTGTTCATTATATTCCTCCGTGCTTATCAACCACTAAGGCACCGTGGGCTAAAGGCTCCGGCCCTCCCCCGCTAAATGCAGAACGTGCACGGTGATTAGGGGGGATTCGGTAAAAGGCTGGGTAGGGTTGCAAGGCTACCGTTTCCCCCCCTCAGTGTTTGGGTACTCTTGGAGGAGGGTTTCTGCGGACCCCGCTGATGATTGAGGTTTTTACCATGCAAATCACTAGTTAACTTCACCGTGTGATTATATTTGCTCAAGCGGGATGGGAGTTCACACTTAGAGTTGTCTTTGCGGTCCATTAGGGGGACCTATCGATTAGCTTAGTCCAACAAGGATCAGGTTTTCCACCTACTAGTTAGTAGTGTGGTTTGTTTCCCCAAGCTTTCCATTTACCTTGGTTGAAATTCCCATTGATGGGGTGACATTGGCATTAATTTCTCCGGCAGTCAAAATTCAATGAGAACCAAAGGAGCAATCGCCAATGGTAACACTCCGATCGGGAAGATCGTACCGTGACTTACCATCACATAAGGGTACCCAAAGTAGATTTAGTCAATTAGTAGGAGTCCAACCCAAGGATTTGGAGGGTGGGACTTCAGAGGTAGAAAACTCCTCAGTTCCGGTGGTCCCAGTTGGTCCTATTCTCATGGCGCAACCATTCAACCCGGGCGCCCCGGTACCCCCGGTTACTCCTGACCCAGCGGATGCAATGATGGCCCCACAAGGGCTTCCAATAGTGATACCCGTGGGGTTAGCGCCACGGGGCATGCCCATGCACCTTCCGAAGTTCTCCGGGATGGCTCACGAGGACCTCTCCAATCATATTGAGAGGTATATTGAAACCCTCGTGACCAATGTCATTCCCAAAGAAGACTATTGGTTGGTTTGGTTTTCCACCACCTTGGAGGAGGCGGCATATGAGTGGTACCGCTCACACGCCCCCGGAACGTTTGTGGATTGGCCAACCATACAAACGGCTTTTTTAATGCAATTTAGGCCTGAGACCGGGCAACAAAATGCCTTGGTGGCTCTCACGGAGATAAGGCAAGGGCCCACCGAGGGAATCACGGAGTATATACGCCGGTTTAATACGGTGGTAACAAGGTTTGTGGGCAACCATTTGACCGATGACACCATCCGGTACTACTTCATCCAAGGATTCAACAAACAATCCACAATCCAGGATGTGTTGAACTCCATGCCCCGAACGGTGGGTGATGCCCAAACCGCTGCCCGCTGAGTTGAGAGCATAGAGAAGGAGAATAACCGAATGTGGGCCCGATCGGTGGCCCCGGTTCCTTCATTTATCCCCACTCACTACGAACCCCCTCATAGGGAGGGTCAAACCCCGGGGGAGCCATCTAGGCCTATGGCACCATATACCTCCGATTATGTTCAACCCAACCCCCTTGATTCAAGGCCACCGGCTCCTCAACTTCAATGACACCCTCAACCGGAACCTCCTAAGGTGGACCGGTTGGCGGAATTGGAGGAACGGTTTTAAAACGCCAATGATGATCTTAAGGTGGATATGATGAACACCATCAAGTCTCTAGGGGACCAATTCACCATGGCCATTAGTGCTAAAAGCATGAATGCACCACCACCTATAAGTGAAACCGGGGTACACCCGTCTAACCTTTGGTGCACAAATTGCCGGCAATTTGGTCATACTCCCCGATTTTGCCCAAGTCCACCTAATCCAAGCCCGTATGTCCCACCACATAGCCGGCCTACACCGCCCAAACCAACTGGGGGTAATCCACCATTACCGAAGGGGACACCGTGCCCTACATGTGGGCGATTTCACCCGATTGGTCCGGGAAAGTGTTGGGTGGAGACCGGCGTGGTGTGTGACAATTGTGGGGACAACCACCCCACCGAGCGGTGTTTCCGCCAAAAAAAGGCAAAGCCGGAAACCGTTCCGGGGGCTTCAAGTTCCTCAACCCCCACCCAAGGCTTCTTCTATGATAAGCCGGCACAAGGGTACCTTTTACAAACATACCCGACTCCATGGTATCCAATGGCTCCTACTAGTTATGTTCCACCACCGTCAGACCGAAGCCAAGGTGCGCGACCAAGTAACCCCCCCATCCAATATTACATGGAGATGCAACCGGTCCCCTCTAGTGCTCAACCGCCGGCGGTATACGCCAATCCAATGGTCTCCCAAGACGTCTGGAATAGCGTTGCACCTCCCGATGATCCTCCGACCACGGGAGTCATCCCAACCACGGCCCACCCCCCTATACATCAAAGTACGTATTTAATCATACATGAGGAGGTGGACACCGTGGTTGCTATGGTAATGGGGGAACCGGTTGAACACCATGTGACGGTCATGACACGGCAACAACAGACTAATAACCCACCTCTTGATACAATATCCCGAGAGGGTAGCGACTCGGAAGAGGAACCGGATATCCCGGCCGTGAAGGAGTTTTTGAGGGGTCAATTGAATGAGTTTCCCCTCGGACCCACCCTTGGACCAACCCTCAATGGAGGGTATTCCATTAGAACTTCTTGATGATGAGGTAGAGGACCTCTATCGGTTTGTAGACACGGCGGAGTCTGGACACCGAGATCCCCTAGGGCCAGCGGCTCAGGGTACTCGGGTGTTCAACCCGGCGGCGGATTATGACCTTTGGACGGATCTTTGCACCATTAGGGCTAATATATCCATAGCCCAACTTATCCGGGTAGCCCTCCTTGAGGAAGGAGTTCAAAGAAGGGGCGACAATGCCCCGGAGACCTCGGAAGGTGGTAATGGCCGCTAAAATGTACACTAGCCCGTTGGTAGATGACGGTGCCTTCGAGATTGATGTCTCTATTTTGGATAGAATCATCCCGGGCGCCGTTGTTGACAAAGGTAGTAGCATCAACGTCATGTCCTCCATCACGATGACTCAGCTAGGCTTAGATATTACTGGCCCTTCCCCTTACATTGTCAAGGTGGCGGACCAACGTCCAATTACTCTACTTGGCGAAATCGCCAATTGCCACATGGAAGCGAGAGGGGAAGTCTACCCATTGACTTTCCATGTATTGAAGCTTGAGGCTAGTAAGGCTGCTTATCCCATCTTTTTAGAGAGAGATTGGTTGAGAAGGGCCAACGCCGACGAGCGTTGGTCCATGAATCAATCAACGTTGCAATTTGGTCCGCCGGAAAATCGATCGATGGTGACCATCGGTTGTCGGGTACCCACCTCCTTAGGAACACTTGGAAAAGTGCCTAAGACAACGCCATCCACCGATGGTGAACACGTGGACCCTATACACCCCGCGTTGGTCCCGGGAATCAATCCCATCGATTTAGGCCCGATTGGAAACCTTGGGCCGGGACTTTATGATTGGGAGGATGACGGTGAATTTGCCACATGGCTTCGGGATCATCCCGAGGACCTTGAAACCGCTAGGTTACAATCGGTGAATGTCATCACTAACCTCAATTCCGTTAAAATGGCAATATTCCGGTAAAATGGCACACTTTTGGGGTGAAAAAATGAGGAAATCATGAAGAGATATACAATTGGATACAGCACAGGTGTCGAATGTAGGAACCTCCTTCTGACTAATCTACCCTACACCATTCTTACCTACCCAGTGATAGATGGAGAGGATCTAAAGAAGGACGCTTCTCGCTTGAGCAACGGCAAAGTCAGAGGATCTGAAGACAAATACTATGCAACCTCCTAGGCTCGCAATGAATCTTTATTATCCAGAACTCGTACTTGAGGCTTTTGCTTCCACAACCCATGTTTCAGCCTGCTGGACAAACGCAAGAGTGATACGACAGATGAATCTCCTTTTTCCCCTTAGTTTCATTGGTGGGTTCCCCCACATCTATGTATCGCTTCATCGTTCTCGGCTCCGTTAGTCCATGCTCCTCAACGAACTTCGCCCCCTTGCTCTTCTTCCCGTAAGTGTTGGGGCTGAAATTCGATGTGTAGAATGCGAAAATAATGCATTTGACAGTGCCCCTTTCAACTTTCTATTTTAATTTCCCCTTCAATTCATACAATCTACTCCCAGACATGACATGCGGAGAGGAATGAAACGAAGGGGAAATAAAAGTAGAGAGTCGAGGCCATGGTACAGACGAAATATGTTCTGGAGTTATCTCTTGGGATGTATAAAATTCATTGATTCATGCACCGAAAGAGATGACTCAAGAGCATTGTGTTTGTTCCATGGCCTTGGCTCTCTACTTATATTCCCCCCTCGCTTCATACCGCTGCGCTTTCATGTTATGCAGTTTCTGATCCCACAACCTGCGTTTCCGCCATGAGGACCGACGCAGTAGAGATACCACGGATGAAACTGTCTGGTGGAAGCCCTTTTTCTTTTTCTCCTTTGTTTCATTTGTGGGCTCCTGCACATCTGCGTATCGCATCATCGATCCCGACCTCGTCGTTCCGTACTCCTCGACGAACTTCGCTCCCTGCTATTCTTGCCGCAAGTGTTGGGGCGGAAATCGAATGCGTGGAATGCGAAAATAATCCACTTGACAGTGCAAAGAGAATCGACATATTGCTCAGAACTCCATTGTAGTTTCGTGCCTGCAAGCAAATCCTGTTTACATGAACTAATACTGTTCAACCTTTTCGCATTTTCGCTCGTTCTCCATCCTGCGTCATTTTTATTTCCCCTTCGTTTCATTGGTGGGTTCCTCTACATCTGCATCCCTCTTCTTTGATCCCGGCCTCGTCAGTCCAAACTCCTCGACGAACTTCGCTCTCCTGCTCTTCTTGCCGTAAGTGTTGCAGCAGAAATCCAATGCGTGGAATGCGAAAATAATCCACTTCCTGTTTTTATTTCCCCTTCGATTCATACAATCTGCTCTCCACACATGACATGCGGAGAGGAATGAAACGAAGGGGAAATAAAAGTAGAGAGTCGGGGCCATGGTACAAACGAAATATGTTCTGAAGTTATCTCTTGGGATGTATATAATTGAGTGATAAATGCACCGAAAGAGATGACTCAAGAGCATTTTGTTTGTTTCATGGCCCCAGCTCTCTACTTTTATTCTCCCCTCGCTCCATACCGCTGCGCATTCATATTATGCAGATTTTGTCCTTCATCTAGAGAGCTACTCAATGAGCGAACACTCCATAGTCTCCTTTTTTCCCCTTAGTTTCATTGAATGGCTTTGCGCTCTCCACCTCAGTAGCCTTGTTTTTTTCCCTAAGTTTCATTCATCTTAAGAGATGAATCAGGGGGAAAAGCCAGCGAAAGACATCCACCCTCCAATTGCGCTCCGATATTTGCGATGGCGTCAGAAGTAAGCGGGTATACTTGCGAAACATTCTCGCGAGGAAACCCTTAATCACACATCGTCTCTTGAATGCTCCTTCTCCAGTAGTCACAACATCATCACAAATCTCAACGGCCGCCCAAAACTGTGCCAAGTTGGAGTGAGGGTCATAGTACTGCTAGTTTAAGGTCGTTCCGGACCCCGGATCTCAACGACGGTTCGGAACGTGAACCATGAAAATCCCGCGATTGAATAGTAGGTACCGATACACCAAAAACGCGACGTCAGACATGTCTTTTTTTTCCCTTAGTTTCATTCAAGTCGTGAAACGACTCTACCTCACTCGCCAGCGACCGATTAGCTTCGTACGTGAAAAGATATGGCTTCGAGCTTATTCCTGTCACGTTGGCTTCCCTTGGGGTGCATCACCTCGGTGGAGCACTGCCTGACTGACGAGATACCCATTCCCCCCCCCTCGGAAGAGTTGAGTGAGATAAAGAACATTGTTACCGCCACCGGTCCGTTCCTTTGCCATATTGTATCCATCATGGAACTAGGAAGGCTTCGAACTCTACAAACGAGACGGAGTACTTCGTAATTTACCAAGTATTTGGCCCCCCGTACATCTCCAAGTCCAAGTCCGTACATGCTCGCAGTGACTCCATCTATGCATTTAGGGCCACAATCTTATTTTGAACCTCTTTTGATCTCATATCGATTACGTGGATGAGCAACCATAAACCTCATTTGTTCTTCCCAATCCAGTGACGGACGGACTGCTAGTTTAAGGTCGTCCCGGACCGCAACAATCCAGCTTCTGAACGACTGCCGAGAACCATATGTCAAGCTTGAATCTACGAGGCCGTGGTAGTTTAGAGTTGTCCCGGACCAAGTCACGGAACTCCTTATCGACGGTGGAGAACCATGTTGCTCATAAACGAGTACTCACAAAGGCGTCTTAGTTCAGGGTTGACGCAGAAGCATGCGACCCACGATTTGATCGGCCGCTCAAAAGATTAGACTGTCTAAGGTAACGAGAGACTATGAAGTGGATAGTAGACTTGGGATTGTGCTTCTTCCTGCTCTTGCTCAGTACCTACACCCAACGAAATTGCAGTGTTCTTTATAGGTATTCCCTCAATGCCAAGCACTTGGATTACAATATCAGTAGAATTGAATATTAATGTTTCAGTGCTACTGATTCTGTAATCCAAGTGCTCAAGACCAAGGAAATTCGCGATAGAGAAGTCAGCAATTCGTTGGGTGTAAGTACAAGAGCACGAAGAAGCACAATCCCAAGTCTATTCTCCACTTCAAAGTCTCCCATTACCTTAAAAAGATCCTCAAAACCATTAAGTGCTTGAAATGGTCTCCAAGTTTAGCGTTACGATGACTGCTTTGGATCAACTAAAGCTTAGGGACGTCACGGACTGTGGCACCCAAAAATCTGAACGACCGTCGAGAATCATGAAAGTTAGTAAGGTTGAATCGACGAGGCCGTGTTAGTTTAGGGTCGTCCCGGACCAAGTCACGGAAGTCCTGAACGACGGTGGAGAACCAAGTTGATCATAAACTATGACTAATGCCGGCGTCTTAGTTCAGGGTTGACGCAGGAGCACGCGACTCATGATCTGAGCGGCCGCTCAAAACATTTTACCGTCGAGACTCGGGTACTAGGCTGCAAGAAAGCGATATACAAGCAGAGACGAGCAGAAACGAGACCAGTATGCGAAGAAATCCACTCCTCGTGTACGGGATGGGAGACCAAATTTATTAGAAATCATCAAGTCGAACTTCAGTGTAATGCGTTTGGAACTAGACAAACATAGCTGTTCATTATTAACCAACATGAATAGAAATAAACTGCCCAGTGACTCGGAAAATGTCTGAGCAATCGCTTTCTCTAAGTGATTATTGCTGACGAGTACGGTGAAGAGTAATGTCGCCGCCGAAGACGATGGAGGCCGCAACTAGAGAAGCCCGGTCGACCTCGTGCGTGCCCGATTGATTACTTGTGGGTGGCGCGCCGCCACACAAAGTTCCAGGCTTTATCGAGTAGCCGCCACGCCAGTGTGTTTGTGTGGCCTCCCTCGCTCATGTAAGATCCCGTCCCACGAACTTCTGCACGGCCGTCCGAAACCATGGCAGTCGACCGCACCAATACCGGACGTTGCTACCGTGTGAGCGTTGAGCGGTGAGCGGTGAGCGGTAAGATTTAGAATTTTTAGGGCTGAGTTTGTATTTTTAGTAAAATTATTTTTAAAAATAGTATTTAAAAAAGATTCCGGGAATAATTTTCGAATATTTCCGGGAATATTCGAATATTCTAGACATCTCACCGTGGATTTGGTGACCCAAACCCGTGGAAATAAAGCTTAAATTCCCTGAATTTTGTGAGACTTGAGCTACAAAGCTTGACAATAAATCACAAATTTTTAAATGTCAACCGTTTTTTAAGGTAATATTTCTAAGTGAATAGTACTCCGAGTTAGACAAATTGGCAAGGTTTGCTGTACATTTAGGTACTTGTATAATTATTTTAATCAGTTGTGAAAAAATATCACATACATTGTGAAGCACACAATCATAAGACTAACACATAGCATACGTAGATGAGTAGATATACGGCATTCTAATCTATAGCATGGTCTAGGATTCCTCCCTCCAGAATCTTCTTCACCTCGTTGAAACTAAGAGTGGCCGCGTGGATGAATAGGTCAGCATCCGGATCAAATTTGCAAACCAATACCGTGATGAAATATAGGTGCTTGCACGGTCGATATGGATCTCTTCTTCCTAACGTAGAAATGGTTTTCTTGAACACTGGGCATGAGCAATCCGGGAATTTACTAATTGAAAGTCTATAAACTGCATCCGAATCCGACTCCAAGTCTACGATACATCCAAAACCAGGCTGCGGGATCATGGTCACCCTCAGAATTCTGGCCTGCATTGACGTGGCAGACTCAATATTCTTCATGTGCTTTGAAGTCACAGATGGAATGCGTTTCATGTTCTTCGATCTTCTTGACCTCGGGTACACGTCTGGCTTCTCCGGGACTGGAATATGGGACAAGTCTCTTGGTGGGGCAACATTATTGAAAGTGCGGTGCGTAGGAAGTTGTTTTTTTTGTGGTAGTCGAAAGCCCGCATTCTCTAACGCCTCCATCTCATCACGTGTAAGATTATTCCCTATCTTAACAGGCCATATTGAAGGAATAGGGGGTCTATCCTCGCTTTGAGAGAATGGCTCGATCCACTTGCGACGATGACCCTTCACACACCTGTCAATATCATCCGCACAAAAAAAGAACTGATCAATTTTTCTTGGCCCCTCTTGAGGGCGTTGCCATACTCCGCCGTAAGTTGAGAGCCTGTCGCCTTCCCCTTCGAATAATTCGTGAGTCACATCTTTTTTACTCTTTCGCATGATACCCCAACAAGCCTTGGCGTAATTCTCCTCAAACGGGCAATGTGCCACAACCTCTCGTCTACTTTAGTCTCCGAGCAGCGGTCACACGTTCAATACTAGGTCCAGCAAAAGTTGATGGTAATGTCGGTGGCTCCTGAAGTTCATCCTCTTCATGGATAGTACTCAGATTTTCAGCACATGCTCGGGTAACCCCTCTCCCAATTCGAGGACGTGAGTAGCTCACGGTGTCGGTCCGCATGCGTTTCATCATCGGCTCCAATTGGAACATCGCCTTACGTTTCTTGATCGAACACCACCCGCCCCCTCAAGGTGGGCGTCGCGGGTACAAATCTTTTCAGCTCCTGGATAGTCAGAAACTGCCTTTGTGAGGCCTGATGGATCGCCGGTTTGTTGAGCTTTATAGGCAACACGGAGTAAAAGTTCTTGGGATGTTGGTCAACTACCACCCTTGCCACCTCCGTTGAAGTCGTGGTAACCCACTACTTGGAGGAAAGCACGAACATAATCATCAACAGCTGCAATGTACAAGTCCCCACCCTTGTTGCCGGATGCTTGCAACCATTTGTTATGGATAGATTCCGCAAGGTTACATGAAGGCATCTCCATGACTCCTCCATGAGAATATTTATTTTCCGCAAGGTGCAAAGACATTTGACTTAGTAACCAAAAAACTTGATCACGATATCCAGAGCGGGTTAGACTTTCGTCACCGAAAGTCTGATCTAAAAATAGATTTTTTAAAATTTCAAATATTTTAAAATGTTGTTAATGTAATCTTTAACAAAAATTCTCCACAAAAAAGTAAATAAAATTTACGGATTTACTTGACATAAAAGCACGGTACATAATTGCTACAGTCGCTGCGGACTCACCAGTTCCATGAACCCACCCCATTGCCTGTATCGGAAGTGCCAGAATGCAAGCCAGTGTTCGAGACGACCTAATCCAACTTCGGAGGTGGCCTGCGCCGACGCCCACCACGCTCGGATCGCCCAGTATCTTGTCTCCGCCTCAGCCATGGTGCGTGCATATTTGTATTGCTTACAAAGATGTCAATGTTGATCTTGCAGCTCGTGCACGATGTATTGTTTGGTGTGTTTCTCTAGGGATTGAGTCCAATGGAAGTAGCAAGTACGTTCGCGGCCTTCCATAGGGACTTTAGGGTCACCGGAGCCGTAAATGATCCGCACGGCGTTCCAGTTGGCTTGCGCACTGTCGGCCATGAACCCTTGAAACTGAGGCGCTTCCACTCCGTTCCTGCCCATGACGTGGTTTAGGTTCTTCCAGAAGACGATTTGAGCTTCTCCGTCTTCAAACTGGAAATCACAGCATGCAATAGTTAGAATGCGGCAGATTTTTGAGTCATAAACGTGGCACGCCATGGTGGTCCAGTTCTTGACACGCTTGACGTGGTCGAACATCATCCACGCATGGGACAGGTCGCCTCCGGGCTGCATACGACGAACAAGGTCAACACCGCTTCCAGGGCCGACCTCGGACATCTTGAAATTGAACACTTTGTCACTTTCATCTCCTTGCCCCGGGAATTGGTTACGTTGGATGTAAGCCCAGTTGCTGAGGCCTCGAAGCTTGGTGATCCCATCGAGAACACCGTATCTGCGCAAGTGCTTAAAAGTGGTAATACGATTCCTGACGCTGGGAGAGTTCAGCTCTTTACACTGATCGAAGATAGGTTCTAGCTCCTGGAGGGTGAGCTTGGAGATTACAGGGTCACCTTCTTCACGGAGAAGGAAGTTTCCGAGTAAGTCCTTGCTAGCCTCCATGACTATTTTGGACGTGGTAGCTTGTGGGTTACGTTCTACGTGCTCCTCTATTAACTCATCAATTATTTTACGTGCACATCTGTAGTCTCCGACCTTGACAGGATGTTCGTGGGTATCGATATGCACACACGCTCGCTCTTGACTCTCCTCTCCGAATACGTAGAATATTTTAGAAGGGCATAGAGCAATACAAACGGGAGGTTCTTTGCAGATCTTACAGACCAGTGTTGAAGAAGGAGGAGGCGCGTGGCCGACCGAGAAGGGGTCCTTGGTAAAGCCCTCGAACTCCACCTCATTCACCTCTGCTCTGCGGTCAGGTCGTAGTAAGTAGCCGCAATTTCCATTGTGGCATTGAAGATGACCTACACAGTTAGAGTAGCGGAAAGACAAACCGAGGTTGTTACTAATGTTAGTAGTCATTGTCTTGGTCCAAACATGACCGTCGTATCTTTTGTCCATCCCTTCCATAGATTTGGCTACCTTGACAGCAGTAGTTGGTAGAACGGGAGGGAGAATGTACAGAACATCACCGTTGAAAGTGGGAGGCAGGAAAGAGACGTTGTGAGTACGAATGGAATGGAAATCTATTTTTTTGAGGATAGTTTTGTTGCGAGACATACTACCAAGTCTACGAAGCGAGGAAAGAATGTTTTTGGGTTTTACGACTTTGGACGCGGGAAGAGGAACGGGGGTGGTTCTGAGACTGTGTTCAGAACCAGACGAGGGGGGAGGCAGATTCGATGATAGTCCACGGGACTGCATGGACGCTTTTCGTTCATCGTCGGATGAATCAGAAATATCGATTCGGACTTCGAGTCCGGGTTCGACCTTGACATGAGCAAGAACTGGAACAACAGCGGAGATGGTAGAAGAACTACGAGGAGTGAGGAGGACAGTGGAGGCGTTCATGACAGACTCTGTCATGCCGAAGAGTCGATACTGTCCGGGCTGTAGCTTATACATTCTACAATTTCTATCTAGGTCGACTGGTTCGACAAGCACGGAGTACTGGACAAGATTAGTGTCTGGATCTAAGACATGTTTCTCTAACCAAAGAGAGGACTCATCAAACCCGAAACGAATTGCTAGCCAAGACGGAGTGACTTCAGCCACTCCACCCATCCCCGGAGGAATGCAGATGGGAGGACTTAAGTCTTCAGACCTAATGGCAATGACGTTTGCAGCGGGAGGTAAGGGAGTGGAGGATGCCATGATAGACGTAGGCGAAGAAGACAACATCACAAGTGCGCAGAGAAAGAGAGTCTGATGTGCATTTCAAATGTTCAAATACTTGAATTTGGTGTAGGGTGTTGGCATAGGTATAGAATACCTATTAGACGTAATTACTTATAATAAAACATACAGATACCGATACTCTGAATTGTGAGCATGATGATTTAAATGCGTATAGCCAATAATATTTACATTATGTGGCCTGACAAAATGCCATTAAGTAGTTAGGATTAAAAATATTAGATCCGTCGATAAAATAAGTAGCTGTAAGATGTAAAGTGACGGCGGCAGTCATTGTCAGAGATTTAGTTAGATAATAGATGCGATTAAAAGCTATCTTATTTTGGATTGTCAGACACGGTCATAGCGGGATGTTAGGGAATACGCGGTGTCTGATTAGGGTTTTTTAGCCGCGTGGGGAACCTATATAATGGAGTTCAAACTCATAGTTCGACCTCTTCATTGGCAGTGGGAAGACTTGGACTCGTTAGGTTGTACCTGTGATAAGTTATATCATTGGAAGCAGTATGGACGAAAACGCTAGCGGTAGTGAGAGAAGAAAGGAGGTAGGCCAGAGAAAGAAGAAGCGTAGGGGAGGTACGAAGTTTACTAATTCTAAAGCGCAAAGGCGGAGTGCTTTGCGGAAGCGCGATGGGAGGAGTTGTAGCGGCGATGATCAGGAGCCAGACGGATATGACATATTGATTGACGATGATGTGCTACCGCCATTCAGGCGGACTATCAAAATGCGATCGCTCAACCTTGATAGTGTCCCGGAGAGTGTGGGGATGACGCGTGACTGCCGCCGAGGAGGAGGAAGGGCGTAGAGGGCAGTTCAGGACGTCTAGCGAGACTGTATGCGTGGATCGAGATGACGATGGAGGTGTAGACTCTACAAATGAGGTAATGATGTAATCTTTGTTACAAATATGTTGATATTTCTAAGTATCAAAATATTACCGCATTCGTTTATGAATTTACATCAACATGTGTTGTCTTGTGGTCATGAGAGAATCGGAAGAAGAAGACGATCAATCTGGAGAAGAAGCTGGAATGTTTGAGGAGAAAAGAGTCACAGATATGGCTGAGAGAGCAGAAGCTTCCATTGATCAGGAAACACAAAATGATGTAGCTGATGGATTTGAGACAAGTCCTGAAGAATTAGAGGAGGTACATGAGAAACCCTACTTCCTGGTTTATTGGGAGGACCTAGGGTTGATTAAGTATACAATCAACGATAGTCCATTCTTCAATATGAGGTAGTTAGAACTTTTGACATTTTAGATTTTCATGATATAGATGGACCCATGACTGTTTCATCGTATAATCATACTAATCAGTGGCATGAAAGAGTATGGGCATATTTTAGATTACGATTTAGAAGTATTTCGGTAAGAAAAATGTAAACAACTATTAAGTATATGTATGTTCAATTGTCGTACATATAAATCATATTCATGGCCATTCCATCGTCTAAGTACGGAGATAATGAATACAATATATAGGGTTTGTGAAAATATCGCAAACGAACCATAATACTAGTCTATGGCATCACACGATGCCCGACGTCATGAGCTTGATGCCCTAGGTCATGAGCTTGATGCTCGAGTTGATGAGCCCGATGTTTGAGCTCACAAGCTACTACCAGAATAGTTGAGAACCGGTCCCTGTTAACCCCCACTATCCCCGCTACCCCCCCCACGGTCCCCGTTACCCCCCCTCGGTCTCCCATACCCCAGGGTTCACGTTACCCCCCCCTCCACGGGCATGGGCTGCCGTACGGACGAGGAACCCTCCTGTATATATAGGCCCGGTACCGGCGAGGCCGGGTACCGGCAAGCTGTAAGCGCGGCCGGGTACCGGCGAGGCCGGGTACCGGCTGCGGATATCGAAGATGCGTTCGGGGAGGCCAAGTACGCCGATGTCGCTGCCGAAGTCGCAGAGCGCCGATGTCCATCGCGTGGGACGCGCCATTCCTTTTCGGCGCCGGCTCTTGAGTGAGCCACTGGTCGCCTCTCATTCAATCTGGCTCATTCCAAAGTCGGGCTAATCAATTGCGAGATTCGATTACAATAAAAGTTTGTGCTAATTTAGAATAGGACAAAGCAGGAACCGCTGATGGGCTCGGAGGCAACTAATTTTAGTAGAAGTAACAGAAAGTGTACTGGCAAAATGGGAGGAGTACATTTGACACTGTCAAGTTGTGGGAGGGAGTTATTTGATGAATTTGCACACCATTGCTGTCAAGATATTGCAGGAAGAAGAACTCATGGCGGATCTTGTAGAGCAAGAGGTGGCTGTTGAAGGAGGCAGTGAGCACGTCGAAGAAGGTTTAGAAAATGTGAGTTCCCAGTCCTCTGATTCGAGTATATTCGACGAATTCTACAGGGAATTTTACAAGGCGCATGCTCCTGGTGAAGCAATGAAATCCAGGCCCGAGTTGGAGGCGTGGTACTCCAAGAAATTCCTGGTATGTACTGGACATAGCTCCTTGCTTCATCTAATTGAATGTAAACCCTAATTGTTGTCAGAATTTGGGTGGGAGAGAACTTCTTCGTCATGAACAGGCTCTTCTGTTGCTTCATGGCCGGCCTGATGCAGATACCTTTGTACTCAATAACAAGGTTGAAGGAAATTTGAAAGATGGCCGCCTGTGTGCATCGTCGTGTTGAGTCTACCGTGATAATTTTGGTCATCGATTCTGTGAATTCGGGGAGTGGAGGTTGCTGGCTACATTTTGCTTTGTTTTGTCCATCTTCCCTGTTGCCGATGAGGGCAGGTGACTGCTAGGCTCGAAGCAGAGCACCTTGATGGCTTGACTCAGTGGGGTATTTGATTTCTGCACACTGTGTTTGCTCCTCTAGCATGTGCCGATGAGTGGTGCTGTGTCCTTCATGGCCGGGCCTGAGGCTATTCGTGCAGCTGTGTGTGCATGGTTGGGCTGAGGCTTCGCTCGAGATACCCTCCTGCTTGTGCCGATGAGGCAACTGTGTGTGCATCACTGGGCCTGAGGCTTCGCTCGAGCTACCCTCCTGCTGTCCCTCCTGCTTGTGCCGATGAGGGCTGCTGTGTGTGTATGGCTGGGCCTGAGGCTTTAATCGAGGTACACTCCTGCTTGTGCCGATGAAGGCTCCTGTGTGTGAATGGCTGGGCCTGAGGCTATGCTCGAGCTACACCTCCTGCTTGTGCCATGCCGATGAGGGCAGCTGTGTGTCTCATGGCCGATTGCCTGTGAGAGCTGGGAAGGAGCCCAGAGCTTCGTCCACGAATGTCTGGCACCTCGGGGAGGATTTTGCATTTCTTGTTGCCATCTGCGTTTGATCCTGTGATTTTCTTTGTCATCGTGGTGTGAATTCTCGGAGTGCAGGGTGTTGGCAACACTCCTGCTGTCCCTCCTACTTGTGCAGATGACGGCTGCTGTGTGTGCTTGGCCGGGCCTGAGGCTTTGCTCGAGGTACCCTCCCGCTTGTGCCGATGAGGGCTCCTGTGTGTGCATGGCTGGGCCTGAGGCTTTGCTCGAGCTACACCTCCTGCTTGTGCCGATGAGGGCTCCTGCGTTTGAATGGCTGGGCCTGAGGCTATGCTCGAGCTACACCTCCTGCTTGTGCCACGCCGATGAGGGCAGCTGTGTGTCTCATGGCCGATTGCGTGGGAGAGCTGGGAGCCTGGGAAGGAGCCCAGAGCTTCGTCCACGAATGTCTGGCACCTCATGGTGGATTTTGCATTTCTTGTTGCCATTTGCGTTTGATCCTGTGATGTTCTTTGTCATCGTGGTGTCAATTCCCGGAGTGCAGGGTGTTGGCAAAATGGAGTTCTCTCCTGCTTGGGCCGATGAGGGCTGCTGTGTGTGCATGGCTGGACCTGAGGCATCGCTCGAGCTACACTCCTGCTTGTGCCGATGAGGGCTCCTGTGTGTGCATGGCTGGGCCTGAGGCTTTGCTCGAGGTACCCTCCTGCTTGGGCCGATGAGGGCTCCTGTGTGTGAATGGCTGGGCCTGAGGCTTTGCTCGAGGTACCCTCCTGCTTGTGCCGATGAGGGCTCCTGTGTGTGAATGGCTGGGCCTGATGCTATGCTCGGGATACACCTCCTGCTTGTGCCACGTCGATGAGGGCAGCTGTGTGTCTCATGGCCGGGCCTGATGTAGATTCTTTTTGGCTGGCCCCGATTGCGTGTGAGAGCCGGGAAGGAGCCCAGAGCTTCGTCCACGAATGTCTGGCACCTCGTGGAGGATTTTGCATTTCTTGTTGCCATCTGCGTTTGATGCTGTGATTTTCTTTGTCATCGTGGTGTGAATTCTCGGAGTGCAGGGTGTTGGCAAAACTCCTGCTGTCCCTTCTGCTTGTGCAGATGACGGCTGCTGTGTGTGCTTGGCCGGGCCTGAGGCTTTGCTCGAGGTATCCTCCTGCTTGTGCCGATGAGGGCTCCTGTGTGTGAATGGCTGGGCCTGAAGCTATGGACGAGCTACACCTCTTACTTGTGCCATGTCGATGAGGGCAGCTTTATGTTTGGCTGGCCCCGATTGCATGTGGAGCTGGGAAGGAGCCCAGAGCTTCGTCCACGAATGTCTGGCACCTCGTGGAGGATTTTGCATTTTTTTTCCATATGTATTTTATCCTTTGATTTTTTTTGTCATCACTGATGTGTTGGGCTACTTGGGTCGCTTTTGATTTTGAGGGTGACTTTGTTTTGGTTTATCATTTGCTTGCCCGTATCTTGATGTACTGCGCGTGGGAATTGAAGCAAGTGTGAATGAATTTCATTTATATTACTTTTATAACAATGGCTAATCGCATCATTTTCCTACTGTTTGATAATTGACTTACTATTGGTTTCGTGTGATTTTGCAGGATCCAAAAAAGCAAAGAAAAAAGGAAAGACAAGAGGAATCCGATGCAGATAGTGACCTTTCCACATTGAGAGTGAATGTGTTAACTTACGTGGAGTCTCGTCGATTAAACATACCACAAACTTCGGTTCCTGGAACTCCACCTCCCGCCTCACCTTTCCGTCACACTTTGCGTGATGACGTTGATCGTGTTGAACAAGCGGTTAACATGCGAATAAAAAAGAATGAGGCTAAAGCTAGACGTTTCGAAGAGAAAGCATTAGCTAGACTTAAACCCAGACGTTCTCCGCGACTTGCTAGAAAGTTGCAGTGCTGTTAATTGTTTTGTCAGATGATATGATGAGGTTATCATACACTTAATTATAAAGCCGTTGTTTTTTATTAATTTTATCGCAATGTTTATTTGACACATTCTCATTCACTTTGTGGGGTGTTGTATTTGGTTTCTAAACTGTTAGATGACCTTAGCTCATGTCCCTACCCGTGAAGATGACGACACCACCCGACAACTTCTTGCTTCCTCACCAACTCGTTCGACCGATGGAGATGAACAATTACATGAAAGTGTCGCAAATGTTGAAAACAATTGCACCGAAGACTCGGAAGGAAGTCCTTCTAAATCTCAGCGTCATCCTAAAGCCGTGCACGATCATCATCGTCTCGACGCGCTTTCAGAGGATGAAGAGACTCCTTTGCCTGGAAGTGTCAACGTTGGAATCGTCCATATGCCAACGCACCTGCAAAACAAAGACCCCGACTGGAGTGCGAACGAGATGCGAATGCTTCACAAGAGTGATTTGATTGCAATCATCAACAGGTTATGCTACAAACCTGTTAAGAAATCTCGTATGTTCATTCCACTCTGCCGTCTCGTTTGTTATCCGAAGGTTCGCCCGATTTCAGAACAGGACGTCAGAAAATTAGAGAATGAATTCAACAAAGGATACCGGGAAGGCGATCGGGTGATGTACGTGTCACCCTTTGATCGGAAAGGCCGAGAAAAATTGGTTGCTGCCGAAGATGCTGTCTGGACGAACCCTCTTTGGAAATCAGCCAATGATGAGTTTGAGAAGACGCTGCAGTCAGACTCGGATCTACAACACCTCAGTGACAAGTATTTCTACGTTTACGAGGGTAACCACCGTGTGACAGCGTGGATGCGTCACATAGAGAGGTACCATAAGATGGATCCTTCGTGGTACATCTCCGTGGATTGTATCGTTCTTGATGCACAAGGAGAGAGCAATCTCTTGCTCGACGCTATGAACGACATAAATTGGTGAGTATTTCAATGATTTATTAAACCGCTCTTTTTTGTTTAAGTTATATGTTTCTCATGTGTGATCTCGCACTACAGGTCCACTGAACATGACCATGTCGAAGACGGATTGTGTGCCAAATTGCAGCGAATGAGGCAGTTCGGAAAATTGAAACTAGAGGATTTCAAGGATCTGATATCCCCAGAGGATTACAGAATTTGCAAGAACGCTAAGGCGAAAAAAGATACTTGGTATCCGGTAACAGTTGACGTTTTCGTGAAGTTCTTATATGCGGTAAGTTGAGTGGAACGTGTTTCAAATGTGATTGTTCGTATTTGGTTTTTTACACCCTATTCATTCTTTTTGTTTTTTATACAGAGGAGATTAGCGAAGGCATCTGATGACGCTGAAACGAATTACTACGCCACGGTCCCGAAGGAGAAACAAACGGGACCTGGGGTATGGAGTGCCATGGATAATGCGATCAAAGCAGAAATTAAGGCTATACGTGGCAAAAACTTCGACAAGATGGTCGCTGTGGCGAATAACAAACTCGGGAAATTATTTGCAAATGAGGTAAAGAATATATCACTATCATATTTTATATGCCTCATAATCATGTATTATAACCTTTTTCTTACTTATGATTTTACTCTGCAGATTTATTCTCATTACAGCAAGAACTTGAAACCCGATATGACAATTGATCGCTTACAAATGGTAGCCACTACCAATGGTGGAATTCATCGGACGAAAAGGCTCAGATATTCAAAAGATTACCGGGGGCAAAGTTACAGTTAAGCGGCTTTTATTCCGGTAAGTTTCTAGTTTTGTATTCAATATTAACAAAATCCGTACAACTTGTTCAATCTTCACTATCTGATTTGTTTAATTTTTTGTAGGTACTTAAAACAGGAGCTCGTTGCCAAGGGAGCATTAGCTTCCTTCTCTATTCCAATGGAGTTCGAGGACAATTCAGTCACGAATGATCTCCGCAGTTTTTTTTCAACAGCCCAGCAAGAGCGGTTTACGAACTCCCACTTGTCGACCGGTGGATGGTTCCTTGAGTGCGACGACAACTACGTGCACAAGGAGGAGAAGCATCTTCTTCGGAATCTCGCATCAAACCCAGCTGACTCTGCTCCAATGGAGATTGACGACGATGACGATGACGACCACTCTATTTTACCAGTCGCATCTGATCCAATCTCTTCTCCTTCTTCACCGATTGCGGTGCCTGTGTCTCGTGCAAACAGAGGCAACGCAACGCTGCTAATTGCGGAGCCCGTTGTTGAACTAGACGAGGATTCTCAAGATGTTGCTCCTCCTCCGTAAGACATTGCGGGCCGTAAGATGCCGATTTGACTCAAAGCGCCGTCGAGGGAGCGACAAACAATGCAATTCGACGACGGGGCAAGATCGACTCAACTTTCTACAGGTGGACTTACGAATGTTGGGTCTCCTCCCCAATCATTTACTGTTGACCACAACTCCCAGCAGTCCCCGCGTCGCCTCAGCCAACCGGTATTTGCCAAACGCCCTCTTCCGAAACCCACTCACATTGGTAGCAGCTCGTCGTCAAAAATTACAGTTACTCTGCCAATGTATCTCGAGAAGGGGAACATTGGAGATTTGGTTCATCAGTCGTCGAAGTCTGCAAAATGGGATTCACAAATCCTCGATATCGTCGAGCACATCAAGAAGGTATTATTTCATAAATTTGTCATTCATAATCTCCTTAATTACGTATAGTACTGGTAAATCTATTAGCCACTAGCTAATATCTTACTTATCTCGCAGATTGGCAAAGACCGTAAGTACCCGTGTTCGGCGCTGGAGTATCAGCCCAAGCATCCAGGGATTGATCTCATTTTTTCAGATGCTCCCGAGAACTTGCCTGTACCGGGTGTCTCTCCAACAGAAGTTCCATCCTGGAACCGGCGTGACAAAACCTACTTTGAGAGACTCTTCATGCTTGCCGCGTATCATTTGACAGACGTTGGAACCATTCTTTTGATGCATCCAAAATGTCGTAGAATCGAGCGTACTCTCGATTCCGAGTCCCATATATATAGTTTTCGTCTTGTTCGAGACTGGTGGGGATATAATCCCCTCCCTATGGCCTCTACCGTACCCAAACCGAAAGAGGTACGAATCATATTCTAGTTTCCAATTTCACAATTCATGGTTATGGCCTTCCATGCATCTATATTAATCTATCTATACTTGTGATTTGCAGACTCACTGCTTCCATATCAAAGTATATGTTCGCAAAGAGTTTGTTTCAAAGTTCCAAACCAGGCAAGTGGCACACGCATACGCGGGTGTGGCAATCGTACCCGATGAGGAAGACTACCTCTGTAACTTTGCAGAGAAAGAAACCTTGCGTTATCGTCCGGACGGTACGCCGTGGCGAGGCTCACGAGAAAAGGACCCCTCCTTCATACAATGTTTCGTCGATTGTCTCATGGACGAGGGGGGTATAGTCTTCGACTGGAGCGCAAGTACAGGTAATGTTTCCGTAGACTCTACATTACAATTTGTTTCCACATTTCGCATTTTTGACGTGGGCCTCTGATTTTTTAGGTGCATCTGTGATTGCTTGCGCACGCTCCAACCGACACCTCATCGCCATGGAACCTGACGAAGAAATCTTTGATGGTGTGTTAGCGGATTACAAGAATGGTCCTCCCGGGGATGAAGAAAGTGGAGAATCGGCCCCTCCCGCAGACTATGACTCTGACGAACCGGTCGTGAAGAAGCCACGAAAGTTCATTGGTGCGTAATTCCATCTTGTATTCTCTTTCTCGATTTTTTATTTAGCACTTACAAATCTATAGGACTGACTTTCTTTGCAATTTTAGGATCGCAGGTTTGAAGGAGCGATTGACTCGCAACGCTCATCTCTACAAGAGCCCTCCATCAAAATTTACCCTACCATCGTATGCTGAGCATCTTGCTCAAGAGTTTGTTCAAGCTCCATCGCCCATTTTGTCAAACACTCCACGTCGACGTTATAGCAAGAGTGTGCTTAAGTTTATAGACTTTGAGGCTGATCAGTGTGATCAGCACTTTAATGGTACTACACCTTCAGCCTAGTGTGTGATTTGCTTTCTATAGGTTCTATCTATATGTGTTTTTCAATATATACGGTTTGATATATTTATTTATTGTGATAATCGTTGATAGCTTAACCTACGCCAAGTGCTTCAAGTATTGCTCTAAGAATCTCAATACAATGTAATCTAAAGCCAAGCTTGCCTTTAATTGTGACGTCAGCCCTAATTTGATATAACTTCTTAAACTCTAATTTCAACGCACCAATGTATGTAAATGTATAAGTTTTAAACTCAATGCAGACTAAAAGTTTTAGAGGGTTTTTTTGTTTTCCATTGGAGTGATTGAATTTTGCCAATGTTGATAGGGGCTATAGTCCTGTATTTGTATAGCTCAGGATAGCGACTTTAAGACGCGGTGCAACGCACAAACGAGGCCGAGGAGAATCGAACTCGGACCACTACAATGCCACGTGAATGTCTTTCTCTACACCTTACAAGGAGAGACGGAAGACGACTTGTAGTTATAAATTTCAGATTATATAAACCGAAGCGATTACATATAATTCTGACACGTCTATTAGGAAATTGATGACGTCAGCCCTAATTAGTCTCTAAATCTTAATATTGATAAATTAAACTTATTGATTACCTAAAAGGCCATCCCAAATTATGGTTTAGATTTTGTATATGATTTGAATTGTATTGGTTACACATGTTGATGCGAGCCCATAACTTAATTAACTTATATTTAAACTTCCAATTTTTGGATTATTTATGAAATAATGTAGGACCTCAATACCATGAAAATAAATGGATACAGGACCTATATCCACGGTCTAGGGTACTTTTATGCCTAAAAATAACTATTACAAATTTTCTAAACCACCTATTCCATGGTAATAGGGCCATTATCTTTTAATTTTTTTTTCTTACCGCTCAAACTTTACCGCTCACCGCTCACCGCTCACCGCTCACCGCTCACCGCTCAACGCTCACACCGGTGGTTTCCCCCACCAATACCCCCTGGAGAAACGAGGTCAAGACAAAAGTCAGATTCGCAGAAGAGAGAACAATGCCGCAGTTATGGCCACCAAAGCTAGAGAGTGGAGGGGAGGTGTGGGAGGGTTAGGAAACTCACCGTCAGCGAGGGCCATCCGATGGTTTCGACGTCCCGTCTCCATGTGCATCCAAAGCCGACCCGTCGTAGTCAGAGGACCCGACTCCCTCTGACGTGTCCCGTACGGGCGAGCCCCGGAACTTTTGATAGCGAATATAACGACCACCACGTGCTGCAGGCTGCATTAGATACGTGGCATCAACTTACTTGCAACCCTACGGCGAGTAAAATAGTCGTCCCCTGTCTGATAGTGCTTCGACGGATAGTATAACGGGTCGGGAATGAGAAGAGACAGGTCCATGTATCTGGCACAAATCTTGACCCTGGATTCAAGGCCAATGGCTCGAGGCGAACGGTGAGGCCGTTGCCCCACGACATCGACCGCCTTCACATACTTCGGAACACTGAGATTCATCTTCACGATGTGTTTGATCAATGGTGCTACCAACATCCTGAGCACTGTGTCGGTGTGATTGCCATCGTAGAAGGTTGGAAATATTGCGCTGAAACGGGGGTTCAAAATGGCAGACTTGGGGCTGGAATCCACGAGCAGTGTGTTGGACGCGTTGAGAGTTATGAAACGGGTGGAGAACCTGGGCTGCCCCCACACCGTCTTGTGGAGCACCTTCAGGCGGAGCTTACCTTCCAGGTGGTCGGCGCGACAGACGAAAGTTCGATCTGCGGTTAAATTCGGTCGGGTGCTAAAGGGGTGACCGGGGCAAGGATGGGACAGGAGGTGGCAGTCGACAACCGAACAGGGTCGCTCTGACTGCGGCCACGACTCGATGATCACAATGCAGTCCTCTATAGACAAGATCTCCCTCGGCTGGGGCAGTCCCCGAAACATGAACTGAACCATTTCCGTCGTGACACACTTTGGTAACCTAGTCCAGACCATGACATGACACACGCTAGTGACGAACTTAGGAAATTCGACGCCCGGTCGATACCGTAACGTAGTCCCGGGAAGAACGTCCGAGTCGAGGATCAGAATCGCGCTGTCGCGGCCGGATGGCCGCAAGCGATCCTAGGTGGTTGCCGGATGCGCCTTTCGTCATGTTCGATCCGGGCCAGACACCGTCGAGCTCGAGAATGACGCAGCATTTCATGGCCTGGCCCCGAGCATCGGGTAAGGCGGGTACAAGAGACCGCCAATACTCGTCGTGTGAACAGAGGAACAAAGCTAAACACAATGAATGATTGTAATGACAAATCGGACATGTCGGACAAAGCAAAGCAGTGTGACTTATGAATCCGACACGGCGGTCCGAAATAGGAAGGCACAATGACCATCGTGAAATACATGTGGAGATCAATATTTCATGACTGTGAGTCTTGAAACGTGAGAGCTCCAGAATATCAGGAGGGTTAAGTTGAAATGCGATCATCATATTCCTGATCGACCAACCTAATCTATCGAGCCTCGACGGATGCATTGGGACGACGTATCGAAGCCAGCGAGGGAGATGGACGTTTCTGCGCGGCCGCTCAGAATGGTCCGGGCGCAGTGGTCATCCGCATCGATGGCCACAGAGCCAATGCCCGGGCGGGGAGGCATCGCTAGCATCTGGACGATCGCTTAGATGCCTATAGCCCTTGAACTGATCTCATCGGCCGACCAGAAATGACGGGGGTAGAGGCTGGAGGGGCATGCATGCGGAGTAACTACACTCCATCATATAAAAGAGTAGACACCGTAATTGAAAAATAAAATTCAATGCTCGAATAGAGGCCTCACCTTCGGGCTCTGATGCGCAGACGGGGCAAGCGCAGTCGGGTCCTCGACCGGCGAATTGTTTACAAGTGAGACTCCCGGTATACCTTTCGACGGAAATTCTAACGTAGTTGCCGGTGCTACCTGGCGGACCGCGGTGCCTAGCCGTTCTGCATTACAGGACGGTATCCCCTTATTCACATCCACGCCCTGAAGGAAGGAAACCCCACCAAAGTGAAATTGGAAACTGAGTTGCAGAAAGCGAGGACGACGACAGACGAGACGAAGGCAGATTTTGAAATTATTTTATATACCTCGATCAAAAATTTACAAAATGGATCCGACAAGCCCAAGGTAAAGAGGGGGCGTGTCCATCCTTCGGATGGACTCCCATTTTCTCGGGACAGGGGTGCCATACTAATGTGGTTGGGAACCCACCAAATCATTCCTGTTGACTACGACTAACTCCACGGGCTCTGTCGTAGTGTCCGCCTGCAAGTGACACAAGAAGAGCCCCCACATCAAAAACCATGGTCAACCGATTCGCAATACAACTTCTCAACGGAAAGGCTTTCCCTCATCAGGACGGGGAATGGTCACCTTCTCATCATCGAGCAGTAGATTATATTGGCTGAGCTGGAGATCATCCGGCTTCGAGTCTCGCGGAAGACTCACTGTGGCGGGAGCTGTAGACTCGAGGGCGACTGTGTCGGCACCGGGATCCGCCACGACTTGGTCGACCGTATGAACATCCGGCTCTGCTGTCGGGACGGATGCAGTCACTGGCTTGGTTTTGGGCGGTTGCTCAGATTCTGGAGCCACGGGTGTGCATGAGTCGGCGGACACAACCGGCGGAGAAGGTATAGGGGTGCTGCAGGCGGGATGGGACGTCGGGATATCTGAGGGAGCAGCGATCTGTGGTTCTTCAGATGCGGCGACGTTTGGGATGGGGCCGACCATCGCCTGCGTTCCCGCGGAATCTGACAGCAAAGGGGGCGGTGGAAGCATACCCGCAGTCGGGTATCCAGGGGGCGGGGGGTACAAGGCCACAGGTAGCTGATAGGGAGGTTGCGGAGGGTACAAGGCCGACGCTTCTGGGAGCACCGTCGCCGGAGGGTGCATGGCCGCAGTTGTTCTTGATAGGGATGGTGCGGAGGGTACATGGCTGTCGCATCCGGGAAGCACCGGGCGGGAGGCCGCATGCCCGTAAAATTCTGGAACGGCGGGGCGGAGGGTGCATGGCCGATCGCCTTGAAACACCGGAGGCGGAGGGTGCATGCTCGACTCACTTGAGTACGCGTCGGATGCGGGGCCGCAAGCCCAAGGCACCGAATACGCCCCGATGATAAGCGATCGGGGGTAAGGGCCGGGTGGTAGGCGATGTGGCCCGCCCCGAAGCATCCGCATCTCCACAAGCGATCGCATCATTGATCGCATCTCCCGCCGATTCTTCTTCATCATGTTCATGCTGGTGGCCATGTCCTTGAGCTTCATCATGTCACCCTTGTGAAGTGACTTGACTTGCGCCGCAATCAAGTCTATTGTCGGCTTCACGTCGGGCTTCTCATCCTTGCCATCCCCACCAGTCCGCACATCCTTCGGCGCAGCCCTGTCGGGGAGAATATTAGCCAGATCCTCCCGCACTTTTCGGTCATTCTCCTCATTGAACTTCACCATCATATTGCATCTGGACTCCAGCTCCTCGTCGTCTTCGTCATCGAGATTGATCACGTGAGACGACGTTGAGGTACCGCTCCCCGACATGTACATCTTCTTCGCCCTCTCTCCTTCCCGTGCCGTGCGCGCCATGGCTTCGGCAGTCTTGAGTCGTTGAGTCAGCGACTCGACTAATTCTCTCAATTCTGGGGCAAGCCCATTCAACGGAGGAAGAGTCTCAGAGGCTCCCTGGAGGTCGACCGATTGCAAAGGGGGTGCCATTGAAGTGGGCGATTCCGCCTGGTTGAACGCGCTTGCAGTGGGTGCCCTCGAAGCATACGAACTGGATGGTGTGCTACAGCCGAGGACTACTGGGGAGATGGACCTTTCTGAGCGGCCGCTCAGAAACGTCCGGGCGTAGTGGTCATCCGGAGCGGTCGAGATGTCGGCGACGTCGTCCATTACCGCATCGGTCGCAGGTGAGATGTCCTCCAGAGGTGCCTGGGACTGACCGGCGTCCACCTCCATAACTTGAAGATCGTCATCGTCGTCACCTTCATTGCCGCGATCCACTTCCGAAATCCCTTCGCTTCGTGTGGACGGACGAGCGTCTGACTCCCGACATGATCTTGGAGAGAGAACACCGTTCCATATGTCGCCGACACCCTGAATGTGGAAGTCGTCGTCGCACGAAGTCGGGACCGAGATGGCGGACTTTATGTGCTTCCTAGACCGGGAAGACAAAGCTCCTTGCTCTGGTACTGTGAAGTCCGAGTCCGATTCGGCACATTCCACAGCACTGATTATGGGCTCCTCGACGATTGACCCCGCGTCGACGACCACATATCCGCCGGGAGGCGCCTCGTCCTCCAACAGCTCCCCCTTGTAGAAGTCATGCATGGCCCAGGAGCTTTTCATGTACCGGTTATGATCGGTCTGCTCTCGAGTCAGAGCCTTTGAATTCAATATCTCCTGCCATGAGAAGTTCAAGCCCTGGGGGATGACAACATCCGGCCAGTAACTGCACGCCTTCGTAGAGACTGTTTGGTGGTACTTCATGAACTTCTGAGACCCACCTATGCACGAGACGCTATTCCTGCAAAGCATCTGCATCACAATCGAGAAAGCATTCGCCTTCAATAACTTGTTTCTCAGCGGCCGCCCAGAAAGAACGAGAGGCACTACATGACAAATGACCACACCCGAAAATCGATCTGACCACTTCGAGGTCGGAGATGCCAGAGAGTTTCTGAGCGACCGCCCAGAAACATTGATGAAATAAATTAGCGCAACGCATGACCGCATAAAATCGATGGGATCCAAGATTTACGGCCGCATGCCGACAACGCCTTCATGCCGCAGAAGAAAAGCAAAGACCGCCCCGCTCCGTGCTGCGTAGCACTGCCGATGAACCTCATGTACACCTCCGTCCTCAGTTCGCACTTCGCGATGTGATGGCGGTGATCCAGGCGATACGTCTTGACAGTCTCCGCCGAAGCATCTGAGGGTGTCAATTCACCCTCCTCATTCAACTCTGGCGGACGCACAATGTTCTCCACATCCATTACGTCCTTGCAGGAACTGACGATCCTGCTTTTAGTCTGGATGTAAAGGATGCGGATGTCGTCCTTCAGAACGTTCTCGGGCTCGCCTTTGCCGGGCGTGTAGACCACCGTGGTCAACAACGAGTGTCCCTGGAAGTTATTCTTTAGACTCTCCAACACCACACTCTCCATACGATGCGAATAAATGATCATGAACGTCGCGGCGCTGCTGATATTCCCATCCAGTACTAGGCCGAGGAGATACATATACGTCTCCGCCGTTAGGATCGGGCGTTGCATCGTCCGCCAACGAAAGGAAGGTTCGAAGTCAATTATTCCAACCTCGCCCACTCACACAACGCCGCCCTTTCTTGTACATGAACATCTTCTTCTTCCGCCATATGAAGTGCCCCGTCAGTTCGGCCATTGTCGGCCTGTACACTCGAACGTGTGGTCCGCAACGGACATGCACGTTTTGTGGCGCGCGGCGGTTGTCCACCATCCTCTCGCAAGACCGCCGATCGGGGACAAGTGGCGACTCGCCTTCCCCTGCGTCACTTGAGATTTCAGCCAAGGCAGTCCCACGACGAACATGGCATGGTCGACGTGAAACGTGCTGATCCTCAGGCACTTCTTTGCCAACTTCCAGTAGCTCGGGGAGTAGTCGCCCTTCTTGATCTCCTGCGACACCTTCGACTTCTTGTTCTTCATCACGGTGGCCATGATGATCCTGATGATCTTCACCTTGTACTTCTTCCTCGTCACCCAGGTCGCCATTTTCTGGGCGCACGTCCACTTCTTTGGGTACTGCGGCTTCTTTATTCCGAGGTACACCTTCGGATCCGCAGCCAGTATGTGATCCGCGCGAAGTTCCAACTCGGAATCGTGGAGACCAACGAGCGGTCTCCAGAAAGACGATGAGATCACAAGGTACGGGAACTTGTATGGCCTATCCTTCTCGTCCACCATGTGCTTCAGCATCCTCTTGCTGTCGGGGTCAATGAGCTCCAGATTTTGATACTTCTTGAAGATCTGTGCCCACTTCGTGTACGCCCCTTCGTTCAACATGACGAGCCTGATCTCGCCGAGGCTGTTGATGCTGCTAAAATTCACCTTCTCCCCACTCTTGCTCTTCGCGACTGCAGTCGACTGCAGAGTCTCGATTGCCTGTTCCTTGAAGAGCTGCGCAGAACCACAATGCCGCGGTCAGAATGTACAGCAGCCCCCCATCCACCGTATCGCGACGTCACAAAGCGCTCCTGGACTCTAATTCTGAGCGGCCGCCCAATAACTTTCTGAAGTTTCTAAGCGACCGCCCAGAAAGTCGACAGCGTACGACAAGAAATCGGTTTCGAATTCTTACCTCGTACTGCTTTGCAATCTTCTCCTCCTCCGATCCTTCTTTGAGACAACCATTCTTCCGGCATGCCTTTGGGCGGCCGTGAAAGGACCATATCTCGCGGAGGTGCGCCACGGTCGCTGGTGCAGACGTAAGATACGGCTGCTCGTCGTTGCCGTCGTTGCATTTGTACGACAGCGAGTGCAAGTGGGCGGGTATATCCGACCACACAATCTGGCACGTCTACAACGACACGCGTGCCTTGATATCCGAGGGGATGTTCGGCACCTTCCCTTCGACGATCCTCTTCGCGGCAGCCCAGGTATGCTGGCCGTTGATGATCAAGAACTCTCCCGCTCTCACACATTCCATCTAGTCCTTCGGCCTCGTCTTTGTGTTCGGCATCACCGTTAGGATCTGCTTGATGAAGCCATAATCCGTCATATGCTTCAGGACTTTCGCCACGCCTGCTTCTTCCAACGGCCTGTAGATTGTACCCGTCGATGGATCGGAACTCGTCATGTCCTCTACGCCGAGCTGGAAGTACCGCTGCTGTCCGAAGATGTACATATACTCGGCGTTCTTCTTGAACGCCAGGTTTGCCTCCACATGAGCCTTGAGGTCCTCGTACATCTACTCTGTGGTCCCCTTCTTCGCCTGCTTGCTTGTCTTTGGCTTTACAGCAAGCTTCTCTGGGACCGACTCAGGATCGAAAGGCAACGTCTCCGGGTACTCGCTCCATGTCCCCCCCGAAGGTAAGCCTTCAGGGTTACCTTCTTAACAGCATTCTCGAAGGCCGTGGCTTCATCGACAACTGCTGTCAGCCCTACCCGAATTCCACCAGCTCCATACGAGGCAGTATTCCTGTCAGGGCTCGTAGCCCCTTCAGGCTCGGGTGATGCCTCACGACTACTTGGAGCACCCCTCCCCCCTTCCGACTGATGCATCTCGGGACTAGACTGCCCAACATCTTGCTGGGTTGCCTTTCTCTTCTTCTTCTACGCGGCCAGCTTGGACTTGATCGCGCGCTCTTTTGGTATTGTCCTCCGCAACTCGGTAGATGTGTTCGCGGTTGGCGAAGCTCTCTGCCCTGGAGGACCTCGGCTAATTAGCTCCATTTCTTCCTCCTCCGGTTCGGCGTTGACAAATGCCTGCACCGCAGTCGATCGCTTGAACCCGGATGTTGGAGGATCGACTGCGGTCCCGCCTGGGAGAATGGATCTGCCGCTTGCACGCCTGCCTTCGGTTTCCAATCCCTGCGTCGACGCCACCTTCGCACTCATCCCGTCGGAACGATTCGATTTTGCCTTGCCTAAATCACGACTCTGTTCAGTTGCTGATCGTGCTTTGTCCCTGGCTGGAGGTCGAGAAGCTTCACAATACAATGCAATACTTTCTCAGGGGCCGCCCAAAAGTCCTCATTACAAGAGCAAGGCGATATCTTAATCTACTGGTGACGTACAAGATGAAGGGAACTGAATTACCTTTCTTTGCGATCGTCGTTGTCGCTTTGGATGTCGGAGACCGATCGTCCTCGGCAGCTGGCTTCGTCGCTTTCCCTGTACACAACATGAAGTTAAAATGAGTGTACATCAGATTCTAAACGACCGCGCAGAATACAGAGTAGTTTGGAACCTAATCACTGCAATCTGAGACACGCACCTTTACCTTGCCTTGCACCCAGCGCACTGGCTGGCTTGGTGGAATGATGCTGGTCAGTATCGGGACCTGCAGGTAGTATTAGTTTCTCGACGGGAGCCCAAAAAACACTTAATACGTTATTACATTGATACAACCCAATATAAGTGGAAATCGTTCCCTCACCATTAGGTTTCATCGATCCAGGCGCCGTGCCTCGCACTGTCGTCCCAGATACGTCGAGCTCCTTGTGCGCCTTACCTGCACGATCAATAAAGTCGACACAAAATTGCATTAGAATCTAAACGGCCGCCCAAATACATATGTGAAAGAGGATATACAACTAATCTACTGACATTGATTGCGTCGGCTCTTGCTCGCCTGTCGTTCCTGAGCGACCGCCCAAGAAAATTCAAACATGCAACAATGCAAACCCGACTGTAATTTGGAACTGAACCTTTCTGCGACTTGGAACTGTGATCCGTGCTCCCCTCAGCTTGATCCGTCGCCATGGATAGATCTGCCTTTCTCTTCTCGATCCTGTCGTAAGTCTCGAGCAATCCTCTTGCACGAACCGAGTATCCTTTCCTCACAAAATCTGCAAGGTCACGGCACATGTCGAGGTTGTTGCCTCGAAATAATTTGAGCTTGGATTCAACAAAGGATTCAGTTACAAGAGAGAAAGGCCACTCGAGATCCTTCCCGGTCGTCGTCATCCAGGTTGCGTCAAACACAGTGCCATCCTCTAGGCGCATTACGATGCACCCCCAGGCATAGTCTGCTTTGGTGTTCACGACGTCCAAGAAGACATGGCCTCCCTTGACCTGAATATCGATGACCTTGATCATGTCCAGAGGTTTATACGATGTCGTTTTCTGCGATCGAAAGCCTAGAACGAGACTGAAGGTCGGGTCTGCCCCATCTTCCTCACTACGAATAAGAAGTGACCAGCTTGCGTTCTTGGATTTGAGCCGCAAAGGAATCTTTTGATCTATTATCTGATACCACATTTCCATCGCTGTATCATCTCGTTCGAGATATCCCACGAGTGGTGGGAGTGATTCATTGAACTCCATCTGCGTACCGAATTGGGACGTGACTTAGATTGTGATCTACAAGGTAATTTTTCTAAGCGACCGTGCAAATTCATATCTACCTCTTAGCATCGACAAATTTGGTTGATCGGCATCACTCAGCAGACGTACCTGAGAGAGACAGATTCTAAGCAATCGGTGCTATCAGCGCAGGCTACTGGATTCAACTGCTTAGATTCTGTTAATAAATCTGAGCGGTCGCTCAGAAATCGAAATGGACATAGACGACTTCGGACCCCTCGTCACGAGCTCTCGATGCTGCATTCCTCTTTTACGGAGAATATTGGATTAGGAGACAGGAATACATTGATGACCTAATAGAGTCCGACCTCTTCTATCTTACCAGCATTGACATCGCTGCCTACTCGATTTTGAACCTTTGAGCATACAAACATTTCTGAGCGGTCACTCAGAAATCCGCTCCAATATTGACGTTAAGTAACCTCAATTCACGACCTCTGAATACTGTTTTCGTTCTCGGTCTACCGTTTTCTAGATGTCATCATCGTGCCCTCGAATCTGAGCGGTCGCTTAGAAACTATACCTTGGTTTCTTATAAAGTGATTCAATTCTTCTGTTCTGTTCTTCCATTGGTGGCTTTTGCGCGGCCGCCCAGAAATCTCACAAATGTCTCGGTTACACATCTGTCATCTATGGTTCGATTACTTAGAGTTTTCTCAATGCCCGTTCAGAACTGCGGTAGTCATCCTTATATCTATCAATTTTAATTTATTGCGTTCCACGGTTCCACATATGGTGGCCATACGGTACATTTGATTGATGATTTAAAAGAATGCGCATGAGCAGCAACTAAACCACTTACACGGAATTCATTGCCAAGCTTATCAGTGTACACACCCTCAGATCATCCGCAATTCCAATCCCATTCCTACACTGCAGTGCCTCATGAGAAAATGAAACAAGTCTCAATGACTCTCAACGATAGAAAATTCTTCACGGAAGTCTACCAACGCATAATTACATGCAAAGATTGAATGCTTCCAAATAATCGAACCAATTGAAAAAACGCAGCTGCAGACTGAGGCTAACCGAAAAAACGCAAGTGCAGAGGCTAATAGAAAAATCGCTGCTGTAGAGGCTAATCGAAACAATGCAGCAGAGCAAATCGAAACAATGCAACAAAGGCAAATCGAATCAATTCAAGAATAATCAAACTAAGTAATCAAACACACACTCACACACTAAAACACCTTAACTAATGCGCTGAGAACATGTCCCTGGAATTGGAGGTCGGTGGACACGATGAAAAGCGGCAGCACAGTTGGTTGGTCCGCGAAAAAGCAGTCACTCCGATAGACGTGCTGCCGAGAAAGAAACCCCGAAACCTCGATCGCCAATAAAAGCTCCGAAACCTCCTGCTCAGGTCCGCCGCGCTCTGGAAGTGAGGTCCGCGAGCTATGAAGCTGAAGTCCGCCGCGCTCTGGTTCGGAGGTCCGCAGCGCCTTTAAGGTAAGGTCCGCCGACCTCTCGCAGTGAGCTCCGCCGCGCTGTGAAGGTGTGGTCCGCCGCGCCTACTTCCACGGTCTGCGGCGCTGTCCAAATGAGGTCGAAAAAAACTACACACTACGCGGAAAAAAAAACTACAAAACTGTCGAACTGAGGTCCACAAAAATCTACACTACGCAGAAACAGCAGAAGAAACCCACACTACGCCGAAACAGCAGAAACGTAGAAACTTCACACACGTAGCCTATGCACAAAAGCAGAAATAAGCCTCGAAAAGCGAGCTCAAAAAGGGAGAGTGAGATCTCCGTGCACGAGGACGGCGGTAGGGGAGAGAGAAGGAGGAAGAACAAAAGCAGAGAATGATGTGAGCAGTCGGCGGAGTCGGCTGAAGTCATTCGCTTGCCCGGCGAAAAAAAAAGGCCTTTGACGGCGGGCACCTGCCCGCAAGACATTAACTAATTGGTCATGATGATTTTTCATCATGTTGCATCGTGACCGGTCATTCCTTCACACAAGATCTGATTTTTCCATGATTACACCGACTTCATTTCCCACTTATTACCACTCATCACCATTTCTTACCAAATGTATTTGTTTTTTGCCATCTATAAATCGGTGTGATATTATAGAATTTGTGTGATATTACAGAGTATATGTGCTATTACGGAATTTATGTGATATTCTGGAGTTTAAGTGATATTATAGAGCTACAATCTTAATACACAATGACATTTATATTACGCAGTTCGTCTGATGGTTTGCCCCTCCGGGTTTTTCTAAGCGGCCGCCCAGAAAATGAGCTACGAAATTGAGCTACAAAATATTAATGAGCCTCAATGAGCCTACAAAATAATAATGAGCCTCAATATAATAACGAGCCTCAATAGAATGGTTGATTAGGCTCTGAAGGTTAAGTTAATTTGAGATTGCTATGTTAATCCTTGGGATTCTTCTGTGTCAATGCCAAGTTGGTTCTTTGACCTTAAAAGTCCTAGTTTAGTTTTAGTGAAGTTACACAATTTTCTAAGGGTATAGAATTAAAGAACCTAATTGTAGTTAATCCCTAAACGTTGTTGGGGTATTTTTAGCCAAAAACTCATTTTCTAAAAAAGTGATATAGATGAAATTAAAGATAAGCTATTCAGATCTCAACCGTACAAACTTGTAATAGACTTGTAGTAGATCATGTGGACCAAAACTTGACTCACGAGACCTCGTAGATTGCAAGATCATAACATATTAGTGCGCAAAACAGGCTACAAAATACCATCATTTCCACTTTGAAGTGAAAATACTACCAACATGAAATTTGCAATAAAAAAATCAGCAACTAGAAAGTTGTTCATCTTCGTCTCAAAGACACTTTTGTACCAAAAGAATTCAAAAAAAAAAAAATCTTGGCTCAAATAGTAGCCTTGTAGTCGTAAAAACTGCCAAGAATTTTACAGAGGAAAAATGATCCAAAACTAGACCCCTCGCACTCAAATCCATGCCTTTTCTTCAGTATATCCTCGGTTGGGTCAAAGTTACTACCACTAAAAAAAGGCTATAATTGGAATCCATCCCAAAAAATAAAGTCAAAATCAAACGGTGGATGAAGGAGATCTACCTCTTCGAAAATCATCCATTTTTTCACTTTATTCATCGTAGAAACATGTTTGCAAAGCCAATACCAAAGTTATCTAGATCAAAAACTTTCCAACTACAAAGTTGTTGAGATGCATCTAAATGTGAAACCTATGAAAAAAAATTCATGAAAAAGTATTTTAGATTTCACATAATTGGCTTGCAATGGTAAAACATGCCAAATGTTTGAAAACCCAAAAACAAAAGCTGCCTATACTAAAATCCATGCCACTTATTAATACTTTATTTAATGAGTTTGCAAATTTTACCACATAAACTAGACTTGATTTGTGACATAACCCAAGTGATTTCGTCAAAAACGGAGTTTGGATGAAGAAGTTGTGGCTCTTCAAAGTTTCTGCCCTTCATCCAAATTGTCGTTTTTCGACACTAGGGACGTCTAGGGATGTGGAAAGCTTGACCCAATCGATGATGTATTGAAGATGGATTTGAGTGCGAGGGGTCTAGTTTTCGATTATCTTTCCTTTGTAAATTTTTTGGCAGTTTTCACGACTATAAGGCTACTATTTGAGCCAAGATTTTTTTTTGATGAATTTTTTTGGTACAAAAGTGTCTTTCAGATGAAGATGAACAACTTTCTAGTTGCTGAATTTCTGATTGCAAATTTCATGTTGGTAGTATTTTCACTTCAAAGTGGAAATGATAGTATTTTGTAGCCTGTTTTGCGCACTAATATGTTATGATCTCGCAATTTATGAGGTCTCATGAGTCAAGTTTTGGTCCACATGATCTACTACAAGTCTATTACAAGTTTGTACGGTTGAGATCTGAATAGCTTATCTTTATTTTTATCTATATCACTTTTTTAGAAAATGAGTTTTTGGCTAAAAATACCCCAACGACGTTTAGGGGTTAAGGGTGTCTTAAATGAAATTAATTGTAAGGTTTTCACAAGCCCACTAAATCACACGTACCTGAAATATTTGTGTACTTCAAATTAGGTATTTTCCGGGGAAAAAAAAATAAAAAACAAAAATTGTAGCCAACTAAGTAATCAATTATTTCTCATTCCATTTCTTCAATTTTGTGGTTCTCGGATGATTTTCATCTAATTAGTTAGCCAACCCTTTGCATCCAATAGATATGATATGAAATTACTACTTGACTCTTCAAGAAGTGTATCGGTTCATAACCATTGTAGAGTTTTTGACTTTTGTGGGCTCTTTCTCCTTCTTTTTTACATAGTTACATATTTTGCAAGAACCTCTTACGTACTGTTCCTGTTAAAAAAGATAGATGCTTGATATCTTTATAGTATTATTTAAAAGTTTTCTACTACGGAGAAACAATTGATGTGCTTCACATTGGAGCATCATTGAGCATAAAAGTAAGATAAATTGATACTTAAAAATGAATATGTGAGCTTGAAAATAATTCCACGAGGATTTGAAAATAGAAAACATGATAAGTAGTTGTCAATTCATTTTTTAGTAAGACAAATATGACTATATGAGCTTTCCTTCAACTCTGACTCCCATATAAATTGCTTGAATACAAGTCATTTATATGAAGTAGAGGTACCTAATTTGGTAGCGCACCTATTTTGGTTTCTACTACAATAGTATGTGAGACCTAAGCCCTAAATATAAACTTGCCTCATTCACGGGAATTTCAAAAAAAAAAAAAAAAATTGACTATTACTGATTTTTGTATGCAGTAATAAAATTTACCCATTCCTTTAAGTTCGAATCCTTCCAAATTTTCCTACATGAATATGTGCACAATTCACGATTAATTTTCTATATACGGTTCATATCCAACATAATTCCACTTCGGTACTCTGACTCTCTAAAATCTTGAAAATGTGAGACTGGTAAGTGCCTTGATGTGCGCATGACAAGATTTTCATTTGCGTTATGTGTACTACCATCTATGTGTCCTCATTTCATTTGCTTGGAATTGTTTCTGCAGTGTGGCAGGAAAGTCGCCGTCAAGATCCAAAGAAAACCAGATTATGGTTGCCCCGGATGCAATTGTATTGATGATTTACTGGAGGTTTACAAGTATGTAACCACAAACAACAACAAAAAAATAAAAATAAGATAAAATAAAAAAATTAAAAAAAAAAATAATTTTGAATTTTTTTTGAATACATAAGGAATAAAACATGGTTTAATGAAATCTTAATTATCAGTCAGATTTAGTCCTTATCATACAAACATCTAAAATTTGAAATAAGTTTTCATGAAGTTAACATATGGGCATGTAATTGCGCTTTTTTCATTCTATGTTAAAAAATCTTAATGGTATCAACATAAGCAAGATGTACAATTTGATCTCCTATGAAACTAGGAAGCCTTCTTCACCAAATGAATCTTCTAAATGTGATTCTCACAGATTTTCTTCTGGCCTCTACAAACTGAACTCAAATGAAATGGATTCTACACATTGGTCCTTGACTTCCTTACATAGGTCTTCACATTCCCTGCTGTAGAAAATGAAGATCTCTCCATCCTTAGTACTTCATTTTGGAGTTGTTCCTGCTGCAATTTTTCCCCTGTTGTCCAATTTGAAAACCAATACTAATCAGTATGTAAATAAGATTTCTCACCTAAATAAGTTTATAAAGCAAATAAAACCAAGAACTTGAATGGATAAGAAAAAATAAATTCTAAAATAAAACAGAATGATAAGAAAAATATACTTACGATCACCAAAATGTTGAACTATATCTTGGATTCTTGAAGTTGCTCTATCCAAGACATTTTTTTTTGCGGAGCATGACATGCCAATAACATCATAGCCTTGTGCAACTCTTGTACAGTGAAGTACAGTGCTTGTAGAAAATGCAAAGATTAAACCATCCTTTGGAGTAACGAATAGTTTATACTCGGGTAAGATAAATTCTCCCCGACTCTTAACATGTCCAGCTCCTTGCCGATCTGAAATCACAATACATTTTTCATTTAACATTAATCTCAACACTTTTAAGTTTTTAGTTCAAACGTTGTAGAAAACAATCAATACAAACAAGAAGAATATTTTACATACTATACCTTTCACAAACCAAGTAAGAAAAGCAAAGCCCAAATCTTGTAAATCAAGATGCGGGTTGGCAAAATAATTTGATGTAATTGCCAATGTTGTCAAGCTCCGCCCTCCAATCGTACCCAAAAACATCGGATATGCACTTTGAGTCAATAATACATTCAAATCCTTCATAAACGAAGGAAAACGGCGCTCCAAATGCGGTGCCAAAAAATCACCAGTTAGATGATCCCCAATGTCTTGAATCTCATACCCTCTTATTCTTCTTTTCTCTGAATCTTCTCTTATACCATGTGAGTACCTACCATTAAAAAAAGTAAATTTAAAATTAATATGTTATACAGAATGCTCAAAAATTTGAAAGTTTTGAAAAAACTTTGCAAAAAGACCATGACAAAAAAACTCACCTTCCAAATGCATCAACATCATCTCTTTTCTTTCCCATGTCACGTCTCCAACCACACATCACAATTTTGTCAGACCTCTTAGCATAGCCACGCTTCACTTTTCCACCAATATCATAGATGCCTCTGCTAATTTCTTCAATTTGTGCACACTCGTCAGTAGGGATTTCATCAAACACAATTATTCCAACAATAATGTTACTGTCTACCAGTACCACCGAGTGATGAATCTCACTCAAATCTCGCAGAGCTTCATCCTTGTCATATGCCAGCTGCTCCTCTTTTTTCAATAAACATAATTTCTCAACCTTGAGAACTTTTCGCACGCTAGAAGGAATTGAAATTCCTAAAGCCTTAAAAGAGGCAATAATCTCAATTCCAACTAGTGGCAGCTCATAATGAACTCGTTCTGAAGCTACAAAAATAATAAACAAAAATATTAGAACATATCTAAAGATCTTCGTTAGTGTCTAATAATTTATAGACACCTTAAATTACAATAGTGATGATAAAAACATACCATTGTATTCAGAAGAGTAGAATGGAGTCATAATATAGTCTCTTGAAACTCATAATCATCATGATTATCAGACAAATAAAATTCCAACAATTTAGTCTTATGCTTCACACCATGATTGTGATCTTGAAAACTTCTAATGTCGTTTGATGTCGCACAATTTGCACCAAAGCCTAGTGTCTGGCCGGTACATGTACCAATCTATCAAATGCACAATGACACAAAAAAGTGAACTTAATTTCAACTTTATACAATTGTTAATAAAGGAATTTGAGAAATATATAAGAATTTAAAACAATAAGGTGTAAAACAGAAAAAATGGTTCAAAATATTACCTTCCTGCACCACCTGAGACTTTGGTTGTGATACATAATAAATGGCAAATTCTTCTGCTTCTTTTGGGGGAAACATATTATATTTTCGCAAGTTGTTTTCATGTCTCTTAGAGTTATTATGATCATGTAATTTAGAAATTGTTGGACATGGAATGTCACAAATACCACACCGTAATTGCACTGTATTTGGAATCCTGAAACATAAAATAAAAAAAACAAACAAATTTCAATGAATAACACTTTGATAGATATTCTGCAATTCAAAGTGTTGCAAAAGCCTTACAGTTCCAAAATTTAATCAATATACCTTGTCGATGTCTTAACATCACTTGCCATTGCTATTTTCTTTTCACCTTACTACATCAAATAAAAAACAATAAATATTAGTGAAACATTTTTGAACAATTTATCAATGTACAATAAGAAGATGCATGTATGACATCATAAAAAAAATCCACTGATCTAAAAATAACAACATAAAAAAATTACATCCTGTCTTTCAGGATTACATATATACATGTTTTAAATGATTTTATTAATTCACCTTAAAAGATAATTGTCTCATCATGGTCCCTCCCAAGAAATAAAGATAACCACACAGAGTGTGGACATATTTATTTACCTAGAAAAGAATCCCAAGAGAATAGTAAGGATACAGATTATGTATCCACAATATTCTCAAAGGACCCATAACTACCCCAACATCATTTAAGATTAATCATGACTTATTATATAACTCATTGTTGACCACTATAGAAAAGCTTTTTAATTTCAATACTTCAAATAGAAAATATTTAACTTTCTCTTCATTACCTTTGCAGTCACATAGTCGACCACCTCCTTAGATGCAAGATCCCACTAGTTGCCAACAGGTAACTTCCTAACATCTCACTAGCCTAACGATCAGTTTTGTTCGACCACTACTTCACGTTATTGAAGCTTTCTACATCCGTGACATCATACACAACCTGCCCAAAACATACCAAAATGATGCACTTTTAGTCATTTATGCTAAGTCTACAACATTTCAATGTTCTTATTTCCAGAGAACTTCAAATCAACGTTTCCTATCTTCTACTTCCTTGACCGATCCAACTTATGTTACTGCCAACAAAACTTTATTACAATATACCAAAGTGAAGGGATGGACTAGAGTTCATACAATCACCGTTTATTGTTTAGTTAAGGCAAATTATGACATCAATATAGAACCGTTACAGAACCGTTTCAACACGTTTGAAAGGAAGGATTCTATAGTAACAGAACTGTTTCAAGACTTTTTAAACGAACGCAACTTACATGGCGAGGGATCCCACTTGTTGTAGAAAGAGCGGCCTTCTCCCATGAGAAGCTATCGGACACTCTTGCGTGAAAGTGTGGCCCTTTGCATCGCAACAGTTTTCATGTTATAGAACCAATCTGTACCTGTACGTGGTCCTCATTACATACGTAGTGAAAGGTATGAAAATTGCATACAAAAATTCATGAAACGAAACAAAACGCTAAAATGAAGTGAGAGCACATATGAGCTCCTCGTCAAGTCAGACGCTTTGAGGTTTAGTTTGCTTGAGTAGTGGGTACCTGGATTGAGTTTGAGACTGGCACGATCTTGGGCCCTGCAAAAGTCAAGCACATATTTACCTCAGGTTCTGTCATTCATACATTACAAGAGATGTTACAAACTACAAACTTTCTCGTTTATCAACATTCGATCGATTACAGCATGTGAAAGGGATTGTTCAGATCGATTACCTCAAAGCCAGGTAAAACCGTTTGCAATTTAGTCCTGAAACCATAACGATGCAGGATTTATACTACTACATCAAGCTTTATTTGAATCAATATATCTTATGTCCATATGAATCTACATTTACGAACACCCTCCTGTACAGTCCTTACACATTGTCTTTGTAGTTTCAAGTTTCAATCGTCATAGTCTGAAAATTTTGAATCTACTCCTTGATCTTAACCGGTGCATTGAAGCAATCATGATATGAGCAGTTAAAATAAAAAAAACACTACATCACACCGATTGAATAATGTACAAGTCCAATACAGTCAACATTTGCTTAATTCGTGCTAGTATGGCAGACCACATCAGTATAGAGAAATAATATGAAATCGAACCGTTTCAACACATTTGCCATAAATGCAACATGACCGTTTCAAGACTTTTGAATTATGGAAGGCAACTCACATGGTGACGGATCCCATTTGTTGTAGCAGGAGCGGCTTTCTCCCATGAGAAGTTTTCGAAAATTCTTAAGGTAAAGAGTGTTTCTCTGCATGGCAACAGTATTCACGTCATAAAACCAGCGATTCTATACTTCGTCCTCACACAACCAGATAATTCAAATACTTCAATTTGCAATCGCAGTGAAAGCACTGAAAATGCATACTTAAGAATCATGAAACAAAAGGAGACGTTCTTCGTTGAATTAAAATCAAACGTAATTTACCAGCTCCTTGTCGAGGTCGTAGTCAAAGGCTTTGAAGTTCAATTTGCCCTGAGTAGCGGGTACCCGGATTGAACTTCAGATTTGCACGATCCTGAGCCTTGCAAGAATGAATTCAGAAACCTCACAAAGTAGACATTATGGCTTCAAACCCGTCGATCGATTGTGTACGGAGGAGAAACGGTTCGTTCATATCGATCACCTCAAAGCCAGGTACTTCGTGTCGTAAGACCCTGCACAAGAGTTTCAGATGGTCAATGAGGGAATTTGTCACCTACAACATCATTCATAACATGAACATTTACAACTCAAGGTGGCTGAGAGATTGGCTGAAAACAAGGGATGGACTTACCACAGTACAGGAAGTTTATTCAAGAACAGTGTCTACTTTAAAGAGATCAATTCCTAAATAAAAACCTCGGTCAGCCGCTGAAGAATTTGCCTCAATACACTGCAGTTGCACCATCGGACAGAGCCAAAGAAAGCAAAGAAAGAACACGAAAAAGGCATACCTGAGGGAGCCGATTACGGTGGAGATGGCGGAGAGCGAGATCGGCATATTCTTTCAACAGCAGCACGTGCTGGTGTAGGGTACGCACAGCTCCTTGACCGACCAAACCTCGACACTACGGATTTCTTGCAAAAGAGGCTTTCTCGGCAGCACAAGCAGCCAGGTACAGCGCTGATTCAAACGCAAGCCTTCAGATTCAACTCCAAAGAGCACTTAAAACCCTCACACAACAAACGCAGCAACGCTTTGCAGACAAAAGCAAAAGCACCTGCCTACCATTATTGCTTACCACCAAAAAGCACTGTTTAGCACTATTCCCTTGTTTACCACCAAGGAGCTCTGTTCAGCACGATTCCCTCTACAGTAGGGGAAGGTGCCCGGCAGAAGGAGGACTATGATGAAAACATGTACGGTAAATAGAAAGAGCAACAAGTATACCTGAGGGCCGATTACGGTGGAGGTGACGGAGCTTGGAGTTCTGATACAAACACAAGTAGAAACAGATGGTGAGGAGGGTACAGCTCTCTCATTCCTCGCTTATAACCTAGCTTGAAAGAAAGAACATCTAGCAGAAAGAAAAGCGTGCATAAAGCATATAAAATACACCGAGTTAAAGAAAGCATAGGTCGAAATTGACGTTAGGAGATGAGAGAAGCTCAGATTCGCGATGCAGATTCTTCTGTTACCTCAAAATCTGGTCTTCCGTATACTCTATCAAGGAGTGCACAAGCTCACAAATCCAGTGATTGTATGTTTTGCCGACTGTAGTCCAAAGCTGAGGGTTTTCAGCTGAAATTGTTGTACCTGCAGTAACCCCATCCAAAGTATGAACTTCACTTGTTATTCATGACACCCCAGTGTATGAAACACAGAACATTGTTGCGCGTAAAGTGGTAACACAGAATGTTACTTACTCGCTCATTCTTGTTGAGATGAAGTTAGCATTTCCGCCACAAGTTTAGGATTAATTCCCTTAGAATGAACCTGTAAACCAAGATATCAAGGTCAACATCTGAACGTATATTAAAAACCAATTACTCCTCCTTAATATGTTGAGATATGCGAGTACCTCGAAGTAAGCGCTTTCTTTAAATGTCAACGCCCTTAACACGCGATGGCCTTACTCAGTTGACAACAACCCCTGCGCAAGCAGACAACGCTTTGAATTCAACAAATACACACGCTGCAAATGTATGTCGTCAACTAAAATCATAGATATTGCATGAGCCTATGTTCATCAATAGATCAGGGGTTCTGATGGCAAAGACAAATATAACTGAGGAAGTCAGGTCCCTGATTTAGATGTCTCATGGAATTTGATACTATCACGAATCTGAATGAAAGTCAATTGCAAGCTGAATAATAGAGACCATTTTTTTAAATCATGGAAAGCGGAAGAGTTTTAAAGCAAAGAGACAGTACCTTCAGTGTCCTAGAGGTTAGCTCTATGATCTGCACACTATTGTCAACTAGGTAACCTCGCATTTGAAGCATGATCTGCTTCACAAGATGATCTGGGGCCTCCTTAATAACACCATACTCCTGCCGCATGAGACCACACCATCAAGTAGCGGCTGGCACTGCTTTCGTCCCACGGGCAATGTGCTCAAACGCAAACGACAAGAGCGCATCACCAGCAAGCACGGCTATGCCCTCGTTGTGCACCTGGTCACCCACCACATGTGAGCGAGCAATTCCAGTCTATCAACATCCCAATTGCTATTTCGGAAAAGAAAAGAAAGAATTAAGCGAGCGCGTATTGGGAAAGTACTTCTGGTGAAGAATCCTGGCGTGTTACCTTGTGGAGGGTGGGCTGGCAGATCACGAACAGGCTGGAGATCTAGAACAGAAACTTAAGATCCAGACAAGAATAAGCTGTATTACCAAAATATAAGCTGAAAGAGGAGAGAGGATAACATGTTAAGGAGAGGGTGATGGATACTCAAACATACCACTGAATCAAGAGATGAAATAAACACCACATAGCATCCTGCTCCCTTCCATCCTGGTCTTCCTCTCCTCTCGCTAAATTGCTTGACGGTTGCTAAAAAAGTGCTTCAAAAGAGCGATGATGATTTCTCCCTAGTAACTTCCGGAAGAAGTTCAACATCAAGCCCTTTTGTAGCAAAGACCGAGGCAATTCTCGGGAGGACGAAAGAGTCACCAAGGGATCCTTGTGGAAAACGAGATCAAGAGGTGTAAGGCTCCAACACTTGAACCGCTTGAACCGGGAGCGGATCGGTTGCGCCAATCTCTCAATGACCTCTGTTTGTGAGTCTTCACTTGCTGCGATCGAACGGAGGATGGAAACAAGGATTGATACATGCTCTTCAACTAGTCTTTCGTCACTATTTTTGCAATAAAGAGCCCAGAGGTGTTTAATAATTTCGCAGTGAGAGGACATTTGGGTGGAGTACATATTTGAACAAGAATTCTGGATCACCATCCAAGCCTCTGAGGAAGCAGAAGCATGAATCAAAAATTTGTGGAGGTCGATGCGACAACGTCCGTTTCCGGCACTTCATCCACCAGGCCGGCACTAAGCAAGTGAGTGGAGGATAGAGGAGGCTCAGCGAAGGGCAAGCACTTACCGAAGGAGACAGGGAAACCCTCGGCCAGAATACGCGCGCAGGTGAGGGTGACGTCCGGTTACGGGGATGTGTGTGAGAAAGAGAAAGGGGGCAAGATTGAAGACAGATAGAGAGGAGCAGGTGCTTGAAGGAGGAAGCTCAGCGTGGCCGTCAGCGATTCCTTCGTTCCGCGGCAACTCGCACACCCTGGGCTGGGCTGGGCTGGCTTGGCTGGGCTGGGGCGGTTTCAAATCTACTGTTCACATCCATTATTCCAGGAGCAAGTGGAGCCGGAGATTCTGGAAGTACGAAGAAAGCGAGGCAAATAGAAATGAGTAGCATTTTTTTGGTTTTTGACTTTTGGACATAGTATAAGGGCAAATATTTCTAAACGGCCGTTCAAAAACATTGTTGTTCTTGAACGGCCGTTGAGAAATATTTGCCCTATCATGTCAAAACTCGACAAAAACCGACATCATTTTTTTTATTGTAAGCACCCCAAAAAGCGCCATATTAGCGGAATAACGCCATTTTAACAAAATCGGTTCAAGTGACAAAATAACCAATATGTTGTGAAAAAAAAGTTTTTTCCCATATGCATAATCAAGTTGGGTACCCTCGAGTAGAATTTTGGAGACTTGTTTTAATTTTATGAACTTCATGCAAACTATTTTCTAGAAGAAGGTCAAGAAACAAAAACATAGGAAAACATGCATATAAGATCATATAAGATATATTTGGTTCAAGACAAATACGAACGACAAGCACCTCTCTTTACAGGTTTGTGAATTTTAAGAAATGTTTCTTTTGCAAATATTCCAAAATCTTGAATTTTGGAAGAAATAACTTTGAAATTACTAGAATTTTGCAAGATTATTTTTGAAAATTTTGGAGGGTGTCCACGTAGAATTGGCAAGCTCTTTCACGTGGGTTACTTCACAGCTTAAGTATCGATTTGTTTATGGACATGTTCCAAAAAGCAAAATTCAAGAAATAATAAATTTAAACTACCCGTTCTAGTCTTGAAACCTAAAGTTTCTAAATGAAGATTTTTAATTTGGAAAATGGCTTTGCCTATTTTACCACATATACTTTGCAATATAGGGAGTAACAAATAGAAATCTTGAGAAAATTTACTACTTTCAACCTATTTATGCAGGGTGTATGAAATAGCAAAAAGTTGTTTAGGTGGCCGTGGATATTTAGGGGATTACTTTCACCAATGAACTATTGATTTATTTGCAAACAAAGAGTGATGGGCAACTCCGATAAAAAACATAGGGTCTATGGTCATAATAATATAGTAAATGTTTGTGAAGCAAGTGCCAAGTTGATGTTTGAGAATGTTTAGGGAAGCGCTCAAAAGTGCCTGCTGTCTCAAAAAAACTTAAGTTCTTATCCTTTCAACAAGCCAACTTGCAATTACAGTCTATCATTTGTATCACACAATTTGAATCATCACCATTACATATGGTGATGTGCTTAATAACCGATTTTCTTATAATGTATAAAATTAAATGGAGGGAAAGACAAAAGTCCAAAGTATATGTTGTTTAAGACATGATTGCACGGGGTGTTTAAACCCCGGAGGTCCAAGCAAGCGAGAATGGCTATTTGCGATTGCGAGAAAACCTTGAGCACATGAAAATGGATTTGGACATTGTAATTTGCTCTGAAGTTATAGTCGAGTTTACGACACTTTCAATCTAACTGGAGAAATTAATTACTCAGAAAAATATACACAATTTGGATTTCTTAATGCACAATTTACCATTCTTTGCAACAATCTCAATGCTAAGTCTAGCATGGATGTTTCAAGTGAGTGTACAGGCTTATTTTTGAAATACTTAAGTTAATCGTTTAAATATTTGTCTTCTTAAGTGTGTAATGTAATCCTTTTATAAGGATTTTGGACGCTTACCGCTTCAAGGCCCACACACTCTTTTTATAGTTAATGGATGGTATGGACCACGCTTCCTTCGTCCATCAACAACTTTTCAATGCCCAAATAAATATATGGTGTACGTATGAAGTGTACCATTGTAATGCAAATGAAACAATAGAGCTACGGAAGCTTCTAAAGCACTTCTCATCTCAAATGTGATGCAGAAGTACAAACTCAAGTGTGACTCCAAAGTAAATCTCCGTGTCATTTAGTACCAAAAGCCAATACCAGTTAAATGTTCATGCATTGATTTGTAGTGAGTGGTTCATGGAGATGCATATAGTTTTATTGTTCTCTACCTTATCAGCATCATTTGAAAGGGGATTGGGTGTATGCTGGTATTGAGATCTTTCGAGCAGTTGCTTTGGCCATGGTCACTGTGACGGGGCACTTGGGACCATTGGCCCGCTTCTTGGCGGTCTGAAACACATTCTTTCCTCCTACACACCACAAAATTCTAATCAATTAAAAAAACTTCGATAAGTAATCGAACCCTAATCAGCTGACAATTGATGCGAAAAAAGTGATCAGAACCATGAAGCACTCGTGAAGCTCTATGGCTTTAGACAAAGGCAGCAAGAGGCTACGGTTTCAGATCTACTGTTCACATCCATTATTCCAGGAGCAAGTGGAGCCGGAGATTCTGGAAGTACGAAGAGAGCGAGGCAAATAGAAATGAGTAGCATTTTTTTGGTTTTTGACTTTCGGACATAGTATAAGGGCAAATATTTCTAAACGGCCGTTCAAAAACATTGTTGTTCTTGAATGGCCCTTGAGAAATATTTGCCCTATCATGTCAAAACTCGACAAAAACCGACATCATTTTTTTTATTGTAAGCACCCCAAAAAGCGCCATATTAGCGGAATAACGCCATTTTACCAAAATCGGTTCAAGTGACAAAATAACCAATATGTTGTGAAAAAAAATACCTTTTACAGAGCTAAATGTAGGGAGTCTTGCACCTTTATCCAATCCGTTGGAATGCGCAAACGGATTAATCTAATATTCATTGTCTGTTTTAGTAAATGTTTTCATTACATTAATATTTACAAATGTTGTGAGACTTTAAGTTGTTGAGAGAGGGTTAGAGGTTGAGATCTTTATGATTTGAGAATTTTAACGCTCAATGAATATTAGACACGAACAAGTGTGATATTATGGTATTTTTAATGAATCTTACGGATTCAGAAAGTGCTTAATATCATGAAGGGATTAATATTGATTTCCCATTTCATGCAAAATCTGGTTACTAATATTCAGTAAAAATTATATCGAGATTAAATTATATATTTCTATACATATGGAGTTCCCGGATATTATACTTCACACAGTGTCCCTAGACTATCTAAAGATTATGATTATGTTTCAGGGCGACAGCTCAAAATTGATGTGATATTATAGAGGTCGAAGGTGATATTATGGAAAATGAGTGGCTCTGTACATAACTATGGAGAAGTTGACTTCGTTGGTGTCTTTTACAGAATCATACAGGCCCTTTTCCTGATCAATGAATTTCAGTGAGATTCGGTTATTCGGACGTGCAGGCTTCATTCTCATGTCCTATTCGCGTATGGCCGGACATGCTATTTAAAGCGGAGGCAGTAACGTGGCATTGCAGTGGCGCTCTTTTCGAGGTCTGACAAGAAGTAGTTATGACCGGGGGGTGCACTTCACGGCGCGACGCCGCAGCATTCATTCTGATTTGTTTCTGCAGAGTCGCTTCCACCGTGAGAGCATACATCGTGGTCACGGTTAGAGATCACACTGACGGGCGGTCGAGCTGCCGTTTGAAGGAGAATGAGTCGTTCTACTTCGGATTTCGCTGAGGAATTTGAGGCCGGTAGGTGGTGACTGCACTCACGCATCTGAGCCATTCACCGACTTCGGCTCAGCGACGGGACTCGACCTGAACAGACCGTCCGCTTCCTTCTCTCAGGTTCCACCTCACTGTTAACATGTAGAATTAGCTTGTTGTCATATTTGCTTAGCTACTAGCGACTCAGTCCTCGCTCAGATAGTACAAGACAGTAGCTCCGAGGTCATTACGATGATTGAATGTCCTGTACTAGTCATTGAAGCCGCTGCGTTGCCAGGGCCGGTCGGGGACGTCGGTAGTTACTATGAGCGTTCGATGTGCAGTTCATACTTCAAGTTAACTTCAGTTCACTTGAACCCCAAGTTCACTTACTATAGTTAGTAGTTGACACCCATACACTCAGTGATTGTGCTAGCGATTGAACCAGATTGAATGGAGAGTGACTGCAATCTTTATAGTAAGTGCATCATGCTGTTGAATTGAATTCATTAGATTGCAGACTACTTGTGGTCACTCTTATAATACCTGCTCATTGATTCCCTCATTCAATCAGTCTACGACTAGTAAGATTCAATACAGTCAGTTGAATGCTTGTACTTAGTAGTACTTACTAGACTGAGGATTCTCATGATCATTACGTATTAGAAGTTAGATCAATTCATGAATTTTCACTGAAAAATCATGCATTCCTATACTTGAAATGCTCAATGACACCTAGTTACTTTGCTTCATATTATGCAGTTTCATGCAAAATTTGAGTAATCTGCGTGGCTGTGAGTAATACTATACAATGAAAATGTTAGCAAGGTTCGCAGAGGAAAAGATACAGATTGAGAAGCAGTCTGGCGAATCGCGATGGAGAATTGTCCAGTTTAATCCGAGCGTTTGTCCAGTTTAATCCGAGCGGCCGTGCAAATCCTCAATTCTGTAAAAATGGCATCATGCCGCTAATATGGCATACATCTACTTTCTGGACGACAGTACAAAAACTGATGTGATATTACAGAATTCTCAGATGATATTATGGAAAATGAATGACAATGTTTATAATGGCGTGATATTATTAAAATAATCGCCAAGCCCATATGAGCGGTTCACTGATATATTGAGGGGACATGCTGTTCTGACTACTGAGGTCGTCGAGAGGCACGTGTAGCGATCGAGTGACAAATGAATCTGGGCGGCCGTTCAGATTTGGTTTATTCATAGATCAGCGATCAACCAATTTGGACTACGGATCTGTTTCACTCGAAAGGAGCTCAACTGTAAATGTTCCTGCAGTGGCGTTGAAGATTTCGACGTAAGCAGTATGTGGTAATCGCTGCTAAGATGTATGTGGTTCTCGCGGATCGTTTTCAGTTCTGGACGACCGTTTAAATTCTGGCGCAAGATGCAGATTTCATTTCTCTAAAGCACGCCGATTAATATTATCTGGTGCGCAGATTGTAGATATTCTTGGGCGGCCGCTCAGATATGCGTACCCACACCCATCGAAAGATGCTTTCTGGACTGTACTTCTGAATGTTATCGGGGTACCATGATGGTAGCTTGTATGGCGGCCATGTTACAAAATGCAAAAAGCGTATGGGCGGTGGTTCTTGATTGTCCTACGCATTCTGTCTGCGATGTTTTCTGGACGGTCGTTCAGATTAATTGTTTGATCCACTTTCGTGGAAGGTACCGGTGACTTTTGGCGGAGTCAATTGCTTGAAGTTGTGGGTCACTGGTTCTGCGCGGCCGCGCAGATTTATTTGTGAAGTTTTAGGATGAAGTTTTCGGTTTCTCCTGTTTACTGATGTGATCATGTTACCTCCCTTCAAGTTGTTGTCCCAGCCTTTTCTGATGTCGTTCTCTGTTTACAGCGGTGCACTCACTTGGAGGGCTCGGAATATTGATGTCATTCTTCTACTTCGGTGGAATCCTGTATCTCTTGCACTTCTTTATTCAGCATGTCAGGGTCCTCTGTATCTACAGACAATGTCGACTACACTGAGTCCTCAGCGACTGACTCAGTACGTGTCGTGCACATCATCAGCGGTAGTCAATTCCTCCTGGACGGCAAAACATTCTTGTCTCCGTGCTCACCGAACCGTATTGTTTGCAGGGTTTCACGGATTATGACGAGGCAGACTCCGGGGTTGAGAGTCATGAAGACTCGGTGGATGATGATCCTATTCCCGAGTGTGAGGGGATTGGAATCGACCAATGGTCGGGAACGGCCTTACTTGCAAAACATGATGACGGGAGCGACTTTGCGGACGTCATTATAGTGAACGTGGATCCGAATGCGTGTATTGACGGCCAGAGCGTTTTGGGAGAAGGGAATGTTGGCATCGTAGTTCTCGGAGTAATCGACGGAGATGCTGCTCTTGTCGACATGCTCATACCATGGCCAAAGGGTCAAGTTTTTCATTGCGTCGCAGAGAGAGAGGTGAGTGTGTACGACCACGCTAGGAAGAACATGGCGCTCATCGATGCAAGGAATGGTGGGCCTAGGACTCCGGGAAAGCGTAGGTATCGCTATCAAACAAGATCTCGTCGTGCACAGCAAAAAGAAGATAGGCGGAAGTCCTTGTTATCAGACGAGGCGCTTGCAAGAGCCTTCGTTCAAAGATGCTGCAACCAAGGTTGTACTAGAAAGTTCGGGGTGGGGGTGGTCCGTGCATTACGCACCGAGATGCACATGCAGTCGTTCCAGACGAAATCGATGAAGAACCTTGACGTTCACCGAGGCATGCACGACGTTTACGGTGGAAAAGCGAAGGTGGTCACGGTGGAGGGGGAGGAGATTTGCATAAAAGTCTGGCGGATAATCCACAATGTAAGTCTGCGGACGTTCCACAGGTACGCTTCTAGGGTGAAGCGACAAGAGAGAGGGGCTCCTCACGGCAACTTGTCGCGCAGTAAGTGTCGGACTAAGAGTCTCCAAGCCGTCGAGACTCTTCGCTCATTACTGTCGACAAAGGCAGACCACATGCCCCATATGCACCGGACGCTTTCTTCTGGTGAGAGGGCACTCGTGAAGGTTCTTCCTGCAGGAACACGTTGGAGTTTGCTCCTAGAGGACGTCAAGAAGGTAGTTGTCAATTTCTGAACTCAGACATTCCATTTTCCCTCGACTGTTGTTCCAATGCGATCATCCTATCCGAGTTCACTTGGTTTTGGAGTGGAGCAAAAAATTCTCCATGGAATTGTTAGTTAGTTTCTGAGCGGTCGTTCAAAATGCTCCTCCAATAATTCTCTCGGGCGGCCTTCCACTGAGAAGGGGTGGGGGATGACACTATGGATGCAAGGCAGAATATAGCGAGGATATATGTATCTGGGCGGTCGCTCAGAAGTAATTACTTCGACGACATTCAGGGGTCATCTGCGAGTGGAGTTGTGCACTGCATTGTTTCTAGGACGGCTACCCAGAAACATGATCTGAATGTAGACCTCAATTTCTGGACGCTATTGAGGGAAATGCTTTTGACCCCTTCAACGTTGCTCTGTCACCATTCCCAGGTCAATGAGGGGCTCGGCCTCGACACAGTCTCGCAGCCTTGCTTCAGCAAGATACGTGGCAAGCATTTTCAGGACTTTTCAATGAAGGGCAGAGGAGATGACTTCTCAAGGTGCAGCGAATGTGACAAGCTGAGGGCCCTTCGCGCGTCGTTCGTGCCGAAGTCAGAGGAATTCAAACGTGTCAACCGAAAGTTCCAGTTACACCTCTTCACGCAGGAGGCATGTCGGCAGGCGTATTACTGCAGCAGGGCGCTATCAAAATATCGGCCCTTACGAATGTTGTCTATTATCCACGACAAGATGGACCATTCCAAAACAGCGTGCCCTGCGTTTGCAAGGAAGACCAAGTCCTTGGACGCTTACATGAAGCTACCGGTCATGGTGGCGGGGATGTTTGCTCACGGGCACGGTGACGAGAAGTACGCGCACAACAGCTTGCCCATATTCGATTCCGATAGCAATTTCTCAGTGGGATCAATCGCAAAGTTGCTGCGTGATCTCGAGGAACCGCCCGTCAGTAGTTCCCGAAGCCTATTCAGAGGGTCCGGCTCCACGCCACTATTCCGGGCGCTGTTGCATGGAAGTGAGGTTTGTAGGGCTTCGTTAAAAGAGGCAAGTGAGGGCAGAATGGATGCCGTGCCCCTTCCGCCTGTGCTCCACATCCAAATGGACAACAGTTGGAAGGATAACAAAAACCGATATGTCTTTTGCTTTTGGTCTCTATTGGTTGCCAAACGTATCGTGAAGGAAGTGGTGGTCTCATTTCTGATGGTCGGGCACACTCATGATGACATTGATGCATCCTTCGGGCGTTGGAGTATGAAATTGCGGGAGAATGACTATCCAACTCTGCCCTTGTTGATGCGGTCTTACATGGACATGGAAGAAGATGCCACGATTCCTCACCTCGTCGAGGAGGTCCCAAACTTCAAGGATTTCATAAAACCATTTATAGCAACCGGTGCGAAGAGGCTAGTCGGGCATGCAAAGGGACGGCAATTCAAGTTCTTTGTGGATGACAATGGTTGGCCGATCATGCAATATAAGCTGAATTGCACAAGAAAGGAGTGGAAGCCTGCTCTCGGAATCAAGCTGTGGAAGGCGGACGCAGAAGGCCGACCAATGCTGCCAGAAGGAGAGCCCATGGCAGTGAGACCGCAAGCATTGAAGGGTGAAGACGACATACTTCACGGACTAGATGGATACATCAAGCATTGGGAGAGCTTGTTGGAAGAGGAAGCTGGGTCTAATTTCCACGCACATGTATCACGCTGTATCCAATACTGGACGAGGGTAAGAGATAGCGTGAGTGAGAAGGACTACTTGACAGGTTCTCGTGAGTTGCAGTGTGGATTCTGGCCTCACACGAGACAACAAGGAGACATCATGACAGACATCATGGAGGATGGAAGAACTCAAGAGGAGATGGATGAAGACGAACCGTACATCGGAAGTTTGGATGCCAGACCACCACCGTCTTACAATGTTGCTGTTGATGCAAAGAAGGGGTTCCTCCTCTTTGTGCGACCTGCCTCCGAGGCAAGGGAGCCGATATGGATGGAAATGGCGGCTGACGATCCACAGTTTGATCCTACTCGGGAACATTTTCGAGAGATCCCCATGAGGTGGTATGTACCATGTGCAACTGGAGGCAATGTGACAGAAAGGTATCAAGGTTGGGACAGACATAAGCGATTCATGTGGAAGCCCGATCCTACATGCACCATGGCAGACTATACATCAACCGATAGCATCCTTACATCGTGGAAGCCGAGGTCGACCAAAAACAACACGCAAGTCGCACCGAATAGGCAAATACAATTTGCTTTGGACAACTTACGACGAATTGAGGTTCACGAGAGTCTCGGCATGTGAAGAATATGAGCATTTCTACATGGTAGGGAGGTTTGTGGTAGCTGCCCAGAAAGACGTGTTGACTAGCCCAAGTTAGGACAAGACTGTGGACATTATTGGAGAAAACTTCAAGGAAGTTTGAGGAAGCCCTGAAAATTGTCGGCAAAGTGTGGTAAGATGTGAGTGAATATACCAAGAAGAGAGTGTGCGAGGTACATTCCGTACGGTTATATGAGTAAGTTATAGCAATGATACACCGCGTTATCTAATGCGCATACCAAAAGACGGAAGCAAGGTGTGAACATAACGTAGTGCACCGTAGAAGGTTTATATTCCAAATTTCCGGATGTAGTAGATTACAATCATGCTTTATGTGAACGTTACGTAAACAGTAAACATTTCAGTCCTGCCGGTAACATGACAGGAGGTTTTGTATGTATTGAGTAAAATTGTCACCGGAGTCAACGATGCCAACAGGACGTTTGCGGCCAAGTCGGGAGGATAGGAGCACCGAACGGCACCAGCGATTTCCGGTCTCCAACGACTACTTAAGGCCGTAGTTATCACAGATTAGACACTGGTTCTCTCAGCATAGGCATTGTGATTGAGGATAGAGATTGAATGTGATTGTACTTTATTTCCTAAAATCAATACAAAGGCCATGGCCAGTCTTTTCCTTACTTCTATGTCTGTGTAACTACTTCCTGTAACTGCTCTACGTTTCTTGAACAGTTACTTCCAGCCGTTGCAGCACGTTGGCATCGAGTTGTTGTGCAGAACGCGAAAGTGCCATTGTGTGTGTGTGTGTGGAGGCTCTCCCCCTCTCTCTCTCTCTGATGCCAAGGTGCCAGCCAACGTAAGACAACACGGGTGGCACGAGCTGATCTTGGAAGACCTCGCTCAACCTATCTCTCGAACTACCCTCGCTGGCCTTGACGATAATAATCCTCGGTATCCAGAATGACAGCTTAGAAAACACAATGCTGGCACCAGGAGTCCCGCCCCCTTTTCGAAGCTACCTTCAGTCACCAGACGCCAACGCTGAGTTCTGTCTTAGACACCCCGATATACCACAGAGTAGCCAGTCTTAGCCTTAGTTGTCATCAGTTCGCGGCTCGAAGTGTTCTTTAACACTCACCGGATTTCTGTGCCTATTTACTCCCCCACAAAAGAACTCCACGTTGCCTCAAAATATGAACAGTGGTCGACTTAGGTAGTCTCGTAAAGCACTTCCACACCTGCCCGGCTAACAAAAATGAAGATGAATATTACAAAGTTTGTTACTAGTGTTTGACTCTCAATGAATGTAATGTACAACACAATGGTCCAATAGTTACTTTCACTATTGGAAACCAAGTCTTGTGTATTCCCATGTCCCATGTGGAGGCATCACATCTCACATTGAAATTCTTCTCTATCACTTGGTTTCTGAACTGCAGCTCAAATAGTTATAGTGTGACATTACAGAGTCCTTGTGATATTATAGAATCCGTGTGATAATATGAAGTCCATGTGATAATATGAAGTCTATGTGATATTACAAAGTCCGTGTGATATTATAAAGTTCATGTGATATTACAAAGTCCGTATGATATTATGAAGTCCAACTTAGAATACAAAGTCCTAGTGATATTACAGAGTACAGAAAGCATTCTCAACTACCTCCTATTGTGCCATTTTGCAAGAATATGTCACCAAAATGCCGCGTTTTCGCAAAAACTCAATTTTGCTACTTGGCAAAATGGCACAAGGAATGTTGCCATTTTAACGGAATTGAGGTTCACTACCATGAGAGTTTTGGAAGAACCAGTAGGCCTATACCCCGGGGTAACAACCTTGGTTGATGAGGTTGACTATGAAGTGGTTTACAACCTCGAGATAGACGGAACCCAAAGCCTCGGTTTTGAAGGGCTAATGGAAGAGGAAGAAATACTCCCTCCTCCTCTTCATTTCCGCAAAACCTCCACTAACTTGGAGGTGGGTTCTGATTTACCTATTTACCCCGCGGTGCCAAGTGATTGGTGTCACGGCCCCACCAACCCGGTCACGGTCCCAATCAACGATTGCGTAGATGTGGACGTGTCTCTAAAGGGCAAAGAGCCCCGCCCCATCAAAATGGGGGCTCAATTATCTCCGGAAGAAATTGAGCGGTTCAAAAGTCTTGTCCTCGAATTCCGGGATATTTTTGCTTGGTCCTATAAAGACCTCAAGGGCATTCCACCGGAGTGCCCAACACACGACCCCAATACTTCCGGGGTCCATACCGGTCCGACAAAAGGAACGCCGAATGAACCCCCGCCTCCAACTCGTGGTCAAAAGCGAGTTGGAAAAGCTCTTAGAGGCGGGTTTCATTAAACCGGTGGAAATCACGGATTGGGTGTCCCCTTTGGTGCTTGTAAAAAAGAAAAATGGGAAGTTAAGGGTGTGCATCGACTATCGTCGTTTAAACAAAGCCACCCAAAAGGATCACTTCCCCCTTCCATTTGTGAACCAAACTTTGGATGAGGTGGCGGGGCATGAGCTCTACACCTTCCTAGATGGATACTCGGGATATAACCAAGTATCCATCCATCCCGACGATTATCACAAAACCGCTTTCACAACTCCTTGGGGGACATTCATCTATGTGGTCATGCCCTTCGGATTGTGCAACGTACCCTCGGCGTTCCAACGAGTCATGACTTCCATATTTTTTGATCTCCTCCATAAGTCTATGTCGGTTTTCATTGACGACTTTAGCACCCAAAGAAGTGCATTAGAACACTACGCAATGTTGCGCGAGTCTTTTGTACGGTGCCGTCGAAACCGACTCTCCTTAAATCCCGCCAAGGTGTACCTAGAGGTACAAAAAGGGGTATTGTTGGGCTACATGGTTTCCAAGGCCGGCAAGGAACCGGACCCCGAAAAGGTTGAAGTGATTCTGAACCTTGAACCCCCAACTTCGGTCAAGGGCGTACAACGCGCTCTTGGCCATTTTGGGTGGTATCGGGACATCATGGCCGATTATGCCACGGCCGCGATACCCTTGACCAACCTCACAAGGAAGGAGGTCAAATTTGAGTGGACCGGTGAGTGTCAAGAGGGTTTTGATGCACTCAAGACCAAGTTGACCTCCTATCCATGCCTTGTGCCGCCCAATTGGAACATCCCTTTTTATGCGTATTGTGATGCATCGGCGGTAGCCCTGGGGTCTACCTTGTGTCAACCACATGGACCTAACGGCAATGACCGCCCCGTGGCATTAGCTGCCGCGGAAAGGAATTATTCCACCACAGAGAGGGAATGTTTGGCCATGGTGTTTAGTGCCAAGAGATTTAGGCATTACTTACTTATAAATCCCGTGGTATTTTTTGTAGACCACTTAGCATTACGCTACATGGTTAACAAATCCGACCTTAGCGGCCGGGTGGCCCGATGGGTTTTGGCTCCAGGAGACTTAGTCATGCTCCAAGACGCCACAAGAATGGAATTTCCGGGGAAATTCGATGCCATATGCCTAGGCCCATTTGAAGTATGGAATGTCCGTCCAAACAACACCGTTCAACTTGCGGCATTAGATGGCGCACCTTTCCCTGCTCGCACAAATAACGAGCGGTGTAAGTTGTAACACATGTGACCGTGCGAGCCCAATGGGGGCACTTGCCTACGAGCTTCGAGACCCCGCGTCCGTTGCATTTTTTGGCAAAAATGCTCCGCAGATGGCCGACACTTGTGAACCGCCGAAACGGTTCACGCTTGTTTGAAACACTATCTACAAGCGCTAGTATATTATTTTTACGTTGAAAATCCCCAATTGGGGCATTTAGGCTAATTCCTTCGGTTTCCGGAATTTATAGGATAATTGGAGGGGTCTACTTAAATGGTCCGGTGGTTTTTTATCCATTCTAAATTAGTAATAATAAATTGCGTCAAAATTCTATTATATGTTTTAGTTATGTCTTACTACTTTATCATCATTCATAAATTGCTCAAGTTTCCTCCTAGTTAATAAGCTAGGGAATTGGTAAAACCCTGCGGATGAACTACCGGATGAACAAAGTTCCATCCGTGCGAAATGGACGAAACTTGCCCCATCCAAGTCTCCAACTAGGGAGAGAGGGTAGGAGTTAGGGTTAGAAGTTTTTGGGGTGGAGGGAGTGTGTGTGGAAGAAGTGATCGAGATTGGTTTTTGTGGGTCAATTGTTGTGTGTGAGGTGAGAAGGAGGATGAGAGTGTTTTAGTAGGAAGAGACATGATTTGAACTACATGATGAAGAAAATACGTTAAAGAGTGTGTGTGTGTGGAAGGTTTTTTGGAAGATCTAAGATCTAGATCTTGTTTTTGAGGGCCGTTTTTGAATCTTCTTGCTTGTGATTTTTGTAGCAATCGGTTTTAGATCTAGTTTGGTGTGCATGTTTTGTTGGAAAGGGGTTGTTGGTGAATGAGAACCCTAGGGATTTGGAAAGAGGAATGTGTGTGTGTTCTTGGGTAGGTAGAAGGATCAAGGCGAAGGCGTGGTGGCCGTTGGAGCGAAGGAGGGTCGGCTGTAGCGGCAGATTCAAAGGCCGACTTTGAAGGGCGACAACTCGAGATCTACAAAGATTGGAGGGACGAGCCTTGATGATTAGGAAGCGTCTCCAAGCCCTCTTTCCAGCAATACTAGCCTTGCCCTCGGCGCATCGAGGACAGGGGCGTGGTGGCAGTTGGAGCAAAGGAGGGTCGGTTGTGGCGGTAGAGTCAAAGGCCGACTTTGAAAGGCGACAACTCGAGATCTACGAAGACTGGAGAGACAAGCTTTAGTGATTCGGAAGCGTCTCCAAGCCCTCTTTCCAGCAATACTAGGCTTTTCCTCAGCGGATCAAGGATGGAGGCGTGATGGCAGCTGGAGTAAAGGAGGGTCCAGCAGTGTTCGGAGACAACGTGAAGGGAGCCCATTTCTTCTCAATTCCTTGATATTTGTGTTTTTTGCAATTGGTTTGATGTCTGTGGTTAGACTCGTATCATTACTTTAAAACTCGGTGGCTCTAGTCACCCAAAAACATTGTGTAATTTGCATTGATTTGCTTGTTTGGATTTGCTTGTTTGAATTTGCTTGTTTGAATTTGCTTGTTAGTGTTTAGTATTGCAATTCTAGTTTTCATGTGCTAAATTTGTGCTGTAGTGCTTTGAATGGATGCAATTTGGGGGTTTTTGGTTGTTATTTGGCTCATTTGATCCCCCATAATTGAGCCCAAATCCCTAGTGGTTAATTGGAGGCAATTTGAGCCTCCCAATCTCACAATTGGTGGATTTTGACCCTTAATTCACTGCTGGTCCTACTTAATTGATTGAGATTTGAATCTATTGGCATGTTTTTGCTCTTCTTAATTTATTTTGAATGTTTTGACTTTTGAGCTACTGCTGAAATTGTATGATTGCATGGAACATTGAGGATGTTTGAGTGTTTGTATTTCTTAATTGTTTGAATTGTTTTTGCATGCTTGCGATTAGAAAAAACGGGTGCCCATTGCTTGGAAGGCCAAATTGTGTTGCACTCCACTCCCACGGCCCAACCTTGTGGCTTAAAAACCGGTTCACCGGGATTTGGGCTTATACCCCTTTAATGTTATTGATGCTAGGTTCACCCTTTCGATCTCAGCTCTCAAGGCATCGCATGCCGAAATGAGTTCTTTTAGCTCCTTCTCAAAATGACCTTGGTCCTTGGCTCCTTCAACCATAATATCCTTCTCGCAACCCCAATCATTGACCACAAACCATTTGTCAATCTCATTATATCTCCTTTGCACATCTTCGAAATGTTTCATGTGCTTTATGAGCTCTTTCTCATAATCGACTTGATCCGATGCATCCAGAGCTGGAAAAACATTCGTCGCCTCGTCTTGGATCTTTTTTTTTGCATTCTTGATTACCTCTATGTCATGTTGGAGTTCAACACACTTTGCCCGTTCGTATGACATAGCATGAAACATATATTCATAATCCTCATAAGCCCTCTTCAACACCTTCATCCAGGAATCATCGATTTCATTCGGGCGTTTCGCTTTGAAGACTACTTGAACTTCCTTCTCCAGCTCTACTTCTTCATTTCCTTCTCTTTCTCGCTGTTCAGTCGTTTCCATTGGATATTCTAGAGTCTCATCCTCTACGCTAACATTTGTTTGAGGAGAGGCGCTCATAGCGGGCCGAACTATAACTTCGGGTGGACCCAAAGTACAAGCACCAAACATTGCTTCAACCTCCATGTATTCAATGACATCCGCTTCTCCTTCTGTTCGTAGGTCCTCGACGTGCTTCACAGGTGCATCAATCACATCCAAATCTTGCACGCTTGTTTCACCCACATGAAAGTGTTCAACGCCACCAATAGAACCTTCTACAAGAGGAGTATGATGCTCCCTCTCGTTAACCTCTTCTTCATCAGAAGTAAGATTTTCTCAAACATACACATCATCAGCATCCCCATCTTTCCGATGCCTTGCTGCCATAAGTCCTTCTCGTGGGTTTTCTATCAATGGAGCTCTTGGAATGTCTTGCTTGGTTGGAAGGAAGAATTGAGGCGATTTTTTCATTGAGCTCCAATCCACCACTTTCTCCAATATTACCTCTGCATACACCATTTGAGCAATATGATACGAAACCTCGTTCTTGGTGACATTCTTGCCTTTATAAAGGAACCTCCACACTTTAATACATCGTTGTACAAATTTTTCATGCTTACATTAGTGCAGATTTGCAGCATTTAATTTCAAGTGCATCCCATGTCGAAAGTGAGGAAACAACTTGTTGATGTGGCACCAGGCGACGTAATTCTTCACTGTTGTCTGACTCCACACGCCCTCTTCGGTCTCCCACCCCGAAAAAGCGCGTTGAGTGGCATCTTGGAGAATACGGTGATTCCTCTTCTGTGTTTTTGCTCTCTTCTTGCGTCGCTCACCGAGTACTATTTTACGTTCCGCAATTGTAGTCATTGTTACCTCCGATCACGGAAATGCGGCTATGATGTGATATTTGATACAAAACACCAAAAATAGTGCAGTCCACGTTGGCCTCCAATCGAGCAAGCAAGTGGCAACTTTGAGTCGACATCAGACAATGCGCAACACCACGGCACGTGGACTGAAAAGTGACGACTACGGCCAATAACGATTGTATTTAACCTCCTGTGGCAGGGCAACCGGCGGTGTCACGGCGACATCGTTAGAGTGACCGCCGATCCAGTGTTTCTTGCAAGACTCGCTCCAGGGCGACCGGCGGTGCAGCTTCAGAAGAGTTTCGATCCAGCCTCAGCGGAGCGCTTCGGGGCGACCGGCACTCCGCAGTGGCGACTTCGCGAGAGCTCCCGCTCTTTTTCTTGGATCCTCTTTATGCAATATTCAAATTTTGAATTAACCGATTCAAGCATCTCCCCCATCCCCCCCTTCAATCCCCTTCATCCCCCCTCATCCCCCCTCATTCCCTCTCATTCCCACTCCGTTCTTCCTATTTCTCATTCCCAATTGAAAATGATTCTCATGGTCATGGGCATTTTGCCAAGAGCGGTGACCATGATACATGAAAAATGTATTTTATGCTCATTGGATACTCTTGTGGTGTAATACGGATTTAGATCCATATAAGTTTAATCACAATTTACAAAATTATAATTTTCAACGTTCTCAAAATTCTCAACATAAAATACTCATCAAATATTGGTTCCAAAAGTACCCTCAGTAATGGGTTGATTAGAATGTCCGCAAATCATTAGTCTTCTTGACTTCAAATATTTACCTTCATATACTGGTCACTCATTTTTTCTCCAAACATATAATATGTCATGATATATCACCTTTTAATTTGGTAAGCAACTATTTCTCTCAGTGCTTACTAGGGTATATGCACTATTCCCATTCACTTAATTGTATTTCAAGGCCTTATTATTTGACTTGCCAAAATTTTCAAAATCCTCCCTCCTCTCAGTTTAACCAATTTCATAATGTTATGAGCCCATAAACTCATTGCAAGGATAATCTATCAGTCGGATATTGTATACGGAGATCTTATAATTTATTAAAGGCTCCACTGATATAAAAAGAAACTAGAAATTGTTCTTGAATGTGATGTTAGAATATGAGGTGCAGTTTTGGTACAAAAATGGTATCTTATCTAGATGCTAGAAATTGACTACCTTGGATTACATTCTTAGATTGTAGGTATTGAATCGTTAGATTCATTAAAGTGTTTTCATGCATCGAAGAGGCTGATGCTCTATAAATGAATTCACATTTTATCACTTATTATAAATGGTTAGTCACAATATGACTTCTTAAAATATACACCATACAAAATAATATATACCATTCATGCCTACAAAGAGGACGAGGAACTCTCACCCCATCCTTCCTCCCATTTATTATTATCTGTTTAGACATCTCTTGTCCATTTCTTAGGAACTGAATGATCATAAAATGGGAATTATGGGACCCACGATCCGAAATTCCTACCCTATGCGTACCTTCTTAATATTTAAACTAATACATTATGAACTATAGGGCTCTTTTATCCCTCCCCCATCCAATATTCATTTTCATCTCATGATTCTCATCCTCGTAGGAGCTGCTATCAAACCTCATGCCCTCGCATTCAACATAAAAAGGTGAAATAGGGCGACCGCCGATTCAGCTCAGGGGCGAACGTCGGTCGCTGGGGCGATCGGCGGTCCAGCTCATGGGCGAACGTCGGTCGCTGGGGCGATTGGGGGTCCAGCCAATGAGCGAACGTCGGTCACAGGGCGAGCGCCGGTATAGCTTATGGGCGAACGTCGGTCGCTCATGGGCGAACGTCGATCGCTGGGGCGATCGGCGGTACAGATAGGGCGATAGCTGGACCGACGAGCGACCGGCGGTGCAGATTTTGTAGACCCCCGGTCGCCTTATTAGTGTGCTTAAGAACGCGACGGGCAGTCCATTTTCACACTTTGCGAGTCCCTCCTTTTCGCGCATTGACTAGTATCGACTTCAGTGTTGCTGCTTGCTTGCTCGTAGAGTGACTTTGCGTTTCTACGAATTTTTGTTATGGAGGCACTACCCGTTGTAGCGGGTACATCCATGGTGCGCCATGACCGAGGTCGGATTGAGAAGAAGCGCATAGACATCTTGAAGAATCCAAAGATATTAGCGTTTAGAGGATGGGAGGAAGAGACGGGGCCGTGGTCTTTTGCCATATGTGAGAAATATGTGGAGTGGTGCCACATCAACAAGCTCTTTCCTCTACATTGGCACAATATTCATCGGCACAAGAATGAAGCAAACCTCCGAGAGTGCCATCATTTCGAATTTAAAGCAAGATGCATATATGCTTGGCATATGATATATGGTAACAACCATACTTTTAAATATGAGGTTCCCTACTTTTTGGCAAAAATGGCATATGCGGAAATGATTCTCGGGAAGGAGGTGGATTGGTGGACGCATCCACGTTTGCCTATACAAGAGAAGACCGAACCAATAGAGGTTGGAGAGACATCAAAGACTATTGAAGGAGATGGAATTGGAACTATACCTATGAGTCCTAAGGCCAACGCGGAATTTTACACAGCAAGGTCTTCTTCCGAATCCTCGGAGGATGAACACACACACGAATACGAACTCTGTGAACCAACTCGTCCTCCAATAAATTGGACCGAAGGAATTTCCTTTGAGGCAAATCCACTCCGAAAAGTGGGTGGAAGATTATCCAAATTCATGGATACTTTTATCATTTTGCACAATTTCAGTATAGGAAAATACGTGCAATTGGAGTTAGTAGTGCAGAATAGAAAGGAATTGTAAGCCCTCAAAGAAAGAGCCTTTTCTGCCACTGAACCATACGATGTACAAGAAGACTGTCGGGAGACTTCGGAAAACGTTCTAGACTACATGGCTTAAATGGAGGCCATGCTTGTGCTACAAAAAGAGGCTCGTGAGAAGTTTTTGGAGAAGAAACATTCAAACAGCCTTTCCATAGAAGACTACGTAGAGTTCTGGACAGCAAAAAATACTTACCTGGAATAGGTCCTAGCTGAGAGGAGGGATCGGTTGACGGATATTGAAGAATCTATTGCTCTAGAGGTAGATAAAGAGATGCTACGCATTTGTGATTTGGCATTTGCGGGTAACTATGGCAAGACTCCAGAGGAAGTTGACAAATTAAAGAGGCTGGTGAAATGGAGTGAAGACCAGAATGTAAAACTCGCAAAGCAACTATGTGTAGCTGAGGAGAATGCTCGATTCGAGGACGCATGGGCAGAGTGGGCTCATCGTAAAGATAACGCAAAAGTTGACATCAACATAAACGCAATCGACGTTGATTTCGAACCGCAACAATCACTTTTTTCAAAGGGCAAGAAAAAAGTTGAAGATTCTTAACATAGAGGCGATGGACTTACACCCCCAACATTCACCAAACGATATTTGATTTACGTTAATTAGGTGTAGGGAAAGTGTACGTAATTTCTTCTATGTACTTTTTCGCATACACTTTATATATGGAAGTTTGTTTTTACCTTCCATCATGCGTAAGTACGTGTTTGTCCATTGGTACAAGGGGTTGGGCGGGTTATATGGACTATGAAGATGTAAGATACAATAAAAGCTGACAAAGTACAATCGATAGACCACAAGCAAACGAGCGAACCAAATACATACCATTGATTTAATCGATGCAAAAAGTAGTACAATAGGAAATGAGATACATTGTTGCAAAAAGCTGCCACTCGATAATACTATAATCAAATATAGTCCTATATAGCTAAAACCATACGCTATGCTCGAGTGTATGGATTCACAATATCGTAATTATCATTTACTAGACTAAGGGTTGGATCATTCTCCAACAAGAAGTTTACGCTTTGCACGAGTTCGATTGAATGGACCATCTGCCTTTAAGATCAGATCTAAGACTCTAGAGTCTTTCAAGTCCTGCAAAGTCCTTCTTGTGAGGGGACTATGTACATCCAGTAAATAGTCTAGAGCTTGAGACTGGCATCGTGGCCCCCAAGTAGACTCAGCATATTGACACTCTTCCAAATCTTCCGTGGAGGCATGACCTTCACCGTCGGTTACTCTCTTCCCATATTGATTCCATCGATGTTCCATTGGGTGGGGCCCCCACTTGAATGTATTAGAGCTCACATCAAAATAGCCTCCGAGGCATTGGAAGAAGAACATCCGATTACCCTTATGTTGTGGACCTTGTCCGGCAAGTATTAGCGCAACTCTTAGAATCTCGTTTGGATCAGTCTCCCAATTCAATTGGGAGCTAGGAGTACTCTTCTCGAGATCATGTTCACCTCTACGCCAACTCCAAATAAGGTCTTTACCCCAGAATCAAACCTCGTTAGTAGTCTCAGCATTGTGTTCCCAAGAAGGCGGCATATAAGTTCTTAGATTGAACATCTTGTAAAACCGCTCGTGAAAAGGCGCTTTGCATATAGCACAACGACTTTGAGTCAAACAATGAACTAAAAGACACTGCGGATGATACATATGGACACAAGAGCCTAAAGCCCATCCACCCTCAGGTCCAAATGGATTTAGGCATATAGGACACGTAGAGTGATCCAATACAAACTGCGGAGGGTTGGGCCACAATAATGTCCCGGATGCTACATGAACATGTGCCGACATGTGGTGTTTGAAATTCCACCCGGCCTTGCTCCAATCTACAACCTCTGTAGAAGTGTCATCTTGCATCTTGATGTCCATCATAGGAAGATTATCAAACAATGTATCCACACTCGGCCTCGAGGTCATACCGAACGTTTGCCGACCAGCTCCACTAGTAAAATTCTTATCAATCTTCTCCAGCTCCGCTGCAACTTGTCTCCCTCTGTCCACCGAAAGTATACATGCCACCTTCCAATGGTAGTAAGTGGCAGACAACTGCTCCAAACGGGCTTGCAGTTGTAGCTTTTCCTTTAATAAGGAGTTGTATCCATCAGACGACATGAAAGGGGGATTACGGATAGGGGGGAACAGCGGTAAAGATAAAGAATCTTGAGAATCACATCGTACATCTTCTTCTCGTTCGAGGCCCGACATATTAACAACACATGGCTGAGCTTTCACAGGACGGCGCAATATAGGGCGTTGCGGTGACATTTCTCCAAATGCCAAGTCCTCTGTAAGGTTGAAGACAACTCTATCAACATCCGCCATGTCAGATTTCTCTACATCTCCACGAATGTTACGTGCGTGAGATAGTTCTTGCATCTTCTGGCGCATGCGTGCATATTCCACACAAAGCTGGTCCCCTTCTTTCACCTTCTCCTCATACATTGCTCTTGTTTTTTTGAGATCTGCATGCAATCTTGCTATGACATCGTCTTTGCTCTTCAGAAGAGCTTTGAGATCAGAAGATGTGTCAAGTTCTTCCAATGGCAAGATGCAAGTACCATGGGGCTCTACTACGGGTGGATGATTACTTGCTATTGGAGGGCGAGAGCCACCTATTTCAGGAACGCGGCCAGGTAAACTACGACGATGATCCGCATCAATCACAACGCTGGAGGGAGGAAGAGGTTGTTGTACTTGACGCACCGCCTTACGAGGCCGCGAACCATCCGAGTCATCGTCCTCTTCCGATGTAGCACTATGATAGGAAGCCTCTTCCATAGCCTTGGTAATAGACCTCGTCACTGCCATGCCACCATTAGGAGCGTCAGGGAATCTTAGAATGCCTGTCGGAATGTCACTCGTTGAAGGTCGTGTTACATGCTTCCCCTCTTTGACAGTTGTCCAATCCACCCCTTTATCAAGAGCAACCTCGGCGTATACTCCACGAGCAAGAAACAATGAAACCTCGTTGCGCTCCACACATGGCATGCCATACAAGACTTGGTAAACCTCAATGCATTGTTGTTTGAAGTTTGGGCAATCGCAAAACTTAAGATTTGCCTTGTTGGTGCGCCGATGAAAATGGTGACGAGACAGAGGGAATTTCTTGTCAATGTGACACCATTCAATGAACGATTCGCAAGTGGCCATCGTCCACATATCTGGTTCATCTTCCCAACCTCTGAAGTCAAGCTTATTTGGATTCTGAAGCACGTGTAATCTTTTCCGTTGTGGAGCGCCCTTCCTCTTCCTCTTCTTGTCGTTCTCTTCCTTCCTAAGTTGCCCGAGAGTAGCCATGGATGAAATAGCCAAAACTGGCAAATAGTTATTACCTACCCGGAACAAGCATGCAGCCAATTTAATGGATGTAAGACAGCGCGCCAGGCCTGTAAACCCAAATAACAAGTTCAGATACGATGGGGTAATATATAGGGCAACCTCGCGCCGGGGCGACCACAAATTCAAGGCGACCGGCGGTCCAGATAGAGGTATGACGTTGCGTGGCGACCGGCAGTCCTGTGAGGGCGCGACCGCAGGTACAGCTGTCGCGACGCAGGAGGTGGGGCGTCCGCCGGTGCAGCTGTTTGCGACAGCGGGAGGTAGGGCGACCGCCGGTCCAGCTGTTCGCGACAGCGGGAGTTAGGGCGACCGCCGGTGCAGCTGTTGCGACGGCGGGACGTAGGGCGACCGCCGGTGCAGCTGTCGTGACAGCAGGACCTAGGGCGACCGCCGGTGCAGCTGTCGCGACAGCGGGTCCTGGGGCGACCGCCGGTGGCGACTGTAGGACAACCGCCAGGCTCCAGGGATATATAAACCCCAACGCGCGGGTTTGATATTACTTTTCCCCTAACCGCTTGTGACACCAACTTCCTCATGCAAGGTAATTGGGCACACATGGGCCAAGGGGTGATGTGTTACTAGTTCCTTCCAAGCAATGGAATTCTCCAAATTCTCATGCAAACATGCGATGCTCCTTCAAATCTCAACAAAAGGTCCAAACACACAAGTAACCTCAATCCTCCCTATAAATTGCAATTCCATGAGTGACTCAAGTTCCAAAACCCATCAAAATTGAGCCTAGGGAGCTACAATTGCATCCCTTGAGCCACTAGGGCTTTGGGCTCAATTATGGGGTCAAATAGGACCTAAACTCAAGCAAAAGCCCCCAAAATACATCAAACTATACTACTACAGCACATTTTACAGCTCACAAAAATGGTAGATTCCATTGTAAACCCCCATTTCTTGGTTCCAAGGCAATCAAAACCCATACACATGCTCATAACTCATTTCTACAATGCAAGATACACTTAAATGAGATACTAGGGTTTCCTAGGAAAAAATTGGGCAGCGCTTCCGCGCTTGACCCAATACTTCCAAATTAAGCCCTAAATTCAGCAAATGAACAAAACTTTGAACAACAAGAACCTAGTGAAATTCGGGCAGCGCTTCCGTGCTAATCCCTTCACGTAGGCCAAATTCAACACTCCCAAAACCACCACAGCAGTGCGATTACACAAACCCACACCACTAAGCAATTTACTAGTCAAGTCAAATCTTCAATTTAAGCAAAGACACAAAACATTCACTCATTCATACAAAACCCCACTATCTAAGCATCACAATCACCACACATACAATCGCAAATCCTTTTTGTTGGCAATGTAAATTACCATTTTTACTAATTGAGTTATCTAGCACTTTAGAAGTTACTGAAGAGTCCAACAAGATGAGGAAAAGAGCAAGAATTGAAGGACCAGAGAAAGGAGGACTCCCTCTCACGGATCAGAGCAATGCTGCAAGGAATGGCGGCCAACGTCGACACTGGCCTGAAGACCGGTCCCGATGTCGGCGTCGATGCTGTCCGACACGTTGATGCCGCCCAAATGTCTCGCGTGTCTCCGCCGTGGAGGCCGGAGTAGAATCGGCCCTCCTCACTCGTCGTTGATTGGCCCTCGTGGTCACCTTGCCGGTGCTGGTTGCTGTGAATCACGTGCTCCTGGCCGATCCAATCGGCTGGTCTTCCGGTAGGCTGATCGCCGATCTCGTCGAAGCTGCCGTTGTAAATGTCTGCTCGGTGTTAACCTCCGTCGCTGCGGCTTCCGACTCCTTGCCTCCTCGTTGTTGTCATGATCGCGATCTTCGCTCCCCGCCGGGCCCTGGCGAGGCTCACCGAGGTGCTGCCGGTGAGCAGCTCTCCTAGGCCGTCAATCTTCGGCGCCGCTGGCCGATGCCGGCTTCGACACTGGTGCAGCTTCTGACAGCTCGGTGTCGTTGGAAATGGACGTCCGCCTGCCGAGTTGGCTTCGCGGTTCGATATTCTTGGCACGGCAATCACGCGCCGCCGTGTAAACCCCGCCCCAACCGCTTGAACCTCCGAGTTTGTCGCAGCTCGGCTGGTGTCGGTTGATCTCGCCGGTGTGTCGTCCCTTCCGTCGTGCCGCCTCACCGAGCTTCCTCTTTGAACTACCGACGGCGCCGGATCTACCGAGCCGGGATTCATGGCCGGCCCTTCGTTGCGGAGTCATCCGCCCACCTCCGACTCCAGCAAGTTCGTCTCCTTCCTCGTCGGCCGCCGGTTCCCCGACGTGATCTTTGGCCACTTCGGGTGACGCTCGGGCGTTGGTTCCGCAACCTCGCAGCCCAGATCCATCGCCACACCTCCGATCAATCGAGTTGCACTGGGGAACCTCCAATCCTCGCAGCCCACTCTCTCCTTACCAATGCACACTCCCACCAAAAGAACACAACCTAATTTCGTGGAATTTTTTCCACTACTTGAACACAACTAGGGTTTCTTCACCCCAACACTAGCTAAAACTCATGAATTCGCGACAACAACCCAGATCTCACAAAAAATCGCTTCACAAAACACACACACACAAAAACTAGCCTAACGGCCCCTCCTCTCACTCTCCCCTCCCTGGCTGATCCAGGGAGGTTGAAGCAAAAAGCTTCATCCGTCCAGTTGGGCAGATTTCATCCGTCCAGTTGGACGGACTTCTATCCCTAGTTTTTTCCTAAACAATTAGGCAAGACAAAGGCACCAAACTTCACATTAGGGGTTTTGTAGAGGGCAACTAAAGGGCAAAATGGGGCAACCCGACCCCTACTTAGGAATACGTAATCGCTAAAACATCCTAAAAACTCGCCATTTAATATATTGGCGTTCATCAAAAATACCCATTTGGTATAAATTAGAGCAAGAACGGCCGCTTGTGCCAAAACCCCCCTTGAGACCACGGGTATTCCGTGAATCCACGAAATGAGCTAAAAAGTCTAATTAAACCATGGAAACCTGACAATTACGCGCTAAACCTTGCGGGGAATGTATTCCCGCTAGAGTGAACCGTTTCGCGGGTTCACACCGCTACCGAACTCTCCTCCGCCCTGTGTCCTTGCTCGTCTTAATGATGCGCACTACCGGGTCGTCTGAGGAGTTTTTGGGGTTTGGTGCACATTGATAGCAGGGGGGAGATTTTTTGCCGGTTTTTTCAAGAAGTTCAACGATGAGTAAATCCAAAAAGCACCAGGAGGGACAACGAACATGGGATCTGGATGCCCCCAAAACATTTGCACCAGACCTTGGTATGCAACAACCTAGTGGAAGTGGAAGCCATAGGAGGAAGAGGAGACACCCAAAAGAAGTAGCTCCCGGATTCCCAACATCAGATTATACTAAGTTTGCGGAAAAAGCATGCTTGGATTGGTATGAGGAAACGGAGGCTCAATTCTTAGAGCACAACTACCTGAAGAATGTTAGCACGGGCAAAGGGAGACTGAAGAAGAAATTGGAGGCGGTAATTTTGAAGGCCATGGAGGAATCGGATGAATTCCAAGATGTGGATTATCATTTGCAGTACCAGGTGTGGATGGATAATATAATTGAACAATGCATCTTCAATGTAAAGGAGTTGTGGAAGAAGCGATTTGGACAGAGGCGTCTAACACAAGAGGAGGACCAGTTTAAGCGCAAGATGGATTGGTGGCAACTCTATGTCCAAAAGGTTAGCAAAAATAAAACCCGAGGAATGTCATGGGAAAAAACCGCTTTGCGCGCCACATTTGAACGAGACACAGGGTCGGGGGTGGTGTGGATTCCTCAAGACGCTACGATAGAAGCTCTATCAGCCCCCGACATGGAGGGAGGCCATGGACTGGTGCGGAAGGTGAAGATACTTGGAGTAGACCACATTCCAACTAATATCGAGTTTGCAGCAAAGCTTTCCAAGAATATGAATATTCAGAAGAGGAGGATAGAGACTGCAGCAGAAGCTCTTGTATGTCCTTTGAATCATCCAGGTATTATCAAGTTTTGGGCGTTGCATACAAGGACATTCGAAGCTTACTCATATTGGTGGAATGGAGGATCACTACACGAGATGTTGAAGTTGGATGAGAAGGTCGGCGACAAACATCTTCACTGGTCAAAAGTGAAGGAAGTTCTGAGTCTCACTCAAAAGGAGGCTTTCAGAATTAGCCTTTTCCGTCAGCACAGGATGAAGTTAGCTTGGGGTTTAGTGTACATCATGAATCTCGTGCATAAGACAGGAGTACTTCACAACGACCTATCCCCCTCGAACATACTATTGCATTTCCCAACTCTCGGAGAAGGCAAGATTTGTATTGGAGTGTGTAACTGGGAGATGGCATCTCATATAGTAGAACAACAGCCTTCACGTTACGGATACCAGACGACGAAGAAAAAAGAAGAAGATATGGCACGTCGATGGTGGGTGGCGCCTGAGATGTTCTATACTTATGGACCTGAAAGTTCTGATACAAATTTGAACGTCCAGGAACTCCGACATGAAACCACAGTAGCATCAGATTCGTATGCGGTTGGCAAGCTCATCCAGCTGATTGGTGTGCAAAACTAATTCGACAAAGAATTATTACCGAATTCGACGGTGCGAGATTCATTCCTGTCAAAAGTGTTATCACTGACCAGACATGAATCGAAGAAGAGAATGACCTGTGGGGAGGTGGTGAACCGCTTGATGGCGAAACCATATCATATGCTTCCATCGGAGTCTGTATTTAGAGAAGACAGTTTTTAGTTTATAATATCAGTATATCTTCTTGCAATTCATAGACTCCTATGGATGACCATCACACGTCATTGAGTGCTCATTTAGCCATGTAATTCACAAATTATACTTGCAATATATACAATCTACTTTTTGACATATTGTTCCAAATCTAATAGATTTTTGCAACTCTTATAATTATGTTCCCTTTTTACACTAGTCACATATGTATGTCACCACATTTTTTGTTACATGAGTTTCAAACCTCATGGTTGATGTTAGCCTTTTTTTCACCGGTTCGTGGATTGTTGTAATTTGTTTCATCTTAAATTCTTAATGCTTCATCTACGTTTGTATAACCAGAATTTTGGATAATGTTGGATAGCAAAATAACTTATTCTACTCAGGGGAAGCTTCCAATGCAAGGCGACCCTAGGCGACCACCGGTCCAGGGGCAAAAATAGGCGACCGCCGGTCAAGCGAGACCGCCAGTTCAGCGAGGCCGCCGGTCAAGCGAGACCGCCGGTCCAGCGAGACCGCCGGTCCAGCGAGACCGCCGGTCGCCCTAGGCGATCGTCGGTCGCTTGAAGGCGATCGCCGGTTTAGATGAGGCGATCGCCGGTCCAGTCCTACGTGGCGCAGTCGCGAACCGTATTGCTGAGTTGTACACACCACGTGGCAGCCATGTAGGATGCAACGTGGACAGGGTAAATCCAGGGTAAAAAAAAGATTCATTAGATTCTATTAGACATTCTGAGGCTCAATGTCTGTCTGACATGTCGTGTCTGTCTGACGTCCGACAGTGTCTAACAAGACAACTCTGGGGGGAGGGGCGGGGAAGAGGGGGTTACGGGAGTAGGGGGTAGAGGGGAGGGGAAAGGGGGAGCGGGGAAGGGGGGGGGGGGAAGGGGGCGAGAGGAAGGGGGATAGGGGAAGGGGGGTAGGGGGGGAGGGATAGAGGGGGGTAGAGGGAGGGATAGGGAAGGAAGAGGGAGGGATAGGGGGGGTAGAGGGAGGGATAGGAGGGGTAGAGGGAGGGATAGGGGGGTAGAGGGAGGGATAGGAGAGGTAGAGGGAGTGATAGGGGGGGTAGAGGGAGGGATAGGAGGGGTAGAGGGAGGAATAAGGGGGGGTAGGGAGAGGGATAAGGGACGGTAGGGGGAGGGATAAGGACGGGGGTAGAGGGAGGGATAAGGGGGGGTAGAGGGAGGGATAAGGGGGGTAGGGGGAGGGGGGAAAGGGGGTGTAGGTGAGGGGGAAAGGGGGTGGGAGGTGGGAGGTGGGATAGGAGAGGGAGTAAGGACATGTGCTACGTTTTTTAAATGTTGTTTTAATTTTTTTAATTTTTTTAAATAAAATGTTATTTGAAAAAGGATGAAATAAACATAACACTACCTAGTATATTTTCTAGTCTTAATATAAATTTTGATCGTAAAATCAAATATATGATTAAACCATTAGGATGATAAATCTATTTGTAATATAATATTGGGAAGAAGATTGAAATAAACATAACACTACCCACCCGTATATTTTCTAGTCTTAATATAAATTGTATATTCTCTAGTCTTAATATAAATTGTGATCATAAAATCAAATATATGATTAAAACATTAAGATGATAAATTTATTTGTAATATAATATTGGGAAGAAGAATCAAATAAACATAATACCACCCACCAGTACATTCTTTACTCTTAATATAAATTGTGAGCGTAAAATCAAATATATGATTAAACCATTAGGATGATAAATTTATTTGTAATTTAGCATTGGGAAGAAAAATGAATTAAACATAATAGAAGGTGGGATTGGAGAAAAATAGCACACATTTTAAGAATATCATTTTTTTTGGGACGTGGTAGCTCGACTTTGAAATAGAGGGGGGAATTGGTTTGTAGTGGGGCAATTTTGAATAAGAGGGGGAAATACAGAAACTTCATTTCTCTCTTTCCTTGGATCCCCCCTTGACTCCTTCTTCCACCTACCGGGTATTTTTAAGGTAATGAAGTCCAAACATTCCTCACTTAAGCCGGGATTTGGACTTTCTCGGATATAGTGGGGGGAATGTTTGACTTTTCTACGATTGTATTGAGTATGCCTTCCCTTCCCTCCTCTTCTATCCCCTCACCCCCCTCATCCTCACCCCCCCCTCATCCTTACTCCCCTCCTCATCCTCACCCCCCCTTCATCCTCACCCCCCCCTCATCTTCACCCCCCCCCCTCATCTTCACGCCCCCCTCATCTTCACCCCCCCTCATCTTCACCCCCCCTCACACCACTCACCCTCACTTCCCTCACCTCCTCACCCTCACTTCCCGACCCCCTCACCCTCACTCCCCTCATTCCCCTTACCATCTCCGCCCCCTACCCCGGCACACCCGCCCTAACCCCGATACCCCGCCCTACCCCCCCGGCACCCGCCCTACCCCCAAGTACCCATTCTACCCCCCGTGGTTCCCGCCCCTCCCCCTCCCGTAATCCGCCCCTTCCCTCTCACCCACCCCACGTAGTTTTTTGAAAAAAATTTGCCATCTCTCTCACCAATCTTGTGTTTTGCAAACAAACATCATTAATGGGACAAAGAAATCCAAACATTCCCTCATTAAAGTCGGGATTTGGAGTATCCCGGATATAGTGAGGGAATGTTTGGATTTCCAATGATTGGATTGACCATCATTCCACTCCTCTTCCACTTTCTCCCCTTCTCTCCTCTTCCCTCCCCTTCTCTTCCCACTCCTCCCTTTCTTCTCTTCTCCTCCCCTCTCCACCCCCCTTACCCGCCCCCCCTAACCCTCACCTTCCCCTCACCCCCCTCACTTCACCTCTCTCCCCCCTCACTTTGGATTGACATCCGCTACTGGTATGTTTATTTTTTTATTGTCCTATCATGTTTATAAGAAATTTTTTGGATATGGATTCAAGATTTAAAATAATTTTTTTCTCCCACTTAACTATTTATCAAGCTAACCATACAATGACACCATGATAATTAGCATTCACATGATCATATGATTATAAACACATGCATAGAGTGTGCCAACAAGTTTGCAAAAGAAAAGCATATGTATTTCAGTAGTGTTTAACGATATAGAAAAAGAGAAGTATATCTTGGTTACTACACAACTACGAAAATCGACAATTAGTTCTCGTCCATTGCTGCACCGCTTGGTCCGGCCTCGGCATCATTCGTACCCTCCGGCAAATCTTCACCCCCGCCCAATCGAAGTCTACGAACAGCTGATCGAGTCCTCCTCGCAGGCCCGTCTTCTTCAAGAATATCCCTCAGGAATTGCGATTGTTGCATGGCTCGAAGCATGCGTCCGGTTTAGGGACTATGTTGTTCCATCAGAAAATCAATGCTTCGGTGGTGTAAAAGGTCTGTCCAGTCGGATTCATCCGTTGCCCAATTCATCTCGTAATCGCGGTCGGAACGCTCTTCCGACAAATACATCATTCCATCGGACTTCCATTTTAGCCCTCCTGGATGAATCCCAAATCGAAACTCCTTGTGCGCTTCGTCCCAATACCCGCTGTAAACCTGGTAGAAGAAGTTTCGCTTGCCATTGGCATTTGAGACATTTGATGGAATTAAATGATGGCAGGCCCTCGTAATTGCCTCCGAATCCCTTTCCCAGCCGAATTCTAGGGCGCCCAACTGCTTCTCTATAGAAGTGCAAGACAATTTCCAACTCCATACCAAGTCTTCTCCCCATTTCCCTTTGTGTTTAGGGGCATTGGTTTCATTATACTCCCAATGCGGTGGCATGTAATCCTCTAATTCAAAAAGGTTGTACAAGCGCTTGTGGAAAGGAGATTAACATAGCGGACATCGTCGTCGAACAACCATGAAGCCAATCAGGCAAATCGGATGAAACACGTGGCGGCAAGTGCCTACGCAAAATCCTTCTTCAGGTCCAAATGGTTTGCAACACATCGCACAATTTCCACCATCCGTCACGAACGTTGCTGGTGTTGGCCACAATTTGGCTGCTTTCTTGATGTTCATCGTGTTTTCAAAATCCCACTCGCACTGGGCCTAGTCAATTGTTCCATCCGGTTTTTTTCGCAATTCGTCCGGAAACATCTCATCTACAATTGCCCATGATGTCAAACCAAATACCCGCTCTTGATTATGATCCTTCCATGTCCTATCGATCTTCCTCAACTCCTCAGCTATTTGGTCACCCTTGGCGACGGATAAAATGCATGTCAACTTCCACTGGTAGTATTGCTCAGCCATTTGATTCATTCGACTCTTCAAGACCTCATAACCATAACCATATGTCTAACCATATGCACAACAACCTCCACTTCTTGGGGCTCAATGTTTCCCCCAACTGTATGAACCATCTCCACATCTACTATGTTGGGAAGTAGCTGCACCGGAACTGGTTGTCTTACTTGGGCCAATGAAGCCATGCGCATAGGCTCTAGTGATCGAGCCAGCCTCTCCCGCTTATTCGTTTCCATCGTTTTGTGTCGAGGTAAAACTATCTCGTGGGAGCCATCGGAGTCGAAATCAGGCGGAGAGTTAGACATATGGTTATGGGGGTCCATTTCCGTAGGTCTGTCGGCCAAGGGAAACCACCCAGGATCCTCTACTGCCCAAGTTCCAAAGCCAGGGAAACCATTTTGTACTCGTGGTGCTCGAGCCTTGCCTTCTAAACCCTTCACAGTAGACCAATCGAACCTCTTCTTTAAAATGATCTCCACATGAACGCCGCGCACTAAATGTAACCCGACCTAGTTCTTGTTTGGTAACTTCGTGGCGTAAAGGGGTTGATAAATTTGAAGACATCGGGAAAGGAACTCCGGGTTGGTGCAGTAGCGCAAATTGGCCTTGTTGCTTCTCAAGTGTAAAACATGGCGTTCAGGCTGGAAGGATTTGTCGATGTGGCACCACTCAATGTATTGCTTTGCATGGTCAAAATCGCATGGGTCAGCTACATCTTCCCAGCCTCTGAATGCCAATTTTAACGGATTATATAACACATGAAGACGGGCCCGCTGCTGTTTTCCTTGTCGCACTCGTTCTTTGTCTTTTTCTTCCTTGCGGATCGCACCTGGTGTCGTCATCGTTGTAGAAAAAAAATTTAAAAATCTCCTCCAAATGTGCTCAAACGCCCTTCCCCAATCCCCAATCCAACCCTCACAATGAAAAGTGGATCTTGAGAGCTAGGAAGGGCGGGGTACAATGGGGGAGTCCGCCTCTTATATAGTGGTTGGACCCCCCCCCCAACCGACCGTAGCACCAAGCGAGGGCGGATTCCCCAAGGCGGGGCGGGTGACTCGGCCGGGGCGGGGGGGGGGGGGGGGAGCGTGGCGGGGGGGGGGGGCCATGGCGGGGAGGGGGGCCACGACGGGGAGGGGGGGGCGGAGGCGGGGGGAGGGAGGGGGGGGGGGGAGGAGGGGGCGGGGGGGAGGAGGGGGCGTGGGGTGGGGGGGGGTAGGGGTTGGGGGGGGGTTGGGAGGGTTAGAGGGGGGTTGGGGTTAGAGGGGGGGGTTAGGAGTTGGGGGGGGGATTTAGAGGGGTAAGGGGGGGTTGCTTTATTTTTAATTTTTTTTAAACTTTTTTTTAAAATTTTTTTAATTTTTTTTAAATTTTTTAAATTTTTTTAAAAAGATTTTTTAAAATTTTTATAGGGGCGGGGGTCAAAATCTTTGAAGCTACCTCCGTTCTACCATAGCGAAAATCCATCCATTGTTTTAGGATGCAAGTACGATAGTCTGATGATTCCAGGGTGCTTTATTGGACATCCACCCGCCTCATTTACAATTGCCATCCGCTTCTCCCTCTCGTTCTTCACGTTCGTCAATTGTTTACGCGCGAATGGAATCCAACTAGGAATATGTTGAAGTTTTGTAAGCACCACCTTAGTAATCTTCCCATATCCACCTTGGATACATTGTCCTGGCATAGATACCACGGTAACGGTTGATTCTATCCACTTGAAAGTTCCACTGTTGCAATGAGACATAACAACATCCTCGGCTTTTAATTTCCATCTCTCATTCCTCTTCCCACGAGCTTTCGAAAAGGATTGACCAAAACTTTTCACTAAATCTAGCTTTGAAACTAGTTCGTCATCTTCATTTGTCCATTTGCTCTTGTCTGTCAATTTCTTCCCCGAAATATATGTCCGGGCGTCTACGGTGTTGGTAGTCAACTCTACCACTTTGAGGTCCAACCATGCACCGTGGTCGTAGAAGTTGGTCCAATCACAAAGTTCGTAATTGTTTTCAAAACAACGCTCCAGGTATTGGTGAAGATTGTGACACAAATTGTTAAATCCTTCCTCATTCACCCCAAGGTAAGACCTATGCAAATCTGCCATAGTTCGTATCTCATAGAAATGTATACCACTCCGTCGAGCAAATTCGAGATACTCCTCGGTTGGCATAAGTGGTGTCTCTTCCTCCTGTCGCAAGGTCGAATTGTTCTTTTTTGACCCTTTACTTTTTTTCTTTTTTCCCTTTCTTTTCCGTGATCCCGATGAAGAAGGGTTTGTAGATTCTATCTCCTTTGGAATTTCCTCTGTTTCTTCACGACGGTCAGGGGGGTTTCCAAATCTTGATTTCCGTGTCGCATACTCGAACCTTGGCTCCCTTCACCCTCCATTTCGAATCTGAGAAAAAAACGACAAAAACTCCTCCCTCGTGTTGAAAAAACACCCCACCAAGTGCCCACACTAACTCAATGAAGAAGTAGTGCTTGGCAACTAGTGGAGTGAGGTGAAGAATGAATCAACTTGGCTTTTATAGGGGAGGGGAGTGGAGGCACTTGGAGTTTGGAAAAGGAAAAGAAGGGTGGGCCCAACCCGGCCTCCCCCCTCCCCCTATCCCTCCCCTTGCCCCCCGCCCATGCCCGCGCCGCCGCCCTCTCCTCCCCGCCTTGGCCCCCTCCCCGCCCGTCGCCCCCTCCTCGCTCGCCCCCCTCTCCCCCGGCGCCCCTCCCGCCCTGCCCCCCTCCTCCTCCGCCTCCCCCCCCCCCCGGCACCCTCCTCCCCCGCCTTGGCCCCCTCACCCGCCCCTAACCCCTTTCACCCGCCCTGTCCTAAGCCTACGTGGCGCATACGTGGCGGCCAAGTGGCTTGGTTTTTACCCAAATCCTTGCCACGTCCTCGTTTTTTTACCTAAATTAAAAGTCAACAGAGGTTTGACCGTACCGGGCGAGCGAGAGCTCTATCGGACGGACAAGGCGGACGGACGGGCGGGCGGGGTGCCCGCCCGGTATGACAACCTTGGAGAAGGCAGGAAAGCGAGAAGGCAGGTAACGACAAGAGCGGATGGGTCGCATTTTATAGGGAGGGCCGGATTGGTATTCGGCCATCATAACCTGTCCGTCCGCCATCATGATCTCGTACGGAGCTGTCTTTGGCACTCCGCGTCATAATTGTCCTTCCACCCACTCCGGCCTTCAGCCGCCCTGTCCGGCTTCTGACAGAACGTCCTCGCCTATTCGAATGCAGAGTACGGGTTCATGAACCCGTCCTTCTTATTCAAAACTACATTCTAAGGTTAACATATAAATGTTTAAACTTATTTGCCTTATAGTATACGGCCTACCACATACTTAGGTCGGTTTCTAGACACTATATATATTCTTAATGCGCATTTTAAACATATTGAGCACTCAATCGAAAAAACAGGGCCCGACAAGCACACAGGGTTGAGATGCAAGCTAAAGCTTTACTTACAAAATGTAGAGGTACAGGAAGACCCGTGGTATTCCTCTGAATCCGCGATAAGTATCTACGGCTCCCAGAAACCTTTCTCGATCCAGGATATCCGGATTCCGAGATACCTGGACTAAGTAGACTGGACTAAGCATCTACATTTTTGTCTACTTTCTAACTTTTACGTTGCACTACTCATGGCTATCTATCTATGTAGCGTACTTGTCTATTACCGGTCTACTCGGGGCGAGAGGCGGCGCAACCTTCTTCACAAATTTGGCCTCTTAGATCTCCGGGACTCCGGAATGTAGTCTTTCTCGGTCCAGTGTATCGACACATGTCTGAGCAGATTCGCATGCTTGGGTAGGGCTTCGGGTAGGAGTTCGAGCTGCTGCTTTCGTTGGTGTAGATTCCCTCGACTAGTGTTAATCTTCTGAATTCGTATCCTCGGTCCCGGTGTGGCCACTTAGGCTTAGCACCGTGGGTAGGACCGTCACGGCCTCGCTCCACCTGACCGGGCCAAACGTCTCATGCGGCCGCATGACGATCTAGAACATGTCGGCCGGTTCCCAGATTTGCACACCGGGATTTGCTCCTCCGATCGTCTTAGGTGCCTATGGAGTGACGAGGAATATTGCCTTAGCTGCTCTGCTTCCTCTTTTGGATTCTCTCCTCCACTGTACCCTAGAGGAAGTGGTACTTCGGGCAAGACCGCATCTCGTTCTTCCGTATTTTCCTCGTGTGTATCTACTCTGGTTTGCTCCTGGGGAGGAGTTATTTCGTATGGGTCCTCCACCAGTTCCTTTGTCCTCTCATCTTAGGCATCAATTAGGGCATCAACTGGAATGATCGTCTCCTTGTTACTCTCCCGCGGCCCATCTATACCGGAATCCACCAGTGGGACTGGTATCTTATTACCTCCGCTCGTGGTAGCCATTCGGGTATCCTCCGATAGACTTATTGCTACCACTGGTGTAACTGCTCTGAGGACGTGGTCATCAACCGGGTCCTGAGGTTTGAATTCTACTTGCTCCGAGACGTGCGAGAGGGTGTTGCTAACCGGAGGGACTACGTTCTCCGGACCTGCGGAAGAAAGAAGAGGTAGGAGCTTACCCGTCATCACTCGGAACTCCTTCACACCTACTCTACTCCCACGACATGCCTCCAAAGTAGCTCCATAGAAAGCGATGACTCATCCAACCCTAGTTGGAAGTCGTAAAATGCCACCTTCGTATGGGCATCACCATCTGCACAGAATAGCTTCTTCACTGTCTGTAGCACCGTCCGGTTGATGGTCTGGAGCCCGCAAATTACATCTTTCTGCTCCTTCACTTTCTTCCTCAAAGCCTTAACTTCCCGCTCGGCTTCTATCTTTCTAGTCTGCGGTTTTGCTATCTTCTTGTTTAGCTTCTCGACTCCGGGAATCAAGCAAAGTTCTGCGACTAGAATAGACTCTTGAGGCAATAAAGGGCAGCAAAAAGTTGTTGGGTCTCCTAATCCACTGTCTCGATTGGAAACGGGATTGGTTGCAAGATTCCCTCTGTAGAAATCTAGTAGGAGGATCTTGGCAGCATGGACGTGGTCCTTTTCATGATGGGAGGTGGGATATAATACCAGTTGAACATCTCTGATGGAGGTTGTGCCTCTAGGCTGAGTGGCGCACGTGGATCCACCTGATCCGGTTTCCTTGGCTGATGAGGCGCTTCCGATTCCCGTAGGTATCTGGGTCGGGAAGGTTGTCGGAAGCTGAGGCGGTCACCGGAGTCAGTCATCAATTCAGCGTGTTAGTGGGATCTGGAAAACTATCGGCTTCTAATTCGTCTTTCGGATCGACGGCCTCGGTACTAACCGGCCTCCTCTTTCTCTTAGACTTCACCTTTAGATTAGACACTCTTCCTCCTGCAAGCGTTTGTCCGGAAGGCGAGGTGGTGGTGGTGTCAAAGCGAATCTCGGTGTCGCCACTGACCCTCACGTCGCTACCGATCCAGGTATAGCTACTCATCCGGGTATCTCCTACTGTCTTGTGGGGGACCGGATCTATACTCTCCCTAAACAAGGCTTGAACTTCCTCCGTGCTCTCCCAGCATAAGGTCGGGGCCAAGAGGGAGTTACCCAACCTGCTTCTTCTCGTGCGTCTTCCTCTTGATCATCCTCTTCCTGATCGTCTTCTTCCTGATCGTCCTCTTCTTGTGACTGCTCTCCCCCGGCTTCTACAACTGCTTCGGCCTGCCTCTACCGCACTCTCGTCCTCCAGACTAGAAGGGTGGTATTTTCTTCTTTTTACTCCTCCTCGTGCTCTTCCTCTTCATCCGATCCTTTGAGTGGGAAAAACACCAAAGGGATCGCCCGGGTGGCCCTGCTCGACTATGTTGTCAATCTCCGGGGTGTTGACCTCCAAGGAGTAACCCTTTGGAGAGTGCTAGTGGGCCCGGCTTGATTTGAGTTGACCTTCTACTTCTTCTTCGGAGTCGACCGGGACTTCTTGGCGGGTTCCAAGGTGTCGCAACCCTTGCTAGCTCACCTTAGCTTACACCAACTTTTTCCCAACTCTAGCAAGTGTCACGAGCGCTAACTCTGCACATCCCCCACATGCACAAAGTTAGCTCTCTATACCAACCACCGAGCTCACCGCTTGGTTATCAATCCCTCTTACTCATGCAACCGGGACTCAACCCCTTCATAGGTAGCCAATGGTTAGGTGCGGACTTCCACTTATGTCCAAGGCCCAACTTGGTGGCACTCCCATACCACGCGGCCTAACCGCACTTGGTGGTGTCTCCTCACCACCGCCCATGACCACCATGGTGACCCCAAGGCCACCAAGTAATCACAACGCCGGCGGTGAGACACCACCCCACATCGGTAGCACTCATGGTCCTCATTTTGCCTATATGAGTCCCCATGGTGAAGCCCCAACACTAGCTCCCCCACCGGGACTCACCTTGTCCTTATGAGCCACCGTGGTGAAGCCCCAACACTAGCTCCACCCACCGTGCCTCATTTTGCACTTTGAGTCCCCATGGTGGAGCCCCAACACTAGCTCCACCCATTGGGACTCACCTTGGCTTGGGAGTCCCCATGGTGAGGCCCCAACACTAGCCACACCACTCAGGACTCCCACCTTGGTCACCACCAAGGCACCATGGGAGTGGGAGGAGACCAGCCCTCCCCATAGTATACTCTGTGGGATTCGGCAGCCCCCTGGTCCTAGGTGAAGGGCTGGACCCTCACACCTCTTAGTTTTGGAAGACCACCCAATCTCCCAATGCCTTAGCCGCTGGAAGGCCCCGGGAGACTTCCCGAACCTTCCAGGGCTCGTATCTTCCTCGTCCCGCATCCAAACGCGACGAGCGACCACTCTATCGACATCTACTCGTCAAGTAGATGCCGATAGATACCTTACTTGCCTCATTCCGACAAGTATTGAGGGAGTTATGCCCCTCTGAAGATTCGGGAGTCCCGGGCCAGCTTCCCAGTCCAGCACTGTCCCTGGACAGCACTCCCTTTAGTCCCACAATCTTCCATAACTTTTAGCTCACACCTCCAAATGAGGTGCTCCTTAGCATCCCGGAATCGTGGCAACATGAGCTTCCATAATCTCATGTCCATTCCGTCGTGGCTCCTAGTCTCCGTGGGTGAGAGGCGTCTCCAACGCCCGGGGTCCTCTCCCACACTAGGCCCACTTAGGTTCCCTTCACCTTGGCACCCCAAGGCCCGGGCGTCACTCCGGTGTCCCCCTTGGGCCCTTGGTGTTGCGGGCACTCCTCAAGGAGAGGTGCGCGACACAAGGACCCTTTTCGGTTGATGACTTCTCAATCCAGATCCTCTTCCTTGGATTCTGAAGGCTGATCTACGTGGGGAGGGGTGTTCTCCCTAGGCTGGCAGTCCTCCCATACACTCTTTTCCCGATCAATCAGAATGCCATACCTGCCGTAGAAGTGATAGATGAAGGGTGCCGAGAGGCAGCCCTTTCGGTTGCTAATCTTAGCCACCTCTATTTGTACCACCTCGTTGACGATGTGTTGCTACCCGATCTTTTGTTTGTCGTTGTAGCTTCACAGGATTTCCTTCATTAGCTTCATAGTGTAGGTCATGGACTTGACCGGATTGTGGATGGGCACCAAAAACCGGAGTAGCGGCTGCTTCCGGTCGTGCTTGCAGTACTCAACCTTCAATCCATCCTTGGTGTCGTGTGGCCTTTGGAATCAACTCCTTAGTTCCTCACCTCCTTTCTACGTGAAATATCTGACATTTGAGTCAAATAACCGGTACATCGCCTGCCACTGACCCAACGTCCTGGCCTCCAATTTCCCGCGCAGTTTGTGATCCTAGAATTCGTCTGACATCCGCTTGCTGACCGTCTCCTTGATCATATTCCCTTCCGTGAGGTCCGAGGGAACGTCAAAAAGCCCTTCGCAGACCATTCGGATGGAATCTGCCTTCAGTTCCGCCTTGTACTTCGCAATCCGAAAAAATTGGTTTCACCGGTTTGGTGCGAATTAGTTTCGCCACCCTCCATGGCACTTTGTCTCTCTACTTCGGCATCGCGCGGCAATACTTCCTCTTCTTTTGGACTCTTTGCTGTGCAATAGCCCCCCCTCTCTCCGAACTCTGCTCGTAAATCCTACTCTCCGGAATGTCGGCGGAAACTACAAGAATCGAAGTGGGTTCTAAAATTTGCGCGCACGGAGGTGAAGGAGTGTCCAAGGCGTTCGAATCACTCGCAGAGTGGTGGTAATTGGTAGCGGCTGCACTTAAGAGCAGCAATCTGGACAATTCCGGTTGCGCCACCATTTTTACGTCCCAGACAAGTACACCGGCTACTACTTCGATCGCAGGGATTTATCAAGACCGTATGGCTCACAAACCCGGAAATTCGGGATTGCATGCCATCCGGTAGACCTAACACTACAAGGGAATTGGTGGTTTATTTGACAGAAACTTGACAGAGTTTTGTTAATTGTCTTGTAGGTTATGCTACCTTGATTCGGTCACATAATTGACGTAATTTTGTCAATTATCTTGTCATTTCGGACAAAATTCCACGTAGGCCTCATGAGCCTCTTTTCCCCCATGCCACCCTGGCTTTATTTACCATTTAATCATTTACAATGGGGTGAGAATTTATTAAACTGATGTAAATGTCACCATCTACTGGACCTTGAAATTTATTCACTAATTGCCATTTCACCTTTTCCGCATCTTAAGATATTTTTACAAAAGTGATATGCTTGGTAAGTTAAAAAAGTGACTTGGATAATTAATGGATTGAATTTCTAGGAAGGTTTGTGCATGTAAAAAGCGTCTAAAAATAGGCTGCTCTTAAATGGGTAGTATTCAAATATTTTAGTTCCTTGTGATTTTTTACAAAAGAGCTTCATTAATATGGCTTTATTTTACTGGTCCATAGTAGACCAATTTGGAGGTTCCAAATGGAGGCAGTTGATCCAATGTTGTTTCATTATGAAAAAGATTAATTGAATTATAAGTGAAAATATGTACACCATTCACATCATCAGAAGCGGAATCCCTATTATCTACTACTATTTGCTACATATGCACCGATGTTCTGCGCAAATATATGCTAATCTTCATGAAGATCGCTGTAGTGCTGGCTAGATGGGCCATAGCAGAACTTAACTCCGCTTAACTCTTTTCCTCAAGCCCCTGGATTTCTTCAACGCAAGGCTATTCCCTTCTTCCATAGTCTGGATCTCATCCTGCAAAACGAGCCAGCCTCTCATTGGAATCATACATGGACTGCCTCTACAAATGTTATCCATTCATTATTTTCTAATTTTACATTGAAGTGCACTTGAGGCTATGCTACAACACATATAATAGACGCTAAATACTCATATGCCCCTTTTATGGGATTTGTTTTTAGATTACGAGTATATTGGAGTGAGGTTCTCTAATCTAAGACTCTGCACTGACATCCAACTACAACCTGCTCACATACCTCTGCACGGTTTTCGGGAGCCTCCGTCGCTTCATGTTCCTGTTGGAGAACATTCAATGTAAGTTAGGGAAGGTGCTACTCGAACCTAAAATTTTCCTTCATTATCAATTGAGTATATAGACCTGAAATTGTGGGAACTTATATTATTTCAATCATACCCATACCTTGTTGAAGATTGGCCAGGGCCCTCATATTCTGATATTATTATGTTGACATCTTGTGTAGTATTGCTATTCTAAGTATACATGGGTTTGCTTTCCATTCACGTTTCTGGTATGTACATCTCAGATAGAAGCAAATTCTTACAACCTTCCGTAATATAAAAATTCACCAATGATTTAGCTTCTTGAAGCATATACTACTTTTTTCATAACTTATTTGCAGGAAACAATAGTACAGAGCCATCATGCTAGTTTGCAAAATCGTTTACGGCAATACATTAAATCCCGGGAATGCATTAAACCGCAAACACAATGGTGGATATACCAGAAGGAATCACTCACCTCCAAATTTCGCACTTCCCTTGCCTCATTCGCAAGATCGGATGCCTCTATTGGTTCTAAATGTTGTTGAATCTGTGAATCATATAAAATGTTCATATGTTATTTGGCAAAGTGCATAAGTGCTTTTACTGCCGTACCACTCGTATTCTAAACATCAAGTGCATTCAACCTCATTCCATGTAGTCATTCTTGAATCTACTAATTTAACTACGTTGATGAACACGAGACAAGACGTGCTTGCACACATACAAGAGGCCTGCAACCAACATCGGTGGGTCAGAGTGCTCTCCACACTGGTAAATTAGAAATCAAAACTCTCTTGTTCTCGGTACTACTCGACAACAATAGCCCGAACAATCGGCGGTTATAAAAGTAAATGGTTAAATGAAGTTTTCAAAAAGTTCAAAGTCGCACAATTCAAGAGTCATAATGCTTTATAATGATATTCCATATCTCGCTTTGGTGAAGCGTACCTCAATTGCCGTGACATTTGCCTCTCAGTTCGGTGACTCTCCCAGGTGGTTTGTAGTCAAAGTTGTAACTTCCGATTTGCTTCTTAAAGAGTTTTCTAAAGCCGCTAATCGATCTATAAGGTTTAGTACAAATGGGTCTTTTCTAACTGGGATCCATGATGAATCGCACTCCACTTGATGTAGCATGGGCCTCGGCATCTACTTTCTCACGTTCGATTCGATCACGTAGTTCCAAGCTTGAGGTTGACTTCATGGGAGGAGGAGTGTCGCATCCTCCGTGTCGTTGACATGCTCACTGTCATTCTTGTTAAAAAGTGATACCTTTGATGATCGGACCTTATTATGCATGATAGAAGCGTCAATGTGCTTGCGCTTTGACCGTCCCCCGTACCCCTTGTCACGAGCCATTTTCTTCTTATTATTTCTTGGATCTGGGATCGCCTTAAGCGCCTTCGAGTCTCTCTCTCGACGCCCACCTCCCCGATGGCCTGTGCGTCCAAAGTTGATCCTCTCGGCATTTGCCTTTACCGCACATCATGGACTTCCGGATGGTGGTGGATTCTCGTGACTCTTTGTTCAAGGACCTCCATGCTCTATCGGTCACATCTTTGGTTTCGGCTCTTTGTTTGAATCTTCTTCCATAGCTCGCACGTCTCAATGACACTCCACGTGCAACAACATCCTTGACGACCTCAAATTTTAGGGGAGTACTATATTCCCAAGTTTGTTCAATCCACTCAGCGATTTCCTTTAGAGCATCTTGTGGTTGTTTATTAATTTGTCCTATTGCTGGATCTATTTTCTTTGACAATAGGATTACCTCCTTGCGCCAGTCACTGACACCTGCACCGTAAGGCTTCCCCGTGTATTGATCAACTAGCAAATAGTTGCGGGGTTTACCTTCGCGACGACGCCTATCCCCTTCTCTCTCCCTTGCCTTCTTCGCGTATCTTCTCTCTTTTCGATTCTCGAAACACATTTGCACGCTCAACGTCTTCGCGGACCAAATCCGTCGAATCTGCATTGTCTTGTTCTCCTATGTCTTCGATCTCTTGTTCATAGTTTTTTTTAGTCATCGTACTCTCGGTCTCCTCATTCTCGAGTTGTAGAATGTATATGTTTATTCTTTGAAGTTCTTTTGTCGGATTTGAACGACTGTGTCTGGCGTTGACACCTCCCCATAACTTCCAAGTACTGTACCATAAGAGATGGACCAATACCGATCAACAACTCAAGCTCACAAGTTCAAATTCGACTTACTTTTCTTTAAGTAGACCAAAAGCGTAATAAAAATTTAATCATACTCAGCGAACATGATCTGTCAACATCAAGTTCTGTGATTTAGTTTATGCATAAGGGAGAAGTGGAGAACTTCATCAACATTGTTTGGTCGATGCTTCACAAACGGTGTGCTTCTCAACATACATCTTTGTTCGATGCTCCAGCTTGAATAGATGTGTAACCGTTGATTGAAGTAGAACGTCGTTCGGACCCCCCTCTCTGCCCTTGCCTTTTTGTTGGTGAAGACGTTGCAAATTGTGCGTCTACAAGGAGTCTCAGTCCGTAGAAGACCTGCCATCACGATACTATGGAATTACAAACATACCAACGATAGTATATTTTGTCAATAATTGACTTTCTATCACAGCTACTGTTACAACATTACCAGTCATGGAGCAAATTAGTTACAAATATCACCATAAACAGGGTGAGATTTTGATGATTTTGCCCACATATGCGATTGAGTTATTGAACCACCGATATTTGTGGACAATATACTCACATGCTTCACCAGCTGTGGAAAGAGGAACTACTGAGTTCTGGATCTAATCAATGGAATCATATAGCTTATTCTTGCTCTTGTGTTTCATTCCTCTTCCAGTTAAAACAAGCTGATATACTTGTGTCCTAGACACAAAAGCAAAAAACAATACAATACAGGAGCCATGGGAATTGATTACTAGCAGTCCACACAACACACTTCTTTCTTGTAGGGTATGTCATAGCACAATTGCCAACCACAATTTACTGTAGACGTATTAATGACCATGAAATACTTGTAGGAGATAATCTTTTAAGCTTTCTTACCTTCAGTGAAACCTCTTGGATTTGGTCTTGATGTTTCATTGTCTTCATGTTCTTCAGAGGTACTATGTTCACCATCTCTATCGGTGTGCCGCACATTTTGGGTACGCTGGACATGCACCCTCTCTACTGGAGCTCGCGTTGCCCCATCTAATGGAGTTCCTCCTAGAATAACCAAAGGAGATTGCGTATTTGGCATCCGTCGAGGTGGTTGAAACTGAGGTGGTAGAGGTGTGCGGAGACCTGGTGTCGGAGTTAGACACGACATCACAATCCTTGTGTTAGTGGCAACTACGTTGGAACTTTCTCTCCGGCCTGCGTCTTCAACCCCCCCTGCAGCAATTGATGAGAATTCCACAGATTTCTGTTTGTTGTTGGGCAGCTTCTTGGTCACTGTTTTGGTCGAGCGCGGACCCTTGCCATTGCGGGTGTCTATGTCTTTTGTGAGAGATTCGTTCCACTGAACAAATCCGAGGCTACCTCGCTCTGAACGTGACGACCGACCCATGCCCTGTTTCACAACACATTATGTTTCTTTTTAGACATGTACATAACAAAGAAGATGGGTTACTATATACAATTCAAGAAAAAAAATTCATTAACAAAACAACAACGCAATAGCAATCCCAAAAAACATCATGTGTTCTTCTTAGAAATTGAGGTAATGAAGTAAACAAGGAAACTTTCATGTTACTGAATGAATACAACAGCACTCCACTACTGAGGACAGAAATATGAGATCTGAACATGCATATACATTAGGCGTGGCAATGACTGAGGATGTACAATCACATTTCGACTACAGGACTTATAGGAATGTACGATTCAGCAATTCTCGCTCAGTTGGTAATAAGGAAAACTAAAACCATTGTCCACAAAGTGCTTTTTCTAATTGAAACTTAACAGTGCAATTCTCGGATTGTTTAGAGTTCATAAAAAGGATGCTACAAAAATTCCATAATCAGTCTGCTTTGAGGCAATCAAAAGCGTAATTGTTTGCATCTACTGTCAAAAACCCACCCATTGTTTTCATGCATAGGTGTACATAACTTAAATAGTTTGAAATAACTTAATACGCAAATCTGATGCTATTGCCCCAGATTTTGACTGTTTAGTGTAGCACAAACTAAGCGCGTGATAAACTAGCCATTGTAGTGAACTTGCTTACGATATAGGCTTACTTGATGTAGAACACGCGGTGTTGTGGTAATCGGCCTTATGTCCACGATAGCTCGCAAAGGAACTCTTGCACTGGTGGTGTTGCCTTCAGCTATCTGCCACACACATGAAGTTAATGCTCAACATCTTAGTGTAGCACATTCATGCAAGGAACAAGTTACTCAGAATTTGCGTGTGAAATAACAACATTGGAAATTTCCTTTTAATCTCAAATGCCGGCCCACTGCAGATGGCGAGCTCCAGATGACATCAGCCCACTCCAGATGACTCGTCAATATCACACAGTCACAGAAGATGGCACTCTCAAATCATTCATGAGAATCACATCTATTTTTGAATGAATTAACCAACAAGAAAGAAGATGAAGCTCGGGGCTCTCTAGAAAGTTCATGTAACCTCTAGGGAAAGAATTCAAAGTCAGATACTCACAATCTTTCATAGACCAGGCATACCAATAATTGTCAAAGATATGTAGCTACTTCTTCGAACGTGTGAGGAAACGAGACTCAAAATTGTCTTGGTGATTAAATGAGTCAAATTCATGAATTTGGTTATCTCATCCTACGAAGCAACCTCCAGGGAATCGCTTTCTGCAAATTATCAATGAGAAAACTTAACAATTGCTAGTGAAACTAATTTTAAGCTTTTTGTGCATACTGCCTACATTACAGTTTCCTCTTACAAGAACTCGCAAACATCAATTACCTCGAGGATCTTTGCAAGTCATAACTAGGACCCACACCAAATTATACGAAATGGGGACTGAGACAAGGCACAGAAGTGGCAAGGCATATAGTAGAAGCTGAAAGAAGCAATCTGAGTGACTAGATCATGCAATTATACCAGTTCATCTCGACAGAAGCCCAGACGTCTTCATTTGTATCATTTCACGTAATTCTTAAAGCTTCAGTAGTGTGTATGTACTTCATTTCAAAGCTTGTGTAAATTAACAATGCCTTTCCAAAGCTTTCAATATTTTTTAAAAATTATATGTACACAATGTCAATCACGTTGGACATACTTAGAAGAAGATCAAAACAGAAGAATGGATTCACACTTTTCATACACTTGCAAAATCCTTATGGAGTTAAAAAACAACTGAAGAGTACTTGCCTCTAAGATCGTCGTACTTGAACCAGTGAACGACATGCAGTGGTTCGCTCTCCATTCTTCCTCACCGTGAAAGGCATTAACGGTGTATTACATTTTTCCTCCTCTGATGCCTGTTTGCACTCCTTACAGGCGATGGTGCCGGTTATAGGGTCCAATCAAGATACACCTTCTATGTAATGCTAGACAAGTGAATGACTAAGAACTTCAAGCATTTCGATCACAAAATTTCAAAAGGGTTATCGTGTTCTCCTCACCAATGTGGTTGGCTGTAGTTTCCTTGGTTATCCTCTTCTCATTGGAACACTACGGCTGAAGGCGGAGTTCTCTAGAGAAAAACGCGTTTGAGGCTGCCAAGAACGCTTTGGCGTCACTTTCTGAAGGGTCTCTGGCTCCCTGCAGTGACCCAACTCAAATTTGATATGACGATGCAAGCAAAGCTGGGTCTCAACGCACGTTCTCTATTGCTAGTGCAGAAAACGGAGCAATAACTGGAACGACTGCAAAACAGGGCTCACCTTAGCCAGAATACAAAACGAAATTTGTTTGCAGTCTCTTCAATTGCCTTCTCCGACGCCTGTTTGGACTCCTTGCTTACTACCACCACAGAAATTTGCCACCACAAACCACGAAAAGATTAGATCTGAAGAAGCCGTTGCAAATGGTAGTTGACAGAGCGCATGCAAGGCAAAATTGACAAACACATAGTTGGACGTTATTGTCATGGAAGTTTGTGCCTCCACTCTGCAGTCACTTTTCATCCAAAAAACCCTAAATTTTCAGGTAGTCACTTTTCATCCAAAAAAACCCTAAATTTTCGGGTAGACGTGGAAGATGAGGTATTTCTATATGTAGTTTTCCTCCTGTAATTTTGTTTCTCGAGTTCATCGGTGCGCGAGTAAGTTGTTGCGCCGCAACTGAGAGATTGCCCGATAAGGCCGTGACGATATGGGTCTAAATCAGGACCTCTTCCCAAGGATGATGGCGACGGGCAATTAATTTTGTGGACACAAATGGAATTCCACACGGGATACAAGGCTGATTTTTCTCAAAAGCCACGATGTCAGCATCGAGGACCTACATGCACAACGACGTAAGCGGAGGGGGTAAGTCTCACGACAAATTTGTTGCCCCTGGTTGTTTCATTGGCAACTCGTTTTTTAGTATGTTGCCCAATTGCTGTAGTGGTGAAGTCATGGCTTGGATTGACGTCGCACATGGCATTTTTTGGGGGCCTCTATGCAAAACACCAAAAATAGCAGCATCACAACAGCCAGTTCTACTCTGATGCAAAGGGATTGGTTGAGCTGGAGAACACATGTCGACATGAAATGAGGTAAGGTACAAAAACAGTGCTGAACTGTGATGTCGTAAAATTATATATTGACATAGGATTAATCTGCATGACGCCAGGTGAATACTACAATGTGCAAGGAGGATATCCTTGATTAACGAGAAGGATTAGCACGGGGAGTCTTGGTGGTTCGCATGGTAAAGAGTCGGGCTACTCACTAGAGTGCTCGAGTTCGAGGGTAAAGGCCCCTGCACTTTGACTTTTTGTAATGGTCCCCTGTATTCGTGTAAGACCCCTTGAGTAAAAATCTGCAACTTGTTCACACAGACTGGGCCCAGACTCATCGCTTCCTACTTATTCGGTGGGGTTTCATGTATGTCGTGTTCACACATATCAGAAATTAAATTAGTAATTGGTGACTGGATGAGGTACTAGGTGACCACTTTCCCAACCCATCACACCTGGGTAGTACGGTTTTAACCTGTCACCGTTTCATCATGCGCTTGGCACCAGTCCCACTCAACTTCACACTGTGTCGTTTCAGTCAATCTTTCGTGGATCTTGTCTGGGATGCGATTCATGATCACTTTCTTTTGTTGTAGTCCCCATTTCTCCCTCCCGTTCAGTTTGTTCTCTGGACGAAGGACTTGCTTCAGTTCGCTGTGGTCGTTGTTTTTGACACCGTAATTGGGTGTGAGATTGAATTGTTTCCCCGTTTGCTTTGAGCGACTCCGAGTGCTCTTCAGAGTAGGGTTTACTTTTGTCTAGCGCTCCTGCTGAAGTAGTGCGTCACTTTTTACGGTCATAGGTTGGAGTTGTGTACTGGGAATGTCGAAAAGTTTTCTCTTTTTTGCCGAGTAATTGGGTGGGAGTCGTCGACTTCGATTTCGCAACCTCTGTAAGTACTTCCTCCGTTCCACATTTGAAGTTGTGGTTTGATCGGTTGCATGCCCGCATCCACTTTGTGGGTGTCAACTTTCAATTGAGTACATTGTTTTCGAAAAAGAATTATGTTAATTTCTGAAAGCATGTGCCTTTGTGTCTAAATTCTAATTAATTGACGTTAACATATGTGAGGGAGCCGATGTCTATTGACCTCCGTTTGTTTCGGTATGTCGTTAACTTCTATAATCTTTGTGATCATGCAGCATAGGTGACTTTGCGAGGGAAACGTTCAATATCCATACGGGGTCAAGGGTGCGAAATGGAGCCAGTTCTTGACTGGCGACAACCGTTGCCTTGCGTCGCTCTTTGCTCTTGCTTCTCAACAACAAGGATGCCGCTGATCTTCCGGAACTGATCGCATCAGACACTGTAGAGGAGGATCCGTTCGCAGCCATACTCGAAAACCTCGACGACCGCTTCAACGACGCTCACAACCAGATGCGTGCAACCCTCCATCACTTCAGGTTATGTTTGTCATACAATTTTTTAGAGGAGGATGTCGGGTACTGGGTGAAACCTAGGTCTACTACAGTTGTGATTCTTGTTAGAACGAGTATGACAATAGTCGATGGGTCCAGATGTTTAGAATGACAAAACTGCGATCATAGCTCTAGCGAGATCTCTTGAAGCCCCATGTGCAAAGAGAGAACACGAAATATCGTCTTGCAATTCCAGTACTAATCCGGGTGGCATGTACTCTGTTCAAATTGTCCCATGGGGCAAATTTAACAGTGTGCAGTGAAATGTTTGCCATCGGCACCAGTACTGTATCGAAGGTCCTGAGGGAAGTAGTGCATGCGATTAATGATAGCTTTAGAGACCAGATTATGTGGCCGAGGGGAGATAGAATGATAGAAACTCAGGTGAAGTTCCAAGACCTCTGTGGACTGCCCGGGGTCGTTGGTGCCATAGACGGAATGCATGTCAGCATATCTAAACCAGCCGTTGGTCCTGCGGATTACTATTACTTCAAAAGCGGTGGTTATACCATGAATTGTCAAGCTGTCGTGGACAGTGAGAAGCGTTTCCTTGACCTCTATGTAGGTATGCCTGGATCCACCAATGACTCTAGAATGCTACGGCGCTCCTCCCTGTACACTTTGGCGACGCATAATAACCTCATGGGTACCCAACATGCTGTTAATGATTTCTCACCCTACATCATAGGAGACTTGGGGTACCCATTATTGCCCTGGCTAATGGTACCCCATAGGACACATGCTCCGCTCTCTGTGTCTGAAGCATTGTTCAATCGAAGATTGAGAAGGGGCCGCTGCGTAGTAGAAAATGCTTTCGGCATATTAAAGCAGTCATTTCGTGAATTACTGGTGAAGTCTGATCTGCATGTAGCATTCATGCCAGACGTTATTCTCAGCTGTGCGATACTGCACAATATCCTTCTCGCTCAATCACACGAGGAGGTTGCGACACTGCTAGAGATTTTGCGGGATGAGGGCATGGATGGGGCTGTCCTAGACGATGAGGGAGGTGGCGCAGATGGCGGTGACCCAAACCAGGATGATGTAGCGGAGGTACAAGGGAACGAGAAACGAACTCAGCTCGGGTTGTACCTAAGCATGCAAAGCGAGGACGGCGTTAGTTTTGGTGCGGTAAGTCCTACATTTTTTATTCGGGTTATGTACACTTTTGTAGGATAGACTTTGATCTTGTTCGGGGCATGTTGCACCTTCGTTATGTATGTCTGGACAAACTGCTCGGAAATTGAGTGAAATGTGCGTAGAAGCTAACCGTACAGAGTTCTGATGGAAAAAAGAATTTAAAAAAAAAAAAAAAACTGTAGTAAACTATAGAATAGAATGCTTTATTCATCACTGAAACGTAGAACAGGTGATCAATGACATTCATATATGTAGTCTTTGCCCACTAACCTTAAGCATTACCTAGAACTAACATACTTTGGATTCTACTTGTAGTGCGGTGTTTGCGATCTCCGGAGGGATGCATTTTGCTTACGAGGAGAGGGGTTGCACTTTGGAGTGCATTGATTCGAGTTGAGCAGAGGCTCGGATGAAATACAGGTGACATCTGGATTGTTTGATGTAGCGTGGGGCTCTCCGGTAGATGCGATTGTTGTTCCAGGATCGGGAGCAACATGCATATCGTGTCCATTGGGGACGGCATGATATCTTGAGCTCCCACTTGGGCCATACTACGGTCCAACGAGTTGGGGCTTCAAGTGGTTTCGAAATGCGATAGCGGTATGCGGGGTCGTAGGAGGGTGCATACCCCTCGTGCCTCTTTGGTTGAATGGGGCGCAGATGATCATAGGGGCTTTGAAATCCATGTTGGCCATGCGGTGGCATGTGCAAGTTCTTTGTTCTGGTTGACATACTCAACCCTGTGCTCAATACACTTGACAATTGAGATAAACAATTGACCATCTCACCTTGCTTCATGATTGCCAATCGTGCATTTTCGTTAGCTACGGCTGCATTCTCGTACATGCGTCTGTCCTTCTCCCTTTGGTATTCCATTTGCTCGAAAAAGCTTTATTTGGACCTCAATTTTAGACCTGTCCAATTCACGACTGGCGTCCGCAATTTCTTGCATCTGCGCAGCCATCACTGCCCCCGTGGCCTTGGTCGCCTCTGCAATAACACTATGGCCTGAAACATTCTTCCTTCTGACGGCTGTGTTCCCTGGACGCTTATGAACAGCATTCTGAGAAGCATTCTGAGAAGTGTCGGAAGAGGCGATAACATCTTGTTTGTACCCCGTGTGCATGCCATTGAATGCCCGTAATGTGAGATGGTTTGGTGTGGTCTCATTTTGGCGGGTTGGCGTCTGGTGTTGACATGCGACTTCGAGGAGTCCGCGGTGGTGATGAGTCCTCTGTTGTCTCGGTGGCATCAGGCTGCGGCATGTCCATAGGGTCTTCGGTCTCTGGCTCACTCTGCAGCTCATCCATATCGTCATTCATGCCATGTTGAACTGCTATGTAGTTGCGATCATTCGGTGATAGTAGGTCTCTCACATGGGGGGGCTGGATCTGGGGGCGATTCCCGTACCAGTCATGCACAGCGTCAAATACATCTTGCCCGAAGAGCCTTGGTAAACCCTCTGACTTTCGCTCAGCGGCACTCATATCCCAGTAATCAGGTGCGTTTCTACCTGTGCGGCTGAGGAAATCTGCAATGCGTTTATAGTCCGGAATCAATTGATTCCATTTGGTTTTACATGAAGGTCCGTCACGGAAACAAGGTGAATGTCCAGCTCTCATGACATGTTGTGAAACCCGAAGCCATTTCGATGTTTCTGGTGCCATCAAGTCTCGACCGTCAATTGTATCTAACTCCTCAAGGTACTGGTCACGCTTGGCTTGAATGAGAGCGAAAATCTCTTGTGGGATCCAATTAGGACCCCGGTCCTTTCTAGCTCTCTTGGCCTGGCTTGGACCAGGAGGAGGATCTGTGCTGTGGTGGTCTCGTCGATCTTGGCCGTGCCATTCCACAAACGGAGGAGAGGAGGGGACTTCCCCGTGCCGCGGCGACAGTCGGCAGGCCACGGCCAAGAGAGTGGTTTGCTATAACAATTGCACAATGGTTTGCTGTAACAATTGCACAATTGAAAAAACCACAATGTACACAATGTTAAAAATTTAACTCTTTATACTATTCGTCATACTTATTGGAACATCGGAGTGTGCGTGTCTTGTGTGCGAGTCAATTTTCCGAAGGATCCTCTATCTCGTCGACACAAAGTCTACAATAGCGGCGATGACTTTTCAATCGAGAAGGGACACGAATACATCATTTGGAAATGAAATAACACACAAGTGCGAGGAGGGGGTTTAATGTACCGTCGACGGCTGAGGCGCGGGGACGAATGGGGGCATTAAAGCTGCTTGGGAGTCGTGTGATTCTCCATGATCGATACAACAGTCTCCCTATGCTATTGTAACGGTGACCGCAAGTAAGAGGAGGCGCATTTGATTGAATTCATAATGCCATCTTGTATTGACGATTCAAATTCATGAGAATGGAGGGCCGCACCGACCAAGCGGGAAAACGAGGTGAAATAACGTCACAATCTCTTTTCCCATTCATTTGAAGCAAGACAGGCATGTTTCTATTCTCTGAGATGTGCATAAATTAAAGCAGATGAAATGTAAAGATTGTATTGAAGGTCGACACGAGAGACCAATGAATTCAAAGCAACTCCGTTTTAAAATCATCTTTGTGAAAAACAAATTCTTTCGTGCATCTGCAGGTTGAAGGCGACATTCCATGTAACATGAGCGATATGAAGAGAAATGAGAACTTGAAATACATAGAGATTGCATGGAACATGACGATGGAGCGAGGTGGTGCATACCAACGATTCACATCATCGGAAATGAGGTACGGACTCTACCGAGACCATGGATTTATGAGCGCGCTCACTTCTTTCAAGGGTCGCCATGCACCGCCCCATCTCTTTGTAGTTTCCGATTTAAGCTGCGATAAGACCCACGGGCGTTGTTTTCTAATTTGCCCTCCAGAGCTCGAATAGATAGGACCGTGCAAAGTAGTCGTAAATGTACATTTCGGGTAGATTGTGATGAACTAATAACTTGGCTGATTTATCGTAGTGGGCGGGAAATTAGCTCAAGTTGCCTCGCCAAGGACCGGTATTACAGGCATGCCATGTAGGCATACACGTCGGCTCGGGGATACTGACCACCGCAAGTGGGAATGGCAGGTTACTTTTAACGGGACATCTTCTGTAGGACCGCCGCCCAAGCGCCAGGTGTGAAGACATCCTAAGGAATCCCCAATTTCTCACTCTCTCTCTCTCTAGACATTCACGATCGGTAGTTAGGAGGCCTGAAGAGACTATGTGGTCGTAAACTTCTGAACATTTACGTCAGCAAGCCACTCAGAACATCGCAACGACACACTCTTTTAACAGAGCCACAGGAAATATTGAGAAGTAGGTTGTGAAGGTTACGTGGTTGCTCTTATTTAAAACTAGGTCGAGAGATGCACTTAATCAAACACGGACGATGACGAGGATATGGCAAACCTCTACTTGACTTGGAAGCTATTGCAAGCGCAGCTTCGGGACTCCTGACTCTTAACTCTCTATTTAGCCAGTGGGGCTACAGTGAGCTCACCAGCATACATAGGTAGATCATTCATTATCGTGAATAGTTTGAGGGCGCTTAGTTCTCTTCGCTACTTCACTAGTTCACTCACTTCGTGTCACAAAGAGTGTTCCTAGTATGTGTGGACTTAGGGAAAACCTACGAAAGCTTCCTCCCATCTCCTAATTCCCCTTTAGTGTAGATGTAGTCGGCTGTGATGCAATACCTCCTTTTGTTTCGTCCGGTATCCACTAAATAGAGTGCAAATCTTTTGGACAAGTGCGAGTTCGGACAATGCACAACTCCACGTTTTGGTACTTTGTCAAAATCGAGCGGTTTCAATACATCCTACCATGGGCATGATACATACATAGACAATCTCATTGCAGGAGTACCCCTGGTCCATGGAAGGATCCGAGGATGGTCGATGATGTGTTTGCGGTATGGCCAGTAGTTTGAACGGAATAACATGGGTGAGGTTTGCTACATGAATGAAGGATATCGTTTTACCTATCTCTCACCTTGATGCTTTGAAAAACTTCAAGATCTAATACTGTCAGAATTCATGGATGCTTACCTGCAAGGCAGCAAGCGATCGGACAGTGAAGACTCGGGTTCTGAATGAACTTGGGAAGCTCCGTTGATGGAATGATCCTGAACAAAGCTAAGGCAACAAAGACAAAGGTGAGTGAGTTAATGTTCAAAGAAGCCGGAAACTACATTGCACTTTGACACAAAGAGGTTGCATTCCATGGTACACAAAACATAACAGATAATGTCAAACATCGGAAGTGCTGATGTTGTGTGAATTTTTGGCTGTGGATGCTCAGAAGATTTGAGCACAACCGTTGTAGAATAGTTGGGCAAACTCGGAAATTGGAGGCTTTGGTCACGAGTGGAATGATTCCGCTGGTCTCCTGACGGTAGGTTGTTGCTTGCAGGCCTAACACTGTGTAGCTTAAAACGGAAACGCCAAAAACTCTAATGAGACCAGGAGGAAGTGGTAGAGGAGGAACATTTCGGAGGTGGATTCTTTATCAATATCAGTTTGAGGTAACAAAGGTGCTCTATTTTCGATGAACTCTATCATTTGATGGCTGAGATGTCGATGGGTGGAGCTCATTTCGGAGGTAAATCCAAAGAATGATTAGTATGCTAGCCTGTGTAAATGAAAATCTGAATTTCTTGAAATTCATGAAATTCGAATGAACTGCCCTCATTGAAACGTGAATTGTGACATTCAGAGGAAAGAACGTCACTATAACGGTAGTTGTTGAAATTTAAGCCTACCCGTAGGTTTATAGGCACTCAAGCGCATTCTAATCTCTACGCAATTAACTAAACCCACTCATATAGATCTTAATCCGCTCTGTGCATTGGATAAAATGGAATTTCTGATTACCGAGCCCTATCCACAATTACGTAAAGATTTTAGTAATATAGGAAGTCCAGGAATTTACGATATTCCGTCCGAAATTGTCTATCTGAAATATCATGTTTTCAATCCACATGACCGCACCTGACCGTGGAAAATCTTTGGAATGTGTCTGCTTTGTTTAGGATTAAGGCGCGAGGATCTGTTTCAAGCTCTGCAAGAGGTAGGCGATTCGTGATGAGATATTTACAGTAGGTTGACACGCATTGAGCAGTTTTTTCTATACAAACTTGCATGATTACTTCATAAGGGATATTTTTTTGTATTTGCATTCCACATGTAATTACTGTAGCATTGAATATAAGATATGTTTTTCTGTGTTAACCTTACTTATGATGATAGCTTGTATAATTGGAAGTATTAGAAATAAAATTTGCGATGCTGAATGTAAGTGGGCCTTTGGAAATTTGTGGATCTTCTACAGGAGTGCATGATCACTCACAAGTCCCATTGATTACTAAGCGGGATCATGGGCAATGAATTAAGGTGGACATTGTGAAAAGCATTGATGTGTTATAACTTATAAACCGTGTAAATTTCAGAGCTCCTAAGAGAATTGGGCAAAAACTAGGTGTTGCAGGCAATCGAAAGGTGGACGACATTCCGTCTCATCAGAGGACCATTCGAGGTAAGCGGAGTTCTTGGGGGCCATTTTTTTAAGAAATATTTTTTCACTCACAAATTCCTGTATGATCACCTACTATGTGGGAGTTACAAATACCTCAATCACATTAGAAAGAGTCAGGTGGAATGATGGTGCATGATTTCGGAAAAAAAAACAAACAATTGCAATTGGTAGAACCCAATAGCAGCAGTAGTAATTCCTCTGAGTATGATAGTGATAGATAGATAGATAGAAACTCCGGTCTCTTTTTAACGGTATGATAGTGATAGCTCTACTAATTATCACTTCACTGAAGTCAAAGTGCCAAGCTTTGGAGATCTTAGGAAGTTATAGCAATTACCATAAGAAATGGACCAATACTTGGTTGGTACTTGTGGATTGTATCTGTGTGTCTTATACACATTACTTATGAAAGTGCAATAATCACATTTGCTTTGGCACTTAAAAATCTCAGCTGCATGTACATGCACAACAAATCAAATTAGTAACAACAAATCCAAAGGCGATTTACGGATGGATGCGGGTGAACTAGGCGACTAAGTCGTAAGCGCCAAGCAATGGCATGAATCTAAAATGCAATTTTGATGTTGCATCACTCTTTGTGTAGTTACTATTAACATATCCTCAAGGAGTTGTAGTGCAAATTTCTGTGGATATCCCGGTTTCATAACGGTGGCTCCATTTAGAGAACAACGAGTACTCTTGAGCACAAGGTAGCTTGAGAAAACTTCCAACACTCCGGTATTTACACACCCTTCCATGTATCACATTTTTGTGCAAATGCCACAAAGTACCTACAATTTCCAAGTACTTGTTTTATGTATGAATGTTATGTGAGTGGGAGGGAGCCTCTTCTGTCCTCCTAATAAATTCAAATTATAGTATGAAATCTACCTGAATGAAGTTAGTTGCCTTTAGTGCGTACCTTCGTTTGACATCACATGAATAACGTACTCTATATAAGAGAGTTGCTGTGTGTCTAGATTTTCCAATTAGGCACTTAGTCAGTCCAAGCGCATTTAGGAACATCATGAGGCCAACGCGCTTTGGAGAGGCTTACCACATAGAGAGAGCTTTAGCAGCTCGTCAAGGAATCCGAAGATATCCATGTGGTTGCGAAAAATGCCACGGATTTAAGACGCAGTCTGCCCAAACAGTTGAAACGCACCATCGTAAGTATGGGCGTGACAGCAAATTGAACGAGCCACTTCTTGTAAGTTTCACTACACTGTAGGGCTAAAACAATTACGGTGTGAATTGCACAATGAATGGTTTGTTCTAAACGTGCATTAACAACATCACATAGTCAAACGGATTTTTCTCAGCAGGAGGGTATCACAAACTTAGCCCCATCAATTCATAGGTAATAACTAACAGGAACCCTATTCTGGAGGTTCATGGAGACATACCAGGAAGAGTTCTAGCGTAAGACAATTGTTGTGTTTTTTTGTAAAATCATTTTTTAATTTGTTAATTGTTGCTAGAGGATGCAATTTTGTACAAGGAGTTTTGGACTATTCCACTAGTCTTTCCGAAAAAGAACGAGCAGTTGATATTGTATACGCTTCTTGCGAGAGAGATCCGCATGGACGGAACTATAACCAACAGGATGACTTAGAACTTGACGGCCATGCACCAGTATCGGAGGACTTAGAACTTGATAGTCATGCACCAGTACGGGAGGACAATAACAATGTGGAGGAGGATACGTTCTTAGATGCAGAAGATTTTGCAGATTTTCAAACAGCCCCTCCAAATACAGATGTAAACTTCGAGGAATTGGCAGAGAACTATTTCGCGAGGGTGGATGAAATTCACCAGCAATTCAGAGAGGTGGAGGACGAGACCCTCGATTTTGAAGACATGTCCGCAGAAGAGGACGAACCAGATCACACTCTTGTTGTGGAGGCGCTCCTCCAAGAAGCTATCCAGCCTTTGTATCCAGGTTCTCAAAACAACAGGTTACAGTTTAGCATCCTTCTAATGTCTTTGTGCACACTGTTTTCCTTTAGCCACCATTGTCTAGACGAAATATTGACGTTTCTGAAGTATGATGTGTTGCCACAAGACAACACTTGCCCAAAGTCTTCATATGAGATGAAGACAATGTTGATGAAGTTAGGCTTGTCGCATGAGACCATACACTGCTGTGATTGTGGTCGAACGTTGTACTGGAAAGAAAAGTCCGATTTAGAGGAGTGTCCAATTTGTCAGAAGTCTAGGTACATCCCAGGTTCCAGATCAGTTCCAATTAGGGTGCTCCGCTATTTCTCCTTGATAAAGAGGCTGCGAAGAATGTTTCGTTGTCCAGAACTAGCGAAACATATGCGATGGCATAGTGCAAATTCTTCGCAGGATGGTAAAATGAGATCAGTCGTGGATAGTGAACAATGGAGTTTTATCCGGGAAAATTTTCCTAGCTTGATGGCGGGATAGAAACGTTAGGATGGGGTGGCCTTAGACGGTGTAAATCCCCACAGTCTGCAGTCTTCTAAACACTCTGTTTGGCCTATTATGCTAGTAGTCTACAACCTTCCACCATACTTGTTAACCAAAAGATTCTTTATTAGCTTGAGCATGATAATACCTGGTCCTACCTCTCCATCAGAAAATACAATAGATGTCTACTTACAACCACTTGTGCATGAGCTGAAGAAACTATGGGTGGGCGTGCAAGCTACTGACATGTCAGAACCAGCTGGTCCAAATAGGAGCTTCTTACTTCGAGGCATGCTCATCTGGACAATACACGACTTTCCAGCGTATACTTTGATTTCTGGACAAACTGGGAAAGGATATGCGGGGTGTCCAGTTTGCGGGGAGGGCACGTTTGCTGAATATTCAAGAGTGGCGCACAAGACAGTATTCTTAGGTAATCGGAGGTGGCTAAGACCGAACCATCATTGGAGGGCAGCCCGTGCCGCGTTCAATGGCCGATCAAATCACGATCCAGCACCACTACGTCAATCCGGACTGACGGTGAGATTGCGAGGAGCATGGAGGGAGTCCTTCCTACAACTTGGTGGCCGTCCAAACTTACAGCATGACCCAGTGAAGAAAACCGGTGTGAAACGAATTAGCATCCTATTTCAACTACCGTATTGGGAGGTTTGTTTCTTGCATATTTGATACTTTGCTCAATTCAAGTTCCAATAAGTCACATTTGTTTACTCTTAAATTATTGGTCTTATATGCATAGATTGTTGCCAGATGTTAATGCGGTTTTCAATTCAAGGTAGAAAATTTGCATTCCTCGTGTATTAATTTGTGATAACCGGACACGAACGGTAGGGGTGATTAACGATGCTTGTTGTCGTCTGGTTGGAGGTTTGAGGTGAGTATAGCCATTTCAGCATTTTTTTTTTAGATTCAAATACTGCTGCATGAGAATTATCACATCCAAATACAATTTTAAAAAAGCCTGAAATATATTGGTGACTCCGATATAAGTAAAGTAAGCAAATAATAGTTATCTGATGTAGGAGCTGCATCATGTCGGTGCACAGGGTGTCCATTTTGCTTCTGTTTGTCCCTTAACATGGGTAGTAGATTAGCAGTGGGTCTTTTGTTCTTCAAACCAGCTGGTGTCAATTGAGAATGCAACACGAGTGTATACTTAATCAATTTATGAGATAACTCATCAACCTTGATTAAATGCAGTCTGTTGTTATTTGGATGAAGGGACCTTTAATTTACTTCATCGAATGATACAGAATCGAAGACGCATGTGCTGATCATGCATTTGATTGTGAGTAGAGCCATATAAATCATGGTTAATCTAAATTTATGAGGAATGAGAGTCTTATCTTATTATGAGTTGTCTAAGGGATTGAATGTCATGGTTATTAATGTAAATTGTCTACATCTAAAACCGGTCACGATGTATAAGCTCTTTGGAGATAATGAGTTATTGCTTAAAATTTTGAAGGCTAACATGATTTTTTGTTGCGTACAGAAACTGCCTACAAGGCATACCTTGGACGCAATGCATTGCAAAAAGAACGTGTGTGAAAATCTACTTAAGACCTTGTTTGGCGAGACCGATGATGTCAAATCAAGGGAAGACATGCAAGCTAGGGGCATCCGGCCACATCTCCATCTGCAGAGGAACGAGGATGGACGCACTCATTTCAAGCCAGACGCGCCATATGTCCTGACAAAAAACGAGCAACAACAATTTCTCACCACATTGAGGGAAATCAAATTTCCATCAGGTTATGTCGGTCCCTTAAGCTCAAGAATTGCTAATGGTAAATTGAGGGGTTTAAAGACTCATGATTTTCACATCTTACTCCAACAAGTGCTACCCTTGTGTTTAAGGAACGTAGGTAATTCCAAAGTTGTTGGAGCAGTAATGCGCGTTAGTAGATTGTTTCGAAACATCTGTTCGAAGGTGGTAGATTCAAATCAGAAATTTGTAATGCTAGAAGATGTTGCTGAAACCATTTGCTCGTTAGAGAAGGAGTTGCCACCGTCAACATTTGTCATAATGCTACATCTACCATTACACTTGGTGGAGGAGTTATACATTTGCGGCCCAATCCATACGCGCTGGATGTATCCATTTGAGAGATACATGAAAGGTCTGAAAGGATTCGTAAAAAATAGAGCTAAACCTGAAGGGAGTATGGCTCATGGATATTTGAGAGAGGAGTCAATTGGCTTCTTGAATGAATATCTTTCAGAATACACTCCTACAACAAAACGAGCATGGGATGACAAAGAGGAACCTGCAATGTACGACGAGATCCTTGAGGGTGCAAGGAGAGACCGTGTCATGACACTTTGAGTTTATGAAGTTGATACATGCATTTGTACTGGACAACACCGAGCACATGGATCCTTACAGAAGGTACAAGTCTCATTTCATCTCAAGTTGTGTGTGCATGCAGAGATAACTAAAGCTTTAGATTACAGAGTGAGGTTTCAAGTATTATACAACGTTGTATTGATTAGAACTCCTAGACGAATACAAATTCCATAATGCTCTAAGTGCTGGAGCTTTTGTTATCTAACCTAGGCATCTCGCATTCCTGGATTTCATAAAAATCACTTTTCATAAGTCGATCATTTGGCATTCACAATCTTTTATTTCACTCTAACATAAGTCTGGATTTCTTTTAGAGTTCTTCTCACCCTTCTTGCTGTTTCAATACTAAACCAAAGGTAATTCATTATCATCTCCTGCAATATCATTTTCTTAACTCGTTATAGCGTTGTAAATAAATCTAAGAGTAAATGGTGATAGTAGCATTGTGGGTGCGGTGTGCAATGCATAAGTGTAATTAGAAATTCTTTCTATTGAACAAGCTCGCCACTCTCTGTAAACCCTTTAACTAACAGGTTGTTGGGCGGATTTTACGTAGACATACGGGTTTCCTAACGGTGGCTCCATTTATTGAGCTCACCATTTTGGTTGATCTACATCCGAAATTGAATTTTTTTGCTTTGGGATATCGAGCTTTTGCCATTCTTTGGTACTTTGCTTTGGTGGTTGACAAGCATGTGTGTGGGCGAGAACTACTCGGAGATCCAAAGTCGAGCTCTGTGGAAGCATCATTGTTTTGACTAACGTGTCTTGGGTCCTTTTAGAGCAAAGGAAATGAGAGTGAACTGTTTCACTTCATGCTCTGTGACACCTCAAGGGTGATATATATGTATATATATATACACGAGAATATGTAGAAACAACAAGGAGGGTGGGAAAAACTCTAAAAGGGTGGATATTGCATTACATTGGTTTCCAAGCTAGAAGGGCTCGTTGCAAACCTCGAAGCTCCTCTTCTAGTATGCCATCTTGTTGCGCCGAGGAAGGGTTGTTATTTGATTAATCTTTGTGGAATTATTGCAGTATGGCATTATGCATGTTGTGACAAGAGAATGGTTAATTGAGACATAGAAAAACCTCATGTTTGTATCATTGAACTAAATTTTGGATGTCCACTTTTGATCTTCTAGACTGACTCAGTATATGAATTCATTGTGTTTGCCAATCTACAGGAAATATGAAGACCATGCAAAGGAAAGAGAGCATGAGAGGGGAGCGATTACCGGCGAGAACAACGTCGACGAGGAATAAGAAACCAATTTGTGTTTCCACGCGAGCTTCAACCGGTACCAATGTTTTCAGAATGGGTGCAAGAAGAGGTGAGGCATGACCAACAAGAAGGTATTGTAGTCAATCAGATGGTAGTGGACACAGCAACAGGTCCTTTGCGTGTAGCTACAGCTTATAAGTCGATGTATGCTTATGGCAACCATTTTAGAGTGATAAGCTCAGAGAGGTCCTTAAAAACTTCCGACAGTGGAATTGCAGCTACGTTTAGGCAAGTTTGTAGGAATAGTACCCCTGATGCTAACCAAATTCAGGCTGATGTTGAATATGTTGGACACATTGAGGAGATATTAGAGCTCAACTACAAACGCCACTGCTTAGTGGTATTAGTATGCGACTTTGTGAAGGCAAATTATAGGGGAGAGAATGCAACAATAAAAAGGGATAAGTGGGGGTTCACTTTAGCTAACTACTCAAGAAGATATGGTGCCATTTGTAGAGATAGCTTTGCGTTTCCATCACATTGTGAACAGGTGTTTTATTCGACGCAAAGAGTCTCGGATTGGAGAGTAGTATTAAGAAAAGAAGTAAGAGGAAGACGGGTATTACCAAATACCAACAATGAAGACGACGCCGAATTGTTTTACATGGGGCGAGATGAAGACTTTGAAGGCTTAAGGCGACCGGGACGTTGGGAGCGGAGGCGCCTCGAGCGACCCACGAGAGCCAATGTGTATCTTCAGCCACTCAATTCCAGAAATACAGGCAGAGGTGAAGGACGTGGCCATCGTGCTCCAAACAGAGGAGGCAGAAGGGGTAGATGTGGTGGGCTTGGTGGGTGTGGAGCTCCAATCAGTGGTCAAGTAGAAGATTATGAGCCAAGTTCGGAAGATGGAGGCAGGAACGTGCGACGAAGACATTTAGAAGAGGAAGAACTTCAGACTAGCGGAGGCAGCAGCTCTGAAGAAGAGGGTGTGAGTCTTGAAAGCACGTCAACAGAAGCATCCTTGAGTGATTCAGAACAATCCGAGGATGAGCGAGTCACGCCCGAATCGATTTTTAGTTGCGTACTTGGAAAAAACACGACATACTAGATGGATGTATTCTCAATTTTTATGCTACACTCTGTGAATGGTGAATGTTATGAGGCTCTTTTCTAGTGCCGGTAAATTGCACCTCCGATCTCTCTACTTAGAAAGTTATTTGCATCTCTGCGATTGGTGACGGATATAAGAACTGGTCGGGTCATCATCGTGTAGGATTGAAACAGAACGATAATGGCAGTGAGGACAAGACGTGAAGTCATGATCAGCCACTATAGGTTTCGGGAATTTCACGGGATGGTGGTGGTGAAACTGTGTAGCTGGAGTGGGATTGTTGGTAGAGCGGGTGCAGACCTCTGACAAACACGAAGGAAGAGTTGTACTTATCTCAGGGAATTCACACTCCAGTGAGATCTTGGCTGCGTACAAGAAATCATATACAGATGTTGTGGCGATGCATTTTGACGGAGACAGTTTTATGGCTCTGTCCCATAAGAGGCAAACTCTATTGCGCTCCAGGTACGGTGCGAGTATTTTGTTTCCTTGCTATGACTGCCATCTAATGTCTTGATCGATCTTATCTCTTAAAGGAATGTGTGAAAGGGCTACCATCTCGAATACTGTTAATATCTTTTAGTCTTCAGATTTCTTTCGTTTCCTTTGTGCATTCTTGATGAAAATGCGGGTGCATAACATGTTTGTACTTTCCAATACATAATAGCTTACCTAGTTACTTCATATGGAGTTGATATTTAATTCATTACTAGCACTTTTAATGTTAATCCTTGGGAGGCGACCATCTGATTTATTTTTTTTGGGTGCAGAAATTTCTCTGCTATAGATGACGTGTATTGCATGTTCGTAGGGATGATGAAGAACCTTCCGCAGCTGAGGCAGACGTATGGACAGTTAAAGATGATTAATGAGGTAGTCCTCATCATGGAATGTATAGAGTTTTGCGTGATCGGTATCCGTACTCAAGCGACGGAGTTATTAAAGACTTATTTGGTTCATTTGCATTCGTACTCTACGACAACAAAACGAAGACACTACTTGTTGCCTCTGTAAGTGATTTGATATTCTAATCAATAGATCCGACTTTCTCTCCCATTTCTCTAATTTCCATCGGGTCCATCATGTGTGCATCATCGATGCAATGTATCAAAACCTCTTGACTAGGAATTGTACACGATTGGTGTGATGCGAGATCATATGCTTGTAACTAATATGCCGACCTTCACCACTTTCTAGTATCTTGAATTAAAAGTTATTTTTTTTCGCATGCGGGATCCCATGGGAAAGTGGCGTTCTATTGGGGTAGTCTTTGCGAGATGGATGTGGCTTTCTCGGCGATGGAAAGCTTATCAAACAAGCTTGGGGAAAGTTATTTGCTCTTTTTCCTCAAGGTACGACACACTGATTTTGCTTGTTGCTACCAAAGTCTTCAAATCTTTGAGTTAGGTTTTCTAATCGCTTGACTAATTTGTCATATGCTTGAGCAATGCGCATTTTGTAATTCTTACCATTTATACATGCATTTTTGGTTTAGGGGATTTATTATTCATAGTGTTGTGGAATTCAGGTTTGGATGGTGGTGGTCAAGTAGTGGCACCAGAAGACTCAAAGAACTCGGAGGAGGCAATGCCGTCGTTAGAGATGATTCTGGATTTCCGGCTTCAATTCCAAGTTACAACAATCTAAGAGGTTAGTACAATCTGGTCCTTATTAATATTCCTGAGTTGTTCCAAGGCAAGAATTGCATGGGTAAAGTGATTGTATGCATGTAACTCATGTATTTGCACTGAGGAGGTTCCAGGATTGTGCTGAAGCTGCACGTTTGAGGCATATGGTGAAGTCTCTTTAAGGTGAAGACCCTGTTGTTCGACTTCAGACCTTGTTGGAAAAATTAAAGCTATCGCCGATGAGTAATACATCGTAAGTTTTGCACACCATTCTTTCATTTGTTGTATTTCCCATTGTTGTCCTGCAGACTGCATCATCTTCTAACTGTCATATCCTTATGTTCATTTTCATCTTGTTTGTCTATTCAGGAAGCAGCAATATACAGGGATCATGAGATGAACAAAGTCTCTCCACCCGAAGTTGGTCTTCGGCTTCATTGTCAGAGTAACACAACCACAAATGTTTGTAGCTCTAAACAAGACTCTAAACTCGAAAAAAATTTCCATGCACCTTGTAAGAGTGCAATTGATGACTTTTGTTTCTTAATTTATAGCCTGGAATCAATGTCTAGAGTTCGAAGTGTGTACGTGAACAATCGTAGCCTTGCCGTTTAATCAGCAGTGTTACTTATCCGCATCAGCAATGAAGCTTTTCAATCAGTGCAACTTCTAAGTCGGCAACAGTGGTTGACGAACCTCTTTGTGGGTCTGGACAGCCTAGCTAGGTTGACGAACCTGGTAGCCGACAAGCAGCAACCGTAGCAGCAGCTATGGATCCGATCAAAATTCAAGGACATATCATTAGTGTGAGCCCGTCTCACATTGGGGCAGGTGCCGGTGCAGGATTTCTGAAGTCGTCGAGTACGTACACTGCACCACCATCTAGCCAGGTACCTCTTGTCTCTCAAAAATTGCAGCAAGCACGGAGCTGTTTGGAGTTTTGTGATGTTAACGATTATGCTGGATATGAGGGTAAAGTGTAGGGGGCCCTTGCTATGCTAGGTGATAGTTGAATTGCCATAATATGTACTGATCATTGTGCGTATGAAGGTGTAGCGTCAGGTTTCTTATGAAATGAACAATTTGAGAACATGAGACTCGGCAGTAAATGAGCAGGAATGTGGCGCTATGCGAGTCATGGTTTGGATTTTGTGCGCATTGTGAAGGATGGTGCGCTGTTAGCAGTGACTGACGAGGGGTGTGGTGTGTGTGTAGGGATGTTGTAGGATGGAAGAGACAGTGTGCAGCAGCGCGGGGCTGAGAGCAAAGGAGCGGGCGAGGATCGTCTGTGCGCTAAGTAGCAACAGAGACGAGGAGTTATTGCAACTCCATTTGTAATCGTGGGGGTGCAGCAACAACTTCTGCACCGAAGTGTTGAGTTAAAATTGGTGGTGCTGATAAATCAACAAACCTTCTTGAGGTTCTTTACCTGCAGAAGTCTGGCTAGAAGATTTGTCTCCGCATCCTTGAATGATAATGTATAGGACGTTTCTGCGGGACGTTCTATGATAGAAAGCAGTATTTTCAGATGTAATGGAAGCTCTAGAAATTTTAAATTTCATACCCAGCCGTTGATTACCGAGTGATTTCTTGTTAGTGATTCCAGTGTAAAACATCCTGGGTGTAAAAATGTCTACCACATGTGATAGTAGCTAGCATCTCACTTGCCAGAATATCCAATATTGTAATACTTTTTATTCTCAAAGACTAGCCTTTTGAAAAAATTCACCACTTTAATTGGATTTTCTTATCCAAACCCTTGGTTCCACACCCAATCTTTGCAAATTTTCTTAAATGTGAGGTAGTAAATTTTTTTATTCCCCTTATAGTAAATAATATAATTCATCCAGGTGAAAAGAATAGTGCAAAAGGAATTTCACATCAGCATAAGACAAACACATAGTAAAATAAGCAATAAAGTCAAAATGAAAATCCTCCATTGCCATCTACGTTGGATAGTTTGTCAATAGATTGACAGCGAATTGACAAGAAAATTTGAACGCCTGTAAATTGACAGAAATCCAAGGTGTTGAGGTACTTTTGTTGATTTGGACATTTCAGTGTCAATCTTTAGTAGGTTTTACACCCATTTTCTTGTAGTGTAAGAATCTGCTAAGGCCAACCGGGTTGGCGTCTACTCTAAGGAACCACTAGCTGACTGGTTTTAGCCATACGGTCTTTATTACTAACCATTAAAACTCTATTTTAAACCCAAACACACAACAAAATTCAAATTTTTAGAGAACAGGCTGCGGTACACCCAAACACTCTCACTCTCCAAAGAAGCTACGGCAAAGCACCAATGTTGCCCTTACAACACAAATCACTCAAATCTAGCTTCTTAGCACTCAAATCAACCCTCTTAGAGTGTGCAAACACACTTGTACACCAAACAATGCACAAGAAGCCACTCCAACACTCAAACAAGCAAGATACACTTGCTCCTACTGAAATCTGATCTCCTTCAAGCTATTTGACCTCTAAATGGTACATCTGGATCTCGTCCACACCAGGGATGTCAATCTGGACGTCTTTTGGGTTTTTTTGGTCGGACGAACGTCCGTCCGTCCAGTACCGTCCGGACGTCCGTCCGGGGGGTAAATCGGAATTACTATGCATGTAGTAAAATTTTTAACCGTCAGATCGTATTGGAGGTCGCATCGTAGCCGTTCAAATAGTGTTATGAGTGTAGGTGGTTACCATTGGATTGCAAAGGGCGGCCCAGGACCGTCCGATTGGCCACGGCCGACCGACCGGTCGACGGCGTCGGATCGGTCGCAGGCGACGGATCGGTTGCTTGATCAGCCGCAGGCAGTCCGATCGGTGGCGGTTTTGGTCGGCCGTCGGACTGGGCACGGTCGGCGTCGGCCGTCCGATCGGTCGCGGTCTCCGTCGGCCGTCCGATCGGACGCGACCGGCCGGTCGGCGCCGGCCCACCAATTGGTCGGGTCGGCTGCCGCTGATCGGTCGCGTTGGTCGGGCCGGTCATCCATCGGCCGTCCGATCTAGGTCGCCGATCGGCCATGCGACCGCGGCCTATATAAGGCCGACCGGTCATCCACTTTCCTCATTTCTTTCCTTCCTTTTCAGGGTGCGGAGTGGCTGTAGGTTGGAATTTTTTTTAATTTTCATCCACTGGCTCCTTATCCTGGGAGGAAAGAAGTCTTTCCGTTTGTAAGGGAGGAGATTTAGCTTTTTTTTTCAAAAAGATGCCAAAACATGGGGTTGGGGGCAGTGGGGGGAATCGAGGCCGGAGACCAAGGCCGTTTAGACATCTTGAGAAGTGGGAGCACCCATCCAATAAGTGCAAGAACTTTCTTCGGGAGAATGTAATCGTGCGATTTTATGAGGCTAATAGTCTTTCACGTTTGTTCAGCAAATACGTGAGATACAAAGAGGAAGCTCAGGCCAAATTCAAGGACGACATGATGGACCTCATGATGGAAGCGCTCCAAGATCCGGTGTGGAGACCGGAGACCGATAAGCGTGGATTTACGGATTGGATAGAGGATAGATTAATTGATGCTCTTTGGAACGCTGTCGACATATTGAAGAGGTACGAGAGAACGAGTCGAGCGGGTGATGAGGAGTTTAGGGATGTGGTATTGAGGGCGGAGGCTTTTCAACAAGCGATGAGGCCGTATTCCAAGAATCAAAACCGGTGCGGCTCCATAGGATGGTGGCACACGGATTAAGGAAGGTTAATGGAGCTGGGTCGCATGAATAATTTGATAGTAATTCCTGTCACGGCCCGTATCATCGAACTTGAGAAGAGGACTCTAAGGGGAGGATACGGCACAATTTCCAAAGTTCACATAAGAGGAGTTGTAGCCATTGAAGAGTTTTGGGAATTTGCTGCAAAGTCTCCCATCCATGCTGTGACACGACCAGACGTGGCCAAGGTGGAGCATCAGAATGAGGCGTTTGCTGTGAGGATACAACATCTAGGTGGTATTCGTTTTATAGCCATTCATGCAAAAAAGTTCCAAGGCTATATGTACTGGTGGAATGGCGGCACAATTTGATCGATGTTGGCCCTTCATGCAAGATATGGAGATGATGTTCATAGAGAGATCGGACTCTCACCTCATTCTGATGATGAGCGTATTCGAGCTTGACAGTTGGTCCGGTTTCGCAAAAAACGAACAGAGCTTGCTTGGGCTTTAGTGCATATCATGTGTGAAGGCCACCAGTTGAACTACCTCCACAACGATGTGTCTCCAGACAACATACTTCTTCACTTCCCTCAAGATGAATCACGGGTGTATATTGGAGTATGTGATTGGGGGCTAACCACGAGCATGGATGATAAAATGAGGTCCTTGTATACGTTCACAAAACCCCAAGAGAGAATTGATACTCTACAAGCACGATATTGGGTGGATCCTCGGGTGGCGTACTTATACAAACGGAGTGATGACATTGACGTTATTCCCCTTTTTGATTGCGCTTCGGAGGAGTTTGCTACGGCACGAATAGCACAACAAATCCTCAAGAAGAGCATGTCGACGGCCTACGAGAATTGCCAAAGTACAACGGGGCCTGACCGGTGGTCAAATCAAGACTTGGCAAATGCTTTTGACCAATACTTGGAGATGGTGGCTGATGCAAAGTATACGCTGACCCACGTTGTCAACAGCTTGATGGAATCATTCCATTGGCCGGTGCCAAATGATCATTTTCGCACCAAGTATGATTAGTAAATTAGTTATGCGCATTTCTTTTAGTTCTTGCGGCTTTATTAGCTTTTTAGATTCTTCATTGAAGTTCTCATGTAGATGTAGGCAAATATTTTGTAGTCAAATGTATTACATGCCTTCTATATGTAGCGGCTTCAAGTACATTCTTGTTTATATATACCTTGCAATGATTCCAATGAATGACTTTTTCTCCATTGTTTGTTATTTGATTTTATTACTCAATACCTTCAATAGAAATATCTCCAAATCTTCATAAACAATATTTGAGAATATATAATGAATTGTGAAACTTCTTCATTATATCAACCTTGCGTAGTTGCGATATTAATGGTTTGTCCGAAGTCAAGTCAAACATAATATGACCTTTCTTACATATGCCTTTATTTGTATGAATTGAATAACATATCATATGTTAGGTGAGAGTGTGAATAGTGAAAAAAGGCTTAAAGCCATACAAAAGAGATTATTACCACCAAGTGAACTCATAGTAAAAATACAAGACATCGCGATTAAATCCTTGAAATAACAAATTGCATAGTATATTAATATATAATAATATAGTCCGATATTCGAATAATCCATTCATAAACAAGATATGGATTTCAGGATCCTCAAAACTGGCCACTAGCAAGTCGATAATGATGTAGACATCATCCGTTGCAAAAAACTACAAATTTTTTACTATAATGACACTATGTATGATGATTTTGTCATTCTTAATCCGAGTCTTCATCATCATGTTTACGACTTGGCGCTGCGCCGTAAGAAGGTGGTCCTCGAGAAGATTCTCCAAACAAGTAAGTTTGCCTAAAGTTTCTTTCGGCTTCAAGCTGTTCAATGTATTCCTGTTGACTAAGAAGTGTGGCTTGTTGGAGATCTCGTTGGTACCTCACCTCTTCGTCCTCAAGAGATAGTAAAAGTGCTGAAGGCATGTCGTTACTTCCTTATGCATTCTGACCATATCCATAATTTGTGTAGCCAACAATGTCTGATCTTCTATCATATTGACCTCCATACTCGTATGTTTCCTTCGGGTGTGATGGCCTACGGTACTCGGGACTTCCGAATGTTGTACCGTATTGGTTCCCACGATTGTATGGGTTTATAGGATGAGTTGGGCTTGAGTTGCATTGAGCATTGGATCCGCTACCCTGCTCACCTCATAAACCATGTGTACCTCCTGTATACATTGGAGATGGGTAGTTCGAACTAGATCCACCTCTACCGTACTCGCGTTCGGCTCCGTACGTGTTTTGCTGATGGGGTGGCATATAACTCACCGGAGTACTGAATTGGTGGTTTCCATGGTAATACCCCTCACTTCTTGTGCCAATGGATACGGGTGCTTGACGATCGTCATGGTTTGAGTCTTGGTTAGTGCCCCCATATGCCCTTGGAGTATCATGTTGTTGAAGTTCGGCATCCATATCAGCTGAACGTTCTGAATAAGTAGTATAACAATCGCTTGGTCCCATCCAATTTGTGGGAATGAATCGGTTGCTGCGATCCAATAAATGCACGTTCAAACCTATCACAGTGGTCCAGTCAATGTCCTTGTGAAGGACTATTTCAACCCAGACCATGGCCATGGTAGAATACAACATCAATTCTGGCCTTGTGTTCTTGATTCAACCGCAAGTGTAACTTCATGATATCTGTGCGCAAAATGGTCGCTCTTGCAACCCTTCACTGGGCCTTCGCGACGAGGACCATATTTCTCTGCTTGGTGCCGCGGCCATAACTTCATTATATGATACATCTTCACGTACTTCTTGCACATGGTGCAATTCCAAATGTCTGCCCTCTCCTCTCGCCAGCCCGGCTCTGCAACACAGTTTGGGTCACTCTATGCTTCCGAATCCATTTTTGGAGGGTCGCCTTTTCATCGTGGAGACTTGGCCTCGCCCCTCGAACGTGAAAACTTCGGCGCCATTCTCAGCAGCGACAAGTATGCACAGTGTGGGCGTGGGTGACCCATGCGGACTCTGAGCAACGCAGACGATGCAGCTTTAAAAAAAGCCACAACGTACAGTCCGTTCACCAGAGTGAGGGAGAATGAGCCCCTCCCCTCCTATTTATGCCGACCGGGGATCGGACGCCATTGGCCAGCTGGCACTGGCCGTCCGATCCCGGACGGCAGCCGTCACATCGGCGATCGAGCGGCCGGCGATCGAGCGGCCAGCGATCGAGCGGCCGGCAACCGGCCTGTACAACCGATCGGGGTCGCACGACCGATCGGTCGATCGGGGCCTCCGATGCCGGCCGACCGATCCAAGCGACCGGCGACCGGTCGGCCGACCGGCCATGCGACCGGGCCGGCGACCGGCGATCGTGCTGGCGACCGGTCGGTCGCTCGTTCCCCGTACCTCCCTTCCCCTTCCACTACTTGCATCTCTCCAACTCTCCCCTTGCACAATTTCGGGACTTCCCTGCATTACATATTTGCAATTTGAATAGTACTATTTTTAGCCTGGATATCCACGTGGCGTCTAAATATGGACAGGGAATGTTCTGACAAGGGAATGTCGGGAATATCTTTTCGTCATAAACAGGAATGTTTTATGACAAAGATACTATCGGCTTTAAATTTTTCTATAGTAAGGGACTCTTTGCAAGAGGAATGAAGGCCAACAAATCTCCAAGCCAATTCACTCACTTTTTGAGTTATGTTGCCCAATTAGCTTGAATTGGACAAAACATTTAACAATCAATATAGTGGGGCCAATTTTCCGAGTCGTGAAGTCCATCTCTAGAAGGAGAGCCAAGGCCATGGGGCCAATTCTTATTATTAACTAGAGTCCATGTTTTTTATTTGTAGACTTTTATTTTTTATTTTTTATTTTTTTGAAATATTATTTCCTAACACCTTAACAACCATGGCCACCATTTCGTCTTTTATCGTCACGGCCAAAAAATGTTTCATATTCAACTTCAAATGTTATAATCTCGCATCTAGTGATGATCCAACGGTTGAAGATTTCACACTACTACATATGGTAGTCTACTCAAGATCCTATGGTTGAAATTATAAAATATATTCAAAAATATTGGACATAGCCCCTTTATGGTGAAACCACCTATTGTCGTGCACTTAAGGAAAATTGAGGGAATCTATATACTTGGTGTGAGAAATGAGTGGGTTACTATTTTTCACGGATAGGGAATAGAAAAAGACAAGCTAACCCTATTTATGTGCTTTTTTAAAGCACACACATAATGAAATACAAATTCTAGAAGGAGAAGCCTAAAGGCGGGCACCCTAAATATGTACGCATGAGGTACATGCAAGGGAGGTGAGATCTTTATAAAGCCAAGAATCTTGGGTGCCCGCCTTTAGGTGGTTTCACCATAGATCATAGTGGTGAGTGCTAGTATTGCAAGCTCCCATGGATTGACATTCATTTCTTCTATCTCCCAACTTTTGTCAAAAAGTTATCCATTCTCACTAGGAGATTTTGCCATGTTTTGGCCCCCATTCATGGCTTGCCCCCTAGTGTGTACCCTGAGGTGGCCTAAAATCCTCTCAGATTACATTCCATAAATTTTAACTATTCCTTGGTGAGAGTATACTGATGTCTAACATTGGAGAGATCTAAGTATATATGAAATGTAGGTGAGCATGTGTGAGCATTTACTTTTCATAACTTTGGTATTACTGTGTTTGTCAATATTTAGACTTTCTATTTGGGCCTTAACTTTTCCACATTTTATGGTCTATATTATTTGATGGGCATTTGGAAATTACTCCATCGTTGTGTATCTAATTTAGTAGTACTTATTATAAAAAACATTGTGCTTACACAATTAATTCTATTATTGGCTATTTTTTGTCTGACACCCTTGAACTAACCTACGAGTATATATATAATCTAGTACATATAATTGTAACTAATTTGCATATATACTTTTTTTAAAATTAATTGTAGCATTATTCTTATTGTATGGATTTGAATAGTTACTTATTTCCCTCTTATAAAGGTAATAGAAATAAGTTTCTATTGTTACTATTTTGCAATCATAAAATAAGAGAAATAAATAGGGAGACAAATAAGTTTATGAAAATATCCCACCCTATAAGTGTTTAACATATGGCAATAATGGCATCAACTTCTAAATTTTTAATCATATTTGATATTGTACACGTATAGTACATTAGTACTAAGATTAGATGTTAAATAAAATTGATTATTCGTATACTATGATTGATTGATTTGGGAATAGAATATTTTGAAGAGCCATCACTTCTTCATTTACAGTATGTAATGGATAAAATCACTTGTGGATAAAATTTAAGTTCTTGGTATAAGATGTATGAATTACTATCTAGGCCTCTAGGGTATAGGGTTTAGGGTTTAGAGTTTAGGGTTTAGGGTTTAGGGTTTAAGGTTTAGGGTCTTGAGGATTTGGGATGGATTTCATTTTAATCCTAGTTTTTGTGTTGCAAAGCTTTGCAAACACAATTGTGTGTGGAAGTAATATAATGGATCCTTGTATGTATGGTGTAGTTCTCAATTATGTTTTACATGGATACAAGTTGCAGTTCTCTACATCGCATAGTTATTATGTGCAAAATAATATATTTTGTATTTATCATTTTTGATTGAAGATGTTATTGACATGGAATAAATCACACATTTATTGCAAAAAATATATAGGTACAATATTCAACATTCAACATAGGAATTAAAATTCCAGAGTCTTCAATCTCATAGCCTATTTTTAACCAATATTGGAATAGATTTACTGTTGTAGGTCATGTGGCTCAGAGTGTAATTCATAGAGCCTCATAGATCATAACGTATGAGTACTGAAGTAGTATTTGTACGAAACATCTTTGAATTCGTGAAGATTTATACTTTTATGGAGTCCACTCGAAATGGTTATGAACTTAAAATTTAAAGTTCAGATGTATCCGTGAAAAAAGAATACATAGCATTTCAGTAATCAACATAGGATTCTTTTTTTCATTGTGTAATAATCACTGAGAATCGAATAACAGAAATCTTTGAGGAATAAAAAAAGGATCCTATGCAACTTTATTAGATTCTAGTGATTTGTATAGAAAAAAAAAGTTATAAAAAAAGAAATTTTAAAAAAACCCTACAGCAGCCGCCCATATCGGTCGGCCGCCATTGGTCGACCGTGCGACTAGCCCGGCGTCCGGCGACCGGCCCGGCGACTGGCCCGTCGACCGACCGGCATGGCGACCGACCACGTCCCCCGGGCGACCGGTCGGTCGCTCCTTCCGCGTCCCCCCTTCCCCCTCCTCCTCTTGCCTCTCCTCAACACTCCCCGTTTGCACAACTTCGATCACTTCCCCGCGTTGCATACCTGCATTTTAAAAATTAATATATTTAGCCTGTATGGTCCACGTGGCGTCTAAATATAGACAGGGAATGTTCTGAGAAGAGAATGTCGGGAATATCTCTTTGTCCGAAACGAGAATGTTTTATGACAAAGATACTCTCGGCTTTAAATAAATCCATAATAAGGGACTCTCTTCAAGGGGAGTTAAGGCGAGCAAATCTCCACGCCAATACACTCAGTTTTTGAGTTGTTGTGCCCAATTGGCTTGAATTGGAGTAAACATTGAACAATCAATATAGTGGGGTCAATTTTCTCATTTGTGAAGGCATTGGGAGTTGATGCACTTGTCTATAAGGAAAGCAAAGGCCACGGGGCCAATTCTTATTATAAGTTAGAGACCATGTTTCTGATTGTACACATTAATTTATTTTTGTTAAAATATTCCTTTTTAACCCCTAAAGATCCATGGACACCAAAGTGGAGGTTTCCTATTTCGGGCAGCTTAGATGAAGAGGTCAAAAGTAATAATTTTTTATTAAATTTTTACTGGGTGCTTTTTACACCGCAAAGTGCATGTGGTAAAATTTGCATATCCAAATTCCAAATTTACAACCTACATCTAGAATATTGAGGTTTGAAGTCCATTAAGGGTTGTTTAAATTTAGTCTTTGTTTGAAATTCTTTTTTGGAAATATGTTCATGAACAATTTAGTACTTGAGTTCCAAAGTGACCCAAGTCAAAATGTTTGTCAATTTCACAAGGATAGCCTTGAGAGATTACAAAAACAATCTTCACAATTTCTAGTAATTTCCGAATTAACTCTTCCTTCAATTGATTGTTTTGAAAATATAATATTTTAAAGAGGCATCTCTTCTTCATTTAGAGTATCTACTGGATAAAATCACTTGTGGATAGGATTTATGGTTTATGGTTTAGGATGTATAAATAACTCTTTAGGCCTCTATGGTATAGGGTATAGGGTTTACGGTTTAGGGTCTTGGGATTTTAGGATAGATTTCATTTTAATTCTAATTTTGGTGTTGCAAAGCTTTGCAAACACCATTGTGTGTGGAAGGGAAATATTGGACTTGTGTATGTATGGTGTAGTTCTAAGTTATATTTTAAATGGATAACAATTGCAGTACTGTACATTGCATAGTTAATATGTGCAAAATAATCTATTTTGTATTTATCATTTTTGATGAAGATGTTATTGACATGGAATAAATCACACATTTATTGCAAAGAATATACTGGTACAATACTGAACATTCAACATTCAACATTCAACATAGGATTTAGGATTATAGATTCTTCAATCTCATAGCCTATTTTTTCACCAAATGACGCTGTTCCAAAATAAGTGTCCTATATTAAAATGAGGATACTCCAATTGACATTTTCAACCATGCAATATTGGAATAGAGTTACTGTTGTAGGTCATGTGGTTCAAAGTTTGATTCATAAAGCCAATGGTCAATTAATTTACAAAAGGAAAATAGAGAAGAAAGATATTGATTCGATCCAAATGAATGCCTTATGTATGAAACATCTATGAATTCGTGAAGATTTACACTTTAAAGAGTCCACTCAAAATGAATATGAACATAAAATTTAGAGTTAAGATGTATTCGTTAAAAATGGATATGATCTCAAAATTTAAAGTGAAGATGTATCTGTGAATAAAGAATATATAGCATTTCAGAAATCAACATAGGATTCCTTTTTTCATTGTGTAATAATCACAGAGAATCAAATAACCAAAATCTTTGCGGAATAAAAAAGGATCCTATGCAATTTAGTAAGATTTCTCTAGTATATATATTTTATTTTATTTTAAAAAAACCAAAATATGAAAATTTTTTTAAAAAAAAACCGCAGCGGCCGCCGAGATCGGTCGGCCGCCTTGGTCGACCGGCATCGGTCGGCAGACATCAAGAGGCCAAGATCGGCCGGCCACATCGGTCGGCCGATCATGGCCGCTCGGCGGCGACTGGTCGGCAGCGACCGGCCGGCGCGAACGACCGGCCACGATCGGCCGGCCACGATCCGTGGGCCGGACCGGCCGGCCAGCATCGATCGCGGCTGTGATTGGCCGAGCGACTGGTCTCTAGGGTTGGAAAAGGGGGGGGGGATAAAAGGCCTTTGGGGCCTCATTTCCCCTCACTTCTTTTCGTATTCATCCACCTCACGTGGGCTGCAATCGTGGGCATTAGCTTCTCGTGTGCTGCATTGGTGGTCGTGGGGGGAAGTCAGCGTGATACTTGCGGCTGCTGCATCGAATTTTTGCATACTTGGGATATCTTCGGGGTATTTTAAATACTCCCTATTCTTCATGGCGACGGATATCGATAACACGAACATGGAGGCTGATTCTGAACAGACCTTGAGGTCACCTGCGACAGAAAACACAAACGCAGGATTGGTGGGGACTGAGTTGGTTTTACATGAGACACCGTCAAAGAGAGTGAAACCAAAAGGAGCGAGACATGAGTTGCACTACGACATCTTGGATAATGAGGCCATCAAAGCTGAGAGCGGTTGGGCCAATGAAACGGAGGAATACTGGAGAATGGCGACGTGCAAGAAATATGTGAAGATGTATCACATTGGGAAACTTTGGCCTCGAGAATGTCACAAAGTGAATACCAATAATTTTACTTGCAACCCACAAACATGCAAGGATGATCACTTCCTTCATCGTACTGAAGAAGTTTGGGTGGCATTGTTTGGAACTCGTCCCAATAGCAAAGGTTACTTTTCCTATACGCTTTTGAGCATGGTGTATGATGAGCTCATATTGAAGCGCAAGGTGAACTGGAGCACATTCACGGCGAGTAGTGCATATCCTCTTCGAATCGGGAGAAATCAGAAGGATATCCCAGATATTTTTGATCCAGAATCAAACTCTACAAAGGCCTTATTGCAGCACTTGAGGAGGAAAACTCATGAGACAGCGATGAAGGATTCTCCTCCAACAACTACGACAAACTAGGAGGATGGAAGGAATATGGTTGCCACGGATGCCCCAATCGTAGAACCGACTATAACTGATAGGCTCGAAGGTGCAAACGTAGTTGAAGAACCTCATGTAACCTCGGTACCACCATCAGAGGAGGCAGGGCCAAGTGAACCACGGGAAACCAGAGCACCAGCTGATGCCATGGATGACATGAATCTTGATTCGGGTGTGGCGCCAAATTTCGAGGAGTATCTGCATAAGGTACTAAAGGATAACAAATTGGATGAGTAGATGAAAAAAGCAGAAAGATTGGCAAATTGGTGCAATGAGGTAGATAAAGAGCAAGGTTTGCCAGGGAATGATTGGGAAATTACTTCGGCTGAAAAGATAGGTGCTCTAGGGATCAACTTGAAGACAGGGTCAGAAATACTTGCGGATATGGCTTCTTGTTTTGTGCACTTGGCTCACACTTTTGCAGGTTTCATGCCCAACGTCATACTAGTTGCCATAAATTTTGAGGCAGTCGTAGATCGGTTTCAGCCTCTACTGACGGGCCAAGTGAAAGATCATCAGATCATTATCAAAATGTACAAACAACACCAAATTACGCAACGTCTCCTTGAGGAGTTTTACAGGGAATTGCGTTTGTTTGGCCAAGGTCCTGCTAGCGAGTATGTGGCAAAGTACCAAGAAGCAATGCGCCAAAGGGATGCATTAGAAGACTTAGAAGATAATGACAACTTTGTTCCATCACAGAATGACACTCAGGGGGCTTCATGTAGTCATGTTGTTCCAGAATGTGATGCGGGTGGTAAAGACGATGGTAAAGAGGATGGTGAAAAGGATGGTAATAAAGATAAGGGGAAGACCATTATCGGGACTTCTGATAGTCTATTTCTTTCACAAATTGATGCGGGTGGTAAAGAGGATGGTGAAGAAGATAATGGACAAGCCTATATCAGGGGTTTTTAGAGAGGTTGGTGAAGAGGATGGTAAAGAAGAGAAGGGAAAAACCATTATCGAAATAGACGATGATGACAATGATGAAATTCCGGGGGAATTGAAGTTAATATCACAAAAGGAGAGAGATGATGCACAGGTTGAGCGACAACGAGCATGGGCGATGAAGTTTGCGGCAACGAAGAAGGAGAGAGATGTTACATTTGCAAAATTGGAGGAGGAAGCAAAAGCATGCTCAATCAAGTTGGAGGCTACAAGCAAAGAGAGAGATGAGGCAGTCGCTGAATTGGAAGCATTATAAAAAACCTTCAAAACGGTAATTTTTACAGAGGCAACAATCCAACTACGCATACTACCATGGTTGGGATGGGTTCATCGACTTCAAGATAGGAGGAGCTTGGTTTCGAGGGCAAAAGAAGATCTGAAATCGATTGTATCTACATCAAAAGAATCACGTGAAGTTGTAGATGCTTCATTGGAGAAGTTCTGTACGAACATATCGAAAAAACGATATGACCTTGTAGAGGTCACTTTTTGGGGGGATATTGAAGAGATAATGGAGCGTACAAACTACTCTAAGATGGGACGAAACAATGATGTTGATTGGACTATGGAGATAGAGGAAGGATGGGCGCCTTATAGTAGATTCTCATCGCACCTACAAGAGTCAGCTCGCATTGTAATCAACACATGCGACCCTCCTCCCGCAATACTTAAAGACAAATGTGCGGTGTGCCTACATCATTTTGGTTCAGAGGGCGCATACACGTTGGGCCAATGTGGCCATAACTTCCATGTTACTTGCATATGCCGATATGCAATGACAAAATCGGTATGTCCGGTATGTTGCTCCCCATTTAGCACAAGATTCTACGAGATGATGGGCATACGAGATCTTATGCCATCAGGGCACGAATTCAACCGTTGGAATCTTCCACTAGATCAATACCCAAAGAAATTTCTAAACTACTCTGATTGGGGAAATGCACTTAACTGGAGTACGTCCGAATCAAAACACCAACTAGCCATTCAATTTGGTGGGGAGCATGATCAATTATTTTCGATGACACAAGATTACGAAATAGAGATAAGGGCGAGGAATATTGAAGGTGATGAGCAACGAGAGTTGTTTTGTCGTAATTTTGGAGGGCATTGGAGCGTCGAACACAACCGCTTCTTTCGATTTCTTCCAAAGAGAGTGGAAAAGGGAGAAGATGGTTCGTGGCACGAAATAACCGATTCAACCAGCTTTGGTGAGGAGTACAAGAAGTACGATCATACTCAAACTGGAAGAGCTGTGGTACTTGCGAAATTGGAGGAGGCCGCAATATACCGGACTTCGATACCGGAAAATTCTTTTGAAGATGTGGAGGTCTCTTACTGGGATGCGGTGAAGAAGTTTGATGTGCGTATCGATGACGCCATTTCATTTTGGAGAGAATGTCTTTTAAACCCAAAAGACACACAACTTCTATTATTGGATGAGTTCGAAGGTGTTGTACAGGATGTCGTTGCAAAGATTGAGAAGGCCATGGAAATCTTACGTAACAAACAAGTGGATCCTAGCAAAAAGCGGAAGAGGCAATCGGGCGAACAAGGGGAGGATAGTTGGCAGGCGGAGATGAGAGGCGAAATCGCAGCCGTGGATCGAGAGTATGAAGAGGGCGGTCGAATCGCCCGTCCAAATTAAAGACAGCGTACTCGTAGTGTAGCTGAGATTGGCCAATCGGATGGATCTTCAGTTTGAAGTTAGAACGGATGTTGGACCTTAAGTTGCACGTATATAACTATATATATATATATATATATATGTTTTTTCTAGGTTGTATGGCTGTTGTTTTAAAAATGATGAAAATGCCACCATTGATCCATGGGGCCTTATTTTTGAAGTAAAGGTTACAATCTTTTTGATTTAATGTGCATTTCTTCTCTATGCTTGAGAGTGAAGACTATCGTATTACAAGTATGTAAAAATATATGTAACATTTTTCAACACATTAAATGTAGTCATGTAGACAATAGAGTCTCCAAATGCATTTGGAGTATTACAATAAACTATAGCTACAATTTCTATAATAAGTAAAAGTCCTATGAACCTATACTATACAAAGATGCCAAATTCAACTACTCATCAGGACCAGAGGATTGCTCATAATCGCTATCTCCCTTCACTTCAGCTCCACTAGACCCCGTAAGATCATGTTCATAATCGCTTGGAACCTCCTCTTTGATCTTGGGTTTATTCTCTGGACATTGTATATTCCCATACTTATGCCAAGTATCAAATTCGGGGAGATTAACAGGGATCTTCGGTTTTTTAGGCGGAACAATTGGAACCGTTGTAGATTTTTGTTTATGTGACTTGGAAGTGCCAAGCATGTGCTGTAACCCCGTGGCAGTACGAGGAACATTGGCATTTTTTAAATACCTGCCCAACGGTACATCAGAGTCACTAGAGATACTCCCATAATTGGCTCTTGAAAGGGATACTAAACCCTTAGAGGATTTCTCCAAGGTTGTCGTAACCCTTGCAGTAGAGGGTTGAAATAAAGCGCGGGGAGTAGCACATTGATCAAATACTTGATCTTTACTACCGGATGCGATATTCTCCGCGACCGGATAAGAGCTTATAGTGCCCGCAGTAGTATTGCACGCAGTGGTCTTCACATCTATCGCCTCCTTTTCCAACCGTAAATTACTAGCGATAAGAGGTAGGACGTTATTCGATTTGTCCATGACGCCTTGTGTCATTAACCGTGCTAACGGCTGCTCATCATCTAGATCATCCGCCGAAACACCATGAGCGGTGAAATCACCATTAGCATCCTGAACATTTGGAGCATCTTCATCATTTGAAGCGGGGAAGAAAGTCATATCATCGTCTTTATCACCAAATTCAAAAACATCATTGTCATCAGACTCTGATTCGTCCTCGACAGCTTCCTCATCGTTCTCATGTACTTGGTCTTCCTCTAAATCCAAGTTCTCTCTATACTACTGCCCATCATCACTCAACTTATCATTCGCGAGCAATTTCGAGTTGGAATATATGTAAACCAAGTCATCAGCTCTGCCCGGTAGTAACCGATTCCGTTTCTTGTCGTGAACATAAGAGTAGCTACTCCAGTTGCGTTCGCAAGCCGACGAGGACACGGTCTGTGCTAGTATTCGCTTTGCAATTGGAGAGAGGAGCTTAGCACAAGCACCTTCAAACTCCCACCATGCATGTGGAGCTAGTTTTTGAGTATTAGGCTCCAGCATGTCATGCAATGGTGGACCCCTTACTCGAAACGCAAGAAATTCACTCACCACGTATGCGTAATCCTCCGCGGGACATAATTTTTGTAAAACACGCTTGCAAGCTATTGTAAGATAGGGATCGTCAGCTAACTCTTGGTCATGTAGTAAATAAGGATTTGAAAGTGCAGCCGTGCCATGTAAATCCGTTGTTATGAGCCGTTTCCGATGGTAAAACTCCTCTTTTGCGGTGGCCACCTCAAGTGGTTCTAATGAGATTGGCAGTGCGTGCAAATTATCGACATGTCTCTCAAGATCACGCATGATATGCCAAGCCTTGCCCGTACTAGGAGCCTTGCCGTCAAATTCTCTCAGAGCGTACACTACGGGGGCAACCATATCCCGTAATCTTTTGCATTGCTCCCAAAAGTCATCGCTCAACACCACCTTCTTGACCTTACGGGAGAATATAAGTTTATCTCTAGCAGATACCGTCTTCTTCAAGGCATAGGGTCGACAACAACTTGCTCCAATGATTCCTTGACCTCCAACAAGCGATCTATCATTATGAATTGACTAGCAAATCTTGTTTTCCCATGCATCAGTAGGCTGAATTTTGCCTCGTGTTTATGAAACACAGCTAGGGGCATTTGTCGCCTCTTGATAAACTTGACCATTCTCTTCGCCATGACCAAAGTATTCGCCATCCATCCAGCCTTTCCCCAATCCTTCAACAACAAGTCCATTGCATGTGTTGCACACCCTTGCATGAAAATGTGCGGATATTTCTCAAGGACTATTCTTGAGGCATTGAGCATTACAGAAGCATTGTTTGTGCATACTTGAACAATGTTCTTTAATCCAACTTGTTCTATGTACTTCAACATGAGAGTTGACATGTACACCGCTGTTTTTTCTATGCCAGTAGTATCCACAGCACCAAGAAAAAGCTCTCCAGCTTGAGTCACGAGCATTGCCTTCACCAAAGGGCGACTAGTCACAGATGACCATCCATCCATAGTCAAAGTTCCTCCAAACTTCCGAAGGCTCTCCGAGAGTCTACTATCTAGTTTCTTTTGTAAGTCCGTGTTTACTTCTCCTAACAACCTTGTCCAAATGTCATGGTAAGATGGTGGAGCATAGGATTTTTGAAATCTAGCAGTCTTCATCACGGCAACTTTGAACGCATCATTCCGGGCTACTGAAAATGGTATATTTGCTTCGTAGAGAAATTTCGCCCAGAGTTTATCCAACTTCCCCCTATCCGCTTCAGCAAAAGCAGCTTCAATTGAAGATTGCTTGGTTTGCTTCATAGATCCAAACATCGGGCGAGTATCCTTAATTTCCCTCATAAGCATGGAAGAAGCAGAGGTTGACCCAACCAAAAGATCTGTTGAATTCATGGGGGTGCCTAGCGAGGACCCTACACAAGAGTCACTCCTAGGGGTTTTTGGAATGTCATGTTTTGAAGCACCTGGAACATCCGTGGATGGAGTGAGAGAACAGTCACGAAGAAATCCGTCCAATTCTCCGTTATATGGAGGGAACTCCCCACCACATCTTAAAAATAATTGCCCAATTTTCCTAGGCAGCTTTGGGCAAAGGGCAAAACTCGAATCCCTATGTCCAGGAATCTTCTCGTACCCATAATGACTCAGATTCTGACTCTTCTTCTTAGAAACTATTACATGACATAGTGAGCACTGTATGAAGGACCCAGACGCTTTGCCTTCCTTCTCGATGTCTCTAAACCAAGGCTCATATGGAGCAGGGCCCATTTTGATAAATAGGACGCCTCAAAGTCATAAACAGTGGTGAAACCGTGACGGGGAAAATAATGGCAAGAGTTCCTTACGGAAATCCTCACTTCCGAACTCAATACCTACCAAGCAATGTACACATAAAATGAATTATGCAGCTCAAAGCCCTTGGAAGGTGTTCAAAATTCGGAAGTGAAATGAGACTCAATGTCTCTTCTCTTATATACCATCCAACTCTGAATATGACCGTTGCAATTTGAAATTGAAATGCTCCTAAACCGTTGGATGCTCAAAGGGGCCATCTGGCCATAGGCGGTCGCCGGATGCGAGTGCCGGTCGCAGCGGCCGACGGCCGGTCGCCGAGGCCGACGGCCGATCGACGAGGCCGACGGCCGGTCGCCCGGGCCGATGGCCGGTCACCCGGGACCGACGGCCGAACCGAAGGCCGGACCGGTGGTCCGACGGCCGGTCGCCCTCACCGACGGCCGGCCTGCCGACCGGTCGGTCGGGCCGACGGCGAGCTCGGGGACCGGTCGACGGGGTGGTTCGACCAATGAACGCACCTCGATGGTCATTTACCCTTAGTAAAAAGACCAGAATCTCTAAGTCACGGACGGTACCCGGACCCCTGCTGGACGTCTGATGGACGTCCGGACGCTGTGACATCCCTGGTCCACACACACATAAGGTGTGGTTGTACCTCAAAACATTCAAATCAACCCTCAATGCACGCAAATGAGTACTTGTGCACTCCTTACACTAGATCAACCCTAAAACTATGTCAAAAAAACTTGTAGATCCACAAATCACTCAAACTTAAGTTAAGGAGTCTCACAACACCTTCTTTTGCACCTCAAATGCTAAAATCAGCCCTTTGTGTACACATATGCACCCCAAATGCTAGATTCAGCCCTCATATCTCTAAGTGCACTCAAGTAAAGATCACAACAAATACTCTTAAGCTCAAACACTTCAAAAATGGATTTAAGAGCCTTCAATGCAAATCAGCACCTACAAAGTGCAAGGAGGACTCAAACAACAAGAATGCAATTTTACAAGCCTCCAATGCGTTTGAGTCACCTCCAACACCTCCAACACCTCCAAATTGCTCCTTTTGCCTCCAAATGCTCCAAATCACCTCCAAACACCTCCGAATGATTGCAAACACCTCCAAATGACTCCAAGTGCACTTTCAAATCTCCAAAAGACTCCAAGTAGTGCAAATGAGCCCTACATGTGCATGCAACACCTCCTTGAGAAGATTTAGCACCTTTCAACCATTTCAATGAACTGAATTCTTAAGTTTACTCTTGCTATACTTCGGCTTTGTAGTTTATTTGCTCAACATAGCAACGAACAATTAGCAAACAATACGAGAGTGGTACTTCTAGAGATACAAACTACACTCTTTTGTGATTGCAAAATCTTCAAGATAATGAAGATGACAATGGGCTCTCTGACAACCATTGAAATGCCAATTTTGGAGCATGCTAACATATGTTTGAAAATAGTAACGCAGAAAATGTAGAAGCATTCAAACATTCAAAACATGAATACAATCAAGCAGAAATAATCTTATTTAACTATCTTCATTCAAGAATGCAAGAAAACAGTTATGCAATCACGAAAATAACTACAAATGATAACTTACTAGGAAAACACAAACTCACTCTCAATGCGCATCGAGCAAGAAAATTTTAACTTGTTGAGGCTGGCAGTCTGTGGCAATCAGCACTTCTGAATTACGGAACCTTGTATCTTAGAGAGTTTATAGACACAAATTTGATAAATTGAAAACCTTCCAACCATATATTTGAAATCCACTACCTTACTAATGTTTAGACACAAATTAGATAGGTTGAAAACCCTACTAGTAATCTTTTTGAGACAGGCAATTTCTTCTATACCAACAGTTGGACCACAAATTAGTGCAATATAAAATCAATCAAGTATACGTGACGAACGAAGAGGCAGTACTCATCTCTAACAAATACGAGGTTATTGCAATGACAAACACAGACTCGTGCACAAACCTGAAATGCTAGTCCTTAATGAATGTTGAAGTCGCAAGCCGCTTCTGGAACCTCGCAACTGCTGTTAGAACCACGTCGCCTTAAAAGGCCAAACTTCTTCCACTCCTTTGACTAGACACAAGGTAAACACCAGAAGAAACTCACACACTCATCGAGAACAAAAAGAACATAAACTAAGTCGAATACACAAAAGCTCAAAATCTTCAAGCACTAACGGAAGCGATAGATGAGAGGAGAGGGAGCGCGATGTGTAAGTTGAAGAGGGGGAGAACAACAAGTTTGCGAGAAATGAGCGACAATGGAGCGATGAAACAACAGTGAGAGTGGAGCGAAAACCAAGGAGCGAGAATAGGAGAGTCTAAGAGAGGGAGGGAAATGACGGCGGTGGTAGAGTCATGCTGACTCCAATCATCACGAGTACGGGGGTTGGTTATAATCATGAGCATGCCTATGGTCATCGACATGGCCATGTACACATACATGGCCATATAGATGACCATGCGCATGCATACCATCATGACTATGGCAATCTTATTTTCAAAGTTTTGGTTTTTTTAGGAAAATATTGTCTGTACGTTTAGTTCTCTTAATAGGATTTCCTAAGATTTGAAGGTGGTTTCATTCACATTTCTTAATCATCTTTCTCTTAGCAAGTCCAGAATTCTAAGTCAAACATGCTAGGTTTAGTATGTAGTCTAATAACATTAGTTTTGTACTTAGTCTTGAACTTGTTTTTCAAACTAAGTTTATCTACAATATCTAGTAATCTATTTTAAGTATGAGAACTTTACGATGCAGTTCCAATCACATTTTTTTTCACCAAGTTTATTTTTAGAGATTAATATAAGGAGTTAAATTAGTTGAGTTTATTAGTTATTGAACTTACTTTTAGATTTTGGGATTCCAAGACATGTGGCATGTTCACCATTGCACTGTAATTATGTGAAATCAACAATATTTTTTCAATCATATTTCTTTACATAAGTATTACTTTAGAATTCAAGTGTAAAGGTTTTAGTTTCCAACTACTGTCCATGGTAATGTTCGTGAGAAATTCTCACTTTTCGAAGCCTTCTATTTGAGATAAGATATTATTCACCTCAAATATGTTAGTTACTGTAGAGTTTTCTTTTTTATTTATGATTCTTTTTGGGTTGATTGTAATTTATAAAATAGTTTATTGCCATTCTTCCACCAACTTTATAAATATTAGATTTTATCGTACGAATGTATACAAAACCAATACTACTACAAGTATATAATAATACTAGTAACAAGTAAATACTACATATTACTAATGCCATGTAATCCCATTATATTTTTACATAGAATTAAGATGTAAATCTTTTTGATTTGTTACGATAACTAAATATTCACTATGTTATAAATAATGTCAGTACAATACATCAACATAAGCATATATCATACATATAAATAGAAGCATAAGCATAAATACATATATCAATAATAAATCAACATATTTTCTAATATTAATATGAATATAGGTCAAAATTTAATTATAATTTAGAACGTTATTATTGTAATAACATACTTATAGATATTTATGATTGGAATTTTATTACTATTTATTACTAATGACTAATTATATACGTGTATTATTAAAAATAACTTACTTATTATAAGTTCAACTACTAATATTAAATTAAATGCACATGTCACATTCAAATGAACATTTCAATTTATTCTAACCAATTGTATATAATAATAAATAAACTTACCAAGAGATACAATCCTGCTTACTTAGATTACTGAACATATTGTTTCAAGGCTAAAAAGGGTACATTCATGTCACTTATTATTGTAAGGATCTCTTTAGCATGGAAGGATTAATTCCATTTTGAGTTCTGTATTTCAATTCCTTTACATAAGCTGACATGTCGTTGCCCAGTTGTATTGGTATATGCTTCCACTTAAGCTATTTTCAGTCTTTCCACTGAACTTGATAGATAAGTTAAGACCTTTTCTCCTGGCACTTGTCTCGACGCTTAAAACCTAGCCGATATGATAAAAAATGGGGACTTGCACTCGCAAGATGAACAAAAGCCTAAAATTGTCATTGATAGTTAACATATAAAGTAGGGTGTTTGCAAAACTTTAGAAGTTGTCGCTGATGTTTAGCATTTAGAGTTTAGGGTTTAGGGTTTAGGGTTTATATTGTCTTATTTGATAAAACTTGGCAGCTAGACACATTGAATAGTTTGAAAGAAAATCCTACAGTTGGAATTTTAAGACCAAATCTAAAATAAATAAACTTTAATTTTAAGAGTTTCACAACAATTTTGAAAAAGATTGTCTATAGTCACTATAGACCATGTTCTTTTACAAATTAAAGATTATTCCCTAAATGTACCAATCTATTTTTACACAGAAAGACATGTTTAAAAAAATGTCACAAATAAAAATTATCGTAACTAATTAAGGTCTTAAACAGAGCAACTCTTACTACGCTTTTTGGAAGTCATGTGGGTCAAAGTTTCAATCATGAAGTCTTATAGTTGCTGAATCATATCGTATTACTATTCCAAAGGAGTTACAAAATTTTATCATTTTCACTTTAGAGTGGAATTTCTATGAATAATCCATTTGCAATTAAGTCATAGGCCCACCATGCAAAAACATGGTTGGCACCATGACCTCTAGAAGTGTAATTGTAGGAGGCACTACAAGCCTTGTCTTGGTGGTTGGGGCTCATGGCTCCCATCGAGGAGGTTGTGGATTCTACTCGCCATGTCGGCGTGGTGCTCACCACTATAGTCAACCCAACTATTGTAAAGGGTCCTTAGACCTTGTTGTATAGGTACCTCAAAGCCCCTTGAGAGAATACTATGACAAATATCTTCAAGGCACTAGTAACTAGCTAGAAACTAGCATAGTTATAGTGTCTACCCTTAAGAGGGGGAAATACTATTGTTTTAATGTCCTCTTGTTTGGTGGCCATTGAGATATTAGCATTACGAAGGGACACTTCATTCACATCGGTTCCTTAGGAAGGGACCGGAGTTCTATCTATCTTCTATCTATCTCTCAATCTATCTATCTCTTTGTCTATCTCTCTGTCTATTTATCTCTATGTCTATCAATCTATTTGTAATTGTAAAACAAGAAAACGAGTACATGAAGATGCTTCATATTTAAAAAAGTACACATGCTTACGCACAACAAAGAAAAGCCTTAGTAGGTTCTAAAGAGGCACACAAATACATGCTTTCAGTAAATACCAGGAGTCATAATACAAGAGCCACCCATTGAAAACAATGTTAACGTATGCATCATCCGATATAACATGTTGACAAAGGAATACTTACATAAGAAGACTTAACAACACTAACTATGCTCTACAGCAAGTACACGTGATAGGTGATGACTTTTTCTACTCAAATGTCACTATATCAGTAATTGGTATATGAACACTGCTCTTGTCTGTCTCATTAATAGAGTGCGAACAAATCTCACAAACTAGAAAGTTGTTCACCTTCATCTCAAGTACACCTCTAAACAAATGAAATCAATAAACTATCATTGACTAGTGGAGAATGGTAGAAAATTAATGTCTGTAGTGATTTGACTTCAGTGACATAAGAGTGTTTGTTTCAATTGTGTGTCTAACAACTCAATTTTTTTTGTCATATACATCACTTTCCTTAAAGTTTTACTAATCTAGTAGGCTATGGTTTAGCTTAATACACCACAAAAAAATCTAGTGATAATTGACAAATATAATAATACATTTTGATGTTTTAGGACCACAATTGAACATGCTCTCATGAGTTACTACAAACGTCACTTTTTATTGAATTTTTCACTAGTGATTGCAAATCCAATACCAAAAGCATTCAAATCAAGAATATTTAATCCAAACGTTATTAGAATTCAAATTAAGATTATTTCGATGCAAAAGAAAATCATTAAAAACTATTTTAAATTCATAATTTGCTTGTAATGGTAAAACATGCCTTATGTTGGAAAAACAAAAGTTGTCTTGAATGCAAACAATTTTGGATAGAAGGTATATTTTCTAAAGCATTAAAGCACTGGTATATTAAAAACTTTCAAGTATTTGAGCAAGAAAGCTTTTTATTGGGTTTATTACATAATCATGATAGTAATATGAACTAGATTTTATTTGTTGGTTTTAGATTTGCAATGAGATTTCTATAATGTGAAATCTGACAATGTGGATGATTTTTGAAGAGCTTTGTGTCCTTTATCAAGATTTCGGTTAGAACTTTCTTCTTTGAGATGGGTTCCAATAAGAGTCTAGCTAAGTGATAGAAACCTTGACAACATTCAAAGATGTTTTGAAGATAACGCATAGATTTGATTGGAAAGGATTTCTTTTTCGACTATTTTTCTGTCGTAAATATTCCGGTAGTTTTCACTATTGCAAGGCTAGTATATGAGCAAAGAAGTTCTTTAGATGAGGTTTTTGGTATAAGGGTACTAATGGATAATTTTGAGAAGCTATATCTCTTTCATCCACTATTAGATTTTAACTTTCTTTTTGAGATAGTTTCTATCTAGTGCCTTGTTTTAACGATAGATCCATGACAATATAAAAAAAAAATATTGATGTAAGGTATTAATTTGAGTACAAAGAGTCTGGTTTTGAACTATTTTTTCTTTATATCAAATGAAGTTGTTTCACCACTGCAAGGATGTTATTGAAGTAAGAATTTTTCTTGATGAACTCTTTGTAGATTGGAGGTATTAAGATGAAGGCCCATGACATCAGTTTGCCACGTTGGCAGGGAATTTCGGTCCAACGAGGTAAAAACGTGTCAAAGATATTAGTAGGTGGAGTAAAATGATGACCTGATGTTAAAAAAGTAGCTTAATGGGCAGCGATTCTCAAGAGTGAAAAAAAAGACATCACACTCTTGAGAAGAGTTTACTTTTTTATTATTAAAAATTAATTTTGTAACATGACAATATGGGAATTATTAATTTCAGGGTGTTCTCACTATTTTGTCATTGGTCCATTTCTTAAATATTATTAAAAATACAATTTTATAATTGAATAAAAATATAAGATGTAATTTTTAATTTATTTAAATAATTCATATTATGATAATAATTTATCAAAATTAAAATATTATTTTTTATCATATAAAATATAAAATAATTAAATAATGATATATAAGTAATAAAATATCAGTAAAATAATATTGGTGACAAAATAGATTTTAAAGTATAAGTAATTTTGCTGATATTTAATCCTCGGCAGTTGTGGCTACTCGTGCTCAGACCATCGCACAGACGGTGGCACCTTCTCCGCCTGTGTCGAGTAGTGGTGGACGTCCGCGCCATGCGGGTTTGCCAGACCACATTGGCCAATCCCGACTACCGCTATCGTTCAGTATTGCGGAGGCGACTACTTCTGGTGTCGTTCCCACTCCGAGCTCAGTCCCTCCGTTTTTTTCCACTCATGGAGATGCCACACACACCTTGGCATATAAGGTGTTGCAGTTGCCACTGTTTGCCGGTGTGGACTTTCTGACATCGGATTTTCATCCATCCGATGTGTTCCACTTGGCGAGTAGTATGTTGGAGGCCAAGGTTCCCATGCCATCGTTAGAGGTGTCAAGGGCAGTGACGGCCCCAGCTACCATGGAGGATTTGGTGACGATGTGGGCCAAGTTGGCGGCGGAGGCTATTTCTGCGTTTGAGGCCAATGCCACTTTCTCACCTATGGAATAATCCTCTAGGGATCAGTCATTGATCTCAGGGGTGGCTTATTTGTTTGACGTTGCAGCCCGGTCAGCTCGAGAGCGACGTAATGTCCGTCTAGGGGTTATTCTCTTGGTCAATGACGAGGGGGTCATGGTGGTTGGCCGTACGGACGGCAACCCCACCCGAGCTACCCCCTTACGCGTTATGTTGGATTCTGGAGCTCAGCCATTGATGATTGGCAAGCAGATAGCCTTGGATTTGGGTCTAGGTGCTTCGGACCTCGAGCCTTGCCCATTTACGATTGCTACATCGGTTGGGGGCACGGAGAAGGCCATGGGGTACACTCAAAACACGTGGATATACATGAAAAAATTAATTAACGACGCTTTATCTACATGGCAATGCAAATTCCACGTCAAACGACATAACGAGTCATACAGGATGTCTAACTTACTATGACTATAGTCACGCATAAATGTCTAACAGGATGTCTAACTTACTATGACTATAGTCACGCATAAATCTTGCCGTAGACATTGACTTAGATGTCTATAAAGATGTTCATAAAGATGTCAAGCACGACATCCTACTGCTCGTCTTGCATTTCACCATTGGTGTGTAAATTTGTTGTTGTTGTGACATAGAACATCTATAATTACATCAAAGCAAACGTCCTCAACGAACAAACCTTGAACAAATTTTGTTGCCTTTCAGCACTTAGAGATAGAGAATGAAAATCATGGGGTCTACAAATATATAAAGAACTTACATCATGAATTTTGGAAACGTGGATCAAATTCTTATAGTCGATAGTATAAAGTAAATCAAGTATTGTACTCAAAATGAAGATTCATATATAGCAATCTAGCACACTGCATAGGTTTGTACCTTAATATTTCGTCTTATACAAAATAGGAAGTGCGCAAAGTAACGTCCTCATATACAACTATTATCCACTTGTACAATCAATTTTATATGTGATTTTAGTTTCCAATTTACGTCAGTGTACACTGCACTTTAGAACATGAATGTGCGTAGAGTGCACAAAAACATCGCAATATTCTAGTCTCTCTAATACTTCTTATGTTCAAATAGAAGTTATTTATACAAAGAAAAAAAAAAACATTTTTATTTCATTTCAAACTCCAAACTTTGTTGTTCGATACCAGCTATTAGAATCTTCTGGTCACTTCTCATGATACTTAACTTCTGTCGACGTGATCTATGGAAGAACTTCTTCACCGACTGATGTCTCGTGCGATGTCTACGCAGATGTCAAAAGAAATGTCTAGACGTCAAAAATGGCAATACAAATAAATAATAAGCAACCCTAATCCATGTGTTCAACATACTTAGCGTCCGTTGCGCATACTCTCAACCAGCTAAGGCAAGTGTGATAAGCTACGACCCTCACTTTTCACGTAGCCACAATACTCAATACCCCTACCCTAGTGCATACCATAGCTTTTTTTAAACATGGAGGGAACAAGAGGCTTGCATGTGCGTTATAAACATGGTGGATGTAGTATCTCGCAGTTCAAGGGAAGCAAGGAAGCAAGTCAAATCCTAAGTAGGTGGTTGAGAAGGTACATGAAGAAAAGCAATGAAACAAGTCAAAACAAGGAGGCGGCAATGGTGAAGTATGAAGAAACTGGAACTATAAGGTTTAGTTGTCAATTCGTCCACATTCGATATGCACCTCCACTTTCTTTTGTAGAATTGAAGTTGGAGTAGGACAATTATGGGCAAAAGGGCCGGAAAGTTTGCAAGAAGCGAGGAGGCAAGAATTTTTGCACCTGAAACGTCTCCGCAGAGCTGCCTCGTCGATTGAGGGTTTAGGGAGCCGTCGTGCCGAATTAGGGTTTAGAGAGACGTCGCGTCAATTTAGGGTTTAGGGTTTGCGTGTCAACAAGAATGTCTTACAAGATGTCTATGATGATGTCTGGAAGGGTGACTCAGAGGATGTCTATGAAAATGTCTGAAGCAATGTCTAACTGTGACGGGTGAATATTGATTTGTAGTTTGAAACGTGAGGGGGGACGGCTTGGAGGAGGAAGTGGACGCAACATGGGTTACTATAAAGGTGAACAAGGCGTTAACAAACCAACGCTATGCACTGAACGAGCGCGATGGTGAGGTTGGTAAGCATCTTTGAAGTTATAGGGTAATCTTAAGACACTTATGCAATAGTTATCTTTGATGTATGTGTTGGTGTATTTGACTGCCTTCCTATAATTACTTTTCTGCAGTATTGTTGGCTTAACCGCCCATTGTACAAATCAGAGATCAACGAAGAGATAGAGGTGTTGTACAATGAAATAGAAGAGCACCAAAACAACGATGAGGACAAAGAAGACGTGCAGGATGTTGAGAACAAGCTGCAAGTGCTCGAGCTGAAGATCAGGATTGCAGCTGTGCGAGCAGTGAGCAGAAACCGATGAGCAGTGAGCAGACTTTTCTGCTCATTGAGCAGATTTTTAATGACTATTTTAACATTTGGAAGTCATAAAAGTGTATCCAAATTTTGAAAAAAAAGATAAAGAAGTGGTGTGCAATTCCGTGGAATGTCCTAAACCCGTGGTAATGGAGGTCAATATCATCTTGATAATAGAGTGTTGCATACAGAAATATAGTACCTCGTGGCACCGGCTAGTAGTTCAGGTCATTTGGAAATTGTAATGGAGGGACCAAATTAGGGCTGACGTCATCAATCAGTCGAGATTTTTAGTTTAGAGCAAAGGGGTTGCGAGGCGTGCTCTCTTGTATTGGCCACGCTGCCGGAGGTGTATCTCCGACATTGTGTGCTAGTGCTACTTTGTGCCATCAATACGCTGGCCGAGGGCATATTTTCTTGGAGAGTACACCAGACTGAAATATGAACACGGAGACAATCAAGTGTTTGTTTTGCCGTGTTTAGCACCTGGTATCTAGTGTTGGATGTGGTAGAATGTAACGATGATCAAGAACAATGAGGGCATGGGTTGTAGTGTAAGATTGGGAATGTGTGAACTTTATGTGGAGTTCAGGGATGAGGCGATTTGGACAAAGGTAAGTCAAATATTCTGCTCATTTGTGAATGTTCATTTGAGTTCCGAGTTTGTTTACTTGGAATTTTGTCCGGTGGACAGGTCCGCAATGGATGCAAGTTATGGAGCCCGTATCGTGGGCTTACAACAAGTCGGCTTATTCCATGTAAGCTATCGCACGTAGATAGAAATAGCTTAAATGTCGAGAAGATGCATTGTCACCTCACTATCAATTGAAATCTGATATAGTATTGTTTGGGGGAGAGTAATCTAAAAAATTGTGGTAGAAATCTGATGTACATGCATAAGATGGGAGGATCGATGTAAGGAATTATTTATGGTACTCAAGAATAAATGCTATGCTAAGATAGCCGTCAGCCATATTGCTGTCAGTCGCCCTCGAAGCATGCATCATGGTGACAGCCCTCTCTCCCATGCTCATCTCCGACATGTCAATGACGCACATATGGCGTACCGTAGGCTGGTTAATAGCATGTGCCAGCTTTCAGTTTAATGGAGCGGTTGTCGCGGCTCTCATTATCTGGTCAAGGCTGAAAACTTGACTCTGGATTAGAGTCAACACGATTTGCGGGACTCATAGGTTTGCGTTGTTTATGTTGGGAATCCAGCATTACTAGTTGTGCGCGAATTTGAACTGGACTTCATCACATTCTTCGTGTACTTAGTTGGTCGAAATTTGGGAGAGGTGTGTAGTCGCAAGAACATTTGGTGCTCGACATAGAATCTGTTAGAACTGTAGCGAGCGCAGTAAGGATCTTGTGATGGATGGTCAATTGTCGTCGTAGGTCGTAGAAACTTTTTTCTCGCACTTGAGATACCGGATGGTTAATTGACGATGTGTTTGTAGCACTCCAGTTCACTTAGAAGCTCGGTTTGTGTTTGCAGGTACTTATGCTGACAATGGCGGAGCGGACACTGACATGCACAGCTTGCGGGGAAGAAATAGAAAGTTTGGACGACCTAGATTTTCATGCGGAACTCGACGTTGTAATGTGTGTGGTATGCGTGGCATTTCAGGAGCATCGGATTGAGAGGAGCAACGACGTTCAGAAGCATGTAAGTACGACTTGTGGTTCACGTAAAAAGGTGGTGAGGTTCGAGTTCGATTAATTGTGAGGTGCTCATGATTTGGAATTGGTTATGTGTAGGCAAAGGATGTCGATACGTGCTATTGGTGTGGAAAGACAGACGATCTCATCGTGTGCAGTTGCTGTGAATTATCTTGGTGCGCGACGTGCATCATTCGTAATTATGGTGACGACCTAATCGAAGAAGTAATAGCGGCCGGAGACATCTGCTGGACTTGTTTTGTATGCTTTCCCGAACATATGCATGGCCTCCTAGATGAGGCGGCATTCCAGAAGGGATATATTGCGCTTGAACAAACAGATGGTAGTACGTCATGAAGCTTTGAAAGAAGGTGGTAAAGCTCTGTGAATTGAATGTAGACAATGTGGTTGATGACTCTAAGCAATGAAAATGACTAGTAATGATTGAGTACGGCCTTGTATGAATAAGATGATCTGAATGTTTTGTGGTTTAGGTATTGAGTACGGTTAAAACTTGAATGGAAACTTGTTGGAATGCAATGGGACATGGCGTATTTGAACACAAGAAGCTTGTTTTCACTATGGTGATGATGTTTAAATTACATGTCTAGTGCTGATGTCTAAATTACATCCAGCGCTGCCTCGTTTGACAATGCTAAAATGATACGATTAATGACATCGAGAGCATGCTTTTCAACTTCCTTGTGCAGTGTCTTTCTTGTAGAAATTGAGAGTTTAGACCTTCTTCGCAGCATGGGTAGTAGTGCGCTGTCACACGAAAAAGGTGAGTTTAATAAAACTAGAACTGGATACATTCGGATTCATGAGTCTCAAGCAATGTAGTTATAAGATAAGAAATAACACATAATACTGAATAGTAAACTCAAAAAGAACATGCTCAGGGGGCAGACTCCGAGGCGCTCAAGTCCAAGTAGCGCTTCACCTCCGGATGATATCGAGGCCACCGCGGAACAATATCCGGGGAGGAGTCTGAAGAAACTATGGCGTAAGCCTCTGCTAGGCCTTCTGTGTACGAGGGGAGACTAAAAGATACTGGAGGACTAATTTGAAGCGACGAGAGTCTATCAAAGACACTCACTAAACTGCACAAAAAAGCACACAAGATGATTAGAATAATGAAAGAAGGATTTATCAAATTCAAAATAAAATTAAACAGTTGAGTGGCACTCACAAAATCCATCGCGATGTGCAGCACGGACTGGAGAGTCGTTGTCGCCATCACCTGCGTTTGATGCTATCGGTGTGCTTGGTGGTGGCAGCGCTAGGACGGTGAGTGGTAATAGAACCTCAGTGTAAATCTCGCGGCCCCCCTCGAGAGCGAGAATGTTGCGGTTTAGAGACCGCGTTGCCTGTACAGATGCCCCTGCGGTCAAATAAGAGTCAAAGTTAGTTTCACAGTTCAACTCAATGACTCATTCTAGAAAAGTAAGATGCAATTTACATGAAAAATTGCAACTGATCACTTACCCGTTGAAGCTACGAAGTCCATTACTAAGCCCCGTTCAGGACACATTCCGCAAATCAGAGGCTTGAAGAAAAGCTCTGTGCGCTGTTTTGGACCCCGCCATGGCTTGCCATCTGACTTCTTCCAAAGAATATTGTGCTCGTCGATGGCATTGAAGAGCATGTCTTGCTTGTTCAGGTCAAGGGCAGGTGTGAACGGATTGAGCTTGATGTCGAGCTGGATAGGCTGACGTCGACAAGTAGATGGCAGCGCCCGCACCATAACGATGGCCTTGGAGATATAGGTCTGCACAAAATATAAATTCAGACAATATGATTTAGTACTGACACACAGAAAGCTGTTAAAGATAATAAAGTCAAAATCTCTAAATTACAAACGGAAATGCCAGTAGCTCGGCAAAAGAGCATTAGGGCCGGCATTGGAAAAGGAAGTGCCAACGCCGGCGAGAGAACGGAAGTGCGGGTGTGCCGCTACAAGTGACCCGCCACGATCGTCACACGGAGAGTTTCCCATATGGGGTTTTAGATTTAGAGTGCAAGTGTGAGTGCGAATTTTCAATGACAACTGTCTCGGTCACCAACGTTTCCTCCTCCTGCAAAGATCGTTATTCCAGGTTAAGCATCTCGAAGCAACACTGAAAGCGCATTACTGAAAGCTCATGACAGAAATCGAGAAAGAAATGACAGGAAACCGTAGCACCTGCGCACGCACCGGAAAGCCTGGATTAAGATTGTGACTGTGAGGGTGTGCCGCTACTAGAGACCTGCCACGATCCCACCACGACTCTGCCAGTGCGAGGGTCCCATTGTAGGTGTACCTCCAGCCGGTCGACCTCCAGCCAGTTCGAGTGATAGATTACAAGTGCGAGTGCCAGTGACCCATTGCAGGTGCGAGTAACCTCGTGCGGGTGTGCCGGCACAAGTGACCCGCCACGGACGCCACATCATGAGTTTGCGAGCAAGTGGGTCCCAGTTGGAGTGTCCCAGTGCGAGTGTGCCGCCACAAATGACCTGCAAGGAGTGATCCTCCAGGAGAGTTCCCGTGCTGGTGTGCCAATGCGAGTGTGGCACTGCGAGTGCGGATGTGTCGGCACAGCTCCCTGCAGTCGGAGGGATGGGGTGATCTGCCGGCTTGCAAGGTGGTCTGCCGGCCCCAAGGGGGGGCTGCCGGCCCGAAGGCGGAGCTGCCGCCCCCGGCAGTCAGCAGTCAGAAATACTAAACGGCTCTGTGGGCGTGTGCCGGCCCCTTGCAGCTGTCTGCCGCTTCCGGCGCGCAAGGAGGTTGGTCGTCGCAACGGGGTGAGTGCCGAGACCTTGCTCTCAAAGATTCTCGATGCTGCCATTCGTGCCATTCGGGAGGCCCTCGCAAACCCCAGGACGCCTCCGCCATTTGGCCTGAAGCCACCATCAATTGGGGAGGTCTGGCGAGTTCAAGGTAGAGCTGCCAACCCCGGCACTCGTAGAAATATCGCATCTGCATATCATGTCAACCACACTCCATCGACGGCGAGATCGGCCTCTGCGACGGCGAGATTGGCCTCTGCCTCTACGAGCTTCTTCTGAACGCAAGTCTCGCAGGTCTCATCATCGCAAACAAACTCGCAGGCGACAAGGGACTCCAATTTCTAGGCCAACAGGTGACAATCCGCTCATGGTTGCGTCATTTAACCGCTCACGTTAACACAGCACCCATAGAAGCGACATTCTTCGCCCGTGGTCCGCTCGGTATCGTGTCTGACAAGCAGTGGATGAGTGGCATCGGGAGTTGACATTCTCGGGGCAGGTATCAGAGTCAAGTAGTTCGCCTTCATGTCCAGAACTTCAATGGCGTGCCCACAAATCACTGGACTCGCGGCTCTGCTGAATGCCGTCCAACCCAATTGGAGCACGACCGCCATCGAATCCGCGCTGAAGACGACTACGACTCCACAAGACAGGTCGTGTGCAACCATCACCACCGCAGAGCGCTCCAACACGGCCTCACCATGAGAAATGTGCTCGGGACTGAAGCGCCCGGAGCTGGCGATGAATCCAGGACTGGACTACGTCGGTGTCGGCAGGGCGTCTAACGATCTTTGCTTCGGCGAGATAGAGCCCTAGTGCGCTTGCAAGTGAGTCGCAGAATGAGTGCCGCCACGAGTAACCCATCGCCAGCGTCCCTCCACGAGTGTCCCACGTCCCACCAGGAGTGTCCCATTACGTGTGACCTTGTGCAAGTGTCCCCTTGCGAGTGCCTGTTCGACTGTCCAAGAGCTTGTGCCCCGGGGCCCGGGCTATAACCATCATACCACATAAACAAAAAAACTAACAAATTGAAGAACTTACCGATCGTGCAGGGTTCAATGGGCTGCATAGTGGAAGCGAATTGAGGATGTTCCACTCGAGCGCAATCTTGAGGTTGAAGTTCGATGTAAACGCCTCGATCTTCTTACGCACGGCGTATGAATCCGGGTAAAAGATTACAATCGCCCCGTCGTCATGCAGGTACCTGTACGCAAATTCGGCGATTGTCTTCAGGAACGTCTCTTGATCAGAATTCCAGCGTGGAATCTGGTGCTCGGGATCGGATACACCTGGAACACGCAGTCCATCTGGGTACTCCGCCAACATCAAATCGATGCCAGGCCGACCGACTTCGGGTACGCCTTCAGAATACAAGCGGCGACCTACGGAAACCTGACATGCGTAGATGTCAGGTAACATGAAGACTTCATTTAAATACAAGTAATGGAACATAACAAGGAAGAAGTTGTTTACCTCGGAAAGGAAGCTCTTTGCATCCTCGAACTCCTCAGGGAAGGAGCCCGTCATCTTCTTCAGATCCCACCAACGCACTAACGTGTCGTTGATTATTTTGACACGAGCGCCAGTTGGGGCCCCTATTGGGTGAATGTCAAGCATCATCCCACGAATTGCAAAAGGAAGCATGGAGCTTTCGGCTGCAATCAAGGTGTCGGTGGCGCTTGAAGAAGACTTTCCCGAAACATGACCGAGGCGAGCTTTCTTCTGCAGCGGACCACGTTCATTGTGAGCAGGACTCTTCTCAAAGTAGTCCTCAATGAACATATCGATGTCGACGCGGGGCAAAGCCTGTCTATCGTCTCCAAGAGCAGCGACCTTCGGAATCGCTTGATTATCGTCATCAACCTTCGCATCCAAAGGGGCGGCAGCAGGTGGGGACACCACGGGAAGACGGAGTTTGCGCTTACGCCGACTCGTGGTGGCCTGACTGTCGTCTAGGTTGATGACTGCCTTCAACTTCATGAGCTCGGGCTCAAGCTTGGAAATCAGGTTCTCTTCGACCTCTGGGAACATACCCTTAGGCATGTCCATGTACCAACCACATGGTACATAGTGGTGCTTCTTGTACTCCTTAAGCTGTGCAGCAGTATACATACACTTTTCATCGCTCGTGTTCGTGTAGTTGACGAAGCTCGTAGGAGACTTCGAAATAGCCTTCGCCGGGAGAAGAACGTGCTTCACATACCGGTAAAGCACTCTCGAGGAAGCCTTCTCGAAGTTTGGTTGCTTCTCAGGAGGGTTGTTCTTGTGAACGCCCTTCCCTCCCCCTTCCTTGTTCAGCTCCTTGTCCTTGATTGAGAACTCCCTGAAAAATGCGTTTTCCCATAACGCGATTCGCATCCTCTCGATATACTCGGTTACGGTGTCGATCGGCTCCTCTGCACCCGGTGGGTTGTAATTAATCTCCTGTCTACCCATGTTCATCTCGTCTTCAAAATCCTTTGCAATTGCAATGGATAGCTGCGAAGGGCACATCACAAAAAATGTTAGAGAAAATATGGCAACAACATGAGACCAAACAGAATAGCAAAGTGGTTGGAATCTATACCTGAGACCACCACGTCGCCTTGTTGAGGAAGTTCAAGTAAGTTTGCTCACTGAACCCAATCTTGGGAAAGCGCTGATTCTCGCGAAACTTGGGCGGCTTGTTCCACCGTTCCAACCAAAGGAGCTTCGTGTCGATGTCCATAGTAGAGATCGCGAAATACCACAGTTTCTCTTGAGACATCTCAATCTCCCGGAACGTCTCGTAATGCTCCTTGACGAGTTCGAGGAACTTGGGTGTATTATCGGGGTGGCAGATCGGTAACTGCTTCCTTAACTCGCTCAATAGCGAAGTTTTCTTCTCTTGCACACGCTTGTTGACAACATTGTGTATACTTGCAGCAGTATACTTGCCTGCCTGACAATCACGCCTAAAATCCGAGGCCGCCTTTGCCGCTTCTTGAGCAAACTCCGTCTGCAAAAGCTTTCCAAGTAAGTCGAGAATTCCGCTTATCATCCTTGCCACTCAAATTCAATGATTCATACCTGGTACAAGACGTTGCAAAGTGCACTGGCGGTGAGCTTAAACCATGTAGACTTCGTAAGGTTCTTGAGGTTGGACGCTGCTTCTTCCTCCGCTGTAATTATCCCCTTGAAATACGACACGTCTTGGCGCCCAATCCTCTGAACCCGGTAGAGTTTGTGCACAAGGTTCAACTGAACATGACTGTTCTCGACTCGCTTGCACATGGAACAAATTAGATCAAATTATAAGGATATTGCAAGTATCCTCTTTCATCCAGCTTTCAGCTCAAAGTCAAATACACACGCAAGATAAATAGCTCGTGCAAGTTGGAATACAAAGTATGGTATGTAACTTACCAGTTAATTTCATGGAGCGCAGTCAACGCGGTCATGTTGTCACCTTTGAGGTCAAGCAAGATGCAATCGACCCTGAAATGCCATGATGGATCATGGGATTTCTCTGCATTGATGTATGGCAACCAGACCTCCAACCGATGGTTTCCGTCCCAAACGTGAAACATTTTCCCTGAAAACTTCTGAAGGTCAGGATCGGCTTGCAAGAAATCCTCAAATTCGGCATTTACCTTCACCCAATTAGGGCTCCACGAGGCAATGGTTTCTGGCGTCACGTCCACCGTCTTCACCTTGCCTGGTTCTTTGTTGTCGTTCTCGATTGCAACGTAGAAGATTCCTTGACCTTCCACGTAGCCAACATCACGAAAGTGATCCTGGAGTCTGGCTATGTCGGATTTCATCGCTGGCCTCACAACTGGCAGTCCCAACATTCGACAAAGCGGGATACACATCCGCGATTTGTGAACTGGTTGGAAGCGCAATTGCTGAATTTTAGAGACACTCTTGGTAGCTTCCGAACCGACAAGATTGTTGACCTCCTTATTCACATCGGCCTCCGAGAGCACGTCAGCATCCGCTTGCTCTTCTTCTTCTACTTCAAGAGCAGGGAACTCGTCAGGAGGACATCCTTCATCTGCAACATCTGACTCCTATGGGACGTTGCCGTCAGCATCCTCCAAGGCGTCATCACCAGCTCTGCCTCCATCTGCAAGATTACAACATCAGATTGTAAGAAGAACGTTTAAGCATTTCCCAAAAGCCATTTCAGCGGGACTCCGGAATCAGCGTTCGCCGTGTCGTGAAGGTGATTCTCGATGATGTGTGCTCGGATGCGGGGCTATAGCTGTCGAGGGCCAGGTCCACGAACTCCTTCCAAACTTCACAGCACAATCAAAGCGGGCAATATCAGCACTAATCTTGGAAGGGTAGAGCTAATAACGATAAGCTAACGTAACATGAGCTGCAAATGGAGCAAGAGCTAGCGGATCGTGCCCGTGCGCACCTCATTGATCATAGTGGTTGTCGGCTCCTGTCTCGTCGAGAATCGTGTGGAGAGCATCATGACCTTCCACCAACATGTCACTTGGAATTTTCGTGCATCTGGCTGCAAGATCATCACAAGGGACTGTTATAGAACTTATTGCCATTTCCGCGATAGTCAACATGCTCACCTCATGTACGTACTCACATTCACATACACAAGCACAAACTTTGGAAGCGAGGGCCAAGACAATAGCTATTCTTGACGCACCTGGATACCATGATCAATGCAGAACAGCTCCCTGCAGGCGATGCCTACTAAAATTTGTGCTTGATCCGCGGGAATGGACAAGGACTCTCACGGTGAGGCCACGACAACCTGAGCTCATACAAGACATAACCTGCTTTCAGCTTGCACTTTGCCTGCTTTCGGCATGTACGACGACTCGACAAGTGCCCCGCCTGAAGTGCCTCAAATCGAGTACGAGTGTCCCAGTGCCATTGTGCCGCCACAATTAACCCGCTACAAGCGTCCCACCACGAGATACCAAGTGCGAGTCTCCCACTGCGCGTGTCTGCTCGTGTTCCAGTGCATAAGCGTCTTCCCCACGACGAGTGTCCCGGTCACCCTAGCTCCCTTTCTGCAAGGATCATAAATCCTGGTTAAGCATTTCAAAGTAACAGAGTATCAAAAGTGAAAGCTCGTCACACTGTCGGGAGAATGAATCAACCTCAGCGAGCACAAAAGGAAGTCGTGTTCGAGTGTTCCATTGCAATTCGACTGCCCCACTGCAAGTGCGTGTGACCGGAGCTGTTGTGCCGCGACTTGCGGCCGGTTTCGAGCGTCCCACCGCGACTTTGCGTGTGCGAGGGTCTTAATTCAAGTGTCATAATACGAGTGGGAGTGCGAGTGACACGGCGAATGCGAATGGTCTCATGCAGGTGTGCCGCCACTACTTGCCCATCACGAGCAACTCACAACGTCTGTTTCATTGCCACGGACCCAGTTCGAGTGACAGTGCGATGCAAGTAAGAGTGTCCCGGTGTGGTTGCAAGTGGCCCCTTGCGGGTGTACCGCCACGAGCCAACTGCCACGAGCGTCCCACCAAGAGGAGTGTGCCAGTCTAAGGTGACCAGTTCATGAGTTTTTGTGCGAGAGCGACCGTTCCGCGGCGTGTGTCCCGTTCGATGTCCCAATTCTCGTCCTGCACAGATCGTTACTCAAGGTTTAGCAAATCGATTAAACAAAGTATCAATAAGCCACACTGAATGCAAATTGCAAAATTCAGAGGTGGAAAAGCCAAGCAACCGAAGCACTTGCGATCAGACCAGATAGTACGGAATCGGAGGTGTTTGTTATGAGTGACTGTCTGTCGCAAGTGCGACTGTCTCTTTGTGGGTATGCCGCCACTAGTGGCCTGCCCCGAGCGTTTCACCGTTTCACCATTGTATGGCTGTGCCGGAGTCGCAATCGCCAGGACAGACGCAGTCCCACGCGTTCTATGACAATCGAACTAGGAACTTCACAGACTTCGTATGGGTGCGCGACACTACTGGTTTGCCCGGAGCTGTGCCGCCACGACAGTTCCTATCTGCGAGTGCGAGTGTCCGGGCGAAAGCGAGTTGTTGTTGCGCGTGTGCCGCCACAAGTGGCCCTCCACGAGCGTCCCACCACATCTGTGCCAATGTAAAGGACGCAGTTTGAGTGTCAGAGGGCGAGGCTTGACAATGGCTGCGAGGGGATGGAATTGGTAACTGAGGATCGTTCCCGCCACCCCTCTCATCATCCCGCAACTGGTGTTGTGTTATTTTTCGATCATCTTGCTAACCTGCTGATAAGCCACAAAATTGGAGCGAAGCCACAAAATTGGATGGAAGTGGAACCTCAATGTGAGGGTCCGTGAATGCGTCAGTAAGAGGCTTACCATTGCTGGCCGGTGTTGAAGAGGGAAATTGCATTACCAACACGGCTTTGCCAATGCCAGGGACCCAGTTCGAGTGTCATGGTTTGATGCAAGTCCGAGCGTCTTGGTGTGGGTGCGAGTGGCGCAGTGCGGGTGTGCCGCCATGACTGACCTTCTTCAAACGTCACACCACAACAAGTGAGCCAGTGCAAGGTGACCAGTTCACGAGTTTCATTGCGATTGCGACCGTTCCTCGAAGTCCTTCCTGGTCATCCAATTTCTCGTCCTGCAGATCGATGAACCAACAATGTATCAGTATGCAACAATGCAAGCATATTACGAAGGTCGAGGTCAATGTTACAGTAGCACTTGCTTACAGATCAGGAAGCTCGGATTCGCAGGTCCTCGCGATGCGAGTGTCTCCTTACGGGTGTGCCGCCACTTCTGCCCTGCCCCGAGCGTTACTCCATGGCTTGGCCTGTGTGAGCATACCATATCGAGTATCATAGAACGATATGAAGTTCGAGTGTCTCGAGCGTGACTCCACAAGTGCGTGTGTCAGAGCGCGAGTGTCTCGGCGACTGTGAATGCTCCCTTCCCCGGGTGTGCCGCCACTTGTATCCCGCCACGTCCATCACACTACGACTGGCTCAGAGCAAGTCTGCCGCCACTTAAGGCCCGGCAGTGATACATTACTTGTTGTGTGCCGGTGCTCGAGATTGTGTGCCGGCGCCTTTTGTTACTCTGCCGAACCCGGCAAGTGAGATTCAACACTTCTGACGGGAGCTACAAGGCAAGAAATGATCCTGTACTCTGAGCTCGCGCCCCGTGGTGGTTTGCCGGCGCCCAAAAGATCATCAGCCGGTTGCAAGGGTCAGATGCCGGCAGATTGGGATGGTCTGCCGGCACAAAGGGGGTCCTGCCGCTGCCGGCACCTTGGCAGGTGATATAGCGCTTAGGGCGTGTGCCGGCACGGAGGGGATGGCTGCCGCTGCCGGCGCCCTTGGAAGTGTGCCGGCGTTGAGGAACTGAATCCCGCTGCCACCGCTTGCGGACGTGTGCCAGCGCGAATGCTTTCCCTGCCGCTTCCGGCGATGGCGTGTCGTTGAGTGCAAAGGGTGAGTGCCGCCAAGGATGACCCTTGAGAGCGTCCCACAACGATTTACTGTGCGGGTGTGTCAGTACGAGTGACCCGCCTAGAGCGTCCGAATGCGTGTGTGCCGCCACGAATGACTTTCAACGATCATCTTGCCGCCACGAATGACCTTCACGAATGCGTGTGTGCCGCCACGAATGACCTTCACGAATGCGTGTGTGCCGCCACGAATGACCTTCAAAGATCATCTTGCTAACTTGCTGATAAGCCACAAAATTGGAGCGAAGCCACAAAATTGGATGGAAGTGGAACCTCAATGTGAGGGTCAGTGAATGCGGCAATAAGAGGCTTATTATTGTTGGCCAGTGTTGAAGAGGGAAATTGCATTACCACCACGGCTTTGCCAATGCCAGGGACCCAGTTCGAGTGTCATGGTTTGATGCAAGTCCGAGCGTCTTGCTGTGGGTGCGAGTGGCGCCGTCCGGGTGTGCCGCCATGACTGACCTTCTTCAAACGTCCCACCGTGAGGGTCAGATGCCAGCGGATTGGAATGGTCTGCCGGCACAAAGGGGGTCCAGCCGCTGCCGGCACCTTGGCAGGTGAACCAGCGCTCGGTGCGTGTGCCGGCACGGAGGGGATGGCTGCCGCTGCCGGCGCCCTTGGAAGTGTGCCGGCATTGAGGAACTGAATCCCGCTGCCACCACCCGTGGATGTGTGCCGGCGCTCCCTGCCGCTTCCTGCGATGGCGTGTCGTTGAGTGCCAAGGGTGAGTGCCGCCAAGGATGACCCTTGAGAGCGTCCCACAACGATTTACTGTGCGGGTGTGTCAGTACGAGTGACCCGCCTAGAGCGTCCGAATGCGTGTGTCGCAACCCTTGCTAGCTCACCTTGGCTTACACCAACTTTTTCCCAACTCTAGCAAGTGTCACGAGCGCTAACTCTGCACATCCCCCACATGCACAAAGTTAGCTCTCCATACCAACCACCGAGCTCACCGCTTGGTTATCAATCCCTCTTACTCATGCAACCGGGACTCAACCCCTTCGTAGGTAGCCAATGGTTAGGTGCGGACTTCCACTTATGTCCAAGGCCCAACTTGGTGGCACTCCCATACCACGCGGCCTAACCGCACTTGGTGGTGTCTCCTCACCACCGCCCATGACCACCATGGTGACCCCAAGGCCACCAAGTAATCACAATGCCGGCGGTGAGACACCACCCCACATCGGTAGCACTCATGGTCCTCATTTTGCCTATATGAGTCCCCGTGGTGAAGCCCCAACACTAGCTCCCCCACCGGGACTCACCTTGTCCTTATGAGCCACCGTGGTGAAGCCCCAACACTAGCTCCACCCACCGTGCTTCATTTTGCACTTTGAGTCCCCATGGTGGAGCCCCAACACTAGCTCCACCCATTGGGACTCACCTTGGCTTGGGAGTCCCCATGGTGAGGCCCCAACACTAGCCACACCACTCGGGACTCCCACCTTGGTCACCACCAAGGCACCATGGGAGTGGGGAGGGAGACCAGCCCTCCCCATAGTATACTCTGTGGGATTCGGCAGCCCCCTGGTCCTAGGTGAAGGGCTGGACCCTCACACCTCTAAGGTTTGGAAGACCACCCAATCTCCCAATGCCTTAGCCGCTGGAAGGCCCGGGAGACTTCCCGAACCTTCCAGGGCTCGTATCTACCTCGTCCCGCATCCAAACGCGACGAGCGACCACTCTATCGACATCTACTCGTCAAGTAGATGCCGATAGACACCTTACTTGCCTCATTCCGACAAGTATTGAGGGAGTTATGCCCCTCTGAAGATTCGGGAGTCCCGGGCCAGCTTCCCAGTCCAGCACTGTCCCTGGACAGCACTCCCTTTAGTCCCACAATCTTCCATAACTTTTAGCTCACACCTCCAAATGAGGTGCTCCTTAGCATCCGGAATCGTGGCAACATGAGCTTCCATAATCTCATGTCCATTCCCTCGTGGCTCCTAGTCTCCGTGGGTGAGAGGCGTCTCCAACGCCCGGGGTCCTCTCCCACACTAGGCCCACTTAGGTTCCCTTCACCTTGGCACCCCAAGGCCCGGGCGTCACTCCGGTGTCCCCCTTGGGCCCTTGGTGTTGTGGGCACTCCTCAAGGAGAGGTGCGCGACACTCACCCCCACCTAATGGAGTCGATGCCCTCATCGACTATACTTGTAGTCGGTCACACCAACTCTTGGGTTGCCATCCCCATTGGTGCAAGCATTGTGTTTCACCGGGCGCGACCCCACAATGCACTCTCAAACTTTGGCAAAGTCTCAAAGGTGTCGTCACTAGGTGGTCGGTTTAGAACCCTGGACTTCTTCCAAGGCAACTAAACTACTCTAGACCCACCTACTTTGAGACCCTCTTGGATTGCCCTTACCTTGGCTCTCCAAGTTAGGCTCCACTAGCCTAACACTTCTTCCTTGACTACTAGGCTGGACCTCAATGCTTCCACCAAGTTGTCTTGGTTGCAAACCCAAGATGGCTTTTACACCACGACTCGATCGCACGGGGGTAATGCCAAGTTCCGCCCAACTCGGATCCCACTATCTCTTTCAAGGCATGGGTTCATGACTCCCATGCACTAGCTTGCACTAGTTTGTGGGAGTGGCGCTTTTATGAGCACGCGCCATTACCTTGTCCCCCGCCCGGACAAGCCCAAGGCCAAGGGACTTCATGGTTTTATCCACTCTTTCTCCTAGCCTTGGTCCCCATTACTCGGCCTTCCCAACTCGGTTTCACATCTCTATTCCCCCTCTTCCACCAACTTAGCACAAGTACAAGACTAGGACTCCATCTCATACTCTTCTCTTTGCACACACCAAAGCCAAACTTTATTGCCAAATCCAAAGAACAAGTACAAGTGTTGTGGATCTACGCCCAAGCTACAAGTCATCCTCCCCCACTACGGAGGTTGATGTCCTCATCAATGCCTAAGTTGCTTCTTGTTGGAGCTCCTATGCTTCTCAAAGTTCTCCACCACCTCCTTAGCATTCACCATGTCCTTTGCCGCCACCCACGTTGCTTCTTTCTCGTGGTATCCTCGCCACTTCACAAGGTATTCCTTGCTCTTGTTTTTGAGGTTCCTACTCTTGAGGATGGCCTCTACCTCATATTCCAAATGTTGTCCAACCAACTCTGGTGGTGGCGAATCACTTGCTTGCGATCCGGCCACAAGGTATCCTCCTTGAATGGCTTTAACAATGAAACATGGAATGTTGGATGCACTTTGATCTCGGGTGGTAGCTCCAACTTATACACATCTTTGAACACCCGTTCCACAATGGGAAACGGACCGCAAACTTGGACATGAACTTTGGAGTGAGGCCTTCGGGCATGGTGAAGTTCTTCACATTCAACAACACCTTTTGTCCCACCTCATACTCCACTTCACGTCTTTCGGCATTGACTTGCTTCTCATAGCGCCTTCTTGCCTTCTCCAACAACAACTTGGTTTTTTCCAACATATGTTCCCGCTTCTTGGCCAAGTCTTCACCATCTTGGTTGAACTACGGTGTTGAATGTGCCCCCTCGAGAGCTAAGTCGGCGAGGTTGGAGTGGCTCCACTCCATAGGCCACTTTGAAAGGTGACTCCTTAGTCGCCGAGTGTGTGGCCGCATTGTAATCGAACTCCGCCAACCCCACATAGTCTACCCAATCACGTTGGTCCGCACTCACAAAGTTCCTCAAGTATTGGTTCAAGACCCCATTCACCCTTTCGGTTTGCCCATCTGTTTGGGGATGAAAGGCGAGTGCTAAATGTCAACTTGGTTCCCACCTTCCTAAAAAAGTGTCTCCAAAATGCACTTGTGAACTTTGGGTCTCGATCGACACAATCACTCTTGGCAACCCGTGATGCTTCCACCATGCATCGAGAAAGATCTTGGCGGTCTCAAGCGCGATTAGCGGTTCCTCTAGTTGGCACCATATGAGCCAACTTGCTAAACCGATCCACCATCACTAAGATGGCATCATACCCTTGCGACTCGGGAAGGCTTGTGATGAAGTCCATAGACACACTATGCCAAGGACCCGGCGGAATTGGCAATGGTTGCAACAAGCCCGCTTGCTTTTGATATGAAGCCGGTTAAGTTGGCACTTCACACAAGTCTTCACAAAGTGGGTTATGTCATCTTTCATCCCCGGCCAATAGTACCTCCTTGACACCGTTGCAATGGTAGCCTTTTCTCCCCTATGGCGGCTATGGGACTATCATGTTCCTCCTTCAAAACCAACAATCTAAGCTTGCCTTGAGGAACATACACCCTACTTTGCTTATACTTGAGCAATCCATTCACCAACTTGATATCCTTGAGCTTCTTGCCCTTCCTAAGATCACCAAGCATTTGTTGTGCCTCGGGGTCCTTCATGTACCCCTCTCTTATCCGCCGTTCCCAATTGCCTTCACCCTTATACATGAGCCGCAAGACTTGGGTGGTGCTCATGGCATGAAACTCTTCCTTTCTACTTAGCGCATCCGGCACCACATTGTCACGGCCCGGTTTGTGGATCAAGTCCACATTCATGAGCGCCAAAGCATCATGCCACCTCAATTGTTTGGCACTCATTTGTGCTTGTGTCTCAAAATACTTCAAAGACACATTATCGGTGTAGACCTTAGTCTTGTGCAACCCCAAGTAATGTTGCCATGTCTTCAAACAATGCACCACCGCAAAGAGCTCCTTCTCGTGAGTTGGCCATCTCCTTTGACACCCATCCAACTTCTTGCTCTCATAGGCAATTGGCCTACCATCTTGCATCAAGACGCCTCCAATGGCAAAGTCACTTGCATCTGTGTGGACCTCAAAGGGCTTATCAAACTCGGGAACTTCAACACTGGTGGAGATGACAACTTGTTCTTGAGTTCCTCAAAGGCTTGGTAGCAAAATTCATCCCATACTTGGTTCACCCCTTTTTCAACAAGTCGGACAAAGGCTTGGCAATCTTAGAGAAGTTGCGTATGAAGCGGCGATAGTAGTTTGCTAGGCCAAGGAATGACCTAAGTCCCTTTTTGTGTAGAAGGCCGCTTCCACTCTTGAATTGCCTTCACCTTCTTCATGTCCGGCTTGATTCCATCTCCGGTAACCACATGGCCCAAGAACTCCATCTCAAGTTGTGCAAACTCACTCTTTTCCCCGTTAGCATAAAGCTTGTTGTCTCTAAGCTTCATGAGTCACGCCTCAAGGTGCCTTGCATGTTCCTCGGCCGTCTTGGAAAACACCAAGATGTCATCGATGTAGACAATCACAAAGTCATCCATTTCCTCTCGAAAGATGGTGTTCATAAGGGTTGTGAATGTTGAGGGTGCATTGCACAACCCAAAGGGCATCACAAGGAACTCATAAGACCCATACCTTGTGCGGCACGCGGTCTTTTCCACATCCGCATCCGCAATGCGGATTTGGTAGTAACCCGACTTCAAGTCTATGCGACTAAAGTACTTAGCTCCCGCCAATCTATCAAAGAGATCATCAATTCGAGGCAAAGGGTAGTTGTTCTTGATGGTCACCTTATTCAAGGCCCTATAATCAATGCACATCCTAAGCTTGCCATCCTTCTTGTCCACAAAGAGGACCGGTGCACCATATGGTGACTTGCTTGGTCTCACATAACCCCTTTCCAACAAGTCGTTTAGTTGCTTCTTTAGCTCCATCAACTCTTTTTGGTTTAACCGATAAGGTGCCTTAGAAGGTGGCTCGGCTCCCAGGTAGCACCTCGATCTTGTGATCCACTTCTCTTCTTGGGGGTAGCTCTTTGGGTAACTCATTGGTAAGCACATCCTTGTACTTGGCCAACACCTCTTGAATTTCTTTGGGAAGTGGTTGTTGCACCCCCTTCCCCTCATGCCCAAGTTGCTCTTCACGAGCCATCACCACAAATTGATGTTCCAACATTTGGTCTAAAGAGACCAAGTTTAATTTGCCCCCGCTATTGAAGGGCCACGAGTTAACTTCAACACTAACTCCTTGCCATCACGGCGCACCACTAACCGTCTTTGGCTTGCGCCTCACATCCACCTGTGTGCGCCTCAAAGAAGGTATCCCCTAAGATGAGGTCTACCTCATCCATCTCACATAATGTGAAATTCTCAACAAACTCCAATGTCCCACACTTCAAGGTCACTTGCAACGCCACTTCCTCCGTCTTGTGCGGTTCGCCCTTTGCAAAACGCACATTGATGGGCTTGCTTGCCTTTTGCAGTGGCAAGCCCAACTCCCTTGCTAGTTTGGGACTCATGAAGGAGTGCGTTGCCCCTGTATCAACCAAACATGAGACATCTTTGTCCTTCACTTGGGCCTCAAGAAACAAGAGGCCCGGCCTTGGCTTGAGGCTACTTGCCTTGGCCACAAAACCTCCTTCTAGTATGCGGTCTTCAACACAAGCAAGACTTGCAATGGTACTCACCTTCTTGTCGGGGCACTCCGCAATGAAGTGGCCAATCTTGCCACAACCATGGCACCTCTTGGCCTTGGTGTCATCACCTTTGTCTCCCCTTTCGATGGCTTTCCCCTTGGTGTTCCCTTTTGTTAGAGGCTCCACCATCCACTTGTCCCTTGTGTTTGTTGCCAAAGCCAAACTTCTTGCGCTCTTTGCCTCGAGCCGCATTCCTATTTGATCCACTTTGTTGAGAGGGGCCACTTGACTTCCTCTCGGGTCCATCGACCTCAATCCTTTCAACAATCTTGATGATGCCCGCCACATCCTCGGGAAGTTTTGGGAACTTGAACAAGGCATCCACCACCCACTTTTGAAGCCCACCCAAAAAGATGCACTTCTTAGAGAACTCATCCATCTTGGGTGTGGCATTCATTTGGGCATTGAAGTCACGCACATAGGCCTTGAGAGACCCGGTGTGCCTCATTTGCACCAAGTTCATGCCTTCCCTCAACTCCCGATACTACGGTGTGAAGCGTTCACTCAACAAGTCTTTGAAGCCACCCCAAGTCAAGTTTGCCACCAACTCCGGCTCTTGCTCCTTTTGCTTGTCCACCATTGAAGAGCATGATCCTTGAGAAATGTCACCGCAATGGAAACCTTGTCCTCCTCATCCGGCTTTTGGACATCATAGTAGTTATCCATCTCAAGAAGGAATTCCTTCACCTTCCTTGCCTTACCAAGTCCCGAGAAGGTGCTTGGCATGTTTACCTTAGCCAACTTTTTGGTGGAAGATGAAGGTCGGGACCCTTGCATCATGAGGTGTTCAATCAACCTCTCTTGGCGATCCCTTTCTTCCTTCCCACGCTTGAGCTCTTGATTCACGGAGTCCATGAACTCAAGCATTCTCATTTGGAAAGCCAATTGAGGATCTTGTTTTTCCACCCCTTGGGAAGACTCTAGGCGTCTCGACCTAGAGCGCTCCTCTTCACCCAAGGGCTCCTCTTGAAGTGACAATTCCATTTGCTCATTGCCCTCACTAGTGGCAGCTTGCTCATTGGAGTCATGAGAATGAGCCTCACTTGTAGGATCGGGGTCTTTGTTCCCCCTCGTGCGTGGCCGCTTGGAAGCTCCAGGCTCATCACCCTCAATGGTCTTCTTCTTGCCCATTGCTCCCTCACAACTTTGCACTTGGGTACTAAAAGCCTGCTCACGATACCAAGTGTCGCAACCCTTGCTAGCTCACCTTAGCTTACACCAACTTTTTCCCAACTCTAGCAAGTGTCACGAGCGCTAACTCTGCACATCCCCCACATGCACAAAGTTAGCTCTCCATACCAACCACCGAGCTCACCGCTTGGTTATCAATCCCTCTTACTCATGCAACCGGGACTCAACCCCTTCGTAGGTAGCCAATGGTTAGGTGCGGACTTCCACTTATGTCCAAGGCCCAACTTGGTGGCACTCCCATACCACGCGGCCTAACCGCACTTGGTGGTGTCTCCTCACCACCGCCCATGACCACCATGGTGACCCCAAGGCCACCAAGTAATCACAATGCCGGCGGTGAGACACCACCCCACATCGGTAGCACTCATGGTCCTCATTTTGCCTATATGAGTCCCCCCGTGGTGAAGCCCCAACACTAGCTCCCCACCGGACTCACCTTGTCCTTATGAGCCACCGTGGTGAAGCCCCAACACTAGCTCCACCCACCGTGCTTCATTTTGCACTTTGAGTCCCCATGGTGGAGCCCCAACACTAGCTCCACCCATTGGGACTCACCTTGGCTTGGGAGTCCCCATGGTGAGGCCCCAACACTAGCCACACCACTGGGACTCCCACCTTGGTCACCACCAAGGCACCATGGGAGTGGGGAGGAGACCAGCCCTCCCCATAGTATACTCTGTGGGATTCGGCAGCCCCTGGTCCTAGGTGAAGGGCTGGACCCTCACACCTCTTAGTTTTGGAAGACCACCCAATCTCCCAATGCCTTAGCCGCTGGAAGGCCCCGGGAGACTTCCCGAACCTTCCAGGGCTCGTATCTACCTCGTCCCGCATCCAAACGCGACGAGCGACCACTCTATCGACATCTACTCGTCAAGTAGATGCCGATAGACACCTTACTTGCCTCATTCCGACAAGTATTGAGGGAGTTATGCCCCTCTGAAGATTCGGGAGTCCCGGGCCAGCTTCCCAGTCCAGCACTGTCCCTGGACAGCACTCCCTTTAGTCCCACAATCTTCCATAACTTTTAGCTCACACCTCCAAATGAGGTGCTCCTTAGCATCCCGGAATCGTGGCAACATGAGCTTCCATAATCTCATGTCCATTCCGTCGTGGCTCCTAGTCTCCGTGGGTGAGAGGCGTCTCCAACGCCCGGGGTCCTCTCCCACACTAGGCCCACTTAGGTTCCCTTCACCTTGGCACCCCAAGGCCCGGGCGTCACTCCGGTGTCCCCCTTGGGCCCTTGGTGTTGCGGGCACTCCTCAAGGAGAGGTGCGTGACAGCGTGTGTGCCGCCACGGATGACCTTCAACGGGCGTCCTACGACGACTGATCCGATGCGATTGCCCCAGTGCAAATGTCGCAGTGCGAGTGCGAGTAACTCATTGCGAGGGTCCAATTTCGAGTATTCTCGGGTTAAACCGTATGTCCCCAGACGGGGTGCCGCGACTTTTGTGTTTAAAACAAGGATGTGTTTTAAGCTAGACTGCGATTTCAAACCACACAGCATGTCAGTCCCATGAGAACGCTGAGGCTTTCTTGTGACAACTTTACAATCCCTCCTCTTCGCAAGCTTTCAGCAAGCACACCCTGCAATCAAACAAGACGGTCACTCGCAAACCTTCTCTGCTTGCTATCCATCCCTAACCACGCCTTTCAAGGTGAGTTGCACACATTTTGATTTAATCCTCCATGCACGTACCTGGGAGGAATTACCAAGGAATGAAGCTCAGGAGTGCTGGTGTGCCGCCACGAGATGACAGCCTCGAGCGTCCCGACATTAGTGTACCAGTACGAGTGTCTGAGTGGGAGTGTCAGTGCATGTGTCCATGTCCGAGAGTCCTTCTGCGGGTGTGCCGCCAAGATCGACCGCCACGAGCGTCTCACCTCGAGTATCCTCGTGCAGGTGTCCCACGCTGGTGCCACAGAACGTCAACGCTGGTGCCACAGAACGTCGCTGGCTTGAAGGCGACCTCCCTCACACTGTTAGCGCAAAGGTCGCAATTCCACCACGAGTGTCACATAGCTGGTGTGCCGCCCCGAATGACGCACCACGAGTTTCATACAACAATTGTTCCAGCTTGAGCGTCGCACGATATAGCTGGTGTGCCACCCCGAATGACGTTCCACGAGTTTCCCATCACGATTGTGCCGGCACGAGCGTCTCACGACGAGTGTCGCAGTGCGAGGTTCGAACTGCGGGTAACTCAAAGAGAGTGCGCGGCTTAGGGTCCCAGTGCCAGTGCGAGGGTCCCAGTGTGAACGCGCCACCCCAAGATACCCCTTCAGTCCGTACCAACACAAGTTTCTCATTGCGAGTGTCCGAGAGCAATCGTGCTGCCACGAGTGTCCACAGCTGACCAAATTCAGGACAGATTGAAATTTCCCAAAGGGGTTGATGGAGAGTTTTATACGTTTATAAGGAGATGATACAGCACAAGCTAGCATTTCTGGGTGTCCGTGTATACAGCAATCACTGTATCCAAGAGCCCGAGCCACAAAAGCTTGCAAGCATATGGAATGTTGATCTTGAGAATATGCATGGTGATCTTGCAGAAGCCGCACTTGGGAATGCGGGTCGAGTCAATGGTGACGTGCATGAAAAAATTGCGCTCACGCGCTTACGGTTCGTGCCTCATTGCGGGCGGCCACGGTACTTGCACAGCGTCAGCTGCCCCGAAATCTCCGTCATCGTCAAATGTTGCGACAGCTCGTGCCGCCCTGAATCCTCTGCAGCCACAATGCCGCCACGAAGCCTGTGCGACCCCGGAGCCTGTGCCGACCCGAAGCCTGTGTTACCTCACACATAGTGAGTGCCTGCTGACCACTGAAAAGGGGTGAGCTCAAACACATGGTGAGTGCCTGCTGAACACTGAAAAGGGGTGAGCCGTGCAACATTTAAGGGTGAGGTCTGGTTTCTGATAAGTAGCTGCATATCGGAGTCCATGCATACAAGCAAGGTTGTCAATCTGAAACAGACATTTGTGATGGAAAGAGGCTCCGGCGTTTAATCCAGTAATACCTGCATACATGTCGACTGCATTGGCGTCTGCATTGGGGATTCTTCGTCGGCCTTTTCGTCCTCTCAGTCGAGGAGAGACTCGACCCTGGCGATTCCGAGTGGTGAAGTTGTAGGAGTCGGTGTAGTGGAGCTGACAGTCCCGCCGAGGTCGTTCAGCTGCGAGAACCGATACGAGAGCCGCCACGAGTATCATCTCGTACGGCGTGGCTGACTCCACACTGCTCGTACGAAGCCAAGCGCGGCTGGAGTCCAAGTGCCCGGGCCCCCGAAGTGTCAACCCCGGATTGCGCAGAGCCCGAAGTCACCGAGTCTCTCAATGACTCCAGTCGCGGCACAGTGTTCTACATTTTCAAAAACAATATTAAAGACATGGTGGAATTCAATGCTCTTACCAGGAGTAGTATCTGGCGTGTCTTGAAGGCAAATGACTCCACGTGGGACAGGTGTAGCCGCTCCAGGTGAGCCAATTTCTGCGGCGTCCTCTCCCGATAGAGCAGGCGATCCAAGAGATGGATTCTTCGACGTGGCATGATCTTCATCACGCGGCGACCCCTGCGTCATAGCTTGACCTGCATATAAGTCAACGGTACTTTTTAGTTTTTCGCAAATAAACACATATACAGGATCACTCGACTAGTTCTTCGGACCACTGAATTCCAGGTCACTCAACTACTAAATCGCGACACTCTATTCCCGTTCAAAACCTGCACAGCCACGAGAAAGAACCAGATCAGAATAACATTTAAGGCCTAAGTTCGTTATCAATGTCCGTAGTGTAATAATGATTGTGTTTCAAACTTGCGAAGTGCAGCTGCGGCCTACGGTTACCCTAAAACCCTAAAACGGCAAATGGTCACCGCCAAGACCAGGAAGCTGTCGAACCTTGTTGCCGAGCTTCGACACACCAAGCTGCAGCACAAACGCCGGCTTCAACACCACCGCCGGCTTCAACGTGAGCGATCGCGATGGAGTCACCGCAATATTGAACTCCACGACTGCCTGCCTCCACGACAGCGCCGGCGCAGGGGATCACGCCGAGCTTCGTCACCGCCAGTATGGAACTCCTCGACTGCGGCCATGACAGTGCCGCCGCTTTCACGACAGTGCCTCCGCGATCACGGCGAGCTTCGAAAGGGCCGGCATCAACTTCAACACCACCAACGGCTTCAAACCCGCAAGCGATCGCGATAAGGCACTCCTCGACTGCCTCCTCGAAAGCGCCGCCAGGGGAAGAAGGAAGCAGATGAATGCAAAACCCTCGTTCGAACACTGGTCTTCGACAATGCAACAAACCGCAAGCTCGGCGGCAGTCATGTCGGACCGCGGGCCATTCGATTGAGACCTCGATGGACGTCAAGGAGGGCTGCCGTTGCTCGCGAGGCACAGACCTCGACGGACCTACTCTCAGTGGACTGCCAGTGCACTCGAAGAAGCTACTACTCCGCGGACTGCCGTAGCACTACTGCTGAACCCTCGCAGAGACATCAACTGTCGCAACTCTAATTACTCCAACTCATTTTTTTCTTCTTGGTGAGCCTTACTTGGTAGCGGAATCCCGGCTCACTTAGTTGGTAGCAATCGGCATCGACTTTGCTAACACTGCACATGCCAAGCACACACAATGTTAGCACTATTTCTAGTCAAGGTGTCCAACCCACCTTGACTCCCCCAACTCATTACCCGGAACCCGTAAATCGGAACTCCCACAAAACACATGGGCATGCCACTTGGTGGCACGGGGCGGCCTTCCACACATGTCCAAGCTCCCAAGGGTGGCACTACTCACCCCCGGAGCTAACCGCCCTTATCCATTGTCCAACTTCCCACTAGTCTCCCTTCCACTCTTGTCTCTCACTTCATTTGGAACATTGCCGGAAATCCTCCCGGAATCCGGCACTAGTTTTCCCGGGGACTAGTTTGGAGCGGGACTCTTTCCAACCCAATGTTGCGGGATGCTCAAGAGCATCCCACAATGCCCAAGATGTAGGAGTGAGGCTTCCTTTCCATGCCTCACCTTCTTGAGCCATTCCCGGTCACTGTCGGGAACCGGCACTACTTATCACGGGGACTAACTTGGAGAGGGACACTTCCCAACCCCATGTTTAGAGATGCTCCAAAGCACTCTCTACTTTCCACAAGGTGCGGGAGTGAGGCCCCATCCCAAGCCTCACCCCTTGAAGCCACCCCGGCTCCTCAAGGCACCATGTGCAAGTGAGGAGGGAGACCACCCCTCCTCATAGTACTCTCTGGAGTCTTCGGTAGGCCCCCCCCCTCTTGTGTTGAGGGGCCTTCCGTGACACACTTTTGTTTTGGAAGACCACCCGTTTTTGCCTTAGTCTCAAAAACGGGCCGTATCTTCTTCTCGGGCTAACTTGTAGCTCAGTTATCCAAAGGGGACGTGCGAGCCCATTTTCGACGTCTACTCTTTGAGTAGATGTCGATAGACTCCTCACTTGTCCCAATCGGAGCTTCTATGTGGGAGCTATGCTCCTCTGAACATTCGGGAGTCCCGGGAGGCAGCAGTCCCGGAGTCCCGAAGTCCCGATGCTTTGGAGAGCCATATCTCCCAAAGCATTGCTTTGCTCCTCACGAGCCTTAGCATTTTGGAAAGCTCTTATCCAGAGCTTTCCAAAGACATGCAACATGCCGCCATCCAAGAAGGGCGACATTTTGAGTCCCGAAAGGTAACACTCCCAAGTCCCGGAGTGTCCCGGAACGCGCTTCAACTTTGGAGAGCCATATCTCATGACTTACAACTCCAAATTGCGCGTTCTTTGGACCCATGGGTGCCTGCTTGAACAAGGTTTCCAACCATGTAAAGCACACCACCAAGTTCGTCCCGAGCACGACGCCATTGCGTGCTGTTTGCTCGGGACTCCCCTTGGTCACCTCACCTTGTCTCTTGCCAAGCCCGGAACGTCACTCCCGGGGTCCTCTTGGCTCACCACGGTGTTCGGGCATCCTTTGGAAAGGGATGTGACATCAACCAAGCTTCGACCTCGCAACATCGAATCGAGCTACTATCCTACTTTACTTGTAATAAACCAAGCTAGGTGCTCACCTTCATCATCGTCGTCGCTGTCGCTGCTTGCGACTTTTCCATTCTTCCAATTGAAATTACTAGTTTCATCTTCTTGATTCTCCATGTTGAGACTCTTCTCAAACTATACCTCACTATCCTGCATATCCTATATCAAATTAGCATATTACTTCTAACAGTTAATTCCACATATTAGACAATATGAGCAGTCATGCCTGATTTTTGCGCCTGCTGTAGGTGGTTCGGGCGCGCCCCATCAGTGAATCGGATCCAAAGGTCTCGAAAATCGGAAGTAAAGCTTTTGCTGTATCGCCTAGATCAACTGAGCTGCCTCAAGTGTCTTTGTTCTTCATCTGCCTTGCACTCGATCGCTTTTTAGAGAAATACAAGCGTCCCCCACGTACTCTTTTTCTCCGCTTCTTACTTCTAGCACTCTTGCTACTTTGATCATACTCAGCTGTATTTCGCGGCATCACTAAGACATACCTCCTAATTTGCAAATTTTGGCTGATGCACCGATTTTTAACTCTAGGAGGTGCCCAATAAGGATTACTGACACTACGTGAACTGGAGCCCTAAATTCGTTGCACGTTTTCTTAAAACACGCCGCAGTTTTCTTATTAGTGCAGGAATGTAACAAACCGCCGCCTCTCTTACTTAACTCTCATTAACCCTTAAACGTCAGTGCATGCCCCTCGGGCTTGCCTTGCACTGTATTTTCAGAGGGGCTTGACATTTAAGGGTTAACAGTTCAAAGTAGCCGTCTTTGTCCGTAAGGCCTCAATATTTTATTTTATGCATACCGGGCCATCAATGGCTGGATAAGACATGAAACCGCCCATGGGATTTATTATGCCATAGTATCCCACATCCTCTTTCTTCTCCGTAGCACCTTTAATACCCTTGCCGGCCCATGCTTATTTCTGTGATCTGTCAGTTTACTAGAATGACGTCCATTGAGTATGCTTCCAAGGCCATCAATGTCAGTGGAGACTCCACTTCGATAGTTCATAGTACTACCACTTATAGCACTTATTATCCTCGTCAGCTATTATTATTCTAAATTTGAACCGGTTTCGAATGAACTGCATACTTGTCTACGTAGTGCTTGTTGCATGCCTTGTTTGTGTCTTGTGTTTCTCACGAATGGCAACAATTCGAGTAGATGCTGGGCGAGCCCCTTTACGTGTACTACCGCAATCTGATGGTCGCATTGTCGTGACTGCTAGAATGTTGTCTGCAAAGTTCAATTTGGGATTAGATTCGATCTTCCTAGAGGAAGAAGTCATGGATGATGTAGGCAAGTTGTCATATACTGTGCACATGGAGCCCATCGTCGAGAAAGATGTATACTGGATATTACAATCCTCGCAGTATCGTGTTCAGGGTGTTGTCATCCAATCTCATCCGGTAGTTGCAACGTCCGTATCGGAGTGCGAGGTCGTCCCGTCATGTGCAACGATGACCCCTATTATCAAGCTAGATGATAGTGACGTTGAGTCTTCAAAAGAGACGGTTGTACCAGCTTCCCAGGATTCTCACCTACTAAAGACTAATCAGACTATGTCGGTAACACATTCTCCTTCTAAGTCCGAGGGTTTAAGCAAGAAGCCTCCGCGTCCACCATCAATCAAGGAATCTGTCAGTGCTGTCACATGCATTCGGAATCTGCAGTTCAGGAAGGGGGCCAAGAGCGAACTCTGTAGGTTAGATCTAAGTATGTATCAGTACTCATTTGTTCGATTCTTGCCTTTGATGATGACGGCAATGTAATTTTCGAGTTTCCGCCCCCACCTCTGAAAGCCAAGACAAACTCTGCGAAGAGACTGTTGGGGATGGACAAGTAATACGACGGTCACACATGGTGCCATTTGCAGACTCGTGTTACCCGACTGACGTCATCGGGTAACCTCGGCGGCCAAAGCGGGAGCAGCAGCGGCAACGGAGATAGCAACACTTTTTCGGTGGAGGCACAAAGATTAAGCTGCGGATGCCTCGGCAGTCGATAAGGGCACCGTTCGGTTTCAGGGATATCCGCGGCAGCCGTAGTATAAAAGGTTGTAGAAAATAGGAGAGAGACACTCGTTGTAGTCACCGTAGCAGGATATGTTCAGTTTATCTTGGCAGAACGCTTGAATGTACGCCGTTGTTATCAATTGAATACAAAGGCCATGAGCCACAATCTTTCTCTCCCATCCTTGTGTCTCCTCATCTCTCACCTGCTTACTCCGAACACCGAGGCTTGCTTGGTAGACTTCGGCAAGATAACCCTGCTTCTTTGTCTTAGACGCGTTCTACACCCACGGTACCTTCCTTCATCGCTCTGAAGATCACCGAGGTTACCAAGGAAGGTCCGGTGAGGCAATGACCGGACAGTTACGGGCTTCGGTGACCTCAGCTGTTGCCACGGTTAAACCTCGGTACCCCCCCTCTTTTCCCTTCAAGATCAGTACTACCCACCGATTCTATTCGTGGGTAAAGTAAAAATAAGAAAGAAGAAGACGACTGAAATGCCCCTCCTTCCGCAGCACAACAATGTTGCCGAAGTCAACGCTCGGCCTTTTTGGCTACTCCCTGCTGTCCCTGTTAGACCGAGCATAGCTCGGCCTCCCTCGTTATCCACTGCCATCCCAAACCTGCTACCTCCAGCGGATGAGCTCGTAAAGCACTCCATCCTCGTTACCCAGGCTAACAACTCGTAACATTCAAAATGACCATGGTCTTACGTTCCGCACAGCTTCTTGTGCTAGTCATTTGCGATGTGATCACCGAAGGCCTCACCCTCTGCGATTGCACTATCTGCAAGCACTGAGTTCCTTGGAGATTACCTATTGAAGAAGGAGTCCCAATCATTCTTAACGGAATCTGAAATGCAGGATGTTATGTTCAAGTTCGAGAGCTTCACAAGTCCCACTATTCAACACAATGTGTCTCACTTCAGAAGGATGGGAAAGAAGGGCATAATCGATGGAGTGTGCGAATTGAGAGGCACCTCTCGGTGGCCCTATGTGCAGGAGAACAGATTTCTTGGCCAAGGTAGTAAGACCGACAAGGTGTTCGTCTTCAAAATGTCGGAGATTGGACCGGGATCTGGCGTTGATCTCGTTAAGAGAATGCAACCTGGAGGGGATCTGGAGCATGCATGGGTGATGTTCGATCACGTCAAGCGCATCAAACGGTACACAACTTTTGCCTGCCACGTTTCTGACTCAGCGTATCGCATGGTGATGACGATTGCAATCTGCGATATGATGTCCGAAACCCAAGATGCTCAATCATACATGTGGAGAGGGATCAATGCTGTCATGGCTGAGCACGGGGTTCACAACGTTAATTTCGCGGGATTCATGGCTGACAGCGCGCAGGCTAACTGGAATGCTGTCCGAGAGATCTACGGTTCAGGTGATAAAACTGTTCCAATGCCTAATAAGGAACGCTCATGTCTACTACATTGGACTACTTGCATGCAAAGAGCAACAAACTCTTACATTAAGCCCGAACTTCGAGACGAGCACAAGCGAATCTGTACCCAGTACAAGGACGCGCGCACAGCTGATGAAGCGGAGTCCCGATTCATGGCGATTCGTTCATGTTGGTCTACGAGTGGAGCAGCAAGTGACTCTGACATTCGTGCGCTAGACAACTGGTTGGCATGGTGGCACTTTTGATATTGGCAGTGGGGCGGATACATGAACATGGTATGTTCTATCACGTTTCATCATTACTTTTTTAATATTCTGTCATTTCAACCTGACTTTAAATTACCGTCCCGTGTTTCCAGTTCACTTACTCCATATTGTCATCTTCTCCACATTTTGATGTTGCAGAATCTTACAGAGGAACAAAGGGCGGAGATGCCGATGTGCAACTTGTCAGAGACTGTGCATGCCTCATGGAGCAAGCAATCTGGCAAAGCTTGTGATAACATTTTCGAAGCTACTATTGAAGACTATTGCCGTGCCTTTGTTCAGTGCACCCGGTACAATGCCTACGACAAAGGTCGAGGATCAGGTACTGGTCCCACCAAAGAGGAGTTGCGGTTCCGCGCGGCAACTCGCTCTGCTACTACGACTGGTAATTTGAAGTCAGTATATCGGGCAATGGACCTCATCCCTGGAGCGGAGAAATTTCTCAGTGGAGCCGCATCGTTCGCAAGAGAAGAGATTTTTGGATCCACGAAGCGGAGGCTCGATGCCGAACCAGGCTGCGACGACGACTCTCACCGGTTCGACAAGGTGAACTTTTCGCAACCAAAGACAATGAAGACCCGGCAACAAGGTTCGCCTTCAACTCCGCTTCGGCTCGAAGATAACGGTGACGACGACGATGATGACCATGTTGTAGAGGAGACAACACATGTTCCATCACGACCGGTGGAGCACGTCACGAAGGTTTTGGAAGAGGACTGCTCACCAAAGATGTGGCACATTCGCCGCCTGCCTTCAGTGGGTTCGCGGATTTGTACCGCCATAATTCCCGACTCCAACCGAAAGTGCAATCGTGGGCTTCGAAATGGTGATCCTGCTCCTGCATACCACGGCGTGAAGCATGTCCGCTCTAAGAACAAGAATTATGCACAATTCTTCTATTTCTGTGCAGATAATGTCGCAGGGTGCGTAGCGGGGAAGCGCCAAAGGTGGTTCCCTGATTTGCCCAAGGTTCCACGTATCTGGCCGGTATTAAAGGGAACTAACCTCACAACGCGCGAGATTTTGACTTTGGAGGATGCAGGATTCCAGCTGCAACAGAGACCACCTATGCCAAGCGAGAGGCAGTTCGGCGATGACATGGCGATTGCCGCGAGTATTGCAAGCATTCCAGCACCGGAGAAACCCGATAAGTTCCTCAACATACGAAGCTCTCGTCCTTGTCGTCGCAACGCTACAAAGAGGGTGGCGACTGAGCACTTAAACAAGTGGGAATCGGCAATGCTACTCGATGTCCAGCTGACACGGATTATGTTGGTGCCAAGCCCGGGACTCGGCGCCGTCATTGATTTCATTTCCAAGAAGGGTCCCGATCAAGATGCTCAGAAATACAAGGTCAGCATTGGTACATTTCCTGAGTGTACTTGCTCTAGCTTTACAAGCATGTACGTCAAGTTCAAGTCGCGTGGATCCTATGCAAATTGCAAGCACCTGTACTACATTTACCGTGTGGTTTGTGGCCTTGATCGTGAGAGAGATCGGTTTGTCCATGCTCCGACTCTTAGCTTCAACGAGATCAAGCGACTTCTCCTAGGTGGAATTGTCCAATGTGTTCCGCGCACTTGATGCTCTTCTAGAGGTTACGTATGGCAATGTAGAGAGCTTTAAGTTGATACTGTGGTTTAAACAACATTCCACATTAAAAGTAAAATGTTGCGCCTGATTTGATATGGAGTCAACTTATACCTGACATATATAAATATATATATATCAATATATCGAGCCATACTATTCTATGTCTATAGACATACTTCACACCTCTACATTCACATTGAAATTATACTCACCAACGGTTACTATTATCTTCACTACATTCCTCTACGGCATCTTCCCAAATGGATGGTGATAGTGGAGGGTCGTACTTCTTTGCAGTGTCTCGGAACTCTTCCCATGTCTTGGTCAATTCGGTGTACGTGCTGTTGTCACAACTGAAGCACTTCCAAATCTCTGCAGAGCATTGGATCTCTACTAAGTACTCGTCACCTTTGTTGTTCGATACACAACCAGTACACCACACCTTCGGACAAGCTCCACAGCTAATCATATTGTAGTGATGGTCGAAGCACCAACTGCAGTACTCTTCCTTCCCAGCCTCATTCTGCCATACTCAAGTGGAACACGAATGGCACCAATTGTGAGAGATCATTATATTGAACAGAAACTGTAACATCACACAACAAGACGTCCACAACACATTCCATTCTGTGACATTCCTACCTTAGTCCACTTCTTCTTTGCGTAGTCTGCACGGCATTCACAACAGAGACCAACTGCAAGACGGGGGTGCTGCTGAAAGGAAATCTGAAACCTAGTATCGCCACAAGCGGAACAATCGTACGTTGGACCACTGAAGGTGACCGAAGCCATACTAAAGAATCCCAGCGTTCTAGCACCAAGAGCACACAAAAATGAACATTCCGTGGCCACTCTATACTTATGTAATATGATCTCTCAACCACTCCTTTGTCAACCACTCCTTTGTCAGACAATATCTATTTGTCAGTAGATCATGATCTCCCACGAAGATTTCTAGAATTTTCAAGTGCGCTACGTCCAAAGCCTTGTGTGCCGGCCCCACCAACACGCGCTAGGTCCACCGCGCCGCCCCCACCAACAAGCGCTACATCCATCGCGTTGTGCGCCGGCCCTACCAACAAGCGCTACGTCCATCGCCTTGTGCGCCGGTCCCTTCAACAGTCCTAGCCGTGGCCACGATGGGCTTCGCCGGAGCAAGCTTAGGGTCCGCCGGTGTCATAGATGGTGAGCCGGCGCCGGTGGGATCCACATTTGGGTGCTCCTCGTACTTTGCCGGCCCATGACCACTCGCGGCGGGTGCTGGGCTGGTGGCAGAAGACACATGGAGGTGCCGGCGGTGCATGCTCGGCCCCCCTTTCACGGCCACTGCCGGCACTTTGCTGCACAGCCGGCCATTGCCGAGACTTAAGCAACACCACCTTATGGATGCCGGGACTTATGATGTGCTCGGTCTTGCTTAAATGCCAAACTCTACTGACGTCCAGCACATGCTAATATTGGCCGGGTAGGCGCGTGCCAAGACAGAAACATGTGCGTCCAGAAATGCTTTCATTGTGTCCGTAATTTACACGCAATTGAAAATATGGTAACACAAAGTGTGGTGCTGTGGCAATACAGTTTGAGCAGCTGTATCATGACATTAGAGCATTGGGACTTATCGTACCCAATGAGGCTAGCATTCCCAAGTTCATAAGCTGTCGCGCACCTCTCCTTGAGGAGTGCCCGCAACACCAAGGGCCCAAGGGGGACACCGGAGTGACGCCCGGGCCTTGGGGTGCCAAGGTGAAGGGAACCTAAGTGGGCCTAGTGTGGGAGAGGACCCCGGGCGTTGGAGACGCCTCTCACCCACGGAGACTAGGAGCCACGAGGGAATGGACATGAGATTATGGAAGCTCATGTTGCCACGATTCCGGGATGCTAAGGAGCACCTCATTTGGAGGTGTGAGCTAAAAGTTATGGGAGTTGGAAGATTGTGGGACTAAAGGGAGTGCTGTCCAGGGACAGTGCTGGACTGGGAAGCTGGCCCGGGACTCCCGAATCTTCAGAGGGGCATAACTCCCTCAATACTTGTCGGATTGAGGCAAGTAAGGTGTCTATCGGCATCTACTTGACGAGTAGATGTCGATAGAGTGGTCGCTCGTCGCGTTTGGATGCGGGACGAGGTAGATACGAGCCCTGGAAGGTTCGGGAAGTCTCCCGGGCCTTCCAGCGGCTAAGGCATTGGGAGATTGGGTGGTCTTCCAAAACTAAGAGGTGTGAGGGTCCAGCCCTTCACCTAGGACCAGGGGCTGCCGAATCCCACAGAGTATACTATGGGGAGGGCTGGTCTCCTCCCCACTCCCATGGTGCCTTGGTGGTGACCAAGGTGGGAGTCCCAGTGGTGTGGCTAGTGTTGGGGCCTCACCATGGGGACTCCCAAGCCAAGGTGAGTCCCAATGGGTGGAGCTAGTGTTGGGGCTCCACCATGGGGACTCAAAGTGCAAAATGAGGCACGGTGGGTGGAGCTAGTGTTGGGGCTTCACCACGGTGGCTCATAAGGACAAGGTGAGTCCCGGTGGGGAGCTAGTGTTGGGGCTTCACCACGGGGACTCATATGGGCAAAATGAGGACCATGAGTGCTACCGATGTGGGGTGGTGTCTCACCGCCGGCGGCGTTGTGATTACTTGGTGGCCTTGGGGTCACCATGGTGGTCGTGGGCGGTGGTGAGGAGACACCACCAAGTGCGGTTAGGCCGCGTGGTATGGGAGTGCCACCAAGTTGGGCCTTGGACATAAGTGGAAGTCCGCACCTAACCATTGGCTACCTACGAAGGGGTTGAGTCCCGGTTGCATGAGTAGGAGGGATTGATAACCAAGCGGTGAGCTTGGTGGTTGGTATGGAGAGCTAACTTTGTGCATGTGGGGATGTGCGAGTTAGCGCTCGTGACACTTGCTAGAGTTGGGAAAAAGTTGGTGTAAGCCAAGGTGAGCTAGCAAGGGTTGCGACACTTAGTATCGAGAAGCGGGCTTTTAGTACCCAAGTGCAAAGTTGTGGGAGCAATGGGCAAGAAGAAGACCATTGAGGGTGATGAGCCTGGAGCTTCCAAGCGGCCACGCACGAGGGGGAACAAAGACCCCGATCCTACAAGTGAGGCTCATTCTCATGACTCCAATGAGCAAGTCGCCACTAGTGAGGGCAATGAGCAAATGGAATTGTCACTTCAAGAGGAGCCCTTGGGTGAAGAGGAGCGCTCTAGGTCGAGACGCCTAGAGTCTTCCCAAGGGGTGGAAAAACAAGATCCTCAATTGGCTTTCCAAATGAGAATGCTTGAGTTCATGGACTCCGTGAATCAAGAGCTCAGCGTGGGAAGGAAGAAAGGGATCGCCAAGAGAGGTTGATTGAACACCTCATGATGCAAGGGTCCCGACCTTCATCTTCCACCAAAAAGTTGGCTAAGGTAAACATGCCAAGCACCTTCTCGGGACTTGGTAAGGCAAGGAAGGTGAAGGAATTCCTTCTTGAGATGGATAACTACTATGATGTCCAAAAGCCGGATGAGGAGGACAAGGTTTCCATTGCGGTGACATTTCTCAAGGATCATGCTCTTCAATGGTGGACAAGCAAAAAGGAGCAAGAGCCGGAGTTGGTGGCAAACTTGACTTGGGGTGGCTTCAAAGACTTGTTGAGTGAACGCTTCACACCCAGAGTATCAGGAGTTGAGGGAAGGCATGAACTTGGTGCAAATGAGGCACACTGGGTCTCTCAAGGCCTATGTGCGTGACTTCAATGCCCAAATGAATGCCACACCCAAGATGGATGAGTTCTCTAAGAAGTGCATCTTTTTGGGTGGGCTTCAAAAGTGGGTGGTGGATGCCTTGTTCAAGTTCCCAAAACTTCCCGAGGATGTGGCGGGCATCATCAAGATTGTTGAAAGGATTGAGGCTGATGGACCCGAGAGGAAGTCAAGTGGCCCCTCTCAACAAAGTGGATCAAATAGGAATGCGGCTCGAGGCAAAGAGCGCAAGAAGTTTGGCTTTGGCAACAAACACAAGGGACAAGTGGATGGTGGAGCCTCTAACAAAAGGGAACACCAAGGGGGAAAGCCATCGAAAGGGGGAGACAAAGGTGATGACACCAAGGCCAAGAGGTGCCATGGTTGTGGCAAGATTGGCCACTTCATTGCGGAGTGCCCCGACAAGAAGGTGAGTACCATTGCAAGTCTTGCTTGTGTTGAAGACCGCATACTAGAAGGAGGTTTTGTGGCCAAGGCAAGTAGCCTCAAGCCAAGGCCGGGCCTCTTGTTTCTTGAGGCCCAAGTGAAGGACAAAGATGTCTCATGTTTGGTTGATATGGGGGCAACGCACTCCTTCATGAGTCCCAAACTAGCAAGGGAGTTGGGCTTGCCACCGCAAAAGGCAAGCAAGCCCATCAATGTGCGTTTTGCAAAGGGCGAACCGCACAAGACGGAGGAAGTGGCGTTGCAAGTGACCTTGAAGTGTGGGACATTGGAGTTTGTTGAGAATTTCACATTATGTGAGATGGATGAGGTAGACCTCATCTTAGGGGATACCTTCTTTGAGGCGCACACGGTGGATGTGAGGCGCAAGCCAAAGACGGTTAGTGGTGCGCCGTGATGGCAAGGAGTTAGTGTTGAAGTTAACTCGTGGCCCTTCAATAGCGGGGGCAAATTAAACTTGGTCTCTTTAGACCAAATGTTGGAACATCAATTTGTGGTGATGGCTCGTGAAGAGCAACTTGGGCATGAGGGGAAGGGGGTGCAACAACCACTTCCCAAAGAAATTCAAGAGGTGTTGGCCAAGTACAAGGATGTGCTTACCAATGAGTTACCCAAAGAGCTACCCCCAAGAAGAGAAGTGGATCACAAGATCGAGGTGCTACACGGAGCCGAGCCACCTTCTAAGGCACCTTATCGGTTAAACCAAAAAGAGTTGATGGAGCTAAAGAAGCAACTAAACGACTTGTTGGAAAGGGGTTATGTGAGACCAAGCAAGTCACCATATGGTGCACCGGTCCTCTTTGTGGACAAGAAGGATGGCAAGCTTAGGATGTGCATTGATTATAGGGCCTTGAATAAGGTGACCATCAAGAACAACTACCCTTTGCCTCGAATTGATGATCTCTTTGATAGATTGGCGGGAGCTAAGTACTTTAGTCGCATAGACTTGAAGTCGGGTTACTACCAAATCCGCATTGCGGATGCGGATGTGGAAAAGACCGCGTGCCGCACAAGGTATGGGTCTTATGAGTTCCTTGTGATGCCCTTTGGGTTGTGCAATGCACCCTCAACATTCACAACCCTTATGAACACCATCTTTCGAGAGGAAATGGATGACTTTGTGATTGTCTACATCGATGACATCTTGGTGTTTTCCAAGACGGCCGAGGAACATGCAAGGCACCTTGAGGCGTACTCATGAAGCTTAGAGACAACAAGCTTTATGCTAACGGGGAAAAGAGTGAGTTTGCACAACTTGAGATGGAGTTCTTGGGCCATGTGGTTACCGGAGATGGAATCAAGCCGGACATGAAGAAGGTGAAGGCAATTCAAGAGTGGAAGCGGCCTTCTACACAAAAGGGACTTAGGTCATTCCTTGGCCTAGCAAACTACTATCGCCGCTTCATACGCAACTTCTCTAAGATTGCCAAGCCTTTGTCCGACTTGTTGAAAAAGGGGTGAACCAAGTATGGGATGAATTTTGCTACCAAAGCCTTTGAGGAACTCAAGAACAAGTTGTCATCTCCACCGGTGTTGAAGTTCCCCGAGTTTGATAAGCCCTTTGAGGTCCACACAGATGCAAGTGACTTTGCCATTGGAGGCGTCTTGATGCAAGATGGTAGGCCAATTGCCTATGAGAGCAAGAAGTTGGATGGGTGTCAAAGGAGATGGCCAACTCACGAGAAGGAGCTCTTTGCGGTGGTGCATTGTTTGAAGACATGGCAACATTACTTGGGGTTGCACAAGACTAAGGTCTACACCGATAATGTGTCTTTGAAGTATTTTGAGACACAAGCACAAATGAGTGCCAAACAATTGAGGTGGCATGATGCTTTGGCGCTCATGAATGTGGACTTGATCCACAAACCGGGCCGTGACAATGTGGTGCCGGATGCGCTAAGTAGAAAGGAAGAGTTTCATGCCATGAGCACCACCCAAGTCTTGCGGCTCATGTATAAGGGTGAAGGCAATTGGGAACGGCGGATAAGAGAGGGGTACATGAAGGACCCCGAGGCACAACAAATGCTTGGTGATCTTAGGAAGGGCAAGAAGCTCAAGGATATCAAGTTGGTGAATGGATTGCTCAAGTATAAGCAAAGTAGGGTGTATGTTCCTCAAGGCAAGCTTAGATTGTTGGTTTTGAAGGAGGAACATGATAGTCCCATAGCCGCCATAGGGGAGAAAAGGCTACCATTGCAACGGTGTCAAGGAGGTACTATTGGCCGGGGATGAAAGATGACATAACCCACTTTGTGAAGACTTGTGTGAAGTGCCAACTTAACCGGGCTTCATATCAAAAGCAAGCGGGCTTGTTGCAACCATTGCCAATTCCGCCGGGTCCTTGGCATAGTGTATCTATGGACTTCATCACAAGCCTTCCCGAGTCGCAAGGGTATGATGCCATCTTAGTGATGGTGGATCGGTTTAGCAAGTTGGCTCATATGGTGCCAACTAGAGGAATCGCAGATGCGCGCTTGAGACCGCCAAGATCTTTCTCGATGCATGGTGGAAGCATCACGGGTTGCCAAGAGTGATTGTGTCGGATCGAGACCCAAAGTTCACAAGTGCATTTTGGAGACACTTCTTTAGGAAGGTGGGAACCAAGTTGACATTTAGCACTCGCCTTTCATCCCCAAACAGATGGGCAAACCGAAAGGGTGAATGGGGTCTTGAACCAATACTTGAGGAACTTTGTGAGTGCGGACCAACGTGATTGGGTAGACTATGTGGGGTTGGCGGAGTTCGATTACAATGCGGCCACACACTCGGCGACTAAGGAGTCACCTTTCAAAGTGGCCTATGGAGTGGAGCCACTCCAACCCGCCGACTTAGCTCTCGAGGGGGCACATTCAACACCGAGTTCAACCAAGATGGTGAAGACTTGGCCAAGAAGCGGGAACATATGTTGGAAAAAACCAAGTTGTTGTTGGAGAAGGCAAGAAGGCGCTATGAGAAGCAAGTCAATGCCGGAAGACGTGAAGTGGAGTATGAGGTGGGACAAAAGGTGTTGTTGAATGTGAAGAACTTCACCATGCCCGAAGGCCTCACTCCAAAGTTCATGTCCAAGTTTGCGGGTCCGTTTCCCATTGTGGAACGGGTGTTCAAAGATGTGTATAAGTTGGAGCTACCACCCGAGATCAAAGTGCATCCAACATTCCATGTTTCATTGTTAAAGCCATTCAAGGAGGATACCTTGTGGCCGGATCGCAAGCAAGTGATTCGGCCACCACCGAGTTGGTTGGACAACATTTGGAATATGAGGTAGAGGCCATCCTCAAGAGTAGGAACCTCAAAAACAAGAGCAAGGAATACCTTGTGAAGTGGCGAGGATACCACGAGAAAGAAGCAACGTGGGTGGCGGCAAAGGACATGGTGAATGCTAAGGAGGTGGTGGAGAACTTTGAGAAGAATAGGAGCTCCAACAAGAAGCAACGTAGGCATTGATGAGGACATCAATCTCCGTAGTGGGGAGGATGACTTGTAGCTTGGGCGTAGATCCACAACACTTGTACTTGTTCTTTGGATTTGGCAATAAAGTTTGGCTTTGGTGTGTGCAAAGAGAAGAGTATGAGATGGAGTCCTAGTCTTGTACTTGTGCTAAGTTGGTGGAAGAGGGGAATAGAGATGTGAAACCGAGTTGGGAAGGCCGAGTAATGGGGACCAAGGCTAGGAGAAAGAGTGGATAAAACCATGAAGTCCCTTGGCCTGGGGGCTTGTCCGGGGCGGGGACAAGGTAATGGCGCGTGCTCATAAAAGCGCCACTCCCACAAACTAGTGCAAGCTAGTGCATGGGAGTCATGAACCCATGCCTTGAAAGAGATAGTGGGATCCGAGTTGGGCGGAACTTGGCATTACCCCCGTGCGATCGAGTCGTGGTGTAAAAGCCATCTTGGGTTTGCAACCAAGACAACTTGGTGGAAGCATTGAGGTCCAGCCTAGTAGTCAAGGAAGAAGTGTTAGGCTAGTGGAGCCTAACTTGGAGAGCCAAGGTAAGGGCAATCCAAGAGGGTCTCAAAGTAGGTGGGTCTAGAGTAGTTTAGTTGCCTTGGAAGAGGTCCAGGGTACTAAACCGACCACCTAGTGACGACACCTTTGAGACTTTGCCAAAGTTTGAGAGTGCATTGTGGGGTCGCGCCCTGGTGAAACACAATCTTTGCACCAATGGGGATGGCAACCCAAGAGTTGGTGTGACCGACTACAAGTATAGTCGATGAGGGCATCGACTCCATTAGGTGGGGGTGAGTGTCGCGCACCTCTCCTTGAGGAGTGCCCGCAACACCAAGGGCCCAAGGGGACACCGGAGTGACGCCCGGGCCTTGGGGTGCCAAGGTGAAGGGAACCTAAGTGGGCCTAGTGTGGGAGAGGACCCCGGGCGTTGGAGACGCCTCTCACCCACGGAGACTAGGAGCCACGAGGGAATGGACATGAGATTATGGAAGCTCATGTTGCCACGATTCCGGGATGCTAAGGAGCACCTCATTTGGAGGTGTGAGCTAAAAGTTATGGGAGTTGGAAGATTGTGGGACTAAAGGGAGTGCTGTCCAGGGACAGTGCTGGACTGGGAAGCTGGCCCGGGACTCCCGAATCTTCAGAGGGGCATAACTCCCTCAATACTTGTCGGATTGAGGCAAGTAAGGTGTCTATCGGCATCTACTTGACGAGTAGATGTCGATAGAGTGGTCGCTCGTCGCGTTTGGATGCGGGACGAGGTAGATACGAGCCCTGGAAGGTTCGGGAAGTCTCGGGGCCTTCCAGCGGCTAAGGCATTGGGAGATTGGGTGGTCTTCCAAAACTAAGAGGTGTGAGGGTCCAGCCCTTCACCTAGGACCAGGGGCTGCCGAATCCCACAGAGTATACTATGGGGAGGGCTGGTCTCCCTCCCCACTCCCATGGTGCCTTGGTGGTGACCAAGGTGGGAGTCCCCAGTGGTGTGGCTAGTGTTGGGGCCTCACCATGGGGACTCCCAAGCCAAGGTGAGTCCCAATGGGTGGAGCTAGTGTTGGGGCTCCACCATGGGGACTCAAAGTGCAAAATGAGGCACGGTGGGTGGAGCTAGTGTTGGGGCTTCACCACGGTGGCTCATAAGGACAAGGTGAGTCCCGGTGGGGAGCTAGTGTTGGGGCTTCACCACGGGGACTCATATGGGCAAAATGAGGACCATGAGTGCTACCGATGTGGGGTGGTGTCTCACCGCCGGCGTTGTGATTACTTGGTGGCCTTGGGGTCACCATGGTGGTCATGGGCGGTGGTGAGGAGACACCACCAAGTGCGGTTAGGCCGCGTGGTATGGGAGTGCCACCAAGTTGGGCCTTGGACATAAGTGGAAGTCCGCACCTAACCATTGGCTACCTACGAAGGGGTTGAGTCCCGGTTGCATGAGTAGGAGGGATTGATAACCAAGCGGTGAGCTTGGTGGTTGGTATGGAGAGCTAACTTTGTGCATGTGGGGGATGTGCAGAGTTAGCGCTCGTGACACTTGCTAGAGTTGGGAAAAAGTTGGTGTAAGCTAAGGTGAGCTAGCAAGGGTTGCGACATAAGCGGCGTTATCAGACCTTCACAGTATCCCGAATTCTTCTACTAGGAAGGAGCTGCTAACTTCCTCCCTGCCTTCTTGAAATACAAGCCTCTTGAAAATCATCTCGATTTTCCGAAATACTTACCATCCCCATTCACTATCCTCCAGGTACCGTCATTCTTCTTCTGTGGATTCTTAAGCAGTCACGCAAGGGTCCTCGCAGTGCCGAAGTCTGTAATATGTATTTTAAAATTCTAGCACATTCAAAGCCAACACACATTCCAAATGTAAGCCGTGACCTTACAACTACTATTACTATCAAACAGAAAAGCCGCGGTGGACTTGAACTTCACAGCATCGGGTCAAGCAGTCAAGGAGGAGTCCTCAGCAATGCTGAAGACTGAAACTTGTATTTAGAAATCCGAGCACATTCACAGCCAACTCTCGTTTGAAATGTGAGTCGTGGCAATACAACTGCTATAAATATCAAACAGCTAGTCGTAGTTGGAATCACTGTCAGAATCACGAGTGCTGCGATCACCAGCTTCTGAAGTGAATTCCAAGAAATCCTCCCAAATCGTCTGCAGAGGCACTATCTCATACTTGTTGCAGCTGAAGCACCCCTAATTTTTGCCCGTCATGTCCTTCAGGTAGTCGTCTCCCTTGTTCCGTACGATACACGCTGCACACCACACCTTGTTACAATAATCACACGGGATCACAAACTGAATTCCCCCACACCAATTGCATTGCTCATCATCGTACTGAGCGTTCTTCGTGAATACAACGTCGTCCAACACAAGTTTGCACGAAATGCATATGCCAACACCAAGACGAGGATGCTCCAACAAACAAGCACGGATTTTTTTCTCCCCACAAGCAGTGCAAGAATACAAATACAAGGGATCGAAATCGGCCGAATGCCCCGCCATTTGATCCACAACAGCAAGAGTAAGAATTTTCGAATGAGAGATGGCCAACGACTTGCTTTGAGATGCTTGCAAACCTGCTCTTCCCTTCTTGTATATACCAAGAGCACACCGGATTTCATTGATCTCACTTCGGAATCCCATCCAACCTCACCAACCCATCTTCACATCACCGGCAGCGCCGACCGGACCGGCAGCACCGGCAGCTTTTGCAGAACTGTACCCTTGAAGGCACCGACATTCCAACGAATTGGAATCCGACACTTCACAGCACCGACACAATTTCGCATGACAATGGACATAAAATCTCAGAGCAACATCGCATTCTCTTACATATTCACGAGGTCGGCAGGGACTCAAATCACTCGAGCATCCTTTCCTTCCATCTGTACCCGCAATCACAATGAGCACCAACACGGCACAGCTAAGGGGGACGTATTCACCGACACTCCGACACTCCTTATCACTTGACCCATCCCCTCTCATGAAGTTCAACATTACAATGAGCACCGACATCTTGTACCAAGACCATGCTCTTTACTTCACCAACGTCACGGTACATGGGGCATGTTCACTGGCCGGCCGGTTTGATAATCGAGATTGATTTTTTAGACACGATGATGCTGGGACCGGCCTCCACACGGAAAATAAGAAATTTGTTTCAGCTCCAATTCAGCATTTTAGGGGTGCCGAAGTGTGAGCTTGTCGGTAGACTGTATAACTTGAAAAATTCACGCAGTGCCATCCACTGTCATGCAGCCCTCAAAATCAGGCTCGGCCTTAAAGGGTCGATAGGCAAACAGCTGATTCAGGGTCGATTCACACCTAGGGGCCGGGCCAAGTTTTCTTGGGGCCAATTGCTTGAAATTTCAGCCCGTTTTTGGGTTGGGGCCGGCCTCAAGTCCTCATTATAATATGATTAGAATGGGGGCTGATTTTCCCATATGTAATGGCCTTCGGGCCAAGAAGCCGGGCCAATTCAATAAAGTCCAAAAAAATTCAGCACTTCTCAAAAAATGGACGGATTTGATTTGGTGAAAAAAAATTGTTAAAAATAATAAAAGGTTTTTTTAGACAAATCTGACATTGGCTTTCCATTCTCGATGCACCCAATTCACCTAGCTCAGGCCATGTCAGAACTTGCATTTCTTGATTAAAAAAATTCTGCCACCAAATTGGCCCGGCCTTTAGGTGTAAGGGGGTTGAGCCTAATATTTGCCTTTCGGCCAATCACGAGTGAGGATTTCAGCCCTCAAACGGGCTGAATTGGCCCGTCCCCTAGGTGTAAATCGGCCCTCATGGAGGCAATTTACCACGGTTGTAGGGTCTGGATTGGAATTTAAACCTTAAAACTGTGGTGTTTTGACAATTGGTCTAAATTCCAATTCCAATTCTCCACGGTTGTAGGGTCTAAATTGTTATGTACTGGCACCATTCCCACGGTTATAGGGGTACACTCATACAAATTTTGTTCGAATAAAATCATTTTATATTCACTTTTGGACCAGAATATTCCCTCGAAATCTGCTCAATGAGCGTAAAAATCTGCTCACTGCTCACCGCTCACCGCTCACCGCTCGCACCGTAATCACATTGATAACTCCCATCAGAGGTTGGAAGCTATGATTTGGCAAATTTTGGACTTCCAGACTTCGCAGCTTCAGATAATACTCCTAGTATCTGCAAGACTCCACTTATTGAAGTGGATTTTGGAGTACTTGTCATTCTTCTTTTGAACATTATATGCTCACAAATGTTGCAATATTTACACTTATGTTATCCTCTTAAGTAATCAGTGTATAATAAGTTCTGTATGAAGATGTCTTAATGGATGTCTAAGAAGATGTCGCAGTAGATGTCCGATGGGCTAACGTGTACAGATATGGCATTACTGCAGGTTATGGTTGAAGCATACTTTTCAATGTTATTGTGGATAGCCATAACACATGGTTTTGAGTGTTGAATAGTAGCTACATGTTCATGTTACACATTTTGCTTATATGTGCATAATATTTCCTGTTTGAAATATGTTAGAATTAAGAGGTAGTCGAAGAAGGAGATGACTTCTCTGCATATTTTGTAAGGCGGAATGCGAGAGCAGGTACCATAACAAAGGCTCCGATGACAACTCCCAAGGTTGTAAGATTGCCACAACTAGGAAAGTCTGTTAAACCAAAGGCAACATCAATTTCAATTGAAGAAGGCACCTAAACAGAAGCAAGGAGGCCAATCAAAACCTCAGAAGGTGGTTGAGAAGGTACACAAGAAATAAGTATGATGTCATGTTTACACTTGTTTACTTGCATCTATGCACATTTGTTTCTGAAATGGACCCATACGGTGGTAAGGAATTCATAGAAAACAGAAGAAGATAGAAGATATAAGAAACACTTTGTAGTACACAACAAAATTGCATACGCATAGTAAGTGAAGTGTTGTTTTCTTATAATTGCAGAAAGGAAGCAAAACACGATCAGAGCCCACAAATAAAAAAAGACACGAGACGCGTGTACATAAGTGAGTGGAACGTGATATCAGGGAGATGTCTACATTGATGTCCTATAGAATGTCTATAATGATGTCTCCAAGGCTGTTTATAAAGATGTCTGCAATGATGTCTAAATATGTCAAATTTATTGATGATAAGAAGTAAACCTTGTCTACCTAGGTAGTGCAAGTAAATGGAATTAAATACAAGAAATTTGCCTTTGGAGATATTTTTTCTAAGTGCTTTCATTGATGACTAATTGAATATGTGCAACGGTGGGACATGTGTATGATTGTAGGAGGGTATCAACAACAAGCAATTGTAGTGGAGGGGCTTGAGGTTGTGGGTGCGTAGTATCTTGCAGTTGTTGACAAGTGTATGTATCAACATGCTAGTTTTGTGATATGTGAGGTCCTAAAGACCTAAACAATATATATTTGACTTTCACTTTGAGATGTGATCATGTTTAGTGTTGTGCAATGCGAGTAAATGTGCAGCATATCGTATAAATGTTTGGATGGTCATTCAAACTAGCAGAATGTTTGAGGTTTACCGATTTGATGTTTATGTAAACATCTACAAAAGTATTGTCGGATGGTCGTTGATATGCTGAAAAGACATGAACTGTGACATCCTCAAAAACATTACCAAAGCATACAACATTTACATCCATGTCCCATGAGATGTTGCTACAGACATCCGTATCAACATCACAATTATAAAAGAGACATCAATCATGACATCCCTCTAGGCACTTGAGACATTAAGCAAGACACAAAGATGTCCTCCATGATGACTAACAGTAATGTCATTTGACCACAAAACCTCGATAACTTTGCTGACGTCGCATGCCACACAATTTTCCTAGCGTCCACGTCGAATTTTCTCGGGTGCCACATTGGATTTCCCGAGAGTCACGCTGAATTTCTCGGCAGCCGTTTTGGATTTTGGCTCCGCCACATTGGAAACTACGAGAACACCAAAAAGTCCACATCGAGATGAAATTCATTGCCATGGGGCATTGCCCGTCTCCATGGTGTTGATGTGTCACCTATGTGCCACACGTTTTATTCTCCCAAAGTTACCTCAAGACACCTTGAAAACGAGGATGTTTTCAGATAGCTTTAGGTGTCCCATTAGACGTTTGCGATGCCTTAGGATGTCATACGATGTCTACATGTCTAACAATCACTTATTAAACATCCCAAGATATCGATTTAGACATAAAAATACCGAGGTTTTTTTATAGTGTTTTATAGTTTATTTTTGGTAATAATATGTTGTGATATCGCAATCTATGAGGCTTCATGACTTTAAGTTTAGTCCACATGACCTATAGTAAGTCTACGGTTTCATTGTATAGTTGAAATTTAAAAACTCACATTCAATTTCATTCATGACATATTTTTGTTAATGTGTTTTTTGGCTAGAAGTAGGCTAGGAAGTTTAAAGGTAAATACAAGCTTGCACGGTGAAGATTTAAATACCTAACTAGTACGCCCACTCGACATTGCCATGCTCATAACTGTATTTTTCAACATATATCGGGCCAATACTTTGAAATTTGATAACTTAGGATCCGTCAACCTAGTTTGCATTTTGATTGTTGCTCGCTCCCCTACATATAAATCGGCATCTACCTACACCGCATGCACCCCTATCTGACCGTTGGTGCCCGATATCATAATGTTACTCGCAAAACAAAACAAACTACATGCCTAGAATAATGAATATTTATTTTCAGCTATATTGTGCTTTATTTTAGTATGTAATTTGGTCGGATATTGTAAGGGACGTTTGAGAGTTGAAGCTCATTTTAACGCAGACGAGCCCTACTTCAAATGGGCCCACGATATAAAGTGTATGTAAAGGCACACTTTACATACACGCTGAGGCCAGCCGGAGAGCAGGCCGGATTCAACGGCCAAAGTTTGGGCCCAAGTCGGGAAGTTCGGGCCAGGGTAAACCTTGTCCCAATTGCATCACTAAGGCCCGAACATTTTGGCGCCAAAATAGTGCCACATAGGATGCCACATAACATAAATTGAAGTTCTTGTTGGGCCTTAGTATAAAACCCTTGGGCCCACTCTGAAAGAATTGAGCCATCTTATTAGGTAAAATCTAAAGAATTCGGGCCAGTCCTATAGTCCGGCCCCAAATATAAACCGGCCCAAGTATAAGTGTGCAATGTATAAGATTTCGCATTGGCTTGAGTGTGAAATGGAGAATTACAGGTGAGGGCAGACGGAGGGTGGGAGCCGACGCTCGACACTGTAATTCTGCATCTCACACTCAAACCAGTTGGAAATTCTTTCGTTTCGTCCGCTGGTTCTCCGAGTTCTCAACCTTGAAACCCTCGCGTTCCCCTGATTAACGAACCTTATTTCTGTCCAATCATGTAACTGAGCAAGCACTCTTTAGTTTTTACATTTCTCAAGCGAGTATGTCATCAAAATCAAACTTCATTTCAGCCCAATTTTGCAGCAGTGCTTTACGGTAAAAGTAATGCATGCTGGGTATATGGAATCAGGCCCGGTTTACATTGGGTTTGGGGCTGGATGGAAGGTTGGCCGGATTTGGCTTCAATCCGGCCCCAAATTCTTTAAATTCTTTCATCAAACCCCAGGAAAAATGAAGCCTTGGGGCCGGATTGAAGTCCGGGTTTTCACTTAAGCACTTCGGCCCCAAGTAATGTAAAGCCTTAGGGCCAAATTTTGGGCCCGGATTTGCAATTCATGTGCGCAATAAGCTTGATTGAAAATTACAAAAACTTTAATCTCTTTCCTTTTCTTTATTTTTCTTTTAAAAATAGTAAATATTTTATTTTAAAAAAATATGATTTTTTAAATTACTCAAATTTTAAAAATAGAAATAGTAGTTTCCATAAAAATCTTATATTATTTATTTGTATTTTCAATACTTCAACAAATCATGATTAATTGTGTATTTCATTGTTTAGGAGCTTTTACTTTCTGTTTTTCTTGTGTCTATTGCAAAAATAAGTTTCCATTTACTTTATTTGACTACATTACTTTTTAATCTTATATTATTATTAAAAAAAAAATTATTATATACATGGAATATTATGCCAAACTACTTTTGCATTTTCAGAATTATATTTAGATAAAGAAAAGTACACTTAATTCCATATATATATATATATTTGCGTCTTTTCTTATTTGATTATATTTTTGTATTTAGTTTAGGATTTAACACTATTTCGAATTTTGTATTTTCCTACTTTTTCAACATGGTGACTACACAAAGGCAGAACGTTTTGGTAGCATTAGTATTAATCTTTGCTTTGAAAGATGTTTTCACTTCTATATTGATGTAAATGCAAGCTGCCCAATACACAAATGACTTGCAAACCCTTCTAATGTTTTTTTCTTTCTTCAAAACATGATTCAAGACCACGCATACGGTCAATACGGAAACACGAAAGACAAGGAGATTTTCTGAACAATCAATTATTGGGGAGCTATACCGATGGTATGTTTCAAAAATCCGCTTCGGATGAATAAACAAACGTTCTCTTTTCTATGTGAATTCTTAGAACCTCACATAAAAAAACAAAATACAAAATTAAACGAAAATATTGATGTTTAAACTAGAGTGGCGGTCACACTTGCTAGACTCGCAACTGGCAATTCATTGGCAATGATTGGAGACTTATATGGTATAGCTAAGAGTACCACCTCTATAATCGTCCGAGAATATTGTAAAGCCATTAGGAAGCATTTATTGCCCACAGTCATTGAGAAAATGACTCCCCATAATATGAAGAAAAAAAGTGCCAAATTTGAATCCTTACAAGATATTCCATACATAATCGGAGCTATAGATGGTTCCCATATACCTATAATAGCCCCTAGTAAACATTCTGTTGAGTACTACTCCAGAAAAAGATTTTATTCGGTGCTCTTACAAGGTGTTGTGGATGCTCAATGTAAATTTTGAGATATTAACTTTGGGTGGGTAGGGAGTTGTCATGATTTGACCGTATTTCAAAGAAGCACATTAGGCAAAGATATTATGAAAGACAAATATTTACTATAAAAACTAACAGCATATGTCCCTTATCCAATGAGGCCTTGCTTTTTAGACCGTTTAAAGGTTCAGCTGATGGGCTATCAAGGGAAAAGGCTCATTGGAATTTCATACAATCTAGCACAACAACGGCCGTAGAAAGAGCTTTTGGAATTTTGAAAGGACGTTGGAGAATTTTATTAAAACGCATTGATCTCCCTCTAAGAAATTTACCTGATTTGGTTACATCATGTATTTGCTTACATAACTTTTGCATAATTCATGGTAATGAATTCAATATGCATTGGGCCGAGGAAGCATATAGAGAGTTACAAAATTCTTCACGGTCAATACTCGGGGAGATCACTCCTTGTAATTTAAGGCATACACTTGAGTTAAGAGGGTATTTGATGTGGGGCTATTTACATTTGTTTTTGTGTTTTAGATGACTATATATTTATATAAAAAGCTACTCGGGGCGTATTCTCGGTACCCTATGGTGTTTTATAAATTCATACATGTGTTGAATTACTTGAGGCTATGTTACATATAAACAGTATGGGTGCATTATTTCCAACCTTGTACAAAAATTTGCTCTCAATGCCAAAGATTTTGTCTTACTTTGATTGTTGCAACATACCAAAACTTAAACATAGCACAAAAGGTCATATTCGTTAAATCGACACAAAATAAGGTTTTTGGGACTTAGAATGCTACTTAGTGCATATAACGCTTTGTTGTACTAGTCAAATATCTACGGGGACATACTAGTCCTAATATAAAAAAAATCAAGGCTCCTATTTGTGAAGGCTAACTTATAAATAAAATGTCATACTCATTGTTTTTATATAGCCTAATTTATATATAATAGAGTATGTAGCATTTTATGGACCCTATAGTAGTCCTACACATTATATAAAAATTCTCCCCTTTAAATTAAATAGACCCTATATTTTAACTCACGTATATTTCTAAAAAATGATACTGATCTCCCCGGAGGTCAATATTTGGGAATCTTAATAATACTGAAAACATTGCAAGTACTCTTGATATTGCAAAAGAATCCATGAAATTAATGAGAATAGTTTTATTGCCTCCTCAAGAAGCTGCACACTCCAAACTAGTGCAATATGATGGAGATGATCCTGAATCTTTAAAAGTCGAAGCACAACAAGACTCCGTTGCATCCAAGAAGGAAAAAGAAGAAATAATACAAAAGATGCTAAGACAAGCTACGATACAACATGAATTGATGGCTAATAACTTTTGGGATCTTCATGTGGCCAAGGAAAGTTCTATAACTTTTGATAATGTACTTGAAGAAAACTCCGAATAGGTTTGAGTATTGAAATAATTTTTCTCATTTCTTTATAATTTTCTATTTCAAACCTTTTCATATATCTAGGTTTTTGATTATAAGAGCTTTTAAACTTTCAATTAATAAAGGTGTTTCATTAAAGAAGCAATACGAAAGGTTTGATTAAAAACTAGAATTCAAAAGTACAAATACTTTTGTGCATAGCCACTCACTCTTATAGTTGTTAGCATGCTTCTTTAACCTTTGAGGCGCCCATGTCGAGAAGCTGATGCCGGATGAGTTTGGGTAGCTTCTTTTTTGGAAGGAAAGTGATGTTCTATATGCACTTCTTTATTTTTTAAATTCTTGTGCTAGTTAAATTCTATTTCTACGAAATGGATTTTAAAAATTAAATGGTGTGAATTTTTGAAAAATTACAAAGTGATCTATGTCAAGTTTCAAATTTAGTTCAAAAACGAAAACCTTAAACATGATTTTCCATAATAAGTAAAATCAAATAATGGAGACCATATAATACCATAAAATACTTTTGATGAACACTTCTCAATATCTTGTCTCTGTAGAGAAATTCTAGAACATAAAAAAGAAACAATCCTAGAACATAAAAAAAAAAACAACACATACAAACAAAACCATATGGATATAAGGTTACAAAGAAGTTACAACTTCTCTATCAGCCTTTCCATATGTTTGTCAAGGCTACTCATGTACCTGTTTGCATCCTTCATGCTCTGTGCCATGTCCTTACTATTTACTCCCATCTGTCCCCTGAGCTCTAAAGCACTTTTCTGGTACTTTAATTTTGAGCTGGATTTTCCTTGCTTTGATAAAGATGGAGGCACTTGATCTGAGCTCTGTACCTTCAATTCTTCTCCATCACCTACATTGGGCACATCACTAGAAGAAGTAGAAACATGTTTTAGCATAGATCCATTCTGATGATACCAAGAATCCATGGAATCGTAATACTTGCAAGTGTGGCGCAATTCTCCAAGTATGTTGTTGGCTAGCTTATCGTCCTTATAAGCCTTGTATATGTCATTGAATTTACTCTTGCACGCCTTTGGAGTTTTTTTTTAAGTTTGGAAGCAAGCATAGTAGCCTAGAGTGCAACTGTAACCACATGTCTACTCTTGCAAAAATAAACAAAGTACAGAATTGGCACCAATACACGAATATTCAAACACACCTACACTTACAATTGCTACATACTCTATCACTAAACTAGAATCCAACATAGATAGAAAATAATTCAGAAATTCGATTGGTTTACACTATGTCAAGTTCCAAATCTCATATCTCAGCCTAAAAATCTGAGCCTAAAAACGCTTCACAAAAGCTTTAATCGGCATGGACAAGGACTTCTGAAGCATCTCTGATGGCTTCATGTTCAAAGACAAGGACTTCTGAATCATCTTGCAGTCAAAACAAAGACAAACACTCTACCTCGACACCCACAATTACCTCACTCCCACATAGATTGCTCGCTTGCCCTACCACATTCTAAAAACCCCACACAGAAGTCTTCAATTAGTATCAGCGACACCCTTAAAAAGTATAGTGCCATGGCAAAGCTCTTGAAACTGAAAGTAACATGGAGTGCCTCTCGATTGAATTGGAGAAATGTTATTTTCCTTTAAAAATATCACCAACTGCAAGAAATGATGGGACTGCAATCGATGCACTGGCAGATCGTCAGCCAGAGCAAAAAACCTTGATGCCAAAACCTAAAACCCTAGAACAGCGTAAAAGTGGAATTGCGCAGAGGAATGAAGAAGAACACAAACGCTCCACAATCGGAAAACATGGGATGGGAGAGCCCAGGGAGTACAGTGGAAGCGAGGAATGCAAAATTTGTGATTGCCACTCCAAGAAGAGGTAGGAAAGCACGAGTTAAATTGACGCCTCATGCCTTACTAAAACTACGAAGCTGCATAACTCAGATGGAAGGAAAGATAAAAAAACCTGTTTTTTTGGCATTTTTTAAAAACTCTGGCTGCATCTCCCCTTTTAGCGCGATCAATGCCTCCACCTCGCTGTCAAGCCAATTTCGTTTGCTCTCATCTTCGTCAAGCTTCACTTCTTTTCCTTTCTTCTGACGTTTTTTTTTGGGTTCAACGATGAGTACTTTACAATCTTGATCAATCGAGTCTTCTAATCCCTTGGTCTCTGCATGAAACCCCAAGGCGGTAGTTTCATATGCACTCACATCATGTAGATTCTCCATTGCGCACAAGTAGCTAACCAAAAACCCTAACCAAGCAGACAAAGAAAAATAACAAGCGCTGTAGAAATCAGAGAAGCACAGACAGAGAACAAGTGGCAAGAGAATCACAGAAGGAAGTGAAGCAGCTTTTAAAAATATAAAAAAGTAAAAAACTCTCCAAGTTATTGAACGGTTGAGATTTAGAAGATCCAACGATGGAGCCCCATCCGGCCCTAGATGGCCACCAAAAACCTCGTCCCAATTGCTCCCTTGGGGCCGGATGGTTTGACGCCAAAACCATGCCACCTAAGGCGACACGTAGGATGAGTTGTGCTTCCGGCCGGCCCCAAATGTAAAGCCCTTGTCCGGATTTTAGAGAATCGAGCGATCCTATTGGTTGAAATTGGAAGACATCGGGCCGGCTCTCCATCCGGCCCCAAATGTAAACCGGCCCTCAGGACCAGGACGAAGTTTTGAGAGGTGAGAGAGACGAAGTACAGTAGACGGACGGGTGAGGGATGCGTGAAGCTGCAGTAATCGATCATCACGTCAGCCTCAAATTCTTAACACGACGAACGTCTTCAACAGCTTCGATAGCTTCTGAAATCTACTGATACGGTCAAGCATTGGGAATTCGAAAGGCGGATTTTTCAACTGCTCAGTGACGGACCAACAATGATACTTCTGGAAGGGCCCTCTAGAGTCTTGCAACAAATTCTCCATAACCGCCTCCTAACGTGAGTTCTATTTCCATTTAATTTCATACTTTCTCCTTCTTTCAATGCGAAGGATGAAATAATTCTATAGGTTGACTATCTGGGGCTTCGGAACACCGATCCGAGCGAGCTTTCGAGGTTACTAATTACATTACGACTAGATAATGAGGAATACAACGTGCTTCGTTTAAAGTGTTGGATGTTCAGCTGCTGCATAGTAGATTTTAGGTCATCAAGATCGCCACACTTTCTGTGAGCGAAGCTTTTGTTGGTGGAATCACAAGCAGGGAATTAGAGAAATTCGCGGATTTCAGCCAGTCGAAGATGTTTCCTACTGAGTGAATGATTGTTGAGGACACGTGTGTCTGTCGTACTATGAAGAAGTTGGCAGAAGCTTTGATTAGAGTGTTTTGACACCGATTGGATGTGTGAAGATGTTCTTTAGTTGATATCAGATAATCGAGATCACCAGAATTTTTTTGATCGTATTAGACCAGTTTAAGCTCTTGTGGTTATTGGTTGAGACTCGAACGGGCGATTACGGTATTTCGGTAGGTTTGAGGCCAGTCACAGATGTCTATGTTCCTTACTTTTGATGATCACTGACGTTGTCTGTTTGTCTCCTGTAGTATGGAAAAGCCGGTAGAATTTGACTTCCATCTCGTCGAGTTCGATGACATTCGTTTTCACGTTCAGGTAATCACTGTATTGATACAGCTATACGGAGTTTGTTTTGGATGTTTTTGGTTGAAGCTGTTTTTATGCAGGGCTCAGCGAAGGATCCTCAGCACATACTCCTCTCTATAGCAGTACCTCCCCCTCCACCAGAAACCGTATTCTGCGGAGGCCTTCCTTTCGGTGCAATGGAGGCCGTGAAAGCGGCATATGGAAATCTTGTTGCATTTATTGAGCCCCCGGAATCCGGATTTCATCTCAGTATTCAGATCAATCTTACGAAACTGCCAGCAGCTGAAGGTGCATGGTGATTCTTCTTACGTAGACATCTAACTTTACAGCTCGTAATTGACCATTTGACTCCTCTAGCTCAACCTCCAACTACACCTTCAATACAGTATATCGCAGAAAATAGTCCACTTACAACTCCTCAGGTTAAGTCTGATACTATCCTCTTTTTCTCATGGTAGGACTATAGATAGTCGACCTGCTTCGTAATTGGTGGTGTTGTCATTTGGCAGCTGAAAGAGTGCAGCAGATTACGAAGGTAGCGTCAGTCCGGACTGTTGTGCTTGGGGCACCACTTCGTGTCATCCTGAAGCATTTGGGCACGAGATCGGTAGCCCCAGATGCTGATAATCTGGTTGCTTTGATGCACAGGCCGAAACAGTCTTACTTTTTGATTCCACAAGTAAGGAAATGCTGTTTCAAAACACTCTCAAGTAAGTGACCATAGAAGTGGAACCTTGCTTAGACGTTACGTCTTACTCTAAAGAAAGTATGTATCTTTCGCTTTGCAGCCCGAAAAGGTGACGGTTGTATTTCCTATGCGATATAAGGACGCTAATGACGTGGTCCTTGCTACATCCTTCTTACAGGTGACCTACCAGCATTCTTTCATGAGTCATGCAGTGGGAAATGTGAGGTTAGCAATGGACTTTGTGGGGTTAGTATCAATCGTCTTACATGCGCATAGGGTGGTGGCAGCAGGAGTTTATGGAGGCCAGACGTTCAGCCGGGCTGAGCACAGCCCCGCCTTGCTTATGGGCACCCACTCCACCACTTGAGCTAAAAGGAGCTCCTGCACATGCTCTGGATGCGAACTCTGGATTCGTCTCTTTCGGTAAAAGCTTATGGCACTGGCACTAGATTCCTGTGATGTTTATCAATATGTAGCGGCCGTTTCTATCTGTTCATTTCTTTAACCAGTTTAGCACCTTTCTTGCAGTGATATTTCCACGTCACGTGGAGGGTGAAAAGCTGGATAGAATTGTCTGGAATCTATCAACTTTCTATGCATACGTCAGTTATCATATCAAGGTACATGAGTTATAACCTTTGTAGCGTTTCACATAATTGAGAGAGATTATACTACTTCATGGTGAACGCCAGTGAAGGTGTTTTTTGATACGTAGCTTGAGTTATTATCGCTGTTCCTGTTAAGTAGGGTAGCTCACATACTTTTGTCTGATGGTCTCCCTGGTCCTCGACGACACCTTTCAACCGTAATCATAATGCTTGCGTCGTGTGCAGTGTTCAAAAGCGTTCATGCACACGCGAATGAGGAGACGGGTAAACACACTTATTCAGGTATGATAGTTTATCAAATCTTTAAAGGTCGAGCTGAGAATTTAGAAATTAGGGAGGTTTATGATCTCATGCTAATCAACTAGAAAATATTACGGCGGACAACGTACTCTCTTTCCTACTCAAGTATATCGTTTTTCGAGTAAATCATTACTTTGACGGAAAATCTGTTGTTCTCTCTCCAGGCACTGGAAAAAGCTAAGTTGGAGGTCGAGAAGCAGAAGAAAACTGCTCAAGGGCGAAGTTTTAAGCGGCAAGTGTAGACGGGGTTCTTTTGCGTTAGTGAATTATGTGGTCGCTCCTCCCCTGATACGCACGTAGCAGTTTGAAACCCGAGTGATGGAGGGTGGTTGATGAAAGTTTTTAAAAGTCAGGCGGCTGCGGATGCTATCAAAAGTTTGATACTGAGGCGGGTGTTCCCTATTTCCAGAGGTGGAGTTTTATATTTCGGATATGTAAAGCCTGGGTAGTCTCCAGTTTTCTGACTGTAATTAATTTTAACTTATGAACATCGCTAAAGATACAGTAAGACGCTAAGTCTTCTAGCGTCCAAGAGATATGGATTTCCGATGACGAGCCTTGCTCATCCAGGTTTCGTTTCATAGCCGAAGCCTTGCCCCTTGTGGCGTTTCGAGATCATCGGAGTAATTTACTGTGGCTCCTAACAACTTCTCAGGACGATCCTTCTGACCCTTTCACATCTCTACACTAGTCTTCTCTGACTTTACGATTCTCTCCTGTATTAATTTCGTATATGCTTTTAGGTCATGCTGTTTTTTCTCCTGTTCCTAAAATACAAGCTTGTTGCAGCAGCAAGTGCCGAAGCAACCTGTGACTTTATCAAAGGACTAGCTTGGTTGTAGGCAGACGAGCTGATCTCTCGATTGCCAGAGAGCTTTCGAGAATGAGCCGAAAACGTGACGCAGGGACAGGTTTTTAGCGGCAAGGCTTTGTCTTTTAGCGGCAATGCACAGAGAGGGTATTGCAGAGATGCTATTGCAGCAGATGAAGATGCTAGAAGACTGATACTCTGATCAATTCACTAGAAGTTGCTTCAAGCCATCAGGGTCTTTTGAGTTGTACTGAGAATGGCGGAGGAGGAGGAAGTCGAATGAGAGAAGGAGTCGAAGCCACCACCTAGTGCTGAATCACCTCCTCTCACGGAAGTACAGAACTCATCTCAACTTGATCGTTAATGGCGCCTATGTTGCTCCCAAACTGGACACCTTGTTTGCCACCACTGGTCAGGGAATTTACCCAATTTACCCAATTTACCCAATTTACCCAAGTAAATTGAGTTTCTTAGACTGAAATTTCTTATTTGAGTTCTGTTCGTGGTGACTGCGAGCTTTGCTTATCAACTATGCTTTAGAGTTTAATCTCCACCTGCAAGTACACGAATATTCGGAATACACTAGTATGAGACTACTCGGCGTTGTTCGAACAGACGAGTGTATGTAGGACTTACCCTCTTCGAGTCTACGTGGTTGATGATGGTTGAAGTGCCCATCCAGGTGGATATGGCTAAAACTGGAAACTCGGATGTGGACGGAATCTGACGAGAGAATTCGGGTGCACGATGAGCTTGCCATGAAACGGATCGTAGCTCTTAGAGATCTTTGAGCCATCCACGGTCCCCGCTTAAAATATCAAAAGGGATGCGAGACCAGCAAGCTCAGCAGATAGATGACTTTTAGAACGAAGTTACCATGTGAATCTTATGACGGAACTTTGAGGTCCTAAATAGACTTCTTTCAAACTGGCAATTAATCAATTAATTTTGAGTTGTCCTCGACCTGCCTCGACCGTGGTCCGTGGTACGCATTCCGTAACCAGTCGATGAAATTAGTAGCATTTTTCTCAATATGCGACGGTGTCTCGTTTCTATTGTAGTCAACGGATGGCGAAGCTGTTGTACCATGGCCCACAATGTATACAAGTAAACTTTATTCTACGATTGCCACTGTTCACGTTTACAGTCATTTGTGAGTCTGTAGCTAAGGTTACGTTTTCGAAAAATCTAATTTGCATCCACCAGAATTACTGAAGCTAAAATTTTAGTTTGACTCCAAGCACTATTTGAAACAAAGTGCTACATCGAGTCATCGTGAACGAAGTGGAACTTTGAATAATCGTATTGAACAAGAAAACAGGGAAACGGTAATGGCACTGTCTTGATACTCAAAAATACGAACAGAAGTGGTACACAAATTGTTCGAATACTTGTATAACAAGTGTGTGATGCGGTCGTAGAGCATAAATTGTACTACGATATGATTTAATCAAAGATACCTCAAGTGGGGTAAGCGTTCGTAGCAGCTACCAAGGAGGATGGAGGAGGGGTAATGGGCCCCCTAGTTTTTTGATGTATAGACATTAAATGCCAAAGAGTAGGCTTCCAAGGGTAATTTGGGGTCGCAGACCTCAAATTTGAATTCAAAATTATCAAAAACGGCCTTGGGTGGTCCCCATGGATTCTAGGGTGCCTCCTTGGTAGCTGCTACGAACCATTGCCCCCTCAAGTGAATAATTTTATTTACAATCTAAGTGTATAATGTGTAAAATTTCATCTTTATACAAATTCAAAGGTAAATACATTCTAAATTTGTATTACAGAATCTCCTGCATCTTAAAGAGCCCCTCGCACATTATAGATTTGGGCACAAGTAACTTCAATGATGCAATCAAGGTATAAATCACGAGACATTTTATTGTATCAAAATTTGATCCTTTTAGCGGGACTAGGGATTCAAATAGGAATATTTTGGTTTAGTAAATGCCACTTGGTCATTATTTAAAGGCCTCATAACAAAACATAGAAACTGCTTTTTAGACCTCATTAAAATACATCCACATAGTCATTTTTTCTCATAGAGTTCATGAAGTGGTGCAATACATTTTTAAGTTGCTCTCAGCAATCTTGAGGACCTTGGGACCTCGCCATGCGATTCATTTATAGAAAACTGAAGTCTTATTCATCAAAGATCATTAATTAAAGAGCCCTAAACAACATTACCCATTAACAAGCAGGCCAAGTGAGGGTCAAATGTGCCCAAATCTTATATGAACAATTTTCAACAATTCAATCATAACTTGGAGTTTTACAACTCATGGAATAGTTAAGAATAAAACACAAAATATATCAGATACGGTAAAATATAGTATAAACGGTGAATACTAAACAACATACTATCAGGTATTGTACATACATGGACTTTGAGTTTAGTGGTTTTATTATTATTTAACTACTATAACTATTGTTTAGTGATTCCTAATCTCTCCTATTCTCTCCTACCCCTCTACGGGTATACCGAGGGGATTATGATGCATTTTTGATTGTGCTAGACTTTTGGTGGTTGTAAATACTTGCGAGTAAAATATAGATATGTAACTCCTTCAAATTATGGTATGATTTCATTATTTTTATAAGATATTCATTAGCTAGTCCAAGATTTTAAAATTATTTCTTCATTTCGCGTCCATTGTTACATATCCACACATTATTTGAACTCCCCTCGAGACAAGATTTGTTCCAAATGATTCATTATACTTAGTTTCTGGTTGTCCTACTTTTATTTTCATTGTTCCATGATTCTCTAAAGACTTTATTCAACTATTAAATATGATAGAACGACATCTAAAGACTTTTCATCACACTCATGACTTCTAAATAATTATTTCAAATCAAATTAAGACCATATATTTCTTTCCATGTAAACTCAATATCTATGTGGTATTTTTGAATACTTCCATACATTTTATAAGGTCATATTAGTTGGCGCAAAAATATGAACCACCTACCCCCTCCTTTAATTCACTTTCCTCCATCACTCAATATTCTGCACAGACAAAGTATTCATCGAAACATGCAAATAAGTTTCTCCTACAAGAGATTTTACGCTTTCTTGATTTTTATAAGGTACTAATTAGTTGGTAAAGTGTTAAATTATTTTGTCTCTCTTCATATCTATTTTTGCTTTGTTATTTGAAGTTTTGGTGTTATAACACACTTGCAAGTAAATGATGACCCGTACATGCGTTATTACCATTTAATAAATAGCATGTCAAAGCTTCTCCTTTCTTTTACCTATTTTCTCCTATTTCTCAATGTCCTGGTGCTTTAAAGTACTTGCATGTAGAATCTACCCCATAGGTCCACTACTCCTACAAATTTCAAATCTTTGTTAATTTCAAGAAGGTGCTTATTAGCTGATTTACAATTATTAAGACTTACAATTATTTTTCTTTCACTCTTATCTATTTTCTCTCTATCATTCAAAATTCCGGTTTTCGTTGTAGGTCTCGTGTCAGGCATTTATTATGTTCATAGTATTTTCACTTCAAAATGAAATGATGGACCTTTGAAGTCTATTTTGCACTCTAAAACTTTATGATATTCTGATCTATGCACTCTCATAAGTCAAATTTTGGTCCAAATGACCTACAATAACTCTATTACAAGTTTGTATGTTTTGTATCTTAACTTCTTTATTTTTTTTTCATCTTTGGCAAAAAAATTTAGAATGTATTTTTGGCTAAAATTACCCCAAATATATTAAAGGTTAAGAGCGACCGTAGGTGCATCCTTCTTGATGGCAACCGTAGGTGAATCATTTTTAAGGAAATCCAGGAGTATGTAAGTCCATCATGTAATGCACATCTAGGTATGGGCGACTACGGGTTGAGTGACTGCTTCTCCTGAAGCTAAGAGACAAGTTCTCTGCTTTTGAGACTAATAAGCGCCTCTCAATATTCTAAGCCTCAACATCCTCCATTTTCCTTCCACCTTTGTTGACTTATCCTTCCAAGACGACATTCTTTCAGAAACATAGTTGTAAGAAGAATATAATTATCTTGAACATCGTGGACATTAAAAATGCTCATGCTTTGTAAATAGGTTGTGGCGACGGTGGTGACTAATTGCATAAGCGGCCCAAGGCAAATGTGTGTAAGAGCATCTAATGGGTATTTAACTAATTATGGACAATTTGACAGTCCAGAAATCAATCGGCTTCCGTCCGACACACCTCAACAATCCACAATATAATTCCTTGGCAAATCTCAATTTGAAAACTGAGTGCGAGTGCTGACCGGCTCATCGCATGTTGTGCTGCACCGGCTCATCGCTCGAAGTGTTGGCTTGCAGCCGATAGGCATGCAGAATAAGTAAAAGCTAGGAACACTGCAATCTGAGAGGAACACCGTATTTGAGGGAATGAGCAACTGCATAATGAAGTTGACCGGGTCTATTAGAAAGACTCATATATTCACTAAGAGATTCGAATTGGTATAAAGGGTAGATGAATGGAAGGATATCTGTAGCTACATTCGGAATAGTAGTACTTAAAGACGTCAAATCACCTCGAAAAGGATAAGGCATGTAGCACGCAGCATCCGGCGCCAACCTTAACGCCAGTGGAGAAACATCAACGAGGAGAAGCTGGTCGGACTTGCACACCTCACGGGAACGACGCTTGCAATAGAGAGTCTTCAGGAGCTTGTAACACCACAAAAAATTCATAGGACGATCACAATATTCTCTACCAAAAACAAATGATAGCCTGTCCATGACGCCAGAAGGTAGAATGTAAGATAGGAGAGCCGTCAAGTCACGGATCGGCATCGTACACCAGAGACCAACATGGAAGCGCTCCAACAACATGGCAAATAACTTCGTTAGACCTGGCCGCTTGATAACATTACGGTGAGCATTCCAACGATCCGTCGGAATATTGGGGTTGATGTAGCATAGAAATCCAGATACGCATAGAATAATACACTTCTTGAGGAAGAAGTACCAGCAATGTCATAATCCAAACGGCAGTCACCCTAAACAATACAAGCCTAAAATAAGTCAGATCGAAGGATAGAAATGCCATACACAGCAATAGAATGATGAGGGCAGGCATATCGGCTGGCAGCCGACAAGAAGACAAAAACAATACAAACATTGAAGTTTCAGCTGGCAGCTGACAGGAGAAGAAAACAAACTAGACAGTCCATGAGTAGAAACATCAACGAAAAAATGACAAGAAGAAGCCATGGATCCCTAAGCTAAAAAGAAAAAAATCAAAAAACACCAAATATAAGAACCAATACCAAGAAAGGGAATATGGTAGAAAATTCTACATGTTGAGATAAAGAGATTCTTCACATATTAAACATCCTCATAATATACAATTAAGAAAAAGTCTGGAGTAGAACCCTAGAAAATTTACAGAACTAGAAGAAAATCTAAGTGATCTATAAATTCTAGATCCCTAGATCATCAAATACGATGAGTTCAAAATCTATACACCCACGCTAAAGACATGTACTAAGATGGTATTCTATGTAGGCTAACAAGAGGTGTATCGGCCGGCAGCCGACAACTGGAGCCTCTTGAACTTGCTCCAACATCGTCAACACCTCGTAGGCAAAAAAAAAGGACGAGGAGTAATCAATCCATGATTACTCGTTTCTACCAAAATCAATCTTCTTGTACTTCTCGTACAGCGGATGAGTCGGGAGCATACGGCGTTGTCCTAACCTTGCGTGCTCCTCAAAAAACTGAGAAATAGTTTTCCCAGAGGAATAGAGTTTGTACAATAGAGGCTGCAAAATCCTCTGAAAGTAAGGCTTCCCACTCCAATTCTGCTCCGAGGTCATAGTGCAGGTGGAGGGGTGGAACGCATTGAACGGGTTGTTCAGAACGTTCTTGTAGGGGGAGTCTTCAATGAGAAGCATGTTATCGGGATTGGCACCACGAGCAACCAGCTCAGGACTTATATCCAGGAGATGAGCAATTGACTTTAGAAAGAAGGCCGGTCAGGATTTCCAGGCTCCCGGTAGCAACTCCGGAAGCAATATCTCTGATCAAACTCCAAGCAGTCCTTAGGGAGCTTGGGACAAATGGTCCGAATAAATTTAATCCTCGGAGTAAGGTTCTTCTTATAGACCAAGGACCAGAAACAAATTTCAAACCTTGCATTAAGGCAAAAGGTTATTAACTCCGCAAGGCCAGGTCTTGCCCTTGCCTCCTGCTTCAACCACCGGGGACGTTCCCCACCGGAAACAATCCTACGAGGAACGAAGTGAATGAGAGTACCATTCACGTCGAATAGAATAAAATATTTAAGCGGGGCTACGTGCCCTCGAGGTGAGAGATGAGTCGCAATGGAGGTGCCCTGCTGCGATCCATGAGAAGCGGAGTCCACGAACTCCTCGTTCACAGAATCACCTTTCTCTGCAAGAGATTAGAGCATTTGTACAATGAGCAAAAAAGCAGCAAGAAGTATGCAACAGAGTGAGGTAAGAGCGAGGCAAAGGAGTGTGGCTAAAGACTACTGGGCAGAGAGTGTATCAGTTGGCAGCCGACAAGTGAACATCTGACGGCTGGCAGCCGACAAGTGAACATCTGACGGCTGGCAGCCGACAAGTGAACATCTGACGGCTGGCAGCCGACAGATGGCCAACCCAACAAATCACACAATGTGAATGAGACGAATCAGAGAAAGTGAGAATGGTGGCAGTGAAAACACATAAGATCCAACTCCATGATGAAAGGGAGAGGAATAGTGCAAAGAAATGACAAAAGGACTTGTCGGCTGGGAGCCGATAAGCCGAGAGAACAGTGTTGTGAGGAATCGATAGAGGAGACAAGGGATAAAGGTGAAAACGTGAAAAGATAATAGGGAGTCGGCTGACAGCCGATACAGTCTTACAGGGGAACGAACTTGCTAAGCACGTTGCAACCAGGAAACTCTTATAGCAGAACCACTCTAGAACCTACACTAGAGGAAAACAGTGTTTTGTCCACTGTCACTTTGCGTCAAACGTGACGTATACCCAGACTAGTTGAAATTAGTGTGGAAAAGTTGTCCACAGTGACATAGTGCATGTTAATAAATTTAACATACTTCCATCATTGTTGACGTTGGGTTAACAGCGATGTTAATAGTAACTCGTTTGGATTTTGGAAGAACGATTTTATGTTGAAAATAACAGAACCACGTCAACGTTGACATGTACGTCCCTTAGGGGAGGTAACTTTAGCACTTCATTTTTTACCCTCTAGTAATATTTTAAAGATTGAATATAGTCATGATCCATGTCAGCACGTTTCTTTTAACATAAATGACGTTTAAAGTGACATGGGCGACATTCAAGTGTGTTACTTCTGACATATTCATAAATCCTACGTGGAATGCCTTGGTGACGTGGAAAGCTTATGTGGAGGATATGGGTCACGAGGACAAGTTGGTGTTTGGTCCCGGGGGGTGTCAATAGTGACGTTGGCGTTTTTGTGCCGCAAACTTCTGTCCACATTTGTTTAAAGAAACATAATCACATAGCTGACGTGTCAAATGCATTTATGGTAAGGGTGACGTGGCTATTAGGATTTAACTTGGTCAATGATCCTAGAGAGTGTCAATGGTGACGTGCATGTCAAAAGTGACATGGGCGACGTTCAAGTGTGTTACTTTTGACATATTCATAAATCCTACGTGGAATGCCTTGGTGACGTGGAAAGCTTATGTGGAGGGTATGGGTGACGAGGACAAGTTGGTATTTGGTCCTGGGGGGTGTCAATAGTGACGTTGGCGTTTTTGTTGACGCAAATTTCTGTCCACGTGTGTTTAAGGAAACATAATCACATAGCTGACGTATCAAGTGCATTTATTGTAAGGGTGACGTGGTTGTTAGGGTTTGACTTAAACAATGATTCTAGAGATTGTCAATGGTTACGCGGGTGTCAGAAGTTACATAGATTATGTTCAAGTGTGTTTGAGGAAACACGTTTCAAGAAAGTGCATGGAGCTTTAGGATTTTGCGGCAGCCAGGGTTTTTGCGTCAAAAGTGACTCGCGCGTCAAAAGTGACATAGGTTGTGTTAAACATTGTTTTTAGAAACGTCATCATATAGGGTACGTGAATGCGTCACTATTGACACAGGTTTAACGCCAGCGCGTCACTTTTGACGTCGTATAACGTAAACGCGTCACTAGTGAACTTGAGGATGACTTTCATCGGGGTGGATGAACAGTGGCGGCTAGCGTTAGCCGCCATAGTTAGGTCATGGTACTATTAGGGAAGATATAAGCTAGAATCTCATTCTTGCTTTCATTTCTACACATTTTGTGTTAGAGTTCTACAGTTTTAGAGATTAACATGTTAGATTGTTAAAGTATGAGTTGTAGAGGTGTTGGAGTTTTACAAGTTTTTCTTCTTTCTTTGCAATTTCTCTTCTTCACATTTTGTATTAGAGTTCTACAGTTTTAGAGATTAACATGTTGGATTGTTAAAGTATGAGTTGTAGAGGTGTTGGAGTTTTACAAGTTTTTTTTCTTTCTTTGCAATTATTAGGTTGTTCAAGAGTTGCATCGTGATGATCTCCATCCCAGTTTGATTGCATGACGTGCCTTATTAAACTCAACGTGTCCATGGTAATGTGTGTTGTGCAGATCAAGAAAAATCGAGCATGAGGAAACCCAGAAAGTCACTCTACGGCGGCTAGGGTTTCTGCGTCAAAAGTGATGCGCGCGTCAAAAGTGATGCGCGCGTCAAAAGTGACGCGCCCGTCAAAAGTGACATAGGTTGTGTTAAATACTGTTTTTAGAGACGTCATCATATAGAGTACTTGAATGCTTCACTATTGACGCAGGTTTAACGCCAGCGCGTCACTTTTGACGTAGTATAACGCAAGGAGTACGCTATCACAAAGCACATACATGTAGCCTTTATGCTTTATGCTACTCAATACTTGCGACTTTGTATCAGTGGCTAATTTTCCATATGATACAGCGAAAGCACTGACCAGCTTCATGTTGCACTCCAGTTCTTGTATGTTTCGGTCAGAGTGTGTTATTTTTGACGTTGCATTTACTTTATCGATTGTGTCATGTAACGTCACTTTTGACGTTTTCATTTCCGTCATGTTGTGTCATGTAATGTCACTTTGACACGAGGCCCTATTTCTATTGACACATAACTCGATAACGCAAATGTCACCCTACGTCTAAACACGTCATCCGAAATGCGTTAAAACAAATGACATTTGTATTTAACAGTGTTAAACAACGTCAAATTTAACGTCGGTGATGCATTCCAGAAAAAAGTCACTTTGCGTCAACGTTAACACAATATAAGTATATAACGGATATCTAAATTCTAGTGCAAAATTATACGCAAAATCCAAGATCACGCCACATGTCTAAATCTCAGCCATTAAGAATCTGCCACATCAACAAATTCTTCATCCATCTAAAATGACGGAGGCGTGTGCACGTCATAACCTACGTGGAAATTAAACATGAAAAATGTCCATGTCATAGCCATCGTGGAAACTAAGTTACTTTGAAAGTTACTGACCCTAGGTAACTTACCTGCCCTAAGATGACGCGTTTTGACGTAGCACGTCATCTTATGTTAAATGGTTTAACACGTTTGGACGTGCAACGTCAAGCCCAAAAGACGTTCGTGACGTAGGGCGCATTTTTGCGTCAACAAAATTCCCCCTGTTAAACCGCGTTAAAATGCGTTAAAACGCACGTTAAACTGCGTCCCTCCGGACACTGTTTTCCTCTAGTGCTAAAATGCTGATGCAATGGTAAGAAGGGACTATATACAAGAAACGCCGTCGCCTAGGACAAACCTTCAGGTAATTTTTGTTGTTGCGGGGAACCATGATCCGACGCAGCTGGAGATAGAGCCTCGTTCGGGGCGTCGATGGCGTATACGCTGTCGTCTACAAGGGTCGCCTCGTTTGGGGCACTCATGTCGTCTACGTCGTCCTCTTGGAGAGCCTCCTCGTTTGTGGCGTTAATGTCGTAAGCGTCATCCTCCAAAAGGACCGTCGAATCAACTGCGTCCTCCCTTTGAGTATAAACCGCCTCCACTGACGATTGAGCCCTCTGAACTTCCCTACAGGAAGAAGCCTGAGTTGTCGGCTGCCGGCCGATAGGGGCAGGAACGGACTGGGAAGGCCTCTGAGAGCGACGAGACGGTGGCACCTGATCAACAACGATCACCTTGTTCTCCGAGGGATGTTGCAAATCAAGCTGCATCGTGGTCCCTGTAGAGGAAGGCAAATCTGCTCTAGTATCAGGAGCCAAAGACACGGTGACATTGTGTCGACCGGAAGCCGATATAGGCGGAGCGATGAGCGTGGCAGTCGATGCAAAGGGAGCCGTGGGCGTGGTAGCAGGTGTGAGTCACATTGGAGTAAGATCTATCTCCTCCACCACTTCCTGAATCCTAACACCAGAGGCGGGACGCCGTCCAGGGTTTACAGGCTCCCGGGACGAAACTGAGGGACGAGCATTGGTCTCCATATCCTCGGAAGACGACGGTGGAAGCTCGACCCTATCGAGATTGAGTCCCTTGGCACGTTGGACAGCCAACTTGACATGCTCCCGACTCCTGACAAACTCGATCACGGACCTCCCATGTTTCTGCATGACCATGAACAAGAGTAAGACAATGTCGGCTGGCAGCCGAGACCCATGGGAAACCAAACAAGTACTGGATAACGAATAAAGTAGAGTAAACCAATATAACAAGGTGTCGGCTGGCAGCCGATACAAAGTAAATGAGAGGATGCCTTACCAATCCAAGCTCGGTGACGTTTCCGCCACCCCAAACGTTGATGACGGTGACCTTCTTCGCTGTGAGAGTAGGCTTGAGGAACTTCTCGAGTGTCTCATGGTCGACACCGCAGAATCCCCCATTCCAATCGACAGCACCTTCAGGAGAAGCCTGGAACCAATCGACTGGCTTAACGATCCCAGTGTACTTCCTGAATGTTGTCCACCGATCATCATCCCCGCGTACCTTTGGGTACGTCATGTTGAGCGTAACAAGCGGCAAAGATTCCGTCACCGTCTTCTTGAAACCCTTCCAAAGACACGGCTTGTAATACACTGTCTGAACATACCATTCAGTATCTTTGGTTGTCCAGACCGCGGAAAGAAGATCCCGTTGCTTCGCGCTCGTTATGAACAACATCGGGATAGGGTAAAGCGGCCGAGTCGGACTCACGTTGTCATCGTCCATGGCGAGGTCTTCATCCGTAAGTGGGACCTTTGAACGATCCGCGAGCGCACAAAGATCCGCTCTACTCGTTGGGACCGAGACTCCGCCAACACTGTACCCGAAGTAAACGATAAGGAGTAGGTCCTTCTCAATGCCAACATGGCCAACAGCTGCGTCGATCTCCTGCACGACATCAGCAACTGTGTCCCCAAATTTACATTCGAAATACGCCTTCTCGGCATTGACCTCCTCCGTTGTGACCTGGATCGGAGAATACGTCTGCAGGATAGTGCTGAATATGGGTGGCGCAACCTCGTTCTTCGACTTGTCAGTTGTCGGATTCATTGCGCTCGCGCGACCATTTAGCCACTCATTCCTGTCCGTGTATTTCTTCAGGTCGGTCCAAATGTTGCACACGACACTCGCGGTAAAATGGTGCTCTTTCGCCAACTTGTCCCACTCAGCAACTGGGTATGGCGACCAGTTCGCATCCTTGTAAGGAAGCGGATACCTCTTCAGCTGATACATAAGCTCGTTTATATGACCCGGTCGAACTTCTTGTCGCGGCACCAGTCAGGCAGTGTAAGTCTGTCCTTCGTCGTGCTGTTAGACTTGATGCAGACGCGATTCGCAATGACCTCTGCTGCAAGCTCTTCAAGGTCGCAGTCACGGAGACCCAGTGTCGGGACAAGGTCAGTATTCGTGATGTTCGAGATAGGAGACCGCTTGATCAGTCTCGGCTCCTTGCCGTCGTCCCCAATGAGCTCACCTGCTTCCCAGGCATTGAAGACCTCGATCCACGTATTCCAGGCTTTGTCATCGACGAATACTAAGAGGAGCTTGGAAGACACCTATTCGTTCACAAAGTGCGCCATGACTTGCGCCTTCGCAGCCTGAAGAACAACTATACAGATTCAGATGAATAAAGGCAAGAAGAACGACTGTGGGCTGGCAGCCGATAGGTGGAGATAGATGAAATGTGTTGGCTGCCGGCCGATAGGAATGGCAGAGGCTAACGTTACCTCGAAGGCTGGTGACGGCTTCCCGCCTCCCTTGTGTGGCTCAGGGCACCCAAGTTGCTTTCATGCTGCCCTCCTGAGCTCCGCGCATGATCGAAAGGACTCCTTGGCGACCTTCTCAGCGATATTAACGTTGAGGGCATTCGATACCCTCACTAGATCGGTGGGGTCCCTCAAGAACACTAGGATAATCTCAAGTTCGAGAAGCTCCTTCTTGGCTTCCGGTCTGTCGAGGTACTCGTGCGCCAGCTCGCGGCAGGCTGTCACTGTATGCTGACCTCCGATGATATACCAGTGGACACTAGGGTATTGTCACCACGGAATTTTTGGGGCGGTGTCGGCGTCTGTCTCATTAACCTTCCATATATCCAACTCCCCTGGCATCGAATCCATGACAGCCATCATCCTGCTATCGGTGGCAAGTGGCTCCCGTTTCAACGGAATTCCATGGATCTCAGGCTTCTTCCGAATTGCCCCGTAGCCCTTGTAAATGGCCTTCACCTGCAAAGAACACCGAATACATGAACAATCATGAACAATAGATGAACAACAGATGTATCAGCTGCCAGCGGATACATAAAGCAGTACCTCATAAGAGAAGGTGAGAAAAACATAATACCTGGCCCAGACGTTCTTTCGCGATGCGTCTGTACTTGAGCTCGTCCGGAGCGATGTGCAGCTTCTCGCTAGGAGTAACCCCCGGCAGCCTCCGCTTCTTGTAGGGGAACAGGTGACCTAGACTAGTCTCCAATGCCTTGTAAATGGCGTCGATCTCAACGTCCTTCATCTTCGATGTCATTTGGTTGCCCTTACTCAGGGCCTCGTCTAGTGAATATTCGATGCATCCTTAGACGGCTTCGCCCGTCTCTTGGGCTTGCTGGGATCTTGTGACCCCTGGACGTAGTCATCGTCGTCATCGCCAAGATCAACCATCTCTGCTGCAGGTCGCTTCTTCTTCGAAGGAGTTGGATTCCTCTTTGACGACGATGGGATCGCAGCCGCCGCTGCATCGAGGGCATTGTTTACGGCCAACCTAGCGTAATCTGTAGCGGACCATGCGTCCACGAACTCCTCCAAGGTCGCAGGCGTAGTTCCGTTGAAGGTCATGCCTTGCTGAATCGCCGGCTCTCCGCAAACCGCCTCAGTGCATTTTGCCCACGGCAGTGATACGGCAATGTAGTCGGTCAGGGCGGAGGGATCCCTCAGGGGTGGAAGGCTTATAAGAACGTCGACATGCTCCACATTATCCGCAATTTCTAGCACATTACCAAAGCCAGGGATCATATTACCTTTGAGCATGAATGAATAAGCAATTTCAATTCGTTGGCTGGGGAGGACCCTCCAGCATAGTCTCCATTGCTCGATTGCTGGATTAGGCGCCCATACTGCACGCGGGACGATTTCTCCATCCTTGACTTCTGTGTGAGCAAGCTCGACACCTAGCAGTCTAGCTAGGATTGGTGGTTTTCTGCAGAAAAAGTCATGTGAGTGTATATTAGTAAACACCAGCTGATACACTAAGCATATCTTATCGGCTGCCAGCCGATAGCAACCATGGTATCGGCTGCCAGCCAATAGCGACCATGGTCAAGGCTGGCGTCCGAATGCTTGGTTCATCTGTGCTGGCATGCATTATTTACGGCAATAATCTACTGACCTATTCCAAATAGCATGCTATCGGCTGCCAGCCGACAGCGTGAAAGCTATCGGCTGCCAGCCGATACACGCAGCACAATAAGGAAACGAGCTATAAGTAAGCTCTCGGCTGCCAGCCAACAGCATAGAAGCTATTGGCTGCCAGCCAATACACTAAGCATTTTAAGGTAACGAGCTACAGCATAGGAGCTATCGACGGCCACCATATACACTAAGCATTCCAAGAGAACAAGCTACAGCATAGGAGCTATCGGCTGCCAGCCGATACACCAAGCATTGTAAGGTAAGGAGCTACAACATAGGAGCTACCGGCTGCCAGCGACAGCTTGAGAGCTATCGGCTGCCAACCGACACACAAGGCACAAGAAGATCACGAAGAGCTCAAAATGAAACAACGCCAATCGAAACGGCACAAATTGAAACGTCACCAAGAGTTAAATCGGCTTACCTCTTCAACGACGCCATCGGAGCTGTATTGGCTGGCAAGTGCTCAATGTCGGCTGGTGCGTAAATCGCCTCCTCTCCCGCGCAAAGTTGTCGGCTGGTGCGTAAGGAATGTAACTTCTGTCGGCTGCTGCTAGAAACCCTAAACCCTAAAACTAAACACTATCAGCTGCCAGCAGAGTAACGGCTAAGGCAAGAAAGCAAAGAGGATAAGATAGAGCAAGAAAGGAGAGAGGAGAGAGACAACAAGAAAGGAGAGAGGAGAGGAGAGAGCAAGTAGAGAGGAGAGAAATGAAAATGAGAGGAGAGAAATGAAAATGAGAGAGGAGAGGAGAGAGCAAAACTGAGAGGAGAGAGCAAAACTAAGAGAGGAGAGGAGAGCAAATTACAAATGAGAGCAAATGAGGGAGGGTGAAAGGTTTACCCCCTCCGGAATTTTCGCAATAATGGCTATCGGCTGCCCGCCGATTTGCGCCTTGTCCGCTTTTCAATCGGCTTGTCCGCTCTCGCATCCGCTTGCCCGCCCGCCAAATTTTTCTGAAGCTCGCGCCGCCAAAACGTCATTTCAAATTTTTTCATCAATTTCATCATTACTTTTCATCCTGCCTAGCAATTAGCCCTCCAAAAATTCAAAATCATTTGAAATTCGAGTTTGAAATCTTCTTGATTTGAGCGCCATCCACGCTGTGGTGTTTCAGATGGCTACCCTTTCCCAACTGATTCTGACATTTCATTTCATTTCTCTAGTGTTTCCTGACGCTCTGAGCGATTTGCTTTGTTGTTTTTGTTGTTATCTTTGGCCAGAAGTAGTCAAGAATTGTGTCATTGTGTTCCCCGTGTTAGTGCGCTTCTTTCTATATAGAGAGCGGTAGATAGCAGCCTTTTATTACTCCGATTAGAACGATTTAATACCTAGAGGCTCAATACCTTGGTATCAGACGCCAGCCGACATAGTGCATGACACCCGCCGATACAATTCCTTAAGAATTAGTCGGATCTCTTTATATCGGCTGCCAGCCGATAATGTTGATTGGGTTGTCGGCCTCCAGCCGATAATGTTGATTGGGATGTCGGCCGCCAGCCGATAATGTTGATTGGGCTGTTGGCCGCCAGCCGATATAGAACTATCACGTGTTTCTGATTGATTGTCCTGTCTCCCGGGTTTTAAAGTACAAGGTACCTGAGGAGGTTGTTTCTATTACACTTGTTTCAGGTCCATAGTATTTCTTTTCTCTCATCAACCTTTTAGATTTGCAGTTGCGTCGGTCGGCAGCCGATAGATCAATGAAGAGATCATGCTCCATGATGCTGGACAACGAACCGATTGACAGCTTTCTCAAGAACGACGGTTCCGGGTGTTGGCGTATACAACAGGGCGCAGTTGTCGCTCTGTCATTCGCAAAATTTTACTATGCTGGTACTGCTTCTATCAACCGAATTATCTCGCGTAAGCCATTTCTTTTAGACGTCCATGTTCTTGACGTCGCTCCAAAATGTGAGATGATCAATCCGTTTCCCACGCCTAGCATAAAGTTTCTTAGTCAGTGTCCTGGTAACAACATTACATGGGAGGTGAAAGACGTGAGACCCTTCATTGATAACCTCGATGAATCTGAGCCTATCGGCTGACAGCCGACACCGGGGCCATTAGATGAGAAGCCCATAAATCAGTTTCTCACTCTCTCTGTTAATATGGAGGTTGCTCTAGTGCATGTTGACGGGACCGATCATAACTGTGTCGGAGTGGGTGTCATTGTTGAGTGCTCGCCTAAGGGCACCTGGGAGGGTTTTCGCGTCCCCATTAGCTTCTTTGCAGTTGTCAAGCTCACTATGGTGTATAAGGACTTTGTTGGTCTGGTAGCGTACTGTGAGAATCCTTCTCTCACTTTGCTTGGTGAGTGCTTTGGATATGAAATCCTTTGGAGCGGTTACAAAATTCGTCCCCTTGACGCTACGCCGCTGAATGGCAACTCTATCGGCCGGCAGCCGATACACCCCACGCTGAGGAGTGTCAAGGTTGAACCCGACGGCGATGACGGTGCCAAGGACTCACCCTCTACTGACTGCTGTGGTAGTTCAGGTAACCCGCATCATTCAACCGGACATTCTCATTTTGATGGCAACGATGACTGTGGGTCCGGGACGAATCCGTCAACCCGCGTCGATGTCCTCTCTTCTCAAGGAAATGAATCTGCTGATGATCTTCATGTTTTGTCGTTTGACAACGATTTCTTCTCGCAGCCCTCTTCGGATAGTTTTGGCGGCGATAGCGCTATCAACTTTCGCCCTTCTATCTCACGCGAAACTGAAGATTTGCGACCGGAACCTCAGACTGTCCTGGATCGGCCCAACTGGAGGAATAAGTGCTGCGACCTACTAAACGAGGATCTTACCTTGTTTGGGCAGGCGATCATTCAAGTCTGTCTTCCGGATGAAGCCTACGATGAGGACCTACTTGGCGATACAGATGTTGGTGTAATGTTCATTTCAGAGCACGATACCCTACAGCTCACGACAATGAGGTGGCCTCTTTTGCGGACTCAACTTGAAGGCGGTCAACTCCTGTCAGACATTGTCATGCTCTGCTCTGAGGCCGCTCAGAATACTACCTTCGAACATCCGGGACTTCAGGGTGTCCCTCGGAATCCCTACAGGTCCGTTCATTGTAGACTCTTGTCAAAGGAGCAGCCCGCTGGGTCTAGGCTTAAATCGAAGATGTTGCATGATGAGATTCGCAAGGTTAGCTCTCAGCTGTGCTGTAAGAGTAGGTACTGTCAAACATTTCTGTGGGAGTCTAGTCGAATCATTGGTCGTAAGTACTATGCTTGCTCTTTTGAAATTAGAAGAGAGACAGCGTATGCCGTTCGAAGTCAACTTCATGTACATGAACCGGGAGGGAGGAAATTCATCACGCTTGAGAATGTTGAGGTCTGCGAGAACGCTTGGTATATCATTCACGGTGTTTCCAGATCAGCTTACCACGTCTACAAGGCTGCAGCAATGGGCGGATCAGTGAGCGGATCGCATGGCAATTCTGGAGCTGTCCGTCCAAGCCCGCATATGATTCAGGCCAGAGCAACCCTGCAGATGATTATTGACGAGAATGCGGACCAGATGCCTAACGAGTTCAGGCTTGTTGGAAATAAGCGAGTTGACAATCTGAAGGTTGTTCCATCTGCTCTCAATTGGGACACCATGCGCAAGCAAGTGAATCAAGTAAGTCCCAATCATTCTTATTTCCTCTTCGTCTTGGATGTCGGCTGCCGGCCGATACACTTGGTTGCTATGTTGTGGATGTTTCTAATTAGACGATTCTTCTGTTCCTTCTACTGTCATTTCCGTCGTGGCTTATCCAGTCGGCGTTGAGCTACTTGTCGGCTGGCAGCCAATACTCTGTTAGCGATTAGTTCCTGCTTATGTCATTGCAAACCTGTCGGCTGCCGGCCGATAGGAGGCGTCCACCAGGATGTTAACATCCTTCCTTATATCCGCCTTCCAAGTGAATATCAAATGCCACCATAAGCCGGTCTCTCAGTCCACCATCAGTCAGCTTCGAAAGAACCACTTCAAGAACGTCGAGGTTAAAGCTGTTGGGAGCAGCTTCTCTAACTGTACTGTGTGTGACTTCCTTGTGGAGTGCATATCCAAGTACCCAAGGGGCTGTGATGAGTGGCAGGCATTAGTCGATGACCGGAATTGCCATCTCAATTACCAGCGTGCTTGCTGCCATATTTATAGTGGCTGGAGTTCCTTGTCCTGCGAGAACCCCTCGGAGTTTCTATGTATAATCCATGACAAGATGGATACCACGAAGACGGCCATTCCCAGAATGCAGAGGATTACAGAAGCCACTGCTGGCCTTGGACAGATTCTGGTTTCTGTTACCGGCATGTTGACTCACGGCCACGGTGATGGTTCGTACACGCACTACTTCACTACGCTATGGCAGGAGGATTCCAACTTTATTATCTCTTCCTTGTGTCGTGTAGTGCGAGCGCTTCAGAAGCCACCGGTACGTGAATCTCGGGAGCTCTTTCCCACACCTCCACAAAACAGCTTCTTCCAAGCTTTGCTACATGGAAAGTCTAGGTGTTTTGCATCTGTCCCACCCGCCACCGGGACTCAGTTCGGTCCTTCACAATCTGGACGTCCGCTTGTTCCGCTTCCGCGTAAGCTATTCTTGCAGCTTGATAATTCCGCAAAGGACAACAAGAACAGATTTGTGATGGCCTTTTGCTCTTTGCTGACCGCTCCGCGCATATTCAAGGAGGTCACCGTTGGGTTCCTGATTGTTGGCCACACTCACGAGGATATTGATGCCCATTTCAATTACCTTTCCAAGCTCATCAAGCGGAAGAACACGTACGTTCTAGGGAATCTCATGAAGGCTTTCATGGACTCGCAGAAGACAGTCGCGTTCATTCCTGAATTCGTTCAAGAGGTTACGGATTTCAAATCCTACGTCAAGGACTTTCATCACGACGATGTCAACAAAATTGTTGGACTTGGTGATATGCATCTTTTCAAGTTCTCGGTCGAAGAGGACAGTGACGATCGTGGCTGGCCTGTCATGAGGTATAAGAGGAAATCGAGTGATTCTTCATGGCTCCCACCCGGTCCCCCCGTCAAGATGTGGACTTCTGACGAGCAAGGGAGACCTAGAATTCCATATGGCGACCCGCGTCCTGTTCCATTTAAGCCCTTATGGGGCGTCACGGAGGTTAACCCCAACAAGTTGAACTCTATGAAGGAGCAATTTCGTGCCTCGGAGTGCAATGACAAACAGATTTTTATCAAGCACGATATTTCTAAATTCATTCAGTTCTGGAAGACCAGTATGGCGCGTAATAGACGTTACAGCGAGGAGATGGCTGAACCTGTTGGCTACTGGGAGCGTATCAACCGGGAGATCAATTCACCATTACCGTCTACCCCTAACATTCTTCTAGAAGGATTTTGGCCTATTTCAGACTGGACTCGTGATCATTCTCGTGCCTCGCTCGATTCTGGATCTAGCTCCTCTCACTCACAGGACATTACGCCTGAGGATGATGCAGATGCTTATTAGCATCTGCATCATCATCGAATGGTGGACCCCTATGCGAGCTAAGAAGGAAGGAAAATCGATCATCGCTAGGGAGTGCTAGACTCGCCGCTGGCACAAGGAGCCTTGTCTTCCTCAGATTGTGAATGTAAACATTGTTCTGTTCTCTCATAGGATGCCGTCACATGCAAGGAAAGGTCCACCAGCTACACATATCATTCCCGAGCAGGCCGCTGCAGCTGCAATGTCTAACCTTGAGGCCGCTGGAGCTGTTCTCTAAGATGTTTTGCATACATTTGTATCGGCTTCCAGCCGACACGCTCCATGTAAGCCTCTCTCGCATCCTCCCAATCTATGTCGGACCTGCTCTGCACTTGTCGGCTGCCGGCCGATACTGATCTTCACTCATATGCTTTCGCACCAGCAACTCCGACCTCCTATCGGCTGCCAGCCGACACGACGCTCTACTCGCTGGTTCATATCCGACTCACCTTACTATTGCGTTCCATGTCTATAGTCTCTGCGTACATGTTGTATTTTTGCTTCGGCATACTCTTCATTATCAATATGCTAGAGCTCTTTTTTCACATTTGCTCTACTCATCCCATTACTCTTGTTTACATTTTCTCGGCTGGCGGCCCATACCGGATTTAGCTATTCATAACTTTTGATTGCATTATATTCATCGTTTTTGAGAATATAGCGTTCATTGGTTGCTTCGTTGTGCTCCCTCCATTTCTCTAGTTTGCTGTTTCTCGGCTGGCGGTCGATACAGGACTTAGCTTCTTATGGCTTTCCGATACAATATATCCTACTTTGTCTTTACTGTAGCTATTATTGTAATGTACACTTACAATGTACTCCTCTTCTTTCATTATTCTCGCGTTTCTCGGCTGGCGGCCGATATTGGACTTTGCTATTCATGACATTATATTACTGTATTCCTTTCAATCATATTGAATTGATCTGTGTATGAATGAGTGTGCAACCTTTAGGATTCCGTTTCTGAGCTGAGATCCGATAATTTGTTACTACTACTTCGTCATATTCCTAGGGCTTCTATCGGCGGCCGTCCGATACAGCATTTCAGCTAATTTGGATTGGGGACGGGATCTACGGTCTACGGTCAAGGGTTTAGGGTTTAGGGTCTAGGGTCTAGGGTACAGGGTTTAGGGTCTAGGGTTTAGGGTTTAGGGTTTAGCGGTTTTCCTTGTATTGGCCTTCGGCCGATATAATTTCAATAGTTTTTTTTTGGGTAATTTAGATAGTTTTATTACTTGACATGCACTTTTCAATATATCTTGCTTGATTATCAATATGTCTTGCTTGGTTTTATATTATTTTTTAGTTTGCCATACATTTTGATACTTATTTTTTTAGTGAAATCATCCATAAGTTCAGAATTCGTCCATTATTAGTTAAATATCCGTTATCTGCAAGTGCTCATTACTTAGGCGCGACCCCGAGTCCAAGTGAGGCGACAAAGTAAAGGCCATGGGGATTAGGAGTAGATGGAGAGCGAAACATTTAGGGTTAGGGCCATTGCGAGTTCAAGTAGGGCGACATTGTTGGATCAAGGGCGACCAATAAATACAACCCAAACTGCAAAGGCACTCCCCTCATACGTGCGTGCTCAGATTTTAGTCAACGACCAATTGCTTCACTTTTTAGGCTTAAGAAGGCACTCATGTTCACTACTTGTTACTTCTCTTATCCCATTTACCTACATTTATACCAATCTGTAGAAAAACCAGCAAACAAATGACAACCTATGTAATACAATATTTGGTTTACTAGTATAATGGTTATTGGTTACTACTTGTGGTATACTGTTCACTCGTGGGCTTATCATTAAGAGGAGGTCGAACGGGCATTTTATTCACGCCAACCCTACACGGGTCGGGTGTTGTTCTTATTTAGGGACGAGTCGCGCGTTTGGCTGGGTAGGAAGCTGCCGAGCTGGCCTCCCCTTATTCCCGTAGCCAGTCATTTCGTCACTCTGCCTCAATCTAGGTCACCCGTTGGCATAACTTCAACGCAGCTTCAGTTTTCAATTGCTGCAATCCACTATCTGCAACCACGAAGCTTTTATTTTGGGTAACGCTCCTCCATTTCCGTTTATCTGGTGAGTTCGACCTCGATGTGTGATGGGGTACATTCTGCGAGTCGGGATCTGGTTGGTGGAGTCAGTCGCATCACAGCTTTTGCTGTTCTTTGTTTGAGGATTTGGTGAAGTACAACCACATTTTTTAGTGGCCTTGTCCTTAAGCTATAATGTCCTAGATGTGCTGGCTTGTGATCCTACACGATCATCTTAGATGTGCGACTCGTCGACTTCAGAGTCCATTCCGTCTTGGCAGATCGTAGTTACTCCTGCCCTTTCCTCTCTTCGTTTCTTACTCTATCCGGCGGCTGTGAACCCAGATGAGGCGAGCTCTGTATCTGAAGGTGAAGTATTGCGTGTTGTATCGTCAGTTTCATACGGTACGTATTGTGCAAGGAGTGTGGCACGCATGACAATTCAGAAATATGAGTGATGAGAAATGCCTATTGGAATGAAGTGAATCCGAGTACACAGGGCAGGTGTTCTTAATTCTAAAAATTATATGAGATTTTCGAAGTTTCGCGTCTGAGGTATCACGTTGTTGTTCTAGGAATCAGAAGTAAAAAAGGTCGGGATGTTATAGAATCGCCTTCGTGTGTACTATTTTCTCACAGCTGAATTTGCTTTCTGCTCTGAAATGTACGACTCAAGAATTCCACGTTTTGAACGGAAAAGTCTTGATCGTGATGGCATTTTGATGTTCGCTCGCACATCATGCTTTTCTATGTTAAAGTTACAACGTCTATGTATCGATGTCTCGTAATTTTTGAGCCTACGCTGTGTGGACTGTTGTATATACGGTCTGAATAAATATTGATGGTACCTTGCAGCGAAACTTGTCCTCTTTTCAAAGGAATGATTAGTTCCGTAGTTGAACTGCTTCGTGCTCTACTCTTTTCATAGCTCTTGTTTAACGAATGCCAGTATGGTGATGGATCCATCCTTGCCAACGGTGTCACCCGTCCGTAACGAGAGTAGGGCAGCGATCCCTGTAAGAGACGGCAAGCACGGAAATTCCGGAAATTCCGGAAGTTCCTCAATTAAGTTACTCAAATCTAAGCCTGGCGTCACTAAGAGATCCGCAGACCTGGCCCCTGAAGGACCTACGCAGGGCCAATGGAAGACCGAACCTGCTCGTAGAAGCGTTACCAAGCTGCTCCTGCACACCCCCGAAAAGGTTCATTTCACCGGTTCCGAAAGACCCAGGAAAAGTATTGCAGAGAAACCGAAGAGGATTGCGTCAGCAGATAGTAGGGCGAAGGATAAGCACGAGATGGAGGCTTTAGTGAGAAAGCTATCTACGCATTCCCTTGGTGCTCACCGTCCACCACCAATGCAAGTGGCTGAGAGGCCGGGAGGTAAAGCTGTCATGAAGGGTGAAATTAAGTCTCCGGAATTTAAATTATTGCCAGGACACAATGAGTCTTGTAAGTTTGCTCCTCAGGACTCTGTCGGCTTGAGGTTGGAGATTTCGAATGGTTTGGAAAGTCAAGTGCCTTCTGATGTTCCAGCGGCGCGGAAAAGCAGAAATACCACTCCCGACAGACGGCCCAGCAATGCATGTCAGAGTGATACTGAAAGTGAGGACGTCGCCACCTTTGCGCCTCCACTATCACCTTCTAGACTCATGCCTTTGATGCCAGTATCTGCGATCGATGCAGTGATGAACGATGAATCACAAGGTTCTAACTCACATCTCGGTCCTTACCTGATTAAGCTGACAAAGTTGTATTCGATGGGAGAAGACCAATTTAAAGCTATTGAGTACGGCATTCGAGCGCTTAAATTTTACGAGAAGCGAACGGACAATGGGCAACCTAGCATAGAGTTCATTGTCAGCCTTCAGATACTAGCAGCATTGTATGGGAGGCTGGGAAATTTCGATGATGCCATACCCCTTCTGGAGAGGTCAGTGGTTATTCCCGTTACAGGTGAAAATGAGGATCATGCGTTGGCGAAATTCTGTGGACACATGCAGCTTGGGGACTCCTTCAATCTGCTTGGGAAGCAAAGTGCTGCGCTGGAATCATACCATCGAGCCTTAAGGGTGCAGAAGGCCATGCTTGGAGACATGGATCCCCGAGTTGGTGAAACATGTCATTACATTGCTGAAGCTCACTTGCAGGTTCGTTGATTTTGAATGATTCTATCGGTAAGATATGGGTTCTTTGAAGGGATTTGCGATCCCATATGTCAAAGGTAGTTGATGTATTATTGTCTACTTTATTCTGCAGGCGTTGGACTTCGACAAAGCCGAGGCATTATGTGAACATGCACTTCGCATTCACAAAGAACATGGTGAGGAAGCTTCCTTGGAAGAAGCAGCAGATCGGCGTCTAATGGCACTAGTTTTGAGTGCAAAAGGGAATCATGACAACGCTCTGGAGAATTTGACGCTCGCCCTAACAATCTTACAAGCAAACCATTTGGAGGTATATCTTTGTAAACTTTTTCGCTTCTGACATCCTGTAGTAGTACGATGATTCTCTCGTTGCGGAGTTTGTCTTGCATCTTGCATCTTGCATCTTGCATTTTTAGCTGAACCAGTGAATTTTTGAACGTACCGCACTTTCAATTCACATTAGAATCATGGATATTGTTATCATAAGCAGTATTCACTTGGGCTCTTCATTGCCAGTCGGTATGCGTACAGGATCTCTAATAGACTTATTTTCGTAATTAAGCAGACCATTCTATTTGACATCACTTTTCGAACTGTAGCTCGATGCAGCAGCAGTAAGTCTAAGCATGGGTGATGAGTTGCTTGCACTTGGCCGAGATGCGGAGGCAGTAAATGCATACCAGAAATCTATTCTGATGTTCAAGGCTCTCAAAGGCGACAATCACACTTTGGTTGCTGGATGTTATGTCAGCCTCGCTGAACTCTATATGAAGACCAACAAGAATCGCGAGGCTAAGTCCTTCTGCGAAAATGCGATACAAATTTACGGAAAGCAGGGCTCTGGCCACAACCCGAACGATATTGCAAGTGGATTTGCTGATGTGGCAGCAGTTTATGAGCAGATGAACGAGAGAGACACTGCAATTTTTCTCCTTCAGCGTGCACTTAAAATCCAGGAGTCTCTTCCAGGTTGAACCTGTTCCTTTAGTTTCATGCTTGTACGTATCTGAAGAGGGTAGTATTTCATTGATTTGTTCGAATGGCATATATATTAAGCATGGTACTTTACCTACAGGTCATCAAGCTGCAATAGGTGGTATTGAGGCTCAAATGGGAATTTTGTACTATATGATGGAGAAGTACGGGCCTGCATTGGACGTTTTCAAGGGTGCAGCTTGCAAATTAAGGGATGGGGGTCTAGAAAAGACGCCTTTATTGGGCATGCTCTTGAACCAAATGGGCATCACTTGCGTAGAGCTTGGTGATGTTGAGCAGGCCGCGGACTTATTTGAAAATTCTCGAAGTATATTGGAGGACACCTACGGTCCGTATCACCTTGATACCTTAGATGTGTGTACCAATCTTGCCGGCAGCTATGATGCACTCGGGAGGTGAAGTTCACATCCATTCATTTTATTCGACTTGTGCAATTTGACTATTCCTCTTTTGAGCGTCTATGTTCGACCTGGTATGTATAGAACTGTTTAAAAATGAGCTGTAAAAACTAGCTTCTGCATATGCTTAAAATGTCCGGGTTTTTTTCAAGTATCTTGTTCCGCTTATCTCTGATTTCGAATTTATGGTGTTCTGCAGTCTCACTTCTCCAATTATTTTTTTAAATTAGGTGTGTACTGTAATGTCCAACTGTAATTTCTAAACGCATTAAATATGTAATATGTACTGTAGTCGGTATTTTTAGATCACTTTCTCCATGTAATGTATTAGATTTTGGGATTTGCTGGCTACAGACTGGATGAGGCCACGCAACTGCTAGAAGATGTATTACAATCGAAAGAAGAGAAGCTGGGAACAGTTCACCCGGATGTACATGATGATCGGGAACGGCTGCAGGAGCTTCTTAAGGATGTGGGACGAACTTACACACCTAAATCTCGCAGGCTTGAAGACTTGCTCTTAACTGCCAGGAAAGAGAATCGTAAAACGTGATGGCCTCTAAATTTCAGTCTAAAGAAAACTCCTTGCCGTCGTGTACCTAGTTGCACCAGGAAGTATAATTGCCTCATTCCTATAAGTTCTGTTCCGCTATAGAAGAATCATGTAAGATGAGACGTAAATCTCTGAGTTCGAGGCGACTGGCCAAGGAGTCCATCATATACTTTAATTTGTCTTCGGTTGGGCACGTTTGAGCGGGTTCGAATTCTTACTGTATTCTGTAATTTGAAATTTATAATTTCCTGATTTCGTGATATATGAATATTAGATAGCAGGCTATTCTATAATATCATACTTAACATTCTGGCGTGGAGTCTAGTAGTGTTGAGCAGATACTAAGGATATATGGGAAGTTTCTGCAGTTGTGGCAGATATCAGCGTGTCCCAACCTGACTTCTGAAATTTGTGAGCAAACAATTTCTGAAGTTTTTGTATTTTGAGAGCAACAGGAAGTAAAAACAGCAATAGTCTTGTGAGAAGCTTTAGGATGCTCATGAGGTTTCACCTTGAGGAAACACAACTTGAGTAGGTGTGGGCTTGACTGAAGCTGAAAGGGATAATATGGGCTTAACTAAAGTTCAAGGGGATAACGTGTCCTCCATTTACATGGTTAAGATGGATGGTGAAGTTAGGGTAACATGCGCAGGGCTGCTAACTCCTGAAAATCATCTCTTAAAATTAAATCTATTACAATAAACATCTGTGTAGAGGGTTTGTTATTATAGTATGTAGCTTTGTATATATCTATGTAGACTTCTTGGAAAGCAGAGATCACCCTATTACAGTAAGTGAAATATGATACACAAGAACTTAAGTTTGGTGAGAGTTTTGAATCTTCATCTTTTCATTGTTTGTACAGTGGGGTACAGAAATAATTTGAACTGCATACGAAGGCAGATTTTGAAAAAAGTTTGAAATGTGCCTGCATACTCAAAAATGTTCAGAATTGCACTCCGTAAAATGCATTGGAACCACGTTAGAGTGTTTTATACTATCATTGCAAAAAATTGTTTCTTTTTTGTAAAATTGCTCAAAAAACTAAAACTCTACATGTTCCATCCACAATTGACCACTGTCACTTTGTGCTTCAATTACAATGTTCATTTTCACTTGCAAAATTGATATGGGTGCCATAAGTTATTCTTTAGATTTTGCATCAATTTTGCAAGTGAAATTGAAGCACAAAGCGACAGTGGTCAATTGTGGATGGAACATGTAGAGTTTTAGTTCTTTGAACAATTGCACAAAAAAGAAGCAATTTTTTGCCATGATAGTGTAAAACACTCTAACGTGGTTCCAACGCCCTTTACGGATTGCAATTCCGATCATTTTTGAGTATGTATGCACATTTCGAAGTTTTTTCAAAAACTGCCTTCAAATTCAGTTCGAATTATTTCTGTACCCCACTGTACATTGAAGAAGATAGAGCCATTCTTCTAAGAAAGAGCCATTCTTATAAAAAAAAATTATCTATCGAAGTAGAAGGTTCTCAGTTGGTTTTCATTTGCATTTGACTGTAGAATAGTGAAAATGTTGAGGTACAGAACCTCACAGCTTATCAACCTTCTTTCTTTTACACCTCCTTTCTTTCACACTAAATCAATTAAGCCATGGTAACCATGAGAGAGTTTATACCGAGAATCAGCTGTGATGATAAGTACCAATATAGATTAGAATTTTCATAAGCTCCATGCAAAAGAAGACTTCTAAAGGCAATAGGCACATCTCCTACTTTCAAGTTAATACGGTGTCAGGGCGGAAGAAGAGAATTATTAAGGGTGACAAAAATGGGAAACATCTTGTACTCTAAATTTTGGTGAGGCAAATCTGGCCATCTCCACAACATGGTGACAACAAGAACCATGGAACAAAGTACATCACAGAGTGCCCAAGCCCAAGAAGGTTAGGAAATAAGTCCAAACGTTGCCATCTTCATATTGTAAGGCACATTCAACTACTTCCGGACTACTTTCAGTTCAGAAGTAACTCATTGGGGGTTTCCCCAGTGCTTTGTGAACAAGATAAAAATTGAATATGAAAATGTGAATTGAGATCCCTTGAAAATAAAAGGTATGACTTACCTCTAACTCTCCTTAAAACCCGAAACGGGTTTTGGAGGTTCCCGCAGGAGAAAAACTCAGCCAACTTTGACCGTTATAATCTCAAAAATGAGGACCGAAGAATGAACGGTTCAAATTTGGTATGTAAGAAGAATGTCAAGTGAACTTTGAGATCTTACGGTTAAAACTTTTAAATAATGCTTGGATTGAGATTTTGGATTGGATTAATCTAAAGGAAGGTCAATTTTGTGACTTAGACCGTTTTGCAACAAGGAGAGTTAGGGGTTAAAGAAAAAAAATTAATAAAAAATGTATTTAAATCCCCTAAAGTAATTTTCCATTAGCATGATAACCACTCTGCAAACCTGAAAAATGCCTATTCTTTTTTGGTTTAGAATTTCGCAAATGAGAGCTGATTTAATTTAATATGGCATTTTTTTTGGTTTGTTGTGTCGATTTTTTATGACGACGGTGAGAACTTGGGCACTGCCAAGTCAATTCGGAAGACTATTGCTTTGCGTAAGTGCACCCTACGTTTTTAAGTTCATGGTTCATTCCTTGTACTCAGCGAAGTAAGTCCAACGACTCTTCCACCAAATTTTAAGATTCCCACAATTTTCAAGAGCCCAACTCATTTGTTTACCATTCCATAGTATGCAGAAGATTTAGCACAAGGATCTGTTAACTTAGGAACGCTCTACATGGGTAGTCAAGGCCAACAAATTTCCAAGCCAATTCATTCACATTTTCAGCCCAATTGGTTCCATGGGCCACTTGGAGAACACATTAAATAAGGGCCGCTTTACACGAGGGGCCAAGCCATTGATGGGGCCAATTCATGGCCAAATCATTTCTTGTGATTGGTTGAATTCTTGAAATTGGCCCGAAGGGCTTTACATGGGGAGTCAAGGCCAATTTTCTGAAATTCTATTATAATGGGTGGGGGACAAGTTATGGCACGGCCCGCGCTCCAAAAGTTGGGAGATACAAGAATGGAAGGCCAAATCATGGCTTAGAGGCTGTTTCTTGATTTCAATTAAAAAATATTTTTTCACTAAAATATTTTAATGTGAACAAATCAAAAAGCATGGAATATAGCTAAAAATACAAATTGGCCCCATGGCCTTGTTTTTCCTTCTAGAAATCAGCCCCAAGGGCTTTACACATGGAGGAATTGGCCCCCACTTTATTAATTGTTTAATGTGTTCTCCAAGTGGTCCATGGAGCCAATTGGCCTCAAAATGTGAGAGAATTGGCTTGGAGATTTGTTGCCCTTGACTCCCCATGTAAAGCGTCCCTAAGTAATAAAGTCTGGGCCAATTCCCCCATGTGTAAAGCCCTTGGGGTCGATTTCTAAAAGGAAAAATAAGGCCATGGGGTCTATTTGTACTATTAGCTACGCTCTATGCTTTTGATTTGTTCATGTTGAAGTATTTTAGTGAAATAATGAATTTTAATTGAAATGAAGAAACTGCCTCTAGGCCATGAATTGGCTTTCCATTCTTGTATCTCCCAACTTTTGGAGTGCGGGCCGCGTCATAACTTGTCCTACACCCATTATGATAGAATTTCAGAAAATTGGCCTTGACTCCCCATGTAAAGCCCTTCGGGCCAATTTCAAAAATTCAACCAATCACAGGAAATGATTTGGCCCTATCAATGGCTTGGCCCATTGTGTAAAGCGGCCCTTAGATTCCTCTCCTCATCCTAGACCTCCAAAAACATATGTCACCCCTGTTAAGAAGTATTTGGACCTGAGTGCTTCTGATTCAAATGCACACTGAAATTGAACACAGTCAACAAGATATTTTTGTTATCCCCAAACATTTGAATTTTCCACCTGAGCTTAAATTTGAAATGGATGCAGAGATTGAGCTGTGTACAGGTTTTATTCAAACTTACTTTTTTATTCCAGTCCTACTAAAGGTTGCATCTCCTGAGCCTACTTCGGTCCGAACTGAGATTGAAGCAGATGATGTTTATAAGCAGTCTTAGCCCAACTTGCATCAGATGCCTTAGATAACAATTGATAGACATTTTTGTATAAGTTCATATAGTCTTTGTATGCGTGTCGTGGCATAAAAAATAAAACATGAATTCACCTCTTCTAATCTTTAAAATTGTGCAAGTCCCTGCTGAGTGAGAGTGTGGATCTATAATCCATTGTACACCAGAGTTCCTATCTCACTTCAAATAAAACTCCAATCGAAGTGACACCTCATACAATCCAAGTGACAACTCACATTCACTAGTCTAAGGTACTCTTTATAGGGGAATCAAGCCGTACATGGGGTCAAAGGGGGGCAAACTTTGCTCTCATGTGATTGATTCATTTTTTGAACTCCAAGAAATGCACCAATCAAATGAAAGGGATATCTTTTCTCCCTCTACTCCATGCACGGCTTGACCCGGGTGAGCTTAAAGTTGGCCAACGAGCTGGTCTTGGAGCCCCTGGACCCTACCTGCCCGCCCAATCCCCTGCCTGGCCAGAAAATCCATTTTCCCTGTTTTTTGCATTTTGGAATGCCCTTTTGTGTTATTTTTTTAAAATTTTGAGTTTAAAAATGGGGTCTATGACCCCATTTTACCCTGGGGGTTGCCCCATGGAACAATGTGTGACATCAACCATTAAAAAATTAGGGGGCAAATATACCCCAATTTTTATTTGGGGCAGGGATTATTTGCCCCACGAGAGGCTCCGTGACCAGCTCGCTGGCCAACTTTAAGCATATCTGCTTGACCCTCATGTAAAGCATCCCTACGGAATGGATGCACTAGCACAACCCTGCGTGTGCTGGCTGCGTGTTCCATAAGAGCACTCCTCATTGTGTCTATTCATGATGCCCATAGCCATGAACATTGTTGAATTGTAGTTGATAGTGCATTTAAAACAAGACCAAATGGGATTCAATACGAGAAATTCAACCCCATGATTTCTGAGGATGCCAGTAATGCAATGCTGACAATACCGTAGTTTGCATCATGTGCACAAAATTAAGTAGTTTCCTACTTCACAGCAAACATAACGCTCCAAGATTGCTATCTCGTGCTGTATCCAATTTTATATAGAAAGGCTAATTAGGTCTCATCACAACACATAATCTAGCACAAAGAACACACAAAAAAAAACATTTTCAGCTCATCATTGTCATATTTCACTACTTTTGGACTAAGAGCAGTCCAAAGCAATACATTGGGGGCTCCCCATGGCTTTTTGAACACAAAAGTAAACCAAGTTAGGAAATAAATTTGGGAGGGTTCCACAAAAATATGAAGATACTCAAAATCCCCTTAAGTTGGTTTTCAATTGGTATGATAATCACTTCATAAAATAAAAAAATCCAAATTCTTTTCCAGTTCGAATATCATGAATGAACATGGATTTAGTTAAATGTGACATACCTTCTCTTCCAGCAAGATCTGTCGATAAACCTATCTTTAATAAGAACAAGCAATGTATTCCATGGACTCACTCCCTTCTGGACCGCACTCACAAGGTATACCCCACTCAACAGGCACAGCAAAAACCCTACAGCAAAACGAGCACCAACATAGCAAAACGAGCACCAACATAGCAAAACGAGCACCAACATAGCAAAATGCCCACCATAAGAACATGTGAAAAGCTAAAAGATGACCTTCCTCATGCATGAACAGATCTCCATGCATGTGATTGTTGACATTATGAACGTATTAGGATGTCTAATGCCTACATTCTTTATATTATGTCAATCATCACTATGATTCACAAATGATTTGTGTCTTCCCGATTTATTTCACAATTCCCCTGTGATAGGTCCATAGGGTATTTTATGACACGGTCTTAGGGATCAATCTCAAAATATTCTTGAATGGCAACCTCGATTATAGGGTATTGTCAATAATCATTTGCATTTGTTATGTTAAATTTAGAAAATTTGTATAATAATGAGTTACTAAAAATATAAAACTTAATAATAATTCTGCTCAAACCCCCTTAAAATTTCTGCTCAGTGCTCATGATTTTTTGCTCATCACTCGCTTATTAGCCACATAGCAACCGAACTGTACAGTTTTGGACTCCAAAGTCTGCACAAAGAGAAAAAACCATCAGTTTTGCACATGCTTATCAGATTACTTGAGTATCCTCAAGGAGCTGGCCACCCTCGCCACTAAGGGCGGTATAGAAAGGGGGTGGCGCCTCCACTGCCCGCCCACACTCGCTGCCCGGCAGAAATTCGTATAAATACGAGGTCGCTCGGGCAGGGGACGCATTTGGACGGTACATCCAATACTGTTCACAACGATTCAGTTACCCCAAACCTAGACAAGTGGGCCTTGCAGTTTTGGCTGCTCGTTTCGCCGCCGCGATTCTGGTATCCTGCTGCTACTCTCCTCAACTTTCCCATTGCAGTATCCGGCCATGTTTAGCTTCTCAAGATTGGATAGCTCCCCGATTTCCTAAGGTAACTGCTTCAAACGTAAACACCAGCTCAAATCCAGCTTCTCCAAATTTCTCATGTACTTAATCCTGACACCATCGCATGAGCTCTTTCGTTTGCATTGGTCAACTAGATCGATATGATAAGAAATAGAAGATTCGATGAGGGTATATATTATGAATTGACGGAGTATTTGAAGTGTTTTGTGTGGTGGGGTTGTAGGATGTCAATCTTGCAACAATGTTGGTACGGCAGGTGCTTGCCGGGATCTTGTTCTCTAGTACCCACGCGAATAACCTCTTCCATTTGTGCAGGGGCGACTCTTGAGCTAGCTTGACAGCGAGGTCTCGAAAGATGTCGTGCACATGGCACTAGTAGCCATCTATCTTCAACAAACACCTTCGCTCGAACTCCTCACGTATCTTGTAAGCTTCGTCTTCGGTCAACCCTGGATTTGTCCATAAGTCCATCAATACAGAAATTTCAATATGCTCCAAATCTTCGTGTATGTTTTCCAGATCGTGGACTTCGATGCTGAACTTCTTGCAGAACGGTACGCACTAGGTGCTAATTCTACGGCGGAGCTGATTTTGGTGGAACTCAAGGTGCGGCTACATCGATCTAGAATTCACATTATCTCCCTGATCTTGGCCATTATGAATCATCTATGTTGTGAATTAAGTAGTTATGAAAATATGGCATATGAATAATTAGTATCTAACCCCTAAAAATCCAAGCGTTTCCTCGACCTCCATAACCAAAAACTGCCATTTTTCACCTTCGTTGGGAAATGAGGAAATGGATAGTTTTAGTTTTCTAGTTTTAGACTTTGAACCGTAAGATCTTGTACCTAATTTGTATACAAAAGACTGGTCAAAATTTCAACCGTTGGATGTATGTCAGTTGTGAGATCACAACAATCAAAGTTTGACAAACACTTTTTTTTGTCACTGCGTGAGAGGCATTGTCTATATGGTGCCTAGGGCAACTTGATAATTGTTACTCCAAACATTTTTTCGTCATTTTTTTCCATGTAGATATTTAAGTTGGGTACGCTCTTGCAAAATTTTGGAGACCAATTCCACTTTTTGACCTTAATGTAAATTATTTTATAAAAGAAGGTTTTAAAAACAATAATATAGTAAAACAAGCACCACATATGATATATTTAGTTTGAGAAAGACTTGGACGGTGAGTAGGTGCATTTATGAGAAGGTGAATTTTGAAGAGAAAAAACTTGGAAAAAGTCAAAAATCTCAAATTTTGACAATTTTTGAAAGAAAAAATTGTAAAATTACTAGAAATTGTGAAGATTGTTTTTGAAAGTTTTGGAGGCTGCCCTTGCAAAATCGGTAAACTTTTTGACTTTGGACACTTTGGAATTTGAATAGTAATCTGGTAATGAACATATTTCCAAAAAAGAATACTTCAAATGATTTATTTTAAACTGCCCGTTTTGGACTTGAGACCTAAAATTATGCCATAAAATGTTATGCTATCTAATCTTCTTCCATTGTACTTTAGATTTTTTTTAGATGGTACCAGCTCCGACATTTCTCCTTTGTCTTATTTGCAATACATAGATCTTCGATCCTTGCATTTAAGAACCTCTCCTCTTCTGCGAGCACAAGTAGCTTTTTGACCAACTCCTCAGTTGTTTCATTGCGCTGTGAACTTTAAAATTAAAATTTAGCTTTGCAAATTTTACTACATACACATTACAGTATGGGGAGCACCCAGTAAAAATCTTAGGCAAAATTTAGTTTTTGGAAGTCTTCGCATATGTGTAAGGCGTTGTTCTTTTTCGGTATGATAACCATTGGAGACAACTAGGGGTCGGCATCAAGGGGAGAGTTAAACTTGGCATTTAGTAGTCTTTCTAGTTCAATCTTGACTTTGGCAGCATAGTTTATGTTCATTCTATACCCTTGTTGTTGCACTGGGATGAACAAGGTTTGACACAACCTATTGAGCTTGTGCGTCGAGTAATGGAACCTGGTGCCCATAGTGGAATCGTTCCGCACCTTCATGTACCCGTTCTTCAACTCCAGGAAGTTGTAGGTCATTCGCCAGCAGCTCTCTTTCTAGAGATCCGACTTCCCCCGAACTAAATTGTCGTTGAGCTGGGATAGCGTGGTCCTAGAAGAGGCCTCTTCGATAATCCCCACATCGTCGATGTCCCACGTAACATGGTAAACAAGGAAAGACCACTATCCGTTGCTACACATGAAAGAGATCATAGATGAAGTCGTTGGTCATGAAATGTACTCATTCTTGAATTGCTTCTTAGGATACTACCAATTTGCCATGCTGAGGAAGACAAAAACAAGACAACTTTCTCTACAGAATGGGGACCTTATCAATTTGAAAGGATGCCATTTAAAGCCAAAAATACACCGGTGACATTTCAGAGAGTCAGGCAGCTAATATTCCATCTCTACCTGAAGATGTTCTTTTGCATCTACTTAGATGATGGAACCGTTTATGGGCGAATGAACGACCATGTTGACCATATGAGGCAAATATTTTGGGCCTTTTGGCACAATGGAGTGAGTCTAAACGCAAACAAGTGCATGTTTCTGTTTTTGCCGGAGTTATCCTAGAGTATATCGTATGCAAATATAGTAAACACCCGGATCCGGCTAGAATTCAGGACATCATAAATATGACACCACCAATAGACAAAAAGCGTGTGCAGAGACTCCTAGACTTGTCACAATTTAATAGGATGTACATCAAAAAGTTGGCTCATATCACTACTCCGATAACAAAGTTGAACTACGCTGACGATATATACATGCGAGATTGGACATGGAACACAAACAACCTTAGAAAAAATTAAGTAATCGTATTCAAAGGCCCCCATATTGTTCGCACCACAATGGACGAAGTCGTTTCATGTACAGACAGACGCTTCTTAGATAGCCGTAGGCGTCATGTTAGCTCAGAATGTGGATGGCAAACATGATCAACTCGTCGCATACGCTAGTAGATTTCTCAACCAAGCCGAAAGGAACTACTCAACAACAGAGACGGAAGAGCTTGACATGATTTATGCAGTGAAGAAATTTCAACATTACTTGCTGGGGAACAAATTAAGATTCATGGTAGACCATCACAAACTGTCTTATCTTGTGAATCAACCACAAGACACTTTACTTGTCTCAAGACACCAATACTACGGAGGAAGGCATCAATGACTCATTCAATGAGCATATATACAGACAGCGACCATACACACCACCCAAACAACTACGAAGCGTTCAGTAGACAACGTTTGGAGGCAAGATATCATCGAATATCTTACTAACGGAAGACTTCCGAGAGACATAATGGGAACACAAAAGATCAAATTTCTACGCATCAGAGTGCCATACACGGTAGCTCAAGGGAGTCTATACCGCAAGGAACCAGGCCACTACATGCATCTGTGCGTATGATCTCACCAACAACAAGAATTAATCTTGTACCTACTTAATGGGCCAACAGGAGGACATCAGGGACCGGAAACAACTATCAAACAAATAGTGGCAGCAAAGTATTGGTGGCCAACATTCCACAAGGATACACTCACGTACATCAAAAATTCCCATGCCTGTCAAACAACAGCCACCAATTTCCATCACCACAGGAAGGTATCCCTTAAAACAGTACCGCCGTTAGGTCCTTTCCAAATATGGGGTTTGGATTTCGTTGGTCCTATCCAACTGGTGACTAAACAAGGGTACAAGTACATACTCGTTGCCACAGATTACACCAAAAAGTGGGTACAGGCCAAACCTTTGACGAACAACACTTTTGTTGTGACGGCAACATTCATCTTGAAAATATCATTACGGAGTTTGGATGTCCCTTGGAGATCGTTTCCGACCAAGGAACACATTTTGTCAACGCTGTCATCAAAGAGTTTATGAAGAATCACCTAATCAAGCAAAGAACAAGCATGGTGTACAATCCGCAGGGGAACGGACAAGCTAAATGAATTAACAAGATGATCACCAATATGTTAGAAGAATTTGTACAAGCTAAGTTCGGCTATTTGGACGACTGCTTACCCGCAGTCCTATGGGCATACCGCGTAGTAACCAAGTCGGCAAGTCAAGCGAGCCCATTCGAGCTGGTCTATGGCATCCAACTATTGCTGCCCATCAAGTCCCTCGTGCCCATCTTTCAGTCGCTCCAACCAAAATACTACGCACCCCATCGGGTCTCATTGTCACATCCCTTTCCAAAGGATGCCCGAACACCGTGGTGAGCCGAGAGGACCCCGGGAGTGACGCCCCGGGCTTGGCAAGAGACAAGGTGAAGTGACCAAGGGGAGTCCCGAGCAAACAGCACGCAATGGCGTCGTGCTCGGGACGAACTTGGTGGCGTGTCTTACATGGTTGGAAACCTGGTTTGAGCACGCATCCATGGGTCCAAAGCACGCCCGATTTGGAGTTGTGAGTCATGAGATATGACTCTCCAAAGTTGGAGCGCGTTCCGGGACACTCCGGGACTCGGGAGTGTTGCCTTTCGGGACTCAAAATGTCGTCCTTCATGGATGGCGGCATGTTGCATGTCTTTGGAAAGCTCTGAACAAGAGCTTTCCAAAATGCTAAGGCTCGTGAGGAGCAAAGCAATGCTTTGGGAGATATGGCTCTCCAAAGCATCGGGACTTCGGGACTCCGGGACTGCTGCCTCCCGGGACTCCCGAATGTTCAGAGGAGCATAGCTCCCACATGCAAGCTTTTATTGGGACAAGTGAGGACTCCATCGACATCTACTGGAAGAGTAGATGTCGAAAATGGGCTCGCACGTCCCATTTGGATAACTGAGCTACAAGTTAGCCCGAGAAGAAGATACGGCCTGTTTTTGAGACTAAGGCAAAAACGGGTGGTCTTCCAAAACAAAAGTGTGTCACGGAAGGCCCCTCAACACAAGAGGGGGGGGCCTACGGAAGACTCCAGAGAGTACTATGAGGAGGGGTGGTCTCCCTCCTCACTTGCACATGGTGCCTTGAGGAGCCGGGGTGGCTCCAAGGGGTGAGGCTTGGGATGGGGCCTCACTCCCGCACCTTGTGGAAAATGGAGAGTGCTTTGGAGCATCTCTAAACATGGGGTTGGGAAGTGTCCCTCTCCAAGTTAGTCCCCGTGATAAGTAGTGCCGGTTCCCGACAGTGACCGGGAATGGCTCAAGAAGGTGAGGCATGGAAAGGAAGCCTCACTTCTACATCTTGGGCATTGTGGGATGCTCTTGAGCATCCCGCAACATTGGGTTGGAAAGAGTCCCGCTCCAAACTAGTCCCAGGAAAACTAGTGCCGGATTCGGGAGGATTTCGGCAAAGTCCCGAATGGGGTGAGAAACAAGAGTGGAAGGGGACTAGTGGGAAGTTGGACAATGGATAAGGGCGGTTAGCTCCGGGGGTGATTAGTAGCACCCTTGGGAGCTTGGACATTTGTGGAAGGCCGCCCCGTGCCACCAAGTGGCATGCCCATGTGTTGGTGGGAGTTCCAGGTTGGCATACCCATGTGTTGGTGGGAGTTCCGGGTAATGAGTACCGGATAATGAGTTATGGAGTCAAGGTGGGTTGGACACCTTGACTTAGAACGGTGCTAACATTGTGTGTGTGGGGCACATGCAAGTGTTAGCAAAGTCGTGGCCGGTTGCTACCAACTAAGTGAGCCGTGATTCCGCTACCAAGTAAGGCTCACTAAGAAAAAGAAGAGTTGGAGTAATTAGGGTCGTGACACTCATGGACATACATTAGAAACTTCTAGAAGATTCCTTGAAGAGATGTCACGGATATACATTAAAAACTTCCAGAAGATCGAGAAGCGTCCTAATTACTAGGAACGTTGCTTGAAAAGCTTCCTATTTGGTAGTATATATAGGAGTCGAGGCTGAAGGGTTCTTTAGTCTCGAAAACACATCTCTTGGAGTTCTAACTCATCTTTCTTGGTGTTGTATGTGTTCTCGTTCTGTTAATCCAAGTTCTTGTTAGTTTCTCTTCTGAATATCCTTGGATATTTTTGTGTCCTTGACAATTTGTCGAGACTGTACACATCCTTGATATCAGAGCTAGTTCTTTCTTGTAGGAGTGTGGATTACCCCCTACTCGAAGACGTACTAGCGCGTTAGAGATTGTGGATTACCCTCCTCTAAACTGATATATGCGAGATTACAATATTGGAGTCTTGTCGTTCTTGGCGAGAGTAGATTACCCCTCTTCTTGAAGTCTTGAGGTGCTTTAGAGGTTACGGAGTACCCTCCTCTAAACCAATATTGTCTTCTGTAGACTCATCTTTTTCTTCTCCTACTTAGTATGGCTGGAGGTCAAAACATCCATATGGTTGAAAATTCAGAGTCCAAACTAGACGCCATCATGAATGCTCTAGCTACGTTGTCTTAGAGAGCTGCGGAGATTGAAGGAGTCATGGCGAGACTACACAATGATGGAGCGCCCGAAACAGTACAACTCAAGATTCACCAGTCCCAAGCTTTAGCACCTGAAGAAGCAGCTTTGCCTCTAGTTCAACAAGAACTTTTGATTCAACCACGAAAAGAACCCCGAGTCACCCTTCTGGACAAATTCAATGGTACGCGTTCCAAGTTTCATGGTTTTGTCAACCAAATTAGGTTGATAACAGTTCTACAACCCGAGCGCTACTTGACGGAGGAGTCATGTGTTGGATTGGTTGGGACTCTGCTTACGGGACAAGCGTTATTGTGGTTTGCTCCTTTATTCGAGAAATGAACACCAATTTTCAGCAACTTTGAGACTTTCTTACAGGCGTTTGCGGAAGCATTTGGCGAACATGACAAAGCTCAATGGTCCACAAGAAAGATTCGATCGCTACGACAAAGTACACGCTCTGCATCGTCCAATGCATCAGATTTTCGGCAATTGGCTTGCGACATCAATTGGGGCAAAAAAGAATTGACGAGCCAATTTTACTGCGCTCTGAGGGACAATGTGAAGGACTTGTTATTATCTCTTCCTGATCCACAAACACTAAACGAGGCTATTAGCCAAGTTGTGAAGTGCGATAACTGCTTATTTGAGCCTTGCCAATATCAACGCCTAAGACAATACACAACTCGTCATAGTGCAACTATGCCATCTAGCGGTCTAAATTCACAATTGGAGGCGGAAGACATGCAAATTGATGCGGTACGTGTAAAGTCTCTTACTCGAGAAGAAAAGAAATGGCGTATGGAAGAAGGATTATGTTTGTACTGCGGTAAGAAAGGCCACAAGGTTGGAAACTTTCCTAAGAAGCCAAACAGACGAATTGTCAAGATGAGAAGCTTTGTCATCCTGGAAAACAAAGGTGCCCAGCCACAATAGGGACCGTGCAGCTAGACAATTCGACACCTCAACGACAATCAGGTTCCTCCTTTTCCGCCCAACCTGCCCGCTACTTTACAATTCCTTTGTCTTTGGGCACTAAAAAACTAAAAATCTTAGCATTAGTAGTCTCAGTAGCATGTGCTTGTTTCTTAAATGAGGAATTTGCCGAGTATAATAAGATTCCTTTAGTACAAAAATCCAAGCCAGTACACGTAGAAGTGATAGATGGACGACCTTTATTATCCGCTAGTGTTATCTATGAGTGAGAACCTATGGAAGTAACCTTTGAAGACCATAGTAGCTATATTATTTTCAACATTATTAGAACCCCGTCGAACCCTGTTGTTCTTGGCCTTTCCTGGTTGGAAGAACATAACCCGTCTATAGATTGGAGGTTGCGGAGGATATCATTCCCTTTAGTATACCTTGAAAATAAGCTTGATAAGAGATCTCGGGTCAAAAAACACCTAATTATTGAAGCAAGAGCGTTTGCAAGGACATCTAGAGAAGGCATACCATTTGTTATTTACGCGGCCCCAACTTGCAGCAAAACAATTTCAGCAACAAGCATATTTGAGCAATATAAGGATTTCCAAGACGTATTTGAAAAGAAGAACACTGACATGCAGAGCACCGGTCATACAATTACGCCATTGATATACAAGAAGGAGCACAACCACCGTTTGGCCAAATCTACAATCTGTCGCAAACAGAGTTGGCGGAGTTGCGGAAGTACATTGACAAGAATCTGGCCAAAAATTTCATTTGTCATTCTAAGTCGCCGGCTGGAGCACCAATTTTATTTGTGAAGAAAAAAGATGGATCGTTGCGGATGTGCGTTGATTATCGAGGCCTCAACAAGGTGACTAAGAAGAATCGTCATCCGTTACCGTTAGTCTCCACTCTATTAGAACAACTTGGACATGCAAGGATCTTCACAAAAATTGATCTAAGAGGTGCTTACAATCTTGTGCGTATCAAGGAAGGAGACGAATGAAAGACAACTTTCCATAGAAGATTGTTAGCCGGGTTAATATGGAAGTGCTTTACGAGATTACCTAAGTCGACCAATGTTCGTATTTAGAGGCAGCGTAGAGTCTTCTTATAGTAGAAGAAAGGAAGGAATACAGACGGTGTTAAGAAACACTCGGGGTCATACTAGGCCAACCCGAGACAACGTTGACTACAATATTGACTAACGGTGATCATTGTGTTAACTCAGCGTTGGCTTTGGTTGTCTTGAGGTAATTTAGAGAAGGGTGCTTTTGGCACCAATGTTGTTGCCTAAAAACGACGTTGAAAGGGAAGTGTTTAACACTTAGCTAGCGAGGGAGTGATAGAGAGAGAGAGAGAGAGAGATAACGGAGGAAGGAACTACAGTTACCGGCGTTGTCGTAGGTTGTACAGATAGGCAACAAAGGGGGGTGAAGGACGTTCTTCCCAGTAACATTCACGGCCTGCGAAGGAACCGAAGGCAACGAGGTTCACAAGCAAGAAGTAGCATGCAGGAAGCAGAATGCAAGAAACGTAGAGAGTAGGGGGTTAGGACTTTGAACATCATGTAGTTTAGAGCACGCAGTTGTAGAAAGAAGAGCGGCCTTTGCCTTGTATTGATAATGGAATAAGAGTACAAGTGTTTCACTCCTAATCTCCTGTCTCAATGTCTAGCAAAAACAAGGTCCCTACTCTGAGTCGACTATACTCTTAACTAGCGCTGATGTCTCCGAAGTCTTCTGCTGCCGATCGGTGGCCCTATCCTCCCGACTTGGCCGCGTTCTTCCTGTTGGCAACGTTGGCTACGGTAACATTTTGCCTTCCCTCTGAGAGTTCAATCCGTCCCCGGATTGGTCAACGAGGGGAAATTTGTTCGGCAAGGCGTTAGTAAGGTCAAGTGACTTTGCGAGGTATCTGATGTCCACGTCGAGGGGGCACTTTCCCGCCATAGATGACCTTGATGGCCGCAACAATCTCTCGATGAAGTAAGGTTTTATCTCTAACATTGATGGTGTGGGTGTAGATATCGTGGACGGTTTTACCTAACATTTTGTTACACCCCGGGCAGTAGACATTGTTGGCTTCAAGGTTGGAAAATTTACGGGCTAAGTCCGGGTTTTCCACAACGTACTTGGAGACCTCCTCCTGGGCGTCGATGATCTCCTCTTTGTCTTTGCTAGTGTCTCCTGTCGTTACACCCCATGATGCATCGTCTGATAATCCAATCAGATGCTTTCTATGTTCAACAAATGACCTAGGTGTCGTGTTTACTGATGGGCGTTGGGGCTGAGCGACGTGGGTTTCGGCAAAGGAGATGGCTAGGTGCACTCTTGTCTGGGGCTGGTTGTCGCAGAAATGGCAACGGCGTCTCATCGGCATCGGTGAAGTGGTCGGGTATGTGTACTTGCTCTCCATGTTGTTCCACTGGCACCACTTGAAATCTTTCTTCATGGACAATTGAGTCAACAAGGACGGGTTTGTCATCAGTAGGGGGCACCTCGTTTTCTTGCACAAACGATGGATTATTGCTTACTTCTTCTGCCAGATTGCCAGTGGTAGCCGTATCGACGACTTCAAGGCTGGTGGCGTTGTCGTAGGAGCCATCATAATCCGGCTCGTCCAGCCCCAACTCCCGTAGGACTTGGTTGACACACTGCGTTACAAAATCTTCTGGCAACTGTTGGTCGGGGGGATACTTGCACATGGTGTCAAACATGTTGGACGCAATGGCATTGGCAGCATTGTTGACACATAGCCTCTTGTTGGCCTCAAAATTCTCTATGTTGTTCTACAGCTCTCTCGATTGCATGACGTCTGCGGGGACCAAGGTTGTCAAACCGGGCGTGTTTGGGTGATCGGGCAGGCAAAACGGGCTTACGAGTTGTCCCGGTCGGGCCAGCGTGCCTGCCCACCTTGATTGTTGGGGGTGTGTAATTTTTCGTGGGTAATAAACTTTGCACTAAAAAGCCACGTAGGTTGTGACGTGTAAGTCCACCGTGGCGTGGGGCGGGTGAAATTTTGTCAGGGTCGGTGAGTAGGAGAGGGGTGGTGGGGAGCGAGTGAGGCGGAGGGGGCGGGTGACTCGGGTGGGGCGGGTGATTCGGGGGGGGGGCGGATGAGGGGAGGAGGAGGCGGGTGAGGGGAGGAGGGGGCGGGTAACTCGAGTGAGGGGGAGGAGGGGGCGGGTAACTCAAATGAGGGGGGGGGGGAGGTGGGTGAGGAGGGGGCGGGTAACTCAAATGAGGGGGAGGGGGAGGCGGGTGAGGAGGGGGTGGGTGATGGAGAGGGGGCGAGATGAGGGGGGGGGTGGATAAGGGGAGGGAGCGGATGAGGAGGAGGGGGGGCGGATGACTCGGGCGGGGGGGGTGGTAATGGAGAGGAGGGGCGGATGATGGAAAGGAGGGGGCGGATGATGGAGAGGAGGGGCGGGTGAGGAGGAGGGGGAAGCTAGTGAGGAGGACCTGGAGGAGGGGGTGGGTGTTGAGAGGGGGCGGGTGAGGGGGAGGAGGCGGGTGAGGAGGAGGAAAGGTGGGTGATGGAGAGAGGGGGGGGGGCGGATGAGCGGGAGGGGGGGCGTATGACTCAGGCGAGGGGGTGCGGGTGATGGAAAGGAGGGGCAGGTGAGGAGGAGGGGGAAGCTAGTGAAGAGGAGGGGGGGTGAATGTTAGAGAGGGGGCGGATGAGGGGAGAGGCGGGTGAGAGAGAGGGGAGGGGGTGAGGAGGAGGGGAGGCGGGTGAGGAAGAGATGGAGGCGGCTAAGGAGAAGGGGAGGCGGATGAGGAGGCGGATGGGGAGGAGGGGGAGGCGGATGAGGAGGCGGATAAGGAGGAAGGGGCGGCGGGTGATGGAGAGGGGCGGTCGGGTGAGTGGGAGGGGGAGGCGGGTGGGGGAGGGGGAGGCGGGTGAGTGGGGGGAGGCGGGTGAGCGGGAGGGGGAGGAGGGGTGAGCAAGAGCGGGGGGTGGGTGACTCGGGCGGGGAAGCGGGTGAGTGGGAGGAAGGCGGGTGAGCGGGAGCGGGAGGGGGAGGCGGGTGAGCGGGAGCATGGGGAGGGTGGGTGGCTCAGCGAGGGGGGCGGGTGCCTCTCTTACTTTTTTTTTTGTTTTTTTTTCTTATGAGTAGGGCGGGTGCAAAATGGGGGGGGGGAGGAGGGGCGAGTAATGGGGAGAGGAGAGCGGGTGGGTGGGGCGAGGGGTCAGTGAGGGAGAAAGGGGGTGAGGAGAGGGGGTGGGTGATGGAGAGGGGGGCGGATGAGAGGAGCGGGGGGCGGGTGAGGAGGAGGAGGTGGGTAATGGAGAGGGGGACGGATGAAGGGGAGGGCGAGATGACTCGGGGGGGGGCGGGTGAGGGGGGGGGGTAAGTGATGGGGAGGGGAGAGCGGGTGACCCAGGGCGAGGAGGCGGGTGAGGAGAGGGGTGGAGTGAGAGAGTGAGGGGGGGTGAGAGAGAGGGGGTGGGTGACTTGGGGGGCGGTTGAGGAGAGGGTGGGGGTGACTCTCTTACCATTTTTTATTTTTTAAAATTTTTTAAATTTTTTTATATGAATAAGGGGGGTGCAATATGGGGTAGGGCGGGTCAGGGGGGAAGGGGGGTAAGTGAGGGGGGAGGAAGGAAAGGGGGTAAGTGAGTGGGGAGGGGGGCGAGTGGGGAGAAAGGAGGTGGGTTACTTGGACGGGGGGGCGGGTGACTCGGGCGGGGGTGGGTGAGGGAGATGGGGTGGGTGACTCGAGAGGGGAGGCGGGTGAGCGGGAGGGGGTGACTTTCTTACTTTTTTTTTTTCGCTTTGTTTTCTAATGAGTAGGGCGGGTGCAAAATGGGGTAGGACGGGTGCAAAATGGGGTAGGGCGGTGCAAAATGGGGTAGGGCGGGTGAGGGGTGAGGGGGGGGCGAGTGACAGCGGAAGGGGAACGAGTGACTGGCGCGAGGGGGCGGGTGAGGAAGAAGGAGGGGGCGGGAGAGGGGGGTGAGAGAGAGGAGGGGTGGGTGACTTGGGTGGGGGGGCGGATGAGGGGGGGCGGGTGACTCTCTTACCTCACTTACCCCTCCCTCCCCCCTCACTTATCTCCCTTCCCCCCTCACTCGCCCTATTCCATTTTGCATTCGCTCCACTCATAGGAAAACAAATAAAGAAAAAATAAAAAATAAAAAATTGGTACCCGCCCCCCGCTCGAGTCACCTGCCCCCTTCCCCCCTCACCCGCCCTACCCCATTATGCACCCGCCCTACTCATAAGAAAGAAAAGAAAAGAAAAGAAAATTTTAGTCAAAGAGTCACCCGCCCCCCCTCTCTTCCTCACCCGCCCCCCCCCTCCGTCTGAGTCACCTGCCCCCCCCTCCGTCTGAGTCACCTGCCCCCCCCTCTCCCTCACCCGCCCCTCCGCCCAAGTAACCTGTTCCCCTCCTCTTCTTCACCTGCCCCCTTGTTCGAGTCACATGCCTCCCTCTCCCTTACCCGCCCCTCCGCCCGAGTCACCCGCCCCCCCCCCCCTCTCCTTCATCCGCCCTTAATAAATAAATAAATGAAATAAAGAAATAAAAATAAAATAAAAAAATGGTAAGAGAGTTATCCGCCCCCGCCACCCGAGTCACCCACCCCCCTTCCCCCTCATTTGCCCCCCTTCCCCTTCATCCGCCCCCCTTCCCCCTCATCCGCCCCCCTTCCCCTTCATCCGCCCCCCTTCCCACTCACCCGCCCCCCCTCCCCCTTCACCCGCCCAACCCCATTTTGCACCCGCCCAGGGTTGTCTTATTAGACACACTTTTCGGAATGTCTGTTTGATTTGTCGTATTGGACATGTCTGTTAGACGTCCGATCGACAAAAATGTCGACCGTACCAAAAATTGCATAGTAAAAAACTTGTTGAGATTGACATTGAGGTAAAAAGTTATTTTCCTACGTGGCGTATGGTCAATAATGACGTGGAAAATAAAAATACACGTCACAGTGAGCGACCGCGGGTGGACGACCTCGCTAGGCGACCGACGGTAGCATAGGGGCAAACGTTGGTTGCCTGCGGCGATCGCCGATTGCCCTGGACTGCCGCGCGTAGGCGACCTGCGGTCCAGTAGGGGGACCGGCGGTCGCCCTGGCAACCGCTTCTAGGCGACCTGATGGGCAAAAACAAAGTGTTCGCGAGCCTATTTGTACCCCTCTAGTTGGGGCGACCGCCGATAGAGGCGATGGGCAAACATTGCTCAGTAGGGCGACCACCGATACAGCCGATGGGCGAACGTCGCTCAGTCGGGCGACCGCCGACCTAGCTGATGGGCGAACGTAGCTCAGAGGGCGACCGGCGGTCTACCTCTTTGAACGAAGGACATGAACTTTGAAGAGCCATAAGTTTTTCATCTGGACTCTGTTTTTGACGAAATCACTTGGGTTGGGTCCCAAATTAAGTCTAGTTTATGTGGTAAAAATTGCAGACTCATACAATTAAGTATAAAAAAATGGCATGCATTTTAGTGAAGTGAGTATTTGTTTTTTGGGTTTTTAAACATTTGGCATGTTTTACCATTGCAAGCCTATTATGTGACATCAAAAATGTTTTTGCATGATTTGTTTTACACAAGTGTGATTTTTAGATGCATCCCACAATCTTTGTAGTTGGAAGTATTTTGATCCAGATAATTTTAGTATTGGCTTTGCAATGATATTTCTACGATGAAAAAAGTGAAAATGTGGATGAATTTTGAAGAGATAGATCTCCTTCAACCACCGTTAGATTTTGAATTTATTTTTTAGAATGGATTCCAATTACAATGTTGTATTGATGATAGATACCTCGATTCATTCGAAGATATATTGAAGATAAGGTATAATTTGAGTGCAAGGGGTCTAGTTTAGGACTATATTAATTACTTTGTAAAATATTTGGCAGATATTGGCAGTACCTATAATGATCAACGTCATGAACTGATCATAATAATCGTGCACCTTCTCCTTGTGTCCGTGCTTGAAGGATTTCAGCTCTCTGTATACAGCCTCATCCGTGTTCTGGTCTCGGTACCTTCTTCTAAAAGCTGCCTTCAGCTCCTCCCAAGAACAATAGAGATGGTTCTCCAAGAAGTTCTCATACCTCTGAGCCATGCCGAGCGTTGTCAAAACTGGTGATACTTCAGGACCCACTGTTGATCGAATACCAAATATTGGAGTACATCAAGATCACGACAATTGTAGCACCCGTACGCAATCTGACGGAACTGGTTGATGCTGCTCTAAAGTGTGAAGAGAACTGTACTGATTCAAGTGGCAAGTCCACTAAGTTTCAAGTGAGGAGGGTGGAATCAACCAGTAAACCAGTCAATGTGGCTAGAAAAGAACCAATACTGTTAGCCTGGGTAACGAGGATGGAGTGCTTTACGAGCTCATCCGCTGGAGGTAGCAGGTTTGGGATGGCAGTGGATAACGAGGGAGGCCGAGCTATGCTCGGTCTAACAGGGACAGCAGGGAGTAGCCAAAAAGGCCGAGCGTTGACTTCGGCAACATTGGTTGTGCTGCGGAAGGAGGGGCATTTCAGTCGTCTTCTTCTTTCTTATTTTTACTTTACCCACGAATAGAATCGGTGGGTAGTACTGATCTTGAAGGGAAAAGAGGGGGGGGTACCGAGGTTTAACCGTGGCAACAGCTGAGGTCACCGAAGCCCGTAACCTGGTCCGGCTGTCTACCGGACCTTCCTTGGTAACCTCGGTGATACTGTAGCGATGAAGGTACCATGGGTGTAGAACGTCTAAGACAGCAGTTAGGGTTACTGCCGAAGTCTACCAAGCAAGCCTCGGTGTTCGGAGTAAGCAGGTGAGAGATGAGGAGACACAAGGATGGGAGAGAAAGATTGTGGCTCATGGCCTTTGTATTCAATTGATAACAGCGGCGTACATTCAAGCGTTCTGCCAAGATAAACTGAACATATCCTGCTACGGTGACTACAACGAGTGTCTCTCTCCTATTTTCTACAACCTTTTATACTACGGCTGCCGCGGATATCCCTGAAACCAAACGGTGCCCTTATCGACTGCCGAGGCATCTGCAGTTAACTGCTGGTGCCTCCACCGAAAAAGTGCTGCTATCTCCGTTGCCGCTGCTGCTCCCGCTTTGGCCGCCGAGGTTACCCGATAACGTCAGTCGGGTAACATTTTGCCCTCCCTGTGAGAGCGCAATCCGTCCCGGATTGCTTAGTGCCTGGCACTTTGCTCCGCTGGTCGCCGGTCGGGACGAGTCTGTTCCCGTGGCCATTGTTGTTGTCGGCGTGGTGGAGGCTGATCGTCGTACAGCGATCGGATAGCTGCGGCAATGCCCCTGTGCAGCAAGCGTCGATTTCGAATTGTGTTGGCGTGTTCATGGATATCGTGGACTGTTTTGCCCAGCATTTTGTTACAACCCGGACACTGAACGTCGATAGCCGTGTGATCTGCAAAACGTTGGGCCAAATCCGGGTGGTTGTTGAAGTATTTCTGAACTTCATCGTGCGCATCCTGGTACTCCTCATCGGCATCGCTGTCATTCTCAGGTTCCACATGCCAAGTGTTATCATCTGATAACTGTATCAATGCCTGTCGGTGAGCTGCAAATGAAATTTTAGGGGTTACCGGGGTTGATGGCTGTGCCGTGGATGTCGTTGTGGATGTCGGTGCTGGTGATTGCTCCTTCTCCTCTGGTACCCTCGGCGATGCCTGTGGTGTCTGCTCGGTGTCGGTAAGGTGTTCCGGGATGTGCACGCGATCCTGGAACTGCTCTCCTCGGTATGTCCATACCTTGACCTTTGACGCGCCCCGCTCGGTACTGTGGTGTCATCTGGGCCACTATCTCGGGAAATGCGGTGCCGCGGTAACTGCTTTGTGGGGACCGATGATGGCGCTCGGTGACCACGGTATCCGGTAGATTGGTGTCTTTGTGGATCGGACTCGCCATTCTCCCTCGTAATCCGCGTTTAGCTGTAATTTTGTGAGTGTCTCCTCGATGCAGTGCCACCATGTTGACCGTGATGTCATCCGTCTGCGGAGGCTCTCATTTGGATTGCCCTAAACAATATCTCCTCCAATCTTCTGCTGCGGCATCGTGGACCCAAGCACGCTTGTTGGCTTCAAAGTTTTCCTCCTCGATAACCAAAGCCTTGCGCCGTTCCTCTAGACTCGTGCCTCGGATTTGAAGGATTTGTATCAATCAAATTCCCGCATCACGCCCATGATTCCTCGTTTTGTGCTAACGGGGATGTCGATGCTCCTTTGCACTATCTCTTTCTTTGGTGACTCCTTCAAGCTTGGATGTCACCGCCTGGATGTCAATCGCTTTGCCGCGGTGACTGAGAGCAGCATCCATGCAAAGACGGTTAGCCTCTTCTATTTTTTGACTTGCGTGACCTAATTCCTCCTCCTTTTTCCGCAATTGTGTGTGTAGGTCCTGTGTGGCTTTGGAGTGCCGATCCTTCTCCTCCTGTAGCTGCCGCTGTTGTCCCTCGGTAGCTTGTAAGTGTCGTAGCACTTTATCCACACAAGCTGCCATGGCTGATGCATGTGCATCGAGTTGATCTGCGAGTGTGCCGGCGTTTGTGGAAGGGCCCTCGTCATCTGTACGCTGTCTCTTGTTTAGGTTCGGTGCCGCGGTGTCCCTGATGGATTTCATAGGTGATGGTAATTTCCGCCGTTGAATTTCTACGAAAGTCGACATGGGCGGCAATTTGCCATTCACCTTGTGATACTGAAGATACCGCATGATGTAGGTGGACAGAAATGGTTCAATGGGGCTGGAGTACTCCGGAAACCTCTGATGATTTTGCAATTCCAGTCGCAGGTGATCCTCGAAAAGCATTCCCCAGTTCACCTTAGCACCTGCATCTGCGAGAAAAAGCAGTTCCAACTGTGCGGGCAAAATGTAATTGCAATTGCACCGACAAAGAGATCGATCGATGATACCACGGATGCGTGAAAACCAGGGCTCCTTGAGCATCGCTCCAACTGCGTAGGTGTCATATCCTTTCTCCCTTGGCTCCAACCCCGGTATCCTGCGTGCTATGTCGGGCTTCAAATCCACGATCCCTCATCCCTTTGTGTGATGCCGGTGCCGTCCCACCCATCTTGGTGATCTGAGATATGCCGCGGAAATGATTTCGACGCCATCCACGGTGCCGGTCGGGTAAGGACCTCCGCAGCTCTGCGGCTTCATGTTGTCCACAAATTGCCTGCAGTGGTTAACATTGAGCTTCCAGGTCTTCATATCCTCCCAAAAGCGGTGAAGTCCGGTGTTTTGTGTCCACACACCGTCGATCCTGCTGCGCCAATCGAGGAGGTGCCTCGGCATGAAGAAGGGCGCCTCAGGCTTCCCCTTCTGCGGAGTCACATTGCGAGAAGCCATGGTTACCGAGGAAAAGCTTGGTGTGGCGAAGCTGTGTAGCTCAATCTGCATAGTGGAAGACAGTAGAGAGCAGAGGCGGCGCTGTAGAGAAGAAGGAACAGTGAGGCACTGCGGCGCCGTGTTTATTCTCAAATGAGGACAATGGGTCTGCAACGGCCATTTGCCATCCTCGGTTTCCGCGGTAGTGGGAGTAATTGGCGGCTGAGTGGGATTGATGACTGCCAGTGGCCATCGGCCAAAAGCCAATTCGGCGGCTGTGTAAGGCCTTTGATGGCTCCTGTTGGCTAGTCTAGGCCCTCCGAGGGGGTCGCGTCCTTGGACAGTAATTTCCTCGGTATCCCTGTTATGATTACAGCCAAAATGTCTTTGGTTGTCAACAAAGACCACACGACGTGATTTAAGTAAATAAAGGCGACTTGCCCCTTGGATATTTTTTTTTTCTGCGGCATCCTTGGAATCCACGGGTCCGAGGAGTTTGTGATGTCCGCTGCAATTTTTGCCCCTTGGCTTCCGTGGACAAACATATTTTGCGCTTGGCCCAAACTAACGATTGGTCGTTGGTCTTGGGAGATGGAATGATATTGTTTTAACTTTCTTTGTGTTTACTATGGTTGTCCGGTTGTCGTAGTTATCATTGTTGACCAAAAGAATCGTATTATTTGGCAAAACCAGGTTGCATCGCCAGAAGGTCCGTGCCAAATTGTCCCTAATTTGGATTTTCTAATCTTTGGATCTCTTGGACACCATAATACCATATCCCCTTTTTGGAATATTCGAGGGGGCTTAGTGCTTTGGAAATACTTGGCACTAAGTTGTTGTCTCCGTAGAATGTTGACTCTTGCGTCTCCACGGAATCCTTCGAGTCTGTGTAGGTCCTGCATGCGAGCTGCTAAGACTCGATGGGGCTGATAGTCCCGAGGTTGTATGGACTGAAAGGTAGGCACGATGTATTCTGTTGGTAGCAACGGTTGCGCTCCGTAGACTAACTCGAATGGACTGTACTGGGTGGCTGATTTGGTGGCCACCCTATAGGCCCATAGCACTGCAGGAAGACAGTCATCCCAGTCACCTTGGTTAGCCAATACGAATTTGCGCAACATGGTTAAGATGGTCTTGTTGGTGGACTCTGCTTGTCCATTTCCTTGGGGGTAATAAATTGTACTCGTCCTGTGTTTGATGATATGATTGTCCATGAGATCTTCGATGACAGCGTTGACAAAGTGGGTACCTTGATCTGAAACTATTTCCAAGGGACACCCAAAGCGGGTAATAATGTTTTCGTAAAGGAAAGTGGCGGTTACCATTGCAGTATTGTTGCGTAATGGTTTGGCTTCTACCCATTTGGTAGTATAATCCGTGGCTACCAAAATATACTTGTATCCTTGCTTTGTAGCTGGTTTAATTGGACCGACAAAATCAAGTCCCCATCGTTGAAAGGGTCCCAACGGTGGTATCGATTGGAGTGGCACTTTCCTTGATCTTTGAAAATTGGTGGTATTTGTTTGGCATACGTGGCAATTTTTAATGTATGCGAGGACATCCTTATGTAGCGTGGGCCACCAATATTTGGCAGCCAATATTTTCTGAACTGTTGTATTTGGTCGTTGATGTCCGCCAGCGGGGCTTGCGTGGAGACTCTCGAGGATTTGTTGTTGTTCCCCCACGGCACGCGCGAGCCTAATTTCCAAGTCCGCACCTTTTCGTATAGTCTTCCGTCAACCACGGTGTATGGTAGCGTGGTTCGCACAAAGCCGATCTTTTGGGTGCGGTTAGCTTATTGGGTATAATCCCTTGTCTCAAGTAAGCCATGATGTCCTGTCGTAGTCGGTGGAGTTTCCGCGGTATCCATGGTGGCTCGTGACCGGGCGACTTGTATGTACGGCTCATTAAAAGAGTCATCTATGCCTTCTTCCGTGGCATTGGTATCCCGGGAAAGGTAGTCTGCGACGATGTGTCGTCTTCCTGGTACAAAAACCACCTCGAAATCATATTCCATGAGGATCATGATCCACCGAGCGACTCTGCCGGTGATTAACGGTTGGTTCACTAAGTAAGATAGACTATGATGATCCACCATGAATCTGAATTTGTTTCCCAACAGGTAATGTTGGAATTTCTTGACCGCGTAGACCATTGCCAGCGCTTCTCTCTCCGTAGTTGAATAATTTCTTTCGGCTTGATTCAGCAACCTGCTAGCGTATGCCACCGGTTGGTCGTGTTTACCGTTGACATTTTGTGCCAACATTACTCCCACGGCGATCTTGGAGGCATCTGTGTGGACGTGGAAAGGCTTGGCCCAGTTCGGTGCCAATAGTATCAGTGCCTGTGAATATGCTTGTTTTATTTTATCTAACGCTGTCTGTGCTGCCGGGGTCCAATCTCGGGGGTAGGAATACCCGGCATGATTTAAGGCAGCTATCGGTGCCGTCAGGTGTGCTAGCTTTTCGATGTACATTCTGTTGAACTGAGAGATTCCAAGCAATCTTTGGACGCCCTTTTGATCTTTCGGTGGAGTCATGTCTAGGATATCTTGGATTTTGGAGGGATCAGGAAGTTTGCCATATTTGCAAACAATATAACCTAAGATGACTCCTGCGAAGAACAGAAACATGCATTTGTCGGCAATTTTAGGCTTACCCCATTTTCTCGCATGCCTGAAAAATTTGTCTTAATTGGTTAACATGGTCTTGCATTCGCCCATACACCGTGCCATCGTCTAGGTAGATGCGGAAGAATTTCTTCAAGTAGGGGCGAAAGATCAATTCCATGACACGTTGAAATGTCATGGGTGCGTTTTTCGCTCCAAACGACATCCTTTCGAATTGGTATGGACCCCACTCCGTGGAAAACGCGGTCTTGCTTTAGTCTTGCTCTGCCATGGCGACTTGATAATAGCCAGAAAAACAATCCAGGAATGAGTACATTTCATGTCCTGCTACTTCGTCAATGATTTCTTCCATGTATGGTAAAGGATAGTGATCCTTCTTAGTTGCCGCATTAAGTTTACGAAAATCCACACAGATTCGTAATGCGCCATTCTTTTTGGGAATGATGACCATCGGTGACAGCCAGGGTGCCGAGTCTACCGGGGATATAAACTTGGCAGAGAGCAGCTTGTCGAGCTCTGCTTTGACTCTGACAGCATAGTTTGGATTCATGCGGTACCGGCGTTGTTGTACCGGGTGAGCATTCGGTATCCGATCTATAGTGTGTTCGGCTATAGTCCTCGGTATCCCCTTTAAGTCTTCATGCGTCCAGGCAAAGATATCATGGTATTCTTTGAAGAGAGCTATTGTTGCTTGTTTGATTTCAGGCGGTGCGTCGGCGTTGATCTTGACATTCTTTGGTTCGTTTTCGGTGCCGAGGTTGACCAACTGTACTTGCTCTGTGGAGCCATGTGTCCATCCAGTGACTACTTGTTTACTTAAAGCTTCGGCTGCCGGAGTTTTATCAATTATGACTGTTTCGGAAACCTCGGTGGTGAACCTGGGTGGGATATCGAGGGTATCCTCCTCTGAAACCACGCTGGCCAAGTGAATCTCCGCCAGCGGAATCAGATTGGGGTTGGCGTGGAACACCAGGGCTTCTTGCTCGTGCGTAAGACCTTTCCCCCAGGCCGTGCCGGCCTGATTCCTGATCTGTTTGACTTTTTCTCGAGTGATGGAGCTGTCCACGGGAATGATCATTGTTTTCCCGTATCTTCGAATTCTGATCTGATTTCTGGCCCAGTCATGAATTGCATTCATGTCTCTTAACCAAGGTCGGCCCAAAATCATAGGGAAATTGCTGCTGTCTGGCATGTCGATCACGACGAAGGTTGCCGGTGTAGAGATACCGTGAGTTGTGATGGCCATGGTGGAAAGTATTCCCAATGGGGTCACCGGGGCATCATTCGCCATTCTCAAAACGAACTGTGCTGTTGTAGGGTGTGGTAGTCCCAACTGTTGTCTTAGGTGATTGCTGATAACGTTGACTCCGAAGCCTCCATCAACTAATACATTGGCCAGTTGGTGTTGTCCTAATCGGACATGTATGACGGCGGCATCGGTGTCTATGGTTGTCGCATTAATCTCCACGGTTGTCGTGCCTTTTGTTGGGATAGTGTGCATATTTTGCAGGTATGTCTGCAATTCTGGGCTAATCTTCAACAGATCGGCTAATGTAATGCGCACATCGGTTTTTTCTAATACTTGTTGCAGTTCTGGGACCACCGTTGAGTTCGCAGTTTGTTCAATCTTTCCCAATGCTGTTCCGCAAAAGGCTTGCGATGTTCTATGACATGTTTATTGGTTTTATCTAAGGTAGCCTTAGATCTTGTGGTTACCGCGGCTGTACTTATGGTAGCCACGTTGGTGCCGTGGACTTCGGTAAGTGTAACTCCCCCCCTTCTGTTGCCGGCAGTAGCTTCGGTGCTGCCGGGATGTGCCTTGGTGTCCGTGGTAGCACGGGTGTTGGCCCAGCGCTGTCTTAACACAGGGCATTGGCCTCGTCGGTGGTGCGGGGATCCGCATTCCCAACAGCCATCGTTTCTGTTTGGTTGAAACGCGTCTACATCGACTTCCTCCGGGTACATGGATGCTGCCTTTGTTCGCGTGGGCCGAGTATCTTCCGTTCTTGCAGGTGTATTGGAAAACCAGCAACGTCCTGCATGTAGTTTGCCGCAAGTAGTGCATGGTGCCGCTGTCCCCCTGATAGGCACTCTTGGTAGCGGAAGCAACGGTGTCTGTGTTTTGTCTATGACGCCGAATTCCCTGCTAATGTCATTGGCGGCTGTGAGTATCTCCTGCAACGTTTTTACACCGCGGATGATAATGCCCTGTTGTATCCACGGTAGCAAGCCCTTTTTGAACCATTCACATAGGTAGTCTTCTTCAGGCCGTTGACTGAGTTTGTCGGCCAGTTGTTTGAATCTGTCGTAAAACTTGTCGACAGGTTCGTTTCTTTCTTGCTGTATATTGCCTAAAGCTCGGAGTATTTCCGAGCTTGTTTTTAACTTTCGGAACTTCTGCAAAAAGCTACGCTCCATTTCTTCCCATGTCGGCAACAAATGTTCGGCTTCGAAATCAATGTACCAGTTGATGTGGTTGCCCTGAAGGGTGGTTCCGAAGATGTTCTGTAGGTCTTCGGTGCTGGTAACACCGTTGGTTCGAGCTATTACTTTAAACCTGCGTATGTGCCAATCAGGATCTCCGGAGTCATCAAAGATTGGGTAAGGTATCTTTGGTAGCTTGATGAGCCGATCCCTTTCCCTTGATGCCATAGAAGCGGCTATGTTTGGATCAATCGGTGGTAGCTGTGATGGTCCGGCCATGGTAACGATGGGCGGAACAGTCGTTGATGTTCCTACCCCTTGGAGATAGTGTGAGTTTAATATTTCGATCTTGGCATTGGTGGCGTCGTTTTTTGCCACCAAATCTGTCATTTGTTGTTTCATCCATTGGAGAAGTTCTCTCGTGGTATCTTGGTCTTCTTGGGGTATAACCTCCTCAGGTTCCGCGGTTCTTTCTGTTGCTTTTCGTGGAGGCATTGTGTCGTGTTTGACGTTTTTGTTTCCTGTTTTGCTGGATGACTCAACACTCCATCCCCAGCATGGTCGCCAAAATGTTAGCCTGGGTAACGAGGATGGAGTGCTTTACGAGCTCATCCGCTGGAGGTAGCAGGTTTGGGATGGCAGTGGATAACGAGGGAGGCCGAGCTATGCTCGGTCTAACAGGGACAGCAGGGAGTAGCCAAAAAGGCCGAGCGTTGACTTCGGCAACATTGGTTGTGCTGCGGAAGGAGGGGCATTTCAGTCGTCTTCTTCTTTCTTATTTTTACTTTACCCACGAATAGAATCGGTGGGTAGTACTGATCTTGAAGGGAAAAGAGGGGGGGGTACCGAGGTTTAACCGTGGCAACAGCTGAGGTCACCGAAGCCCGTAACCTGGTCCGGCTGTCTACCGGACCTTCCTTGGTAACCTCGGTGATACTGTAGCGATGAAGGTACCGTGGGTGTAGAACGTCTAAGACAACAGTTAGGGTTACTGCCGAAGTCTACCAAGCAAGCCTTGGTGTTCGGAGTAAGCAGGTGAGAGATGAGGAGACACAAGGATGGGAGAGAAAGATTGTGGCTCATGGCCTTTGTATTCAATTGATAACAGCGGCGTACATTCAAGCGTTCTGCCAAGATAAACTGAACATATCCTGCTACGGTGACTACAACGAGTGTCTCTCTCCTATTTTCTACAACCTTTTATACTACGGCTGCCGCGGATATCCCTGAAACCGAACGGTGCCCTTATCGACTGCCGAGGCATCTGCAGTTAACTGCTGGTGCCTCCACCGAAAAAGTGCTGCTATCTCCGTTGCCGCTGCTGCTCCCGCTTTGGCCGCCGAGGTTACCCGATGACGTCAGTCGGGTAACAGATGTCTTATCGTCTATAAGACATCCGAATTAATGTCTACGATGTCTTTTTAGACATCATTTACAACATCATTAAAAACGCAGGTTTCTTATAGTGTGCGGCAGTAGGGCCGAAGGCAGCGGTGGCAACATCAGAGTCGGTGGTGGCGAAGGCGGCTGCGACCACAGTAGCAAAGGCGGCCACAGTTACAGCGGTTGCGGATGCCGAACAAGGTGAGGTAGAAGCACACGAAACATTGGAGATTACAGCGGAGGAGGCCGCGGCGGTCGCGGTGAGCTCGGAGCCGGGCGTGGCTTTGGTGGAGGAGGTGGTCGCGGTTGAAGATATCAGTACAGGTGAACAGCAAACAGCCGCAGCTAACTGGACTGTCAATACCTACATATCTCATAACATTCTGAAGAACCGGAAAGTGGAAGCTGCCGAACCGGAAGACAAGTCGGGCAGGGATAAGAAAAGCAATAAATATGAAGACAGTCGCGATAATGAAGACAATTGCGATAATGAAGACAGTAGTGATAATGAGTCTGTGGAAGTTGTGCCGGTACTGAAGAAGATTGCTCGACTACAGGGAAGGTCCGAAAGACGAGGCAGCTCCTGTTGAGATCGCGCCAACTGTTGTTGAAATAGCTGTTGCAACAGAGGTGTAGGTCACTGACACCAAGGAGTTGGTCAATTTCGTAGAAATAGAAGAGAACACTCCTCTAACAAAGATAGCTGCAAATTGGGCGGGTAGAAATAGAAGAGAATACTCTACTAGAGATAGTCCGCAATGATGATTGTACGGGAAGTGACAGCTTAGATCACCTGGGCAAAAACAGAAGAGGTGGAGGCTGCAGTGTGTAAAGGATTCACAAGTAGTCTTGTTGATAAGATTGTAAACGACGGCGTCGCACCCTTGGAGGAGGCGCCGGCTGTAGACGAGGCACCACTTGTGTTGGTTGAGGAGGAGGGCGTTCCAGGTGTGAAGCAGGTGACTGCACCCTAGGAGGAGGCACCGGCTGTGCTGGTTGAGAAGGAGGTGACTGCACCCCAGGAGGAGGCCTCGGCTGAGGCAAATGTTGCCACTAGGGAGTTCACACTGCCCGAGCTCAGTGAAGAGGCCCCTGCTACCTGCGCTGCCGTAGTAGTAAAGAAGGAAAAGGAGGAACCTACAGTGGTGGAGGTCGCCACTTAGGCTGCCCTAGCACTAGAGGAGGCATCGGATGTGCCTGTTGAGGAGAATGCAGCTATCAAGGTCTAGGAGGAGATTTTTTACGAAAAGTTGGCCACAGTAGGCCAAGGAGGTAGGCCAGGCTAAGGAGGCAGGCCAGGCCAAGGAGGCAGGCTAAGCTAGGGAGGCAGTCAACCTAAGTCAAGGAGTTAGGCCAGACCAGGGAGCCAGGCCTGGCCAAGGACTAAGGCCAGGCCAGCGAGGTTGGCCAGAGTAGGCCAAGCAGTTGAGCCAAAGACTTAGGCCAAGCCAGAGAAGTTGGCCAGAGTAGGCTAAGCTGTTGAGCCAAGGACTTAGGCGAGGCCAGGGAAGTTGGATAGAGTAGGCCAAGCAGTTGGGCCAGAAGGTAGGCACGCCAGACTAGGGCGTCATGCCAGGCCAGGGAGGCACGCCAGGCCAGGCAAGTAGGCCAGGCCAGGTAGGCAGGCCAGGCTAGGGAGATAGGGAAGTCAAGCCATGGCGGCAAGTCAGGAATGGAAGCTCGAAGGAACGTGGAGGAGGAGACGCCTCAGTCTATTAGGGAGTCTAGACCACGAGCAGAGGCAGAATCGAGTACGAGGAGGAAGTCTACAAATCCACTGAAGCGTGTCCCTGGGACGCTCATCGTTGAAAGGAAAATGGATAGGACTATTCATCGCATATTCCTTTGCATGCATCATTGGAAGAACTGGAGAGAATTATAAGATGGTGTTTTGGCAGAAGAAGTTGGTTTGAGGAGCTTTTACGAATTTACCTGGCCTGAACCACATATAGAGTTGGTGGCAGATTTTGTTGAAGGTTTTCACTACATCAAAGGAGACAAGACCAATACTGGAGATGGCCCCAACGGTGCAGTAAGAGCTACAGTTTGAGGAAATGCGGTGGAATGTACTGCCTGGACGGTGCAATAGGCCTTGGGTATCAAAGGCAAGAAGGTACTGAAGAGGGGCAAGAAAGACTTTGATCCGGGGTATGTGGAGGAGTTTGGAGTAAAGCCTACTGATTTTAACTCTGATGGAGCAAAAATCAATGCATTCACACCTTTATACCAAGATAGGGTCAGAGATGTGAACTGGGCCCCACTCCTGTTGTCCAGCTTAAAGCGAGCTCTCATTCAGGTTCATACAAGCAATAGGACAAACATCAAAGGGGCGGAATTGATAGATGCCCGACTAAGGCCATGGTTTCGAGATGATGAGGAGTATGTGGAACCAGACTCATTTGCTCAGGAGGAGAGTTCAGAGGATACCAGGGACGGCAGTGAGAGATCGTCAGAGAAGTCACCAACGCGATCAAGAGCAGATCCACCACTAGATGCATTCAGTGGAGAAGGTTCGATGAGACCATTCACAGGATTACTGCCCACCTAGAAAGACTAGATGGGAGAAGGACATGAATCTTTGTGACCACGGGAGAACTCGGTGTATCAGAGAAGAGGAGCAAAACGATTATAATTCTCTCCCATGTCTTCCCCAGAGGTAGGACACACTAATAAACGACTACGGGAGCGGGGAAACAGACTGTTAGCTGGGATTTCCAAGAGTAGTGCTTTACGTAGTCTCCCAAGTCGACCTGTGTAGAGAAAGGGGGAGGAATGCGCTTTAGTTTTAAAAAGAGGAAGAGAGAGAGAGAGAGAGCAGGGGTCCTTACTTTTGACCGAGGGAGGTAGGTCGGGCGTTGACTATTGTGGCCCGAAGGGAAGAGGGGAGTCTGAGAGGAGGTTCCCAAAGAGCAGGAGAGGCACTCGGGTCACTCGCTCGGGAGTGACGAGTTCGAAAAGCCAGCAGAGGAAGGTGAATCAAGAAGATTTCACCCGCATAGAGTCGACAGAGTGTTTCTGTTGACCCCGGTGATCACAAATGAGCCGTAGACCGTCTTGGCTTTGGTGGCTTGGCACCCTTGGCGGGGTTTTCACCCCCCTTCGGTGGTGCGTGTGCGAGGCGGTGAGAGGCATCAAGGGATTACCCTCAATGTTGTCATAACGCGGGACGTAGGAGGAGAGATAGCATCAGACAGAATACAGGGGAGGCGAGGCAATACAGAGTGAGATAGGGAGTATGCAGAGAATCAGAGAGTTTAGAGAGAAGGACCGGTTCTCAGACCGTTGTATTCATAAGCAAAGCAATACAATCGCAGCGTGCTGCTCCATGTTGACATCGGTTGACTAAGAAGTCCCTAATCTCTATTTTCTACCTCTTAAGTAATCATCATTTGCCGAAGAATCCTCCGACTAACGGTGGCCTTATCCTTCCGCCCGATCGCGTCCTTGGGCTGACGTCGCGCCTTCGTGACTCCATGGCCGCATCTGACGTTGCCTTCTGATGTCTTCCTCCGAAAAGGGCGTGCCTTCAGCTGACAGCGTTGGCTTGGTAACATTTTGCCGTCTCTCTGAGAGCACAATCCGTCCTCGGATTGGTCATTGGCGGGAAGTACGTTCTGCGGGTCGACGATTAGGTCTGGTAACCTCTCGGGGAGTTGTTGCCCACGGCGCAGGGGTTCATGGCCATCATACAAATTCTTGATGGGCAAAGCAATTCCCTGCGCGCAAGGAGTTTGTCCCGTCACGTTGGCAAAGATGGGCGTAGACGCGTCATAAACTGTCTTACCTAACATCTTGTTGCATCCAGGACAGTTGACATTGTCAGCCTCGGGGTTGGTGAATCGTGCGTGCTAAGTCGGCGTCTTTGGACGAAATCTTCGGACTTCTCTCTGGCGCTGGTGATACTCTTCCTCGTCCTCACTGGTATCTCCTGTCTCTACATCCCACGATCCATCGTCTGACAGCTTAAGTAACTCTTGTTTATGCTCCGCAAAAGATCGAGGTATTGGATTTACCGATTGACGTCGGGGAGGAGAGGCCGTTGATCGTGGCGAAACTCCCCGGCTCGGTGTGATTTCCTCAGATGGGGGGTGCCTCGGTGATGGCTGGGGAGTCTCCTCAGTGTCGGTAAAATGATCCGGGATTCGCACCCGATCACGTTCCTCAGTAGGGGCCACCTGAAATGTCACTAAGTCTATGTCGGCAGAAGGTGCACTGACTTCGTTGACAGGTGCTCCGACATCCAAATGGAGGGGTTGCTGTTTACCTATTTCTTGTTCTACGATGTCTCCCGTCGTGGCTGTGTCCATCACCTCGATGCTATTAGCGTTGTCGTACGAGCCCTCGTAGTCTGGCTCGTCCAGCCCTAATTCTCTCAGCGAGTCCTGTACACATTGTGGAACGAAGTCCTCTGGTAGCGGTCACTACAAGAAAATGGGTGTAAAACCTACTAAAGATTGACACTGAAATGTCCAAATCAACAAAAAGGCCTTCGCACCTTGGATTTCTGTCAATTTACACGGAGTTTTGTCAATTCTCACTCGTTCAAATTTTTTTGTCAATCTTTTGTCAATTTTTTGGAATTTTTTTGGAATCTTAGGGAATATTGTTGGAATATTTTGGAATCTTTCGGAATCTTACGGAATCTTTGGGAATCTTTTCATTATTTTTCAGACATTGATAAAAATGCAAATTGAAAAACAAAGATGCTTTGGGGCATCATTATTTCTTCAAAAAGAAACAATTGAAAAATTTTAAAATATTTTCTAGATATAGAAAAATCCCTGCATGCAATATTGAGAAAAAATATTGAATTGTTTTTTTTTTTTTTTAAATTGTAAAAATTATTCAAAGTCAATCAAAGTAAAAAAGGCTCCAACCTCAAAAAAAAAAATTCAAAAAATTTGAAATTTTTATACATATAGAAAAATACCTGCATGAAGTAGTGGAAAAAATTTTTGAAAAAAAAATGTTTTTTTACACCGTGAAAAATATTCAAAGTATGCTGGGTAGTAAAAAAACGCCCCAGCCTCAAAAAAAAAAAAAAAAAAATTGAAATTTTTTATACATATAGAAAAATACCTGCATGAAATAGTGGAAAAAAAAATTTGAAAAAAAAAAAATTTAACATGGCAAATTAATCGCCAATGGTTAAGTATTTGAATAAGTTACAAAATTAAACGCACATGTGCATGAACGTTTGTAAGTGTTGTGGCGGTTGAAGACATGGGTTAGGGATGAAGAGGTTGTGGGTTCAAGCCCGGGTGGCGACAGTTTGTAAAGTTCGTGGTGGGCCCCACCGGTGGCGGTTGATAATGCGTTTTTTTTTTTTCATGGGTAGTAGAATCGTAGTTACCTCAAGAAGCGTAAAAGTAGAAATGAAAATAAATAATAATTTCAGGTGCAATAAACATTAACATTTACTTCCTTTAAAAAAAACCACAATCTTTGGGAAATGGTGAAATTGTAAAAAAAAGGAGGCTTTTGAGTCCTACGTGGAAGTTTATCACCATAGTGTAATAGTGACATGGCAAGATAAATCCAACATGGCAATTACATTAGCAACCCGTACATCCTACGTGTATTTTTCGCAGAATTGACAGCCGAATTGACAAGGTTCTGTCAACTACATGACCGAATCAGGGTACTAAAATTGACACCACAGTTGACAGTTTTTTGTCATTTTTTTGTCAATTAAGACAACCAGCGCCTTGTAGTGGGTTGGGTTGCTGGAAGTTTACACATTGCATTGTACATCACCGTAGCTATGGTGGTGGCAGAGTTGTGTACCCAGAGGAGCTTGTTCGCCTCAAAGTTGTCCATGTCGTTCTGCAGATCCCTCTGCCTCACGTCATCCATGGCCATCGGGGGGTGCTGGCTGGCCAACTGCTCGTAACTCTGTCTCAGGGCCACTTGGCTACTCTCCATGGCCTTGACGCGCTCCATAGCGATGTCGCGCTCCTGTGCCACTGCCTGAACGCTGTTGTTGGCCGTTTGCAGGTCTATCTGCAAGATACCAACTTTGGTTGCCAACTGTTGTCGATCGGTGGCAGCCTTGTCCATCTCACGCTGCAACTGTAGAATTCTGTCATCTCTTTTTCTAACGTCTGCTTGTACGGCTCGCAGCTTTCGGGCGTTCTCTACTTCGAGCTCCCTGACTTTGATATCCAATGCTTCCTTCTGTGTTTCTGCGCTATCAAACTGGGCTAACAGAGTCTGCAGGCATGTCGTGAGTGCGTCCGCGTGAACCTGCAGCTGCTCGCGGGGTGTGGTCTGCTGTGTTGCCTCTGCTGCTTGTCTCTCAAACTGAGTACGAGGCCGCTTATTGGAACTCGGGACTCCGGGGTTGGCCAGCGTTAGGGCTGCGGGGTTGGCTTGCTGGTGTTGCTGAATATCAGCAAAGCTCATCAATGGCGGCATGGGGCGCTGGTCCCGGTGGAGTGCCAACATTCGGCTGATGAACGTGGATAAGAAGGGCCCGATGGGACTCACATAATTTGCCCTCTGCTGGTAATTTTTCAACTCCAACCTAAAATTCTGCTCCATTATAAGGTCCCAGTTGATCTTGGCTCCAGCTTCTGTCATGAGTAGCAATTCGAGCTGCAACGGTGTGATAATATTGCAGTTGACGCGAAGAAAGATCTGGCTGAGGATGCCTCGAAGGCGCACGTACCAGGGTTCCGGTAGCAACGCTCCGATCTGCCGCACGTCCTACCCCTTGTTCGGGTCGCATTGCACGTTGGGGAACCTTGCGCGTAGATCTGGCTTCTCGTATCCGCAGTCCTCCGTCCACCTCGTAAGCCCGGTGCCATCCCATCCGTAGTGCTGAAATAGGTAATGAGGGGAGAACTGGAGTTCGACCCCCTCCACGGTGCCTACAGGGAATGCGCTGGCGTCGCCTTTGAGTACCATGCTGCTCACAAACTGCTGGCAACGACCGATGTCAAGACGCCAGTGGTGCATGTCGTCTCTGTAGCGATTGATGCCTATTTCTGCAGCCCACACTGTGTCTATCCTCGTGATCCAATCGACCATATTCTTGGGTGTGTGGAACGGCAACAATTTCGGACGCTGCGCCATAGTTGACAGCAGGACACCGACGGCGTCAAAAGGCAACAGCAGAGTAGCTCGGAGGTGTGGCGACGTGTGAAGAGTACTGAGGAAGAGGAGTAGTGAAAGCGGAGGTGGGTGACAGAAAGGGCCAGTGCGAGCGAGAGAGCGAGGGAGCGAGGGTGAGGGAGGGAGAGAGCGAGACAACGCAGCGAAACAATGAGGGTCCTCTCCCCCTGCTGCCACATTTATATACTTTTTGTTGCCTCTCTCGGCAGTAGGTGGTGAGCTTGTCTCGGTGGGTAGCCCGGGGTCTGTCTCGGCGGGTGGTTTTGGCGGCGATGGGTGGTCAGGGCAAATTCCCTTTGAGTACTTTGGATGGCATTTGGCGGCGTGGATAGGACATTGAGTGCCTGTCTCGGGTGGCGGCTGTCTATCCATCATGGGGCCATCATTGTTAGTGATGATGGTCCAATCACCGAGGTGCCCTTGATGGCTGTACCTGTCCACCTGAATGTAATTTATGTATACTGTAGTGGGGGCATCCTTGCCTTCCCCCTCCCTTGTTGGCCCTGTTGTCATCTGTGTTTCAAAGGCGGTCAGGGCGTCTGCCGAGGTATGATACCCTCCTTGTCGACCATGTGTTGTCCCTTGTTCTGCCGAGGCAACGTGGGTATTTGCCGAGGCGTCCTTGTTGCCCTCGAGCGAGTTTGTGTTTTCAGCAGACTCGTCCTCGGTTGTCAGTTCTTTGTTGAGGTGGTCTCTGGTGTCTACCGAGGCATCTTGATGCGGATTTTTATGCGGGGGTTCTGAAACATCGTTGTTAACATCGAGCAATTCCGCTGTGTTAGCGGGGTTGTCCTCGGCTGTCCACTGTTGGGCCTCGGTGACTAAGTTGTTGTGTAGCTGTCCTAGACTCAATGTTGGCACCCGTAGCTTATTCATTCCGTAGTAATGCTTCAGCTTGGCTGCATTGACTATTGTTGCCTGCGCATCATAGTTGTCCTCGTTGACCAAAAGCACGGTGTTGTTTGGCAGAACAAGGTGTATCCTGTATGGCCCGTGCCAGATGGATTCAAATTTAGTTTTTCTTAGTTTAGGGTCGCGAGGACACCATAAGATTTGGTCACCTTTGGCAAAGATACGAGGAGGCTGGGATCCTTGAAAGTGCTTTGTAGTGAGAGCTTGTTTGTGCAGGATATTTTTGTTCGCGGCATCGCGGATTTCCTCCAGTTTATGAAGGTCCTCCATTCTGGCAGCCAACACACGGCGCGGTGCATAATCCTTTGGCTGTAAGGTTTGAAATGTGGCACTAAGTACTTTGTTGGCAACAGGGGCTGCGTGCCGTAGACCTGCTCAAACGGGCTGGCTTGTGTTGCTGACTTCACTGCTGCTCGGTATGCCCATAGGGCTGCGGGTAAGCAGTCATCCCAATCTCCATAGTTGGCCTGGGTAAACTTACGTAACATGTTGATGATGGTTTTATTGGTCGACTCGGCTTGTCCGTTGCCTTGCGGATAATACACCGTGCTGGTTCATTGTTTGATGAGGTGTTTCTCCAACAATTCCTCGATGACAGCGTTAACGAAGTGTGTGCCTTGGTCAGACACAATTTCTAACGGACATCCGAATCTAGTGATAATGTTGTCATATATGAAAGATGCGGTGACAACAGCAGTGTTATTTCTGAGCGGCTTGGCTTCTACCCATTTTGTTGTATAATCGGTGGCAACGAGTATGTACTTATATCCTTGTTTGGTCACCGGGCAAATGGGGCCCACGAAGTCCAAGCCCCACCTCTGGAAGGGTCCTAAGGGGAGAATGGGCTTCATCGGCACCTTGCCTTGGTAGCGAAAACTTGTGGTGGCTGTCTGACAAGCATGGCAACGTTTGATGTACTCAATGGTATCCTTATGCATTGTTGGCCACCAATACCTTGCTGTCAATATTTTCCTGATGGTTGTCTCCGGACCTTGATGCCCTCCAGCTGGTCCATCGTGCAAGTAGGAAATGATGTCTTGTTGTTGATTTGAGGGTACACAGAATCGTACTTCACCGTCGACCCCTTTTCGGTATAATCGCCCTTGGATCACAGTATATGGCAGCGTTGTCCGTACGAACCTGATTCTTTGTGTCCCTGTTGTGTCTTCGGGAATCTTGCCGTTAGCCAGGTATTGCATAATGCGCTGCCTCCAATCGTTGACTTCTGCTTCCTCCGTTGCCTGTATAGCCGCCGTGTGTATGTATGGTTCGTTAAATGAGTCATCGATACCTTCTCCAGTTGTATTCGTGTCGCGAGACAAATAATCCGCTACGATATGTCTTCTACCTGGAATATAAACTACCTCAAAGTCGTACTCCATGAGAATCATAATCCATCTTGCTACTCTTCCCATGAATCGGGGTTGATTTACTAAATAGGACAAACTATGGTGGTCTACCATAAATCAATTTGTTTCCTAGTAAGTAATGCCGAAATTTCTTCATCTGCGTAAATCATAGCCAGGGCCTCTCTTTCGGTGGTTGAATAGTTCTTTTCTCACGATTAAGTAGTCTCATCGGCATAAGCAACAAGGTTGATCATGTTTGCCGTCACGTTTTGGGCTAACATGACCCCCACGGCTATCTGAGAGGCGTCGGTGTGAACATGGAAAGGTTTTGACCAATCAGGAGCCAACAGTATTGGGGCTTTTGAGTATGCTTGCTTAATCTTTTCCAAGGCAGCTTGTGCTTCCGGTGTCCAATCTCGCGGGTAAGAGTAGCCAGCGTGGTTGAGTTTGGTAATTGGTGCAGTAATATGAGCCAACTTTTCAATGTACATTCTGTTGAATTGCGATAACCCCAGTAGCCGTTGTACCCCTTTTTGGTCCTTGGGTGGAGTCATATCCATGATGTCCTGAAATTTGGCTGGGTCGGGGAGTTTACCGTACTTGCATACGATATACCCCAAGATGACGCCTGCAAAAAACAAAAACATGCATTTGTCGGCGTTGAGGCTGACTCCGTTGGCACGACAGGCGTGAAATATGTGCCTTAGGTTGTCGACATGGTTCTTCATTTGGCCATAGACTGTACCGTCATCTAAGTAGATACGAAAAAATCTTTTCAAATAGGGGCGGAATATCAATTCCATGACTCTTTGAAATGTCATTGGGGCGTTTTTGGCACCAAACGGCATGCGTTCAAATTGATAAGGTCCCCATTCGGTAGAGAAGGCTGTCTTCTTTTTTGTCTTGTTGACCATGGCAACTTGGTAATACCCGAGAAACAATCCAAAAATGAATACATCTCATGGCCGCCTACCTCGTCTATTATTTCTTCCATATGCGGCAGTGGGTAGTGATCCTTTTTGGTGGCAGCATTGAGTTTGCGAAAGTCTACGCAAATGCGTAGGGTGCCATTTTTCTTTGGAATGATAACCATAGGAGACAACCAGGGAGCGGCATCGACGGGTGAAATGAATTTGGCAGTGAGTAGCTTTTTCAGTTCAGTTTTCACTTTGGCAGCGTAGTTGGGGTTCATCCGATACCTCGTTGTTGTTGCGCGGGTTGTGCATTTGGTTTCAAATCTATAGTGTGCTCGGCCGATGTTTCTCGGGATTCCCTTGAGGTCTTCGTGGGTCCAGGCGAATATATCCCTATATTCCTGGAACAGTGCAATTGCTGCGCGTTTGATGTCATTGGGAGCGTCAGCGTTGATTTTTACATATTTAGGCTCTTCAGTGGTACCCAAGTTGACCAATTCAACGTTGTCAGTGGCGCCGTTGGTCCATCCTGTGACAACTTTTTGTTCCAAGGCCTTGGTTGCCGGTGTTGCGTTCACAGTGATGTCCTCTTGGACTTCTTGTGTGAAGTGATCAGGTATATCTAAGCCTTCTTGTTCGGTCACAATGCTGGCTAGTTGTATTTCGGCGACAGGGATTAAGGACGGATCGGCGTGAAAAACTAAAGCTTCTTGCTCAGCTGTTAGTCCTTTGACCCAATTTGTTCCCGCCGTGGACCGGATCTGATCGACTTTAGCTTTAGTAATACACCTATCTACTGGAATGATGACTATTCTATCATGATGTCGCAGATTTAATGGTTTCGTGCCCAATCATGTACCGCATTCATGTCTCTTAACCATGGTCGTCCTAGGATCATAGGGAAATTAGTACTCTCTGGCATATCTATGACGACAAAGGTGGCCGGCGTAGACACTCCGTGTGTGGTGATGGCGACAGTGGCCAAGATGCCTAATGGTGTCACAGGGGCATCGTTTGCCATCCTTAATATGAACTGAGCCATCTTTGGTGGTGGCAATCCCAACTGTCGTCTAAGGCTGTCACTCATTACGTTGACACAGAGCCGCCATCGACTAGGACATTTGACAGCTTATGTTGTCCCAGTCGTAAGTGTATGACGGCAGCGTCCGGATCGATGGTGGTCACGTTAGAGTCAACAGTCATCAATGCTGTCGAGGTGTCTGGCAGCGCTGTTTGATGCGTATACTTTTGCAGTTCTGGACTAATCTTTAGCAAACTTGTTAGGGTGATACTCACAGCAGTATTGTCAAGTATTTGCTGCATGTTGTCATCCGAGGTAGTTTCAGTCCGCTTTGATCATTGTCGAAGGTTGTGCAATCTTTCCCAATGTTGGTCGGGAAAGGTTTACGATGTTCCACCACGTGATCCGGTGTCGTGGCTTTAGACCTCGTGGTTACGGCGGGGTGATCGCGATAGTAGAGATATTTGTTTCCGTCCCATGGACTTGATCGCCGTAACGCCCCCTTACTTCTTTTGGGTTGATCTCTGCGAGTCCGTAGTCGTCGTTGTTTGGGGGCTTGCATCGGAATTATGTCGATTTTGGGCCCAACGTTGTTTCAAAATTGGACATTGTCCTCTTCGGTGGTGGGGAGATCCACATTCCCAACAGCCGTCACCTTTTCCTGGCTGGAAAGCGTCAACGTGGACTTCTTCAGTGGTACGATTTGCCGCGATGAGAGGTCGTTGCCTTCTCATTGTCATTACCCACATTGTTGCCCGCGGCAAACCAACAGCGACCATTATGGGCCTTCTCACAAGTTGTGCAGAGAGTCAGCGTGATGCGGGTATCGTTTCGGGATGTTGGTAGGGGCAACAGCGGGGCTTGAGTTTTTTGGAGTAGTCCTAACTCCCTACTGATGTCGTTGGCAGCTGTAAGAATATCAGGTAAGGTCTTTACACCTCTGATTACAATACCCTGTTGGATCCAAGGTAACAAACCCTTTTTAAACCATTCGCACAAATAGTCTTGATTGGCTTTCGGTTGAGTTTGTCACTAACTGTTTGAAACGATCGTAAAAGGTATCGACAGTCTCCTCTTTGCCTTGCGTGATGTTTCCTAGAGCGCGGAGGATTTGAGATGACGTCTTTAGCTTACGAAAAATTTGTAAAAACTCCGTTCCATGTCTTCCCAAGTGGGATTAACATGTTCGCTTGAAATCTATGTACCGATTGATGTGATTCCCTTGTAATGTGGTGCCAAAGATGTTTTGTAAGTCGTGATTGTGGAGACTCCATTGGTACGAGCAATAACTTTGAAACGCCCGACATGCGGTCCGGGTGCAGCGTCGTCAAACACCGATGCACGGTATTTTTGGTAGTTTGTTGATCGATCCCTTTCCCCGAGTCCATTGAGGTGGCCATCGTAGGATTGATAGGGGGCACGAAGTGGACGTTGATGGCATCATTGCGACTCTGAGTTGGGCATGGCGGTGAGGTGGTCATTCCTGTAGATTTTGATCTTTTGGTGGCTAAGTATTTCAAGCCGTGCATTAGTAGCCTCGTTTTTGGCAACTAGCTCTGTCATCTGCTGTCTCATCCATTGCAAAAATTCTTTGGTAGAATCTGGGTCACGTTTGGTGGAACTGTTTCCGGTTCTTTGTCCTTGGGCTGCTGTGGCGCCATTGTTATCGATGAACAACTTTCAGTCGACTATAGAGAGACTCCACACTAACTCCCCAGCATGGTCGCCAAAATGTTAGCTGGGATTTCCAAGAGTAGTGCTTTACGTAGTCTCCCAAGTCGACCTGTGTAGAGAAAGGGGGAGGAATGCGCTTTAGTTTTAAAAAGAGGAAGAGAGAGAGAGAGAGAGCAGGGGTCCTTACTTTGGTGACCGAGGTAGGGTGGCAGGCGTTGACTATTGTGGCCCGAAGGAAGAGGGGAGTCTGAGAGGAGGTTCCCAAAGAGCAGGAGAGGCACTCGGGTCACTCGCTCGGGAGTGACGAGTTCGAAAAGCCAGCAGAGGAAGGTGAATCAAGAAGATTTCACCCGCATAGAGTCGACAGAGTGTTTTCATTGACCCGGTGATCACAAATGAGCCAGACCGTCTTGGCTTTGGTGGCTTGGCACCCTTGGCGGGGTTTTCACCCTTGATGTGGTGCGTGTGCGCGAGGCGGTGAGAGGCATCAAGGGATTACCCTCAATGTTGTCATAACGCGGGACGTAGGAGGAGAGATAGCATCGCATGAGAATACGGGAGGCGAGGCAATACAGAGTGAGATAGGGAGTATGCAGAGAATCAGAGAGTTTAGAGAGAAGGACCGGTTCTCAGACCGTTGTATTCATAAGCAAAGCAATACAATCGCAGCGTGCTGCTCCATGTTGACATCGGTTGACTAAGAAGTCCCTAATCTCTATTTTCTACCTCTTAAGTAATCATCGCTGCCGAAGAATCCTACTGACTAACGGTGGCCTTATCCTTCCGCCCTGATCGCGTCCTTGGGCTGACGTCGCGGCCTTCGTGACTCCATGGCCGCATCTGACGTTGCCTTCTGATGTCTTCCTCCGAAAAGGGCGTGCCTTCAGCTGACAGCGTTGGCTTGGTAACACAAACCAAGGTATCGAGATAGCACAACAGATACATGAAACTCGGAGGATGAAGACGAGATTACGTCGTCGACTCCAAAGGTGCAAAAGAAGGGCAAAGAACACATGAACCAGAGTCCCGCGGGGGCTACATGTACGATTAAATTGACTAGCAGCTCTAAGAATCTACATCAATTGGGACGTATTACCGTGTGAGCGGAGAGCGGTGAGCGGTGAGCGGTGAGCCATCAAATTTAAGGAATTTGAGCGATTAATTGGTATTTTTAGTAAGAAATTTCTAAAAATAGTTTTTACTATTTTATGGAATATTCTACAGAATATTTGAATATTCTTGACTTATTACCGTGGTTTAGTGTTCCTAAACCCGTGGATATGAGGTTAAAAATTCTGAAATTCGGTGGACTTAAACCACGTTCTGCAAACGTGAAGGGACATTTAAGAATTTTACAGAGTAGACTAGTATCTTATAACTGTGAAATCATAAGGCGATGTTGTAAAGCAACTCATAGGTTTATGTAAATAGGGATACATTTATTGACTTTTGTAAAATGCTGAAATCAAAATAAATAACGTGTAAATAACACGATTACAGGGATAACATGTAGAATGGGTAGATGTGGATGTTGGTTTACGTAATGTGACCTTGAGGTAGTCTACTCCCTAACTTGGTCTAGGATTCCCCTCTCTAGAATGTTTTTCACCTCGTTGAAACTGAGGGTGGGCACGTGGATGAAGAGGTCTCTATCAATATCAAATTTGCATACCAATACCAACACGAAGTATAGGTGCTTGCAATGTCTATACGGTTCGCCTTTTCGTCCTAACTTAGTTATGGTTATTTTGAACACCGGGCAAGAACACTCACGGTTCCCACTTAGAGATAATTTATAGATAGACTCTAAATCCGACTCCAAAGCAACGATACATCCAAAACCAGGTTGTGGTATCATGGTCACCTCGAGTATTTTTGCCTCCATGGCACGAGCTGAATCAATGTTCTTCATGTGCTTCGGAGTCACAGCTTTGATGCATCGGAGAACTTTAGACTTGCGTGATTTGGGGTACACATTAGCCTTGTCCGGCGCAAGAATATGTGACAAGTCTCTTGGTGGCGCAGAAGTATTGAATTTGCGGTTGAGAGGAAGGCGTTCTTTTTGTGGGAGCCGAGAACCTGCATTTTCCAACGCCTCTATTTCATCTAGTGTGAGATTAGTCCCAATCTTCACGGGCCAAACTGAGGGAATGGGCGGTCGTCCTTGTTTCCGAGAGAACGGCTCAATCCATTTACGACGACTACCCTTCACACAACGCTCAATGTCGTCTAGACAAAAGAAGAACTGATCAGGTTTTTTTTGACCTTCTTGAGGACGTTGCCATACTCCGGTGTAAGTTGGAGCTGCGGTCGCCTTCCCGTTTTGGACAATGCGGGATTCGCATTTCTTCCTGGTCTTAGCCATAATACCCCAACAAGCCTTAGATGAGGATTCCTTTAAACGAGCAATGTGCCTTAAACGCTCATTCACTCTCGTCTCTTGGATAGCAATGACGCGCTGAATACTGGGTCTTGGAGAAGCGGGGGGTTCCAGCGGTTGCTCCTGAACTTCATCTTCTTCGTGGATAGGACTGAGATTCTCAGCAAGAGTTCGTGTGACTCTTCTTTCTATTCGAGGACGTGGATAGCTCACGGTGTCAGGTCGATGAGTTTCATCTTCAGCACCAATGGGAATATCAGCCTTACGTTTCCTGGAACCAAAGATCTCTGCCCCCTCCAAGTGGGTGTCACGCGTACAGTAAGCTTTAGCTTCAGGGAAGTCCATAACTCCCTTGTTGAGGCAAGATGGATTGCCGGATCGATTAGCCCGACGTTGAGCGGTATAAAGACACTGACAAAGTTCTTCTGCGGATGGTCCAGAACCACTTGCACCGCCTTTGTTGAATTGATGGTAGCCAGTCACTTGGAGGAAGGCCCGAACGTAGTCGTCAACGGCTGCGACGCAAAGATCCCTACCCTTATTGCCAGACGCTTGCAGCCACTTGTTATGGATTGACTCCGCAAGATTACATGAAGGCATCTCTGCGAGTTCTTCTGCCGAATATTTTTTTTCCTGCAATGTACAAACGTATTAGGCCTTTATTCATAATGTAGATTTGTACTTAATTCATATTCACAGTATATAAATACACATAAAAATCAACTAATACTATATAAACAAGAATTGTTAATTTCTTTGGTACTGTCATGACATTATAGAAGTTAGCATAGAGCATAAAATCAGCAAAAATTTCGCAAAGAAATTGTACACTTACTAGTTCCATAAATCCACTCCATTGTCTGTATCTGAAGTGCCAGTACGCAAGCCAATGATCCAAGTGTTCTAAACTAACTTTGGAGGTGGCCTTCGAGGATGCCCACCACGCTCTTATAGTCCAATATTGGGTCTCAGCCTCTTCTATGGTGCGCGCATCCTTGTACTGCTTACAGAGAATTCGGTGTTGGCCTTGCAATTCGGGCACAATGTATTGTTTCGTATGTTTCTCAAGAGACTGAATCTAATGGAAATAACATGTGCGTTTGCGGCCTTCCATGGAGACAGCAGGGTTTCCAGAGCCGTAGATGATGCGCACAGCGTTCCAATTGGCTTGAGCACTATCAGCCATAAATCTTTGAAACTGCGGTTTGGGTACTCCGTTCTTGGCCATGATGTGGTTAAGGTTCTTCCAGAAGACGAGTTGAGCATCTTTGTCCTCTGACTGGAAATCACGGCATGCAATGGTTAGAATGTGTTGGTAACGTGAGTCGTACACGTGGCAGGCCATGGTGGTCCAATCCGTAACGCGTTTGACATGGTCAAACATCATCCATGCGTGGGAGAGGTTTCCTCCAGGCTGTATACGGCGAACAAGGTCAACACCGCTCCTGGGGCCGACCTCAGACATCTTGAAGATGAAGACTTTCTCCAATTCGTCGCCTTGGCCAGGGAACATGTTGGGTTGCACATATGCCCAGTTGTTGAGACCTCTGAGCTTTGTGATCCCATCAGGAATGCCATACCTACGCAAGTACTTGAAAGTGTAGATATGATTCCGCATGCTACGAGAGTTTAACTCTTTGCATTGTTCAAAGACTGGTTCTAGCTGCTGAAGAGAAAGATTGCCGGTTTCGGGGTCACCTTCGTCACGGAGAAGTAAGTTACCTAGCAAATCTTTGCTGGTTTTCATAACTATTTTGGAAACGGTTGCTTGAGGGTTACGGTCAACATGCTCTTCTAGTAACTCATCTATTTTTTTCCGTACACAGGATGTTCGTGTGTTCCTGTATGGACACATGCACGCTCTTGACAATCTTCTCCAAGTATGTAAAAGATTTTCGCAGAATAAGGCGCAACACAAACAGGAGGTTGTTTGCAAAGCTTACAGACCAACGTCGAGGTAGGCGGCGGCGATCTGCCTACTGGAAAGGGGTCTTTGGTAATGCCTTCAAACTCCACATCATTCACTCCAGCGACTCGATCAGGTCGTTGCAAGAAGTCGCAGCTTGCGTTGTGGCACTGTACATATCCTACACAGTTCGAGTATCGGAAAGGCAACCCTTGCGTATTGCTGATGTTGGTGGTCATCGTCCTAGTCTACACATGACCGCCGTATCGTTTATCCATCCCCTCCATGGACTTCGCGACCTTGTGAGTTGCAGACGGAAGAGTAGGCGGAAAGATGAAGAGTACATCGCCATTGAATGACGGAGGCAAGAAAGATACGTTGACAGTGCGGATGGTTTTGAAATTAGTTTTTTTGAGGAGAGTCTTGCTATTGGGCATTCTAACAAGATTGCAGAGGGATGGAAGATTTTTTTTGGATTTTACAATTTGCGATGAAAGTAAAGGAGGGGTGGCTCTTAGATAGTTATCCCTAACGGGAGGTGGCAATGGAATATCAGAGGACAGACGACATGGTTGCAGAGGAGACTTCTTCTCGTCTTTTGATGAATCCAATATGTCAATGGTAACTTCTAGACCTGGTTCGACTTTGACACGAGCAAGAGCTAGAGCAACCGTGAAGATAGTAGAAGAACTACGTTGGGTCTGGAGAACTGTTGAGTCGTTCATGACGGACTCTGTCAAGCCGTAGAGGCGATACTTTCTAGCTCTAAGCTTCCAGATTGTAGTATTATTCTCTAGGATGATTGGATCTACAACCATGGAGTACTGAACATGATTAGTATCAGGTTCTAGAACTTCTCTCTCTAACCACAGTGAAGATGCATCGTAGCCGAATCGAATTCCAAGCCACGATGCAGTGATCTCTACGACACCTTCAAGCCCTACGGACATGCAAATGGGAACAAGTGCTCCCTGTGACACAATCTCAACAATGTCTGCAGCAGTGGGTTCAGAGGAGGAGGAAGCCATAATGTGCGAGAGGACCAACGAGCATCGACAGTGGATGTGAGAAAAGGATGCAGACTAGGAATGATGCAGTTTATAAGAGAAAATTGGTAGTAGGAACTCGTAATGAAGTAAATAAGATTAGGAGAGTGAATAAATCAGACAATTACCATAATGGAGAGTAAATACTGTATACCATTAGGCAATTGTAATTAGTGTCATTAATGTGCAAGTGTTGACAGTCTCAAAATTGGAAAAGTAACGGCGGCCGTCACTGTCAGAGCATTTGTATGCAAATTCAAAAAATAGATTAGCATCTCATGTCAGAGTGTCACATTTGGCAGACCATGAGCCGTCATAGTTGTTGCAATAATTTATGATGAACTGCGCAAATTAGGTTAGGGGGCGGCTTGTAAATTTTGTTTAAATAGGAGTAGGACGACGAGATGGTCCTTTCCTTTGATCGTTTAGTTGGTGTTGGTAAGGTATTGAGACGGTACGATCTGTGTGCGTTTGTTTAGAGTCTTGACATTATGGACGCGGTGAGCTTGGGGTCTGAGAGATGCAATGAGAGTGTGCCTGAGAAGAAGAAGAAGAGAGGGGGTACTCGTTTTAGTAATACAAAAGCGCGCAAACGAAGTGTATTGTAAAAGGTGGGTGCGTCTAGGTCAAGTCGAGATGAGGTAGGCCATGCTGATTATGATCTGAACGATGATGAAGTCGGGCCCCAGTAAGGCGTAATCTGAAAATGCGGTTGATCAATCTTGACACAGTGATCGAGATTAACGAGAAGGACAATGTTGAAGATGGAAACGAATTCAAGAGATTTAGAGAAGAGCAGGAGTGCGGTAGAAGTGGATCGACATCTAGCGAATCTCTATGTTATTACATAGGAGGTGATGAGGTTGCACAGGATTTCGAGAGGCAGGTACGGTAGTATTCTTCAGTTTTTGCTATTAAATTATTGCAGTTTGAGTATAATGAGTTGAATGTTTGTCTACTAGGGTGATGCCGATGAAGGTCTCAAGGACGATGAGATAGATGATTTAAGTTTTGACGGTACGGAGAAAGATTTCAAGGACAGTTCTCAGAACGAGGAGTGGATGGACCAAAAGAAGAAGTTGGTAGAAGTTGAAAAAGATGAAGATACCACTGACCGTGTTTTAGAGGAGGAGGTAAATGACATGACGTTTTTCTTAAGTGTCATGAAGGAGTCTGGGCACATTTTAGCATTCACCTCTATAGATTAGATATGTGATTATGTTTGCACAATACGCCAATGTAGGTTTCGATTAAGTATTGTTTGAGTAAGAAAAATGTGACGTAATATTAAATATATGTTTGATTGGTTTTGATAATTATATATAATGTCAGATTTGAATGCGTTACAAGTGTAAAGTCCCTTGAATAAAAGAGGCCCTGTATAATAATATAAAGGATTGAAGGCTATAACCCCTAGTAGGTACGGGTATACATGGAGACATCCTTGGTATCGGTAATGGGGTATCGGGGTATCGGGGTATTGGGTAGAGCAGAGTATAAGGCCTCGGCCAAGTAAGACCAGGGTATAAACCTAGGGTATAAACCCCCGGCCCCGGCAGCAGCGCCGTTGGATACCGGGGTATGAACCCCCGACCTCGGCAGCAGCGCCAGCTTGGGGTTTTGGGGTATGAAGCCCTGCTCTGCCCTGCCCTGTTGTTGCCCAGCCCTGCCCTGCTTTGTTGATGCCCTGCCCTTCCGTGTGATGCCCTGGCCTCCGCGCCGGTGATGCGCGGCCCTGCTGACTGTGATACCCTGCCATGCCCACCGTCTTCCATCAGCCTGTCCGCTTATCCGCTCCCTCTCTGTCCGCGTCCTTCTCCGCCTTCTCTCCGTCCTCTTCCTCCCTGTCCGCTCACCTCCCCCTGCGACGCGTAGCTTAGATTAACCAGGTGATGCCGGCACCTTCGGCAAGTGATCCAGGGAAATTTTGGAAGCGGGAGGTCCTCTTTTGTGCGCCGGCGCAAAACCCTAGAACTTTAGAGAGAAGCCGCCGATGAGGCTAGATCCGGCTCAGATGAGCTTGGTAGGGGACAGTTTTGAAAAGCTGTCAGAAGAGATGCCTGATAGAAAGAGTGACAATTTGGATTGTAGCTACCAGAATAGAAAGGATGCAATTAGTGAAGTTGCTTACGATGAACTAATACAACCTACCTGTTCCTATCAACAACTCCTTTCTTGTCAATGTGCAGTTTGGTTTGAAGGAAGGAGCTACAATGGCGAACTTGGGCGTTGAAGAGGAGATCACAATGCGGCGAGAAGAAGAGATCACAATGCGGCGCGAAGGAGAGGACGTGGAGAAGGAGTTGGAGAATGTGAGTTCTGATTCCTCGTCAAGCCTTTTTTCTGAGTTTTACAGGGAATACGCTCTTCAATACGCTCCTAGAGCAAAATTCAAGACTTGTGCTGAAAAGGAGGCGTGGTTCGCGACGTGCTTCAAGGTTAGAATCAACTCTTAATGATGTACTTGTTGTCAATCAGCTACTCTTCTTTCTTCTATCTAGAATTCGGTGCGAGAGATTTGTATTTTAACAGTAGGGCACATGGATGGCGGCGTGGGTGTTTCCTGACGACCGAGGTAGGATCGAGGTAACCGAATGCTGTGAACGTAGTAGTCCTCGAGGAGGCCGTCCCTTTTGCTATTCAGATTAATTTCAGCTCCCTACCAAATTCACTGGGTAGGTGATGCTCATTTCGGATTACATCATGCTTGATCCGTGGCGGGGTGGCCGTGGTAGTTTCTTTTCTGCTGATCACATTGTGGCTTATGCCGGTAAGGGCATTGCCCGAGGCAGGCTTCGTAAGCTCGCCCTGATCATTCTACTTGTGGTGATCTCAGCGTTGATTTGGGGGAGGGGGTCCTTTTTTTTTCGGAATGCTTCACTTACCTTCCAGACCTTCGTCCACGAAGCTCTGGCGTATGCCGGTGAGGGCCCTGCCCGAGGCTGGGTTCGTGAGCTCGCCGTGATGGATGTTCGTGTTTATGCTTCTATGACACTGGGCAGGTGATGCTCATTTAGGATTGCATCATGCTTGATCCGTGACGGGGTGGTTGTGGTAGTTTTTTTTCTGCTGATCAGATAGTGGCTCATGCCGGTGGGGGCCTAGCCCGAGGCTGGGTTCGTAAGCTCTCCCTGATCGTTCTACTTGTCGTGAGCTATGATCTCAGCATTGATTTGGGAGACGGGGTTCTTTTTTTTTTGGAATGCTTCACTTACCTTCCAGACTTTCGTCCACGAAGCTCTGGCGTATGCCGGTGAGGGCCCTGCCCGAGGCTGGGTTTGTGAGCTTGCCGTGATGGATGTTCGTGTTTTTGCATGTATGACACTGGGCAGGTGATGCTCATTTCGGACTACATCATGCTTGATCCGTGGCGGGGTGGCCTTGGTAATTTATTTTTTTTGCTGATCAGATAGTGGCTCATGCCGGTGCGGGCCCTACCCGAGGCAGGCTTCGTAAGCTCACCCTGATCATTCTACTTGTCGTGAGCGCGGATCACAGCGTTGATTTGGGGGACGGGGCCCTTTTTTTCCGGAATGCTTCACTTACCTTCAAGACTTTCGTCCACGAAGCTCTGGCGTATGCCGGTGAGGGCCCTGCCCGAGGCCGGGTATGTGAGCTCGCCGTGATGGATGTTCGTGTTTTTGCTTGTATAACACTGGGCAGGTGATGCTCATTTCGGATTACATCATGCTTGTTCCGTGGCGGGGTGGCCGTGGTAGTTTTTTTTCTGCTGATCAAATAGTGGTTCATGCTGGTGAGGGCCTAGCCCGAGGCTGGGTTCTTAAGCTCGCCCTGATCATTCTACTTGTCGTGAGCTCGGATCCCAGCGTTGATTTGGGGGACGGGGTCCTTTTTGTTTTGGAATGCTTCACTTACCTTCCAGACTTTCGTCCACGAAGCTCTGGCGTATGTCGGTGAGGGCTTAGCCCGAGTCTGGGTTCGTGAGCTCGCCCTGATCATTCTACTTGTCGTGAGCTGTGATCTCAGCGTTGATTTGGGGGACGGGGTTCTTTTTTAAAGCCACTTGGGATGTTAGGCTTGGGACGTGTCTTGATGTGCAAATGCAAGAGATTTGTTTTAATATTTATTATGTTTGTGAATTTCTTTGGCTTTGTATAGTATCTGATATTTCGCATGGTGGTGGTTTTGACTTGTATTGCAGAAACCGTTAAAGCCACTTGCAGTTCATCCAGAAGAGGAATCCGATGCAGATAGCAACCTTTCCACTTTGAGAGACGAAGTGTTAGCTTATGTGGATTCCCGTCGATTAGTAATACCATTGTCTTCGGTTCCTGAAACTCCGCCTTCTCTCACCCCTGTCCGTCACACTTCACATGTTGACGTTGATCGAGTTGCGATTAACAGGCGAATTAAGAAGAATGAGGCCAAAGCTCGTTGTATCTAAGAGAAAGAATTAGCTAGACTTGCACCCAGACGTTCTTCGCAACTTGCCGCAAAGTTGCAATCTCCTTAATTGTATCCATTGATTATATGATATGTTTATTATATATTTCTAATTATTAAAAGGTTTTAAATTACTTTCTATATCTCTTTGTTACTTTGATATCTTCTTATTCTTTTTGTGCTATGTTGTATTTTGGTTTTTGCATTGTCAGATAAACATAGCTCAAGTCTAATCCGTCCAAGATGAGGAAGCCAGACCAACTCCGCTTCATTCTCCACCAACTCGATCCCTGGATGAGAATGAACTCTTACATGACAGTGGCAGAAGTGCTCAAGACGTGGGCAACGGAGTTCTGGAGGAAAGTCCAGTGGAAACTGACTGTCAACCTCAACCCATGCACGATCACGATGGAGACGTCTCTCATTCTGAAGATGAAGACCCTCCACTAACGGCAAGTGTCAACGTCCGGATTGTCCACATGCCCCCTCATCTCCAAAACAAAGATCCCGACTGGTGTGCAAATGAAATGCAAATGATTCACAAGAGTGATTCAATCGCCATAATCAACAGGTTGCGATACAAACCTGTGAAAAAGTCACGCATGCTAATTCCATTGTGTCGTCTTGTTTGTTATCCTAAGGTTCGACCTATCTCCAAACAAGACGTCCGAAAGTTGGAGAATAAGTTCAACAAAAGCTATCGCAAAGGCGAGTAGGTCATGTAAGTTTCTCCCTTCGATAGGAAAGGGAGAGAGAAAATGGTTGACGCCGGAGGTGCAGTGTGGACGAATCCACTTTGGAAATCTGCAAATGAAGAGTTTGAGAAGATGTTGTTGTCGGATCCGAATCTTCAACACCTGAGTGATAAGTACTTTTACGTGTACAAAGGTAACCACCGTGTTACGACGTAGATGCGTCACATTGAGAGGTACCATAAGATGGAACCTTCGTGGCACATCTCCGTGGATTGTATCGTACTTGATGCACGAGGAGAGAGCAACCTCCTGCTTGACGCAATGAACGACATAAAGTGGTGAGTCATTCTCATATTTTCCAATAACAAATTATATGTATTCTATATAACTTCAATATCTCTCATGTTTCATTTCATTGTGCAGGTCTACTGAACATGACCATGTTGAAGACGGTTTGTGTGCAAAATTGCAGCGCATGAGGAAGTTCGGAAAATTGAAACTCGAGGATTTCAAGGATCTGATATCTCCTGAGGATTACAGAATTTGCAAGAACGCTAAGGCAAAAAAAGATACTTGGTATCCTGTAACAGTTGACGTTTTTGTTAAGTTTTTATACACGGTAAGTTGGGTTTAATGTGTCTCACATTTTATTCTTTCTGTTCGGTTCTTTACACCTTATTAATCATTTTTATATGTTATACAGAAGAGATTAGCAAAAGCATCAGATGACGCTGAAACAAATTACTACGCCACCGTCCCAAAGGAGAAACAAACAGGACCCGGAGTATGGAGTGCCATGGATAATGCAATCAAGGCAGAAATCAAGTCGATCCGTGGCAAAAACTTCGACAAGATGGTCGCTGTGGCCAACAACAAACTTGGGAAAGTATTTGCATAGGAGGTAAAGAAAGCACCCCTTTCATATTTCATATGACTCTATTTGTAATCATGTTTTATAACTTAATTCTTACTTATGAATATCATGTGCACATTTATTCCCATTACAGCAAGAACCTGAAACCCGATATGACAATCGATCGCTTACAAATGGTAGCTACTACCAATGTTCATTGCGATTTCAAGAAAAAGTGGCTCCAATGGTGGAACTCATCAGACGAAGTTCGACGATCTTTTTGCTTCCGAGATGATCGTCCAATGAAAGATAAAGCTCTGGTGGCATTTCTGCATCGCGCATCTCTTTGGGCACAGGTATCTTAAATTATCGTTACGTGTTGTTAGAGTTAGAGTTCATATGGTATTTTCATCATTAACATGTTTTTTTTTTCACAGCTCGAGCATTCACTTCAAAGTGAATTGCAAAACCTGATTGACAACGAAAACCTCAACATTGAGTGGTCTAGTCTTGTTCTAAAGCCATCTGAGTACGTGGAGAAGTGGAGGTTGCTCTTATGGGACAAGGCATTCAACAACTATCTTGGTCCTTATGCAAGCCCAAAGTTCATCAAAGGCTCAGGTTTTCAAAAGATTACCGGGAGCAAAGTTACAATTAAGCGGCTTTTATTCCGGTATGTTTCTAATTTACTCTTCAATATTAATAAAATTGGTACAACTTGTTCAATCTTCACTATCTGATTTGTTCACATTTTTGTAGGTACTTAAAACAAGAGCTCGTTGCGAAGGGAGCATTAGCTTTGTTCTCCATTCCAATGGAGTTCGAGGACATTTCAGTCACGAATGACCCCCGCAGCTTTTTCTCCACAGCCCAACAAGAGCGGTTTACTAACTCCCAATTGACGACCGGTGGATGGTATCTGGAGTCCGACGACAACTACGTGCACAAGGAGGAGAAGCATCTTCTTCGGAACCTCGCTTCTAACCCAGCTGACTCTGCACCGATGGACATTGACGACGATGATGATGACGACCTCTACATTTTACCAGTCGCACCTGATCCAATCTCTTCGCCTTCTTCACCAGTTGCAGTGCCCAAGTCCGGTGCAAACATGAAGCAACGCAACGCTGTTGCAGAGCCTGTTGTAGATCTTGAGCAAGAATCCGAAGAAAATGCTCCCCTCAGAAGACATTGCAGGGCCTGAAGATGCTGATCTGACTCAGGCTTCAGCGGGGGCCGCAAACAATACAATTTGACGCGGTGCAAGATTGACTCAACTTTCTACAGGTGGACTTACGAATGCTGGGTCCCCACCTCAATCATTCACCGTTGACCACAACTCGCAGCAGTCCCCACGTCGCCTCAGCCAGCCAATATTTGCCAGACGCCCTCTTCCGAAACCCAATCACGTTGGTAGCAGCTCGTCGTCGAAAATATCAGTCACTCTGCCAATGTATCTGGAGAAGGGGAACATTGGAGATTTGGTTCACCAGTCATCGAAGACTGCAAAATGGGATTCACAAATCCTAGATATCGTCGACCACATCAAGAAGGTATTATTTCATACATTTGTCATTCATAATCTCCCTTATTACGTTTTGTACTTGTAAATCTATTAGCCACTATCTAATTTTTGACTTGTATCTCAGATTGGAAAAGACCGTAAGTACCCGTGTTCGGCGATGGAGTATGATCCCAAGCATCCAGGGATTGATCTCATTTTTGCAGATGCTCCCGAGAACTTGCCTGTACCGGGAGTGTCTCCAACAGAAATTCCATCTTGGAAGCGGCGTGACAAAACCTACTTTGAGAGCCTCTTCGTGTTTGCCGCGTATCATTTGACAGACGTTGGAGCCATTCTTCTGATGCATCCCAAATGTCGTAGAATCGAGCGTACTCTCGATTCCGAGTCGCATACATATAGTTTTTGTCTTGTTTGAGACTGGTGGGGATATAATTCCCTCCCTTTGGCCTCTACCGTACCTAAACCGAAAGAGGTACGAATCATATTTTAGTTTCCAATTTCACAATTCATGGTTATTGCCTTCTATGCATCTACATTAATGTATCTATACTTGTGTTTTGCAGACTCACTGCTTCCATATCAAAGTCTATGTTTGCAAAGAGTATCTTTTGAAGTTCCAAACTCGGCAAGTGGCACACGCATACGCGGGTGTGGCAATCGTACCTGATGAGGAAGACCACCTTTGTAACTTTGCAGAGAAGAAAACCTTGCATTATCGTCCGGACGGTACGCCATAGCGAGGCTCACGAGAGAAGGACCCCTCCTTCTTTCAATGTTTCGTCGATTGTCTCACTGACAAGGGGGGTATAGTCTTCGACTGGAGCGCAAGTACAGGGTACGTAGCCAGGGTGTGAGCGGTGATCGTAGAGCGGTAAGCGGTGATTGCAGAAATTCTCATTTTAGAGCGGTGATTCCGTATTTTTAGTAAGAAAATGTAAAAAAAAATTATTTTTTTAATTTTTAAAAGAATATTTCTGAGAATATTTGAATATTCTTGACTTATTACCGTAGATTTCGGACCCTAAACCCGCAGAATTGGGAGACAGAATTTTACAATTATGCATGCTTGAGATGTACATAGAGCCAGTTTTTACCCCGAACGATAAGATTACATGTGCATGATACCTACTTACAAGCATAAAATCTGTTAAATAGAATCATATGGTTTAGGAACATGTATAATTATATATATTGATTTTCACTAAATTGTGAAATCATAGTACATAAGATAAGAAAGACACAATATTATAGTAGAACATATAGAGTATGTGTAGGGTGTCCTCTAGTCTCTAGCATGGTCTAGGACACCACACTCTAGAATCCTTTTCACCTCATTGAAACTGAAGGTTGGCGCGTGGATAAAAAGGTCGCTATCAGCATCAAAATTACAGACCCTAACAAAGATATAGTAAAGGTGCTTACAGGGTCTATATGGACATCCTTTTCTACCCAACTTAGCAAGTGTGTCTTTCATCACTGGGCAAGTACAATTAGGCAATGCACTTATTGAAACTTGATAAACTGACCCCGAATCCGACTCCAAGTCAACAATACAACCAAAACCAGGCTGCGGTATCATGGTCACCTTGAGTATGGTGGCTTGCAAAGCCCGAGCCGAATCGACTCCCTTCATCAACTTCGGTGTTGCAGAAGTGACTCGAAGGAGATTCTTCGATTTTCGAGATTTGGGGAAAACGTTCGCATCGTCCGGCACCGGGATGTGTGACAAGTCCCGTGGAGGGATAATGTTATTGAATGTCCGGTTTACAGGAAGGCGCTCCTTCTGTGGGAGTTGGAATCCTGCATTCTCCAAGGCCTCGATTTCAGTAGGTGTCAGATTTGTCCCTATTTTGACAGGCCACACTGAAGGGATAGGTGGTCGATCTTGGGACCGAGAGAACTGCTCAATCCATCTCCGACGATAACCCTTTACGCATCTCTCAATATCGTCTGCACAAAAAAAGAATTGTTCTTCAACTTTGCGACGCTGAGGAGGCTTCCAGATTCCAGTGTAAGTTGGAGCCGGGGTAGCCTTCCCGTTTTGAACTATGCGTGATGTACATTTCTTCTTAGTCACTGCCATATTTGCCCAACAAGCCTTGGAAGAGTTGCCGTTGAGTCGAGAACTGTGCCACAATCTCTCGTTCACCTTAGTCTCTTGAACCGAGGTCACGCGTTGGATACTCGGTCTCGGAGAGGTAGTTGGTTCCTGAGGGCATTCTTGAACTTCTTCTTCCTCGTAGATAGTACCCAAACTCACAGCACAAGCTCGGGTAACCCTTCTCCCAATTTGGGGACGTGAAAAGCTCACGGTGTCAGGACGATGTGTTTCTTCTTCCGCTTCAATTGGAACATTTGCCTTCCGTTTCTTTGTACCAAAGACCTCAGCTCCTTCCAAGTGGGCGTTGCGAGTACAGAAAACTTGAGCTTCAGGGAAATTCAGTACTGCCTTGTTGATATCTAATGGATCTCCTGTTCGATGAGCCTTGCGTTGAGCGGTGCAAAGAGCTTTGCGTCGAGCTGCGCAAAGTTGAAGTTCCTCTGTAGATGGACCACAACCACCTTCGCCACCCTTGTTGAATTGATGATAAGCCACTACTTGGAGGAATGCGCGAACATAATCGTCAATAGCGGCGACGTAGAGGTCCCCTCCCTTATTGCCGGAGGCCTGTAACCATTTGTTGTGTACAGTCTCAGCAAGGTTACAGGACGGCATCTCCGCTAACTCTTCGGGAGAGTATTTTTTTCCTGCATTGTATTTCCCATCACAGTTTAATACATGCTTCAACAACTTTGTTTTCCCTAACTCTATGATGGGTACATTTGTCGCAGAACAGTAATTTATGAAATCTAGAATAAAGAAATAGAATCATTTACCTATGTAATGAAAATAATAAAATACGATATCATAATTAAGAAATAAAAAGTATAAGTAAGGAAACTCACTAATTCCATAAATCCACCCCACTGTCTATAGCGGAAATGCTAGTACGCAAGCCAATGGCCTAGGTGTTGGAGCCCACTTTCGGAAGTGGCGTTCGATGACGCCCTGATGGCCCAGTAGCGAGTTACAGCTTCTTCCATGGTGCGGGCGTCTTTGTACTGCTTACAAAGAACCTTGTGTTGATCTTGTATTTCGTGAACGATGTACTGTTTGGTGTGTTTCTCAAGGGACTGCGTCCACTGGAAGTAACACGTTCGTTCACGGCCTTCCATGGGGACCGTAGGGTTCCCCGACCCATAAATGATGTGCACAGCATTCCAATTGGCTTGCGCACTGTCAGCCATGACTTCTTGGAACTCTGGCTTTGGTACTCCGTGCCTAGCCATAACATGGTTTAGGTTCTTCCAAAATACGAGTTGAGCTTCTCTATCCTCAGACTGGAATTCGCAACACGCAATAGTTAGAATGCGTTGGTATCGGGAGTCGTACACGTGGCACGCCATCGTGGTCCAATTCTTGACTCGTTTGACGTGGTCGAACATCATCCAAGCGTGGGAGAGGTTGCCGCCAGGTTGCATTCGGCGTACAAGGTCAACACCGCTAGCAGAACCGACCTCTGACATCTTGAAAATGAAGACTTTGTCGGAGTCGTCTCCTTGGCCGGGGAACATGTTCCGTTGCACGAAGGCCCAGTTGCTAAGGCCCCTGAGTTTGGTGATTCCATCCAGGACTCCATACCTCCGCAAATATCTGAAAGTGTAGACACGGTGTCGTATGGCAGGAGAGTTCAACTCTCTACATTGTTCGAAAACTGGCTCTAGCTCTTTGAGAGAAAGCTGCGAGGTTATAGGATCACCTTCATCACGGAGTAGGATATTTCCTAAGCGATCTTTGCTAGTTTCCATGACGATTTTGGAAACTGTTGCTTGTGGATTTCGGTCGACATGCTCTTCTAATAGCTCATCTATCTTCTTCTTTGTGCATCTATACACCCCCACCTTGACAGGATGTTCGTGGGTACCGAGATGAATACAAGCACGCTCTTGATCATCATTTCCAAAGACATAGAAGATTCTAGCGGAGCACTGAGCAACACAGACTGGAGGTTCTTTGCAAATCTTACAGACAATGGTGGATGATGTTGGATGTACTTCGCCAACCGCAAACCGATCTTTGGTAATGCCTTCGAACTCCACGTCGTTTACTCCTGCAGTCCGATCCGGTCGTTCCAAGAAATCGCAATTTTGATTGTGGCACTGCAAATGACCCACACAGCTTGAATAGCGGAAGGATAGGCCAAGGGTGTTGCTGATGTTTGTGGTCATCGTTCTCGTCCACATGTGGCCATCGAAGCGCTTGTCCATACCTTCCATAGACTTGGCATTCCTATGAACAGATGGGGGGGTGACGGGAGGTAGGATGTATAAAACATCTCCATTGAAAGACGGCGGAAGTGATGGTACAGACAGTACGTATGGTTTCAAAGTTGATTTTTTTCAAGATAGTTTTGCTACCTGACATGGAACTGAGTTTCAGAAGAGAAGGAAGAATTTTTTTGGGTTTTCTAGCCTGGGACAATGTAAACGGCGAAGGACTTAAGTCGACAGAGGGAAGCGACAGAGAACTTGGTGGAGGGAGCTTTGCGGGTTTGAACGGGAGATGTTTTTTCGTCGCTAGAGGAATCTGACAAATCTATACTAACGCGTCGGCTTGGTTCGATTTTAACACGAGCTAGGAGCGGAGCTCCATTAGAGATAGTAGACGAAGTGCGAGGAGTTAAGAGAACGGTGCTTGCGTTCATGACGGACTCTGTGATTCCGTAGAGGCGATACTTGCCTGGTCTAAGCTTCCAAATGGAAGTATTGTCATCGAGAAGGAGAGGTGCTTCTAGCATAGAGTACTGGACAATTAGAGAAATCGGATCTATGACCTCCCGCTCTAACCATAGAGACGATTCATCGTACCCGAATCGAATACCGAGCCATTGCGGTGTGATTTCAGCGACACCATCTAAACCCGGGGGAATGCATATATGAGCGGACGAAAAACATGAACTAATCTCTATGACGTTCTGAACGAAGAGATTGGAAGGGGAGGAAGCCATTGTGCTTGGAAATGCAGGCGACAGGGGGCGTGTGATGTGAAGGTGAGAGAAATTGTAATAGATGATTTTTAAGACTTTATAAAGGATTAGTGTGGAGAGTAGGAGTGTTTATTTAGTGTAATAGGTCGGCTACATTATTACATATTATGTGACGGTTATAGCAAATGCTCTTGAGATGATTATAGTTAATTCCACGAATAATACTGTTGTAAAAATGTATAAGTTAAACTGCTAGTTTAGACGGTATCATTAATTTGCATGTGAAAGACATAGTGAATTTAGGAAAAGTGGAGGCTACTGTCAGAGTAATTGTATTAAAATTAGGAAATAATGGGTAGGTGACGGCGGCCGTCACTGGCAGGTGAAACGTATTGAAATTTGAAAAATAGATTAGCTTACATTGTCAAAGTCCTTGTGCGCCGTGCGCCGTCATACAAGTTGTGACAATTAATGAAAGAGAGGAGAGGCAAGTGTATAAGTAGGAAGATGACCACAATATCGCTCTTTTCATTGTCTGGTGTGCTTATGCGAGTTTGAGAGCATGGATGCAGTAAGCATGGGCTCGGCGAAACCCAGTGAGAGTATGCCTAAGAGGAAGAAGAGGAGGGGTGGTACACGTTTTAGTAATACCAAGGCGCGGAAGCGAAGCGCTATGCGAAAGACTGGAGCGTCGCGGACAAGTGGAGACGAGCGTGGTCCTGTTGGATTTGACGAAGACGATGAAGTTGGCGGGTCAGACTTTAGGCGTAATGTAAAGATGCGGTCTATCAATCTCGACACCGTCGTAGAGATTATAGAGAGTGAAAAATGTACTGAAGAAGAGGATTGGAAGAGCTTCGGCGAAGAGCAGGAGAATGGCAAGCGAAGTTCGACGTCAAGCGATTCGCTAAGTTATTACATTGGAGGCGATGTTGGAGGCGATATGCCTGGTGATGTTGGAAGCGAAGATGGAGGGGAAGGCGATGCTGTGGATTCACAGAGTCAGGTACGCTAGACTGAAGGTATTAGTCATTGAAAGTTTGTAGCTTTGTTTTAATGATTGTATTTGTTTGAACTTAGGGTGATGCATGCCGAGCGTATAAAGATGACGGAGTCCAAGATATAAGTGTTGGCGATGAGGAGAAGGATGATATGACATACTTTATGAGTGTCATGAATGAGACAGGACATGTACTAGCATTCTCTTCCGTAGTATAAACGTGCGTTTATGTTGTGCTGATAATATGCCGCAATCGTAATAGTAAAGCGAGCGATCTTGGAGTATAGAGTATTTGATAAACAATGTAGTGAATCTCATTTTTGGAATGATGGACCAAGTCAGATGATATTAGATTTTGAAAATACAACCTCACAACATGCGAATTGTGCATACGAAAAATAACTTTTCTTAAGTACCGTATGTATTTTCATACATGTAGTATTGGTAAAAAACTACAGACAAAAAGTAACAAGGCGAATAAACATATACCTATATAAACCTATAGCTGCTGACCCCTATGGCTGCTGACCCCCTATCGCTGCTGACCCCTATTGCTGCTGACCGTATCGCTGCTGTCCCCTATCGCTGCTGACCCCTATGGCTGCTGACCCCTATGGCTGCTGGCCCCTATGGCTGCTGACCCCTATGGCTGCTGACCCCTATGGCTGCTGACGCCGAATCCCTGATCGGAACCCGCTCCGTCGGCAGACAAATGCGGTGACCTCCATCGGCAGCCCTCGACGGGGGAGACGAATCTCTGGCAAGCTATCGTACCTCATCGGCAGCCCTACCTAGGCACTGCTATGCTCACTCAATCGGCAGCCCTCCATTGCTCCCCTGATTTATTGCGGCAGCCCTCTCTAGGAGAGTAGGAAGCCTGATTTCGGCCGGCAAACTTTATTAAGTGATTAGATTTCTGACATCGATTTAGTATGAGGTTGAAACCCTCTTTGAACTTAGGTCGAAATCGGCGCTGCAGCTTTGCCAGCAAAAAAGAATCCGGACATGCTATTTTTTGGAAGAAGTCAGATGAACGCTCTGACGGAGAGATGCCGTTTTCTGACATGATTAGGACTAGAGTGGACATATTCGTTGCCCTTCAATACACAGAAGCTATGTACACTTCATTTGTGTCTATTCAAATTTGTAGGGAAGTGCTGGGAGAACAGAAGAGGAAACAATGGCAAAAGGAGTCATCCAAGAGGTCGGGCTGAACCTCGAAGGTGGGGAGGACGGGCTCAACCTCGAAGGTGGGAAGGACGTGCCCAATTTCGAAGGTGGAAACAAGGAAGCTGTGCAAGACCCTGAAGGTGGAAACAACACCGACATGCATTCGCGAAATGTGAGTACTTACTCATCAGATACAAGTATGTTTGCGGATTTTCACATATTCTACCCCCATGGACGAGGAGAGGCAGTGAAGACAGTGAAGACGCGGGCCGAGTTGGAGCCCTACTCTTCGAGGAACTTGAAGGTCAGTCTCACTCCACAGACGTTTAGGCCGTCGTTCATACTCCAGAGATTTATATTTGCAGGATAACAATTTTTAGGGTAGGAGCATTGCGGTTTTAAGATTTTAAGGGCTAGAGAGTCGTCCACCTTGATGAGCTTGGTGAGCACCAGCAGAAGCTGGACTGTCGTCGAGGCTGCCGTCAAGCCTGGCCCGGGACGGTTTACCTTTTCTGTATCAACAAAATGTTGTTTATGCCGAACTCGGTACGGTCATGACCATGTAGCTTCTGCTAGTCTCGTTTTGATGGTCGTGGTGTCAAGTTCGTCATCCTCGTGGTGCTTGTCACGGTGCAGCCGTGCTCGTGCTGGTCTTGTCCTAATGCTCCTGTTGTGAATTTCATCAACTCATGGTGCTGGTCATAGTGAAGTCTTTCTCCTGGTCGTTTCAACGTGGTGCTCGTCCTGTTCGTATCGTCATCCTCGTGGCGCTCGTCAGTGTCCTCGTGGTGATCGATTCGTTATTCTGGTGCTCCTGGTCACCGAGCTCGTAATGCTGGATTCAACATCCTCATGATGCAGGGAGCTGGGCACGGTCATCCTCTGCTCGTTCCGTCATTCTCGTGATCGTGGCGAGGATGCTCGTGGTGTTTCTTTGTCATACTCGTGGTGTTCATTTCGGCTTCATCCTGTGCTGGTCATGGTGAGGTCCTTCCTGTTTGGTGTCGTCGTGGTGGTCGTGGTGCTCGTTTCATCATCCTCGTCGCGCTCCTCGTGGTGCTCGTATCGTCTTCGTGGTGCTCATGGTCACCGAGCTCGTGGTGCTGGATTCGTCATCCTCGTGCTGCTGGGTGCTGGGCACGCTGCTCGTGGTGCTCGTTTCGTCATCCTTGTGCTCGTGACCAGGTTGCTCGTGGTGTTTCTTTGTCATACTCGTGGTGATGGGCTTGGTGCAGGCTCGAAAGTGTGAAGTATCCTGGGAAGGGGCGCAGCCTTGCGTGGACGCAAGGCTGAACCCTGAGCATCATTTCCAAATTTTTTTTCCGTGTGGTCGTCCTCGTGGTGTTCATTTCGGCTTCCTCGTGTGCTGGTCATGGTGAGGTCCTTCCTGTTTGGTGTCGTCGTGGTGGTCGTGGTGCTCGTTTCGTCATCCTCGTGGCGCTCCTCGTGGTGCTCGTATCGTCTTCGTGGTGCTCATGGTGACCGAGCTGTGGTGCTGGATTCGTCATCCTCGTGCTGCTGGGTGCTAGGCACGCTGCTCGTGGTGCTCGTTTCGTCATCCTCGTGCTCGTGACTAGGTTGCTCGTGGTGTTTCTTTGTCATACTCGTGGTGATGGGCTTGGTGCAGGCTCGAAAGTGTGAAGCATCCTGGGAAGGGGCCCAGCCTTGCGTGGACGCAAGGCTGACCTCTGAGGATCATTTCTAATTTTTTTCCCTTGTGGTCGTCCTCGTGGTGTTCATTTCGGCTTCCTCGTGTGCTGGTCATGGTGAGGTCCTTCTTGTTTGGTGTCGTCGTGGTGGTCATGGTGCTCGTTTCGTCATCCTCGTGGCGCTCCTCGTGGTGCTCGTATCGTCTTCGTGGTGCTCATGGTGACCGAGCTGTGGTGCTGGATTCGTCACCCTCGTGCTGCTGGGTGCTGGGCACGGTGCTCGTGGTGCTCGTTTCGTCATCCTCGTGCTCATGACTCGTGACCTGTTTGCTCGTGGAGTTCTTCCGTCATACTGGTGGTGCTGGACTTTGTAAATTTGTTGCACGTCTGGCCTCGTCGTGGTGCTCGTCTGATCATCCTTGTGGTGCTGGTCACGGAGCTCGTGGTGCTCATTTCGTCATCCTCGTGGTGTTGGTCACCAAGCTCGTGTTGTTCGTTTCGTCATGCTCGTGCTGTTGGGTGCTGGTCACGGTGATCGTGGTGTTCGTTTCTGTCGTAACGTGCTTTCCCGATTCGTGCCCGGATAACCCTTTTTCACGGTAAAAGAGGTTTCCTAAACAAGAACCCGAGTATTCGTTCCACGGAGATCCTGTGAAGTGCAAACGCAACAGTTTCCACCAGTTAGCTAACCCGGATTTGTGCTATCCGGGTTCTATCCTATCCCCTCTGTGCCCTATATCCCGTCCCGGAAGAGTGCCCGGACGGGGAGAGAGGAGAGGGTGTTTAGTCTTTGTGGTTTAATTTAGCCTCTGTATTCACCTCGAGGGATTTTCCCGGACTTAGATAAGTGGGGGATTAGGCCACTTCTCCCGTTGATTAACGTGACCGGAAAGGTCACCGAGACTCTCTCTCTCCTTACCCTGTTAGGAACTTCCCTTATACCTCCCTCTACGCCTGGACTCTAAATCCACACGCATGTCACAAAGGTTGGTATCCGGTTCTCCTATGGTCCGGTTATCACAACTTACTACCCGGGTTAGTAGATCCCGGGTTCTCGGATCAGGGGATGGTGCGATCGCCCGGAGTTCACCGCTATCACCTACAGACAAACCTGCCTACCCGGACTTCAACAATCTAGGGGGACTCAACCGATGGTGTTCTCGGGAGTCGGTTGAGCGGCCGGAATCCCTTCCTGGCCGCTGTAATCCCCACGCTACACGGATGCACCGGACCGAACCCTAAGTGGCAAGTGCCGTTCGCTAGCCGCACTCCTCCCCGTCGCCTTCTCTACCTCCCGTACTACTCTCCGTTCAAGGACGGAACCGCTCTCTCTCTTGCCCGGATAGCAAGGGTCCTCGGACTCGCAAACACCCCGACCCAGCCAGAGACAAGACGGGGAAAAGGAGAAGGACACACAATCGACACACACGCACACACACGAGGGAGATGAGAAAGAGGCGTGCTTGCACTGGATTAGGGTATTGCAGAATCACAAAAAGACCCCGAGGGAGTATCCTCCCCTCGGCTAAGTAGCGGATCCTCCCTGGCATCCCAGAGAGGACAAAACCCTGTGCCAGGGAATCTTTCTAAATCTAGCCTCTGACACTCTAGCGCCGTCATTCTCCCCTCCGCCATAAAGGCACCGAAATCCAACCCTATCTTGGCCACCGCATCCGCCTCAATCGACTCGGCCTTGGTTTCTTCTGTCCCGCCCATCCTACTTGCGACCTCGGAAGCCTCGGCAGTCTCGGTAGTCGCGACCTTCTGTGCTCCCAACCCGGGTTGGGAAGTGACCTCCTCCTCCTCGTTCCCCGTCTTCTGGAGCGCTGGAGCAGTATCCTCACTCCCAAGGATCTCAGTGTCTCCAGAAGGCATCGGGGCTGAGGTGTCCGGGAGGGCCTCCCGATCTCGGGACCTCGATCAAGTCCTCGTGGATGAGGGGATGATCTCCGCGGCGTGCCTTCTCGGGAGGGCCCCGAGATCGAGATGGCTCCAATGGGACGACCGGATCCGGGCAGGGGGGTGCCTGCAGCATCTCTATGCCCGGTCCGGGTTGCGGGTGCCGGCTTCCCTTTCGGTCTGGTTGGATCGTGGCCTCCGCAGCAGGTTAGGACTCTATTTGTCGGGGTCCACGGTCCGTCCGGGAAATGGGAGAGGGATTTCTTACCACAGTATCCTCCTCTGCTTTGTTCAGGAGACCTCCTCCCGCCTGGGAAGCGCCTCGACTACCCGGGTTGCCTCTGCCTCGACTACCCGGGAAGCCTCTGCCTCGACTACCCGGGGAGCCTCTACCTCGACTACCCGGGGAGCCTCTACCTCGGTGCTCTCCGGTAAGTCGCTGCTGAGGGGATGTGAAGTCCCTGTCTCCTTCGGGGTCTTCTCCGGGCTCAGGCTCGTGGGCGGAACCGGTTCCTCCATTACCGCGGGTGCGGTGGGCTCCTCCTCCTCGGCCCTGACATCCTCGATCAATTCGGGGTCGCCCTGGATGGGATTATCCTCGGGGAGGAGTGGCAGTGCGCTTGCCCCGGCCGGAACCTTCTCCGGGCTGCGGACGGGCGGAGGAATGGGCTCCCTCCATAGGCGCGGGGTCGGCGAGACCCTCTTCTCTCCTGCTCGGACGACCTCCACAGACTCGGATGCCCCGGGTAGGAGGGTTTTCAAGCGCCTCCGGTGGGGTGCTTCTCCGGGAAAAGCCTTAGCCATTTCCCCAATGAGGGTCCTCATCTCCTGGAGGGCTCCTCCATCCTCTCTGCGGCCTTCTTCACGCGCGCCGCAGGGTTGTCCCCGCCCGACCCGTTCGTGGCTACCGACCCCGCCGCCTTCCCGGTTGAGGTATACCCGGTTGAGGCGGCCCTTTTCCCGGTAGGAGTCAACCCGCGAAGAGCCGCTACGCGTTATCCGGGTCCGCAGCCGGGCCGATTTGATACGACTAGGCGGGATCCTGGCTCGAGAACAGGAGATACAAAGCAAAAGAAAATTCAAAAAGGTAGTGCTACCCTACCCTGTCCACTAAGCCTAAGGATGCTCCTGGGTGGGCAGGTTCCTGGCCGAGCTAACCTTACCCGGTCATTACCCGGGTAGGCCAGGATATGGGCGTTTATTTCTCCTAATTAGCTATGACTAACCGCTATCCGGACTTACGTGGGACAAAAACGAAAAAATGAGGTTTGACAGTTTCGTCATCCTCGTGCTGCTGGTTACGGTTATTGCGGAGACTAAAAGAATGTCTATGTTGATTTTTTTTTTCCATGGTAGGTCTAATTTAATTTCCTTGTTGATATTTGCATTCCTAAGTTGTGGTACGTGGGAATGCAGGATACTGACAACGTTTCGAAGACACTTCTCGTTGTGGAGGGAGATGAATCCGACGCGGATAGCGACTTATCAGAAATTAGATCTTATGTCCAGAAAGTAGTTGAGTCTCGGCGTTTAGCAATACCTTTGTCCTCGGTTCCAGTAACGCCCAGACCTGCTTCTCCTGTCCGTCACACTCCAAGTGTTGATGTTGATCGGGTCGCACGAGTAAGTTACATGCGTAACTATTATGCACAAGGAAAAGCACTTCGACTCGAAGCCAAGGCATCGGCCAGAATTGCTCCACGCCGCTCACCGCGACTTGCAGCAAAGTCCAAGTCTGACTAGATTATTATCCACAATATATGTTATTTATTAATTAACTTTATCATATATCAAAAACTAACATTTTATTCATCTTTTATTTCCTTCTTGACATATTCTTATGATGTATGTGCATTGTTGTACTTGGTTGTTTCTTGCCAGATGAGATTGTCACCAGCTTCCCCTGTAGAGGAAGAAGAGGATGTCCAACCTCCTTTAACCGACCGGAATGAAAACATCGTTGGTGATCACGACATAGTTCTTGAGCAACAAACACTAGAAGGCCTGAGCGATGCCGTTCCCCAAGAAAGTCCGTCCGAAACTGCCCAACTCCCTCAAACATTTGATGCTGACGATGGACACGAATCTCTTTCTGATGATGAGGAACCTGCATTGCGGGGAGGTGTCAAAGTCGGGATTGTTCATATGCCCGCTCATCTCCAAAACAAAGACCCTGACTGGAGCGCGACCGAGATGCGAATGATTCACAAGAGTGATTCAATCGCCGTCATCAACAGGTTGCGTTTCAAACCTGTTAAGAAATCTCGTATGATGATTCCATTGTGTTGCCTTCTTTGCTATCCTAAGGTTCGATCAATTTCGGAACAAGACGTCCGAAAATTGGAGAATGAGTTCAACAAAGGCTATTGCGAGGGCGACCGGATCATGTACGTTTCTCCCTTCGATAGGAAAGGGAGAGAAAAAGAAGTTGATGCCGAAGATGATGTCTTTACGGATACGCTATGGAGAGAGGCAAATGACGAGTTCGACAAGACATTGCGCTCGGATCCGGACCTCCATGATCTCATCGGCAAATACTTCTATGTTTACGAAGGTAACCATCGAGTTACGGCGTGGATGCGAAACATCGGAAGATACCATAAGCTAGATGCTTCGTGGCATATTTCGGTTGACTGTATCATCCTCGATGCTCGCGGTGAGAGCAGTTTGCTCCTCGATGTCATGAATGACATCAACTGGTAAGAGGAATTCTCATTCTTAAAATTCAATTTGTTCAATATTTTATCTCTCGTCAACTTCACTAATTTCCGATTCTGATTCGTAGGTCTACTGAACATGATCATGTTGAAGACAGCCTTTGCGCTAAACTTCAACGCATGAGGAAATTTGGTAAGCTGAAACTGCATGATTTCAAAGATCTCATAAGTCCTGAGGACTATAGGATCTGCAAGAACGCTAAGGCCAAGAAAGAAACTTGGTACCCAGTCACCCTAGACGTTTTCGTTAAGTTCTTATACTCGGTAATTCCTCTAAACACGTGCTTCTCTATTGTACAAAATGTATACTTTTTCACATTTCCTAATCTTTGAGTTGTCTTTTGTAGAGGAGGTTAGCCAAAGCATCAGACGACGCCGAGACTGCTTACTATGCCAATGTTCCGAAAGAGAAGCAATCGGGGCCGGGAGTATGAAGTGCCATGGATAATGCCATTAAAGCTCAAATCAAGACAATCCGTGGCAAAAACTTTGATAAGATGGTCGCAGTGGCGAATTACAATCTTGGAAGAGCATTCCCGAAAGAGGTGTGTATGTCAATTTCTTAAGGTTTGTTTTGCGCCTACATATTATTGCATTACAATACTAAATTCTGTATTCCAATCCGAATTGTGTGCAGATTTATGCACACTACAGCAAAAACCTCAAACCGGATATGACCATCGATCGCTTGCACATGGTAGCAACTACCAATGTTCACTTCGATTTCAAAGCAAAATGGTTACAATGGTGGAACTCACCAAACGATGTTCGTCGATCTCTTCACTTCCCGGAAGACCGTCCAATGAAGGATAAAAGTTTGATGACATTTCTCCATCGCGCTTCTCTATGGGCACAGGTAAATTGATTCCTACTTCTGTGTTCACCTTACTTTTGTCATCTGAGTAATACATTTTTTAACGTGTTCTATGTATGTGCAGTTGGAGAAATCCCTTGAAAGTGAATTAGAGAAGCTTATCGAAAAAGAGAATCTCAACATTCAGTGGTCGGACGCCATCCTCAAGCCATCCACATATGTCGAGAAGTGGAGGTTACTATACTGGGAGGAGGCATTCGCCAACTACCTTGCTCCGAATGCCACCCCAAAATTCATCAAAGGCACAGATATTCATAAGATTGTTGGTGGTAAAGTCACCATCAAACGATTGTTATTCCGGTATGCCATCCCCTACCTATTCTCTACTAACAGTTCTGTTTTCCATATTTGATTTCGTTGTTCTAATTGGCTCTTCTATTTGTAGGTACTTGAAGCAAGAGCTTGTTTCGAAGGGAGCTTTAGCTTCATGGTCTATTCCTTTGGAGTTAAAAGACGTTGTAGTCACAAACGATCCCTTGAGCTTCTTCTCCGAATCCCAACAGAGGCAATTCACTAACGCACAGTTGCAGACAGGGGGTTGGTTCCTTGAGTGTCAGGCTAACTTCGTGCACGATGAGGAGAAAGAACTTGTTCGAAACCTCGGTTCACTTGGAGCTGACGATGCACCCATGGAAATCGATGATGACGACGACGACGACCACTCGATTCTACCAACCGCACCCGTTTCAAGTTCTCCACCACCGTCCCCTGCTGCACTGCCGAAATCTCGAGCAAAGAAGAAGCGACGGAACGCTGTTGCGGACCCTGTCGAAGATCATCAACAAGATTCCAGAGAGATAGCTCCTCTCCAACTGGAAGGTCCCGAGGACCCTGATCTTACTCAAACTTCACATGGTGCGACAGTCAATGTTGTTCGACGTGGTCCAAGACTGACTCAGGTTTCCGGGGGTGGACTTACGAATGCGGGATCCCCTCCCGTGTCCTTTACCGTTGACCACAACTCTCCATCGTCTCCTCGCCGTCTCAGTCAGCCAAAATTTGCCAAACGCCCTCTTCCGAAACCCAATCACATTGGTAGCAGCTCATCATCGAAAATTACAGTCACTCTGCCTATGTATCTCGAGAAGGGCAACATTGGAGATTTGGTTCATCAATCGTCGAAGACTGCAAAATGGGATTCGCAAATCCTCGATATCATTGAGCACATCAAGAAGGTATTATTTCATACATTGGTCATTTATAATCTTCTTATTTACGTTTTGTACTTGTCAATATATAAGCCACTATCTAATTATTACCTTGTATCTCAGATTGGAAAAGACCGAAAGTACCCGTGTTCGGCAATGGAGTATGATCCCAAGCATCCTGGGATTGATCTCATTTTTGCAGACGCTCCCGAGAACTTGCCTGTACCGGGTGTGTCTCCAACAGAAATTCCTTCCTAGAACCGGCGTGATAAAAACTACTTTGAGAGCCTTTTTATCTTTGCCGCATACCACTTGACAGACGTTGGAGCCATTCTTCTGAGGACGTTGCTACCGTGTGAGCGTTGAGCGGTGAGCGGTAAGATTTTGGATTTTTTAGGGCTGACTTTGTATTTTAAGTAAAAAAGTTTCTAAAAATAGCATAATATGTTTTATTGGCGAATTATTCTAGAATATTCTCGGGAATATTCAAATATTCTAGACTTATTACCGTGGATTCAGTGACCCATACCCGTGAAAATAAGGTTTAAATTCCTTGAAATTGGTTAGACTTGAGCTCAAGACTTGACTGTAAATGACAATTTGTTAATGTTAAGAGGTTTCTAAAATAATTGTAGTTTCCACAACATCAAAAATATATCCTTAGCTGGAAGGAATTGATATAAACCTACTGCTATCCTGGGCGAGACCTTCATGGGGCTTCACAGCCAGACACCAACGCACATTAGAAAGCCTGTTTCGTCTTCACCGAAACGCTTGCGTTGTCGTCTTCTGGGAGACTCTCGAAATCGGCTTTTTCAACAGCTTTGTGAAACAAGGGTACGTGCTGAAACAACAATAGTAACGTTGCATGCTCAAGAGCTGCTGTATCATTTTGCTAATTCGGAGTGTCATTACTTCTCTAGGTACAAGGTTGCCGTGGTGCGACCAGATCTGCAGGAGCTTCTTGCACAGACTCCTTCTGAAGCTCTCGCTCCCGAAGTCGCAAAGTGGAAGGAGAACCCGCCTTTTCACTTCCATTAATCCGAGCTGTTAAGATTAGCTGCTTTGTACAAGTAACAATCCTTTCCACCACATGGCACCGCATAGGCTACTCCAATTCTTCCCTCCACAATCACATGACTTGTCCTCTAGCTTGCCATTCATCATTGTTAGTACTTTGACTGAACCTACTTGCTAGAGCAATCACCCACAACATAGATCTCCTTGCTCAAGAGCAGACAGTTATAAATGAGCCGAATGAAAATCAATTTGCCGATTTGGGTCCGAAAGCTTAAACTTTTTGCCGGTTTAATATTTTAAAAATACCCGAGTATCGCATGGTTTTCACACGATTATCAACTGATCAATAACACAAATCGAGGATCATAGCTGGATGGTGTCAGAAAACCAACTCTAGGCCTACCAATTCTTCCATTAGCATGCAAATTTTTTTGCTTTTATCAAGTGTGGCATGTAGTGGCAGCAAAAGAAGCCGCAGCAGCTCCGGCACGGATGACATTCTCAAATGGAAGCATTTCAAACTATTCACTTGAACTTCAGAGCATGGAGTCAAGCAGTCCAACACGGTCCTCGGCAATGCCGTAGTATGTAATTTGTATTAAAAAATTTCATCACATTCAATGCCAACTCTCATTTCAAATGTGAGTCGTGGCCATACACCTTCAATAACTATTTATCAGGTGGTCATAGTTCGAGTCGGTCCTCAGTATCATTGTTGCTGCGATCACCGACTTCAAGTGAATTCTAAAAATCCTCCCAAATCGTCGTAGTGGCGCAAAGATTTCATACACATTGCGGTACCAAGCACCCCAAGTCTTGCCCGTCATGTCCTTGGTGTACTCGTCTCCCTTGTTCCGTGCTATACACGCTGAACACCACGCTTTGTGACAATAATCAGGGGATCACAAACTCCTCTCCTCCACACCAATTGCATTGCTCATCATCATCTTTGGACGTTCTTCGTAAATACAACGTCATCCAAAAAAAGTTTGCACGAAATGCAAATTCTAACACCAAGACGAGGATGCTCCATCAAACAAGCACGGACTTTTCTCTCTCCACATGCAGTGCACGAATACAAATACAAAGGATCGACATCGGCTGCATGCCCCACCATTTGATCGACTTTAACTCTGCAAGACTAACAAACTTTGAATGAAAGATGGCCGAAAAGTCCGAGCTTTGAGATACTGGCTATCCTCCAAAACCGTTCTTCTATAACAAGGGAGCAAACCGGATTGCCTTTATTTCACCTTGAAGGCCCATTCAACTGCACCTACCAAGCGACCCATCAACGGCACTGCCGACAGCACCGGCAGCATCGGCAGCACCATCAGTTTTTTTGCTGGATTGTAAGTCACCGACATTTCTGCGAATTACAAACCGACACTTCGGCACCGACACGAATGCCCATGACAATTGACCTGATTTTCTCTTACATTTTCACCAGAAATCTAACCACTTGAGCAATCTTTCCTCACATCGCATACCCGATCGATCACAATGAGCACCGACATGGCACAGCTTCATGCGACGTTAAAACCGACACTCCGACACTTTTTATGACACAATCCATCCGCTCTCATGCATGCCCATGTTATAACAGAACATGAGCACCGACAACTTGTACCGAGACCATGATGTTCACCAACGTCACGGACCCATGAGAGGTTCTGCCGGATTGGACGGCGATATTGTCTTTTTTTTATAAATGATGCTGGGACCGGCCTCCATACCAAAAATAAGAAATATGAATCAGCTCATGGACCCTCCAATTTAGCATTTTTGAGATGGTAGACGAACTAAGTATATGTATGTATTATTAAGTATATGTATGTTCAATTGTCGTAGAGATAAATCATATTCATGGCCATTCCATTGACTAAGTACGGAGATAATGAATATAATATATAGGGTTGGTGAAAATATCGCAAACGAACCATAATACTAGTCTATGGCTTCGCACGATGCCCGAGGTCATGAGCTTGATGCTTGAGTTCCTGAGCCCGATGTTAGAGCTCACAAGCTACTGGCCCGCTCCAGAACAGTTGAGAACCGGTCCCCGTTACCCCCAAACAATACTCGTTACCCCCCGCGGTCCCCGTTACCTCCCCCCCGGTCCCCGTTACCCCCCCTTCGGTCTCCGATACCCACACGGTCCACGTTACCCCCCCTCGGTCTCCCATACCCCACGGTCCCCGTTACCCCCCCTCCACGGGCATGGGCTGCCGTCCGGACGAGGTACCCTCCTGTCTATGTAGGCCCGGTACCGGCGTGGCCGGGTACCGCCATGCTGTAAGGCGCGGCCGGGTACCGGCTGCTTTTTCGAAGCCTGCGTTCGGGAGGCCAGCTACTCCGATGTTGCCGATGTCGAAGCCTGCGTTCGGGGAGGCCAGGTACTCCGATGTTGCTGCCGAAGTCGTAGAGCGCCGATGTCCATCGCGTGGGACGCGCCATTCCTTTTCGGCGCCAGCTCTTGAGTAAGTCAGGGGTCGCCGTTCATTCAATTTGGCTCATTCCAAAGTCGGGCTAATCAATTGCGAGATGCGATTACAATAAAAGTTTGTGCTAATTTGGAATAGGACAAAGCAGGAACCGCCGATGGGCTAGGAGGCAGCTAATTTTAGTAGAAGTAACAGAAAGTGTAGTGGCAAGATGGGAGGAGTACATTTGACACTGTCAAGTTGTAGGAGGGAGTTATTCGATGAATTTGTACACCATTACTGTCAAGATATTGCAGGAAGAAGAATTCATGGCGGATCTTGTAGAGCAAGAGGTGGCAGTTGAAGGAGGCAGTGAGCACGTCGAAGAAGGTTTAGAAAATGTGAGTTCCCAGTCTTCTGATTCAAGTATATTCGACGAATTCTACAGGGAATTTTACAAGGCGCATGCTCCTGGTGAAGCAATGAAAACCAGGCCGGAGTTGGAGGCGTGGTACTCCAAGAAATTCCTGGTATGTACTGGACAAAGCTCCTTGCTACATCTAATTGAATGTAAACCCTAATTTTTTTTCAGAATTTTAGTGGGAGAGAACTTCTTCGTCATGAACAGGCTCTTCTGTTGCTTCATGGCCAGCCTGATGCAGATACCTTTGTACTCAATAACAAAGTTGAAGATAATTTGAAAGATGGCCGCCTGTGTGCATCGTCCTGTTGAGTCGTCCTGTTGAGTCTACCGTGACAATTTCGGTCATCGATTCTGTGAAATCGGGGAGTGGAGGTTGCTGGCTACTTTTCGCTTTGTGCTGTCCATCTCCATGTTGACGATGAGGGCTGGTGACTGCTAGTTTCGAAGCAGAGCACCTTGAAAGCTTGACTGAGTGGGGTATTTGATTTCTGCACTCTGTGTTTGCTCCTCCATCTTGTGCCGATGAGTAGTGCTGTGTCCTACATACGCGGGCCTGAGGCTATTCGTGCAGCTGTGTGTGCATGGTTGAGCTGAGGCTTCGCTCGAGCTACCCTCCTGCTTGTGCCGATGAGGCAACTGTGTGTGCATGGCTGGGCCTGATGCTTTGCTCGAGCTACACCTCCTGCATGTGCCGATGAGGGCTCCTGTGTGTGAATGGCTGGGCCTGATGCTATGCTCGAGCTACACCTCCTGCTTGTGCCCTGCCAATGAGGGCAACTGTGTGTCTCATGGCCGGCCCTGATGTAGATTCTTTTTGGCTGGCTCGATTGCGTGTGAGAGCCGGGAAGGAGCCCAGAGCTTCGTCCACGAATGTCTGGCACCTCGTGGAGGATTTTGCATTTCTTGTTGCCATCTGCGTTTGATCCTGTGATGTTCTTTGCCATCGTGGTGTCAATTCCCGGAGTGCAGGGTGTTGGCAAATCTCCTGTTCTCTCCTGCTTGGGCCGATGAGGGCTGCTGTGTGTGCTTGGCGGGGCCTGAGGCTTTGCTTGAGGTACCCTCCTGCTTGGGCCGATGAGGGCTGCTGTGTGTGCATGGCTGGGCCTGATGCTTTGCTCGAGGTACCCTCCTGCTTGTGCCGATGAGGGCTCCTGTGTGTGAATGGCTGGGCCTGAGGCTATGCTCGAGCTACACCTCCTGCTTGTGCCGTGCCGATGAGGGCAGCTGTGTGTCTCATGGCCGGCCCTGATGTAGATTCTTTTTGGCTGGCCTCGATTGCGTGTGAGAGCCGGGAAGGAGCCCAGAGCTTCGTCCACGAATGTCTGGCACCTCGTGGAGGATTTTGCATTTCTTGTTGCCATCTGCGTTTGATCCTGTGATGTTCTTTGCCATCGTGGTGTCAATTCCCGGAGTGCAGGGTGTTGGCAAAACTCCTGTTCTCTCCTGCTTGGGCCGATGAGGGTCATTTGTGTGTGCTTGGCGGGGCTCGAGGCTTTGCTCGAGGTACCCTCGCTTGGGCCGATGAGGGGTGCTTTGTGTGTGCATGGTGGGCTCGAGGCTTTGCTCGAGGTACCCTCCTGCTTGTGCTGATGAGGGCTCCTGTGTGTGAATGGCTGGGCCTGATGCTATGCTCGAGCTACACCTCCTGCTTGTGCCGTGCCGATGAGGGCAGCTGTGTGTGTCTCATGGACGGGCCTGTTGTAGGTCTTTTTTGTCTGGCCCTGATTGCATGAGAGCCGGGAAGGAGCCCAGAGCTTCGTCCACGAATGTCTGGCACCTCGTGGAGGATTTTGCATTTTTTGTTGCCATCTGCGTTTTGATCCTGTGATTTTCATTGTCATCATTGATGAGTTGGGCTACTTGGGTCGCTTTTGATTTTGAGGGTGACATTGTTTTGGTTTATCATTTGCTTGCCCGTATCTTGGTGTAGTGCGCGTGGGAATTGAAGCAAGTGTGCATGAATTTCATATATATTATTTTTATAACAATGGCTAATCGCATCATTTTCCTAGTGTTTGATATTTGACTTACTATTGGTTTCGTGTGATTTTGCAGGATCCAAAAAAGCAAAAAAAAAAAGAAAGAGAAGAGGAATCCGATGCAGATAGTGACCTTTCCACATTGAGAGTGAATGTGTTAACTTACGTGGAGTCTCGTCGATTAAACATACCACAAACTTCGGTTCCTGGAACTCCACCCCCTGCCTCACCTGTCCGTCACACTTTGCGTGATGACGTTGATCGTGTTGAACGAGCGGTTAACATGAGAATCAAAAAGAATGAGGCTAAAGCTAGACGTTTGGAAGAGAAAGCATTAGCTAGACTTAAACCCAGACGTTCTCCGCGACTTGCTAGAAAGTTGCAGTCCTGTTAATTGTATTGTCAGATGATATGATGAGATTATCATACACTTAATTATAAAGACGATGTTTTATATTAATTTTATTGCATTGTTTATTTGACACATTCTTATTCACTTTGTGGGGTGTTGTATTTGGTTTTTAAATTGCTAGATGACCTTAGCTCATGTCCCTACGCACGAAGATGACGACACCACCCGACAGCTTCTTGCATCTTCACCAACTCCTTCGACCGATGGAGATGAACAATTACATGAAAGTGTCGCAAATGTTGATAACATTTGCATCGGAGTCTCGGAAGAAAGTCCTTCTGAAACTCAGCGTCATCCTGAAGTCGTGCACGATCATGATCGTCTCGACGCACTTTCAGAGGATGAAGTCACTCCTTTGCCTGGGAGTGTCAACGTTGGAATCGTCCATATGCCAACGCATCTGCAAAACAAGGACCCCGACTGGAGTGCAAACGAGATGCGAATGCTCCACAAGAGTGATTCGATTGCAATCATCAACAGGTTACGCTACAAACCCGTTAAGAAATCTCGTATGTTGATTCCACTGTGCCGTCTCGTTTGTTATCCGAAGGTTCGCCCGATTTCAGAACAAGACGTCAGAAAATTAGAGAATGAATTCAACAGGGAAGGCGATCGGGTGATGTACGTGTCACCCTTTGATCGGAAAGGCCGAGAAAAATTGGTTGCTGCCGAAGATGCTGTCTGGACGAACCCTTTCTGGAAATCAGCCAATGAAGAGTTTGAAAAGACGCTGCAGTCAGACTCGGATCTACAACACCTCAGTGACAAGTATTTCTACGTTTACGAGGGTAACCACCGTGTGACAGCGTGGATGCGTCACATAGAGAGGTACCATAAGATGGATCCTTCGTGGTACATCTCCGTGGATTGTATCGTTCTTGATGCACGAGGAGAGAACAATCTCTTGTTGGACGCTATGAACGACATAAATTGGTGAGTAATTCTTCGATTTCTTAAAACCGCTCTATTTTGTTTAAATTCTCTGTTTCTCATGTGTGATCTCGCACTACGAGTCTACTGAACATGACCATGTCGAAGACGGTTTGTGTGCAAAATTGCAGCGAATGAGGCAGTTCGGAAAATTGAAACTAGAGGATTTCAAGGATCTGATATCTCCAGAGGACTACAGAATTTGCAAGAACGCTAAGGCAAAAAAAGATACTTGGTATCCTGTAACAGTTGACGTGTTCGTCAAGTTCTTATATACGGTAAGTTGAGTGGAACGTGCTTCAAATGTGAAGGTTCGTATTTGGTTTTTTTCACCTTATTCATTCTTTTTATTTTTTATACAGAAAAGATTAGCCAAGGCATCTGATGACGCTGAAACGAATTACTACGCCACGGTCCCGAAGGAGAAACAAACAGGACCTGGAGTATGGAGTGCCATGGATAATGCGATCAAAGCAGAAATTAAGGCCATAGGTGGCAAAAACTTCGACAAGATGGTCGCAGTGGCCAACAACAAGCTCGGGAAAGTATTTGCGAAGGAGGTAAAGAAAACACCCCTTTCATGTTCTGTATGACTCGAAATCATGTTTTTTAACCTTATTCTTACTTATGATCTTGATGTGCAGATTTATTCTCATTACAGCAAGAACTTGAAACCCGACATGTCAATCGATCGCTTACAAATGGTAGCCACTACCAATGTTCATTGCGATTTTAAGGGTAAGTGGCTCCAATGGTGGAACTCATCGGACGAAGTTCGACATTCTTTTCGCTTCCCAGAAGAACGTCCAATGAAAGATAAAACTTTGATGGCATTCCTACATCATCGCGTCTTTTTGGGCACAGTAACTTAATGTTTCCTTACATGTTCTCAAAGTTTCTGATTCATGTGCTATTTGTTATTTAACAAGGTTTCTTTTTTTCACAGCTCGAGCAATCACTTCAAAGTGAAATGCAAAACTTGATCGACAACGAAAACCTCAACATTGAGTGGTCTAGTGTTGTCCTTAAGCCAACAGCGTATGTGGAGAAGTGGAGGTTGCTCTTATGGGACAAGGCGTTCAACAACTATCTTGGTCCTAATTCGAGCCCTAAGTTCAGCAAAGGCTCAGATATTCAAAGGATTACCGGGGGCAAAATCACAGTAAAGAGGCTTCTATACCGGTACGTACCTAGAATTGTATTCAATATTAATAAAATCGGTACAACATGTTCAATTCTCACAACCCAATTTGTTTAATTTTTTGTAGGTACTTAAAACAGGAGCTCGTTGCCAAGGGAGCATTAGCTTCGTTTTCCATTCCAATGGAGTTCGAGGACGTTTCAGTCACAAATGATCCTCGCAGCTTTTTCTCTTCAGCCCAACAAGAGCGGTTTACGAACTCTCAATTGTCAACCGGTGGATTGTTTCTGGAGTGCGACGACAACTACGTCCACAAGGAGGAGAAGCATCTTCTTCGAAATCTGGCTTCAAACCCAGCTGACTCCGCACAGATGGAGATTGACGACGATGACGATGACGACCTCTCCATTTTACCAGATGCACCTGATCCAATCTCTTCTCCTTCTTCACCAGTTGCAGTGCCCAAGTCTCGTGCAACCAGGAAGCGACGCAATCCTGTTGCGGAACCAGTTGTAGATCTTGAGCAAGAATCTGAAGAAACTGCTCCCCTCCCAGAAGACATTGCAGGGCTAGAAGATGCTGATTTGACTCAGGCTTCAGAGGGAGCGTCAAACAATGCAAATCGACGCAATGCAAGACTGACTCGGCTTTCTACTGGTGGACAAACAAATGCAGGACCCCCTCCTCAATCGTTCACCGTGGACCACAACTCCAAGCAGTCCCCGCGTCGCCTCAGCCAGCCAATGTTTCCCAAACGCCCTCTTCCCAAACCCAATCACATTGGTAGCAGCTCGTCGTCGAAAATTTCAGTCACTCTGCCAATGTATCTCGAGAAGGGCAACATTAGAGATTTGGTTCATCAGTCTTCGAAGATTGCGAAATGGGATTCTCAAATCCTGGATATTGTCGAGCACATCAAGAAGGTATAATTTCATACGTTTGTCATTTTTAATCTCCCTAAATACGTTTTGTACTTGTGAATTAAGTAACCATTGTCTAATTATTTACTTGTACTTCAGATTGGCAAAGACCGTAAGTACCCGTGTTCGGCGATGGAGTTTGATCCCAAGCATCCAGGGATAGATCTCATATTTGCAGATGCTCCCGAGAACTTGCCTGTACCGGGTGTGTCTCCAACAGAAATTCCATCTTGGAACCGGCGGGAGAAAACCTACTTTGAGAGCCTCTTTGTGTTTGCCGCCTATCATTTGACAGACGTTGGAGCCATTCTTCTAATGCATCCCAAATGTCGTAGAATCGAGCGTACTCTCGATTCTGAGTCTGCAACATATAGTTTTCGTCTAGTTCGAGACTGGTGAGGATATAATCCCCTACCTATGGCCTCTACCGTACCCAAACCGAAAGAGGTACGGAACAGATTCTAGTTACAAATTTCACAACTCATAATTATTTCCGTCTATGCTTCTATGTTAACGTATTTGTACTTGTGTTTTGCAGACTCACTGCTTCCATATCAAAGTCTATGTTCGTAAAGGGTATGTTTCGAAGTTCCAAACTCGGCAAGTATCACACGCATACGCGGGTGTGGCAATCGTACCTGATGAAGAAGACCACCTCTGTAACTTTGCAGAGAAAGAAACATTGCGATATCGTCCGGACGGTACGCCCTGGCGAGGCTCGCGTGAGAAGGACCCCTCCTTCATACAATGTTTTGTCGATTGTCTCACGGACGATGGAGGTATTGTATTCGACTAGAGCGCAAGTACAGGTAATGTTTCCATAATCACTACGTTAGAATTTGTTTATACATTTCGCATTTCTGACGTGTGATTCTGATTTTGTAAGTGCATCTGTGATTGCTTGCGCGCGCTCCAAATGACACCTCATCGCTATGGAACCGGACGAAGAAATCTTTGATGGCGTACTAGCGGAGTACAAGAATGGTCCTCCCGGTAATGAAGAAAGTGGAGAATCGGCCCCTCCAGCGGATTATGACTCTGACGAACCGGTCGTGAAGAAGCCACGGAAGTTCATTGGTGTGTAATACCATCGTGTATCCTGTTTATCGATTTTAAATTACGCTCTTACAATTCAGTAGTACTGACTTTCCTTGTACTTTTAGGATCGCAGGTTTGAAAGAGCGATTGACTCGCAACGCTCATCTCTACAAGAGCCCTCCATCAACATTCACCCTTCCATCGTACGCTGAGCGTCTTGCTCAAGAGTTTGTTCAAGCTCCATCTCCCATTTTGTCTGACACTCCACGTCGACGTTACAATAATAGTGTGCTTAAGTTTATAGACTTTGAGGCCGATCGGTGTGATCGAAGACTTTAATGGTACTACACCGTCTCGCCTAGTTTGTGATTTGCTTTTTCGATAGGTACTGGACATGGTAGCGCCAACCATTCGTAGTTTACCATGATCTATTAATTATATACTATCTATATGTGTTTTCCAATATATATGGTTTTATATTTTTATTTATCGTTATTTTCGTTTAAAGCTTAAGCTACCTTAAGTGTTTCAACTATTACTCTAAGTATCTGAATACAGTGTAATCTAAGCCATGCATGCCTTTAACGGTGACGTCAGCCCTAATTTTGTTGGAACTTCTTCAACTCCAATTTCCATGCATCGGTGTATGTAAATGTTTAAGTTTTAAACTCAATGCAGACTAAAATTTTTATAAGGTTTTTTTTAATTTCCATTGGAGTGAGTGAATCTTCCCAATGTTGGTAGAGGCTATAGTTCAATATTTGTATAGCTCAGGATAGCTGCTGTACGACGCAGTGCAACGCTCAAACGATGCCGAGGAGAATAAAACTCGGACCACTACAATGCCTCGTGAATGTCTTTCTGTACACCTTACAAAGAGACACGGAAGGACGACTTGTAGTTATAAACTTCAGATTATATAAACCGAAGCATTTTCGTATAATTCTGATAAATGTAATAGGAAACTGATGACGTCAGCCCTAATTATACTCTACAGCTTCAAATTATTAATGTACATTTATTGAATTGTATGGGTTTCACATGATGATGTCACCCCTAATGTAAGGAACTTTTATTTCAACTTGCAAATGTGGATTACTTATGAAATATTGTAGGATCCCATTACAATATATTGGAATGGATAAATGACCTATGTCCACGGATTTGGGTACTTTTATGCCTAAAAATAACCATGTCAAAATTTCGGAACCACCCATTCCATGGTAATAGGGTCATTAACTTTAAAAAAAATTATTCTTACCGCTCAAACTTTACCGCTCACCGCTCACCGCTCACCGCTCAACGCTCACACCGGTGGTTTCCCCATTCTTCTGATGCATCCCAAATGTCGTAGAATCGAGCGTACTCTCGATTCCGAATCCCATATATATGGTTTTCGTGTTGTTCGAGATTGGTGGGGATATAATCCACTCCCAATGGCCTCTACTGTACCGCACCCAAAAGAGGTACGGAGAAATTTGTAGTTTCCATTCTCACAGTTTATGTTTAATGTCTTCTATGCTTGTATATTAATATGTCTATACTTGTGTTTTGCAGACTCATTGCTTCCATATGAAAGTTTATGTTCGTAAAGATTATGTGTCGAAGTTCCAAACTCGGCAAGTGGCACACGCATATGCGGGTGTGGCAATCATTCCGGATGAGGAAGAGCACCTCTCGAACTTTGCAGACAAAGACACATTGCGTACTCGTCCGGACGGTACGCCATGGTGAGGCTCACGAGAGAAGGACCCGTCCTTCATTCAATGTTTCGTAGATTGTCTCACGGACGACGGTGGTATAGTCTTCGACTGGAGCGCAAGTACAAGTAACGTATCCGTAAACGCATTTTTAGAAATCGTTTATACATTTCGCATTTCTAACGTGGCTTTTGATTTTTTAGGTGCATCTGTAATTGCTTGCGCGCGCTCAAACCGACACCTCATCGCCATGGAACCTGACGGAGAAATCTTTGATGGTGTACTAGCGGATTACAAGAATGGTCCTCCCGGTGATGAAGAAAGTGGAGAATCGGCCCCACCTGCAGATTATGACTCTGACGAACCGCCCGTGAAGAAGCCACGGAAGTTTATTGGTGCGTTGTAACTTAGTCTACTTTTTTCTCATTATCCGTATTCTGCTCTTACAAGTATATTGTACTGACTTTCTATGTGATTTTAGCATCGCAGGTCTGAAAGAGCGCTTGACTCGCAACGCTCATCTCTACAATAGCCCTCCGTCAACGTTCACCCTACCTTCCTATGCTGAGCGTCTTGCACAAGAGTTTGTTGAAGCTCCATCTCCCATCTTGTCTGACACTACACGTCTACGTTATCGTAGTAGTGTGCTTAAGTATATAGACTTCGAGGCTGATGAGTGTGACCTGCACTTCAATGGTACTACACCTTCAGCGTAGTATGTGCTTTGTTTTCCGATAGGTGCTCGACTTGGTAGCGCCATGTATTCGTGATTGCCATAATATACTATTTATTTATATGTTTTTGAATTCGGTATTGAATTATTACCTATCGTGATTATCGTTGATATCTAAACATACATTGCTGGTTCACGAAAGAAAATACACTGTTATGGAAATGATGATGTCAGCCCTAATTCTAATGTACAAATCACTACTCCAAATTAAATGTCACTAAATAAAATATAATCTAAAAATCGCAATTCAAGTAAAAGTGTGTAAAAAATATTCAACTATATTGAGAGACAATGGTGACCCCCAATTTCATATGATTTGGGCACGATGATGTCAGCCCCAATTTCTATACGACAGTAAAATATGGGGCCAGAATTCCCTTATTAATGATCTATAAAGTGGGGGGACGATCACATTCACATGGAAATAGGATCTAAATCCACGGATTTGGGATACTCAATTGGACAAAATTAATCCTTACAAATTTTGAAAACACTTAAATCAATGGGAATAGGGTCCCTATCTTCCACAGAATTTTTTTAAAATGTTCAAGTCCACCTATGCCATCTTGGACCTCACCGCTCACCGCTCTATGCTCACCGCTCACACCTCTACATTCCCCCAAGTACAGGTAATGTTTCCGTAGACTCTACATTAGAATTTGTTTCTACATTTCGCATTTTTAACGTGGGCTTCTGATTTTTTAGGTGCATGTGTGATTGTTTGCGCGCGCTCCAAACGACACCTCATCGCTATGGAACCTGACGAAGAGATCTTTAATCGTGTACTCATAGATTACAAGAATGGTCCTCCTGGTGATGAGGAAAGTGGAGAATCAGCCCCTCCTGCAGACTATGACTCTGACGAACCGGTCGTGAAGAAGCCACAAAAGTTCATCGGTGCGTAATGCCATCTTGTATTCTCTTTTTCGATTTTAAATTACGCACTTACAAATCGGTAGGACTATCTTTCTTTGCATTTTTAGGATCGCAGGTCTGAAAGAGCGATTGACTCGCAACGCTCATCTCTACAAGAGCCCTCCATCAAAATTCACCCTACCATCGTACGCTGAGCGTCTTGCTCAAGAGTTTGTTCAAGCTCCATCTCCCATTTTGTCTGACACTCCACGTCGACATTATAGCAATAGTGTGCTTAAGTTTATTGACTTTGAGGCTGATCAGCGTGATCAGTGTGATCAGCACTTTAATGGTACTACACCGTCTGCCTAGTTTGTGATTTGCTTTCTGATAGGTACTGGACATGGTAGCGCCATACATTTGTAGTTTACCATGATCTATTACTTATATACTATCTATATGTGTTTTTCAATATATACCGTTTTATATTTTTATTTATCGTGATTATCGTTGATAGCTTAACCTACACTAAGTGCTTCAAGTATTACTATAAGTATCTCAATACTATGTAATCTAAAGCCATGCTTGCCTTTAATGGTGACGTCAGCCCTAATTTTGATGTATCTTCCTCAACTCCAATTTCAATGCATCGGTGTATGTAAATGTTTAAGAGTAAAACTCAATGCAGACTAAAAGTTTCAGAAGGTTTCTTTTATTTTCCATTGAAGTGATTGAATCTTGCCAATGTTGGTAGGGACTATAGTCCAGTATTTGTATAGCTCAGGATAGTTGCTTTAAGACGCAATGCAACGCTCAAACGAGGCCGAGGAGATTCGAACTCGGACCACTACAATGCCACGTGAATGTCTTTCTGCACACCTTACAAGGAGACACGGAAAGACGACCTGTAGTGATAAATTTCAGATTATATAAACCGAAGCATTTACATATAATTTTGACAAGTGTAATAGGAAATTGATGACGTCAGCCCTACTTAGTCTCTAAATCTTAAAATCAATAAATTAAACTTATTGATTACCTAAAGGGCCATCCCAAATTTTGGTTTATATTTTGTATATGATTTGAATTTTATTGGTTACACATGATGATGCCAGCCCATAATTTAATTAACTTTTATTTAAACTTGCAAATGTGTATAATTTATGAAATATTGTATAACCTCACTACCATGAAAATAAATGGATAAAGGACCTATATCCACGGTTTCGAGTACTTTTATGCCTAAAAATGACCATTTCAAAAATTCAGAACCACCCATTTCATGGTAATAGGGCTATTAACTTTTAAATTGGTTTTTGTAATGAGTGGTAATAGGGTCTTAATCTTTCATGAAAAAAGAGTTTTGCCAATCACCGCTCACCGCTCTCCGCTCACACCCGTGCATTCCCCCATCAATTGGATGACAACCCGATCAGCAACCGAATTGAGCCCATTCGTCTACATCAAGAGAAGAGAAGCGAGGTGGAGGAGCAGGTGAATCATCCGGATCCAGTACCTAAGTCACATGACCCATCTAAAGAACATTAGTTTGTACTGTCCCAAGACATTTACCGATCACCTGAAGAAGGTGAGATTGCTCGAAAGGTACAAGTTCTGCAGGAGCAACAGTCCCAATCAGATCAGTTGCCATTGTTACAAGGGCATGGAGAGATTGCACTAGAGGAGCAACTACAGGAGAGCCGACAGAAGGAACAGTATCAGCTACAGCATCCACATGAGCAGGTCACGGAGGGACCAGAGCAACCAGACAGGGCACCTACCCCTGATCTGCTACGGATCAGGACACCTACTCATCGTAGTACTATAGCGGACGGACTCAATCATTTGGTACACCAACTACATACAATATTGACAGATGTGGCAAGGGTGCGAGAGCTTCAGGAGGTGGAGGACAAGTCAGGAGACGGATACAGGAGGTTGGTCACAACCAACTTAGATCTACAAGGACAAACACATGAACTGACTGCCAAGCTTCAACTTGCACAGCGAGAATATGCTCTAACGGAGGATGTCTAGGCAGATACAACGAAGCAGTTGAGGATTCTACAGGATGAGCAGTTCAGTGCACTCCAGGTGGAGGCGGTACAGCAACTACGTTTGGAATTGGAGGCCAGTCTGAGTGCCAGAATGTGAGATTATGACAGATTGGCACAAGAGCACCGACACGTGCAGCTTTGGTTGGAGATGGCAAAGGCCAGATTGACTCAAACATTTCAAGACTTAAATAGACATCTTCTGACGGCTGCTAAGAAACAAGTTTTGCAGGAAATCCAGGCCTATACCACGGACCAAGAGAGATCCAACAGATACTTGATAAGGTTTGCAGAAGCCTACCCAACCTTTGTTTATTGGTCATTTGACGAGGAGGAGAACGAGGAGGAACGAATCGTGCCAACTATGACACAACCATTGGAGGGCGTTGGAGCATCAAGCAGTGCCCCAAGGAGTACTTCAGCTATTGAATTAGAGATTCGTAGAGGACAAGCGGAGGCGGCACGAGTTTGGAGCCCACCCAGTGGAGATTGAAGAAGAGACATTTATCCCTACTTGAGCAATGCAGGGCAGTCATCTGGCCAATATGCTCATGCTAGAGCAACACGGAGTTTACCAACACAGAGTATTCCTGCCATCCCACCCGGGCCAGATATAGTAACGCCAAGACCGGAGGGGGTAACGGGGGGAGCAACATCACCAGGAATACATGAGGACATTGATACAATCAAGACCTACATGGTAGACTTAGTGTTTACAATAAATATTTGAGTGTAATTGCGGCTAGTTTGTGGGTGTGCGGCGAGTTGTTGTCGATTTCACGGGTTTCGCTAACATTTAACTCCAGCCAAGAACATCTGAGGACAGATGTAAACTTAAAGGGGGATAATGCTAACCGGTTAATTACCTAGCCAGTAATCCTTTAGTTACTGCACTAGTAGTCTGGACTTTCTGATATACCCTAAGTCAGATTTTGGATGAAATCTGATAGATGGATGAAATCCTGTAGATGGATAAAATTAGTTAGGGTTTCGAGACCAGTGCAGCGGCTAGAGTTTGGAAGGGGTTTGGGGAGGGAGGGCTCTCGCTCTCTATCTCTCTCTCTCTCAAGAAGTTGGAGCTGGAGCTAGGAGGTGTGTGTGTGAGTGTGTTTGTCAGTGTGTGTGTGTGTTGAATAGAGGAGATAACTACTGCTTTAGACATATATCTGGAAAGACCAGAGAGTGGATTGCCACGGGCAGAAGTTATCTGTACTATCATGAGTTTTGACGAGGTCAAGACAAGTTTGTGATCCAAAGCAAGACGAGCTTTGAGTCTAGTCCAGTTCCAAGTCTAGACGAGGACCAGTTTGGGGTCCAGGCCAAGACCAGTTTGAGGTTCATGCCAGAACCAATTTGGAGTCTTAGGTAGGATCACTGTTGAGTCTAGGACAATTTCTAGTTTCAACAAGGACCAGTTTGGGATCCAGTTTATGGTCCAGACCAGTTTGGGATCCAGTTTATGGTCCAGACCAGTTTGGGATCCAGTTTGGGGTCCAGACCGGTTTGGGGTCCAGATTGGGGTCCAGTTTGGGGTCCAGTTTGGGGTCCAGACCAGTTTCGGAACCAGTTTAGGAACCAGTTTGGGGTCCTGTTTGGGGTCGAGTTTGGGGTCGAGTTTGGGATCCAGTTTAGGGTCCAGACCAGTTTGGGGGACCAGTTTGGCGTCCAGTTTTGGAACCAATTTTAGGTCCAGTTTGGGGTCCAGACCCGTTTTTAGGACCAGTTTGGGGACCAGTTTGGGGACGAGATCGGGGACCAGTCTGGGGGTCAGTAGATAAGTTAATTGAAGGGGTAGGAAGAATACCACTTTCACACCTTGTCATGTATAGAGAGGGATGGACGACTGGAGCCTTATCATACGTAGAGACAGAAGATCTTCTAGTAGTCTATCCTTTGTAGAGTAACCTTGTTTACATAAACCTTATCTTTGTTGTAGCACCTAGTGCCTTGATTTGTATATATAAATAATTGCTTACAATGAGTGAGTATCTCATTCAAGGATTTTCTATAAGCTTTTATTGTTTTGTATTCATTCTCTCTTTCTATTGAACTTCAATATGGGGCAGAATTTTTGAACGTACGGTTGACTGGAAGCCGTTCCTCCTCAACTTGGTAGCAAATTGGTAGATTTGTTCTTCTTTTGTCCACAGGATATTGAGCGGTGTGTATTCGTAAATGAAATGAGCCATTCTCATGGCACGTTGCTCGTTTGAAGGAGTCTTTATCGAAGGCTTGCTGGAGTATTATGGCTAAGACTAAGAAGAAATGTGAATCTCAAATTGTCCAAAACGGGAGGGCTGCAACAGCTCCAACCTACACAAGTTTAATCTTCATCACCAATGGAAACATCTGCCTTTCGTTTCCTGGAACCAAAAACCTCGGCACCCTCCAAGTGGGCATCACGGGTATAGTAAACCTCACCTTCTGGAAAGTCGATAACTGCCTTATTGAGGCTAGATGGATTGCCACATTGATGTGCAGTGTGAAGATGCTCACGACGTTCTTCTACAGATGGTCCAGAATGACTTGCTCCACCTTTCTTGAATTGATGGTAGCCCACTACTTGGAGAAATGCTCGAACATAATTATCCACAACTGCAACATAGGGATCCCTACCCTTATTGTCAGACGCTTGCAACCATTTGTTAAGGACTAACTCCGCAAGGTTACATGAAGGCATCTCTGCTAGCTCTTTGGCCGAACATTTTTTTTTTGCAACGTACCAACTTATCAAAAGTACTTTCAGAATTTGAAAATGTTTTGAGCAACTTTTGGTGGTGAATGTCGCCTCCTACATATAGATTAAAAATGACTATATCCATATAAATACCAATTAATACCCAAGATTATTTAAACATTAATTGCCAAGTTATTTGTTACTTGCATAAAAATATATAAGCTTCTGTAGTGCATGTAATCTGCAAAGTTACCACAAAGTAATCGTATACTTACAAGTTCTATAAATCTAGGCCTTTGTTTTTATTGGAAGTGCTTGTATGCAAGTCAATAACCCAATTATTCTAAACCAACTTTAAAGGTGGCCTTCGAGGACGCTCACCATTCTCTAATAGCCCAATACCGCGTCTCAGCCTCTTCCACGGTGAGCACATCCTTATACTGCTTACAGCAAATGCGGTGTTGGCCTTGCAAGTCGTGCACGATGTATTGTTTCGTATGTTTCTTGAAGAATTGCGTCCAATGGAAGTAACATGTCTGTTTGCGGCATTCCATGCGGAATGCAGGGTGTTAAAAGACGTAGATGATGCTCACATTGTTCCAGTTGGCTTGAGCACTAACAGCCATAAATCCTTGAAACTTGGGCTTGGGTACTTTGTACCTAGCTATAACATGGTTCGGATTCTTCCAAAAGATAGTTGAGCCTCTCTATCCTCTGTCTCAAAATCACAACACGCAATAGTTAAAATGCGTCGGTAACGTGAGTCCTTCAAGTAGCAGGCCATGGTGGTCTAATTTGTAACGCATTTGACATGGTCATACATCATCCATGTATGGGAGAGGTTTGGTTTAGGCTGCATATGGCAAAGAAGGTCAACACCGCCATCGCGGTTGAGCTCGGACATCTTGAAGATGAAGACTTTGTGAGAGTCGTCTCCTTGGCCCGGAAACATGTTACGTTGCACTTAGGCCTAGTTGCTGAGACCTCTGAGCGTTGTGTTCCCATCAAGAATACCATACCTACGCAAGTACATGAAAGTGTAGATACAATTTCGCATGCTCGGAGAGTTTAGCTCTTTACACTGGTCAAAGACCGATTTTAGCTGCTAGAGAGAAATATAGGCGGTTTCGGGGTCACCTTCATTGTCAAATCTTGTTTTCCTGCACTAGAATAACTTGGATCTAAACAGTGTCTAGGTGTAGAAGAAATGGATGAATGAAGGCTTATACATCGGTCTATCCTAGTAGTGACAGCATAAAGATGAATTAGCCAGAAGTCTGCCTATCTACGCAAATCCTTAAGCGTAGAGGCTAAGATAATTTTAGGGGTTTTTAAATCTTTTTTGTCGTCTACTCTTAGGTAAGAGCTAGGTGGACGAGAACCTAGAGGGCAGGGCTCACTGGGGCGAGCTTAAGATTGGATATGACTGTACCTCGCAACGGTCTGTTTGGGATACAGTCTGTCCCAAATACGCTCTGTTCTGGATACGGTTGCGGCCGAGTACGGGCCGGGTAGAGTCAGCTCCAGGTGGCGGCGCCGCTAGACCGAGACTTGACACGTGCGTCATAATGGCACGCCGCCAAATGATTACCCATATTGTCTTCCTCCTTTTTCACCCCAGTGCAGAAACGCCCAGTTTTAATGCTCACTTCTCATCCTCCTCCTTTTCACGCTCACGGAGTGATTGCTCTCCCTGCCTTTGTCGCATCCATTCTTACCCAATTGCGAGCTTGTCTCCATCCACACATTTGCAAGAGCGCCACAACGAGGATAAGAAGCACTCAAGGATGCAGATGTCATCAACATGGTGCGCGGATTAACAATCAGCCGCAAGCTCATCAAGCTAGAGATACCGAGGGGCGTGGCTGCTTATGAAGAGCTAGTCCAGTTACTCACGCGCATGGGTGCGTGGGCCTGAACTGGCTCACGTCGCACAAGGACAATGTAGAGATCTTCAAGGAGACCTTCTTAAGGCACACACAAGCGCATTTCAATGACAATCCGGTTTGACGGAAGCCGACCTTCTTGGAAAAGAGGTGCTAGCGGGCAGCCTATAGGTAACTGAACTCAGCATCGGGGTATATTCAAGTGAGGAACAACGCCTCCCTTGGCTCTCCATTCCACAACGCGTCACATAAGCACGACAAGTTCCGGGTGGAGCACTGCGCTAACGCCCGAAAGTGTCAATTGTTGAAGTTCCTGCCACCCCTTCAAAACCCCAAGAAGCTGACAATCGTCCGTCGGAACACATTTTTTGCCATTACCTTCCCTTATACATTTATAGCTGTAATAAATGTGTAGGGGTGACTTGTGTATCGTTCTAGAGATGCTCTGAAGTAACCAAGACAAACTAACGACTGTGATTGCTATTTCCCAACTTTTCTCTCCTGTATCCGTCCTACCTCATATCCGTATTTTAACCTTGATTACCAAGAACCCCAATTCCGTTAAAATGGCATTATTCCAGTAAAATGGCACACCTCAACTTTCTGAACTGTAGCTCAAAGACCATGTGATATAACAGAATTTTAAGGTGCTATTAGGGAAAATGAGTGACAATGTATGTAAAGAAGTGATAATACAAAAAATTGTGATATTACAGAATATACCATTTTATATGAGCACAAATGTAAGATCTAGTGTGACAAAATGGCACATGGCATAGTGCCGTTTTAACGGAATTGGGGTTCAAGGGTATCTCTTTACATAAGTGGATGAACATAGACTCTTTCCTTTATGTTTTGTGGGGCGGAAACCTCCACGTCTAACTTGTACTCAACACACTCACACACTAGGCATTTATTACCTCCTCACAACTAATCCGCACATGACAAATTAGAAGGTCACGCAGAAGGTCTTGAACACCCTATGAGTCTATCACCTTATTACAACGACAAACCCCAAGAAATCCGGATCCGGCTAGAAGACGGATACACGAATTCCGGTCAAGTACTGCTCCTAACCCGTCTTTTGAGACTAGAGAGGAACCCTACTTTGTTGCACTGGGAGGACGGATAGCAATCCGGCCTCGCCCACTTTACTCCTAGACCTCCCAGATCGTAAAGTGGTTCGAGCAGGCATTTCCTTCTCTCAGCAAACCCGGATTAACTTGAGGCACAAGGCACTCGCCAAAACGCCTAACACGACTCGAACTCCACAGATCCGATCTAGCAAGAGATTCGGATTTCAAACTCCCAACTTATAGCTCAAGAAAGTAGATATAGACCTCTAAACACTCGACCTCAAAAGGGAGACATAACAAGAACCACACTAAATATGCACATAAGAGGTTGTTTGATTAAGAAGCAAGGAATAATTAGGTGATATAACTTTCACCTATAAGTACTAAGAGTCAAAACTTTTGAAATCTAAAACCCTAGCGGCAGCCTCTATGCTAGGCTTATACTTTGGAAACCGGTTGGCTTTCCCAAAAAGGTCCTACCTATTGTCTGTATCCGGACTTCTAAGCCTAGGCCGGATTCTCAATCCGGATTCCTAATCCTCGTGCTACCTCCTTCCACGTCGGTTGATACCACGCCTTGGCCGTTTCACCAAGGTTGCTGAAATCCGGCTTGTCTTGATCTGCTTTCCGTCTAGCATCTTGTACTCCTCCTTGCTTTTGTACGGATCCGTATCCTGCTCACTTTTCAACTCCTCTTCATCCACGATTGGAATTCCGACCTAGTGATGAAGCTCCATGACGCCGGCGACTTATCGCAATCTTCTATTGGAATTTTCCGGGCTACAAACCAAGTGTTCTTTGCCGGAGAGTCGACTAAGACAGGCGCTTCTGCTTCCTTCTTGCCTTTATCCTTGGGGGTGGCAGGGTTGGAAGGCCATGCATTTGTCCTACAGACGTTGACTGGAGGAGGATGATTTATCAAATTCTGAGCTGGTCTCTCTATTGGGGCTGGAATTGATCCGACCTCCCTCATTTGGTGACGGACGGACTAGAGCACGGCGATGATCGTCTTGTTGCTAGTCTCAATTCCAGTGGTGTACGCCACAATCGCCTTCAGTAAGTTCCGGAAGGTGCCGGCCTTGAATACTTCCGACTCTGCAATTCCAGTCGCATATAGGTTGGTGTTTTGAAGTACTTGATTGAGAACTTCACAAATTTGTGTTAGCCGGATTACCTCTTTGTGTGCCGTCTCTAATGCTTGCTTATCCGTGGCAAGCGCCTTGTCATTTATTTTGACTTGCTCCTTGAGGCGATTGGTGCGTTGCCCCCTTCTCTAGTTTGCGTACGTCCTCCATAGACGGCCTCGCATCCACCACCTTCTTTACGTGGTTCAAGTCCTCGCATCTGAATTCCTTTAACATGTCTCTCATTGCATTTTGCATGGCGTTGTACTCCATCTAAGCTTCTCCAAAGTAGTGTAGGGCGCGCATAATAGGATTTCGACGCAGAGGGCTAGCCGACCGGGACGGCTCGACACGGGTTTCGAGAACGACCGGCTAGGATGCTGCAGCTGCTCTTGCTCCACCAACCCCAAACTCTTGCCTTTGCTTGGTGTAACTCCTAGCAAGTTTGGATTTGTTTCTTTCTTATGCACCTTGGGCGAAGGGGACGACAAGATAATTGACGTCTAGTGCCGAATCCGGCTCCAATGCCTCGTCATCTTATTCGTTCCCGTCTTCCTCTGTATCCAAATACGTACCCTGGCCGGCTACGTTGTCCTCAAAATCTACGATTCTCTGGACTTGTTGCACTACGGCTTGCTCGTAATCCGCCTCCTCCTTCATGTTATACATGTAATACAATTCCTCCTTCATGTACAAGTAATATACGAAGGATGTGAGGTGGCTAGGCGAGCTCTTACCGTTGTTGTTGACAAGTTTCTGGACGAGATTCCTCTACGGGGATGCCATAGTCCACTTCTTGCTCTTCTAAAAATGCTCCTAGGACGGTGTTGGCAAGTCGGACAATGATTCGATGCGGCTTCTCCGCATACAAGATTGGCGCCAGAAACGCAAGCACAACGCGCTCCCTAGAGTCGGTGCAGTCTGCCACTGTGTAGTCGTTGTGCTTCTGCAGATTATCCTTGAACACCCCCTTCACGTACTTGTGTTTTCGGCTGAACAAGTAGTTTCCATTAGCCTCGAAGACCTAAACTCGTCTCTACACATTGGTTGTCCACCTATCTAGCCGACCTGAGATTGGGAATGCAAGGGTGTGAGCGTAGAGCGTAGAGCGGAGAGGTCGAAGATAGTATGAATAGTAGTGAATGTTTCAAAAATATTCTATTAGACATAGGGACCCTATGACCACTGAGTTACGTGTTGTGAAATTTATGAAGGATTAGTTTAGTCCAATTGAGTACTCCAAATCCGTCGATTTAGATCCTATTTCCATGTAAAAGTGATGTTGGCCCTACTTCATGATTCCTCAAATAATAATTAATGGGAAGTTATAATATTGTCGTCAATAAATTAAGGCTAATGTCATGGTTTAGGTCCTTATAAAAACAGAAGCCACTATTGTCCGTAATTAAGAGTTGTGATTTTTTTCCACAGTTTGATTCCAATTAAGGGATCGAGGTTATAGCTTATTAGATGCATTTAATTTGGAGTAGTAGGATGTACTTTAAAATTTGGGCTAATGTGGTCAATTAGAAGCAAACATGGCTTAGATTACAATATACTGACATAAATAGATAAATATTTGAAGCACTTAGTGTAGATTAAACACTCAACAATAGACATGATAAGGGACCTAAATACATAAAACTGTATTGAAAAACACATAGATAAATAGTAGATTATGGCAACTACAGATATATGGCGCTACCTAGTCAAGTGTGGATTACAAAATAAATCACAGACTATACTGAAAGTGAATCACTATCAAAGTGTTTGACACATTCATCAGCCTCAAAGTCAATAAACTTAAGCACATTATTGCTAAAACGTGGACGTGTAGTGTTAGAGAGAATCGGAGATGGAGCTCGAACAAACTCTTGAGCAAGACGCTGAGCGTAGGAAGGCAGGGTGAATGTTGATGGACGGCTCTTGTAGAGATGAATGTTGCGAGTCAATGGCTCTTTCAAACCTGCGATGCTAAAAGTACAAATTGGAAACTACAAATTAATCGGTACTTGTTTTGGGTGCGGTAGTGAAGAGGCCATAGGCAACGAATTGTATCCCCTACAGTCTTGAACAATACGAAAAGTATATGTATTGGATTCAGAATCGAGAGTACGCTCGTTTCTACAATCTTTGGATTGCATAACAAGAATGACACCAACGTATGTCAAGTGGTATGCGATAAGGATAAACAAGTCTCAAAGTAGTTTTTATCACGATGATTTCACGATGGAATTTCGGTAGGAGACACACTAGGCATAGGCAATTGCGGCAAGTTCTCCGAAGCATCTACTGAAATTAGATCAATTCCAGGATGCTTGGGCTTATATTCCATCCCCGTACATGGGTACTTCTGATCTTTTACAATCTGAAGTACACGTGAAAAATTAGATCAAGGATACAAGAATTGCAATTAGAGAATGTAAGGAAGGAGGAAATAAATGTAAATTGTACGTAATAATACCTTGTTGATGTGTTTGACGATATCCACAATTTGTGAATTTCAGTTTTTTATCGCTAATGATTGATGAACTAAATCTCCGATGTTCCCCTTCTTGAGATACATTGGCTAAGTGACTAATATTTTTGACGACGAACAACTACCATTGTGTTTGGGTTTAGGAATAGGAAGCTTGGCAAATTTAGGCTGACTGAGGCGGTGAGGAGACTGCAGGGAGTTGTGGTAAATACTGAAAGATCGAGGAGGGGAACCTGCATTCGTAAGTCCACCTACAGAAAGCTGAGTTAATCGTGCACAGCGTCTAACTGCATTGACTGTCGCTCTTTCTGAAGCCTAGGTGAGATCAAGTTCTTCAAGACCTGCAATCTCATGAGGGATAGGAGCGGTTTCTTTGGATTCTTGTTCAGGATCTATTACATGGTCGGGAGCAGCGTTGCGTCGCTTTTTGTTTGCTCAAGGCTTGGGCTGTGGAGTCGGTGACTTGGTGAAGGAGGTGGAGAGGGTGGGAGGGGTGCGCCTGGTAAAATCAAGAAGTCGTTGTCGCCATCGTCGTCAATCTCCGTAGCTGCAGTGCTAGCTGCGTTTGAACCGAGGTTTCGAAAAACATGTTCCTCCTCCTTATGCATGAAGTTCTCTTAGCACTCAAGAAATCAACCGCTGGTCATCAATTGTTAGTTCGTAAACCGCCTTTGATGGACTTCGGAGAAGATGCTGTAGGAATCATTTGTGACTGAAATGCCTTTGAACTCTACTGGAATAGACCATGAAGCTAATGTTCTTTTGGCAACAAGCTCTTGCTTTAAGTACCAACACTTAAGCAAACATATTAGAATAATAAAATTGAATTTCTGGGACAAACTTTGCTAGTGATGAATAGCAAATTGAAGGCATACTGGAATAACAGTCGTTTAATAGTAACTTTGCAACCACCAATCTTCTTAATATCTGCGTCTTTAATGAACCTTAAGCTTGCATTTGTAGTAAGGTAGTTGCGGAATGCCTTCTCCCCTAAAGGTAACCTCCACTTCTCGACATACGCGGTTGGCTTTAGCACAGCATCAGACCACTAAATGTTGAGTTTTCTATTTTCCAGAAGTTGTTACATTTCACTTTCAAGGGATTGTTTGAACAGCAAAAAAGAGAATCCGCTAGAAATTAAAATATCAATTTATTTAGAATATTGCAAACACATAAGTGGAGTACAAATTACCTGTGTACAAAGAGAAACGCGATGGAAAAAGACAAGAAAAGTTTTATCATACATAGGGCGGTCCCCAGGGAAGTAGACAAATTGACGAACTTCATTTGGTGCATTGCACAATTGCAACCACTTTCCCTTGAAATCAAAATGAACATTTGTAATGACTACAATGTGCAAGCGGTCGATTGTCATATCGAGTTTCAGGTTTTAGCTGTAGTGAGAATAAATATGCACATGGGACAATTTCAATTATGGTAAGTAAGAATGGGTAGGCTCATATTGAAACTGAAATGATAGAAATATATACCTCTTTCAAAAATACCCTCCTAAGTTTGTTATTAGCCACAACGACCATCTTGTCAAAAATTTACCACAAATTGATTTGATTTCTGCTTTGATGGCGTTATCCATGGCCCTCCATACTCTAGGCCCTGTTTATTTACCCTTTGAGACTGTGGCGTAGTAAGTAATTTTAGTATCGCCCAACGCTTTTGCTAACCTCCTCTATAGTCTATACAACAAATAAATAAGAGTAAGAATATGTATATAATTAAATATATGATAGCAAAGTGAAGCACATATTTAGTGAACATACTACATATAAAAATTTAACGTAGAACGTCTATGGAGACAGGATACCAAGTATGATTTTTTACTTCGAACACGTAATTCATTATAATGGGAATATATACAGAAAACTGTAATTCTAAACACCACCATCAAGCTAAATTTGAGTCGGCTTCAAGCTACGTAAATTACCAAATAAGCAAACTTTATCAATATAGAGAAGTCAATTCTTAAAATACATTAAAAGTTCTCTAAATATAAAAGACTAATCTCATACTAAAAGGAAGATTATTAAGAAAACGTCCATACAAAAACAAGAGTTTTTGGAGGAGAGTAATTTATTGATGAAAAAATTGTATAAACAATTTACTGGTGTGATTGTAGACCTCCTGAACTAAAGCCTAGAAACATCTGGGCAGCACTACGTTGTCGTGCATAACCAAAAGCGTCTTTTCTGTCACCTTCCCCAACAACTTGGCGATGGTCCGTTTCTGAGGACATTCCTACAGCAGTGGCAAAAGTCTGCAAAGGATCAATTAGCTTGACCAAAGGTAAATCAAAATCAACATCAGTATCCCTGGAAAGAGCTAATGTGTCATTAATCCGTGCCTGAGGGCCCGCCGTCATAACCGGGTTGTGATCAACTGCATCCTCCGGAGTAAGAAATATACAGACCTCTCTGCAACTCTAAGAGTGTCCTGGAGCCCTCACTATTGAAAGAGGGATGTGACAGCGAAGAGGGACAAATAGAGGGAATGGCAATTGGGGAGGCAGTATGTCGTCAGCCAGTATTAACCTGAATATCATATAAACAAATACTAAGTTTGTTAAAGGCATACGGATGGTAAGTCATTGGAACTCCTAGTAGAGACAAATCTCAAATTCAGGAACAACAGGAATAGAGATGGTCCAAAAGCAAATTAGTACATTAGAAACGAAACATTGCAATTTAGTTCTAGTCGAGCTAAGAGCACAAGGAATTCAAACTAATACCATAAGTGAAAGAAATCACGGCAATGTTTTCCCATTGACTGGGAGCTGGTTCCACACATAGGGCAGATTCCGGGACATGATGCCGTACACCTCGGAGTTCTTAGACATATCATTATGGGAGGGTCTACCACTCATACCTCGACGGAAGTTCTCGGGACCTCTCAAATGTATAGCAAAACAGAACTCGTGAATTAATTTCAAGGGGTCCGAGTCTGGTAGTGGACCCGGAAGGGAATGGACTCAAGAATTGGGAAACACAGTGTTCATTGGAGGAACAACCATACAAGCGGCAGAGTTGCTATCGACCATTATAAAGTTGTGGGCATTGAAAGTAGCATCCTTTCTAGAGAAGAGACGTCTTCGCGGATATTTAAGCAAGATGGGATTAGTCGTGCCAGGGTACATGGCCTTCGAGTAATACTTCAACAAGAGTCCATCGCAAAAGTCGAAAGCCAAGATGACTTGCAGGACAACAGCGGACCTAGAGAATAGAAAAGAGCATAGACCTTGGACAACCTCATGATGCAGGGTACTCCAAACGTGGATGTGGCAGAAACGGTTTAACACATTTAGGAACAGCGTAAGCCCAGGACGACAGTATACAACCGTGCCACAAACTACACTAGGAATAGTGGAGGAAAGTACAGGCGGGTGTATAGGGTCCGGAAAAATAAGGTACTGGGAGGGCGCCTGGGACATAGGTGTAGTGGAACAGAGGACCCCGTTCAACATGAATGTGGGCATGGACCGCACTCGATTAAGAGATGGCACAGGCGCTAGGGGATGACTGAGGGAGGTAGTGAAAGTCTTGCGGAAAGAATTTGATATTCGAGCCTCCATCAAGATAAGTGACGATTGCAAACGGTAGTAAAACAAGAGTGTTACTTTGCAAAATGCTGAAGCATGCAAATGACTGCTCGAAGTGATTGGAATTTGGACCGCCACACCAACTCCTAGCACAAGGTGCTCGATGGGGGTTCAAGTGGCTACCGGACTAAATAAGGTACTCAAAGGCCCGGCTTGATAGAGAAACAAAGATTTTAAGTCCGAGTGGTGATGAGAAGGAAGATGACGCGGCCCAAATAAAAAGTGACATAGAAAAATAGGCTTCCATTTTATTGAATGATGTGTATATATGGTACAATCGAGAAAAAGTCACATCATCCAATAATTTAAAGACTAACTTGCAGGACCTACTCGCCGTCTTCAATGCCGGACTCCTGTAAAAGAAAGAGCGCCGGCTTTAAGATTACTACAAGGATGAAACACGACACATGCACGGTAACATTGTGAGCAGAAGCTCACCATCCAGTCAACTGCGCAATCATAAGCAACCATGCACTGACATTAAGCTCGAGCAGAGCTGAATGACCTATACAAAAATGAAGAAAGGACATTACCTTCGGTTTTGATGCTGGTGTCGAGGCTAACTCGTCGCGCGCGGATCGACGGGGGCTTCCGGAACCAAACATCCGTTTTTCCACGCTATCTTGCAATTCCTGAGCACCCCCAGGTGCATCTTATAAGGAGGGTGCATCCTCCCCGACAGCAGTCGGGGTGGCCGAGGTAGCGCCGTGACATACATCGTCATCTCCTGGCCTTTGTCCGGTGACTTCTTAGTCGACACAGTCGTTCCGGTCATCCGGCACCTGAAGCACATGTTGACCATCGTCCGCTCTCGCAATCGCAGGATTGGCTTCAGGACGAGATATCTTCTCGAAGAATTCCTCATGATCGGTGGTGTCCTTTTGTACAGGTGAATTGGCAGCAGGAATGCCGACAGGTACTGAAGGGTCGACGGATTCCGAGCCGTATGGAGAACCTTGGGGTGTGGGAGTGGATGCCTCACAGATGGCCAAAGGAGGCTGATTGACAGAATTGCGGGAAGCAAGGGGGACAGGCCCCATAAGAAGATCCATCTGTGATATTTGAGACATCATCTGCCTCATCTCGGTCAGAACATTGGATTGGGAGCTCAAAACAGAGAACTCCAACCTGTCAACTTTGGCATTGAAGGCAGCATGATCTGCCTCCCTCCGCTGCTCCATACTAGCCTGGTCTGTCTGCCTCTGCTCCTCCAACCTAGCAAGAACAGCAAGCCTTTGCGCCTCCCGTCTTGCATTCTTAGCTTCCTCCTCAGCTCATCTGGCCGCTCTCCAATCCTCCTTCTCCTTCAGTGCCCGTTTGGCTTCCTTCGAAAGTGGTGGGGGTGGAAGGTTTGTTTCCACCTTCACTCGATGCTGTGAAGGTACACCCTTCTCCTACGGACCCAGATGTACTAGCGAATCATCGTCCTTAGCGGGCTTGGGGGAATATGGCTCCTCTAAGAAGTCAAAGAAGGTATATTCAACTTGATCATCCGGGTGGTCAAAGTGGTTATTTTAAACTCTCCTTTTCACCAAAGGATTGTATTTCTCTGGAGCAAGTGGTGTAGCCGGTGTTAATTCCCTAGCAAGGGTAAGCGTCGGCGATCGTTGCCTTTTGGGTGCCAAAACCAGTGTACCAACTTCGGGTGATGGAGACGGTGTCCAATCCGGTGCGGCGTGAACATCATCACACAACGCTTGGACATCATCACCCAACGCCTGGACATCATCACCCAACGCCTGGACATCATCACCCAACTCCATGGGCTGGATTTTGATACTGTGGTCCCGATCATTGTCCTCATCACTGCCGTCCCCGACATCCTCTTCGGCATCAAAACTATGAGAGGTAGTCTTATCCCTAGGCATCCTCTCTTGTCCGGGCACAACTTTGTCCTTGGTGTCCGATCTGAAGGCTTGACGATAGCTGTCGCCAGCAGCCTTCCTGCGAGTCTCTCGATGAATTGCAAGATCATAACCTTCGTTGTTGTTGCTGAGTGTATCAGGGAGGCCAGTCTCGGCAAGTAGCTTGTCATGTAGACAAGGAGCATTTAGCTCTGTTTGAGCTAAATCTACCCGAGACGATCGCGATCGACGACGAGTCACCAGAGGTTGGGCATTTTCACCATTGTCAGCCTCGGCCAAATCCTCCAAAAGGTTCTTCTGAACCGTACCAGAGACAATGGGTTCGACACCTCCAGCACGAGCGGAGGTACGCCAACCCCTAGAGCCCCTAATTGACCTTCCACCCAAACGACCAGCGCAACTTGATAATATTGCAGCAGGAGAACCACCACGACCAGCAAAAGGAGGGCCACCACCACGACTACGTACAGCAGACGAAGGCTCTATAACGCAACCATGAGCAGCAGACAAAGACCCACCACCACGAGCACGACCGCCAGATGAAGAATCACCGCCGCGAGGACGACCTCCAGACGAAGACTCACCACCACGAACACGACCCATAGGTGAAGGCTCACGACCACGAGCACCACCAGACCGTCGAGTATATCCAATCTCAGGCTCAGATCCATGCTTTGGTCCATGAACTCATGCTGGATTCACATAAGCGTCCACACAAAAGTCGTTCGGATCAAAGTTATAATCTACTTCGAACGTGGCGGTGTACTTCAGGAAATCATCCTTGTACTCATAGAGTATGTAAGTCTGGATATCTAGCATCTGTCAATTGAAAGCAAACGAGTAAGGAGAAGAAGCCAAATGAGAAATAAAGCAGCAAAGAGTTTAGCTCGAGCCGACCTAAACGGACATGGTAGAGAACGAAATAGAACATAAACTTATGAACTTTTTAGGTCGACTTGAGCTAAAAGGCAGGCAACATTGTGAGCTTACTATTCCAGCAAGCATGGGCTTGGTGCCTGCCATAATCGAGAGAAATCTGCTTCCTGGTGTAGCAAACATCCGGAGCACACAAATGTAAAACTTCAATCGCAGCTCGCTCTCGCTGATGGAGAGCTCGTACTCCCTGTACATTCTTGGCTTCATGTACAGAGGCAAGTCGGGTGTGTAGAATGCGTCTGAAATGCTATCCAACACACTCTGCACGTGGCCGCTGTTTTTCACAAAAAACAAGAGCGGGATCAGGTGCTTCTCAAGGACTTTCCCCTCCTGGATGTCGTTGAAGCGCTCGTTGCTTGCAGGCGAGTAATTTAAGGACTTTGATACGTACTCATCTTTTAGCTTGTCAAAGTGAACGTGCTCTTGTGGATTTCTGGAGGTGGTCTCCGTAATCCACAGCCACGCCTCAAGGGATCGAATTGAGGGATCCGTCACAAAATCCCTCCACGCATTCAGGAAGTCCTCAAAGTAGAGATTAGATGTATTGTCCAGTCTACTGGTGTTGCCTGGGACGCATCGAAGGTCGATGATGCCCATCCCGCATCGGCCAACTACCCAAGTGTAACTTTCCTCCCATGGCTCGAACCGGAATGTCGTCGAGTCAAACATTCGGTGGTGAAGAACCGGGGTAGGCAGCTGAAAATTCCCTTTCACATCCAAGAATTTCTTGAAGAACTCCGCCGCGTACACGGAGATCTCCTCTGCAGTTTCTTGACTTCTTCTGGCGATAATCGCTGAAGAAGTTGTCCCCGGGAATTGAAAAGAGCATCGCCATCGTTTGCCGATTGACATTGTAATCAATTTTGAAGATGTCCCACTTCTCGGTGACAAAGTCATCGTCACTGTCGAATAACTCCAGTACGGCTTGATGTTGTGTATCTCTCTGGCAACACATTTCTTCCTCTTCCTCTTCTCCACCCACATTAATGCCGAGACACATTCCCAGTAGTTGACCCTCGACCTTTTCACGGACACCTTAGGAAACAGAAGGTCCCGGTCGGGAGTCTCGTTGAGCATATGGAGTGCCAAGGTCTTCAGGTCATTCTCCTCCAATCCACCCATGACCTTGAAGAACTCGCGATTCATGACCGCGTCCTTGGCTTTTGACTTCCAATCGTGAGCCGAGTTGAAAGGCTCGCATGTATCCGGATCGATAAAGGCTCCATACATGTGAGCGACAATAATTCTAGACCACAAGTGGTATACCTTCTCGGACACTGTGATGATGTCTAAGTTGTTGATGAGGTCGGGTGGCTTCAAAAGCTTGTCAGATGACTTTGTGTTTATACTCATGAAGCGATTCACCATGGTAAAGAATATCCTAGAAATAAGACACTGTTGTGAATAACAAACAAATTGCTATGAAAGTGGAAGTTTAGCTCGAGTCGAGCTAAATGCCAAGCAATCGAGTTGATATTAATATCTCAGATGGGGTGTGACCTACCTCATACTTCTGTCGGTCGAGTGCCTGTTCGACCAGTTCACGGCCGTGCTTGGGGTTTGGACCACCTTGCAGGCAATCCGTAGCCCTCCCACACTTCTCTCTCATTAATGATGTTTGTCGCCCACGAGGGCGTAAAAGTTCCTGCGTTGTTGGTCTTGTTTGCCATGATGGACACGGTCATGATCATGTCTGCGTCAGAATGCCAAACAACTTGTGTCCGCCAAGTCTTGAGGGAGGTGATTTTCTCCGGTGCGATTTTTGCATCCACGATCAACTCCTTCGCGGCCATAATATAGTGCTGCCCATCGATGACACAGAACTTGCAGTTTGTAGCAAGAAGTGTATTCCAGTCCCATACCTTGGGAGCCTCATTGATCCTGGGCATGATAATGATGGTCTGCTTGGATTACAAGTCGGTGGCATTTGTCAAGATATTCTTGTAATGCACTATTCTAGTGGGCTCCAACTTACGTACGATGTATTTAGCATCGACGAACTTGGAGAGATCGACAGGTACTAGCACAGGCTCCGACATCTTGCCAAGAACGTAATAAGGCTCACACTTCGTCCGGAACTCGGAGAGGGTCTCTGCAGCAGCAGCGTAGTCGATATCCATCTCGGAAGTAGCATGCTTAATAGTAGGATTGAAATACGTAACAGAACCGCCTCCCAAATTACTCTTGGACTTTTTTCCCTTTCTTTCTGAAGAAGAGGGATTCGTGTTGGAACGTATCCTGGTCGATGTAGGACTGTCCTCAAGGGAGGCTATACCGGATCAAGCTGTCCCAGACCCTGCACCCCAGCTGTCCCAGACCCTCATCTAAAGCAGCCATGGGTTCCCTCCGCACGGGAGCCTTTCCTTTGGCCTTGATTGCTTCGTAATCAGCTAGGACACTCCAGATATTCGAAGTATACTGCTGGTACGTTTGGACAAATTTCTTGGAGTGAGCTGAGGTTGAGCAGGCTAGAGAATATGTGGCCAATGAAATGCGACTCCGTCTTCCCGACGAAGAACGCTTTGATCGCATCGTGAAAATATCGCACTTCGTTCGCAAGAAAGACGACGGTAAACACGAATCTAGGAACATAAATTGACTGGAGCGTGATCAAGAGGTGCGATTCTTCATAGTTGACTGCCAAGATAAATGGGTTGTTGCAAAAGGGGAGATACGCAGGGTTATTTCCAAACTGCTAGAAAAGGTGGAAAAAGGTAGTCTTCTTCATGCGGAAGATGGACCATGACAGAATGGAGTGCGGATTCGGAGCCCACATCCTTCCAAATTGCTTGACGTCATCGGTAGCACAAGCGAGGACATCGGATGGCTCCACGACTAAGGGCTCCAGGTAGCCTTTAGTAGTACTTGTGTCAAACACAACCTAGAATGACAAGAAAACCACGAAATTTAGCTCGAGCCGAGCTAAATGCTCACCCTCGCATTTCCAGCTAAATGTTAATCCAGGAGAAGCGAACAAATGAATGGCGCTATGTCGAAGTTTTTGTACCTGAGTATCACGACCTTCATTCTCGCTTCTTGTTGCGGAAGTTCCGCCTGACATAGCAGGAGCGGGAATGATTCTAGCAGTCGTCCTGGTACGACCCATGTTTGAAATTCAACGAGACCAATAATAGTTAATGTCTACGCTAAAAAATGAAAGAAGGCCGGCTACTTAGCTCGATTCGAGCTAAATGACAAATGGAGAATCAGTCACAATACAATTATGAAAGTACATCAATGGAAAACCTGATTCTGTATTCACTTCGAGCTACTGTAGCGGTTGTTACAATTCAAATTGCTCATTGCAGATTGTGAATTTGTTTGTTAATGGTCCCCGATTCTGCGACCTGATGCAAAATTAACTTGTTGGTCTGGACCAATTAGCATGCCATGTCTAGGTGCAACTCTCATTTTTGGCAGAAAAATTTTTCCAGCCACATGGTGCGTACATTTTGAGTAAGATCGACGTCATCTTACTTCTCAAATTTGGCTTCAACTATCTGCAAGTGGGACAAAGTGTTCGTGTAAGAACGCATAGCCTGATATTTGTGGTGACGATAGTTTGGGACAGTAGCTCAATGTCAGAAAGTAAACATCAAAGCGGATTAACTCTATCTAAAGTGTGTCTGATTTTGACTGTTGGATAGCCATGGCGACGTCTCGGCTCTCTTTCGCTGTATTGGCATTGCTGCCGTGCGCAGGTAGTAACCATCTCTCGACTCAAGCTCGGATACTGGAAATCAATCGTACTGGACATTTTGTTTGTCATCTTATTGCATGTGCACAGAAAACTGTGGGTCGTAATTTTATTGAATGTGCATTGATCATCATGTTCGTGACAAACAGAGTTTCAATGCCCAAATTCAGGACCAACAGTGGATTACAGGAATTAACTTCCTGTCGGTATCGCTACCGTTATTGCGCTACATGCTGGATGTTTAGCTCGAGTCGATCTAAATTACCCATGCATCGCCACTTTGGATTAGATTTCTAATCGTTTACAATTCCCATTGTTAAGAATTCCCATGTCAGCCAAGTATTTTAGCTCAATACGAGCTAAACCTCCCTGTAAAGCGAGTTAACATAACGAACATTTTGACGTATAGAAGACAAGACATCTTGGGCAATGCTCAGATTTTAGCTCCTAATTTTGATGAAAACAGAAATTGCGAGCTAAATGCACACATCAAGCTAAATGCACACCTTTGCCCTAAACAAGATGTCTTTCTATGTCTTTTATGACCATTATTTTAATATAAAAGCAGTCAAAACTATGTTGACGTGGGCATGCCACGTTGGATTTTAACGGGTGCCACGTCAGATTTTCCCGGGTCCACGGTAGATTTTGGCGCCGCCATGTCACAATTTGATTGACCACGTAAAACTCCACATTATGATGAAATTCATTGCCATGTGGCACTGCGCGTCCACATGGCGCTGATGTGTCGTCCACGTGATCTACTTCTTACCTTCCCAAGTTTACCTTGACACGTCATATTTTCCAAGACATCTTCATGTATTTCAAATGTCTTTTTGATGTCTTCTTAGACACTAACCCAACTTTTAGTCTAAAAGTCATTTTTAAGACGTGCAATCAACTTTAGATGTCTTATTTAAGACATCCGAAATTTGATGGTTTTCTTATAGTGTCGCTGAACTTCGTGGATACAAGTTAGGCCACCGCTAGCTCAAACTCGGCCCCTCCATCACAATGAGCATCCAAAAGAAGCCTCAAAATGGCAAAAAAAGAATCCGGCAGTTCATGCCCAGACCTGCGTCGATGCTGGTTAGGCCACCCCTAGCTTGAGTTCGGCCCCTCTATCACAATCAGCATCCACACGAGGAGAGAGGGGGGCACTATCAAAACAAGGACAATTGCAAACTCCTCTGGAAAGCCGTTAAAAAAAAATTCAAGAAGCCTTGAAATGGCTGAAAATTTAGAACTGACAGCTAACTCGCAAAACTGCGTGGACGCAGGTTAGGCCACCGCTGGCTCAAACTCGGCCCCTCCATCACAATCGGCATCCACACGAGGAGGGAGGGGGGCGCAATCAGAAAAACAAACATTGCAAAGTCTACTGCTAAGCCGACAGAAAAAAATTTCAAGAAGCCTCAAAATGGCAAAATAACGAATCCGGGAGCTCACGCGCAGACCTGCGTCGATGCAGGTTGGGCCACCCCTAGCTTGAGCTCGACCCCTCCGTCACAATTAGCATCCACACGAGGAGGGAGGGGAGCACTATCAAAACAAGGACAATTGCAAACTCTTCTACAAATGCGTTAATAAAAATTTCAAGAAGCCTTCAAATGGCTGAAAATTTAGAACTAACAGCTAACTTGCTGAACTGCGTAGACGTAGGTTAGGCCACCGCTGGCTCAAACTTGGCCCCTCCATCACAATGAGCTTCCACAAGAAGCCTCAAAATGGCAAAAAAACGAATCCGGAAGCTCACGCGCAGACCTGCGTCGAGGGTGGAAGTATGCTAGACCGACTTACTTTGCGGCGAACCGCATTGTACATGGGACCTCATTGTACTGGGGTATATATTGTACAGAGAAAGGCAAAGGAGGAGGTCGCGTGGCCGTTCGATTTACGTGACATATCGTGTGGGCGGGGAGACCCCAACTCCATGCTCCAATGTTCAAGCGCCGCGACCCCTGACATGCACTTTGAATCCTCACTGCAGCACTTTAATGCGAGGACTATAGTAAAGGCTTGCTTTGGGGGCTGAGTTATGGAACGAACTGGATCCAATATGCAGAATGTGAGGTTAGTAAGGTACATTGCATGGTTGAACGAACATCATCCATTATTCGGACATATTACACTCATTTGTGAGGATAAATATATGCTTCTTGAGCCCATTCTGAAATTTAATGGATGAATTTTGAATGAAAATATCAATATAATTGTCAATAGGTATGAAATTATGTGGATTTGGATCCAATTAGTGCCCCATAAATTTGCTATATATATGTGCATGTGAGTAGAGAATTTTTTTTGGATTTGTCATACAATTGAATCTTCGTATGGACCTCAACTTTGTATTGCGGATTAAGAAATAACAATTCTTGTACTCAGTATTATAAATTTTAGATGAAGTCCTCTCTTTGCTGAATTGCCCATGAATGATGGATTTTGAGTTCTTTAAAATAAACTAATATTCAAGTGTTTAAAAGCGTTGTTTTACATAATTGAGACTGGGAATTTTTGTCCTATATCAAACTTGATAATAGTAGAAATTGAACATGTACATGCATGTATTTTATCATACAAGTACTCCATATTTACTTGTATAGTATATACAAAATGATCTCTTACATTCTATGTTTATAGTCTAGTTTGTCATTTCAAACGATGAATATTCCAGGCTGCAATTGGCTAAAAATATCAAAGTACATAATTTCTCAAAGATTTCAGAAGATAAAGGAATTTAATCTAAGACTAGTATTATTTGTATGGAAATTTCTTTTGAAATTCAGAATATATATATATATATATATATATATATATATATATATATATATATATATATATATATATATATATATATATATTGTCAATTTCAAATATGACCTTCATTTATTATTAAAGGGCAAGTCCTGATTTTTATAAGTATTCAGTTTTTAAGTTTGTTATCATGAACTTAGTGAATAAAGAAGGCATACGAAATTGCAACATGGGCAACATTGAAAGTTGCAAGGGTTTAGGGGCATGATGAAGATTAACAAATCGAAGAACTACACCAAAGAAGCCCGACCCCAACGACGACGATACGGAGGATGATGCTAACGACAACAACACTGGAGGACCCGACATGTCACGACAATCTGATGGCCTAGGAGGACCCCGAGGAGATAGCGGCACTGGAGGATCGAGAAGCGATGCCGGTGCTGGCGGAGCAGAGAAGTTGGCAGACCAGTCGGTACAGGCGGGCCCATGACACTGCCGCCTCCAGCAGCGCAGGTGGGGCAGGTAACTCAGTCGGCGCAACAAGCTTAGCCGCAAGAGGCACCTCATCGGCACTCGATTCGGCCACCTTGACGGCTCCTTCTTCTTTGACGACGTCTGCACCACATACAACAACCAACCAGCCCCTTATCACGGTATAGACCACTGCAACATCGACCTACAGCGACCCCCTTTCACCAATCCCGACAGTGCCCTTCTTTCCACTTTTGCCCGAGCCTCCTTGCTAGTCCGACCTGCAGGACGACTACCCGACTATCGGGGACCTGTTGGAGTTGCAGGACGACTTCTTGTTATTCAAGATCACCACACTTCGACAGGAAGAAATGAGGTTGTACTCGCCCAACATGATCGAGTTATCTCCAATGCCTCGGGTTCACCTCCGACCAGAAAGTTTGGGCAAAACCTTTAGTGCCCAGCCACATCCAGCTTGCCACTGCGTCACCCCGCTATCCGATGACGAGGAGCCTCGCCCGCGGTCAACCTCCAGGGTGCTTCATCCGACACTGGTCGACTTCCCATTGCCGGAAACGACTAACCGCCGAGCCCGCAGATTGACGACACCTTCCACGGGGAAACTGAAGGCACCACCATCGTTACCCTCGACCGATCGACAGCCCATTAATTCCAATTCTCCTCCACCAGCGGTTGACTTTTCGGTTTTCTTGAACTGACCGATTGAGTGGCTGATAGTTGCTCGGGCCCACTTAAAAGGTCCTTAGTTTCCGTCCACAGGGGTGTACTTGGCTTAGAGGGAGGGCAATGTTAACCGAATATTCTCCGAATATCCGCTTAGGCTAAATTTGGCTAGTCGAAACCTAGTCAATAGTGGATCTGGTTGATATCTTGTTGATATCCGGTACAAAGTTTGAGAGATAGGCAAGTCTATGCATACCCGACGTAGGCAGCCGACCAATCAACCAACAGTGCAGGTCAACTGACTAGGCCGACCCCACCAGATCGGGTAGACCAGGTCTAACACAGTGTTAGGCCTGGGACTATGTGTACTCCCCTTCTTGTATAGAGGGGCATTGCTCTTCATTTCATATTATGTTCTCCTTCCTTCCTCTTGCTTGTACCTTCAGTCGACTTTGTCTTGTATGTTGTGCGCCAGTTCGGGTTCAATTATTGCATTAATAGGAGGTTAGGAAGGAACAAGATACTCGACAGTAGTAGAACTTGACCTGTCTCCTCTGCTAAAAGTCGACTAGGTTTCTGCTTTCTATTCAATTGTAGGTACTTAGAGATACGGATCCTCTTTCGACAATTCGATCAAACCGTCAGTTGACTCGACCTATCGCTGCTGTCTAGTCGAGTCTCCTAGCAAAACTAATTAAGAGTTGTCAGTAGAAACCGTCCTTAACATGCGCTTTAGGGCTAACCACATATTCCTACACGCAACTACCTGGTTTCCTGATGAAGGTTGCGCATAGTTTAGGTGGTTGGTGATGTTGTAGAACCTTGAGATCGCCCAAAGTTCAGCGGTATTCATAGTCCAGATGATGTAGGCATTCCATTTGCGGATCTTATTGGGCCAAACCCCTCCACATCCTTCATTCTAGAGCTCTTTGGATGCCCAAATGCTATGTTGCTTGTTGATGATCACGAACTTTTCGTCCTTGATCTCATCCCAATCTTTGGGCTTTCTCTTCAAGAGCTTCATTTTGGCATCCACTGGAGTCAGGCACATTTTTTGTGTTTGCTTGACATCGATTATCCGAAAAAGTTCTCTTGCGACTCCTTGAACCATGTCCTTCTGTAGCGTTTGGATAACATACTGATCCTTTGCCGGTATGCATTGATCGATATCTACCTCCATCGCTTTCATATTCAGCAGGAAGCAGTGCTTGTGATTATCCCTGAACTCCTTTTATAAGTTCGCGGTTTTCTCGAACTCCTGCAATTTCTCCTCAAAAATCCCGCTTTAGTTGTCACTTTTGTTGAGGCTCACCCTGAACTTCCAGTAGTTTTAGTCGGTACTACTGCAGTACATGTTTCGGCGATTGCTTTTCAACACTTGCGACTCGAGAAGGAGGAGCTTCGTTTGAAGAAGGAGGAGATCTCTTCTGTCCCTCAAATCAAGGGTGACTCGGCATTTCTCCACTGCCTCCGGATCTACGAGGGGTGGACGCCAGGTTTTGGCGGGATTTTGACGCACCCCGATTCGATTGCACTCGTATTCGTCGGGCAGCGGGTTCCAAACGGACGTTAGCCACATCATATTGGTCGATTGTTTGGAAGATCCTCATAAGTCGATTTGTGTTTGCCTTTGGAGAGCCACTACGCTAGCTCACATATCCCAACTTGATGAATTTAGTATTTAGGGAGGCCATGTCACACCCCTCAAAGTACGTCATGAGGTCCTAAATGTCGAATCTCCCATGCTCCTTTCTTGTATCTAAGACCAAGGTTGTCATATCGGGCGTGTTGAGGTAATGGGGCGGGCAAAACGGGCGTACGAGTTGTTCCGGACGGACGGGCGTGCCGCCCACCTTGATTGTAGGGGGTGTGTAATTTTTCGTGGGTAACAAACTTTGCAGTAAAAAGCGTATGTGGCGTTCCACGCGGCCCCTACGCGGCGGCCAAGTGGCTTAGATTTCACCTAAACCCTTGCCACGTCGTCGTTTTTTTACCTAAACTAAAAGTCAACAGCCGTTTGACCCTATCGGGCGAGCCACAACTCAATCGGACAGACAAGGCGGACGGACCGGCAGGCGGCATGCCCGCCCGGTATGACAACCTTGTCTGAGACAATAGAGTGGCATTGATCCTGCTCGATTCCATTGTCGTCCACTGCATAGGGCATGATGACGATGTAGATGTCTCTGTGGCACTCGATAATGGTTTTCTTCTCGTTGAGATTCCAAGGAAGATATGTATTTCATTCATTTGCCCAGTAGCAAATGAACACGAAATTCTTGAAACGGTTGACTCCGAAATTCCATGTTTGAATGTGTGGCCTGAACTGCTAGAGATCTATGTATGTTTCGTCTACTTCTTCAAAAAGTGGCTCCTTTGACGGCGGATTATCGAATGGCTCGAGGTGATGCAGAGTGATTTTGCCATTTTTTGGTTCTGAAAGCGGAATCAGAAATTTGGGTAAGAAGTTTCATTGCTACACTACTCTAGCTCTTATCGACTCGACGATATCAACGTCATAGTATACTCCTCATGATTTTCTAAGCAGGTAATTGTCGACTTAGTGATAAAATCTCCTGAACTCTTGGAGCAATGAAAGAGAAAATTCCACTTTAATCTTTTCTTGAAAGATACTATCACAAAAATGTGGAAGTACTATTATTTTGTTTCCGTATTCCTCCCAGCTAGCTATCGTCGGCTTGACAATACTAACGTCGTATCAATACATTGCCTGTTTCTTAGGGTGAAGTATCGTTGACTCGACGATACGGGTTATTGATTTTACTCTTTTATGAAATTGAATTTCTCTCAGATTCTTCTGATACATACAGTGTTCATCACATTTTCACTTGTAGCATAACTTATTGTCGGCCCAACGATACTACTGTTGTCTCGTTTATGTAAGTCCTCACGAATAGTAAGATTATGATCGTGCCGACGATAACAATGGTGTCACCATAATGTATAGTACGGTGATCGTTGGCTCGACGATAACTTCCGTACTTGTTTCTCTGCAGGAGCAGTTTGATCCTTTATTGCGTCAATTTACCGGAGTACTTACCTTATGTATCCTAGTGTCGTCAACCCGGCGATAGTGTCATTCTCCCCTCAAGCATATTTATTTCTTTTCAGCGGGCAGATTTCTAATACGTCTCTAATTTGTATATTATGTTGTTGTATCGTTGAGGCGACGATACTGACTGAAGATAATATAACCTATGAATTTCAATGTAGTTAGGAGAATTGGGACTCGTTTTCAGAAACTCTACCGACTACACATTAGTTACCTTGTACTTAATGTTTGTTTTGTCTTGTTGATCTTGAGGATGTCTAGAACCCGGAAAATATTTGAATTCGGAGCTGTCGGTAGAAGAATACACTGTTAGCGCTTCCTATCAACAACATTTGTGTCAGAATACTATAATTTAGAATAGATTCCGAATCTTAAGCTTACACATTGACAATCAGACCTCCCTAAATTCTAAACCGGAGAATGTAAGCCTTCAATTCTGAGTAAAAACACAACGGGAACCGAACTATAAAATTGAAAGTGCTGATTGATGGACTACAACGGAAACAATATGAAAATCTCTAATGCAATTCAAGATTTGTGCTCAAACCTCATAGAGAAACGAGTCACTGGGTTTTAAGCTTCACTAGCAAAAAGATGAAATAAAATAACCTAAGTAAAAAGCATTTTGGACGTACCTCCTGCTCAAAATGTAGAAACCCTAAAAGTGTTGCAACTCCAAGCTCCAGCTTTGCCAATACGCTTCGTTTGAAACTTCACAGCTAAACACATTGTAGTGCGCTGTAGCGCACAAAAACCACCGTGGAGTAGCAACACCGTAATGCATCCATATACACTGTAGCGCGCTACGAAGAGGAGAGTGCTATTCTATCAGGCAGGACAGGAGGCGCAACTCAACACACGAAGTCAGAGGACGCACGCAGCTCCAAATCCTCATAACTTTACACAGATAAACAATGCCAAAAGAGACTAGCTGCAACACAAGCTCAAACACGACCTGCAACACGACGAGCTCAAAACAAACAACAAATAACGAACAACATTGAGCTGAAACATGACGATGGAGAAGACGCATGCAACGAGGGCAATGGGCATGGTCATATGGGCAATATATTTTTAGAAATTCTTATGTGCATGGGCATGGTCAAAATAAATTCAAAAAAGTCACATTCTTTTTAAAATAAACTCACATTGTTGTTCTAAAATAAATTTAGAACTCAAAATTATGCTTTTGGTTTGGTTGGTGTTCATTTCAATTCTAAGTTTTGTTACGTTCTAGAAAACTAATCGCTTTTGCACGAAGTTTTGTATTCTACGTTCAAGTTTTGAAAGTTTGTTGGTACTAATTTTCGGCTAGTAGATATTCAACGTCCTTTTCTAAATTTCTTGGAAATTTTTTAATGTTCCAATGAACCAAAATATATTCATGATGAATTTATTTGGTAGAAATGTAGTATTAAATTGAATATGAAGCATACTTGCTATCGTCATTTTATTCTAGTTTTCGTCTATGCTACTTGTTTCTAGTTTTTGTCCTCAATATCAAAAAAATAATGCTCAAAATATTTCTTTCAAATTTAGATTTCCGAATTTCTAAAGATGGTTTTAATTAAGGATATTTTTGGACATGTAATTCGTAATTCATTATAATGGGAATATTCAGATTATCATCAAAGAACATATTTCGTTAAAGTGAGAATAGTTCTATTAGTATCAACCCAAATCCGGCAAAAAGGACTTCATCTAGAGCTAAACTGCAAACTAGGAAAATCACATCTCTGGAATATAAGAAAAACATCCCATTAAAACAAGAGACTCAACTATATTGAGAACACTTTTTTAGAACGGTCAAAACACATTCAATATCCAATCTAAAAGGAACAACAATCTCAATGTCAAATACTAAATATAGTTTCAAATATAAGATTCTATTTAAAGTAACAGTTACAATAGGGTGTCGAAATAAACAAACTTACATCAAACTACAAATCTAATTGTGCCCATAACGAGTGAAACTCTAAACAACTTCAATATAAATTAAGCTCTGACTGAGCTAAAATCGAATGCCAGAAAAGATCTGGAAGAGCCCTCGTCCTCTTCGTCCTCGATAACAGCTAAAGCCACGATTGACTATTTAGCTCGATTTGAGCTAAATAGCAATGTCTTGAATGATCTCAAATTTTATTCCTCCTCCGCCTCAAAACGCAGAATACTTTGTTTGATGATAGTAACCTATTGCTCAGATATTGAGATTGTTGGACGTTGAGAGCCATTTTTGGCATTAGATTTCCATGACGTAAAAGTAGCACCTGCATAAAGCCAAACCGGGTCCTGGCTGTCATCAAAAACCCATTTGAAATTCTTCTGCGTGTTCCAACCGACATAGGTATCTTGAACAGCAACGCGCTTGCTAAAAGGTTTAAAACATTGGATTTGAATACATCCCGGATTGTTGCGATCAACATCAAAATCGGCCAAAGATGTCGCAATCCAAAAAGGTCAAGCATCTCCATCTGCAAGACGTAAAGCCAAAAAGTATTCAGCAAAAACATCTCAACCAATGCGAAATGACTCTCTTGCTTTATCACACAAGCGGCCAATAAAATGGGTATCTTGCCCATATTCATCGCGTAATTTGCCTGTGTTAAGAAATTCTCGAGTCAAAGGTACTCAGCTCAAAGGCCAACAACCATTCTTCAAAGAAGAAGAAACCTCCATGGGCGTCACCAATGAAACATTAACTACCCGCCAATAGTGTAAAACAGAATCGTGACGTCGTCGATATTCTCCAGACAGGTCTTGCGCACATGAAGTTTCCCACATCTTAATGAAACCTGATATGCCTTTTACAATTTCATCCAGATTCTTAATAGAAATTGACGCTAAAGGCTTCATTTATCCCGTGGGCCTTATAGGCATAGCGATAATTGCATTTTCCTTCCACAATTTGATTCTTTCACATGCCGATGGAAGCCACTCATTGTCAGAACATAACATCTTGTACTTCATCATAGGCCAACCATTGTCATGTTTGAGAAACTTAAATTGTTGCCCTTCGGAATGACCAACAAGAATTTTCTCTTTAGACGCAATGAAATCCTTGATATATTTCTTAAAATCAGGAATCTCCTCAATCAAATGAGGAATAACTGGAAGTGCCTTAGCGTCCGTAGATGACTTCATCAAAAGAGGAATTGTCAAATAGTCATTCTCTTTTAAGATTATACTACAACGTCAAAAAGAGCGTCAATATTTTGATAAGTATGTCCAACCAAAAGAAAATTGACATAAATTTCACGGAACACGCCCATGTGTACCAGAAGGGACCAAAAGCAAAACATGAACCCGTATTTGTTATCAGACGCGACGTTGTCAAGGTGAACATGTAAAACCGGAGGTAAGGATTCTGTAGTCACTCTTCACTCAATTTCATTTAAAATAGAGTTCAAACAAGCATCTTTTCCCGTAAGCAACGCCTCAAACAATGGATGCATTCTAGATCCAACAAAGAATGACTTGGAATGCGATATTGGAACCTGCTCTAGGTCTAGCAGAAGCTTCAGAATAGAACCAACACTGTGATTGCAATCACTTGGATAAATGTCAAGTCCGTAATGAGCATATCGAACATCTCAATGCCCATGAGCAATCATTCCGGTCAGAGCAATGGGAAGTTTCATTAACGCATTATTAGATTTTGTTTTATGAGAAAACGATGGACAAGCGGTCTTTGCACGATCCATCTTGTCATGGATAATGCAAAGAAAATCTTTGGGTCTTTGAATAGACAACAAGCGATTCGTTTAATAATACTCACGACGTGTTTGCTGATGGTCTAAGTAAAGTTTAAGCTTCTTGATCCACATATTCTCTTCAGATGAATCTGGCACCATAGACTTGATCATAGTCTCAAGTTTATCGCACGTAGCGCATCGCGCAAAATTATCTCTGGGTGCTTTCTTGGAATACTCAGAGAATGATGCTTGCATAATCTTGCTAAGAGTGCTTTGGGTGATGAATTTCAACCCCATCCTCTCATTAATGAGATTAATATCCGGAATTATATCTTTCCATTTGAAAGACGATGGTAATGAGTGTGAAACTACTTTCAACCCATTACTTAGCATCTTCGCTTTGTGCTGCATATGATCAGTTGCGTTATCAGTTAACACCTTAAGTGTTGCAGGAGCTTGCTTTACATGGAGTCGTGGTTTCTTTTATCCGACTATCCTGTGATGTTGAGCACGTAGCCGAGCAGCCACCTCCGCTTTCTTCCTGTAGAACGTAGCAAAAGGAATTCCAGTAATATTCTGCCACGCTTGAGCACAAATATCAATACCATCCGTTGACACCATCAGACTCCCGTCCGCAATTTGATGAAATGAATGATGTACATCAATCTTGAAGTTCGCCTTGAACTTAAAATTCAAAGATTTGTACATCTGCTTTCGCAAGGCCATAATCTTTTGCCGGGGGAATGGCTGACAGCAATTCTTTTTGCAGCACGCCATACTTGCAACTATGTTGACGGACTCCGCTATTAATAATCGTTCTTCTCTCCTAGTTCAAAATATATGAGGACTTCTCTGTCCCAACGCATACGGACAAACTCCTTTCCTCTTCGGTTGATCACGTGCATAAACACCAATGTTGTATTGCTCGCGATGTAAATGATCAAATAAAGACCAACCTTCGTGATTGGCGTGCCTCAGGTCCCATTTCAATAACTGGAATATAGTATCCAAAGGCAAAAACTCTAAATCCAAGCACTTTACAATCTGAACAACTACTTGGTCTTCACTCAAAGGCTCGTCATCGGAGCCCACTACACAATTGGACCCCACACTTTGACAAATACCTTCCGCAACAATGGCCTCCCGAGGATTCAGTAGTGTTACAAATTTGGTTATCCATTTGCATCTCGGAAGTCTAGGACAATCCTTCAAACGATCCGGCAGAATGAGCTTAACAACTTCCAAATCGTAACGAGCAGAAAACAATTATGTTAAAGACGGAAGCAACATATACATCGAATGAAACAATGTCGTAGTAAATATATTACCTTTGATGAAATACTTCGGTTGTGCCAATCATCATCGGAAGTAGTAGTCAGCATGTTGAGTGGTCACACCTTGAGTATGGCTGATAATAAGCTCTGTGTATATCATACACAACAATAAAAAAGATTTGAATATCTAATAGCGGAAAACAAGTCGCAATCATGAAACCTCAAACAAATCCTAGATGACAGATAATATGAGGATGATTAGCTCGAATCGAGCTAAAATTATATCACTATGAAGACAAGAATTTGGATATTAAGCTCGAACTGAGCTAATGCACCTAGGATTTACTAATACAACAAAGAACCTACGAAAAGGATTGTGTATACAAACGGGCTCACATCTAGAACAAGCTTAGTCATACCTAAACAATATGAACGAGGTATTTAGCTCGACTTGAGCTAATTCTCCAGCTAATTACTAGCTAAGAATATATCTTCAAAATAGAATGTCAAATTACAATAATGCACTGGAGCTCAACTATCGCAAGATAAGAATATAGCGGGACTACTATTTAGCTCGAGTCGAGCTAAAGTACACTACAAGACGGTGCTACAAAATAACTCTCCTAAAGCAAACTGACTCCTATGAAGCTACAATACCTTTTAGTTCGGATCGAGCTAAATATACCAACGTCCGGAAGGTCTGTTATACAAATGTAATAATTTCAACTAAATAGATCCTTGAATAACCATTTAGCTCGAGTCGAGCTAAAATAGTAATCAAAATCATCTGGTATGGCAACAACCATGTGGATGCTATTAAACAGGGCCATTTAGCTCGACTCAAGCTAAATTAACGTTTGAAATCATCTTGAAAGCATAAAACTCAACGGATATTACTATACAGGACTCTATAGCTCGGCTCGAGCTAAATTATTGTTTGAAATCATCGGGGTTTACTATAACTATATTGTTGTTATTATACAAGGCATTAGCTCGAATTGAGCTAAGTGGAGCTAGAGCGAATACTCTATTTAGCTCGACTCTAGCTAAATCCCTTCATACAGAGCTGAATCAGCTTTGGACTTAGCTCGACCCGAGCTAAACCCCATCCTATATTAATGGATAAGCTGCGGGATTAGCTCAACTCGAGCTATATCTATGTGTAGATTTAGTGAACCACAAAGCTGGATAATAAGACAACTGTACATTTAGCATGGGTCGAGCTAATTCTATACACATGATAATGGCATTGCTGTAAATTTAGATCGGGTCGATCTTAGTGCCGAAGAATAGTGCTGAATAATAATGGCACTGCTAGATATTTAGATCGAGTTGAGCTAAGTGTCCAAAAATAGTGTTGAATTATAATGGCACTACTCGGGATTTAGCTCAAGTTGAGCTAATTTCCTACGTAAATTATGACACTGCTAGGGACTTAGCTCGAGTCAAGCTATTTGCTCAAGCGTAGTGCTGAACTTCTTGCTAATTTACACTACAAGAAAATCAGTAGCCTAATTGACGAAGAGTTGAGAAAAACTCGTCAACTGCGTAGTCAATTAGGGCACCGTGATTCGGTCACTTATTTAACAAAATTCAGTCAGTTCGGCTGTCATTTCGGACATATTTACACGTCGGCTTAAAATTGCTCGAGCGACCTTGCCATGTTGGATCTACCAAGCCATGTCAGCTGGTAAATGTATTTGGCTTACTTTCTTGAGTATCGTAATATTTATTTTCACACAATGGATTTAACTTGGAGTGAATTTTTTTTTATCCACTAGTGAAATCTGAAATATCTTTGTCATTCACGTAGTAAGTCATGCGCATGAATTTTGTGGAAGGTGGGAGATGCTTGCAGCGTCCCTGGTACAAGTGGTCGAATAGGCATTGAGCATGTATCATAGGTAAGTTTTAGACTGTGCTTTTTTTAGGTTTGTAGTGATTACTTCTTGGCAAATGAATTTCTTCCCAAATATACAATTTTTACATTTTTAGTTTCTATTTTAGATGGGAGCAATCCTCACTAAATTCTAATTGAAGATGCATATTTATGGATATTATTTATTTTCCAATATTTGTTGCCTCTCATAAGAGAAGTATACAATTTTCAGTCTTGGTGGTATCTTCAAAAGTTTTTAGGCTGTGCGCCTTGCGTAACAATGTATTTGTCTGGTATTCTAGGTAAAGCCTGATGATATTTACACTATCAATATCGTCATCTGTACATTAAAACCCATAAGTTCTTCACTAGTAAGTCCGACTGCACTGAAGAAAAGAAACTCTGAGCATTGCCAGATTAGATTGTTCAACAATCAATCAAATGAAAAGGCCAAATAAACTACTGATGACCGATCATTCTAAGTCTCATTTCCTTTCTTCGATGCAAGCTTATGATAAATTTCGTTGGTTGATTGCTCCCCGAGTCAGCAACATTATCCGGACTCTGCAAACAACACTTTATTCATGCTAAACAATCACATACTCCATGGAGTTAATCTCCCCATATTCTTAATATTAGTAGATCTATATTGATTCTATTATGTACTTCCATCCAAAACATGACCTTATGAATCCAACATGTAGTAAAGCACATATAACACTCAATGAATAGGAAATCCGAAGCAAGTAAATCATATGCACACGACCATAGAGGTCGTTATCAGAATACAACCATCGACTGAGAGCTAGTAATACACCGCCTTGTAAGGAAATCTACTTACTTCCTAATTTAGCCACACACCTGTTTTAACTGAATGTGCTCCGCGCTGTGAGTCGACTTCACAATAGGGCCCTGCCGTTCCAAAGCATGTTAGCATGGAATTAGTCCAAGTTGCATTCCTACTTAAGTGATACGTAATGTTCATCCTTGTTATATTGGTGTTGAATCGGTAGACCTTCACAACTTTATGATGATTGATGCTATTGCCTTACACATACCAATTTCCACATTTATACAACGCAAATTCTGTATGTCATGAAAATATTCAAGTGAGCAATGTGTTGCTAGAAAACAAAAGAATGGGCGGTCACCAGCATAACTTGCTCGTCCTGCACTTTTGGTGCATTTTTGGAAGCGTCACACTGCATTTGAAATGCCGTGATTCAGAAACTATCTTTACCTTTTAAATCCGACTGCTAGTTCAACAAAAAAGAATGAATAATGAGACCCTAGAAAATAGTTTAAACATTCACAACTCTACATGCAACCGGAAAGACATTTGAAACATAAAGAACATGAAATAGTTATGTGCAATTGAAATGCTCCAACATTGTGAGCCGGTGATTCAAAAAGTATCTCTACCTTTCAAATCCTACTGCTATTTTAACAAAAGGGAATGAATAATGAGACCCTAGAAAACTTTTCAAACACTAACAACTCTACATGCAACCGGAAAGACATTTAAAACATAAAGAATATGAAATAGTTATGTGCAATTAAAATGCTGCAACATTGTGAGCGGGTGATTAGAAACTATCTCTACCTTTCAAATCCGATGCTATTTTAACAAAAGGGAATGAATGATGAGACCGTAGAAAACAATTCAAACACTAACAACTCTACATGCAACCGGAAAGACATTTGAAACATAAAAAACATGAAATAGTTATGTGCAATTGAAATGCTGCAACATTGTGAGCGGGGAATTACGATTGCAAATTTGGTACTTACCACTATGCCTTCAGCATGCGTTGGAAGAACCCCATTAGTCATTGCTTCATTTCGTAGTGCCTCGATACTTCCTTCCAGCCTCGCCGCTGAATCTGCAATAGCAAGAGCTGCTTGACGTCCTTCTAGTACTGCCAATCTGTCCAAGAGTTTTATCACGAACGGCATAAATGCCAGTTCCGTGTCTGCGATGGCATTTACTCCTCCTACTACGGCATTCGGAGTTGTTGGATTTTATTTACTGCCACTGTTGTCACGAGTCGGAATTTCTAAACCACCAGTTCCTCCATTATCATCTCCGAAGTTGTTTTCGAACTCTTCTGTGTTCCTGCAAATGTCATTCACCCTTCCAATTTTTGAAGGCAATGTCACCGCAGTGTCACTGCCATGCATTATCGTGTCGTGGGTTTGGCTTTTGTTCCGCTTTGACCGGCCACCGTACCCTTTATCCCTTGACATCTCCAATTGAACCTCCTCCGGATCAGGAGATCTACGGAGCCGCTTCCTCAATCGGTCTCGCACCCCCACCTCCCCAGATGGACCCGTTCTTCCAAAATTCACCCGCATGGCATTCGCCTTGCTGCAATCTTGAGACTTCTTCTGTGATGCTGGATTTTGTAACTCTTTTCCAAGGGAACGCCATGTCCGGTCACTCACATCTCCAGGTTTTGGCTCCCCGTTTCGAATTTTCTTCCAGAGTCTCGCTCGCCTCAAACTCACAGCTCGTGCAATTGTTGCCTTCACAAACTCAAATGACATGGGGTAACTATACTCCCACGTCTCTTGTATCCACTCTGCTATCTCTTCAAGAGCATGTCGAGGTTGCTTGTTTATACAACCTATGGCTGGATCTAATTTCTTGGAGAGCAGCGACACTTCTTTTCGCCAAGCGCCTATTCCACAGCCGTATGGTACATGTGTTATTTCGGATACCAACAAATAATTTCTACGGAGTCCTTCACGACGACGCCTATCTCCTTCTCTTTCGCGAGCAACCTTGGCGTGTCTTCGCTCCTTCCGTTTTTGGGCTTCTGTTTCGGGTTTGAAGGTATCGTGCAACACGTCTGTGACAGCCACCTCTGCAAGCTCCTCCACGTCCTCCAATTCTTCTCCGTCGTCTCCGTACTCAGACTCACTGTCTTCAGTACTGCCTGTGTCGTTATCTGTGTTGTAGAATGAGTACGTTTCTGGTTGTGGATGACGCGCATTTTGGAACCTTACTTGAAGCTCTTGACTGAGCTCACCACTTCCCTCAGACTCCTGTAAGCAGTAGGTAGGCGTAGTCAACAGGATTCACTTGTCAGGTTGGAAAAAAAAAACTTATATGCAACGAAAGCTCGAACTACTACGGATGCCATGTGATTTGGCTGTGCGACAAGATCAAGATTACAGGCTTACAAAAGAGCATATTCAAGCACTTAGGCTCATAAAAAATTGTTTGGTCTTACAGTGCCTGGTGTTGCTGCTCGCCGTCGATTGGGTGGTACATGTGGTCTGATAGGTGTAGTCAATCCTTGGCTCCGCGGTCTTTGTTTAAGAATCTCGCGCCTTGGAGTACTAGCCCGCGCACGTCTTTCTTCTTCCCTGCTACGCCCTAGAGTTTGTTGCTGCGATGTGTTGGGAGTCCGACATGCACTTCTTACAGGCTCTGTACGCATTTCCTGAGTAGATAGTGGACGAGATTGCGAAGTGCTGCCTCTTCCCACTCCGTTTTCCCTCCCTTGTGCGCGTTCTGGCGATGCTTGTGCACTTTCAGGTTGAAGATTACTCCTCCAATTTCCTTCCATATCAACACAAAAGTAAGTTCGAAGCATTTTAACCAATTTGCGAATCCAAAATTCCTACTCATTCAAATATTTGAATTCCTTACGGATGTAGTATTATTATAGTTCCATACTAATACTATATGCAAACAATCTCAAACGTTGTGTGAAGAGTATTCTTCTAAATTTAACACGAAATACTTCACGAATTCTATAGCACCATTGTTAGTTTGTGATGCAACTTTTAGGCACTTCAGCACTCAATCAAGATAAAACTAGTATATTTACAACCTCCAGTCTATGTCGAGAATCAATTTCATACAGCTACACATGGCCCTTACCTTGGGATGTAGATAGTCTTCGTGGCTCTGGAGTACCTTGAACTTCAACACTCCTACTTATACTCTGTCGTTCCAGTACTTCAAAGGGCGCCACAATGTTGTTTATGAAAGACGGCTCTTTCCTTGTTGTCTGGTCAAGGACCCTCTCGGATGCAGATGAGGCCAACAAAGCCACTGTCGACCTGGTAGAATGTACCCGTCGAGGGGGCATAAATTTTGGAGGCGGGTTCACAGTATGTATCTGTTGTGCACTTCGTGAGGAAATACCACCTCTGCCCTCAGACAGTGCTTCACTTGTTTGTCCCTCATTTCTGAAGTCCTCAACACCTGCACTCCGAAGAGATGCATCTTCTGCAGCCACTGCCTTCATGAGTCGTCTAGATTGCTTTTTCTTCTTACCTCTAGACGTGGTAGCATCCCCACCAACAATGAGTATTTCGTCATTTAAATGACTTGGCTCCTTCCATTGTACGAAAGTTTCATTTCCTCTTTCTGACCTTCGAGGTCGATGCATGTTCTGCCACAACCCACACAAATTGCTTGTTTGCGATCTTAAGCTCAATATCTCATAAAAGACTACCATCAGTCACATCTTACGTGTATTTCAATTCCATTCATAGGAAGCGGATAAAAATAGCTAACTGGGAGAGGAAAAACAACGTCAAGGCCAAACTACACATCATTCTTACGGTATTGAGGTCACTGTCAGTACTTTAAACTGAAAATGACATCAGCTGGAAAAATTCAATAGCATCAATAAACATTGACAACTAATTCGGTAACAAAAAATAAAACTTACCTTTGAGTCGTCGTTTCCAGTCACTGAAACGTCCTTGGTGCTGTTTTGTCCAGTCTTCCACGTATCCTCGCTTTTGTTAGAGTCTTCGCTGCTGGTGTTGTTTTTTGCCACCCACGTCTCCTTGGTATCACTGGTCTCCTCCGTGCAGGTGTACTCTTCCTCACTTACTTCTTCCTGCGAGTTGGAGCGTGTTGAACTCCTATATTCTTCCTCCCCGCTTTCCACCAATGACTCGCTGTTGCTGTCGGATTTGCTAAACACGAACTCCTCTCCACTACTCGATGCAGTACTTCTGTGATTTGAAGTCCTGTGATGCAGTGTTCCTTCTTGACTTCCTTCACTCTCGGATGTCGACTTTGAACACACTGACGGCGTCTTTATCTCTCCTGTTACAAGAGCAATTCTTGCCTCTTGCAAAGCTTGTGCATTTAGCACTGGGTACCTGCACTTACTCAGAAAGTTAGATTAGACAGTCAGCCATACTACCATACAATAATCTCTATCAATGTAGGCTTCCAACAGTGTCCAAAACCAAAAGAAAAAATAAAGATAAACACGCTTGCCTCACGCACTTTGAGGTGAGACTGGATACAATCTGTGTGCAGCAAAGTGGTTTTGTGATATTTGTTCGCTACAAAAATCCAAATTGAATTCAAACTACAAATGCATTGCAGCATCAACGACAATCTTCAGGACGAGAAATTTTTCTTTGAAGCAGAAAAGAAACGCATTCTTCCTGATCCAAACTCTAACAATGTCGCCCTAGCCGTCATACTGTATTGAACTCTAAAATCGGACTTTTGACAGAGGGCATGCACACAGTGGGAAGGAAAATGACAACAATAAAGACGGGATGAACAAACTAGCAATTTTGGCGTACTCAAATGCATTTCGACTTTTCATCCACAAATCAATGAAAACCCGCCCTACAAAAACAAAATCATATGTTCACTCATCCATTTACAAAACAATTTATCTACTCTACGCCGTCGTCCCTTAAACTTTCTGGCTGTTTGCGCGCACTCCTCTGCAGGTCTATCGCATAATTTATTAGAAATGGCTATAAGCGCGGAAAAGTATATCGATCGTGGAGCAACTACCGTGACATTTACCCCGGTTAGTATACTTCAAATACGAAGCCAATTATTTGTTGCCACGTCGTCAAGCGCCGCAATTCTCTTGGTACAAAAGGGCGTGCAATTACGCATTTATCCCCCTATACGACCGCATTAAACAACATAAGAGGAGGAGGGGTAAGAAACTCACAGCCAATGTTCAATTCCGGTTTTTTCACGCAGCAGTTTGGCGTTTTCTTCGATTGTAGCGTATCTCTTCAACGCGTAAACCGGAACCTTCATTCTATGCAGCATCAGCGGTCCTTCGCAGAACGACACCGACCTTCGAGCTCGTACCGCAGCCTCTCGCTTGTTCTTTTCTTTCACATCTCCCACTGCTACATTCACTCAAACATATTTGCGACAATTCTGAAGTTTAAAGCGTTGTTGGGGGGAAACGTTGCGAGTGCATAAAAACAGGTTAAATGAGAGCGACTGTAAGCAGAGGGGGGAAGAAGACATGAAAGAAACTAAAGGTGGCCACTTCTGATGTAAGCTCTCCCAGCATTTCGTCATTCAATTCCGTCATTATTTCCCACGCTGCAGGTAGTCTATATCAATTGATTGTCAACCCATCACCGCGATTGTGCTTAACCTTTTGAAGATTTTCAAAATCTAAATTGATATTGTTTCCAAATCTAAATTTATCTTGTAGCTAGCTAGGTTAACAGAAACAGATTAGTGACATTGAAAAATTGAGTCCATGCAGACATTTTATTCAGACAAGGTCTCACGGTTGAGACAGAGAAACCTTTGGATTGCGTGTCTCCAGCGCCGAGTCTTGCTGGAAAGGCGGCCAAACTGAAACCGGTAAATGATTCAACATGAACGAGTCAACATGAATGACATTAATTTTCTCTTTTTGAAATTTATACAACATGCAGTGTATCGCGTGTCTACATTCATGCAAGCCAGAATTAACCGTTTGCTTTACTGGGGATTTTTGCAGGAAATGTTATTCATGAATCTCTTCGTGCTCCCATAGAGAGAAGGTTAGGCATTTCATTCGGACACGGTTGAAGACAGAAACCACATCATACACTGGGCATGGGAACTATGAAATTGGCATCCAGGTTAAGATGAAGAGAATATCACCTATTCAGGAACTGAAGTATCACTAATGTGTTTGGAGCTTCTCCTCAAACGTGGCAACTTGTTTGTCTTTGCTGATTCGCTCCATCAAACTCACAATAGCTTGCACTCTTACAAATGTTGCAGCTTTGATTTCTCATTTGCAATGAGGATTTTGAGCTTCTCAATGCATTCCCAATTGTAATTGTGAATCACAACAAGGTTAGCATCGACCATCGATTCTATAGAGGACGCCATCGTCGTCTTTGTGGTTGCCATTGCTATTCATTCAGGTACGTATGTGCTCTCAATTATTCCATCATGTACTCGTCGATTATTCCTATGAACTATGTGTTTCATAACTCTCCTATTTCCTCTGAGAGTTTGTGGTTGCGAAGCTATGGACCCCCTCTCCAAGCATGCATAGTTTAGATCGGTCCATAATCTTGTTCGTAAATGAAACGAAGAATCCAACTTGCCCCTGAATGCGGGACAATGTTATCAGAACACCTGAATCACGTACATTATAGTGATGTTGTTCGGTTGTTCCAATCAATCTGAGAAGGTTTAAACTAAAATTTTATGATACTCAGGTACAACAACAATGAGGCCAACACGCCTAGGCGAGGCATACCACATCGAAAGGGCATTAGCAGCAAGACAAGGCATTAGACGCTATCCTTGTGGCTGTGAAATTTGCCATGGATTTAAAACCCAGACAGTTCAGACAGTGGAAAATCACCATCGGAAGCACGGACGCGACACTAGACTAGTAGAGCCTCTTTTGGTAAGGTTCATACTTACAGTAGGTTTCTAGAGTAGTTAATAGAGGTTGAGTGATTTTCATGTTTCTTACATTTTCCATGTCTATTTCTCATAATCCACAATATAAACTACAAATAAAGTGGATGAACAACTTCCTTTATAATTTTATTTTCCAAACTTATATGAATCCTTAAACAATAGTTGCAATTAGTAACAAAGGAGAGATAGTCCATGTGCTCCACAAGTATCAAGTGATATGAAAATATATTCACCATCTTCTCAAGCAATATATACTCACATCGTCATGTATCGTGTTTGATGGTTTATTTATATTAGTTTTTATCCTACCTACTCATGTTACATCATGTCACGGATGTTACAGAGAGATCCCAACGACCGTGGCCAGTTTAGAGAAGAGTACCATGATGTTCACAATGTTGATAGAGCAAAAGTGGACGGTGAAGAACAACATGAGGATGTTTATCTAGATGCAGAAGACTACCAGCAATTTGAAGGAGCCCCTCCTAACACAGACATAGACTTTGATCAAATGGCCGAAAACTTTTTTGCAAGGGCGGATGAAATTCACGGTGGCTTTGTCGACGAAGAGGACGAGGTTTTCAACTTTTCTGACTTGTCATCCAAAGAAGAAGAACCGGACCAAACACCCCTACTGGAGAACGTACTTCACGAAGCCATTCGGCCTTTGTTTCCGGGGTCTCGAATAACCAGGTTACAGTTCAATGTCATACTCATGTCCCTATGTACATTGTTTTCTGTAAGCCACCATTGCTTAGACGAAATCCTCACATTCCTAAAGTACGATGTTCTACCTGAGGACAATAACTGCCCCAAAACGTCATACGAAATGAAGAGACTTATATTAAAATTGGGCTTGTCACATGAGACAATACATTGTTGTGAGTGCGGGAAAACTCTATATTGGAAAGAAAATGCGAACTTAGAAGAATGTCCCAAATGCCAAAAATATAGGTACATACCCGGGTCAAATAGTGTTTCAGTTCAAGTACTACGATATTTTTCTATCATTAAAAGACTTAGAAGAATGTTTCGTTGTCCGGAACTGGCGAAACATATGAGGTGGCATAAACATAATCACTCACAGGATGGGAAAATGAGGTCTGTGGTTGACAGTGAGCAATGGCAATTTATTGAAGATCAGTTTCCTAGCTTTAGTAGACAGGACAGAAACATTAGGATGGGCCTTGCTCTAGACGGAGTAAACCCACATAGCCTGCAATCTTCTAGACATTCGGTGTAGCCAGTTATGATAGTGTTGTACAACCTACCACCGTTTCTACTCACGAAACGTTTTTTCATATGTCTGACTATGATTATACCGGGACCAAATTCTCCATGTGAGGAGACAATTGATGTCTACTTACAGCCTCTGGTGCATGAGTTGAAGAAACTGTGGGTGGGCATAACTGCTGTAGACATGTCTAAACCCGAAGGTCCGAACCGAAAGTTTAGAATGCGTGGAATGTTAATTTGGACAATACATGATTATCCAGCATACACGTTAATTTCCGGTCAATCAGGGCAAGGATATGCTGGATGTCCAATCTGCGGAAAGAGGACATGTGCTGATCATTCAAGACAGGCTCAGATTACAGTTTTCCTCGGAAACCGTAGGTGGCTGAGGCATAATCACCGTTGGAGGGCAGCTCAGGCAGCGTTCAATGGGCATCCAAACCATGATGCAGCTCCTCCACGACAAAGTGGATTGACTGTGAGACTACGAGGAGCATGGAGAGAGTCTTTCTTACAACTCGGAGGACGTCAAAATTCGAAATACGATCCTGTGAAGCAAACCGGCGTGAAAAGAGTTAGCATACTCTTTCAACTTCCATATTGGGAGGTAAGTTTCCGTACAAGGTCCTCTACATGCACTAGAACTATGATGACAGAATTGTAATTCTGAGAAGTGGTAGAGTTGCTTCGCGAAGAATTCATAGTAAACCGAATTATCAGTTATTTCCATAAAAATCTCGATGGATAGAATAAGAAAAAATGGATTAATATCTATTTTAATTTCTGCTTCCAATACTTAAGTTTGGAGAATATAGTTATAATACAAAATCTAAGATGCTCATTATTTGACGTCATCGATAAAAAAAATACTTATAAGTAGTTTCAATTCATGTTATTTAATTTGTCGGTGCTATGGAGGTTTAGTATAGAAGTCAACTCAGAAGGCTCATATTCCTTGATCTGTGAATGGATTGGAGAGTACTGAGAAATCAGACATGGGCAAGAATAGATACGGTAATCTTTTTGGAATACAAACTGTTTTTTTACAGACATGCTTTTAAACATATCTGCGATCACATTTTCAAGTGCCCCTGGTTGATGTGTTAAATTAATATTAAATATAGAATCTCACACTAAGTAATATATAAAAGTTGAAAAGATGCATTATTTCACAAGTAACCTTTCATACAGACTCAGAATCATCTTGGAGTGTATGAGAAGAATAATTAGAAGAATGCACAAAAAATTAGACCTATCATGTATTGTGGTCATTTTCTGGAGACGTTTTATTCCGTTTAGTTTTATTTTTTGTACTCACAAAGCACAAGTTGTAAGGATTGTGATTCTTTAACATGACGTGGATGGCATGGATCTTAAGTGAAATTTATAGTCGTATAATTTCCTTAAATGAGAAATTATATTGCGAGGAATAGATGACACATTTCTTGACAATATGGGCTCTTGTTGTAACATGATTTTGCATACTATTGTGTGCTCTGAAAATTCCGTGCGTTCTTGTGTCTGTGAACATTCTTATGGACAGGGACTAAAGCTTTGGTGAATGTGCACAGGAACTTCCTGTACAACACACGTTGGATGCAATGCACTGTGAAAAGAACATATGTGAGAACTTGTTGCGTACATTGTTTGGAGAGACGGATGGACCAAAATCACGAGAAGATATGCGTGCTCGCGGAATCCGGCACCATCTCCACTTGCAGAGGAATGCAGATGGCCATACATATTTCAAGCCAGACGCACCGTACATCCTTTCAAGAGAGCATCGACATGAGTTTCTTACAACGTTGAGGGAATTAAAATTTCCTTCAAGTTCTGTATCTGCATTGACCAAGAGGATACAAGAGGGGAAGCTCAAGGGTTTGAAAACACATGACTTTCATGTGTTATTGCAACAAGTGTGTTTGAGGAACATTGGTGATTCAAGAGTTGTCGGAGCAGTAATGAGGGTAAGTAGACTGTTTCGAAACATAATAGCAAAGGTGATAGATAAAAGTATGAAAGAGGAGATGCTTCAAGATGTTGCTGAGACTATTTGCTCTTTAGAAAAAGAGCTACCTCCATCAGTATTTGTGATCATGATGCATCTCCCAATTCATTTAGTCCAGGAATTATTTATTTGCGGACCAGTCCATACTCGTTGGATGTATCCGTTTGAAAGGTATATGAAGGGATTAAAAGGCTTTGTGAAAAACAAAGCTAAACCCGAAGGCAGTATGGCGTTTGGTTATTTGAGAGAAGAGTCAATAGGATTTCTAAATGAGTATTTGGCTGAATATACTCCTACAACAAAACGTGCATGAGATGACAAAGAAGAACCAGCCATGTATGACGAAATCCTAGAAGGCGCAAAACGAGACAGACCAATGACCCCGGAGTTCTTGAACTTGATACATGGATTTGTGTTGGACAACACAGATCACATGGAACTATACAGAAGGTACGATAGGACTTGGGAAGTGTTTGATCTGCTTTGAACCTCATTTGGTAGTATTTGTTGATTTTATTTTAATATGTTTAATAATCCATGTACAAAATCCGAAATGACAAGCTTGTATCAGGACTGCTCGTCATCTTTAAAAATCGATTCAAATGTTATGGTATTTGTGACGGACCTCTAATATATTGAGATTTTGTGCATAGGAAATACGAAGAGGCTGTAAGAGAAAGGGAGTATAGACGAGAACAATACCGTCGCACACAACGTTGTGGTGGAAGAAGAAACCGTTTTGCGTTCCCATTACAGCTGCAACAAATTCCAGGTTTTGCGGTGTGGGGACAAGAAGAGGTAAGGCTTGACCAAAGCTGTGGTGTACATGTTGATGCCAACGTAGTGGACACAGCACGAGGTCCGCTACCTGTAGCTGCGGCATACAAGTCTATGTATGCATTTGGGAATCACTACCGAGTGTTGAGCTCGGAGAGATCGCGGCGAACTTGCGACAGTGGTGTTGCAGCAACATTCAACCAAGTCTGCCGGAATAGTACCCGTGACGGTAACCAAGTTACGGCGTCTGTCGAATATGTAGGACACATAGAAGAGATATTGGAACTCAACTACAGACATCACTGTTTAGTTGTCTTAGTATGTGATTTTGTGAAGGCGAATTATGTAGGGCAAAATGCTACTATTAAGAAGGATAAGTGGGGGTTCACTTTAGCTAACTATGAACGTCGATTTCGTAGGATTTGCAGTGATAGTTTTTCATTCCCAAGTCATTGTGAACAAGTCTTTTACTCGAATGCAAGAGAGGCGCCAGGATGGAGAGTAGTTTTACGGAAAGAAGTGAGAGGTAGACGAGTGTTACCTAACAATGAAAACAATGAAGAACGAGCATTGTTTCAGATGGGGCGTGATGAAGATTTTGAAGGGCTAAGACCGGATCGAGACGTCGGGGCGAACGGGATAGAAGCAGCCACAATAGGAGAGAATGTTATCCTCGAACCAGTGTTAAGGCCAAATCGGTAGGTAAGAGGAGGACGTGGGGGTCGTGGTCGAGGTGGACAGCAAGGCAGGCGTGGAGGGCGCGCAGGTCGAATTCTAGAGCGAGCAGAAGAAGATCACATGTCCAGTACCGATGAAGAGGATGATCGTAATGAAGATGAACAGCAGCGAAGGCTAAACAGAAACAATGGAGGAAAAACACATATGAGACTAAGAACACAAAACAATAGCCAGAGGAACAGAAATGTAAGGCCACGACATCAGTCCGAATCTGACTTGCGTAGCGACAGCAATACGAGCTCGGAAGAACCAACAAGTTTTTATGAAGATTCATCGGAATAATCTTGCCCAACTTCTGCAGAGAGCAATGACGAAGATGAGGTAACGTCCACTTCTATATGCTAAACATTCAGGTGTAGTATATTTTGAATTATGTTTATTCTAATCAATTGTGTTTACTGTAACAATGAATAACCACGTGGTTATAAAAGTGTAGCCATCCGTAACTGTTTCCCATCAATTCCTATTTGAGTATTTTGTACCAAGTGTATTGAAATGTGATGTCAATCATCTAAATATGTCTTGCTAATAAATCATGTGTTAGGTACTTCTGGTATATGAAACAAAAAGATTGGCTTATAATGCAAAATACAGTAAAGTGGCCTGGCCAAGTAGAGTCTTTTAAATCATGATGCATTTGTCTCTTGGTTACCAGCATTTTATTCAAAAGGTGTGTAGGTATATAATTTACATGATCAGGAGAGATAAACACTGAATGTGTCAATGTGCAGCAAGAACTATGAAAGAACATGAAGAGACGGGAAAATTAATTCGTTTCTTCGAAATGATTAAAAACTATGGCTTCACGTGAAGGTAAGGTGAGTACTTGTACATACCCTAAATTCAATTAATTTATGTTTTTTCATGCGCATGAATTGCTATGTACTTTATTATTCCCTTTCTTTGCAATTGTAATTACTGAAGTTGTGTTCATTGTTTTTATAATGTTGCATTCATTGTAGGGGCTCGGTACACCTATTGGAAGAAAAGAATGAAGGTGCTGAGACATGTCGATAGGTATACTATTCTGAGAAAACGGAACAACGTTCTATCCGTATGTAAACCGTCACAAAATTTTAGTACATCAGTGAGCATTTTCAAATTTGTATTGTCATTCATTTTTTATTATTTCTTGATTTTCTTGTCATGTGCACATCGATTGTATTGGTTACGTGATAAAGCAATATACTTAACTCTGACGTCAATCAAAAAGTAGGTTCCTTCAATTTCATAACATATATGAAGTAAGTAGACCGGAGGTATTCCACTTTACGTAGTGATTCTATTCCAAAATGCAATTACCAGATCTTACAGCCATTTTCCACATCCACAGTAATTACCGTAGATATGTCATGTTGTAAAAAAGCTCAAAGTACGTAACTTTGACTTTCACAATGGCCCCCATTTACAAGCGTAACAACAGTGGCTTAATTGTCGTTTCCTGTATGTTTCCAACTAATTTTGAACCCACAGTAAATCTACAAAAATCTCTTAAACTTATCCCATGTATAAAAATGGTTACCGCTCATAAAGCACATCCAACTGAGCATCAAATCCCAATCATGAATAAAGTAATTTAGTATTTATAGCCCAATATCCCACATCTATGCTCATTTTGACAAAAAGATAACAACATTTATACAAAAGATCACAAAGTAACCGATATGACAAGATATTGCAAGTACAATACTGCATTTTTCATCTTGGACATATTTCTGTCAAAAATTAGTCATATTTACACTGATTTTCTTGTAGTGTTAGCTCGCATTGAGCTAAAAGCACAGATTTTAGCTCGTGATATTGATAGAACCTGTTTTTGCAAACTAAACAGGCATCTATCTAAATGCATATTGTAAACCTAGTAACGAAAAATGTATCCCGCGAAGGAGTTTGCGAATTTCAACTTGAAATGCATAATCAAATTGCAAGAACAATGGCGTACCTGGTGCGAATACTTGCTTGTGAGATCACAACAAAACCCTACGTTGCAATCGTACAAAAAAAGCTGAGAAACAAAAACCTCAATAACAAGGCAACGGGGGTAACGGCAGCGGCAGCGGAGGGAAAATGGCAACGGCAGCGGAGGGAGGAACGGCAGCGGGCTGCCCTACGTGGTGAAGGCGGCGCGTGGCCGCTGCCCGGGTCGCCCGCTGCCCGGGCTGCCACGCTGTGCCCGCTGCCCTCCGTGGTGAAGGCGGTGCTGCGGAGTGAAGGCGGCGCATGGCTGCTGCCCGGGCTGCCCCGGGGTGTCCGCTGCCCCTGCTACACGGGGCGCCCCTGACCGGGCTGCCCTAGAGTGCTCGGGGTGCGCGTTGCTTGGGATGACGCTACACTAATCTAAAAATAGCTCACTTAAATTTACCCAATTCAAATCTTTGAATACTACATTTAAAATAATTGAGTACTACACTTAGAATACTAGACCTAATTTATTAAATACTTATCTTAGAATATTTCGCTTACAATAACTCAATTCTAATCTTAGAATACTACTTTTAGAATATTTTATTATTATATTTAGAATACCACATCAAATTTAGTAAATAATCAAGTTAGAGTACCTCATCTTATTTACTACATACTAAACTCTAAATATTTCACTTAAAATCAGGGTTGTCTTATGTGACACTATCGTACGTTAGATAGACAAGACATGTCAGACAGACATTGAGCCTCAGAATGTCTAATAGAATCAACATAAGGTATAGGCACCTATAACGGATAACTTAAGCATTTCAGCATTGTGTGGTTGTGGTTGTGAAGAAGGAGGTATTTTTCCTTTGAAGAGAAATAAGGTTCAGGAAGAATGAGTATTTTTTTTTAAAAAAGAAGCAAAATTGAAATTACTACAGATTTTTAAGTGCAAAAGTGAGTGAGACACACAAGCAACATATAGCTTCACTCATGATTGTTGAGGAATGAGAGCACTAAACGCAATTTGATGTATGAAAAGGCACTTTATACATCATGCAAATCCAGCTGCCTGTTGACCTAAAATGGACAATTCTCAATCCCATTTCGGCCACCCACTTGCTTCCAGTGCCAACCATACCCTTGCCAAATTGAGGCCACTCAGGATCCCTTTTTTTAAGCCCCGCGCTTCCCATCACACGTTCCTTTTGTCCCCATAACGGACACAATTTTTGCAAGTTTCGGTAGTAATTGCCGACGTTGTCAACGGCTCCTTCCCGCGAGCTCTTCCCGCGCTCCGTCGCTCCTCCGTGCTTCACCTCCTCCCCCATCTGTAGGTATCCAACCTTGAACAAGGAACATGTGAGATGCCGGTTGTTGAAGAGTTTGGGGTTGAGGGTTTGGCGACATAGATACCACAAGGTTGCCGAAGTGACCGAAAGGTAGGAAATAAGGGTGTTGCAGTAGATGAAGCGTACAAGCTCGAGAAGTAGGGGTTTTGAATACCTCCTACATTGAAAGCAAAATCAGAAGGACGTGCTTGTTGCGCAATTGGATTTTCCGCAGTCGCTTCTCCCTGTCCACCGAATTGGCGACCTTGGAATATCTCCGTTGCACTGTCCCCGCGCCTTGTTGTGGTGCTTCGTGCTTTCTCTGCGGCTTTTGCAGCACGCGTTGCTGCGGCCTCAGCTAGGCGTTGCGCCTTCACACGTGATACCTCCTCTCTTTCCTCCGTTCGGCGAACTGGGGCTTCGGCTACTGCAATAGCGCGCGCCTCCTTCTCAACAGCCTTTTGTTGTCGCTGGGCCTCCTTCTTGGTACGTAATCTCTCCTTTTCTCGCGCTGCTGATTCTTTTGCGTCATTGAGTCTTTGAACTGCTGCTGTGTACTCGTCGGACGTCAAAATCTTGGACTTCGTGAAGCCTAGGAGGGGATCTTTCCGTATAGAGCTTGCCCGGGCTGCAATGGTCAGCAATGTCAAGAACCATGTAATAGAGTTGGGTTCCCCCTCGGTTTTATCAACAGTTGCAATTTCGAGTGCTTCTCCTCCGATGTCTGCAGGATCTGGAGCAACAAAGTAATGGGCGGCGCTTGAGTCCTGGACCTCATCAAATTCGTTTTCCATCTCTAGCCCTGCCTCCTCGCCAAGTACGTTTGGCTCAGACTCCTCATCACTGTCGTCCTCGTGAGCTGCATGTTGCTTTTTATGTTCGTTCTGAATCTTTTGTGTTGGCACTAAAATGTGGTTGTTGCATGCATGTATCTGGAGCTCTTCGTCGACCTGCATATCAACATTGGCAGTTTCGATGTTAATTTTGTGCTCCTGCAATGCGAAAGGGTACAGCCAGGCGCCATGAGTCACGTGGTGGTGGAGGCCAAGACGATGTTTATCATTGCAAACAGGATGTACGAGGGCTTGACGACGTACCAAGCGATTCAAGCCACGAATCCTAAAGTGAATGCTGACGACATGCAAATGGAGACACTGAAGATTACGGTAAGCTCATGTTTTCTGAAATCATCTCTTACACCTACAATCACGAATTATGAACCTTGATGGCAACTGTATGCGAACTGATGAGCTATGAACATGTGATTTGGTCCCAAAGCAGGTATGATCGGAGATGGAGAGTCGAGATTCATGCACTATGAATTTTAGTAGAATAAAACAACGTGAAGCAAGTTGCATATGGAAACAGGAAAGGAAAGGAATTTCTGATGTATTTTAGAAACAATACAGTGATCGAGTACTTGGAGCTCTTCGCCGACCTGCATGTCTAATAGCGGCTGCATCGTTGGAAGTTCTCAAGGTGCGTACAATAACCTTCATTTCACTATTTGTTGTATAACTACATGCCAGCCTACTTAATAATATTGGATGGTCGCACTTACATGTCGAGAGCCCCTAAAGCTAGCTTTAATCATGACATTCTAAAGCATGGGTATGTACCATCAGCAATTAGAAATTAATAAAGTACTTTGTATACAATGGGATTAATCACGATTCTGGTAATATAACGAATGCGGTTGCTGCTACTAATAGTATGAGACGCTATGGAGGACACTATGCCATGCAGGGCCAATAAGGTAGGATTCTCGAAAACCAACGAGCTAGGATGCATGGTGTTGGAGCTAGAGCCTTCTAACTTTCTGACCTGTTATAAATTCGTCTTTGTGTGTCCATAAAAAAACATGCTCATTTGTTGTTAGTTTTGTAAGGACAATTCTTCTCATTTTTTGTGGGTTGTTGTGCAAGCAACATATGAGAACAAAAAGGTGATGCTATTGAGGTGAGAATTAAATCATGCACATCCATTGTTCTCGTAAAAAGAGTACAAGCAAAAGAGTACCTGGAGCTCTTCATTGACATGCATGTCAACAGCGGCTGCATCGTTGGAGGCTGCGAAGATATCCGACGGGGCCAGGTACTTATTCACTACTGCTACAACATGCCTACGACACGCTTAACCTAAACTCTACTTTCACATGGATTGTCAATAGGCGAATGAAGAGAATCCTTACAATAGCTCCAAAAGCTCCCATCCAAGAAAAACTCAACAATATATCACCAAGCAATACAATCTCACAAAAGTGCAGAATGCATGGTCAAAGAGCAAAATATCACCAAGCAATACTATTTGACGAAAGTGCAGAATGTATGGTCAAAGAGTAGTCAGACGAGAGTTTGATGTGAAACAACTTACCTGAGTTGTGAAAGAGATTCAAGATCCAAGCTATTAAGCTCTACCACTGTGTGTATGGACATGGACAGTCATGAGAGTCATGAGAATGATCTGAAGGTCATGAAAATGTGTGACACCGAAAGAGCACATTTCAGCTCTTTATTTTTCAATTCCCATCATATGAGATCCGGAATTCCAGCATATGTCAAACCAGTAACCGCTAATTCTCATACTAATGACGGTTAACTTTATGGCTTTCCGACCATCACCAAGGGAAATTAGATACAAATATCTAATCACCTCAATTTGGCACGAAGCGGTGGCAATTCCTGCTCTACATGATTTTAATATTAGTCACTGAAATTAGCAATGCCCATTTTTGGGTGCACCATTTCGGCCACCTCCCCTCCCACTAATATATCATGCACATGTCATTTCACAGATAAAATTATCTGTTTCTTGTTCAGCCATGCGCAGCAGTGAAGAAGCCTAGTTATCCGTGGTGGGACAATTATCCGTTATGGGTGCCTGTATTTTAATCCTTTCGCTCAAAAAAGTTACCCTTGATTTACCATGTCCACGTTGAATCCTGCGTGGCTGCCACATGGACTGTACAACTCAGTAATGCAATGACTGTAATTGGGCGACTGCGCTATGTAGGACTGGACCAACGGTAGCCTCGTCCACCGCGACTGTGGGCGATCGCCAATCGCCTATTAGCGACCGACTATTGCCCTTATGCGAGCAACTGTCGCCCCTATGCAAGCGACTGTCGCCACTGGGCGACCGGCAGTTTCGTTGGACTGACAGTCGCCCAGACCTGCGGTCGCCCTAAACCGGGGGTCATCCATGACCTGCGGTCGCCTAGGGTCGCCTTACATTGGGGGCTTCCCCCGATTAGAATAAGTCATTTTGCTATCCAACATTACCCATGAATTCTTCCGTTTACTCATCCAAATGTAAACCAAGCATTAAAATGAAGCAGATTACAACAATCCACAAATCCCCCGTAGAAAATGCTAACATCAACTATGAAATCCTAAACTCATGTAACAAAAAATGTGATCACATACATATGTGACTAGTGTGAAAAGCGAACATAATAAAAAGAGTCGCAAAAATCTATAAAAATTGGAACAATATGTCAGAAAGTAGATTGTATGTATTGCAAGTATAATTTGTGAATTACATGGCTAAATGAGCACTCAATGATGTGAGATGGTCATCTCTAGAAGCCCATGACTTGCATGAAGAAATACTGATATTGTATACTAATTACTGTCCTCTCTAAATACAGACTCTGGTAGAAGCATTTGATATGGTTTTTCTATCAAGCGGTTCACCACCTCCCCACAGGTCATTGTCTTCTCCGGTTCATGCCTGGTGAGTGATAACACTTTTGATAGGAATAAAGCTCGCAAAATTGAATTTGGGAATAACTCTTCGTCAAATTTGTTTTGTACATTAATCAGCAGGATGAGCTTGCCAACCCCATACAAATTTGATGCAACTGTGGTTGGATGTAGGAGTTCCTGGATGTGCAAATTTGTATTAGAACTTTTTGGTCCCAAAGTATAGAACATCTCGGACGCCATCCACCATTGAAGTTTCATCTCCTTATCCATTTTTACCTTCGGCTGGTATCCATAACATAAAGGTTGTTGTTCTACTATACGAGATGCCATCCCCGAGTCACACACTCTCATACAAATCTTGTCTTTTGGGAGATCTGGGAAATGCAATAGTATGTTTGAGGGGGATAGGCCGTTGTGGAGTACACCAGTCTTATGCACCAGATTCACCATATACACTAAACCCCAAGCTAGCTTTATCTTATGACAACGGCAAAGGCTAATTCTGATAGCCTCTTCTGTAGTGAGACTCAAAACGTCCTTTACTTTCGACCCGTGAAGATGTTTGTCGCCAACCTTCTCATCCAACTTCAGCATTTGGTTTAGTGATCCTCTATTCCACCAATATGTGTAAGCCACAAACGTTCTTGTATGCAACGCCCAAAACTTGATAATACCTGGATGATTTAAAGGACATATAAGAGCTTCTACTGAAGTCTCTATCCTTATCTTCTACATATTCATATTTTTGGAAAGCTTTGCTCCAAAATGGATCCAATTTGGAACGTGGTCTACTCCAACAATCCGCACCTTCTGCACCAGTCCATGGCCTCCCTCGATGTCGTTGGCTGATAGACCTTCTATCGTAGCGTCTTGAGAGATCCATACAACTCCCAACCCGATGTCTCGTTCAAATGTGGCTAGCAAAGCGTCTTTTTCCAATGCCATCCCTCAGCTTTTATTTCTGCTAAGCTTTTGGATTGGATGTTGCCATCAATCCATCTTGCGTTTAAATTGCTCCTCCTCTTCAGTTAGAGGCCTCTGTCCAAATCGCTTCTCCACAACTCTTTCACATTGAAGATCCATTGTGCACTTGTAATTTCTAATCAAGTTTGGTATTGCAAATGATAATCAACATCTTTGAATTCTTCTAATTCCGCCATGGCCCTAATAATTATTGACTCCAGTTTCACCTTCCGTCTCTCTCCACCCGTGTTAACATTCCTCAAGTAGTTGTACTCCAGGAATTGAGCCTCATACCAAATCAAACACGCTTTCTCTGCATATCGGCTATACTTTGATGTTGGTTATCTCAAATCTCCTTCTTTCTGGTTTCTCTTCTTCGTCCTCCTATGGCTTGCGCTTCCACTAGATTGTTGCATAGCAATGTCTTCTCCAAATGAATCGGGGACATTAAGATCCGATGTTGGTACTTCCTTCTGGTTCTTTTTGGATCTACTCATCGTTGAACTTGTTGTGGAAGCCGGAAAAAAATCAAGGTGCTGCTATCAATGTGCACCAAACCCCAAAAACCCCTCTGACCCGGCAGTGCACGTTTCCACGAGCCAGGACACAGGGCGGACGAGGGAGCGGTTTGGCAAAAAGTAATTTACAAACCGTTGGTTAGGGCATATATATGCCTGTGGACCCCCGGTCGCCTCACATCCAATCGTGCACCCCCGGTCGCCCCACAACCCGGTGTCGCAAAAGCTGTACTTGCAATCGCCCCACATTCCGTTGTTGCGACAGCGAAACCGCCGGTCGCCCCACATGCAGCTGTCGCGACAGCTGTACCTGCACTTGCGCCCTCACTAACCGCCGGTCGCCCAGGCAATGTCCTAGCACTAACTGGACCGCCGGTCGCCTTGCTTCTGTACCAGCGGTCTCCCCAACCCAAGGTTGCCCTATATATTCCCCCATCGTTCGTGAACCTAATATTTGGTTTACTAGCCTAGCGCGCTGACTTACATCCATTAAATTGGCTCCATGCTTGTTCCGGGTAGGTAAAGACTATTCTCGACTTTGGCTATTTCATCCATGGCTACTCCGGGGCAACTTAGGAAGGCAGAAAACGACAAGAAGAGGAAGAGGAGGGACAACCCACAACGAAAAAGATTGCATGTGCTTCAAAATTCGAACAAGCTTGCCTTTTAAGGTTGGGAAGATGAACTAGATATGTGGACGATGGCAACTTGCGATTGTTCATTGAATGGTGTCACATTGACAAGACATTCCCTCTGTCGTATCACCATTTCCATCGGCACACTAACAAGGCAAATCTTAAGTATTGCGATTGCCCAAACTTCAAACTACGATGCATTGAGGTTTACCAAGTCTTGTATGGCACGCCATGTGTGGAGCGCAACGAGGTTCCCTTGTTTCTTGCTCATGGAGTATACGCTGAGGTTGCTCTCGGTTAAAGAGTGGATTGGACAATTGTCAAAGAGGGGAAGCATGTAACACGACCTTCAACGAGTGACATTCCGACAGGCATTCTAAGATTCCCTGACGCTCCTAATGGTGGCATGGAAGTGACGAGGTCTATTACCAAGGCTATGAAAGAGGCTTCCTGTCACATCCCTTTCCGAAGAATGCCCGAACACCGTGGTGAGCCAAGAGGACCCCGGGAGTGACGCCCCGGGCTTGGCAAGAGACAAGGTGAAGTGACCAAGGGGAGTCCCGAGCAAACAGCAGGCAATGGCGTCGTGCTCGGGACGAACTTGGTGGCGTGTCTTACATGGTTGGAAACCTTGTTTGAGCACGCACCCATGGGTCCAAAGAACGCGCGATTTGGAGTTGTGAGTCATGAGATATGACTCTCCAAAGTTGAAGCGCGTTCCGGGACACTCCGGGACTCGGGAGTGTTGCCTTTCGGGACTCAAAATGTCGTCCTTCATGGATGGCGGCATGCTGCATGTCATTGGAAAGCTCTAGACAAGAGCTTTCCAAAATGCTAAGGCTCGTGAGGAGCAAAGCAATGCTTTGGGAGATATGGCTCTCCAAAGCATCGGGACTTCGGGACTCCGGGACTGCTGCCTCCCGGGACTCCCGAATGTTCAGAGGAGCATAGCTCCCACATGCAAGCTTTGATTGGGACAAGTGAGGAGTCTATCGACATCTACTCAAAGAGTAGATGTCGAAAATGGGCTCGCACGTCCCATTTGGATAACTGAGCTACAAGTTAGCCCGAGAAGAAGATACGGCCCGTTTTTGAGACTAAGGCAAAAACGGATGGTCTTCCAAAACAAAAGTGTGTCACGGAAGGCCCCTCAACACAAGAGGGGGGGGCCTACCGAAGACTCCAGGGAGTACTATGAGGAGGGGTGGTCTCCCTCCTCACTTGCACATGGTGCCTTGAGGAGCCGGGGTGGCTCCAAGGGGTGAGGCTTGGGATGGGGCCTCACTCCCGCACCTTGTGGAAAATGGAGAGTGCTTTGGAGCATCTCTAAACATGGGGTTGGGAAGTGTCCCTCTCCAAGTTAGTCCCTGTGATAAGTAGTGCCGGTTCCCGGGAGTGACCGGGAATGGCTCAAGAAGGTGAGGCATGGAAAGGAAGCCTCACTTCTACATCTTGGGCATTGTAGGATGCTCTTGAGCATCCCGCAACATTGGGTTGGAAAGAGTCCCGCTCCAAACTAGTCCCCGGGAAAACTAGTGCCGGATTCCTGGAGGATTTCCGGCAAAGTCCCGAATGGGGTGAGAAACAAGAGTGGAAGGGGACTAGTGGGAAGTTGGAAAATGGATAAAGGCGGTTAGCTCCGGGGGTGATTAGTAGCACCCTTGGGAGCTTGGACATTTGTGGAAGGCCGCCCCGTGCCACGAAGTGGCACGCCCATGTGTTGGTGGGAGTTCCGGGTTGGCATACCCATGTGTTGGTGGGAGTTCCGGGTAATGAGTACCGGATAATGAGTTATGGAGTCAAGGTGGGTTGGACACCTTGACTTAGAATGGTGCTAACATTGTGTGTGTGGGGCACATGCAAGTGTTAGCAAAGTCGTGGCCAGTTGCTACCAACTAAGTGAGCCGTGATTCCGCTACCAAGTAAGGCTCACTAAGAAAAAGAAGAGTTGGAGTAATTAGGGTCGCGACATTTCCTATCATAGTGCTACATCAGAAGAGGACGATGACTCAGATGGCACGCGGCATCGTAAGGCGGTGCGTCAAGTACGGTGTGGTCTCCCTCCCTCCAGCGTTGTGATTGATGCAAATCATCGTTGTAATTTACCTGGCCGCGTTCCTCAAACAGGTGGCTCTCGCCTTCTAATAGCAAGTAATCATTCAAGCGTAGTAGAGCCCCTTGGTACTAGCATCTTACTATTGGACGATCTTGACACGTCTTCTGATCTCAAAGCTCTTCTGAAGAGCAAAGATGATGTCATAGCAAGATTGCAAGCAGATCTCAAAAAAAACACGAGCAATGTATGAGGAGAAGGTGAAAGAAGGGGACCAGCTTTCTGTGGAAAATGCACGCATGCGCGAGAAGATGCAAGAACTATCTCACCCACGTAACATTTATGAAGAAATAGAGAAATTGGACATGGCATATGTTGATAGAGTTGTCTTCAAGCTTACGGAAGACCTAGCTTTTGGATAAATGTCACAACACCCTCAACTGCGCCGGATTGTGAAAGCTCAACCATGTCCTATTGTTAATATGCATGGCTTGGAAGGGGAAGAAGATGTACGAAGTGATACCCAAGATTTGTTATCTTTAACCAAATTCCCCCCTCTTCGTAATTCCCATTTCACGTCCAATGACAAGTACAGCTCTTTACTTAAGCAAAATCAACAACTGCGAGATCGTTTGTTGCAGTTGTCTGCCACTTACTACCATTGGAAGGTGACATGTATATTTTTGGTGGACAGAGGTAGACAAGTTGCAGCGGAGTTGGAGAAGATTGATAAGAATTTTACTAGTGGAGCTGGTCGACGAACGTTTGATATGACCTTGTGGCCAAGTGTTGATACATTGTTTGATAATCTTCCTATGATGGACATCAAGGTGCAAGATGACACTTCTACAGAGGTTGTAGATTGGAGCAAGGCTGGGTGGAATTTCAAACACCACATGTGGGCACATGTTGATGTAGCATCGAGGACATTATTGTGGCCCAACCCTATGCAGTTTGTACTGTGGATCACTCTACGTGTCCCATATGCCTAAATCCATTTGGACCTGAGAGTGGATGAGCTTTGGGCTCCTGTGTCCATATGTATCATCCGCAATGTCTTTTGGTTTATTGTTTGAGTCAAATTTGTTGTGCTATATGCAAAGCGCCTTTTCACAAGCATTTTTATGAAATGCTCAATCTAAGAACTTATATGCCGCCTTCTTGGGAACACAATGCTGAGACTACAGATGAGATTCGATTTTGGGCTAAAGACCTTATTTGTAGTTGGCGTAGAGGTGAACATGATCTCAAGAAGAGTGCTCCTAGCTCTCAATTGAACTGGGAAACTAACCCAAATGAGATTCTAAGAGTTGCACCAATACTTGCCGGACAAGGTCCACAGCATGTGGGTCATCGTATGTTCTTCTTCTACTATTGCCTTGGGGGCTATGTTGATGTGAACTCTTAATACATTCAAGTGGGGGCCCCACCCCATGGAACACCAATGGAATCAATTTGGGAAGAGAGTAACCGATGGTGAAGCCATGCCTCCATGCAAGATTTGGAAGATTGTCAATTTGCTGAATCTACTTGGGGGCCACGATACAAGTCCCAAGCGCTGGACTATTTACTGGATGAATATAGTCCCATCACAAGAAAAAATTTGCAGGACTTGAAAGACTCTAGAATCTTAGATCTGATCTTAAACGCAGATGGCCCATTCAAACAAACCCGTGCAGAGCGTAAACTCATTGTTGGAGAATGCTCCAACCCTTAGTCTATTGAGTGATTATCACGATATTGTCATTCCATACACTCCAGCATACGTATGATTTTAGCTATATAGGACTATATTGGATTTTAGTATTATCGAATGGTAGCTTTTTGCAGCAAGGTTTCTCACTTCCTATTGTAATACTTTTTGCACCGATTAAAACAACGGTATATATTTGGTTGACTCCTTTGCTCGTGATCTGTCGATTGTACGTTGTAAGCTTTTATTGTATCCTTCATCTCTATAGTCCATATAACCCGCCCAACCCCTTGTACCACTACACATACACATACACACGCATGATGGAAGGTAAAAACAAACTTCAATATATATAGTACATGCAAATAAGTACTTAGAAGTAATTACGTACACTTTTCCTACACCTAAATCAAATATTGTTTCGATGAATGTTGGAGGTGTAAGTTCATCGTCTCTACCTTAGGAATCTTCAACTTTGTCCTTGCCCTTTGAAAAATGTGATCGTTGCGGTTCCAAATGAGCGTCGATTGCGTTTATGTTGATCTCAACTTTTTGCGTTATTTTTACAATGAGCCCACTCCGCCCATGCGTCCTCAAACCAAGCATCCTCTTCAGCTATATGTAGTTGCTTCGCGAGTTTTATATTTGAGTCTTCACTCCATTTCACCAGCCTCTTTACTTTATCAACTTCCTGTGGAGTCTTGTCATACTTACCCGCAAATGCCAAATCACGAATGTGTGGCATCTCTTTCTCTACCTCTAGATAATTAGATTCTTCTGTATCCTTCAACCGATCGATCTCCCAAGCAAGGACCTCTTTCAGGTAAGTGTGTTTCGCTATCCATATCTCAACGTAGTCTTCTATGGAAAGGTTGTTTGATTGTTTCTTCTCAAGAAACGTCTCACGAGCCTTTCTTCGTAGCACAAGTTGTGTCTCCATATAGGCTATGCTGTCTAGAACTTTTTCCAAAGTATCCCGACAATCATCTTGGAAATTGTATGGTTCAGTGGCAAAAAAGGCTCTTTCTTTTTGGGCTTCCAATTCCTTTGCCCGCTGCATTACCTCCTCCAATTGAATGCCTTTCATTATACTGAAATTGTGCAACATGATAAGCATGTCCAAGTAGTCGCATAATCTTCCACCTAATGTTCGCATTGGATTTGCCTCAAAAGAAATCCCCTCTATCATATTTGTTATATTACGAGTAGGTTCACTGAGGGGTAGAAGCACACTAAGGTGGGTACACTTTGGGCAAGAATCTAAGTATGTTAAGTATATCACTTTTCAGGAATGCTTTGGGATTTCGTAAAATCGCCGGAACTTTTGATTCTCTCTATCAGATCAATCTTGGCCGTTTAAAGTGGATTAGTGGCAATAAAGTAGAAATCAGAATGACACATGTCCATTTACCATTGGCCGAATGACCGTACGAAGTATGTTGAAGTACTACAAGAGTACAAATAGTATATGCACCCTGCCAGATCCCTAGATTTATTAAGTTAATAAATTGGGTAGGAAAATGCTTCTACGGCACACACCTTTAGGAGGCCCACGCTATAAGCTATCTCTTCTATAAGGGCCAATTTAAAAATTCATAAAAAACTTTATTTTTCCTATGTTGAGTCACTTTCTAAAATAACCCATATTTGCTTAATATTAATTGAGTAAATAGCAAATTTTCGGGAATTTTTACACACAATATGCTTCATAAACATATATTACACTTATAATGAAGAAGTAATCAAAATCTATAACCTAAAACCCACAAAATGAAGTATATTTAAAAAAAATATATACTTTGTCTGTCACAACCTTGGTATATAAATATACTCACTACGGCCAAGCCATGAGGAGTTTATTAATAGAAAGGAGAATTTTTTTTCTTCATCTATATATACAACTATATTTTTCCATACCATTCCTCAAAGAGATAGTATTTAAAACTCTACAACGAATAGAATGCATAAATCTTCTGAAATTGCACTTTGTGACAACATTTTTGGTATACCTTAGTGTGCTTCTACCGTGAGGTGGTATTCGTGTGTGTGTGTTCATCCTCCGAGGATTCGGAAGAAGACCATATTACGTAATATTCAGCGCTGGCCTTAGGACTCATAGGTACAACTCCAATTTCTTCTTCTTTAATAGTACTTGATGTCCCTCCAACCTCTATAGGTTCAGTATTTTCTTGTAGAAGCAAATGTGGACGCTTTGACCAATCCACCTGCTTCTCCAGAATCCTTTCTGCATATACCATTTTTGCCAAGAAGTAGGGAACCTCATATTTAGAAATATGGTTCTTACCGTATTTCTTAGACCAAACGTATATGCATCTGACTTTAAAATCGTCATTATGGCACTCTCCGAGGTTTGCTTCATTGTGAGACCGCTGAATGTTGTGCTAATGGAGAGTAAAGAGCTTGTTGATGTGGCACCACTCCACATATCTAATACACATGGCAAAAGACCAGAGCTTCCTCCCATCCTCTAAACGCTAATATCTTTGGATTCTTCAAAATCTCTATGCGCTTCTTCTTCTTTATATTCCAACCTTGGTCATGTGGCGCCATGGATGTAGTAGCTACAACAGGTAGTGCTTCCATCAAAAAAATTTGTAGAGACGCAAATTCCCTCTATGAGCAAGCAAGTAGCAACAGTGAAGTCGATACTAGTCAAAGCGCGAAAGGGTGGACGAGCAAAGTGTGAAAATGGACTGTCCGTCGCCTTCTTAAGCACAATGATATGGCAACCGGTGGTCTACAGAATGTGCACCGCCGGTCGCCCGAGCCACCACTCATTGCCCTATCTGCACCGCGGATCGCCCTATCTGCACTGGCGATTGCCGTGCCACAGTAGGTCGCTCTATTTGCACCGCCGGTCGCCCTATTTGCAATCGCAAATTCTCCCAGTTTATGTTGCATGCGAGTCGATGAGGTTTCGTAGCAGCTCCTAGGCGGATGAGACGAGGATGAATATTGGATGGGAGAGGGGTAAAAGAGCCCTATAGTTTATAATGTATTAGTTTAAATTAACAAGGTACGCATCGGGTAGTAATTTGGGATCATTGGTCCCATAATTCCCATTTTATGATCATTCAATTCATAAGAAATGGACGTGAGAGGTCTAAATTGATAATTATGAATGGGAGGGAGGATACGGTGAGACTTTCTTGTCCTCCTGGTAGGTATGAATGGTATATATTTTTTTGTATGATGTATATTTTAACAAGTCATATTCTGCCTAACTATTTATAATAATCGATAAAATGTATATTCATTTATAGAGTCTCAACCTCTTCAATGCATGAAACACTTTAATGCATCTAACGATTTAATTGCTACAAACACATTCAAGAACAATTTGTAGTTTCTTATTATATCAGTAGAGCCTTTAATAAATTATAAGTTCTCCGTATACAATATCCGAGTATATGTATGCTAATAGATTATCCTTGCAATTAGTTTATCGCCCCATAACATTATTACATTGGTTAAAATGAGAGGGGGGAGGATTTTGAAAATTTTGGCGGATTAAATAATAATGCCTTTTAATACAATTAAGAATAAGGGGTTACTGCATATAGCCTAGTAAGCAGTGACAGAAATAGTTGCTTACCAAATTAAAGGATGATATACAACATATTATATATTTTTAGAAAAAATGAATGACGACCATATGAAGGTAAATATTTTAAGTGAACAACTATAATCATTTGCAAACATTCTACTCAACCAATTACTCAAGGTACTATTTAAACGATTATTTGTGAGAATTATATGTAGAGAATTTTGAGAATGTTGAGATTTCTATTTTAAAATTGTGATTAAACTTGTACCGATCTAAATTTATATTACACCACAAGAGTATCCAATGCGCTTAAAATTTCATTTTTCATTTATGATGGTTACGGCTCTTGGCAAAATGCCATGACCATGAGAATCATTTTCGATTGAGAATGAAAAATAGGAAGAATGAGGGGGGATGAGGGGGATTGAAGGGGGATGGGGGGTATTGAAGGGGGAATGGGGGAGATGCTTGAAGCGGTTAATTCACAGTTTGAATATTGAAGAAAGAGGATCCAAGAACAAGAGCTGGAATTCTCGCGCAGTCGCCTCTGCAGACTGCCGGTCGCCGCGAACCGCTGCTGCGGCTGGTCCTCTGCTGTAGCTGGACCGTCGGAGCGACTCTTGCAAGAAATGCTCAACCGCTGGTTGCTCTAATAATGTCGCCCTGTAACGACGGTCGCCTTGCCACAGAAGGTTATATACAATCGTTCTTGGCCGTAGTCGCCACTTTTCAATCCACGTGTTCAGCTCTTGCGCATCGTCTGGTGTCAACTCAAAGTTGCCACCTGCTTGCACGATTGTTCAAAGAACGTGGACTGCACTATTTTTGGTGTTTTGCGTCAAACATCACATCATAGCCCCATTTCCGTGTTCGAAGATAACAATGAGTACAATTGCAGAACATAAAATAGTACTCGACCAACGACGCAATAGGAAAGCAAAGAAGCAAAAGAGGAATCACCATATTCTACAAGATGCTACTCAATGCGCTTTCTCCGGGTGGGAGACCGAAGACGGTGATTGGAATCAGAAAACAATCAAGAATTATATCGCCTGGTGCCACATTGGCAAGTTGTTTCCACACTTTCGACATGAGACGCACATCAAAGTAAATGCTGCAAATCTGCGCTATTGTAAGCCTGACAAATTTGTACAACGATGTATTGAAGTGTGGAGGTTTCTTTATAAAGGCAAAAATGTCACCAAGAACAAGGTTTTGTATTATATTGCTCAAATGGTGTATGCGGATGTAATATTGGAGAAGGTGGTAGATTGGAGCTCATTAAAGAAAACACCACAAATCTTCGTTCCAACCAAGCAAGACATTCCAAGAGCTCCATTGTCAGAAAACCCACGAGAAGGTCTTACAGCAGCTGGGGATGCAGATATAGTGTATGTTGGGGAAAATCCTAATTCTGATGAAGAAGAGGTTTAAGAGAACGAGCATCATACTCCCCTTTTAGAAGGTTCTATTGGTGACGTAGAACACTTTCCGGTGGGTGAAACAAGCGTGCGGGATTCGGAGGTGACTAATGCACCTGAGAAGCACGTCGAGGACCTACGATCAAAAGGAGAAGCCGATCTCATTGAACACATGGAGGTTGAAGGAATGTTTGGTGCACAAGGTTTGGGTCAACCTGAAGTTATATTTGGGCTCAGTATGAGTGCCCCTCCTCAAACAAATGTTAGCGTAGAGGAGGGAACTCAAGAATATCCAATGGAAACAACTGAAGAGCGAGAAAGAGAAGGGAAGGAAGAAGTAGAACTGGGGAAGGAAGGTCAATTGGTCATCAATGATAACCTCATGAGGAAAGCCGAAGATAACTGCATCGAGGAGAACAAGGTGGTTTATGAGGATTATGATTATTTGTTTCATGCTTTGTCATTGGAAGAGAGAAAGTGTGTTGAACTCCAGCATGACATTGAGGAACTCAAGGATGCGAAACTTAAGAGCCAAGAGGTACCGACGAATGTCTTTCCAGCTCCCGATGCATCGGATCAGGTTGATTATGTGTTAGAACTCATGGAACAGGCAAAACGTCTTGAAGATGTGCAGAGGAGATATTGTGAGGTCGACAAATGGTATCTGGTCAATGATTGGGGTCGAGAGAAGGAGATTATGGTTGCAGGAGCTAAGGACCCAGGTCAATGTAAAAAGGAGCTAAAAGGATTCATTAGGGCATGCGATGTCTTGAGCTCTCAGATTGAAAGGATGAAATTAGCTAATAGTCAAGCATCAAGAAGATTGAAAGAGAAGGAAGAAAAGCTAGTATTCAATCCAATAGATTGCATAGGAATTGTAGAAGAGGGTCAAAGTTCAAGAGGCAGTGAAACAACTGAGGAGTTGATCAAATAGCTACTTGTGTGCGCAGAAGAGGAGAGGTTCTTAAAGGCAAGGATCGAAGATCTATGTATTGCAAATAAGACAAAGAAGAATTATCAGAGATGGTACCAAGGAGAAAAAAGTGGGAGTACAATGGGTGAAGATTAGAGTAAGCGGGATTAAATTTTAGGAAGACGCTCGTGTGTTGGTTATATCCATTTAATTTCTTTTATTTTTGAATTAAAAGTTGTAAGATATGTTCAAGGCTGGATGTTATACAGTTTATCTTCTTCATTATATGATATGTTTGTACTAGTAAGAATCTCTTTATATGGTACTCTCAAAAAAGTATCAGGTGTCTACCATTGCGTTGAACGGTGTTATGTTTATTATTTTTAAATATGCCCATGGTTTTAGTTTTATTATCTTTTTCTTTTTTTTTCTTATTGTTTTTCTTAAATGCATAATTTTAAAAAATGTAAAAAGAGGTTGGTAGGTAGCAGGGTTGTCTTATTAGACACAATTTTCGGAATGTCTGTCTGATTTGTCGTATTTGACATGTATGTTAGACGTCCGATCGACAAAAATGTCGACCGTACCGAAAATTACATAGTAAAAAACTTGTTGCGATTTACCTTGAGGTAAAAAGCTATTTTCCTACGTGGCGTAGGGTTGATAATGACGTGGAAAATCAAAATACACGTCACAGTGGGCGACTGCGGGTGGGCGACCTCGCAAGGCGACCGTCGGTCGCACACGGGCGAACGTCGGTCGCCTGCTGCGATCGCCAATCGCCCTGGCTGTCGCGCGTAGGCGACCGGCAGTCCAGTATGGAGACCGGCGGTCGCCCTGGCAACCGCTTCTAGGCGACCTTATAGGCAAGGACAAAGTGTCAGCGAGCCAATCTTTACCCCTCCTGTTCGGGCGACCGCCGATACAGCCGATGGGCGAACGTAGCTCAGAATGCGACCGGCGGTCTACTTTCTAGAAACGAAGGACATGAACTTTGAAGAGCCATAACTTTTTCATTCGCACTCTGTTTTTGAAGAAATCACTTGGGTTGCGTCCCAAATTAAGTCTAGTTTTTGTGGTAAAACTTGCACACCCATACAATTAAGTATAAAAAATTGGCATGCATTTTAGTGAAGGGAGTATTTGTTCTTTGGGTTTTTAAACATTTGGCATGTTTTACCATTGCAAGCCTATTATGTGACATCAAAAAGGTTTTTGCATGATGTGTTTGAGACAAGTGTGATTTTTAGATGCATCCCACAATCTTTGTAGTTGGAAGTATTTTGATCCAGATAGTTTTAGTATTGGCTTTGCAATGATATTTCTATGATGAAAAAAGTGAAAAAGTGGATGATTTTTGAAGAGATAGATCTCCTTCAACCATCGTTAGATTTTGAATTTTTATTTTAGAATGGATTCCAATTAGAGTGTTGTATTGGTGATAGAAACCTCGATTCATTCGAAGATATATTGAAGATAAGGTATAATTTGAGTGCTAGGGATCTAGGTTTGGACTATATTAAATTACTTTCTAAAATATTTGGCGGTTTTTATCATTGTTGAATCATCTCTTCCCTCCTTTTATACACACACCCCATTTCAACAAATTTAATTAATCTCAGGTATTAAATAGAAACTACTTACCTTCATCTTATAGTCCAAAACTTCTAATCATGTTTCATATAAAATACATAGGAAGAGTATAAATACTACTCTCTTTCTCTATTTCCCTATACACCTTACACTTCCCTATGGCTCGAATAGTAGTCTTGCAATGCTAAAAACTGCCAAATATTTTATAAAGTAATTAATATAGTCCAATACTAGACCCCTTACACTCAAATTATACCTTATCTTCAATATATCTTCGAATGGATCGAGGTTTCTATCACCAATACAGCACTGTAAATGGAACCCATTCTAAAAAATCAATTCAAAATCTAACAATGGTTGAAGGAGATCTATCTCTTCAAAAATCATCCACTTTTTCACTTTTTTCATCATAGAAATATCATTGCAAAGCCAATACTAAAACTATCTGGATCAAAATACTTCCAACTACAAAGATTGTGGGATGCATCTAAAGATCACACTTGTTTAAAACAAATCATGCAAAAACCTTTTTGATGTCACATAATAGGCTTGCAATGGTAATACATGCCAAATGTTTAAAAACCCAAAAAACAAATACTCCCTTCACTAAAATGCATGCCATTCTTTTATACTTAATTGTATGAGTGTGCAATTTTCACGACATAAACTAGACTTAATTTGGGACCCAACGCAAGTGATTTCGTCAAAAACAGAGTCTGAATGAAAAAGTTATGGCTCTTCAAAGTTCATGTCCTTCGTTTCTAAAGGGTAGACTGCCGGTCGCCCTATGAGCTACGTTCGCCCATCACCTGGATCGGCGGTTGCCCTACTGAGCGACGTTCGCCCATTGGCTGTATCGGTGGTCGCCCCAGTAAGGGACGTTCGCCCATCGGCTATATCGGCGGTCGCCCCACTGAGCGACGTTCGCCCATCGGCTGTATCGGCGGTTGCCCCAACAAGATTGGTACAAATAGGCTCGCGGACACTTTGTCCTTGCCCATCAGGTAGACCGCCGGTCGCCCTCTCAGCTACGTTCGCCTATTTGCTGGATCGGCGGTCGCCCCACGGAGCGACGTCTGCCGTACTGAGCGACGTTCGCCCATCGGCTATATCGGCGGTCGCCCCAACAAGTGGGGTACAAATAGGCGCGCGGACACTTTGTCGTTGCCCATCAGGTAGACCCTCGGTCGCCCTTTCAGCTACGTTCGCCCATCAGCTGGATCGGCTCTTTTTGCAGTCGGGAATTCTCCCACCTATGTTGCATGCGAGTCCATAAGTGTTCGTATCAGCTCTTAAGAGGATGAGATGAGGATGAACATTGGTTGGGGGACGGGTAAAAGAGCCATGTAGTTTTTAATGTATTAGGTTAAATTAACAAGGAGTAGGCACATGCTAGTAATTTGGGATCATTGGTCCCATAATTCCCATTTCATGATCTTTCTGTTCATAAAAAATGGACATGAGAGGTCTAAATCTCTAAATTGGAAATAATGAATAGGAGGGAGGATGGGTTGACACTTTCTCATCCTCTTGGTAGGCATGACATGATATATATTTTATTATATGGTGTATACTTTAGCAAGTCATTTTGTGCCTAACTATTTAAAATAATTGATAAAATGTGTATTGATTTACAGAGTCTTAGCCTCTTTAATGCATCAAACACTTCAATATCTACAATCTTAGAATTTAATCATGTCAATCAATTTCTAGCATTTAGATAAGATACTATCTTTGCAGCAAAACTTCATCATATATTCTAACATCACATTCAAGAACAAATTTTAGTTTCTTCTAAGATCAGTAGAGTCTTTAATAAATTATAAATTCTCCATATACAATATCCGAGTATATATATGCTAATATATTATCCTTGCAATTAGTTTACGGCCCATAACATTATAACATTGGTTAAAATGATTCGGGGGGGGGGGGGGCATTTGAAAATTTTGGCGGGTTAAGTATTAACGCCTTCTAATACAATTAAGAGAAAGGGGTTCGTGCATATATCCTAGTAACAAGTGCGGGAAAAAGTTGCTTGTCAAATTGAAGGGTGATATTTAACATATTATAGATTTGGCAAAAAATTGAGTGACCACCATATGAAGGTAAATATTATAAGTCGACAACAATAACCATTTCTAAACATTCTAATGAACCAATTACTCATAGTAATATTTAACCCATTATTTGTGAATGACGTGCAAGTATTTGATATCCCTTGCCCATCTTATAATGAATATATCAAACTTAGATACCATGACAGTCAAGATATTTTCAACACTTGTATTCACTACTAAGACATTATAGGAACTTGAAATAAGCGTACCTTTACTTTACTTGTCTTAGGCTCACTTTACATTGTGGACCCTCAAGATTGACCATTTGGCTTTACAATACCTTGATGAAAGGAGAATGATCACTAACTTCAAAGTCCCCAAAGTATGCTAATTTATCCATAATGGATAATGATTTTATGGTCTCCTTGATTGTAGTTGAGTGGAAGTAAATGCCTCAACTCAACTACTATCAAGGAGACCATGAGGCTCAAAATCATTGATTGGCTAGAGTACAATTATTCAAAAACAAAAATGAAAAAAAGGGGAGGGTAAAAGATAGAATGATGAGAATTTTATTTTAAAATTGAGATTAAACTTGTACATGCCTAAATCCATCTTGCACCGAAGAGTGTCCAAGGCACTCAAGAATTCAGTTTTCATTTATCATGCTCCCGAGTCTTGGCCAAAAGCCATGACCATGACAATCATTTTCATTTCATTATGGAAAATCTGAAGAAGCGGAGAATATGAAATTTGAAGAAGACGAAGAATGAAAAATGAAGGGAGATTTAAGGGAAACGAGGGGGAACAAGGAAGATGCTTGAAGCGGTGAATTTGAAATTTGAATAAGAGAGATTGAGGAATTGCGTAAAAGACGATCCAAGAGCAAGAGCGGGAGCTCTTCTGCACTCGCTCCTCCAGACTGCCGGTCGCCCCAAACCCCAGTTGCAGCGGACCGGCGATCGCCATGCGGGATCGGCGAACGCCATGCGGGTCCGGCAGTCGCCCATGCGGGACCCGCGGTCGCACATGCGGAACCCGCGATCGCCGATGAACGTTCTGTAATTGGAATCCATTCTAAAATAAAAATTCAAAATCTAACGATGGTTGAAGGAGATCTATCTCTTCAAAAATCATCCACTTTTTCACTTTTTTCATCATAGAAATATCATTGCAAAGCCAATACTAAAACTATCTGCATCAAAATACTTCCAACTACAAAGATTGTGGGATGCATCTAAAGATCACACTTGTTTAAAACAAATCATGCAAAAACCTTTTTGATGTCACATAATAGGCTTGCAATGGTAATACATGCCAAATGTTTACAAACCCAATAAACAAATACTTCCTTCACTAAAATGCATGCCAATTTTTTATACTTAATTGTATGGGTGTGCAATTTTTACCACAAAAACTAGACTTAATTTGGGACCCAACCCAAGTGATTTCGTCAAATACAGAGTCTGAATGAAAAACTTATGGCTCTTCAAAGTTCATGTCCTTCGTTCGAAGAGGGTAGACCGCCGGTCGCATTCTGAGCTACGTTCGCCCATCACATGAATCGGCGGTCGCCCTACTGAGCGACGTTCACCCATCGGCTGTATCGGCGGTCGCCTAGGGGCGAATGGCGGTCGCTCTATCAGCTACGTTCGCCCATCACCTGGATCGGCGGTCGCCCTACTGAGCGACGTTCGCCCATCAGCTGTATCGGCGGTTGCCTAGGGGCGAACGTTGGTCGCTTATGGGCAATCGTCGGTCGCTAATGGGCGATCGTCGGTCGCTCAGGCGACCGCCGGTCCAGACGAGGCGACCGCCGGTCCAGTCCTACGTGGCGCAGTCGCACATCTTATTGCTGAGTTGTACAGGCCACGTGGCCGCCACGTAGGATGCAACGAGGACAGGGTAAATCAAGGGTAAAAAAAAGATTCTGTAGATTCTATTAGACATTCTGAGGCTCAATGTCTGTCTGACATGTCGTGTCTGTCTGACGTCCGACAGTGTCTAATAAGACAACCCTGATTGTTGCCTCTGTAGAATCTACCGTTTTGAAGGTTTTCCGTAATGCCTCCAATTCAGCGACTGCCCCATCTCTCTCTTTACTTGTAGCCTCCAACTTGATTGAGCATGCTTTTGCTTCCTCCTCCAATTTCGCAACTGTAACATCTCTCTCCTTCTTCACTGCCGCGAACTCCATCGCCCATGCTCGTTGTCGCTCAATCTGTGCATCATCTATCTCCTTTTGTGATATTAACTTCAATTCCCCCGGAATTTCATCATTGTCATCATCGTCTATTTCGATAATGGTTTTTCCCTTATCTTCTTTACCATCCTCTTCACCAACCTCTCTAAAAGGAGATAAACCCCTGATATAGGCTTGTCCATTATCTTCTTCAGCATCCTCTTTACTACCCGCATCAATTTGTGAAAGAAATAGACTATCAGAAGTCCCGATAATGGTCTTCCCCTTATCTTTATTACCATCCTTTTCACCATCCTCTTTACCATCGTCTTTACCACCCGCATCACATTCTGGAACAACCTGACTACATGAAGTCTTCTGAGTGTCATTCTGTGATGGAACAAAGTTGTCATTATCTTCTGAGTCTTCTAACGCATCCCTTTGGCGCATTGCTTCTTGGTACTTTGCCACATACTCGCTAGCAGGACCTTGGCCAAACAACCGCAATTCCATGTAGAACTCGTCAAGGAGACGTTGCGTAATTTGGTGTTGTTTGTGCATTTTGAGAATGATCTGATGATCTTTCACTCGGCCCGTCAGTAGAGGATCAAACCGATCTACGAGTGCCTCAAAATTTATGGCAGCTAGTAGAACATTGGGCATGATACCTACAAAAGTGTGAGCCATCTCCACAAAACGAGGACCCATTTCCGCAAGTATTTCTGACCCCGCCTTCAAGTTCATTCGTAGAGCACTTATCCTTTCAACCGAAGTAACTCCCCAATCATTCCCTGGCAAACCTTGCTCTTTATCTACCTCATTGCACCAATCTCCCAATCTTTCTGCTTTTTTCACCCACTCATCCAATTTCTTATTGCTTGGTACTGTATGCAGATACTCCTCAAAATTTCCCACCATACCCGAATCGGGATCCATGTCATCCATGGCATCAGTTGGTGCTCTGGTTTTCCGTGGTTCACTTGGCCCTGCCTCCTCTGATGTTGGTACCAAGGTTACATGAGGTTCTTCAACTACGTTTGCACCTTCGAGCCTATCAGTTATAGTCGGTTCTACGATTGGGGCATCTGTGGCAACCATATTCCTTCCATCCTCCTGATGTGTCGTGGTTGTTGGAGGAGAATCCTTCATCGCCGTCTCATGAGTTTTCCTCCTCAAGTGCTGCAATAAGGCCTTTGTAGAGTTTGATTCTGGATCAAACATATCTGGGATATCCTTCTGATTTCTCCCGATTCGAAGAGGATATGCACTACTCGCCGTGAATGTGCTCCAGTTCACCTTGCGCTTCAATATGAGCTCAGCATACACCATGCTCAAAAGCGTATAGGAAAAATAACCTTTGCTCTTGGGACGAGTTCCAAACAATGCCACCCAAACTTCTTCAGCGCGATGAAGGAAGTGATCATCCTTGCATGTTTGTGCGTTGCAAGTAAAATTATTGGTATTAACGTTGTGACATTCTCGAGGCCAAAGTTTCCCAATGTGATACATCTTCACATATTTCTTGCACGTCGCCATTCTCCAGTATTCCTCCGTTTCATTGGCCCAACCGCTCTCAGCTTTGATTGCCTTATTATCCAAGATCTTGTAGTGCAACTCATGTCTCGCTCCTTTTGGTTTCACTCTCTTTGACGGTGTCTCATGTAAAACCAACTCAGTCCCCACCAATCCTGCATTTGTGTTTTCTGTCGCAGGTGACCTCAAGGTTTGTTCAGAATCACCCTCCATGTTCGTGTTATGGATATCCGTCGCCATGAAGAATAGGGAGTATTAAAAATACCCCGAAGATATCCCAAGTATGCAAAAATTCGATGCAGCAGCCGCAAGTATCACGCTGACTTCCCCCCGCCACCACAAATGCAGCACACGAGAAGCTAATGCCCACGGTTGCAGCCAGTTGAGATGGATGTATACGAGAAGAAGTGAGGGGAAATGAGGCCCTAAAGGCCTTTTATCCCCCCCCTCCTTTTCCAACCCTAGAGACCGGCCGCACAGACCGGTGGCTCGGCCAATCACGGCCGCGACCAATGCTGGCCGGCCGGTTTGGACGACGAATCGTGGCCGGTCGATCCGGTCGACCGACTGGGGCCGGCCGATCGTGGCCGGTCGTTTGCGCCGACCAGTCGTGGCCGACCGGCCACGATCGGCCGACCGATTACGGCCGAACGATGTGGCCGGCCAATCCTGGCCGCTCGATGTCGGCCGACCGATGCCGGTCGACCAAGGCGGCCGACCAATCTCAGCGGCCGCTGCGGTTTTTTTTGAAAAAAATTTTTCAAATTTTTTTTTTAAAATAAAATAAAATTATATATATATATATATATATATATACTACAAAAATCTTACAAAATTGCATAGGATCCTTTTTTATTCCGCTGAGATTTCGGTTATTCGATTCTCAGTGATTATTACACAATGAAAAGGGGAATCCTATGTTGATTTCTGAAATGCTATATATTCTTTTTTCACGGATACATCTTAACTCTAAATTTTAAGTTCATAACCATTTTGAGTGGACTCTTTAAAGTGTAAATCTTCACAAATTCATAGATGTTTCATACATAAGGCATTCATTTGGTTCCAATCAGTATCTTTCTTCTCTATTTTCCTTTCGTAAATTAATTGACTATTGGCTTTATGAATCGAACTTTGAACCACATGACCTACAACAGTAACTCTATTCCAATATTGCATGGTTGAGAATGTCAATTGGAGTATCCTCATTTTAATATAGGACACTTATTTTGGAAGAGCGTCATTTGGTAAAAAATAGGCTATGAGATTGAAGAATCTATAATCCTAAATCTTATGTTGAATGTTCAATGTTCAATATTGTACGAGTATATTCTTTGCAATACATGTGTGATTTATTCCATGTCGATAACATCTTCATCACAAATGATAAATACAAAATAGATTATTTTGCACATAATAACTATGCGATGTACAGTAGTGCAATTGTTATTCATTTAAAATATAACTTAGAACTACACCATACATACACGAGTCCAATATTTCCCTTCCACACACAACGGTGTTTGCAAAGCTTTGCAACACCAAAACTAGAATTAAAATGAAATCTATCCCAAAATCCCAAGACCCTAAACCGTAAACCCTATACCCTATACCATAGAGGCCTAAAGAGTTATTCATACATCCTAAACCATAATCATAAATCCTATCCACAAGTGATTTTATCCACTAGATACTCTAAATGGAGAAGAGATGCCTCTCTAAAATATTTTATTTTCAAAACAATCAATCAAAGGGAGAGTTAATTCAGAAATTACTAGAAATTGTGAAGATTATTTTTGTAATCTCTCAAGGCTATCCTTGTGAAATTGACAAACATTTTGACTTGGGTCACTTTGGAACTCAAGTAGTAAATTGTTCATGAACATATTTCCAAAAAAGAATTTCAAACAAAGACTAAATTTAACTGCCCTTAATGGACTTGAAACCTAAATATTCTAGATGTAGATTGTAAATTTGGAATTTGGATATGCAAATTTTACCACATGCACTTTGCGGTGTAAGGAGCCCCCAGTAAAAATTTAATAAAAAATTATTACTTTTGACCTCTTCATCTAAGCTGCCCGAAATAGGAAACCTACACTTTGGTGTCCATGGATCTTTAGGGGTTAAGAAGGAATATTTTAACAAAAATGAATTAAGGTGTACAATCAAAAACATGGTCTCTAGCTTATAATAAGAATTGGCCCCATGGCCTTTGCTTTCCTTATAGATAAGGGCATCAACCCCCAATGCCTTCACAAATGAGAAAATTGGCCCCACTATATTGATTGTTCAATGTTTACTCCAATTCAAGCCAATTGGGCACAACAACTCAAAAACTGAGTGTATTGGCGTGGAGATTTGCTCGCCTTAACTCCCCTTGAAGAGAGTCCCTTATTATGGATTTATTTAAAGCCGAGAGTATCTTTGTCATAAAACATTCTCGTTTGGGACAAAGAGATATTCCCGACATTCTCTTGTCAGAACATTCCCTGTCCATATTTAGACGCCACGTCAACCATACAGGCTAAATATAGTAGTTTTCAAAATGCAGGTATGCAACGCGGGGAAGTGATCGAAGTTGTGGAAACGGGGAGTGTTGGGGAGAGGCAAGAGGAGGAGGGGGAAGGGGGGACGTGGAACGAGCGACCGACCAGTCGCCCGGGGGACATGGTCGGTCGCCATGCCGGTCGCCGGTCGCCGGACGCCGGGCCGGTCACACGGCCGACCGACGGCGGCCGACCGATATGGGCGGCCGCTGTAGGGTTTTTTTTAAAATTTTTTTAAAATTTTTTTTTTCTTTTCTATATATACCACTAAAATTGCATAGGATCCTTTTTTTATTCCTCAAAGATTTCTGTTACTCGATTTTCAGTAATTAGTACACAATGAAAAAATGAATCCTATGTTGATTTCTGAAATGCTATGTATTCTTTCTTCACGGATACATCTCAACTTTAAACTTTAAGTTCATAACCATTTCGAGTGGACTCCATAAAAGTATAAATCTTCACGAATTCAAAGATGTTTTGTACAAATACTACTCCAGTATTCATACGTTATGATCTATGAGGCTCTATGAATTAAACTCTGAGCCACATGACCTACAACAGTAAATCTATTCCAATATTGGTTAAAAATAGGCTATGAGATTGAAGAGTCTAGAATCTTAATTCCTATGTTGAATGTTGAATATTGTACCTATATATTCTTTGCAATAAATGTGTGATTTATTCCATGTCAATAACATCTTCAATCAAAAATGATAAATACAATATAGATTATTTTGCACATAATAACTATGCAATGTAGAGAAGTGCAACTTGTATCCATGTAAAATATAATTGAGAACTACACCATACATACAGGGATCCATTATTTAATTTCCACACACAACTGTGTTTGCAAAGCTTTGCAACACAAAAACTAGGATTAAAATGAAATCCATCCCAAATCCTCAAGACCCTAAACCTTAAACCCTAAACCCTAAACCCTAAACCCTAGAGGCCTAGATAGTAATTCATACATCTTATACCAAGAACTTAAATTTTATCCACAAGTGATTTTATCCATTACATACTGTAAATGAAGAAGTGATGGCTCTTCAAAATATACTATTTCCAAATCAATCAATCAAAGTATACGAATAATCAATTTTATATAACATCTAATCTTAGTACTAATGTACTATACGTGTACAATATCAAATATGATTAAAAATTTAGAAGTTGATGCCATTATTGCCATATGTTAAACACTTATAGGGTGGGATATTTTCATAAATTTATTTGTCTCCCTATTTATTTCTCTTATTTTATGATTGCAGAATAGTAACAATAGAAACTTATTTCTATTACCTTTGAAAGAGGGAAATAAGTAACAATTCAAATCCATAAAATAAGAATAATGCTACAATTAACTTCTAAAAAAGTATATTTGCAAATTAGTTACAATTATATGTACTAGATTATATTTATACTCCTAGGTTAGTTGAAGGGTGTCAGACAAAAAATAGCCAATAATAGAATTAATTGTGTAAGCACAATGTTTTTTATAATAAGTACTACTAAATTAGATACACAACGATGGAGTAATTTCCAAATACCCATCAATTAATATAGACCATAAAATGTGGAAAAGTTAAGGCCCAAATAGAAAGTCTAAATATTGACAAACACAGTAATACCAAAGTTATGAAAAGTAAATGCTCACACATGCTCACCTACATTTCATATATACTTGGATCTCTCCAATGTTAGACATCAATATACTCTCACCAAGGAATAGTTAAAATTTATGGAATGTAATCTGAGAGGACTTAAGGCCACCTCAGGGTACACACTAGGGGGAAGCCATGAATGGGGGCCAAAACATGGCAAAATCTCCTAGTGAGAATGAATAACTTTTGACAAAAGTTGGGAGATAGAAGAAATGAATGTGAATCCATGGGAGCTTGCAATACTAGCACTCACCACTATGATCTATGGTGAAACCACCTAAAGGCGGGCACCCAAGATTCTTGCCTTTATAAACATCTCACCTCCCTTGCATGTACCTCATGCGTACATATTTAGGGTGCCCGCCTTTAGGCTTCTCCTTCTAGAATTTGTATTTCATTATGTGTGTGCTTTAAAGAAGCACATAAATAGGGTTAGCTTGTCTTTTTCTATTCCCTATCCGTGAAAAATAGTAACCCACTCATTTCTCACACCAAGTATATAGATTCCCTCAATTTTCCTTAAGTGCATGACAATAGGTGGTTTCACCATAAAGGGGCTATGTCCAATATTTTTGGATATATTTTATAGTTTCAACCATAGGATCTTGAGTAGACTACCACATGTAGTAGTGTGAAATCTTCAACCGTTGAATCATCACTAGATGCGAGATCATAACATTTGAAGTTGAATATGAAACCTTTTTTGGCCATGACGATAAAAGACGAAATGGTGGCCATGGTTGTTAAGGTGTTAGGAAAGAATATTTCAAAAAAATAAAAAATAAAAAATAAATGTGTACAAATAAAAAACATGGACTCTAGTTAATAATAAGAATTGGCCCCATGGCCTTGGCTCTCCTTCTCGAGATGGGCTTCAACTCCGAAGGACTTCACGACTCGGAAAATTGGCCCCACTATATTGATTGTTAAATGTTTTGTCCAATTCAAGCTAATTGGGCAACATAACTCAAAAAGTGAGTGAATTGGCTTGGAGATTTGTTGGCCTTCACTCCTCTTGTAAAGAGTCCCTTATTATAGATATATTTAAAGCCGATAGTATCTTTGTCATAAAACATTCCTGTTTATGACAAAAAGATATTCCCGACATTCCCTTGTCAGAACATTCCCTGTCCATATTTAGACGCCACGTGGATATCCAGGCTAAAAATAGTACTATTCAAATTGCAAATATGTAATGCAGGGAAGTCCTCGAAATTGTGCAAGGGGAGAGTTGGGGAGATGCAAGTAGTGGAAGGGGAAGGGAGGTACGGGGAACGAGCGACCGACCGGTCGCCCGGGGGACGTGGTCGGTCGCCAGCACGGTCGCCGGTCGCCGGTCGCTTCGATCGGTCGGCCGGCATCGGCGGCCCCGATCGACCGATCGGTCGTGCGACTCCAATCGGTCGTACAAGCCGGTCGCCGGCCGCTCGATCGCCGATGTGACGGCTGCCGTCCGGGATCGGACGGCCAGTGCCAGCTGGCCAATGGCGTCCGATCCCCGGTCGGCATAAATAGGAGGGGAGGGGCTCATTCTCCCTCACTCTGGTGAACGGGCTATAAGTTTTGGCTTTTTTTAAAGCTGCATCGACTGCGTTGCTCAGAGTCCGCGTGGGTCACCCTCGCCCACAATGTGCATACTTGTCGCTGCTGAGAATGGCGCCGAAGTTTTCACGTTCGAGGGGCGAGGCCAAGTCTCCACGACCAAAGGGCGACCTTCCAAAAATGGATTGGGAAGCATGGAGTGACCCAAACTGTGTTGCAGAGTCGGGTTGGCGAGAGGAGAGGGCAGACATTTGGAATTGCACCATGTGCAAGAAGTACGTGAAGATGTATCACATATTGAAGTTATGGCCGCGGCACAAAGCAGAGAAATATGGTCCTCGTCGCGAAGGCCCAGTGAAGAGTTGCAAAAGCGACCATTTTGCGCACAGATATCATGAAGTTACACTTGCGGTTGAATCAAGAACACAAGGCCAGAATTGATGCTGTATTCTACCATGGCCATGGTCTGGGCTGAAATAGTCCTTCACAAGGACATTGACTGGACCACTGTGATAGGTTTGAACGTGCATTTATTGGATCGCAGCAACCGATTCATTTCCACAAATTGGATGGGACCAAGCGATTGTTATACTACTTATTCAGAACGTTCAGCTGATATGGATGCCCAACTTCAACAACATGATACTCCAAGGGCATATGGGGGCACTAACCAAGACTCAAACCATGACGATCGTCAAGCACCAGTATCCTTTGGCACAGGAAGTGAGGAGTATTACCATGGAAACCACCAATTCAGTACTCCGGTGAGTTATATGCCACTCCATCAGCAAAACACGTACGGAGCCGAACGCGAGTACGGTAGAGGTGGATCTAGTTCGAATTACCCATCTCCAATGTATACAGGAGGTACACATGGTTTAGGAGGTGAGCAGGGTAGCGGATCCAATGCTCAATGCAACTCAAGCCCAACTCATCCTATAAACCCATACAATCGTGGGAACCAATACGGTACAACATTCGGAAGTCGCGAGTACCATAGGCCATCACACCCGAAGGAAACATACGAGTATGGAGGTCAATATGATAGAAGATTAGACATTGTTGGCTACACAAATTATGGATATGGTCAGAATGCATAAGGAAGTAACGACATGCCTTCAGCACCTTTACTATCTCTTGAGGACGAAGAGGCGAGGTACCAACGAGATCTGCAACAAGCCACACTTCTAAGTCAGCAGGAATACATTGAACAGCTTGAAGCCGAAAGAAACTTTAGGCAAACTTACTTGTTTGGAGAATCTTCTCGAGGACCACCTTCTTACGGCGCAGCGCCAAGTCGTAAACAGGATGATGAAGACTCGGATTAAGAATGACAAAATCATCATACATAGTGTCATTATAGGAAAAAATTTGTAGTTTTTTGCAACGGATGATGTCTACATCATTATCGACTTGCTAGTGGCCAGTTTTGAGGATCCTGAAATCCATATCTTGTTTATGAATGGATTATTCGAATATCGGACTATATCATTATATATTAATATACTATGCAATTTGTTATTTCAAGGATTTAATCGCGATGTCTTGTATTTTTACTATGAGTTCACTTGGTGGTAATAATCTCTTTTGTATGGCTTTAAGCCTTTTTTCACTATTCACACTCTCACCTAACATATGATATGTTATTCAATTCATACAAATAAAGGCATATGTAAGAAAGGTCATATTATGTTTGACTTGACTTGGACAAACCATTAATATCGCAACTACGCAAGAGTTGATATAATGAAGAAGTTTCACAATTCATTATATATTCTCAAATATTGTTTATGAAGATTTGGAGATATTTCTATTGAAGGTATTGAGTAATAAAATCAAATAACAAACAATGGAGAAAAAGTCATTCATTGGAATCATTGCAAGGTATATATAAACAAGAATGTACTTGAAGCCGCTACATATAGAAGGCATGTAATACATTTGACTACAAAATATTTGCCTACATCTACATGAGAACTTCAATGAAGAATCTAAAAAGCTAATAAAGCCGCAAGAACTAAAAGAAATGCGCATAACTAATTTACTAATCATACTTGGTGCGAAAATGATCATTTGGCACCGGCCAATGGAATGATTCCATGAAGCGGTTGACAACGTGGGTCAGCGTATACTTTGCATCAGCCACCATCTCCAAGTATTGGTCAAAAGCATTTGCCAAGTCTTGATTTGACCACCGGTCAGGCCCCGTTGTACTTTGGCAATTCTCGTAGGCCGTCGACATGCTCTTCTTGAGGATTTGTTGTGCTATTCGTGCCGTAGCAAACTCCTCCGAAGCGCAATCAAAAAGGGGAATAACGTGAATGTCATCACTCTGTTTGTACAAGTACGCCACCCGAGGATCCACCCAATATCGTGCTTGTAGAGTATCAATTCTCTCTTGGGGTTTTGTGAACGTATACAAGGACCTCATTTTATCATCCATGCTCGTGGTTAGCCCCCAATCGCATACTCCAATATACACCCGTGATTCATCTTGAGGGAAGTGAAGAAGTATGTTGTCTGGAGACACATCGTTGTGGAGGTAGTTCAACTGGTGGCCTTCACACATGATATGCACTAAAGCCCAAGCAAGCTTTGTTCGTTTTTTGCGAAACCGGACCAACTGTCAAGCTCGAATACGCTCATCATCAGAATGAGGTGAGAGTCCGATCTCTCCATGAACATCATCTCCATCTCTTGCATCAAGGGCCAACATCGATCAAATCGTGCCGCCATTCCACCAGTACGTATAGCCTTGGACCTTATTTGCATAAATGGCTATAAAACGAATACCACCTAGATGTTGTATCCTCACAGCAAACGCCTCATTCTGATGCTCCACCTTGGCCAAGTCTGGTCGTGTCACAGCATGATTGGGAGTCTTTGCAGCAAATTTCCAAAACTCTTGAATGGCCACAACCCCTCTTATGTGAACTTTGGAAATTGTGCCGTATCCTCCCCTTAGAGTCCTCTTCACAAGTTCGATGATACGGGCCGTGACAGGAATTACTATCAAATTATTCATGCGACCCAGCTCCATTAACCTTCCTTAATCCGTGTGCCACCATCCTATGGAGCCGCACCGGTTTTGATTCTTGGAATACGGCCTCATCGCTTGTTGAAAAGCCTCCGCCCTCAATACCACATCCCTAAACTCCTCATCACCCGCTCGACTCGTTCTCTCGTACCTCTTCAATATGTCGACAGCGTTCCAGAGAGCATCAATTAATCTATCCTCTATCCAATCCGTAAATCCACGCTTATCGGTCTCCGGTCTCCACACCGGATCTTGGAGCGCTTCCATCATGAGGTCCATCATGTCGTCCTTGAATTTGGCCTGAGCTTCCTCTTTGTATCTCATGTATTTGCTGAACAAACGTGAAAGACTATTAGCCTCATAAAATCGCACGATTACATTCTCCCGAAGAAAGTTCTTGCACTTATTGGATGGGTGCTCCCACTTCTCAAGATGTCTAAACGGCCTTGGTCTCCGGCCTCGATTCCCCCCACTGCCCCCAACCCCATGTTTTGGCATCTTTTTGAAAAAAAAAGCTAAATCTCCTCCCTTACAAACGGAAAGACTTCTTTCCTCCCAGGATAAGGAGCCAGTGGATGAAAATTAAAAAAATTTCCAACCTACAGCCACTCCGCACCCTGAAAAGGAAGGAAAGAAGTGAGGAGAGTGGAGGACCGGTCGGCCTTATATAGGCCGTGGTCGCATGGCCGACCGGCGACCTAAATCGAACGGCCGCTGGCCGACCGGTCCGACCGATCGGACGGCCAGCGGCGGCCGACCCGACCGATCGGCCGACTGATCGGACGGCCGGCGCCGACCGCGACAGATCGGACGGCCGACGCCGACCGCGACCGATCGGACGGCCGACGCCGACCGCGCCTCATCCGACGGCCGACCAAAACCGCGACCGATTGGACGGCCTGCGGCCGATCAAGCGACCGATCCGTCGACTGCGACCGATCCGACGCCGTCGACTGGTCGGTCGGCCGTGATCGATCGGACGGTCCTGGGCCGCCGTTTACAATTCAATGGTAACCACCTACACTCACAACACTATTTGAACGGCTATGATGCAACCTCCAATACGATCTGACGGTTAAAATATTTACTACATGAATAGTAATTCCGATTTACCCCCCGGACAGACGTCCGGACGGGCGGACGTCCGTCCGACCAAAAAAACCCAAAAGACGTCTGCATTGACATCCCTGGCCCCTAACCCCCCCTCCCCCGCCCCTAACCCCCCCCCCCTTCACCTGCTTCTAACCCCCCCTCCTCCGCTTTGACCCCCCCTCCCCCAACCTGACCCCCTCTACCCCCTTGCCCCCCTCTCCCCCGCCCTGCCCCCCCCTCCTGCGCCTCTAACCCCCCCTGCAACCAAGGTGGGCGGGTACGTCCGTCCGTCCGGGACAACTCGTACGTCCCTTTTTGTCCGCCCGATTACCTCAACACACCCGATATGACAACCTTGCTCTTGGCCATGAGTTATGACTATGAAAATGGTTTTTTTTTTTTCTTTCCTTAGCCATAGCTCTTGGTCCATATTGTAAAGGGACCCTTAGTTCTGGAAAAAATAAAGGAATCAATATTGGTCAACCCACCTTCTCTAAATAATTAAGAATGATAAAAAATGCCATATATCAATGTAGGTACATTGGACATTGGAGGTTTTTCCCTTTTGCTTATACCAATTGCAATAATGACAATTCATTCACCAAGAATATTTAAATTGAGCAAAAGAAAATCGTCATATTCTCATTCAATGTTTTTGCATACCTACATGGCAATTGCACTTAGTGTTTGGTATTGCGTACACTATTGTTCAACAATTGCATTTCAACGTGATGCACATACTACCAGGCATTCTTGGCTTGGGCCCCCTTCATCACAAACTTGGCTTGGCCCCCCTTCATTCAAATGTGCATTAGAAATAATTTGGGGTCTTCAAAAGGCCCTCCAAGCCCCATTTGGGCAGCATGCCGATGGTGCATTTTCTGTACAATTTGGGCATTGGGCAGGTTTGTTGACATGATTGTATCGCCATAGTGGACTTGCGTGGCACCATCATCAGCTTTATTTATCAGAATTTTTTATGCTAACTCACCCAGAAGGTGTCCTACCCCAAAATAATTTTAAATTGGAAAGTCAACCGTTGTACCGGACTATAATATTGAAAAAAAAGGGATGTACCATGTCGTTTTGGCAATGAGATGGCGGGAAGCATGTGGATGTTACAGTCAAAAATGGCGCCAAATCAATGTGTCACAGACAAGTAGGATAGAATTGGCGTGTGGGTGTGTGCCATGTATCCTTCTTGGATTAGCGAGCTGCCTCGGTGTTGGTGTGCGTCTTTCGTGGGTTAGCGAGGTGCCTCGGTGTGCGTGTGCGTGGCTGTGAAGTCAACTCTGTGCTTCAACATGATGTTGCAGGATGCCACAAATACATGCAGTTCGTATATTCCGCAAATTCAGTTATCAGGAAAATATGCACCAATAATTAGGTGAGGGAAGTCATTGGATAGCTAAGCATCACGTAGTAGTTTTCCACTGAGGAGAGCCTAAATCCCGGTGACCCGGTTTTTAAGCCACAAGTTTGGCCGTGGGGGTGGGTGCAAGTAAAACGACCTTCCAAGCAATGGACACCAAACTTCATACATGCATGCAATTTCTAAATTGAATTCACAAGGAGACACAACCATTCACTCAAGTCTCCATTTAATGCAAAACAAGTAGCTCCAGCAGTGAAGTGAGTCCGCCAAGCCTCCCTAGGAGGTTCAAATAACCCTCACTTGACCACCCAGGGCCTAGGGCTCAATTATGGGCACAAAATGACCAAAAGGAACACTTAAGGCCTCTAAAACACATATGGACTAAGAGGTCCAACACACAATTTAGGGCTGAAAAGGGGTTGCAAATCACATCAAAGCACCTTCTACCTCAAGCCTAAGCACCCAATCAACATATGAGTGCTAACAATCAACTAAACATGCAATTCTCCACCACTACACAATTTTAGGGTTAATTGGAGAATTTTGGGCAGCGCTTCCGCGCGGTTCCCTCACACGAATTCAAATCGTGACACAAGACAATCAAACCAGCATACACAAGCAAGAAAACACACATTCATACATGAAACTATAACACAACATCACCAAATCAAGCTGCAACCCAAACATGTTTTTGGGCAACAAATTGCCATTTTCCAAAGCATTCATGCATCTAACCCCACTAGGGTCGTTGCACACACAATCTAGCTACTCAAGAGTGTCACAATCACATCAAAGGAGGATGAAATGGGGCTTCCCTCAATCTGCCGCCACCAGTAAGGTCCCTTCGGTAGAACGACGATTTCTCCCTCGTCCTTGCTCCAATGGGGGCGAGCTTGGTCCCGTTAGAAAGAAAACTCGACAATGCTCCTGGATCTCTAAAGCACGCCCCCCAATTCCTTGCCAATCGTGAGATCTCGTCCTTCAAAGCCGACCCTTCAACTCTGCCGTCACCAGTAAGGGTACTTTGGTAGAATTGCGATTTCTCCCTTGTCCTTGCTCCAATGAGGGCAAGCTTGGTCTTGTTGGAAAGAAAACTCGACAATGCTCCTGGATCTCTAAAGCACGCCCCCCAATTCCTTGCCAATCGTGAGATCTCGTCCTTCAAAGCCGACCCTTCAACTCTGCCGTCACCAGTAAGGGTACTTTGGTAGAATCGCGAATTCTTCCTTGTCCTTGCTCCAATGAGGGCAAGCTTGGTCTTGTTGGAAAGAAAACTCGACAACGCTCCTAGATCTCTAAGGCACGCCTCCCAATTCTTCGTCAATCGTGAGATCTCGTCCTTCAAAGTCGGCCCCCCAACTCTGCCGTCACCAGTAAGGGTACTTTGGTAGAATCGCGAATTCTTCCTCGTCCTTGCTCCAATGAGGGCAAGCTTGGTCTTGTTGGAAAGAAAACTCGACAACGCTCCTAGATCTCTAAGGCACGCCTCCCAATTCTTCGTCAATCGTGAGATCTCGTCCTTCAAAGTCGGCAGCCACTCCCAAATTGAAAACTCCAACCCTTCTATCTTCTCCTCCAACCTACCCACACTCACACCCACATGCAACGAATCCACACATCCTACTTGCAAGTTTTTTTGTGTTAGACCACCCAACTCTATTTTGCATAGTTCAACCTAAGAAAATTTTCACACACACACACACCGTCTTCCCCCACACATGGGAGAGAGAGAGAGACACACACTCTCTCCAACCCTAGCCCGACGGTAGGGAGAAAACCAACTCCACTACATCCATCCAACATTTCATCCACCGGTCTTTTAACCCCTTTTCCACTTTCTAACTTTTTAGAACTAAAACCATTGAGGATTTTGATTCTAACAAGTCCGGATTAGCGAGATTTCCCGCCGAGGTGAACCTTCTCAAGGGTTCACACACTGCGTTTCCAGATCTCTCTCCGATTACAACACCTTTATCCGAAATGCAGCGTCTGCCTCTCGAACAGTAGCAAGCTGAGCCGATAAATCTTCCCATTCCGCAGCTTTCTTTGCATACTCCTCAGCTGGAGCAAATTCACGGAGAAGGCGCTTTTTCTCTTTTGATGTTGCACTATATGGAGCAGCAAGCGCATCTTCAACGTCGTTGTCGTCTGCGTGCATAATGGACAAGGTGGCGTCCAGTTTACGGCGTGACTCCTGCATACACTCATGCCACTCCTGCCAGTTTACGGCATGACTCCTGCCACGGCCACTTTATTAACGCGGATGCGCTCTTCCTCCTCCGCAATAAGAACGCTTCGAATGCGCTCCTCTTCCTCCGCAACAAGCACACCACCCACTTCGCTGCTTCTCAAAGTCCTTGCTTCATTGCTTTTGCAAGAGAGCTCTGCAATTATCTAGCATAAGCCTTCGACTTGGCAGCGCATTGCTTTCGGCCCAAACTTCTGAAGATTACGACCTTGGTTCTACAGTTGATGAGTTAGGCGCGATGTTGCTTCTTTGCATCAGTTCACAGGCTTCTGGTAGACAAATGTCGCATAGCAGACCTTCAAGAATCGCATGGAGTAGTAAGCATTGTCTGGTTTATTTCTATAGACCTTGAAATATTGTTGTCCAAACGTTGTCAATTGTATTGGTTCCGTGCACCTTGCCAATTCATATCGATGCGGTTCATTTCCTAGCCTCCAAATATTGCAAATTTCCTTCTCAGTGATGAAGGGATACACCTTATAGACTTCCTTTAGAGTCGGACCTTTAGTGCAAAGACCAACTTGTGTTGTGAATAACTGGGACCCGTACTTTGCGTCACGACCAAGCAGCACCGGCGCTGCAAGAATCGTTTTCGCGTGGAGATCGTCTGGAAGATCCCCGAGGTCGAACGGCTCAGCAAACTCTTCCATGCAAATACCCCACACACTCGTTGTGTTAGTATTACTTCATCTATATTTACAGACAAGGAGAACCAATTAGTGTCATTTGGCAAATTTCTGTAGAAAATTCTTGACAATTGTTTTACAAAAAGCATTGGATACACATTTGTACACTAACCTAAAGAAGAGTTATCCGCGTGATCATGTGTTGCGTGATCCTCTACTCGATCAGGCTGACGCATTGGCGATGGGCTCACCCTTCTCTTCCGCTTCCGCTTCCCCTCCATTTTTGGTCGTGACAAAACACGTATACTTCTGAATCAACGGGCTGTGAAAAGTGAAATTGCTACAACCAAGAGAAAACTGAAATTGCTATAAGCAAGTGCAATTGTAGACCTATGTACTTTAGAAAGCTCCAAGCAAGCAAGTTCGCGTAAACAGAAGACGAGTTGTGAAGCAACATCGTAGGCAACATAAGTAGACCGCACATATGCTCCGAAGCAGAAGAGGGGGAAGCAATCACTGTGGCAGGGCTCCAAACATACAGTGGAAGTTAAGCAACCATGGCTTCAAAACGTAGAAGCAACGTAAGCAAATTCAACGACAGAGTGGAGAAAAACAACAGGCTGCCCTTGGATATATAACAAAGTAGAGCACAGAAACCTCACATTAAATCTTCGAGGATTGCAACAAAGATACAATGAGTGGTTTGAGTACGTCCTAGCATTTACACAGGTGGTAAATAATGCTAAACATCACATCGGCAGTGCCCGGCACGCCACAAAAGTGAGGTTTATTTCAATACCTTGAGAGGGCTTTTGAAATTGTAATTTCGCTTCTTTCAGATTAAATGAATAATGTATCATAAGCTGGTCCTTGCGTTCTCTTAAAGAAAAAAGAATTATTAAAGCCGTGCCATAAATTGGCCATTTTTAAACTAGCCCGATTATGCATTTAGTGCCCAGCTCCAGAATGTCCAATCACACGGATCGGCATGGGCGTTGCCATCAAGTGCTTAAGCCGGCAGTGCTTAAGCCGACGTATTAGGGGTCAGTCGCACTACTTGCCTCCGTCACTGAGTTTATTGAATTGCCATTGCATGCAGCAGTCGCGCTCACGCAAGCTTTGAGAGTTTAGTTTCGATTTGTCTAATTCAATCGTGAGTGCGGGTGCCACTTTAGTGCTCTTGCTGCTACATTCAGCTCTTGAAAGGTGCGGTAGCTTCCACTTTCATCAGTGAATCTAATTTGCCGCACTGTTTGTAGGTGTCCGTACCCACAAGACCTTTGGTAGTGTACTTTCCAGACCCTAAGCAATGGTTTGAGAGAGTTGTTGATCTGGGAAGAAGACAGGAGTTTATGGAAAGGGTAGAAGCCAGACTTGACTCATTTTAGATTTCTGGACATTGTTTTTATTATCTTGTGTGTGATTCAAAACAAGTGACCGATTGACAATATTTTGTGTGAGCAAAAAGTCATATTTTGTAGTGAATTGTGCAGTTGTACCGAGCTGATGGAGTAGCGGACGAGTGTTGCTCCTTGCATATTCGCGCCTGCTTTATCAAGCTCCTTTGCTGCAATCCCAAGTAATGTTGTTGCTGCCATGTCCGTCTCTGTTCAGAATAGTTCATGTAACAGTAACGTGAAATATTCTGGCAATTTCGGGTGACTCTTTTGCGTATTGAGTTCTTTGCCTATCAATCTTTGTCAACCACACTGATTTGTATCAACTTGCTTTTTTTTTTATTGAATAGGTCGTCGGCGTCACCATGTCACCGCAGCAGAAGAAGCGAAAGTCGTCAGCGAGCCAGAGCACTCCACGTAAATTACAAGTCGAGCCACTCAAGTGCTCTGCCGGTCTCTCGGATGGGGAAGAAGGATCAGCTGTAACTGCGACACCATCCAAAGCAGATTTAGAGGATGTCCTACAAGCGGTTGCCAAGTCGGAGTGGGATCTGCCATTTGACCTCTCCGAAGTCCCGACGCCATTCCTTGATTCTCTGTATGCGGCAGCTCCAATGCTTTGAGGCGGGCAAGCAGAGTATGACGACGCATTCTTCCAGCACATTGTAGGCTTGTGCAACAGTGGCCCGATGGTGGACGATGTCGGGAAGGTTTATCCACAAGTTTCGGAGAGTGCGATTAAAGAAGTCTGGAAGGCAGGTGCACAGACAAACCGGTATGAGATTCTGAACTGCAGCGACAAAGAGCAAGCCCGCATGTTTTGTCAACCCTACTACGAAGTGTATGGCCATCGCCCTGATAATGGATATTTTGCCATGCGCTTCTTGAAGGCTCCCACCGCTACCTTTGTGCATCATTTGGACATCAATTGGGTTGCTGAAGCTCAGGGACGTCGTACTCGGCGCATTGCGAGTGCTTCGAAGAACCCCCACAAGTTAGGTCTTGTAGCATTACGTCCCCAAGTTCAAAGCTTGTGCAACATCATCAAGAAATTTGCTACCGGGATGCCTTGGTGCCGTGAATTGGCATGCTCAGTTACACCAGTGCCATCGTCATTGTCTGCAGCAGAGAAGGCACTAGAGATTGCAGTCGCAGCCGAGGATTCCGCAGCAGAGGCCGTGCGCGCTATTCAAGAGAAGCATGGTGAAGGAGATGAAGGCTCGCTGAAATGCTTAATAGAAGAGATTGCTAAGCTTGAAGCAGAGCATAGTATTGCCTTGGAGGAGCAAAAATGACACTTCCGCGAGGGGACACAAACACAGTACAAGGTGCAAGTTCAGGTGTTGCGAGAATGTGCGCACAGGCTTACGACCAGGGTTGTCTTGCTAGACATTGACGGACGTCAGACAGACACGACATGTCAGACAGACATTGAGCCTCAGAATGTCTAATAGAATCTACAAAATCTTTTTATTACCCTGGATTTACCCTGTCCACGTTGCATCCTACGTGGCTGCCACGTGGTGTGTACAGCTCAGCAATACGGTTCGCGACCGCGCCACATAGGACTGGACCGGCGGTCGCGTCATCTAGACCGGCGGTCGCGTCATCTAGATCGGCGGTCGCCTTGGCCGGACCGGCGGTCGCCTTCTCTGGACCGGCGGTCGCCTCAGCGACCGACGATCGCCCAAGTCGACCGACAATCGCCCAGGGTCGACCGACGATCGCCCATGAGCGATCGACGATTGTCCAGGGCGACCGGCGGTATCGCTGGACCGGCGGTCGCCTATTTTCGCCCCTGGACCGGTGGTCGCCTAGGGTGGCCTTGCATTGGAGGCTACCCCCGAGTAGAATAAGTCATTTTTTTATCCAACATTATCCAAAATTCTTCCGTTCACGTTTTTGAACGTAGGTGAAGCATTAAGAACTCAAGATGAAACAAATTACAACAATCCACAAACCCCTGTAGAAAAGGCTAACATCAACCATGAGGTTTGAAACTCATGTTACAAAAAATGTGGTGACATACATATGTGACTAGTGTAAAAAGGGAACATAATTATAAGAGTTGCAAAAATCTATTAGATTTGGAACAATATGTCAAAAAGTAGATTGTATATATTGCAAGTATAAATTGTGAATTACATGGCTAAATGAGCACTCAATGACGTGAGATGGTCATCCATAGGAGTCTATGAATTGCAAGAAGATATACTGATATTATAAACTAATAACTGTCTTCTCTAAATACAAGCTTCGGTGGAAGCATATGATATGGTTTCGCCATCAAGCGTTTCACCACCTCCCCACAGGTCATTCTCTCTTTCGATTCATGCCTGGTCAGTGAAAACATTTTCGTTAGGAATGAATCTCGCACCGTCAAATTCGGTAATAATTCTTCGTCGAATTCGTCATGCACACCAATGAGCTGGATGAGCTTGCCAACCGCATACGAATCTGATGCTACTGTGGTCGAGGGGGATAGGTCGCTGTGAAGTACTCTTGTCTTATGCACGAGATTCATGATGTACACTAAACCCCAAGCTAACTTCATCCTGTGCTGACGGAAAAGGCTAATTCTGAAAGCCTCCTTTTGAGTGAGACTCAGAACTTCCTTCACTTTTGACCAGTGAAGATGTTTGTCGCCGACCTTCTCATCCAACTTCAACATCTCGTGTAGTGATCCTCCATTCCACCAATATGAGTAAGCTTCGAATGTCCTTGTATGCAACGCCCAAAACTTGATAATACCTGGATGATTCAAAGGACATACAAGAGCTTCTGCTGCAGTCTCTATCCTCCTCTTCTGAATATTCATATTCTTGGTAAGCTTTGCTGCAAACTCGATATTAGTTGGAACGTGGTCTACTCCAAGTATCTTCACCTTCCGCACCAGTCCATGGCCTCCCTCCATGTTGCGGGCTGATAGAGCTTCTATCGTAGCGTCTTGAGGAATCCACACCACCCCCGACCCTGTGTCTCGTTCAAATGTGGCGCGCAAAGCGGTTTTTTCCCATGACTTCCCTCGGGTTTTATTCTTGCTAAGCTTTTGGACATAGAGTTGCCACCAATCCATCTTGCGCTTAAACTGGTCCTCCTCTTGTGTTAGACGCCTCTGTCCAAATCACTTCTTCCATAACTCCTTTACATTGAAGATGCATTATTCAACTGTATTTTCCATCCACAACTGGTACTGCGAATGATAATCCACATCTTGGTATTCATCCGTTTCCTCCATGGCCTTCAAAATTACTGCCGCCAATTTCTTCTTCAGTCTCTCTTTGCCCGTGCTAACATTCCTGAGGTAGTTGTGCTCTAGGAATTGAGCCTCCGTTTCCTCATACCAATCCAAGCATGCTTTTTCCGCAAACCTAGTATAATCTGATGTTGGGAATCCGGGAGCTACTTCTTTTGGGTGTCTCCTCTTCCTCTTATCGGCTCCACTTCCACTAGGTTGTTGCATACCAAGGTCTGGTGCAAATGTTTCTGGGGCATCCAGATCCCATGCTCGTTGTCCCTCCTGGTGCTTTTTGGATTTACTCATCGCTGAACTTCTTGAAAAAACCGGCAAAAAATCTCCCCCCTGCTATCAATGTGCACCAAACCCCAAAAACTCCTCAGACGACCCGGCAGTGCGCATCATTAAGACGAGCAAGGACACAGGGCGGAGGAGAGTTCGGTAGTGGTTTGGGAAAAAGTAATATCAAACCCGCGAGTTGGGGTTAATATATCCTTGGAGACCGGCGGTCGCCCTACAGTCGCCCACCGGCGGTCGCCCCAGGTCCCGCTGTCGCGACAGCTGCACCGGCGGTCGCCCTGCGTCCCGCTGTCGCGAACAGCTGCACCGGCGGTGGCCCTACGTCCCGCTGTCGCGAACAGCTGCATCGGCAGTCGCCCTGCCTCCCGCTGTGGCGAACAGTTGCATCGGCGGTCGCCCTGCCTCCCGCTGTCGCGATTAGCTGCACCGGCGGTCGCCCTATTTCCTGCGTCGCGCCAGCTGTACCTGCGGTCGCGCCCTCACTGGACCGGCGGTCGCCACGCAACGTCATACCTCTATCTGGACCGCCGGTCGCCTGAATTTCTGGTCGCCCCGGCATATATATTCCCCCATCGTATCTGAACTTCTTATTTGGGTTTACTGGCCTAGCGCATTGTCTTACATCCATTAAATTGGCTGCATGCTCGTTCCGGGTACGTAATAACTATTTGCCATTTTTGGCTATTTCATCCATGGCTACTCTCGGGCAACTTAGGAAGGAAGAGAACGACAAGAAGAGGAAGAGGAAGGGCGCTCCACAACGGAAACGATTACACGTGCTTCAAAATCCAAATAAGCTTGCCTTCAGAGTTTGGGAAGATGAACCTGATATGTGGACGATGGCCACTTGCGAATCGTTCATTGAATGGTGTCACATTGACAAGAAATTCCCTCTGTCTCGTCACCATTTTCATCGGCGCACCAACAAGGCAAATCTTAAGTTTTGCAATTGCCCAAACTTCAAACAACAATGCATTGAGGTTTACCAAGTCCTGTATGGCATGCCATGTGTGGAGCGCAACGAGGTTCCATTGTTTCTTGCTCGTGGAGTATACGCCGAGGTTGCTCTTGGTAAACGAGTGGATTGGACAACTGTCAAAGAGGGGAAGCATGTAACACGACCTTCAACGAGTGACATTCCGACAGGCATTCTAAGATTCCCTGACGCTCCTAATGGTGGCATGGCAGTGACGAGGTCTATTACCAAGGCTACGGAAGAGGCTGCCTATCATATTGCTACATCGGAAGAGGACGATGACTCGGATGGTTCGCGGCCTCGTAAGGCGGTGCGTCAAGTACAACAACCTCTTCCTCCCTCCAGCGTTGTGATTGATGCGGATCATCGTCGTAATTTACCTGGCCGCGTTCCTGAAATAGGTGGCTCTCGCCCTCCAATAGCAAGTAATCATCCACCCGTAGTAGAGCCCCATGGTACTTGCATCTTGCCATTGGAAGAACTTGACACATCTTCTGATCTCAAAGCTCTTCTGAAGAGCAAAGACGATGTCATAGCAAGATTGCATGCAGATCTCAAAAAAACACGAGCAATGTATGAGGAGAAGGTGAAAGAAGGGGACCAGCTTTGTGTGGAATATGCACGCATGCGCCAGAAGATGCAAGAACTATCTCACGCACGTAACATTCGTGGAGATGTAGAGAAATCTGACATGGCGGATGTTGATAGAGTTGTCTTCAACCTTACAGAGGACTTGGCATTTGGAGAAATGTCACCGCAACGCCCTACATTGCGCCGTCCTGTGAAAGCTCAGCCATGTGTTTTTAATATGTCGGACCTCGAACGAGAAGAAGATGTACGATGTGATTCTCAATATTCTTTATCTTTACATTGTTCCCCCTATTCGTAATCCCCATTCATGTCGTCGATGGATACAACTCCTTACTAAAGGAAAAGCAACAAGCGCAAGCTCGTTTGGAGCGGTTATCCGCCACTTACTACCATTGGAAGGTGGCATGTATACTTTCGGTGGATAGAGGGAGACAAGTTGCGCGGATGAGCCGAGAAGATCGATAAGAATTTTACTAGTGGAGCTGGTCGGCGAACGTTCGGTATGACCTCGTGGCCGAGTGTGGATACATTGTTTGATAATCTTCCTATGATGGACATCAAGATGCAAGATGACACTTCTACAGAGGTTGTAGATTGGAGCAAGGCCGGGTGGAATTTCAAACACCACATGTCAGCACATGTTGATGTAGCATCGAGGACATTATTGTGGCCCAACCCTCCGCAGTTTGTATTGGATCACTCTACGTGTCCCATATGCCTAAATCCATTTGGACCTGAGGGTGGATGGGCTTTAGGCTCTTGTGTCCATATGTATCATCCGCAGTGTCTTTTAGTTCATTGTTTGACTCAAAGTCGTTGTGCTATATGCAAAGCGCCTTTTCACGAGCGGTTTTACAAGATGTTCAATCTAAGAAATTATATGCCGCCTTCTTGGGAACACAATGCTGAGACTACTAACGAGGTTTGATTCTGGGGTAAAGACCTTATTTGGAGTTGGCGTAGAGGTGAACATGATCTCGAGAAGAGAACTCCTAGCTCCCAATTGAATTGGGAGACTGACCCAAACGAGATTCTAAGAGTTGCACCAATACTTGCCGGACAAGGTCCACAGCATAAGGGTAATCGGATGTTCTTCTTCCAATGCCTTGGAGGCTATTTTGATGTGAGCTCTAATACATTCAAGTGGGGGCCCCATCCAATGGGACATCGATGGAATCAATATGGGAAGAGAGTAACCGACGGTGAAGGTCGTGCCTCCATGGAAGATTTGGAAGAGTGTCAATATGCTGAGTCTACTTGGGGGCCACGATACCAGTCTCAAGCTCTAGACTAATTACTGGATGTACATAGTCTCCTCACAAGAAGGACTTTGCAGGACTTGAAAGACTCTAGAGTCTTAGATCTGATCTTAAATGCATATGGTCCATTCAATCGAACTCGTGCAAAGCGTAAACTTCTTGTTGGAGAATGCTCCAACCCTCAGCCTAGTGAATGATAATTACGATATTGTCAATCCATACACTCCAGTATAGCGTATGGTTTTAGCTATATAGGACTATATTTGATTATAGTATTATCGAGTGGCAGCTTTTTGCAACAATGTATCTCATTTCCTATTGTACTACTTTTTGCATCGATTAAATCAATGGTATGTATTTGGTTCGCTCGTTTGCTTGAGGTCTATCGATTGTACTTTGTCAGCTTTTATTGTATCTTACATCTTCATAGTCCATATAACCCGCCCAACCCCTTGTACCAATGCACAAACACGTACTTACGCATGATGAAAGGTAAAAACAAACTTCCATATATAAAGTGTATGCGAAAAAGTACATAGAAGAAATTACGTACACTTTCCCTACACCTAATTAACGTAAATCAAATATCGTTTGGTGAATGTTGGGGGTGTAAGTCCATCGTCTCTACGTTAAGAATCTTCAACTTTTTCCTTGCCCTTTGAAAAAAGTGATCGTTGCGGTTCCAAATCAACGTCGATTGCGTTTATGTTGATGTCATCTTTTGCGTTACTTTTACGATGAGCCCACTCTGCCCATGCGTCCTCAAATCGAGCATTCTCCTCAGCTACACGTAGTTGCTTTGCGAGTTTTACATTCTGGTCTTCACTCCATTTCACCAGCCTCTTTAATTTGTCAACTTCCTCTGGAGTCTTGCCATACTTACCCGCTAATGCCAAATCCCGAATGCGTAGCATCTCTTTATCTACCTCTAGAGCAATAGATTCTTCAATATCCGTCAACCGATCCCTCCTCTCAGCTAGGACCCCTTCCAGGTAAGTATTTTTCGCTGTCCAGAACTCTACGTAATCTTCTATGGAAAGGCTGTTTGAATGTTTCTTCTCCAAAAACTTCTTACGAGCCTCTTTTTGTAGCACAAGCATGGCCTCCATTTAAGCCATGTAGTCTAGAACTTTTTCCGAAGTCTCCCGACAGTCTTCTTGTACATCGTATGGTTCAGTGGCAGAAAAGGCTCTTTCTTTGAAGGCTTCCAATTCCTTTCTATTCTGCAGTACTAACTCCAATTCCATGCATTTTCCTATACTGAAATTGTGCAAAATCATCAAAGTATCCAGGACTTTGGATAATCTCTCACCCACTTTTCGGAGTGGATTTACCTCAAAGGAAATTCCTTCAGTCCAATTTATTGGAAGACCAGTTGGTTCACAGAGCTCGTATTCGTGTGTCTGTTCATCCTCCGAGAATTCGGAAGAAGACCCTGCTGTGTAAAATTCCGCGTCGGCCTTAGGACTCATAGGTATAGTTCCAATTCCATCTCCTTCAATAGTCTTTGATGTCTCTCCAACCTCTATTGGTTCGGTCTTCTCTTGTATAGGCAAACGTGGATGCGTCCACCAATGCACCTCCTTCCCGAGAATCATTTCCGCATATGCCATTTTTGCCAAAAAGTAGGGAACCTCATATTTAAAAATATGGTTGTTAACGTATATCATATGCCAAGCATATATGCATCTCGCTTTAAATTCGAAATGATGGCACTCCTGGAGGTTCATAGCAGCTCCTACGAGGATGAGAATCATGAGATGAGGATGAATATTGGATGGGGGAGGAATAAAAGAGCCCTTTAGTTTATAATGTATTAATTTAAAAATTAGGAAGGTACGCATAGGGTAGGAATTTCGGATCGTGGGTCCCATAATTCCCATTTTATGATCATTCAATTCCTAAGAAATGGACAAGAGATGTCTAAATGGATAATAATGAACGGGAGGAAGGATGGGGTGAGAGTTCCTCGTCCTCTTTGTAGGCATGAATGGTATATATTATTTTTTATGGTGTATATTTTAAGAAGTCATATTGTGACTAACCATTTATAATAAGTGATAAAATGTGAATTCATTTATCAGCCTCTTCAATGCATGAAAACACTTTAATGAATCTAACGATTCAATACCTACAATCTAAGAATGTAATCCAAGGTAGTCCATTTCTAGCATCTAGATAAGATACCATTTTTGTACCAAAACTGCACCTCATATTTTAACATCACATTCAAGAACAATTTCTAGTTTCTTTTTATATCAGTGGAGCCTTTAATAAATTATAAGATCTCCGTATATAATATCCGACTGATAGATTATCCTTGCAATGAGTTTATGGGCTCATAACATTATGAATTTGGTTAAATTGAGTGGGCGGAGGAATTTGAAAATTTTGGCAAGTCCAATAATAAGGCCTTGAAATACAATTAAGTGAATGGGAATAGTGCATATACCCTAGTAAGCACTGAGAGAAATAGTTGCTTACCAAATTAAAAGGTGATATATCATGACATATTATATGTTTGGAGAAAAAATGAGTGACCAGTATATGAAGGTAAATATTTGAAGTCAAGAAGACTAATGATTTGCGGACATTCTAATCAACCCATTACTGAGGGTACTTTTGGAACCAATATTTGATGAGTATTTTATGTTGAGAATTTTGAGAACGTTGAAAATTATAATTTTGTAAATTGTGATTAAACTTATATGGATCTAAATCCGTATTACACCACAAGAGTATCCAATGAGCATAAAATACATTTTTCATGTATCATGGTCACCGCTCTTGGCAAAATGCCCATGACCATGAGAATCATTTTCAATTGGGAATGAGAAATAGGAAGAACGGAGTGGGAATGAGAGGGACTGAGGGGGGATGAAGGGGATTGAAGGGGGGGATGGGGGAGATGCTTGAATCGGTTAATTCAAAATTTGAATATTGCATAAAGAGGATCCAAGAAAAAGAGCGGGAGCTCTCGCGAAGTCGCCCCTGCAGAGTGCCGGTCGCCCCGAAGCGCTCCGCTGAGGCTGGATCGAAACTCTTCTGAAGTTGCACCGGCGGTCGCCCCGGAGGTCTGCTGCAGCTGGACCGGCGGTCGCCGTGGAGCCAGTCTTGCAAGAAACACTGGACCGGCGGTCGCCCTAACGATGTCGTCGTGACACTGCCGGTCGCCCTGCCACAGGAGGTTAAATACAATCGTAATTGGCCGTAGTCGTCACTTTTCAGTCCACGTGCTGTGGTGTTGCGCATTGTCTGGTGTCGACTCAAAGTTGCCACTTGCTTGCTCGATCGGAGGTCAACGTGGACTGCACTATTTTTGGTGTTTTGTATTTAACATCTCATCATAGCGGCATTTCCGTGATCGGAGGTAATAATGACTACAATTGCGGAACGTAAAATAGTACTCGGGGAGCGACGCAAGAAGAGAGGAAAAACACAGAAGAGGAATCACCGTATTCTCCAAGATGCCACTCAACGCGCTTTTCCGGGGTGGGAGACCGAAGAGGGCGTGTGGAGTCAGACAACAGTGAAGAATTACATCGCCTGGTGCCACATCAGCAAGTTGTTTCCACACTTTCGACATGGGATGCACTTGAAATTAAATGCTGCATATCTGCACTATTGTAAGCATGACGAATTTGTGCAACGATGTATTGAAGTGTGGAGGTTCCTTTATAAAGGCAAGAATGTCACCAAGAACGAGGTTTCGTATCATATTGCTCAAATGGTGTATGCAGAGGTAATATTGGAGAAAGTGGTGGATTGGAGCTCAATGAAAAAATCGCCTCAATTCTTCCTTCCAACCAAGCAAGATATTCCAAGAGCCCCATTGACAGAAAACCCACGAGAAGGACTTACGGCAGCAAGACATCGGAAAGATGGGGATGCTGATGATGTGTATGTTTGGATAAATCCTAATTCTGATGAAGAAGAGGTTAAGGAGAGGGAGCATCATACTCCTCTTGTAGAAGGTTCTATTGGTGGCGTTGAACACTTTCATGTGGGTGAAACAACCATGCAAGATTTGGATGTGATTAATGCACCTGTGAAGCACATCGAGGACCTACGAACAGAAGGAGAAGCGGATGTCATTGAATACATGGAGGTTGAAGCAATGTTTGGTGCTTGTACTTTGGGAACACCCGAAGTTATAGTTCGGCCCGCTTTGAGCGCCTCTCCTCAAACATATGTTAGCGTAGAGGATGGGACTCTAGAATATCCAATGGAAACGATTGAACAGCCAGAAAGAGAAGGAAATGAAGAAGTAGAGCTGGAGAAGGAAGTTCAAGTAGTCTTCAAAGCGAAACGCCCGAATGAAAACGATGATTCGTGGATGAAGGTGTTGAAGAAGGCTTATGAGGATTATGATTATTTGTTTCATGCTATGTCATACGAACGGGCAAAGTGTGTTGAACTCCAACATGACATAGAGGTAATCAAGGATGCAAAAATGAAGATCCAAGAGGAGGCGACGAATGTTCTCCCAGCTCTGGTTGCATCGGATCAGGTCGATTATGAGAAAGAGCTCATAAAGCAGGAAAAACATTTTGAAGATGTGCGAAGGAGATACAAGCACGTCGACGAATGGTTTGTGGTCAATGATTGGGGTCGCGAGAAGGATTTTATGGTTGAAGGAGCCAAGGACCAAGGTCATTTTGAGAAGGAGCTAAACGAACTCATTTCGGCATGCGATGCCTTGAGAGCTGAGATCGAAAGGGTGAACCTAGCATCAAGAAGATTGAAGGGGAACAAGGAAAAGTTAGTCCTCAATAGAATAGATGGAACTGTGGATATTGCAGAAGAGGGTCAAAGTTCACAGCGCAATGAAACAACTCAGGAGTTGGTCAAAAAGCTACTTGTGCTCGCAGAAGAGGAGAGGTTCTTAAATGCAAGGATCGAAGATCTATGTATTGCAAATAAGACGAAGGAGAAATGTCGAAGCTGGTACCATCTAAAAAAAATCTAAAATACAATGGAAGAAGATTAGAGTAAGCGGAATCAAATTTTTGAAAGACGTTGGTGTGTTGGTTATATCCATTTACTTTATTTTATTTGTGAACTGAAAGTTGGGAGATAAGTGCTAGGCTGGATGTTATACAATGTATCTTTTTGATTATATGATATGGTTTTAGTAGTAAGATACCCGTTGAACAATGTTATGTTTATTATTTGTATATATGCGCACGGTGTTATTTTCATCATCTTGTTTATTCTTTTTATTTTTTTATTTTTTATTTTAAATGCATGATTTGGAAATATGTAAAAAAAGGTTTTTAGAATGGTATGTAGGTTGGAATTATTTAAGTTGGTAGGTTTGTATGTTGGTAGGTTGGTGGATACTTTGGACAGTGGTCTTTTAGAAAAGTATGTCGTCTATACCATTCCATATGTATATATAATGATATTGAATTTTGGAAAGCTTTGATTAGAATTAATCCACGATGAAGTAATGATAAATAATTTGTAAAAATTTGGAATCGTAACTAAGTTGTTGAAGTTACGTATAAATATATGGTGGGATTTAGTTGCAAGTATTTAGAGTCAATGAATATTTTTACAAACCCCCCAAAACCTCGAAAGGCAATGATTCGTACATGATTTCAAATATGCAGAAAAAGATTTGTAGCAAAAGGGTGGGAAGCAGATATTCGCGCCCATCACGTAGACCGCCGGTCGCCCTCTCAACGTTGTTCGCTCATCGGCTGGATCGGCGGTCGCCCTAGCGACCGACGTTCGCCCATCCGCTGTATCGGCGGTCGTCCCGTCAGGAGGGGTGCGCGGAGGCTCGCGGACACTTTCTCCTTGGGTGCTTGCCCATCACGTAGACCGCCGGTCGACCTGTCAGCGACGTTCGCCCATCGACTGGATCGGCGGTCGCCCTAGCGACCGACGTTCGCCCATCGGCTAGATCGGCGCTCGCCCCATCAGGAGGGGGTGCGCGGAGGCTCGCGGACACTTTCTCCTTGGGTGCTTGCCCATCACGTAGACCGCCGGTCGCCCTGTCAGCGTCGTTCGTTCATCAACTGGATCGGCGGTCGCCCTAGCGACCGACGTTCGTCCAACCGCTGTATTGGCGGTCGCGCGATTTCGAGATTTTGAATGAAGTTAACACCAAGTATCCTATACCATGCAAGGGTTGAATCAAATTAACACCAAGTATTTCCTTCTATGTAAATCCAAGTTCCATGTGGCTTCTTTCATGATTTAATATATTTAATACGGTTAGAGAAAATAATAAAACCACCTCCTCCCCCCTTTAGTATAACTTCCTCTATTACTTAGCATCCTACAAAGTCAAAGTAAATCATAACATGTAGATACGTTTCTCTTACGTGAAATTTTGTTCTTTCATAATTTTTATAAGGTAATTTTTAGTCAACAGAAGTTTTAAAATCGTTATCCCTTTCCACAAATCTATTTTCCGTATATCATTCAATATTCTACTCATTCAAATGATTTACAAGTAAATGATGACCTATAGATGACATATCCCCACGATTTTCTAAATAACACCATCATTTCCATAGGGTCATCATTAGGTAGTCTAAGGGTTTAAATTGTCCTCTTACCCCCTTTATCTATTTTTTCTTATTTTTTGAAGTTTTGGTGTTTGTAAGTGCTTGCAACCAAAATCCACCCTATAGATCCTTTACTCCAACGATTTTTTTTTATAGCTCCATCATGTTCATAAGGTAGTTATTACATAGTCCAATTCTTTTTAAAATATTTTTTCTCTCCATTTAACTATTTTTTATCTATTATTTAAAGCTCTACTTACTTGAAAATTCTATATTAATTTGGGAAAAATAGTACGAGTTGTCCTATAATATTTTTGATGGTTCCATCATTTTTATATGATCCATATTACCTACACTAAATAGGTAGAGTAGTGTTAGATACACTAATTTACATAAATAGGCTATAAGTTTTTACTATTAGTCAATATTTGTACCCTCTACAATGGTGAAGATGGGGATCCTTACATAGTATTGGAATCGATACTCTTGGTAAAATTTTTATCCCAAAAGTAAAAACTTGTAGCATTTTCAAATCTTATAAAAATCTAACACTAATGTACCTATTTAGTGTAGTCCAAATGTTCAAATTACATTCCCCACTTTGTTTTCGTATGCATGTGCGCACACCGCCTACTTTCACATGACTATTTAATTTTTAGAAATTCGGGAAAAATACTTTCGTTCGTCCTGTGCCCCTACGATATAAACCATATTTTTTACACAATATGAATAACCTAGGAAAGTTATCAACACCCCTTCCACTCCCTTTTTGCTTATATATTTACATATGCCCCCGTGCTTCAAACCCCGCAATTCAAATATCCCCATATAAATTCAACCACATAGTTCGCATTCTCCTATGGTTTTATGAATACTTCCATTACATTTATGAGGCCCTTATTACCTAATTCAAGTGTTCGTATCACCTCCTCTAGGCTTTCATTCTCTTTTCCCTTATCATTCGAAGTTGTGGTGGGTGCACCTAAATTATGACATATGGATGCGATTGCCCTATGATTTTTTTATGATTCCATCATTTTCATAGGGTCATTATTAGGAAGTCCAAGTATTAAAATCACATTATTGCCCCATTTATCTTTTTTTTTTAATTTTTTTTTGTTTTTAGTTTTGATGGTTCTAAATACTTGTCTCCAAAAGCCATTATATAAATTCGTTACTGCTTTGATAATTCTGACAAACACGCTAGGAGGAAGGTTAGTCCTTGCCCATGAGCTGGATCGGCGGTCGCCCCAGCGACCGACGTTCGCCCGTCCGCTGCATCGGCGGTCGCGCAATCCAGAGGTCGCGCCCCCAGACATACGTCGCGCCCTCCCATTTGGAGGTCGCGCCCCCAGACATACGTCGCGCCCTCCCATTTGGAGGTCGCGCCCTCTGACCGAAGGTCGCCCACCAGGTGGATCGGCGGTCGCCCATCCGCTGGATCGGACCAGCGACCGACGTTCGCCCATCGGGTGGATCGGTGGTCGCCGTAGCGACCGACGCTCGCCCTTCGGCTGGATCGGCGGTCGCCCTAGGACCAGGGTTACATATACGCGCGCGGACACCGGCAGTCGCCATTTTTCACCTCCACGTGTCGGGCCTTGCGCATTGTCTGGTGTCGACCTCTGGTTGCCGCCTGCTTGTTCGAGCGCTAGAGCGTGCGGTGATTGGCACACACGTGCCACACGTGTACATTTTACACATACGTGCTGCCCGATTTTCGAGTTTTCCATATTCTGTGTTAGTCCACGGAATAGATATAACTTTGTTTTGAGTTAGTTTAAAAATTTTCTTCCTTGGTTAGCATTTGGGTGACCATGACGCCTAGCCAAGAGCGGAAGATAGCGAGAGACAAGGACCGCAAGAGGAAAGGAAAGAAGCAAAGGAGATTTCACAAGATTCTCATAGATCCCACGCAACATGCTTTTCCGGGGTGGGCGCAAGTAGAGGAACCGTGGACCCTTAAGACTTGCAAGTGGTACATTGCTTGGTGCCACATCGGCCATTTGTTTCCACACTATCATCACGAGTTTCATCGCCGCCTCAATTGCGCAAATTTGCACTATTGCCATCATGATGAATTTGTGCAACGATGCATTGAAGTGTGGAAGTTCCTCTACGCCGGTGTGCATGTGATGAGCAACGAGGTTTCGTACAGCATAGCACAAATGGTGTACGCGGAGATAATTTTGCAGAGGGAGGTGGATTGGAGGACGTTAAAAAAATCCTCTTAAACAATTAAGCCAACAGAACCGCATATTCCGCGAGCTCCTTATCCAGCGGCCAACCCACGAGAAGGGCTTACAACGCCCAGGGGTTACAAAGGAATAATCCCTGATGAGGACATAGTTTGGTCAGATTCGGAAGAAGAAGGGACCGAAAGGCGAGAAGTGGATGAAGGGGAGCCGAACCAAACGATGGAGGAAGGCGGAGCACATTTTGATGAAGGGGGGCCAAGCCAAGTTTGTACAGAAGGGGGGCCAAGCCAACTTTACAATGAAGGGGGCCCAAGCGAAGAATGACTGGTAGTTAGTTAATCACGTTTTTTTAGCAGTTGTAGAAAAGTAGTGTACTCAATATCAAACACTAAGTGCAATTGCCATTTTGTATGCAAAAAAGTTGAATGTGAATATGAAGTTTTTGATTTTCTTCAATTTAAATATTCTTGGTGAATGAAATCTCACTATTGCATGTGGTATAAGCATAAGGGAAAAACCTTCAATGTCCGAGGTAACGTCATTGATATATGGCAATTTTTATCATTCTTAATTATATAGGAAACGTGGATTGAGCAATATTCATCCCTTTATTTTTTGGATTTGGAGCAAGAGAAGTTAAAACTCTAGTTTCTAATATGAGTCCTTATTGTTCTCTCTCTTGCCTTCGCATGTTCCCTTTATTTTTTTATTTTTTTTTCTTTTAAAAAGAAAACCATTATTGCGAATCAAACATTTTTGAGCCACATGGTCTCCGGGATTCTAGTTAATAATAGCTGTACTGCGTGGACCATGGATATTGACTTGGAGAGTAAAGTGCTCTTCGTCGGAAAAATTTGTCATCGCTATGGCGAACGGCGGTCCAACTGGGTCAAGGCTAGGGCGACCGGCGGTCCAGCTAGCGCGATGAAGTCAAGGCCAGGGCGACCGCCGGTTCATATGGCGCGACAGCGTTGTTGTTAGGGCGACCGCCGATCTGGCTGTGGCGACCGCCGATCTGGCTGTGGCGACCGCCGATCTGGCTGTGGCGACCGCCGATCTGGTTGTGGCGACCTAGCCGCACCGCCGGTCGCCTTCTATGCGCATTCGCCCCCGACTTACAGAAGTATGGAGTATATAAGGAGTCGTACACGGGCTCGAAACCACTTTCCTTTGCGCTTGGCCCGTTGTCTTGGGTCTCCCCATGAGAAGCCCCCTGCTCGGTCTATATGTGCAAAGAGTAACTTGAGCCCTTGTAGTGCGTGTTGTCGTCACCAGTTTCATTGCAGCGGCGGAGGTGCGGTTCCGGAACATGGAGCATTCTTCCCAATCCAACGGGGTACCAGATAATAGAAGAGACACTCGCAAATGGGACGAGTGGCTACGAGTATCCACGGAACGGAACGACAAGCCAAATACTCGCGTGTGCTTATTCTGTGGGAAAAGCACAGTCTTTGTAAGGCAACGAGCATTTGCTCATTTCGGATATCCTCACAATTCCCCATTACCCCAATGTACGAGGTTGCCCCGTGGAGTTCTCGAGCTATTCCGTGACTGCGGAGGAATAGTTCCAAAGAACAACATTTCCTATGCGGATGTTGTTCCTGACTCACGAGTGGATGCCGGCATACCTTATGTGGCAAAGGAAACTATAGAGAACATAGATTCCCCTCGCATCAAGTCTGTACAAGTGCCATCCCCTAACCTAAGGTCTAATCAGGTGCCATCCTCTAACAAGGGGAGTAACGGCAGCAATGGACAAAGGATCTCTACACTCTCTAGCGGACGGCGACATGGGCAAAGGAGTATGGAGGATAGTTTTGATCTTGCCATTAGGCAAAATTTGGATGCAAAGTGGGCTTCATTTTTCTATGAGGCAAACATTGCATTCAATGTCGTACAACATCCAGCATTCATAAGTGCCGTTCAAGAGACAGCAAAGGCCGGTATTGGTGGATATCAACCACCCTCGTATCATGCTATTAGTACTACGATGATCGATGCGAAGAAGGCAGTTGTGCAAAGGTCGGTAGAGGATCGAACAAAAATTTCTATCGAGAAGTACGGAGCAACAATATGCTCAGATGGGTGGTCGGATGTCACAAGTAGACCACTCATTAACATGATGCTCGTTTGCCCTGTGGGAGAGGTGTTTCTGGGATCAGTGGATACTACAGGGAAGAAAAAGGACATCGCTTATGTGGCAAATGAAATGGCGAAGTACATAGAGGAGGTTGGACAACAAAACATCGTGCAGATATGCAACGACAATGCAAGCTCCATGTTAGGTGCTGTGAAGAAGTTGCAGATAGACTATCCTCACTTGTATGGACAAGGTTGTGCGGCACATATTCTAGACCTCCTTCTGGAAGATTGGGGGAAAGAGGCGTGGGTTATACATTTGGTGGAGCAAGCCAAGAGAGTGTGCACATTTCTTAAGGGGTCGCACGTCCCCCTTGCTCTATTCAGGAAGTACTCGCCGTAGCTGCAGCTCAAGGTACCACCTCAGACTCGATTTGCAACAAACTACTTGATGATAGAGCGGTTGTTAGAGCTACAACAACCTCTGAACAACATGGTGATCGATGCGGAGTGGCATGTGTTTGTCCAAACATTGTTCAACAGGCAAAACAGTCACCAGTTACAGACAAAGGCAAGGAATGTGCGGAATAGCATTAGGAGCGATGAGTTCTGGGAGAATTGTACGAAGTTTGTGAAAGTAGTTGAACCAGTACTCCTAGCTCTTCGGGAGTTTGACGGGGAAGTACCAGCCATGCCCAGGGCGTATGTGATCATGTCGGACCTTAAGGAACACGTGTTCTCTTTGCGTGAACCTCCATTCGAACTATCTCCCGACATTGCTTCAAAATACGAGGATGCATTTCAAAAACGATGGGAGATGATGCTCACAGACCTCCACTATGCAGCAGCTTTGTTGAACCCTTATTTGACAAATATGGGAGCAATTCAAAACATTGGAGAAGCAAAAAGAGCTTTAAACCGGGTCATAAGGAAGCTTGGCGCCCCAATGGGAGTGGTCTATGAGGAAGTGGTGCGGAAACTCATACAATATGAGGAGAGGACGGGTCCATTTAACACCAATTCAGAGGCCCCTGATCCAGCTCAGTGTGACTTGTTACCACATCAATGGTGGCATCAAGTCGGAGGGAATGCCTTGCCAAAAATTACGAAGAGGATTTTGGCATTGACATGTTCAGCTTCATCATGTGAGAATAATTGGAGCATGTACTCTTTCGTGCACAAGAAAGTGAGGAATCGGTTTTCAACTTCCAAAACAGAGGACCTTGTGTACATCTATGCAAACGCCAAACTCAAGCGCGAGAAACGTACCAAATCGCCGAGAACGTGGTATAAAAATTATTTAGAAGAAGAGGACTCCGACGAAGAAGAGTATATACCGGACAATGAATGGGATGATGGTGTATTTCTGGATAACCCGGAGGCGGATGACGACAATTATGTCAATGACGTCAGCGAACACGACGACCTAGAGAATTGGAACGACAACGACGGAAACATGACTATTCATGTCAAGGACATGTTTGAGTTCGATGGCGACCAGGATGTTCCACAACTGCCTCGCCAGTTTGCGGTATTTGCCAGCGACACAGAAGGAGAAGGAGTGGCAAATTTACAACTCCAAGAGAGTACCTGCCTAGCGAAACAAGACTTGGTAAACCGGATGGATGAAGAGAACATTGGTCCACTTAAAGGCAGCCCACACTCTAACAACGACGATAAACTTGAGAGTGTGAAGGACACGGTTACCACGACAGGAGTTCAAATGGACCAAATTAAAGTGGAACCTGACGATGTATCCAATTCAGGTTGCATGGAAGTGGGGTCACCTAGAGTTTCAACCATTCGATCAAGGAATTCAACTCTTAACGGAGATGACTCCGACGTACCTCTACAACAATTGTTCCCAAGGGTTACCCAACATAAAGGGGCCCATACAACTCGTATGGTATTGCCGAAGATGGAGGTCAAGATAGAACCATCAAGTCCAACATGCACCCGGGCATTGGCAGTGGCACGAGACGTCGGGCCATCTACACAACCTCGCAATCGTATTACACGAGGCCAAAAGCGTTTGAGGAAGGCACACGATCAACGATGTCGGAAATGAGCACGCGTACATGAAGAAGTCCATGCTGGGATTGCTTCATCCAATAATCCGAATACACGTACAATGCGCCATCTACCACTGTACGCAAACGGGATTACTAATGCTTCACGGCCCTTGAAGCGCCTCGTTACAGTGAACAAGAAAACAACTATGGACACGGAATTACGCAATTTGGCGAGTGAGGTTGAGTGTGAAGTACGCAATGAGACAGAGGATGAAGACGAGGATGGCGACCAAAGCACTGATGACTCTCTAGGTGAAACCGATCCAAACGCAGATGAAGTATCAAGCGACGATACGTATACATTGAGGGATACCTAAAGACGGGTTATTAGAATTTTGTTATTTTGGATTGGAAGCACGAAGTTCATTGTTAGTACTCGGTACAATACTACAATGTACTGCAAGTAGGGCAACTATTAGCTTACAATACTTTGGTATCCTAGTATGTTTTGGGAGTCTAATATATATAGTTTGGTATATGTAATAGTTACATCATATATATGAATACTATGATTATAGACATGGGCAAATTTGTACTATGAAATGCACCATTGACCTTGTTTCCGATAAAAAGGTATTCATAAAAATGCTTTGAAGCTCATTTTGTACCAATATGAATTTATTTTTCTTGTTTCATATTCAACCATAGTGCTGGTCACGACACACATCGCCACATGGGCGCTACCCCCAGGGCGACTGCCGATAGCTATAAGCGAACGACGATCGCCCTGGGCGATCGTCGGTCGCTAAGTACTGGACCGGCGGTCACTAAGTACTGGACCGGCGGTCGCCTACTAGCGGTTGCCAGGGCGACCGCCGATCGCTATAAGCAACCGACGATCGCCCTAGACGATCGTCGGTCGCTCGGTACTGGACTGGCGGTCGCCTACTAGCGGTTGCCAGGGCGACCGCCGGTCGCCTTTGCGGGGCAGCCAGGGCGATCGGCGATCGCAGCAGGCGACCGACGTTTGCCCTGGTGCGACCGTCAGTCGCCTAGCGAGGTCGCCCACCCGCGGTCGCCCACTGTGACGTGTATTTTGATTTTCCACGTCATTATCAACCCTACGCCACGTAGGAAAATAGCTTTTTACCTCAAGGTAAATCTCTGCAAGTTTTTTACTATGTAATTTTTGGTACGGTCGACATTTTCGTCGACCGAACGTCTAACAGACATGTCCAATACGACAAATCAGACAGACATTCCGAAAATTGTGTCTAATAAGACAACCCTGCTTACGACGATGCAAGAGGAGATGATGATGGCACGAGAAACTAAGGGGACAGTTGCTGAGGCACTTAGAAAGGCTTCAGCAGAGCATGATCAGGCGAAGGCAAATCGTGCTACAGCGGAGGCGGCTCTGAAGTAAACCAAGAAAGAGAATTTGCTTCTACGCCCTTGTCAAGTGTTTCCAATTGCAGAGCACGGGTCCTTTCCACCTATCGAAATTGATGGACCACTGAATGAATTATGCCCCATTTGCAACAAGGGATTTGTGTCAAAGGCCGCAATTCTCGGATAATGTAGCTGCATCTTCCATCCCATTTGTGTTGCAGAGATGATCGACTCCAACAAACGGTTTTGCCCTTTCTGCGAGGTTGACATGGATGCACAGTGGGTGGCCCAATGGGATGGTAAACTGACAAACGAGGACAGTCTCGTCATTCAACATACTGTCGAGAAGCTGGAGAGTCCTACTCCCTCATGGTTTACGTGATGCTTGATTTTTGAAGAATGTTACTTCAATTAGCTTATCCCTTAAGTTTTGAACTATGCACTCGAGGTATCAACTCCAAGCGTGGGTGGCCGACAGAACTTGTTTTACTTTGTAGGTTTTGCCACTAATTGTGCTTACAGGAACTGACTGAGTCGTGGTATTTACCTTAAGTTTGATTACTCGATTGAACTTTCAGTACTTTGTAACTTTTGACTTCCTGTGTTTACTAGAACTGAACTTTTGTTTAGTGTTCATTTAATTTGAATTTCAGTGAACTTCGTATTGTTCTCTTTTACCACAACTAACATGGCACTCTGACCGTGATGGAAACAATAGCTGCTACAGGTGCACTGTAAGGTTATAGTAATTGGCCTTTAGCCACCGTGTACTAGATAGTGTAAAATTTAATTTTCTACAACATTAGACCTTATAAAAATTTGCAAGTCTAAGCTTAGTGACTCGCTTGGCTTTAAATGTTGTGTGGCCGATCAGATACAGTAGCGTACATGGTCAGCCCATCATGTACAGGAGCATACATGGTCAGGAAAAGGAAACAATACGACTGTTTATAAAATGAAGTGACCACAACACCATCATGCACTTTCTTGTTATCTGCGGTGACGTACGCAGTGTTGACTTTAGACTTGCCGGCTTAACTGAAAAATTTCTTCAAAAATGTGTCTGAGTACAAACCTTCTACAGTTCTACATTGCATTGGATATACAAAATGCAAGCTTCTACATATTCGGTACTTCACGATTGAGTTCACATTCTAGAATCCCTACTACAGCCTGGACTCAACCTCAAGTGTTGCTGCAGCTAGTGCCGATTGCACAAGGTTCTCCAGGAATTGTTGTAGCAGCTGAGTCTTGTTTCTGCTCCAAGTCTGATGCCAAATGTGCACGTTTGGAGAGAGGCTCGCTGCCACAAAAATTGTTCACTTCAGATGGACGTTTCATAGTAGTATTGATGTGAATTGCCTTCTGAATAAGAAAGTTGAGCACCTCCTGTATCGTAGCAAGCGCACTTTTGGGATCCATTGGCTTCAACAACTCTGCATCATCAATGTCGACTCTACGAGCGGTAATTCCCAGCGGAGAAGTCTATGTAGGGGTGCATTTCTGTTGCACAATTTCGCTACTACAAGTAGAGCCTTGATAGTTGGCATTGAAGGCCTCAACATGCCCATCTTGCGTGCATGAGGTCTGGTTTCCATCAGCTGCACAAACCCTCGCTGTCGTGCCGTGAAATCAGATGGCCTAATTGGCAAATCTTCCCGCCTCAACTGTGTTATCGCAGCCTCTCTGTCTGCATAAGCAGCACATAGGTAATGATGGAACAAGTTTATCATTGCCTGAATCTGCTCTCTAAGACAAGGCGGGGTAAGTTTGTGTGGAGTCACAAGCGGATTGTCCATCCGTTTCTTTGCCAAGTCTGCTGCAAAGTCAGCCCAGTTGACTTGCGGCTCGTGTTGGTACTGCACGACAAGACTCCGAATGAAGTTTGTGCCAACTTCACCATTGTCGGGGTGCGTGCCACCATACACTCTCTGGTGCATGTGTAATGCATTTCGTGCTGCATCACGGTCAGTCATGAGCCTCAAAGAGTGGCGATTTCCATTCTTATTCAAGGGATATGTAGCAACCATATCTTCTAGTGGCACTCCACGCTCATCCTTCATAAGGCTTTCAAATGGTATTCCTGCAGCACAAAGACCACCAATTGTTTTGAAGAATTGTTTGGTGTACATTGCCTTCTCCGCACCCAAGAGGAAAGGGGCTCGCTTTATCAACTCTACACTGATAGACTACGGAAGCCTCTCGAGGTTAAAAGCCTCTTGCCAAATGGTCAGGCTGTTGGGATGAACCTCGTCTAAGGCTTTTGCTGCCTTCACAGGCTTCACCAGCTCCTGGAATACACTGTCATTGCTATTTGACGATGTTGACTCAGCAAGTCGCTTGCTTGCGGACTTCTCTCTCTGTCTAATAGTGCGGCTCATTGTGGATTCACAAAAAGTATTACGCAAGCAGCATGCACCTCACCTCTAAGCAAGAATTTGCAACAGCAACTCTACAACGTCAAGGAAAGCATGCGCTAGAGGCCACGTGATGTAGTAGACTCCAATCGTGCTGCATTCAATAGTGTTATAATACCGCTAAAACTGAAATTCAGATCAGCCTCTCCATGGTGAGAGTGTAGCAAAGGCATGCTGAAATTTATTGCTGTGAACTTCCAGAAGCTCCCACTTACTAGTGTTGGGAGTGGTAATTATCGTTGAAGGTTTTTCATTAAAATAATTTAATGTTGAAGGATGTGTACAAGTCATAATGCAGCATACATGACGTTTATTTTTTGTTAAGATGATTTTTTGATATAACACCTCAAGTCAATCTAGTGCTACAATCTGCAGCGTGTGAGGTGGACTGCGCCAACGTGAGGTGGTCAATGTTCGTATGAGGTACTGAACTCGACATCATAGAAGCACAGCATTTGGTACAACGGACACTTAAGTGGTTCAAAAAAAATACAATGCAGAAATAGGCATGCTAGGAAATACAATGTCGTTCTACCTTGAATAAGATGCTCTTTCTACCTTGAATAAAATGCTCGTTCTACCTTGAATAAAATGCCTCTTCCACTTACCCTTAATAATGTGCCTCTTCCCCCCTTTTTAGGTCACACTTGGATGGTGAACATGTTTGATCTTGAATAAAATGCCTCTTCCACTTACCCTTAATAATGTGCCAATGTGACTTTTCCTTAGCAACTTCAAAGCTTGTGTGATTTCACTCAAGGCTTATCTTCTACTCCTTGAGGGTAGCTTTGAGAGAACCTACTCAGTCATTGTGGGACAAAGGAAGCATGTTTTACCTTTTTCTCATACAAGGTGTAAAGTTTTGTTCAATGATGTTTCATAGAGAATGTAACTATGGAATGTAGAAACCAATTTGTACATGTGGAGTATAACAGATATTAGTTTGGAATCTTCAATAGTTTGTGAGATCAAAATCTATAATAAATGAATAAATAACCCCCTTGCTAAAACAAGTGAATAATAGCATTGTTTTCTAAACCATTTCAAAGTGTAAATATGCCTTAGGATTGTTCAATTTTTCCTTCTATATGAGTTAGAAATATCCTTACATGATTCTTATGTGTTACATAAAACCCCAAAATACGTTTGATTTTCACATGGAAATTTGGTGAAACTCATACAAGAAAGCCAATATCAACAATTAAAATGACATGTGGATTACTAAGGTATTGAATATCCAAGTAGTGAAATTATTCCTTGGTATAGGCAATCATTTGTAAATAAAACTTATGACTATAAACCTTTTCTGAATCTTAACTTTTCTCTCCTCTGGCTTCATATATTTACACTAAAGTCTAAAATTTGTTTGTTGTAAATGAAACAATATTCCCCTCTTTTTTATAGTATTTGTCTCATGTGCTAAGGCAATAAGACTATTCAACCTCTAAACAATACAACCTATTTTAAGCCAAAAACACATTTTCTAGATGAAAATGGAAATAAGCTTTTAAGATCCAATATACGAGCCAAAGAAGTTGAGTTTACCCTTATTTCGACAAAAATTCTAAGATGGGTGAATCTCGCTTTTGTAAATTGTATTCAACTTTCAATTGTGCTTGTGACAATTCACATTTGTTACTGTTAGAGCAATTATGGAAGTATTTCTTAGCATTTAACAACTCCTTATTTACAGAAACTTTTGGTTCATTCTATATTTCTTACTTGATTTTTCACCTTTGTGCTAAAAACCTTCAATCCTTTACTTAGTGATGTGCGCATTTCACAACCTACTAGCCTTATTATTAATTTTTTGATACCAATATAGGAGTGTGGTGCTAAAGACCCTACATACATTTTAATGTCACATTTTTATCATCTTCTAGACTATATATTTTGAGAAGAAATTCTGCAGAATTGTCATAGAATGTGACCCCTTCTTTAATCCAATATTCAACCTCCAAACTCAATAAGAATAAGATTGTGGCCGTTTTTGACTTTATATTGTATGAAGTTGCAACTTCTACACATTATAGATTATTCACCTATCACCTTTCCAACAAGACCATTCATGCTTCAAAATTCGAAAGACATTACAAAAATATTTACTCTTGAAGCTTAAAAATTGAGGCTATCGAGAACTCCCTGAGAATGCAGTATATGCTCAAAAATAAAATCAGTCTAGAATCAATGAATTGCAGAAACTAAAAAAATTTATCAAAAATTGACACTTTACTTTTTTTCAAGTTTTGGTTAAATTTGACATATAAATAAGGTTCTAAAAGATGATTTCATTGAACCTTTATAACCTTAATTCCGTTCAAATGGCATTATTCTATGTTCCATTTTGCCAAAACCCTAATGTGTCGTTTTGGCCCGCGTTTCAAAACATGCCATTTTAGAGGCATATTTTTGAAGTGCAAGTATTTGTCAACGGCAATTAAAAAACAACAAAATATCGCCTTTGAGGTCAAAAACATGCCAATAATGCATACTTTTACAACCCATTCCTATTATCATCACTCATATTCTTTAAATAAGACTATTATTTATCAGTAAGGCCTCATATTCATGCTAATATTACTATTTTATTACTTTTATATATATATATATATATATATATATATATATATATACAAGAAATAATAAATAAAATAACAATATGTGACCTCTTACTTATTGTAAGTTTTAATAAAAAACACAATTGTTATATACAACCTCAATTTTGTGAAAATGGAGTTATTCCATGTGCCATTTTGACGAATGAGATGTGATATTTCGGCCCCTTGTTATTTTAGAGGCACATTCAATTAAGCTTCTAAAATGGCAAGTTTTTTTAACATCAAACACTTCTTCCATTACATCAAATAATTTCTGTACTATCACCAAAAATTTCCTAATATCACACATTTTGATAATTTTAAAGTTTGAAGAACACTTCAAGGGAAAATATGTTACAGCGGTCGTTTAGAATAATTTTCCTTCAACAATAGTCTAGGGTCAAAAATCAACAAACACCTATACAGTTACCTATGTCCAAATGCTAGGATTTGTCCAGGTGTTTATAGTTGAATTAGAACAATGGAGAAATCCTTTGTGTTGTCAAAACTTGAAACTCTTTCGTCGTATGTCTTCTTGATCTCTGAGATTCACATGAAGCTTAGAATTGAGTTGGAGATTCGCAATTTGACTGATATCGTATGAAAAACAACTGTTACGCAAGTACTAATTAAGTTTCCTAACCTTGTGCCTAATCCTGCCTTCAGAAAGTGATTGTACGAGCATGCTTAAATACATGAGATCAGATACCATTTGAAGCGGAGATGCCCTTTTGATATCTTCAAAAGTGAGATTTAGAGTGAGCATATTGTATGCTTCTTTGACTCATTGTGCTTGTATGGTGGATAATCAATATATGTATATGTCTGAGCCTTTTACGTACTAATCACTTCATAAGTACTTAACAATGTGGCAACGCCCAAAAGAAACTATTACTATACACTACAAGAAAACCAACCCAATGTGATTAAGTTAAGGGTTTAGGGTTTAGATCCGCTTAACCTTTTGACTCCATGTTTGCTAAAATAGGAATATACTTGCAAACTTGAATATTATACAAATGCCTGTTGTTTGGCCATGAGACCAATGCATAATCCACTAGTCTTCGTGAAATTTGACTTATATGTGTCCTATAATTATCTTCTCCCAAATATGTATTACAACCTAATTATGGCGTTCTACTTTATGTCATAAATTTCAACTAATTTCTTTACAAGAAATGAGCGGATCGAGTACTAGTCCATAGTAGCACGTGTAGCATAACATTAAAGTTAGGTGAATATATATTCAATAACTAAATATTTTTCGTAAAAATAGATAAGATATAATATAAAGAAGAAAATAAGAGGACGCCATCATTATCTATCACCAACCAATAATTACCCCTCTTTGCACTAAAGTTCTAAATATTTATTCATAATAACAATTCAAGTGTAAATCCTTTCCCTTTATTTGAAATGATTATTATTCAATGCTTTCAATGTGTTGCTCTTACATACAGAATTGTACAATACATTGGAGCACACCAAAAATTCCAACATATCTAGATTATTTAGTTTATCCTTACTTTTATCACACTTCTTCTTCAATGCTAATACATTTCACGTTTTTAATCCATTGCAAATTTGAACTAAAATTAATTGGAAACTAAAACTAGTCCCAATCCCTAGTTCCCTACAATAAAACTCCAACTTGATCAGATTACCCAATACTAGTTATCACCTGTCACTATGATACACTACATGATATTCAAAGATTCAAACTATAGGCAACCATCTTAATATCAAAAAAACCACGGTGAATCAAAAATTAAAAGAAAAGAAAAAAATAAAATAAAAAATGAGCTATCTTCCATCATAGCATTTGAGAGATTGCAGTTGACCGAAAGAACATCATTCTGCATAATCACCATGAATAAATTCTGAAACGGCCCCTTCTCCAAGATGTAACTCTCTATTAAATTTAGAACCATGATCACTGATCATAGTCTAGGACTATGGTGACTGTCCAATCTCCCGGATCGAAAGCCAATGCTTTGGCAATTTGCTTCCTCACCTCCAACAATTTGCTTCCTCACCTTTGGCAATTTGCTTCCTCACCTTTTGCAATTTGCTTCCTCACCAGCCATCGTCACCTTCACCACGAATCGCCGTGCTATTGCTGTAGCTCGAAGCACTTGTGCTTCTGTCCACTGCAAAGGTTGAGGTGATTCCATTGGACTTGAAGCTTTGGAAGTTTTTGATTTTGTATTCAGCTCCTTCTTCTTGCTAAATCAGTGTGGCTAATATCGTGCTTTGGTGTCATTTTCAGGTTGATTGTGTTGCCATGGTGCAAGAAAAGAAGCGGAAATCTAGAGCCGAGAGCTCACAAAGTAGGAGATCCAGCCGCAATGTGATCGACTCCAACCATCGCGATGAAGGGGAAGCAGATTTGGTTGAGATCGCCCAAGCGTAAGAAGTAGCAAACTTGAAGTGGGATGTCCCATTTGATCTCACGGGAATCCCAGGACTGTTGCAAGCTTCCATGCTTGCGGTAGCTCCAGCGCTTGTTGGCCGCGAAGCAGAGTACGATGCTCTCTTTTTTCGTCAGCAGGTTGGCTTGTGCGACAGAGGTGCCATGGTCAACGACATTGGCATGGTTTACCCGCACATTGTGAAGAGTGAGATCACCAAGATCTGGAGGGTTGGAAATCAACCAAACTGCTTTGAGATTGTCAATTGCACCGACAAGGAGCAGGCTCGATTATTCAGTAAACACTGCTACAAAGTCTATGGACACAACCCTGACAACAAGTACTACTCCATGCGGTTTTTGAAGGCCGCCACCGCAACATTGTAGGTGAACTGTGCATGGTTTGGAGGTGAACTAGGTAGCTGAAGCAATGCATTGTCGGAGCAGACGCATCGCAATGGCATTGAGGAACCCCCGCAAGCTTGGCCCCATCGCACTCCGCCGCCAGGTTGAGGGCTTATGCAACATCATCCGAACCTTGTCCAGAGGAACTCCATCTCTATCGACAGTGGAAACCTAAGTGGATACAGCAGAAAAGGAGGCAAAACTTGCAGCAGCAGCTGAGACATCCGCAGCGGAGAGGCTGCAAGCACTTCAAATGGAGAAGGATGACGCCGAGGCAGTTCTGGGAATGTGCTCTACAAAGGACTTAGCGGATGCTGAAGAATCGACTGCCGCGGCTGTGTTGGAGCAGAAAAAGTTGTTCTGCATGGGGACACCAACGGATTACAAGGCTCAGGTAGAAGTGGTTAGGGCCAGTTCCAAAAAGTTAGCTAAATTGCAGGAGGCTTTGATGACCGCTCGATTTACCATTGACCATCTTGCAGCTGAGAATGGGCCACTCGCCATGGCTACCATGGATTTCAAGTAATCGCAGGTGGCACGTGTTGTAGCAGAGGCGGCATTCAAGAAAGCAAGGCAAGAGAATATGGTATTGCGGCCCAAATCCTTATTCCAGTACCTGCATCAACACTCGGTACCTCCGGTCGGAGGAGTAATCTTGAAGGAATGCTGCCCAATGTGTTCAAAGGGATTCGTAGCTAGGGCAGTTGTCCTCGGATCATGTGGTTGCCTTTTCCATAACATATGTATTGCAGAGATGATTGAATCCAACTGTCACCGTTGCCTCTCTTGCAACGCAGATCTCGACGCAGCATAGGTGGCACAGTGGGGGGGGGAAATCTAACTCCTGAGCAGGATTGTTGGGTTGAGCAAACAGTGGAGATTGTCAAGGGTGTTGGAGCATCGTACCCCCAAACTATAGAAGATAGAAACTCCAAGTGATTCAGTAATTCTTAGTTTCTATCTTCTATAATTTGTATGTTGAAATTTAGTGACAAGTGATGCGGTAACTAGGACCAAGCAAAGTTGCTTAACCAAAGCTGTCCATTCATAATAATGCTGAAAATTGGTGAAAATCTCACCTTAAACTGAAGGAGTGAATCCAGAGTTAGACTCTCATACTCTCCACCTTCCCCACTCTTTAGCCATTTACACTCAATTAAGACAATTAGACGTGAGTGGATGGTTCAATCGAACTTCATACAACCAGGAATATGGGATCAATAAGTCGGGACAGCGAGTCACTCTGCATTGGAGAAAATAAACTGATATGGTAACATACTAAATGATACTTCAGGGGTAGACTTCTAATCACACTCGGTCACGATCTCTAAAAACACCACGCACATGACAATGTTGACCGCAAGATTCAGCAGCCATTGCACCGATCCACACATGCACCTTTCCACCACAGCTACGATACTGATGGTCATTCTATAGCGATTTCATGGGGCTCCATTCTTTGACAAATCCTCTACCTATGTTAGCGGTGGTCCGGTCCCTTCCCAATCCGCGCATGTCTGCGTCTTTGCTCAGTCTTGAGTCTCCACGCGATTTTATAGACGCTTTTGTGTAAAGCATCTTGTGCCTCATCTCTCTGTTCCCTAATCTTATTCTCGCACGGCACATAGGGACATGAAGGTGTTTGGCGCTTATATCTATCTATCGGGATAGAGACTAAGTAATAAAGAAGTGCAAATGACCGGCCCTACTCACCTGCTGTCTGAGCGACAAGCGTCAAGACAATAAGAGTTATGGTCTATGACAAGCATGCGGATTTCGCAGATTCAAGGATCGCCAAAGAAAGAGATGACTATGCTATCAAGAACGTCGTCCATATAGCATTCGTGTATCGTTAATCGATTCCATTGGATGTTTGCACGAATGTGTATTAAAGTATAACATTGATTTGTTTCCAAATAAAAGGTTGGACCTTCCATAGTTCCGCCTCGACATCGCGGCAATACTTTCCAAGTTTAGAAAACTGACAGTAAGTCTTATATGAGTATGAAGATTAGGTCATGATCCCTGGAGGAAGTGGAAGACAATAATACTGGATTTGAAATCTCCAATTGCTTCCAAATCGTAATCTACCCTGCCAGGCGAATTGAACGTCAGTGACTCAATTACAGACATCCTCAGTGATGTCAAATTAAATTTTTAACTGAAACCAAGCACGGGAGGATGTGAACATATATGGAGAAACAAAGTATATTAGAATATATACCCGTGTGATTCGTCGAAGTGTTATCCATGATTTTTATGAACATACATACACCAACAAAATCAATGTAAATCATATGAGCAGCTCGTACGTCAGGGGTAGACTTCTAAGTGAACGAGAGCATGTAGTGTTGATAGGTTGTTCACAATGACGTAATGCCAAATGACAGGGGATTTGATTTTGATGGAAAGGATTATAGAGAATAAGAGAATGCCTTGTCCAATGAGTTTTAGGCTTCCAAATTTCTATTGCTCTATAATAAGATGCCACATCAGTGGGGGGTATATTTCATCAAAATGTACCAAAGCAATACAAAACAATACTAATCGCAACCATGATGTATTGCCAAGAAGTCAATCCATTTGAAGTTTTTATGGAATTTGAGCATTTTGCCTTATGGGTTAGTCCAATAAGTGTTTTTTTCAACTTCCGATTGTTTGCTCATTTTAGTACATGAAGAACTAGTAACTTATGGTATATCAAAGGGTTAGCACTTGGACAACAAAACTATATAACCCCAAACACCATATTCGTTAAATTGGCCAATCTCTGTTATGTTGGCGACGTGAAATAGTGTGTTTAGCATAAACAGTTCAAATTTCCCCTTGTCCGGTGGCCATCAGGACATTAGCATTTTGAACGAACACTTCATTCACGCCGGCCCCTTAGAAAGGAACCGGAGTTTCTATCTATCTATCTATCTTTAAATGAATAAAATGCCATGTAGATATTTAGATTAAAACTAAGTATAGGAACCAGAAGTATTTCTATTTTCCATTACCATTGTATTAAGGACCCTCACTATGCTTCTTTTTAGTGCATTTATTTAAATACTATGCGGCCAAATATAAAGGGGATTAGGCCAATTTAACAAATATGGGGTTCCCGGTAGTCATTCTCAACATAATAATGTGGAATCTAGAGGCATTTAAGATAGTGCCCAATTAAGATGCTTTACCATTTAAGTTCTTTACCATAATCTTTAAAAGAATTTGTACTTCACTCTTACAAGCCCTCATTATCTAGCCATTGAATAGATTATTTGTCCCAAAATCAAATGGTAACATACTATTTAGTCCAATCAGATGAGTTAGAAAATCATCACATATTTCTAAATAGATTTTTGTGAAATAAACAGAATAATTTAGTTAATTCACAAAAATTAGTGTATTTATTTTTGGACATTGACCAATTTCACGTACACGTAAAGGGTTTATAAGGAAAAAAATTTAGTAGGAACTCACAAAGGAATTGTAAGACTTGTTAGAGGGTACTATACAAATTGTTGTATATGTAAATTTTTCAACCCTACCAAAATCATGATGGATAAAAGCAATGTACCAAATGGTAGGAGAGATTATCAAAGTACCCACTAGATTCATTGATTGAATTTACCACATCAAGGGTACATTCAATTGACCCATCTGGATGTCTAAGTTTTAATTATAAAAAACATCTAGACACATGGACTCTTGAAGCCATAAGCCCATAAGTGCCGTTCCCGACACTTTTTATTCTCAAATCTCAACCTCTAAGCCTTTGATAATGCACAAGCTTAGGCTCAACTCTTTACATTTGCGTCCTCTATACATTTGCTGTAGCAGGTCATGAGAATGGGTAGAACTAAGATACAACAGAGAGTGGTTGTGCCAGAAGTCGATGAAATTTCAGAAGAGATTAGCAGCGATGAAAGTCCTGAGCTCACTTCTGCTTCACAAAGTCCTTCTATTTGGGCCGAGCCTTTTGATTTCAAAGGAATAGGAGAGAATTTGAGGAAGCATTTAACCACTGTAGCTCCATTTTTGCTTGGTGATGCCGCGTGTTACAGTATGAACTTCTTCCATGAGATAGGCGGACTTTCGATGAAGGGTGTCCCATTCAAGCGCTTGAAAGAAGAGCATAATCTCCCTGTGGAGGCAATTGCTAGCACCTACCCCTTGAACAGGAATGAGAACCGCCATCTGCTTAAGCTTATGGATGACGAAGTTGCTGCTACAACACTAAGGATGTATCAACGCGTTTACAGAGGTACATGCCCGGACAACGGGGAATTTGGAACTGCTTTTGTGAGAGGCTTGATGCTTCAATCCAAGAAGTGGAAGATAAATTGGGCTGAGGGTGCCGTTGAGATAGCAAAGATAAGTTCCATATTTTTGTAGCAGATACCTTGAGCACAAATAGCTGGTCCACTTATGTGCTTCTTACTTTTACTGATTTTAAATCCCAATCATTGTTAGCTCAAAGTTGTTCATTTGCAGACTTTATAATATTGTTTGACTTCTGTTGATGCTTATGTAGAGCGGTCTCAGAAATCCTGGCATCAATCCAGTCAAGTTCACTCCACCATGCTTGCGAGAGCAAATCCAAGCCATATTGCACGTGTTTAGGGGAGTGGTCGACAAGCTCTTACGAGATAGAAATGCAGCAATGAAGACAATATCTGAGGGAACTGGGTCGCGTTCCAACCGTACCATGCGTCAGCACGATGTCACCAAAACTTTGTTCCACAAATCTTCGTCGAAGCCATCCACTACAGAAGATGTCAACCAAGCGCCGCTCCGCACATTACCAACGAAGCCTACAATAGTACTTAAGGGTCAAGCTGGAGGACCACTACACCAGACACCATCTAGGCCTGCTGGAGCATCGGCAAATCGTGGGAAGAAGCACTCTCAAACACAACCAGAGGCGGCACTCGAGAAGTCAACGGTCCGAGGAAGTGCACAATTGATGAAGCAACGTTCAAAGATAGAGGCGGAGCTGCTATCAATCAAAGATCAATTGGAACATGCAGAAATGTCGTTGACGATGGTCCAGACCGAGAAACAAGAGTTGGCGCACACCGAGCAAGCCAAGTGGGAGGAGTTTGCAAGGATCCAACAATCTAAGCAAGACATGGTCTTGGATGACCGCTCCAAAAAGGTGGTAGATGCACGCTTGCGATCTCTCATGGAGGAAGCTGTTACTGTGACTAATTAGCTGTCAACTTTGGGCCTATAGATTGAGCACTTTACCGGAGTTACTACCGATTTGCGAGCCCAGTTGCTTTGTCTGCAGGATTCCATTAACAACATTAGCACCAAAATTGACGTCATAATTGTTCAAGAAAGCTGTATCCGCCCACAACAGTTTTATTTAGCATTTCCTGTCAACTGTGAGGAAATGGTACCATTGAAGCAACACCTCCCATGCGTAGGATGCGGACGTTATTGGGCTAACATGGCTTTTGCTTCCCTCCCTTGCGGATGTCTTCTTCACCCGATTTGCTTGTTTCAGATTGCTTTATCTACGGAACCTTGCTGTCCTGGCTGTGATGTTAAGCCTTCTGGAGGATGGATGGGCCAATGGGGTTTTAAGTCCGACATTGCTTCTGAAGAGGTTGCTGCTGCGACGGTCTACAAAGAAGGATGGGCACCTCCATTAAGTCACATTGAGACAAAGCTGCAGAATACCAAACGAAAGTTTGAAGTGCCATCTTCTAAATTTTCCTCCTCCAAGCGAGCTTGTCACCCACTACAGAAGGGGGTTGCATCAGACGTTGAAGCTGCCAGACACATTGTTGCGGAAGCTGATAGTCTAGCAAGCGTTGCTGTACACGTTGTCAACTTGGGAGCAACGCCTTGCAAGATAGTTAGCCACACTGGGCTTCAGCTGAAAGTTTGCAACGACGTAGCAAGTGGCACTACACTTGAAGCAGGTGCTGGTGAGACAGGAGTTGTTGCTGCGAATGATGTTGTCAAAAATGTATTAGTTGGCGACGATGTCAAAGCCAATGTGAACTCAACAGGCGAGAACGTTGCAGCATCTGGCTCAATGCCACCTGATTGTAAAGAGGGAGACATAGGAGTTGAAATTTTACGTGAAGTTGGACCTTTAGATTATGAAGAGATCTTGAACATTGCAAATGCTGTAGCAGCAGAAGCAGATCCCACTTGTGCAACATGAAGGAAACATGTTCATTACTTAAGCTACTTAAACGCCAGCAAATACGAACTTAGAATACTTGCTGCAGCTAGGAGATAAATCAACAGTAGAGTGTTTGGCTACTTAGTGTACTGAAATGTGCATATCATGCAAATATCCTCTTAATGAAATAGAAGCACAAAACACCTTTGTTGACATATTAATGTATGCCATGATTATCAATATTTGTATGCACTTAGCGGTTACTTAGAGTGCTTATTTATTGATAACTATTTTGCTTAGTCTTCAATTATTTTGCAGAATCATATAATTTCCTATAACTCTTTTATGGCAAGATTAAAATTTGACATATATTACTTCTGTAATTTTCTTCATTTCACATTAATTTGTTTCAAAGATCTAGACCGCACAAATGGTATTTAAGCAATAGAAGATTTCATAATAAAATAAAATGGATGGATGCATGGATGATAATTATATGTGGTAAAGGGTAAAAATCATCCACCATTAGAATATAGATGTTGGTGCGTGAAAGCGGGTTCAACTGAATCAAACAGTGATATCCTCTATGCTAGGCTGAGAGTCACTATAGCTAGGCTGAGAGTCACTAAAGCCTGCTTCAAGAATATTAATAGCTTGATCTATATCCGATGTATCAAGAAACAAATAAAGTTTGTAAGTAGTCACTGCAATGATCATCACATTTTTCAAAAATAAATGTGAAGGGCAAATGTTATAGTTGACTTTCAATAGAAAAAATTCACTTATATGAAAAACTCATCATTCAGTGCACTAAAAACTCCAAGACATACTATTGCATGTTATTGCATGTCATTGTATTTACCCCTTCAAAACAGATGTTCTAAAACTCTGTTGCATGTCACTTCAGTGTTGAATTATGTACTTAGATTCTCAATGCGGAAGTTATTAAACAGAGGCTCAATTTGCAAATCCATGTCCATAATTATCTTATTACATTCTTAGATATTTTTAGTATATCCTTTACATGTCCCAGTTACGTCATTATAGCTTGCTGAAAACACGATTTTTTCTTTAGCACCTCTATGTTTCTCAATTCTCTAGGTAATGTTTATGGATTTTTAGATCGTATCATTGTATAAGAACAACAAAAGTCAAGATTTCTCTAGTCACGATGAATTTTCAAACAAAACAATGAATAACAAATCTCATACACCTGTAAAATCTCACAAAAATAGTAATGTCAATAGTCACTATTTTTGTGATCTAGTGTTAGGTTCGGGCACCACTAACCATAGTCTACAATGGCTCTTTGCTGAAGCATATCCTAAACCCTTAAACTTCTAGCAAGTTATCTATGCTGGAACAATTTTGAATAGACCATTGCTAGCGAGCACTGCACCAATCACCGTGACCTTTTCATGCCGAGCATTTATCTGCAAAATTAAGCAACACAAAGTTAGCTTTGACTCTGGTCTATCCATTTGCGATGCGCACATCACGATGTTGCAGCCTGCAGCAAACAACGTTACACTCCTAAGCGCGTACCTTTGCATCAAGGTGGCCAAGCCGTTCAATGACAAGGTCATACTCCTCCGTAAGAGATTCTCTTGACACAATGATTGAAATCTCGTTACGTATGTGTGACACAGGCCATGTTCTGCCTACCTCAATTGCCGGGAGCAAAGTGTCTCCAAATATCACTCTAGTCCTTACCATCTCCATTGCATGAGCTTGATCAATGGCTATCCAAGTTTGTCCCTCTACGCGTCTATATCTCACATACTGGAAATTACCATACAGCATCTGCCGCCCCAAATGGTAACGAAATCTCATGCTGCCGCGGTTAACCTCGCACTTCAGGACATCTTGCCCACGTTCATACTTCACGTCCCACCCAGCGTCCATCAAGCTACACATTAGCTTATCAGACGGTTCGTTGAAGATGTACATTGACTTTGTTCTACGTATGCTATCCGCACAAGCAAACAAATCCACTATCACATCGACTGGCATAAACCACTGGACATGGACGGCGCTGCTACCTATCCCTCGTTTCATTGCGGCAACAATGTCAATAGCCAACTTTCTGCGAAACACTTCTGAAGTGTGCATGTCAGGGAGAGGCCACTCAGAATCTGTTAGTTCCGGTAGAGGAAGCATCTCCAAGCTGCCATACAACTCGTTCCCAGACCGAGGCACATACACAGCCCGCAAATAGAAAGTTCCATCCGCCATCAATTCCTTGTATCCTCTCCCGTACCGAGTTGCCTCGCCAACCTCATGATGCAACACGAATATCACGTCCAAAACTGATGTTGGAGGCACCCAGTCTTCCCAATAAGAGGCATACAAGTAGTTGCATACGTTGGGCTCGCTAGCTGCAGCCAGTGGGTTCAGTTGAAGCTGTCGGCGCTAGTATGCATGCCGCACCAAAATGGAATCCAGTGTCATCACCACTTTGTCACGAACAGTGCTATAATTCCATCAAAACTCCATGATCTTCGCCTTCCATGCACCCGCGTTGCTTTCATCGCCATACCTCCGAGAATCTCTTGCCCAGGGACCACTTGATGCAGACTTCAATGTTACCCAACTCCCAACCTCTAATGGCAATGGAATCCACTGACCGTACGCATCTTGATCGTTGAATATGAGAACTAATTGCACCTCCGCCCGTGGCCGACAAACCGTTGCCATTCCAATGAACCTACAGCGGATAAGAAAAGCGTTGCCCCGAGCGTTGCAATGGGAAGTTATGCGCTACTGAAGCACTACGACTACGTGAGCTGACCTCAAAATTTGGCGCTAATGACTTTGCATGTGGTCACCTGCTGACTGTATCCGCTTCAACTGTCTTGTCATCTCCTCTCCCGCGCCTTCACGTCGCTATTCATGCCGACTAGGCTCTTCCGTAAAGCTTAAAATACAAATACGGTTGGATTAAAAAAAGGAATTTCCAACGGCTTTACGTACAGTCAATGAATATTTATGCATCCGCCATGGTACATGGTGTACATTAAGCAGATTCAATTTATTCCATGCACCCGTGAGTACGGGAGACTGTGCTTCCACGTAGGTCGTATACTGTAACAAAAACCTTATCGCCATTGGCCGCACCCATGCATGCAAAATGAGTGGCACCATTGGTAACCACTGCCTAAACCGACATGTCAACCGGGCAGTGTACCACCGCAGCTGACCGCAGCAGCGTCGCTGGGGCCACTCCTAGACCCCAAAATTCTTCTAATGCTTCATCTTCATCCATGGATTGGTTCGGCTCCTCTTCATCCACTTTGCGCCTTTCGCTCATTTCTTCTTCTGAATCCGACCAAACTATTTTCTTATCAGGGATTCCTCCTTTGTAACCCCTAGGCGTTGTAAGACCTTCTCGTAGGTTCTCCGATGGAAAAGGAGCTCGCGGAATGTGGGGTTCTATTGGCTTTGTAGTTTGTGGCGTTCTTGTTAACGTCCTCCAATCCACCTCCCTCTCCAAAATTATCTCTACATACACCATTTGTAGTATGTTGTACGAAACCTCCTTGCTCACCACATGCTTTCTGCAGTAGAGGAACCTCTACACTTCAATACATCGTTGCACAAATTCATCGTCATTGCAATAGTGCAAATTTGCGCAATTCAGGTGGCAATGAAACTCGTAACGATAGTGTGGAAACAAATGACCGATGTGGCACCAAGCAATGTACCACTTGGCATTCTTCAGGGTCCACGGTCCCTCTATTGTCTCCCACCCAGGAAAAGCATATTGTGTGGGATCTAAGAGAATCTTGTGAAATCTCCTTTGCTTCTTTCCTTTCCTCTTGCGCTTCCTATCTTTTTCTATCTTCCGCTCCTGGGCAGGCGTCATTGTTACCCAAATTCTAACCAACTAAAAATCTATAAACAAAACTCTAAACAAAGCTTTATATATTCGATGGAATAACACAATTTGAAAAACTAATTAGTGGATGTATTGCGTCCGCGGGTGGCACGTTTGTACAAACGTGTGGCACATGTATGCAAATGATTGCGCGTTCGAGCTCTCGTGCAAGCACACGGCAACCATAAGTCGACACCAAAATATGCGCAAATGCCCGACACGTGAAGATGAGAAGTGGCGACTGCCGGTGTAGGTGATCGTATTTGTATACCTCGTGCTGGGGCGACCGGCGGTCCAGCTATTGGGCGAACGTCGCTGAGAGGGCGACCGGGGGTCCAGCCGATGGGCGATGATAGGCGAAAGGGCGACCGGCGGTTGACCTGATGGGCGCAAATATCTGCTTCTTCCCTTTTCCTACATATTTTTCTATTTATATTTAAATTCATGTAGGATTAAACTGAATCATGACATTTAGATGTGTTGGGGGGTTTGTCAAAATTTGTATTGGCTCTAAGTACTTGCAAGTAAATCCCACCATATTGATTGGTAACTCCAACAACTTAGTTACGATTCCAAATTTAAAAAAAATTTATTTATCATTACTTAATTGTGGATTAAGACCAATAGAAGCTTTTTAAAATTCAAAATCTATATATATATAATAAATACAGCACGGCGATCCTTTCTACCTACTAAACCTTCCTACCCAACGTACCAACCTACCATCTTTCAAACTTACCAACCAACCTATCTACCTAACTTCTTTTATGTTTTTTGGATTGAGTAAATTAAAATGAATTAATTTATTTTTTTATTTTTTTAAAAAAGACAAGGGCATATATTAATTTAATATGGAATGGTATACATGAGCTACTTTTTTGAAAGACCACCATCCAAAGTATCCACCAACCTACCAACATACAAATCTACTAACTTACGAAATTATCAACCTACCTACCAGGTTTGTCTTATTAGACACTGTCGGACGTCAGACAGACACGACATGTCAGACAGACATTGAGCCTCAGAATGTCTAATAGAATCTACAGAATCTTTTTTTTACCCTTGATTTACCCTGTCCACGTTGCATCCTACGTGGCTGCCACGTGGCCTGTACAACTCAGCAATAAGATGTGCGACTGCGCCACGTAGGACTGGACCGGCGGTCGCCTCGACTGGACCGGCAGTCGCCTCGTCTGGACCGGCGGTCGCCTGAGCGACCGACGATCGCCCATGAGCGACCGACGATCGCCCATAGGCGACAAACGTTCGCCCCTAGGCGACCGCCGATACAGCCAATGGGCGAACGTCGCTCAGTAGGGCGACCGCCGATCCAGGTGATGGGCGAACGTAGCTCATAGGGCGACCGGCAGTCTACCCTTTAGAAACGAAGGACATGAACTTTGAAGAGCCATAACTTTTTCATTCAGACTCTGTTTTTGACGAAATCACTTGCGTTGGGTCCCAAATTAAGTCTAGTTTATGTCGTGAAAATTGCACACTCATACAATTAAGTATAAAAGAATGGCATGCATTTTAGTGAAGGGAGTATTTGTTTTTTGGGTTTTTAAACATTTGGCATGTATTACCATTGCAAGCCTATTATGTGACATCAAAAAGGTTTTTGCATGATTTGTTTTAAACAAGTGTGATCTTTAGATGCATCCCACAATCTTTGTAGTTGGAAGTATTTTGATGCAGATAGTTTTAGTATTGGCTTTGCAATGATATTTCTATGATGAAAAAAGTGAAAAAGTGGATGATTTTTGAAGAGATAGATCTCCTTCAACCATCGTTAGATTTTGAATTTTTATTTTAGAATGGATTCCAATTACAGAACGTTCATCGGCGATCGCGGGTTCCGCATGTGCGACCGCGGGTCCCGCATGGGCGACTGCCGGACCCGCATGGCGTTCGCCGATCCCGCATGGCGATCGCCGGTCCGCTGCAACTGGGGTTTGGGGCGACCGGCAGTCTGGAGGAGCGAGTGCAGAAGAGCTCCCGCTCTTGCTCTTGGATCGTCTTTTACGCAATTCCTCAATCTCTCTTATTCAAATTTCAAATTCACCGCTTCAAGCATCTTCCTTGTTCCCCCTCGTTTCCCTTAAATCTCCCTTCATTTTTCATTCTTCGTCTTCTTCAAATTTCATATTCTCCGCTTCTTCAGATTTTCCATAATGAAATGAAAATGATTGTCATGGTCATGGCTTTTGGCCAAGACTCGGGAGCATGATAAATGAAAACTGAATTCTTGAGTGCCTTGGACACTCTTCTGGTGCAAGATGGATTTAGGCATGTACAAGTTTAATCTCAATTTTAAAATAAAATTCTCATCATTCTATCTTTTACCCTCCCCTTTTTTTTCATTTTGTTTTTGAATAATTGTACTCTAGCCAATCAATGATTTTTGAGCCTCATGGTCTCCTTGATAGTAGTTGAGTTGAGGCATTTACTTCCACTCAACTACAATCAAGGAGACCATAAAATCATTATCCATTATGGATAAATTAGCATACTTTGGGGACTTTGAAGTTAGTGATCATTCTCCTTTCATCAAGGTATTGTAAAGCCAAATGGTCAATCTTGAGGGTCCACAATGTAAAGTGAGCCTAAGACAAGTAAAGTAAAGGTACGCTTATTTCAAGTTCCTATAATGTCTTAGTAGTGAATACAAGTGTTGAAAATATCTTGACTGTCATGGTATCTAAGTTTGATATATTCATTATAAGATGGGCAAGGGATATCAAATACTTGCACGTCATTCACAAATAATGGGTTAAATATTACTATGAGTAATTGGTTCATTAGAATGTTTAGAAATGGTTATTGTTGTCGACTTATAATATTTACCTTCATATGGTGGTCACTCAATTTTTTGCCAAATCTATAATATGTTAAATATCACCCTTCAATTTGACAAGCAACTTTTTCCCGCACTTGTTACTAGGATATATGCACGAACCCCTTTCTCTTAATTGTATTAGAAGGCGTTAATACTTAACCCGCCAAAATTTTCAAATGCCCCCCCGAATCATTTTAACCAATGTTATAATGTTATGGGCCGTAAACTAATTGCAAGGATAATATATTAGCATATATATACTCGGATATTGTATATGGAGAATTTATAATTTATTAAAGACTCTACTGATCTTAGAAGAAACTAAAATTTGTTCTTGAATGTGATGTTAGAATATATGATGAAGTTTTCTTTGCAAAGATAGTATCTTATCTAAATGCTAGAAATTGATTGACATGATTAAATTCTAAGATTGTAGATATTGAAGTGTTTGATGCATTAAAGAGGCTAAGACTCTGTAAATCAATACACATTTTATCAATTATTTTAAATAGTTAGGCACAAAATGACTTGCTAAAGTATACACCATATAATAAAATATATATCATGTCATGCCTACCAAGAGGATGAGAAAGTGTCAACCCATCCTCCCTCCTATTCATTATTTCCAATTTAGAGATTTAGACCTCTCATGTCCATTTTTTATGAACAGAAAGATCATGAAATGGGAATTATGGGACCAATGATCCCAAATTACTAGCATGTGCCTACTCCTTGTTAATTTAACCTAATACATTAAAAACTACATGGCTCTTTTACCCGTCCCCCAACCAATGTTCATCCTCATCTCATCCTCTTAAGAGCTGATACGAACACTTATGGACTCGCATGCAACATAGGTGGGAGAATTCCCGACTGCAAAAAGAGCCGATCCAGCTGATGGGCGAACGTAGCTGAAAGGGCGACCGAGGGTCTACCTGATGGGCAACGACAAAGTGTCCGCGCGCCTATTTGTACCCCACTTGTTGGGGCGACCGCCGATATAGCCGATGGGCGAACGTCGCTCAGTACGGCAGACGTCGCTCCGTGGGGCGACCGCCGATCCAGCAAATAGGCGAACGTAGCTGAGAGGGCGACCGGCGGTCTACCTGATGGGCAAGGACAAAGTGTCCGCGAGCCTATTTGTACCAATCTTGTTGGGGCAACCGCCGATGTCTGACCGATGGGCGAACGTCGCTCGATGGGCGACGCCCGATATAGCCGATGGGGCGAACGTCCTCATCGGGCGACCACCGATACAGCCAATGGGCGAACGTCGCTCAGTAGGGCAACCGCCGATCCAGGTGATGGGCGAACGTAGCTCATAGGGCGACCGGCAGTCTACCCTTTAGAAACGAAGGACATGAACTTTGAAGAGCCATAACTTTTTCATTCAGACTCTGTTTTTGACGAAATCACTTGCGTTGGGTCCCAAATTAAGTCTAGTTTATGTCGTGAAAATTGCACACTCATACAATTAAGTATAAAAGAATGGCATGCATTTTAGTGAAGGGAGTATTTGTTTTTTGGGTTTTTAAACATTTGGCATGTATTACCATTGCAAGCCTATTATGTGACATCAAAAAGGTTTTTGCATGATTTGTTTTAAACAAGTGTGATCTTTAGATGCATCCCACAATCTTTGTAGTTGGAAGTATTTTGATCCAGATATTTTTAGTATTGGCTTTGCAATGATATTTCTACGATGAAAAAAGTGAAAAAGTGGATGATTTTTGAAGAGATAGATCTCCTTCAACCATTGTTAGATTTTGAATTGATTTTTTAGAATGGGTTCCAATTACAGTGCTGTATTGGTGATAGAAACCTCGATCCATTCGAAGATATATTGAAGATAAGGTATAATTTGAGTGTAAGGGGTCTAGTATTGGACTATATTAATTACTTTATAAAATATTTGGCAGTTTTTAGCATTGCAAGACTACTATTCGAGCCATAGGGAAGTGTAAGGTGTATAGGGAAATAGAGAAAGAGAGTAGTATTTATACTCTTCCTATGTATTTTATATGAAACATGATTAGAAGTTTTGGACTATAAGATGAAGGTAAGTAGTTTCTATTTAATACCTGAGATTAATTAAATTTGTTGAAATGGGGTGTGTGTATAAAAGGAGGGAAGAGATGATTCAACAATGATAAAAACCGCCAAATATTTTAGAAAGTAATTTAATATAGTCCAAACCTAGATCCCTAGCACTCAAATTATACCTTATCTTCAATATATCTTCGAATGAATCGAGGTTTCTATCACCAATACAACACTCTAATTGGAATCCATTCTAAAATAAAAATTCAAAATCTAACGATGGTTGAAGGAGATCTATCTCTTCAAAAATCATCCACTTTTTCACTTTTTTCATCATAGAAATATCATTGCAAAGCCAATACTAAAACTATCTGGATCAAAATACTTCCAACTACAAAGATTGTGGGATGCATCTAAAAATCACACTTGTCTCAAACACATCATGCAAAAACCTTTTTGATGTCACATAATAGGCTTGCAATGGTAAAACATGCCAAATGTTTAAAAACCCAAAGAACAAATACTCCCTTCACTAAAATGCATGCCAATTTTTTATACTTAATTGTATGGGTGTGCAAGTTTTACCACAAAAACTAGACTTAATTTGGGACGCAACCCAAGTGATTTCTTCAAAAACAGAGTGCGAATGAAAAAGTTATGGCTCTTCAAAGTTCATGTCCTTCGTTTCTAGAAAGTAGACCGCCGGTCGCATTCTGAGCTACGTTCGCCCATCGGCTGTATCGGCGGTCGCCCGAACAGGAGGGGTAAAGATTGGCTCGCTGACACTTTGTCCTTGCCTATAAGGTCGCCTAGAAGCGGTTGCCAGGGCGACCGCCGGTCTCCATAGTGGACTGCTGGTCGCCTACGCGCGGCAGCCCGGGCGATCGGCGATCGTAGCAGGCGACCGACGTTCGCCCCTGTGCGACCGTCGGTCGCCTTGCGAGGTCGCCCACCCGCAGTCGCCCACTGTGACGTGTATTTTGATTTTCCACGTCATTATCAACCCTACGCCACGTAGGAAAATAGCTTTTTACCTCAAGGTAAATCGCAACAAGTTTTTTACTATGTAATTTTTGGTACGGTCGACATTTTTGTCGATCGGACGTCTAACAGACATGTCCAATACGACAAATCAGACAGACATTCCGAAAATTGTGTCTGATAAGACAACCCTGGCAACAATCCAACTACGCATACTACCATGGTTGGGATGGGTTCATCGACTTCAAGATAGGAGGAGCTTGGTTTCGAGGGCAAAAGAAGATCTGAAATCGATTGCATCTACATCAAAAGAATCACGTGAAATTGTAGATGCTTCATTGGAGAAGTTCTGTACGAACATATCGCAAAAACGATATGACCCTGTAGAGGTCACTTTTTGGGGGGATATTGAAGAGATGATGGAGCGTACAAACTACTCTAAGATTAGACGAAACAATGATGTTGATTGGACTTTGGAGATAGAGGAAGGATGGGCGCCGTATAGTAGATTCTCATTGCACCTACAAGAGTCAGCTCGCATTGTAATCAACACATGCGACCCTCCTCCCGCAATACTTAAAGACAAATGTGCGGTGTGCCTACATCATTTTGGTCCAGAGGGCGCATACACGTTGGGCCAATGTGGCCATAACTTCCATGTTACTTGCATATACCGATATGCGATGACAAATTCGGTATGTCTGGTAATCCGCTCCCCATTTAGCACGAGATTCTACGAGATGATGGGCATACGAGATCTTATGCCACCAGGGCACGAGTTCAATCGATGGAATCTTCCACTGGATCAATACCCAAAGAAATTTCTAAACTACTCTGATTGGGGAAATGCACTTAACTAGAGTACGTCCGAATGAAAACACCAACTAGCCATTCAATTTGGTGGGGAGCATTTAGTTATTTTGGATAACACGAGATTACGAAATAGAGATAAGGGCGAGGAATATTGAAGGTCATGAGCAACGAGAGTTGTTTTGTCGTAATTTTGGAGGGCATTGGAGCGTCGAACACAACCGTTTCTTTTGATTTCCTCCAAAGAGAGTGGAAAAGGGAGAAGATGGTTCGTGGCACGAAATCACCGATTCAACCAGCTTTGGTGAGGAGTACAAAAAGTACGATCATACGCCAATTGGAATTTGGAAGAGCTGTGGTCCTTGCGAAATTAGAGGAGGCCGCAATATACCGGACTTCGATACCGGAAAATTCTTTTGAAGATGTGGAGGTCTCTTATTGAGATGCGGTGAAGAAGTTTGATGTGCGTATCGATGACGCCATTTCATTTTGGAGGGAATGTCTTTTAAACCCAAAAGACACACAACTTCTATTATTGGATGAGTTTGAAGGTGTTGTACAGGATGTCATTGCAAAGATCGAGAAGGCCATGGAAATCTTACGTAACAAACAAGTGGATCCAAGCAAAAAGCGGAAGAGGCAATCGGGCGAAGATGGGGAGGATAGTTGGCAGGCGGAGATGAGAGGCGAAATCGCAACCGTGGATCGAGAGTATGAAGAGGGCGGTCGAATCCAACTCTTGGTCATGTAGTAAATAAGGATTTAAAAGTGCAGCCGCGCCATGTAAATCCGTTGTCATGAGCCGTTTCCGATGGTAAAACTCCTCTTTTGCGGTGGCAACCTCTAGTGGTTCCAATGAGATTGGCGGTGCGTGCAAAGTATGGACATATCTCTCAAGATCACGCATGATATGCCAAGCCTTGCCCTTACTAGGAGCCTTGCCGTCCAATTCTCTCAGAGCGTACACTACGGGGGCAACCATATTCCGTAATCTTTTGCACTGCTCCCAAAAGTCATCGCTCAACACCTTCTTGACCTTACGGGAGAATATAAGCTTATCTCTAGCAGATACCGTCTTCTTCGAGGCATAGGCTGTGAACATAGGGTCAACAACAACTTGCTCCAATGATTCCTTGACCTCCAACAAGCGATCTATCATTATGAATTGACTAGCAAATCTTGTTTTCCCAGGCATCAGTAGGCTGAATTTCGCCTCGTGTTTACGAAACACAGCTAGGGGCATTTGCCGCCTCTTGATAAACTAGACCATTCTCTTCGCCATGACCAAAGTATTCGCCATCCATCCAGCCTTTTTTCCAATTCTCCAACAACAAGTCCATTGCATGTGTCGCACACCTTTGCATGAAAATGTGCGGATATTTCTCAAGGACTATTTTTGAGGCATTGAGCATTACAGAAGCATTGTCAGTGCATACTTGAACAATGTTCTCCGGTCCAACTTGTTCTATGTACTTCAACATGAGAGTTGACATGTACACCGCTGTTTTTTCTATGCCAGTAGTATCCACAGCACCAAGAAAAAGCTCTCCAGCTTGAGTCACGAGCATCGCATTCACCAAAAGGCGACTAGTCACAGATGACCATCCATCCATAGTTAAAGTTCCTCCAAACTTCTGAAGGCTCTCCGAGAGTCTACTATCTAGTTTCTTTTGTAACTCCGTCTTTACTTCTCCTAACAACCTTGTCCGAATGTCATGGTAAGATGGTGGAGCATAGGATTTTCAAAATCCAGCAGTCTTCATCACGGCAGCTTTGAACGCATCATTCCGGGCTACTGAAAATGGTATATTTGCTTCGTAGAGAAATTTCGCCCAAAGTTTATCCAACTCCCGCCTATCCAGTTCTACAAAAGTAGCTTCAATTGAAGATTGCTTTGTTTGCTTCATAGATCCAAACATCGGGCAAGTATCCTTAATTTCCCTCATAAGCATGGAAGAAGCAGAGGTTGACCCTACCGAAAGATTTGTTGAATTCATGGGGGTGCCTAGCGAGGATCCTACACAAGAGTCACTCCTAGGGGTTTCTGGAATGTCATGTTTTGAAGCACCTGGAACGTCCGTGGATGGAGTGAGAGAACATTCACGAAGAAATCCGTCCAATTCTCCGTTATATGGAGGGAATTCCCCACCACATCTTAAAAATAACTGCCTAATTTCCCTAGGCAGCTTTGGGCAAAGGGCAAAACTCGAATATCTATGTCCAGGAATCTTCTCGTACCCATAATGACTAAGATTCCGACTCTTCTTCTTTGAAACTATTACATGACATAGTGAGCACTGTATGAAGAACCTTGACCCTTTGCCTTCCTTCTCGAGATCTCTAAACCAAGGCTCATATGGAGCAGGGCCCATTTTGATAAATAGGACGCCTCAAAGTCATAAACAGTGGTCGGCTGCGAAACAGTGGTCGGCTGTCGGCCTCGGTCTTGCCATTTTTTTTCACTGTCTCATTTCACTTCCAAATTTTGAACACTTTCCAAGGGCTTTGAGTTGCATAATTCATTTTATGTGTACATTGCTTGGTAGGTATTGAGTTCGGAAGTGAGGATTTCCGTAAGGAACTCTTGCCATTTTTTTTCACGTCACGGTCTGACGTCCGGTCGGCCGTGAAAAAAAATAGCAAGACCGAGGCCGACGGCCGGTCGCCTGGGCCGACGGCCGGACCGAAGACCGGTCACTGGGGACCGACGGCCGAACCGAAGGCCGGACCGGTGGTCCGACGGCCGGTCGTCCGGGCCGACCGCCGGTCGCCCACCCCGATGGCCGGCCAGCCGACGGATCGGTCGGGCCGACGGCGAGCTGGAGGAGTGGTCGACGGGGTGGTTCGACCAATGAAAGCACCCCGATGGTCATTTACCCTTAGTAACAAGACCACTATCTCTAGCTCACGGACGTCCGGACATTGTGACATCCTTGTTAGGGGCGGGTGAAGGGGGGGGTTAGGGGGGGGAGGGAGGATTAGGGGCGGGGAGGGAAGGTTAGGGGCGGGGAGGGAAGGTTAGAGGCGGGGGAGGGGGGGTTAGGGGCGGAGGAGGGAAGGTTAGGGACGGGGGAGGGAAGGTTAGAGGGGGGAGGGGGTTAGGGGGCGGGAAGGGGGGTAAGGGGGGTAGGGGGGGGGGAAGGGGAGGGGGTAAGGGGGGGGGAGGGGAAGGGGTAAGGGGGGTTGCTGCGTTTTCATTTTTTTTTTAAATTTTTTTTTTTAATTTCTTGAAATAAAAATTTCGTAGTATTTACAAACCAATTCATGCATAGGTTGAGTGGTATTTGGCAAGGTATGCATATGAGCGGTTGGACTAGTGAGGAGGGGTAGTAAGAAGTAAATATGTGCCCCCAAATCAAAACAATGCAATTAAATATGGCATAGGACGAAGTACACATGCATCGAATAAGAGAAATTGCCTTATTTTTCATATATAAGGCAAATGTACTGTAGTTGAAAGTAGAAATCATGAATAATAATTTGATCTTATATAATTCATAGTAAATAACGATACACCGTAAATATAAGGAAATTATATATATTTCGACAACACATAATCTGAACTTCTCTATTATTTTTTTTCATAAACTTATGCACTATAATAGACTAATAATAGTATCTAATAAAGGACTACAATAATGATGAGAAGTTCTAAAATACCCAAATAGATAATATAAGTCCATTCTACTTATTAAAACGATTTGATCGCCGCACCCTTTCAGTGGATGTACCCTCCATGTTAGGATCTCGGATCAGGTCTCGGATAACAACGTCCTCATCATCGGGCACCTCATCGCACTCTAGGTCACCATCATCGTCGCCGTCGTTGTTGCTGCCACGTTCAATATTATTGTTGTGGTAGCTACCGCTTGAAGAACAAGTAGACTCATTGCGAAGAAGGGCTATTTTTTTCGCCGTATAGGTTTTCCTCAAGTCTAATAACCTTGTGTCTCTTTGCTCTGGGACACTCTCCATCCAAATTCACCGGCGGTCCTCTAGTAACAACAAAAGTTGGTGTTGATAAAGTGCGACCAGGAACATATGTGTCCACGAATGGCTCAATTACCGTGTCTGGGTTCCTCCCCCCTAGTCCTAATGAAGAACGTCTGCTTGGCCTAGAAGACAAGACATCTCCAACATTTTGTCCCCCTCCATCTACAGTGTCTGCAATGCCTCTAGGCCGTATCCGTTTTGTAGTGGATGTTTGGCCTCCAAACCCTCCGCCATCTATATTTCCGCTAGGAGTGTTAATTCCCCCACGTCCTCTAGCTCCGTTTCTTCCACGTGCTTGGTGGTATTGTCCCATTGGATAATGGATAGCGGACCTAGGGACAATAGGAGGCCGCCCACGGGACCCACCAGATTGGGAAGCTCTTCCACTAGCATTTGTTGCTCCTCCACTAGTATGTAGTGTAGGTTTATTTAGCCCAGAGACTGTTCTGGAGACCGGAATATCCGCGTGCCTTGGGTCAACATCATTGGTGAATTCGAATGCATCGTGAATCCTGTTGAGATTCGGATCAAGACATTGGAGCGCAACAACGGGTGTAATAGCTCTCCCAATCTCTCCCAATCTTGATGCATTTGATGCTATTTTCCACTTCTCGCGGGGCCCCATCTTCAAAACGATCCACAATTGCCGTGTAGGTATTGGGAGTTCCACTAGTACCAATTGTGCCATCTTCTCCCTCGTTCTGCTCATTGTCCTCATTGTTTCCGAAAAAGGGGTGGTTGTAGTTAACATCATGAGTGGATATGGTTTGATATGCTTCAGATCTACCCCATGATCTGAATCTTCGTTTTTCAAATCCGATACTGTAATCCGCGCTTGATTGATGCCGACATCGGGACGATTGTCTGGCGATGGAGTGCGACGAGTAGGACTTGTACTCCATGCTCCAGCACCAACGGATTGGCTCTTAGTCATCGTCCATTGCATCGTTTTCACCGTGATATTCCCTACTCTCCCCTAGAAGGTCCGCACCTTCAGCCCAATGATCTGGATTTGGTCGGTACTCTCTACCTTCCCAATTGGCTTCCATGTCACTATTGTCCTCCTCTTCTAGGAACTCTCACTTGGGCTCATCTACTGGAACTGGGCCAAGGGCATCTGGGTCTGAATCCTCTGAGTTGACATTCTCTTTATACCAGGGAAGTGGTTCGAGTCCTAGTCTTTCTTGTAATACACGGCCATTGGTATAGATATACACCAATGTCTCTGCCTTTTCTGGAACTAACCAATTTCGGCTCTTATTGTGCACAAATGAGTTAGCACTCCAATTACGCTCACAGGAACTAGCTGAACATGTGAGAGACAATATGCGTACTGCTATTTTGGAAAGGTACTGATCTCCAATCCTATACCACCAATGATGGGGGAGCATTTGTTGCACGAATGTTGAAGGCAATGTCGGAGCTATATGGCCATGTACCTTCGTCATACTCTTGTAATTCAGACATGAAGTCTTCATACATCACACCCACCACGTCTTTTAATTTGTGAATTACACGAAATAGCGCATGGAGGGCTACGCCGTCTTGCTTTAGCATTGCATTCTCCTTGAGATATGGATTCAGGAGGGCAGCTGCGTAGTAAAGATCCGTAAAACACATAGCCCTCCTCGCTTTGATAGAATCCTTCAATATTGTTGCAATATCTGGTCGAACGCTAAATGGTGGATCCTTAAATGAAGTCACATGTTGATGCAATCCTTGTAGTATGAGCCATGCCTTACCCATTGCGGGTTCTCGGCCATCAAACACGCGTAATCCTCTCAAAACCTCCTCCGTCATGTAAATGAAATTCTTGCACCGCTGCTAAAAGGCCCCATCCTCAATGGTGCGCACGATATTGCGCATGGCGGTGACTGCCCGCTCCCCTCCCATTCTGTCTCTCAATGTATTGGAATAGTTCTGAACTCGGGGATGGTCTTTCAGTTCCTCTAGGACAGGCTTGAGTTTGACGAGTCAGTCCAGCATCAACATATTTCATGCAAAGCGCGTCTCCCTGAGCACCAGGATTGACAGTTTAGGACTCAATGTACGAAATGTTGCCATTGTTGCATGATGGTTCCTAATATGATGGCACAACTTTCTTGCCCTCTCGATAAGGTCCTTGAAGATGTCAATTTTTGCCCAATCTTCCTATAGGAGATCCAAAGCATGAGCCATGCATCTTTGCGAGAAAATCCATGGATACTCCTCGATGATACATTTCATTGCTCCAAGCATGTTTGCAGCGTTATCCGTACACACTGCAGTCACATTCTTAGGTCCCACCTTCTCAATGAATACTTTGAGTTAGTTTGCTATATACGTCGCACATTTCGTCTGCCCATTGGTGTCAATGCTTCCTAGAAATACATCTTCACATGGGCACATCATCATTATATTCATATGGAACCTACAATTAACATCGTCCAAACCATCGGTGCATATGGACACCCCATACGCGGATTTTGCAAATCCAGTTCTTGATTCAATTTCCTTCCCAACTTGTAATCTGTTGGGTTCTATGAGATTAGTCCTGAATTGGTGATAAAATGGAGGAACATAGTCAAACCTCGCCTTGGAAGTTGCTAAAACCACTTCAATAAAAAACGGGTTCCTCGCCACGTTGAATGATATATTTGCGTTATAGAAACAATCTGCCCACTTTTCATCCAAGTCTCTCCTCTTCACGGTGTTCAAAGATTCCTCCATGCTACGTTGGCGTACTGCTACGTACCTCGTAGAATTTGATGCGCCTCGGGTAGCTAACATGGAGTGTGGATTCTCACGTCCCTCTACCACGCACGCATCCCGGCCTCCTCTATGAGGACTTCCACCCCTCACTCCAACCCCTGTGTTTGTATCAACACCTACTTGGCATGAAGAACCACTAGGAATTCCCTTGGAGGGACCATTTATAGTAGAATCTCCACCGTACATGTCTTCATCACTCATTCTGGCCGGAACCATGCCCCCACAATTTGCAAATCTGCTCCAAACATGATGCGGTACATAGGAATACACACTCTTCTTGGATTTCGGCATGTAGCCTAAGTGCATGAATGCTCAAATTCTTTTGTAGGTGAATGTTGTGTTGCAAAAAACACAAGTAATATTCCCATCTCCAAGAAATTCATACAACGAATTTCACTCTCTTGTTGTCCTTCGTTGGCTTCCCATCGCATTCGAGCCTAAAGGATGAAGGCTCTAGTGGCCAATTTGGTATATTATGTAAACCCTCGTAATAATTCTTTGCTCTATTGTCTTGTGTGAACCAATTTTGACATTAGCTCTGGTGTCAGCTAGCGCTGGTCGCCATCGTTGTAGAGAAAAAATACGCAAACCTCCTCCTAATGTGCTAAAACGCCATTCCCCAATCCCCAATTCAACCCTCACACAGAGAAGTGAATCTTGGGAGCTAGGAGGGGCAGGTTACAAATGAGAAGTTCGCCCCTTATATAGTGGTTGGACCCCCCATGGTACATGGGTGGGAAGATGGGAATTTCTATGGGAGGTGCGGCGGGTTACGGAGGGGAGGGGCGGGTTACGGGGGGGAAGAGCGGATTACGGGCGGGAGGGGCGGATTACGGGGGGGGGAGGGGCGGGTTACGAGGGGGGAGGGGCGGGTTACGGGGGGGTAGAGGGAAGGGAGGATGGGGAAGGGGGGTTGGGGGAAGGGGGGGTACATGGAAAGGGGGTGGTACGGGAGTAATGGGGGGTAAAGGGAGGGATAAGGGGGGGTACGGGGAAGGGGGGGTACGAGATTAAGCGGAGGTAGGAGGAGGGATAAGGGGGACGGTAAGGGGAGAGAGAAAGGTGGGTAGGGGAGGAGGAGAGGGGGGGGTAGGGGAGGGGGAAAGGGGGGTAGGTGGGATAGGAGAGGGAGTAAGGGGGGGTAAGGAGGGTTGCTGCGTTTTTAAAATATTTTTAAATTTTTTAAATTTTATTTAAATAAAATGTTATTTGAAGAAGAATGAATTAAACATAATACCACCCACCAGTATATTCTTTAGTCTTAATATAAATTGTGAGCGTAAAATCAAATATATGATTAAAGCATTAGAATGATAAATTTATTTGTAATATAGTATTGAGAAGAATAATCAAATAAACATAATACCACCCACCAGTATATTCCTTAGTCATAATATAAAATTTGAGCGTAAAATCAAATATATGATTAAACCATTAGGATGATAAAATTATTTGTAATTTAGCATTGGAAAGTAGAATGAAATAAACATAATACAAGGTGGGATTTGAGATAAATAGCACACATTTAAAGATCATTCTTTTGGAATGTGGTAGCTCGAATTTGAAATAGAGGGGAAAATTGGTTTGTGGTGGGGCAAATTTGAATAAGAGGGGGAAGAACGGAAACTTCAATTCTCTCTTTCCTTGGATCCCCCTTGGCCCCTTCTTCTACCTACCGGGTATATTTAAGGTAATGAAGTCCAAACATTCCTTACTAAAGCCGGGATTTGGACTTTTCCGGATATAGTGAGGGGAATGCTTGACTTTTCTACGACTGAATTGACTATGCCTTGCCTACCCTCCTCTTCTATCCCCACTCCTCTCTTTCTTTTCTTCTCCTCCCCCCTCCACCCCCTCTCACCCTCCACCCCTCCTCCCCCTCACCCTCCCTCACCCTCACCCTCACCCCCCCTCACCCTCACCCCCCTCGTACTCGCCCCTAACCTCCCGGTATCCGCTCCTACCCCCCGTAACCCACCCCTCCCCCCCCGTAACCCGCCCCTTCCCTCTCACCCACCTAACCCCACGTAGTTTTTCGAAAAATTTTGCAAAGGTTTTTCTCATCTCTCTCACCAATCTTATGTTTTGCAAAGAACCATCATTAATTGAATAAGCAAATCCAAACATTCCCTCATTAAAGCCGGGATTTGGAGTATCCCAGATATAGTGAGGGAATGTTTGGATTTACAATGATTGGATTGACCATCCTTCCACTCCTCTTCCCTTCCCCCTCTTGTCTCCTCTTCCCTCCTTTTCTCTCCCTACTCCTCCCTTTCTTTTCTTCTCCTCCCCTCTCCCGCCCCCCTCCTCACCCGTCCCCTCATCCTCACCCCCCCTCACCGTCACTCCCCTCTCACCCTCACCCCCCCTCACCCACTCTCCCCCCTCACCCTCACCCCCTCACTCTCACCCTCACCCCCCCTCACCTACTCCCCCCCTCACCCTCACCCCCCCTCACCCTCACCCCCCCTCACCCTCACCTTCACTCCCTCACCTCCTCACCCCCTCACCCTCACTCCCCTCACTCTCCCCTCACTACCCCTTACCTCCTCCGCCCTACCCCCCCGGTACCCGCCCTAACCCCACCGGTATCCACTCTACCCCCCGATGCCCGCCCTACCCCCGCGGTACCCGCCCCTACACCCCGTAATCCGCCCCTCCCCGTGGTACCGCCCTACCCCGTGGTACCCACCCTACCCCCGTAATCTGCCCCTCCCCCTCGTAACCCGCCCCCCCCCTCGTAACCAGCCCCTCTCAACTCACCCAGCCCACGTAGTTTTTCCAAAAATTTGCGAAGATTTTTCTCATCTCTCTCACCAATCTTAAGTTTTGCAAAGAAGCATCTTTAATAGGATAAGCAAATCCAAACACTCCCTCATTAAAGCCGGGATTTGGAGTATCTCGGATATAGTGGGGGAATGTTTAGATTTGCAATGATTGGATTGACTATCCATCCACCTTTCTTCCCCTTCCTCCCCTTCTCTCCTCTTCCCTCCCCTTCTCTCCCCACTCTTCCATTTCTTTTCTTCTCCTTCCCTCTCCACCCCTTCACCCGCCCCCCCCTTTACCCGCCCCCTCATCCTCACCCCCCCCTCACCCCCCCCCCACCTTCATCCCCCTCACCCCGCACCCTCACTCCCCTCACTCTCTCCTCACTCCCCCTTACCCCCTCCGCCCTAACCCCCTGGTACCCGCCCTACCCCCCCGATACCCGCTTTACCCCCCCAATACCCTCCCTACCCCCCGTGGTACCACCCTACCCCCGTGGTACCCGCCCTACTCCCCGTAACCCGCCCCTCCCCCCCTTAACTCGCCCCTCCCCCCCTTAACTCGCCCCTCCCCCTCGTAACCCGCCTCTCCCCCCCGTAACCCGCCTCTCCCCTCTCACCCACCCCACATAGTTTTTCGAAAATTTTTGCAAAGGTTTTTCTCATCTCTCTCACCAATCTTATGTTTTGCAAAGAACCATCATTAACAGAAAAAATAAATCTAAACATTCCCTCATTAAAGCCGAGATTTGGAGTATCCCGGATATAGTCAGAGAATGTTTGCATTTGCAATGATTGGATTGACCATCCATCCACCTTTCTTCCCCTTCCTCCCTGTCTCTCCTCTTCCCTCCCCTTCTCTCCCCACTCCTCTCTTTCTTTTCTTCTCCTCCACTCTCCGCCCCACCCACCCGCCCACCCCCCCTCACCCTCACCCCCTATCACCCTCACTTCTCCTCTCTCAACCCTCACTTTGGATTGACATCCCCTACCCGTATGTTTATTTTTTTATTGTCCTATCATGTTCATAAGAGATTTATTAGTTGTAACAAGATTTAAAATTATTTTTTCTCCCACTTAACTATTTATCAAGCTAACCATACAATGACACCATGATAATTAGCATTCACATGATCATATGATAATAAACACATGCATAGAGTGTGGCAACAAGTTTGCAAAAGAAAAGCATATGTATTTCAGTAGTGTTTAATGATACAGAAAAAAAAAAAAGTATATCTTCGTTGCTACACAACTACGAAAATCTTCAATTAGTTCTCGTTCATCGCTGCACCGCTTGGGCCGGCCTCGGCATCATTCGTACCCTCCGGCAAATCTTCACCCCCGCTCAATCAAAGACTACGAATTGCTGATCGAGTTCTCCTCGCACGCCCATCTCATTCAATAATATCCCTCAGGAATTGTGATTGTTGCATGGCTCGAAGCATGCGTTCGGTTTGAGGACTGTGTTGTTCCATCAGAAAATCAACGCTTCGATGTTATAAAAGGTCTGTCCATTCAAATTCATCCGTTGCCCAGTTTATCTCGTAATCGCGCTTGGAACGCTCTTTCAAAGAATACATCATTCCATCGGAATTCCATCTTAGCCCTTCCGGATGAATCCCAAATCGAAACTCTTTGTGCGCTTCGTCCCAATACCCGCGGTAAACCTCGTAGAAAAAGTTTTGCTTGCCATTGGCATTTGAGACATTTGATGGAATTGAATGATGGTACACCCTCGTAATTGCCCCAGGATTCCTTTCCTAGCCAAAATCCACCCCCACCAACTGCTTCTCTATAGAAGTGCAAGACAATTTCCAACTCCATACCAAGTCTTCTCCCCATTTCCCTTTGTGGTCTTTTGCATTGGTTTTATTATACTCCCAATGCGGTGCCATGTAATCCTTTAATCCAAAAAGGTTGTACAAGCGCTTGTAGAAAAGAGATTTACATAGCGGACATTGTTGTCAAACAACCATGAAGCCAATGAGGCAAATCGGATGAAACACGTGGCGGCAAGTGCCTACCCAAAATCCTCCTTCAGGTCCAAAGGGGTTGCAACACATCGCACAATTTTCACCATCCGTCACGAACGTTGCTGGTGCAGACCACAGTTTGGTTGCTTTCTTGATGTCCATCGTGCTTTCAAAATCCCACTTGCACTGGGCCCAGTCCATTGTTCCATCCGGTTTCTTTGACAATTCGTCCAGAAACATCTCGTCTACAATTGCCCATGATGTCAAACCAAATACCCGCTCTTGATTATCATCCTTCCATGTCCTATCGATCTTCCTCAAGTCTTGAGCTATTTGGTCACCCTTGGCGACGGATAAAATGTATGTCATTTGATAGTATTGCTCAGCCATCTGATTCATTCGACTCTTCAAGACCTCATTATCTTGTCGAACATCTACCAAATCAACTTCAAGGGGTGTTCCAGGCGAGCCTAATACTTCGTTGAAATCTGCATTATCGAATGCCAAGGAGTCAAGCACACTTCCTATGACCAAACCCATTTGGACTAGTCGATGAACTAGGTCGTGTTTGTGATGTAGAAGCCCCCTTCTCCTTTGCCATGGCCCCCTCAAGCTCCATGATACGTCGTTGCTGGAATGAGATCTTGTCGCTAGCTCTTCGCATGCCTTCTTTCAGCCGTTGATTCTCTTCCTACAAGCGTTGATTTCCTTCCATCAATTGCTGAATCTGGCCTTCTCTTGTATCAAAATACTCCATCTCGACTGACAAATCTACTGGTGGAATTTCATCCGGCACGCCCTCAGCCACAACAACCTCTACTTCTTGGGGCTCAATGTTTCCACCAACTGCATGAACCATCTCCACATCTACTATGTCGGGAAATAGCTGCACCAGAACTGGTTGTCTTACTTGGGCCAATAAAGCCATGGGCATAGGCTGTAATGATCAAGCTAGCCTCTTCCGCTTATTCCTTTCCATCGTTTTGCGTTGAGATAAAACTATCTCATGGGAGCCATCAGAGTCGGAATCAGGCGGGGAGTCAGACATATGGTTATGAGGGTCTAATTCAGTAGGTCTGTCGGCCAAGTGAAACCTCTCAGAATCCTCTACCGCCCAAGTTCCAAAGCCAGGAAACCATTTTGTACTCGTGGTGCTCGAGCCTTGCCTTTTAAACCTTTCACAGTAGACCAATCGAACCTCTTCTTTAAAGTGATCTCCACATGAACGCCGCGCACTAAAAATAACCCGACCTGGTTCTTGTTCGGTAACTTTGTGGCGTAAAGGAGTTGGTAAATTTGAAGACATCGGGAAAGGAACTCCGGGTTGCTGCAGTAGCGCAAATTGGTCTTGTTGTTTCGCAAGTGTAAAACATGGCTTTCAGGCTGGAAGGATTTGTCGGTGTGGCACCACTCAATGTATTGCTTTGCATGGTCAAAATCCCATGGGTCAGCTACATCTTCCCAGCCTGATAATGCCAATTTTAACGGATTATTTAACACATGAAGACGGGCCCGCTGCTGTTTTCCTTGTCGCACTCGTTCTTTGTCGTTTTCTCCCTTGCGGATTGCACCTGGTGTCGCCATCGTTGTAGAAAAGAAATTCAAAAACCTCCTCTAAATGTGTTCAAACGCCCTTCTCCAATCCCGAATCCAACCCTCATGAAGAGAAGTGAATCTTGGAAGCTAGGAAGGGAGGGTTACAAACGGGTTACAAGTGGTTGGACCCCCCCCCCAACCGACCCTAGCACCAAGCGAGGGCGGATTCCCCGAGGCGGGGCAGGAGACTGGGCCGAGGGGGGCGGGATACTGGGAGGGGGGGCGGAGGAGGGCGGAGGTTAGGGGCGAGCGAGGGGGGGGGGTTTAGCGGTGGGGGAGGGGAGAGGGGGGGGGTAGAGGGGGTAGAAGAGGAATTAAGGGGGATAGGGGGCATAAGGCGGGGTTGCTGTATTTTTAGATTTTTTGAATTTTTTAAAAAAAATATTTTTATAATTTTTTATAATTTTTTTATAATTTTTTTTATAATTTTTTATAATTTTTTTGTAAAATACTTTTATAATTTTTTATAAATTTTTTATAAATTTTTTTAATAATTTTTTATAATTCTTTAAATATTTTAGGATTTTTAAGGGCGGGGGAGGGGGGGTTAGAGGCGGGGGTAGAGGGGGTAGGGGCAGTGTAGAGGGGGTAGGGGAGGGGTTAAGGGGGGTAGCGGCGTTCTTTATTTATTTTTACTTTTTTTTTACTTTTTTTTTGCTTTTTGTTTAATTTTTAAAAAAATATTCTTTTGAGTTTTTTAAATTTCTTTTTTTGTGGTATTTACAAACCGATTCATGCATAGGTTGAGTGGTATTTGGCAAGGTATGTAACCAATAAATATGTGCACCCAAATCAAAACAATGCAATCAAATATGTCAAACGAAGATGTATAAATGCATCGAATAAGAGAAATTGTTGCGTATATTATATGTATATGCACAATTGGAAGTACATATAGGATTGTAATTATCCATGCAATCCTTCCATTTGTAAACCGTCCTTGGTTTCCAATCATCAAAATGCAATTGAACATTGGTTGGAGTAATGTCGTTGAGTAGATAATTTTGTTCATGACACTTTTTCACAATGACAAGCAACAACAATGCCAAGTCAAGTTGTCGTTTACGGAATGTTACAACCCAATGTCGTTGTATATCGGATAGCCCTGAGTTGAGTTCTTTTAAAATGTCGTCGTATTCCAAGTGCCCTGGGATTTTCCGATTGATATGGATGTCAAAATCTTTGTAGCTACCTTCGTTCCACCAGAACGAAAATCCATCCATCGTTCTAGGATGCAAGTACGATAGTCTGATGATTCCAGGGTGCTTCACTGGACATCCACCCGCCTCATTTACAATTGCAATGCGCTTCTCCCTCTCGTTGTTCACATTTGTCAATTGTTTACGCGCGAATGGAATCCAACTAGGAATATATTGAAGTTTCGTAAGCACCACCTTAGTAACCTTCCCATATCCACCTTGGATACGTTGTCCTGGCATAGATACCACGGTAACGGTTGATTCTAGCCACTTGAAAGTTCCACTGTTGCAAGGAGACATAATAACATCCTCGGCTTTTAATTTCCATCTCCCAATCCTCTTCCCACGACCTTTCAAAAATGATTGACCAAAACTTTTCACTATATCTAGCTTTGTAACTAGTTCTTCATCTTCAATTGTCTATTTGCTCTTGTCTGTCAATTTCTTCCCCGAAATATACGTCTAGGCGTCCACGATGTTGGTAGTCAACTCTACCTCTCCAAGGTCCAACCATGCACCGTGGTCGTAGAAGTTGGTTCAATTACAAAGTTCGTAATTGTTTTTGAAACAACGCTCCAGATATTGGTGAAGCTCCTGAAACAAATTGTGGTATCCTTCCTCAAATGCCCCAATGTAAGACCTATTCAAATTTGGCATAGTTCGTATTTCGTAGAAATGTATACCACTCCGTCGAGCAAATTCGAGATACTCCTCGGTTGGCATAAGTGGTGTCTCTTCCTGTTCTAGCAAGATCAAACTGTTCTTTTTTGACACGTTACATTTTTTATTTTTTCCCTTTCTTTTCCGTGATCCCGATGAAGAAGGGTTTTAGATTCTGTGTCTTTTGGAATTTCCTCTGTTTCCTCAGGATGGGCAAGGGGGGTTTTCAAATCTTGATTTCCGTGTCCCATACTCGAACCTTGGCTCCCTTCACCCTCTATTTCGAATCTGAGAAAAAAAGTGCAAAACTCCTCCCTCGTGCTGAAAAAACACCCCACCTAGTGCCCACACTAACTCAAGGAAGAAGTATTGCTTGGCAACTAGCGGAGTGAGGTGAATAATGAAACAACTTGGCTTTTATAGGGGAGGGGAGTCAGGGCACTTGGAGTGTTGAAAAGGAGGGTGGACCCAACCCCCCTTCCCGCCCTGCCCCCACCCCCCCCTCCGCCTTGGCCCCACCTCCCTCTGGCCCTAGACCCCCCTCTTCCACCTTGGCCCCCCCTCCTCCGCCCTGGCCCCCCCTCCCCCACCCTGAACCCCCCTCCTCCGCCCTGGCCCCCCCTCCCTCACCCTGACCCCCCCTCCTCCGCCCTGTTCCTCCTCTCTTCCGTCCTGGCCCCCCCCTCCCCCACCCTGACCCTCCTCCTCCGCCCTGCTCCTCCCCTCCCCCGCCCTGGCCCCCCTTTCCCCGCCCTACTCCTCCCGTCCCCCCCCCAGCCACCTGGATCGCCCGCCCAGCCACCCCGTCCCCGCCCTACCCCTTCCCCGCCCCCTCCCCCGCCTCCTCTTGCCTCGGCCCCTACCCCCCCCCTCCTCCGCCCCTAGCCCCCTCCCCACCTTGGCCCCCTCTCCCGTCCTACTCCTCCTCCTCCCCCTTGCCCCCTCCCCGCCCCGCCTCTCCCTTCCCCTCCTCGCCCCTCTCTCTCCCGCCTCCTCGCCCCCTCCCGCCCCCCTCTCCCCTCTCCCGCTTCGCCTCCCGCCCCGACCCCCTCTTCTCTTCGCCCCTCCCTCCCTCCCCCTGCCCCCCTCCACCGCCCGCCTTGCCTCCCCCCCTCCCCCCCCCCTCCTCCTTACCCGCCTCGAACCCTTCTTACTTGCCCTAGCCCCCCCTCACCTGCCCCTAACCCCTTTCACCCGCCCTGTCCTCACTCCTAAGTGGCGCGTACGTGGCGGCCAAGTGGCTTGGTTTTTACCCAAACCCTTGCCACGTCCTCGTTTTTTTACCTAAACTAAAAGTCAAAAGAGGTTTGACCGTATTGGGCAAGCGAGAGCTCAATCGGACGGACAAGGCGGACGGACGGGCGGGCGGCATGCCCACCCGGTATGACAACCTTGGCCAAGAGCCTAAACAATGATATATCATAAATAGATGTTCCAGTCTCTTGGTCACTCTTGTAGCGTAAAGTGGATTTGGAGCGGGAGAAGTTAATGCTCTATTTTCTAAAATGAATCCTTATTATTCTCTCTCTAACCCTCCCATGTCCCTCTTTTTGTTTCTTCAAAAAAAATAAAAGCACACTAGCCAATCAAACATTTTTGAGCCGCATGGTCTCCGGGATTGTAGTTGAGGGTCGCTTTACAGTATGGACCATGGAGATTGACCATGACCTTCCAAAATTTGTGGTTCGAGAGTAAAGTGCTCTTCGTCGAATTTGGCTTTATGCTACTTTAAAAAATAGAAAATGACCACTAAATTTGGGGTCCCCAAAGTATGCTAAAGTTTGCATTGTGGATAATGTTGCCATGGTCTCCTTGATTATAGTTGAGTCTAAGCAAATTCCTGGACTAGGACTCAACTTCTGTCAAGGCTAGGGCGACTGGCGTTCCAACTAGCGCGATGAAGTTAAGACCAGGGCATCCGGCGGTCCATATGGCACAACAGCGTTGTTGTTAGGGCGACCGGCGATCTAGCTGTAGCGACCTTGCCAAACCGCCGGTCGCCTTCTATGCGCATTCGCCCCCGACTTACAAAAGTATGGGGTATATAAGGAGTCGTTCAGAAACTTGACACCATTTTCTTTTGTGCTTTGCCCGTTGTCTTGGTCTCCCTATGAGAAGCCCCATGCTCGCTCTTTATGTGCAAAGAGTAATTTGAGTCCTTATAGTGTGCGTTACCGTCACCAATTTCATTGCACCGCGGGGGTGCGATTCCGGAACATGAACCATTCTTCCCAATCTAACAGTGTAGCGGATAATAGAAGAGAAACTGGCAAATGGGACGATTGGCTACAATTATCCACGGAACCGAATGACAAGCCAAATACTCGCGTCTGTGTATTCTGTGGGAAAGGCACAGTCTTTGTTAGACAACGAGCATCTGCTCAATTCCGATATCCTCAGAATTCTCCATTACCCTAGTGTCAGAGGTTACCCCGTGGAGTTTCCGAGCTATTCCGTGCCTGTGGAGGGATTGTTCCAAAGAAGAACAATAGTTACGCCAATGTTGTTCCTAAGTCAGGAGTGGATGCAGGCATACCATATGTTGCAAGGGAAACTATAGAGAACATAGATTCCCCTGGCATCAAGTCATTGCAAGTGCCATCCCCTAACCTAAGGTCTATTCAAATGCCATCCTCTAACATGGCGAGTCGTAGCACCAATAGACAAAAGCTATCTACGCTCTCTACCAGATGCCGACATGGGCAAAGGAGTATAGAGGTTAGTTTTGATCTTGCCACTAGGCAAAATTTAGATGCAAAATGGGCTTCATTTCTCTATAAGGCAAACATTGCATTCAATGTCGTACGACATCCAGCATTCATAAGTGCCGTTCAAGAGACAGCAAAGGCCGGTATTGTTGGATATCAACCATCCTCGTATTATGTTATTAGAACTATGATGCTCGATACGAAGAAAGCAGTTGTGCAAAAGTCGGTTGAAGATCGAACAAAACTTTCTATCAAGAAGTACGGAGGAACAATATGCTTAGAGGGGGGGTCAGATGTCACAAGTAGACCACTCATTAACATGATGCTCGTTTGCCTATTTGAGGAGGTCTTTCTAGGATCAGTGGATACTACAGGGAAGAAGGACATTGCTTTTGTCGCAAATGAAATAGAGGAGGTTGGACCAGAAAACATTGTTCAAATATGCACAGACAATGCAAGTTCCATGTTAGGGATTGTCAAGAAGCTGCAAATAAACTATCCCTTCTTATATGGAAAAGGTTGTGCGGCAAATATTCTAGACCTCCTTCTAGAAGATTGGGAGAAAGAGGCATGGGTTAAAGATTTGGTGGAACAAGCCAAGAGAATGTGCACATTTATTAAAGGGACGCACGTCCCACTTGTTTTATTCAGGAAGTACTCGCCGAAGCTGCAGCTGCAGGTACCACCTCAAACTCAATTTGCAACAAACTACTCGATGATAGAGCGGTTGTTAAAGCTACAACAACCTCTGAACAACATCAACAACCTCTGAACAACATGGTGATCGATGCGGAGTGGCATGCGTTTGTTCAGACATTGTTTAATACGCAAAACAGTCACCAGTTACAGACAAAGGCAAGGGATGTGAGGAAATGCATTAGGAGCGATGAATTCTGGGAGAATTGTACGAAGTTTGTGAAAGTAGTTGAACCAGTACTCATAGCTCTTTGGGAGTTTGACGAGGAAGTACCGGCCATGCCTAGGGCATATGTGATCATGTCGGACCTTAAAGAACACGTGTTCTCTTTGCGAGAACCTCCATTCGAACTATCCCCCGACATAGCTACGAAATATGAGGATTCATTTCAAAAACAATGGAAAATGATGCTCACAGACCTCCGCTATGCAGCAGCTTTGTTGAAACCTCATCTCACAAATATGGGAGTAATTCAAAACAATGGAGAAGCAAAAAGAGCTTTCAATTGGGTCATAATGAAGCGTAGCGCCCTTATGGGAGTAGTCTATAAAGAAGTGGTCCAGGAACTCATACAATATGAGGAGAGGATGGGTCCATTTAACACCAATTCAGAGGCCCCTGATCCAGCTCAGTGTGACTTGTTACCACATCAATGGTGGCATCAAGTCGGGGGGAATGCCTTGCCAAAAATTGCGAAGAGGATTTTGGCATTGACATGTTCAGCTTCATCATGTGAGAGGAATTGGAGCATGTACTCTATCGTGCACAACAAAGTGAGGAATCGGTTGTTTACTTCTAAAGCTGAGGACCTTGTGTACATCTATGCAAACACCAAACTCGAGTGCGAGAAACGTAGAAAATTGCTGAGAACGTGGTATGAAAATTATTTAGAAGAAGAAGACTCTGACCAAGAAGAGGATATACTGGACAATGAATGGGATGATGGTGTATTTGGGGATATCCCGGAGGCGGATGACAACAACTATCTCAATGACGGTAGCGAACACGACGACCTAGAGAAATAGAACAATGACAAAGGAAACATGACTATTCATGTCAAGGACCCGTTTCGGTTTCGATGACGACCAGGATGTTCCACAACAGCCTCTCCAGTTTGCGGTTTTTGCCAATGACACAGAAGGAGAAGGAGAGGCAAATTTACTACTCCAAGAGAGTACTTGCCTAGCGAAGCAAGACTTAGTAAACCGCATTGATGAAGAGAACATTGATCCACTTAAAGGCAGCCCACACTCTAACGACGGTAAACTTGAGAGTGTGAAGTGTATGGCTATCTCGGCAGGACTTGAAATGGCCCAAATTAAAGTGGAACCTGACAACGTGTTCAATTTAGGTTGCATGGAAGTGGGGTCACCTAGAGTTTCAACCATTCGATCAAGAAGTGCAACTCATAACGGAGATGACTCCGATGTACCACTACAACAGTTGTTCCCAAGGGTTACCCAACCTAAAGGGGCCCATAAAACTCGTATGATGATGCCGAAGACTGAAGTCAAAATAGAAGCAACAAGTCCAACATGCACCCGAGCATTGGCAGTGTTACGAGACATAGGGCCATCTTCACAACCTTGCAATCGTATTACACAAGGTCGGGAGCGTTTGAGAAAGGCACACGGCCGACGATGTCGGAAAGGAGCACATGTACATGAAGAAGTCCATGCAGGTTTTGCTTCCTCCAATAATCCAAATACACGTACAATGCGACATCTACCACTCAACGCAAACGGGATTACCAATGCTTTACGGCCCTTGAAGTGCCTCGTTACAGTGAACAAGAAAACAACTACGGACACGGAAGTGCGCAATTCGGCGAGTGAGGTAGAGTATGAAGTACGCAATAGGACAGACGATGAGGTCGAGGATGGCGACCAAAGCGCTAATGAGTCTCTAGATGAAACCAATCCAAACGTAGATGAAGTATCAAGCAACGATACCTATACATTGAAGGATACCTAAAGACATGTTATTGAATTTTTTTTAATTTTAGATTGGAAGCACGAAGTTAGTAGTTAGTACAATACTACAATGTAGTGCAAGTAGGGCAACCATTAGTTTACAATATTTTGGTAATCTAGAAAATTTGGAGTATAATATATATATATATATATATATATATATATATATATATATATATATATATATATTGTTCGATATATTTAGTTACATCATATATATGAATACTATGATTATAGACTTTGACAACTTTTTACTCTGAAATGCACCATTCATCTTGTTTTGCACAAAAAGGTATTTACAAATTGCATTGGTGCTCATTTTGTACCAATATAAAATTATCTTGGTTGTTTTGTATTTAACCATGGTGCTGGTCGCTACACACGCGGTGGCCCAGGGCGACCGCTGATCAGCCACCGGCGCGCTATCCCCAGGGCAACTGGTGATCCCTATAAGCAAACGTCAATTGCCATGGGCAATTGTCGCTCGCTCTAGGGCGACCGGCGGTCGCTTAGGCGCAGGGCAAACGCCGATCTCCCTGGACCGTCGGTCGCCTACGCGCAGTAGCCCAGGGCGATCGGCGATCTCCATAAGCGACCGTCGATCGCACAAGGTTACCGTCGGTCGCCTACCCAAGGTCGCCCACCCGCGGTCGCCTACTATGACTAATATTCCATTTTCCGCGTTATTATCGACACTACGCCACGTATTAAATTAGCTCTTTACCTCAATGTCAACCTCCAAAACCCTCAACAAGTTTTTAATATGCAATTTCTGGTATGGTCAACATTCCTGACAAATCGGACGTCAGACAAACATGTCGAATACGGACAATTCAGACAGACATTCCGAAAAGTGTGTCTAAAAAGACAACCCTACTTAAAATAACTCAATTTTAATCTTAAAATACCACATTTAGAATTCTTGAATATGATACTTAGAATACAAGACCTAATTTACTAAATACTTATGTTAGAAATTTTCATTTACAATAACTCAAATCTAATCTTAGAATACTACTTTAAGAATATTTGATTATTATACTTAGAAGTTAGAACACGACATCAAATTTAGTAAATAATCAAGTTAGAATACCTCACCTTATTTACTGAATACTAATCTGAGAATACCTAATTCAAAATAAAATGCAACTAATAACTTTGCTTAAAAATCATCTATTTTTAAAATCTTTTTATTCTGAAAACGGTATAGCAAATAATATATTATAGGTTATTACAGTTATTAAAATTATTAAAGTTATAAGTAGATTTTAAATATTTATTCTTATAATTTCATGAAGAACAAACTAGTTACACCTTTATAATAGCCAATAATATTTCTGTAAGGGAATCAATCTAATAGCACTTTACTTTGATATGGATCTTAGCTTATTACGTATGTGTTCATGAATATTTTATTTTTTTGTTTGTTTTATTTTAATCCCATCGAAAACATGTTGAATTTATAAAAAAAACTTGTTTATTTACATGAACCGAAAGTTATAATTAAAAATATATTTCAAATACATAGACTATTTACTGATTATGAGTTATTCTTATATATTACTCATTTAAAGTTTCGATTAATGATATTGAGCATTATTACTTTTCTTTGATGGGATTAAAATAAAACAAACAAAAAAATAACATATTTATTTTATATACAATTTGGAAATTATTATCATTCAAATAGATTTAGAAAGAAATTATATTATAACTCTTGAGACTAAAATCGCACGCAGTCTCAAGGGATCTGTTTTGGTGATGACTTATTGGTTGAGCATCTACCGTATCAGGATGTTTGTCATGTGAAAGTGATAATACATCTCTCAAAAATATACAAACATGGAATATTATTATTTTTATATTTAAATATCTTTAGTTATAATTTTTATATCCTTATTTATTTTTAAATTATATAATTATGATGTTTTTCTTATGAGGATGACAAAATAAAAATGTATTGATAAATAACAAACAAAATACGTGATACATGAAATGTACAATCATCAACAACATTTCCTTAATAATTATTTAATCTTAAACTACATATGCATCTGCTTCTTATCATTATTTAGATATACTTATTTTACGAGATAATACTTTAAGATTATATAATTCAATAAATACTTAAATATGTAATGAAGAGAGTATATATAGTACGCCAAACCTATACTATTCTTTTCTGTAAAAGGATTTGATCATGTGAAATCATAAGAATAAGATTTATGAATACCAATTAAGGTAACTAAATTTATTAAGACTTAACATTCTTCAGAACGTTGAAAATTTTCAATTTCACATTTATGTAGATAAAACAAATGCAAATTACTTTCAAAATCAGAATGCAAAAACCTAAATGAATTGGACATATTTTATCATATTTCTGCAATTGTTTCAATTGTAATAGTTATTGTGAGTATTTGACTTATGAAGTAGTTTAGGCATTATTATGTTATATTTCACAAAAAATAATATAGTAAGTTTAAATAATATTATTTATATTTAAAATTATTATTAGCATTAGAATATCTAAGTTTATTATTATTTTTTAGATTTAAATTAAATTTTTATTTTTGAAAAGCGTAAATAATACAATTTTTAAAAGTCTTGATCTATTCACCGTTTTAATACTTCTGAACACCTGATTTGTATAATGGTATTATTTATTGATTTTGTGGGTTTAACTCGAGTCAATTAAATGTGCCCACACTATACATTTTCATCAACTAAAGCTCAATTGGCATCAATTTGATAATCTGAATATTTCCATAATTATATATAAATTTAACATAAGATGTTATATCGATTACGAATGATGTAGTTGAAACAAATCTAACATATAAATTGTAAAACACATCATGTTTTTAAAATATTAGTTACATATAAATATTTAAGCGCTCGTGGTTGCCTTCGAGCAACTCGACATCACATGGTTGCAAACGCTGATTACTAAGAGATTGAAGATTGTGAAGACGCCCCTTACATTCTAGAGATAAAACAAGTATTCAAACTATATATTTGAATGAACAAGCTTCTGTGTAAAACTACCGTACACTACAATACAATATATCGTAAGATGCATTAATGATGCGACACCGTTCCTTTAAGCAATATTCTATTTATATTTATCTATACTTTATAAGGATATAGTTATAGAGAAGAAAAATTAATTGAAATTTATTTACAATTTTAGTTTCTAGCTATGTAAATATAACAGTTAAAATTTGTAGACAACAATGCATGAAATTATTAGTTTCTATTGACCACAAATTACACAAACATATTTATATGCATCATTTATATATTTATATTATTTTAAGATTTTTTTTGTATTAAACTTCTTTAAACTCCATACTATAAACTTATATTATTTTAATTTACAAATAATTTCATAGCAAAATGTCAAGACAAATTTGAGATCTTATTACAACAACAACAATTACAACATGAAATCAAGGTTTGGTCTGCGGCGTATCACAACAAATTCCACTATGCAGTCAAGTTCACTGCTGTTTCATAAACGTAGGAGTTATGGAGTATGTTTATCATCGGGCAATAATAGTTGTTTACACTAAAAACAAGATAGTGCCAAATATTCTAGTGGTATGACAAATTAATAACTTGTTCTTTGCTCTGCTTGTACTGAAAGACGCAAAGGTTTACTTTCTTGTAAATTTCGTGGGATGCTTGCACAAGCTCAAAGACGTTCATATCTGCGTGGTTGAGGATCTCATATTATCGCATTGCGAGATGAAGTGTCAAAGGTTATGGAATGCGCAACGAAACAAGTTTCATTGTATGAAGAAATTGATTGTGGACATCACATATTTAAAAATGTGTGTTAGTGTTTGTTAGTTAAACATTTGTCTCATGGCTGTAGATTTAGCAGATGTGTTGAATGACCTAAAGTTGCATAGGGCTAAAAATACAATAAAATGCATAAGAGAATATGTCGAGTTGTGTGTATATCACTGACTAATGATTGTTTTGGTTGGGTTATATGGTTATTTACTTCGACTGTTACGCTAAAGATTCTGCTGGCTAATAGAAAATCCACTTTTGAAACCTTATTGATTGTGTGACATTATAATTGAACGTTTTAAATGATAATTTAATTGAAATTTTTAAAATTTAATCGCCTCAAATTTAAGTAACTACTAAAATATATTTGTGAGTAATTAAGAGTTCTTTAAGATGTGAATATAAGAATAAAACTTGGAATGTATAAATTTATTAAAAGAAAGAAAATTATTGATTATAACACCAACAAAGTTTAAGTTGACTTAGTAAAGATTTAATGTTCATTTGCAAACGTCTTTCATCTTTACTCGTTTGATTAAATTCTTGTATGTGATATATTATACATTTAATTTATCTATGCCCGTTAAACATATCAGCTATAAAACATACAAAAATACTTTTTCAACATTAAGTTATTTTAATTTATTCTCTAAGAAATATATAATATCTTACTGATAGCGCGCACATTGTGCATTCCAAGCACACTGTACACGCCGAGGCGCCGACAAGCACCGACGTCAGGTTCTCGCGTCGACATTCTCATTGTGCTCATTCTATTGTGCATTTTCTGCTCTTCACCATTCGCCTGCGCTTTGATCACTCGCGCTTTTGTTCTTCCGCAATTGCTTGCATTGTTGCATTTGCCACTCGTATGTGCTGCTCGCATTCGTTTACATTGTTTCGCACCGAATTTCACCTCTTTGTTTGCTCGTTTTACGTAGTGCAAAGCGTGGTGGGGTTGTTGTTTTTTCAGCTTGTTTTGTTTGAATTCGGAGTTCGATTTTGTGTTAATATCAACTACAACTTCATCAGGTACAACATTGTATTTGCTATTGCATTGTGTATTTACAGTTGAAAATTGCAAATTTATGCTTAACGCGAAACGATTTCCGTTGTTTAGGTTTACGATGTATATTTAGCTCGATGCGTGTTTAGCATGCAAACCTTGATTTATTCCATTTTAATATAATTTTAATATTTGGACATGTAAATATGATCTTATGTAAATTATGCAATCATGAAAAAAAACAATACGAAGTTGAATCGCATCTATATGTTATAATTATGGTTTTTGACCTTTTGACAGAGCAAAAGGGCAATATTATGGAACGGTCATTCAGAAACATTTCTGAACGGCCGTTCATAGGCCCATGGCTATTTAGTTTCCGGATTCCTTTGCGGCTTCGAGCGTACAAGACTGAAGCACTGCCTTCTGCTGCGTATGACCACATTGTCAAGAGCACACTCTGCTTGCAGTGATCCATCTCGTGTGCTAAGCAGATCCTTAAAAATTGCAATCATGTCATGTGAGTAAGTGCATGTACGACGAAGTGTTGTTTCTTCTGACTCGATCCATGATAGCAGATACGGAAGAAGAGACTTACTAGAAGGCCATGAGCACGACACATAGTTGTTTTTGAACGGCCGTTCAGAAACATTGTTGTTTTTGAACGACTGTTAAGAAATATTTACCCTAGCATGTCAAAACTCGACAAAAACCATCATTTTTTTTTTCAACAGTTCAAAAAGCGGGTCTTCATTATCGCTCTGCTTGCCGAGTCGTCTCTTAGCGCGTCCTTTAATGGCCGCCTTCATCTTCATTTCAGCTCCTTGCTTTTGGGGTTTTTGGCAAGGTTTTCAGCACTATCTGCTCGAGTGCGGCGTAGGGTTTTGTTGTGATCACACATGCAAGTAATCGCATCAGGTACGCCATTTTCATTCTGCATTTGAACTTGAAATTTGCAAACTCCTTCGCACGATACATTTTTCGTAACTAGGTTTACAGTGTGCATTTAGCTCGATGCATGTTTAGGTCGCAAAAATAGGTTTTTTCAATTTGACGAGCTAAAATCTGTACTTTTAGCTCGATGCGAGCTAAATTAGCTACTAGTTCAGCACTACGCTTGGGCAATTAGCACGAATCGAGCTAAGTCCCCAGCAGTGTCATAATCATTGTAGGGAATTAACTCGACTCGAGCTAAGTGCATGGCTGCTTCATGGCCATACGCAAGGATTTAGCTCGAGTCGAGCTAAATCTACAGCTAATTCATTATTCTACGCTAGGGGTTTAGCTCGAGTCGAGCTTAATATACTACTTTCTTTGTGCAATTCCTGTGCAATTGGCTCTAGATGTTCCAGAATTGTTTAAGCAATTAGTTCAACTCGAGCTAAGTTCCCAGCTGTGTTATAATCTGCATAGGGACTTAGCTCGAGTCGAGCTAAGTGCACAACTACTTGACTACCATACGCACTGATTTAGCTCGAGTCGAGCTAAAAAGTATAATAAGAACGTAAATATGTAGTCATCTGATTAATTTAGCTCATTTAGATCGTGCATGTCATCATCGTGAACGTGACTCTAGTGAATGTTTAGCTCGACTTGAGCTAAATTACCAACCTTTTTCTGGCTGTTCGCCTGACCGTGAACTCTCATTCATATACTGCGTATGGATTTACCATACGTAGTTATTTAGCTTGAGTCAAGCTAAGTTCTCAGCGTGTTGATTACCCTACAAGATCTGCGCAATTACTCAGTTTCCATCGTTGTCTAGTAGCAACTTAGCTCAATTCGAGCTATAATTTTGTTCTCCTATGTTTAGTTCATTAATATTATAGATTATATGATTAAATACGTTCATTCTTAACAGAATCAAGGTGAATATGATTCTTGTGATTATTTAGCTCGAGTCGAGTTAAATTACCAAATTGGCACTTGCGGTTCGCATGATTAGATAACCTGCACCCGTATACTTCAGAGGGAATTAGCTCGACTTGAGCTAATTCCCTGTTCACCTGTCTTTAGTGCCTAAACCATGTAGTCTGAACAGATCAAGTAGCTCGAGCTAAGTAGCGGCCCGGCATTCTTAAGTCATTGTAGACACTCACAATTATTTGCGCTAAATTACAGACATGGCTCGCACCAGGACGGCTGCTACAATTGTTTCCGCTAACTCACAGGGAGACATCGTTCTGGGAGTTAAGATGAACCTCGTCATATTGAGGTATGAATACTTCAAGTTAACTTAAATGGTTTGATTTTAATTTTGAAATTATATCTAATACATGCCTGGCTAAGATTTAGCTTGGTCCGAGCTAACTCTCGTCGTTTTCATTTATCTCAGGTGCCGTTCGACACAAGAACTATAGAAGGATACTTCGAGCCTCTTGTTGTGGAGCCCTCGGATATCCTCGCTTATGCTGCCGAGGACGTCAAGCAATACAGAATGTTGTGGGCTCCAAAGCCGCATTTCATTTTATCGTGGTCCATCTACCCAAAGAAGAAGTCCACATTTTTCTACCTTTTCCAACAATCTCGAAATGATCCCGCGCATCTCCCCATTTGCAACGACACATACATCTTTTCTGTCAACTATGAGGATTCTCAGCTCTTGATCACGCTAAACGCGACCTTCATTCTTGGGTTTGTGTTCACTATCGTCTTTCCTGCAAACAAAGTGCAATACTCGCACGACACTATCAGGGCTTATCTGGTCGAAAAGTCGGAGCCGGGGCTCGTAGACCACATTGTTATGAGCTTACTTAATCTAAGCTCTCTCACGAAATTCGTTCAAACCTACCAGCACTATACGTGAAATATCGGGAGTGCCTTGAGCGAATCAAGCAAGGAAAAGCTTCCGCACAGAAGGCACTTGTGGCCGGGTACCGGGTCAGAAACAACTCGATCACGTATGGCCTCCACTGAGGCAACTCCTTCGCCTTCGAGGAAACGCCCCAACTGGAACCGCTCTCCAATTAATAAGGGTAAGAAACCGAGGAGTAATTTGGGAGACAGTATCCTTACTTACCTGAATCCTTCTATTAAGCATGCCACTTCCGAGAAGGATATCGATTACGATGCAACAAGTAAGACTATGAAGGATTTCTGGGAGAAGTGCGAACCTTATTACGTTTTTGGCAAGAACTCAACTTTAGTCAACGTATCAATTAATCTCCTCGTGAAAGCCAATGCGCGGTACATTGTCTGGGAGCTGGAGCCCCTGGAGTTGTGCATTACAATAATATCTTGACGAATGCAATCGATTTGAACTCAAGGTAGACCATCATCATCATCCCCATGATCGCTGAGGCTCCTGAGACATGAGGCTAAGATGCACTACTTACCTCAAAGTGCATGTTCCGTGTCATTGATGGGATGCATCAAATTCAAGCCGCGAAGGAGCTGATCAAAAAGGCTAGAATTGTAGCGGAGAAGATCACCGCCTTGAAGACTTCGTAGACACAGGTTGTTTGGCATTCTGACGTGAACATGATCATGGAGGTGTCCATCATCGCAAACAAGACCAACAATGCCGGAACGTTCACACCCTCGTGGGCCACAAACATTTTGGGCGCGAGGAGTGTGTGGGTGGACTATGGGTCGCTCGTGAAGTGTGCTCTGAAGCCCAAGTCTGGTCGTGAGTCGGTCGAACAAGCTGTCGCCCGACGGAAGTATAAGGTAGGTGTTGCAACATATTTTATTTTTATTTGCAACAAAATGTACCAAATACTTGCGCACCTTTTAGCTCGACTCAAGCTAAATGGGCCTAGCAAACCAAGCTAAACGATCACTATCATCTCGTCATGTCTATTAATCAAGTTGTTGTTTCTTCTTCAGGATTTTGAGGAGGCCATGGTGAAACGCTTCATGAGTATCAATTCTAAATCTCTTGTCAAGCTCTTAAGGCTAGCGGACCTCGTCAACGAATTGGAAATCATCAATGCTTCCGAGGAAGTATACTTGCTGTGGTCTAACGTTATTGTGGCTAATAGGCTACGACAATAAATTGACCCCGATACTTGCGAGCCTTTCAATTGGGCTCATGACTGGGAGTGGAAGGCGAAGAAGGCCGTCTTGAGTCGCGAAACCTTCAAGTGCATGTCAGGATTGGAGGAGCATAACTTAAAGACCCTACCTCAATATCTTCTCAAAAAGACTCCCAATCGGGACCTACCGTATTCCAAGGTGTTCTCGAAAAAACCGAAGGTCAATTACTGGGAATGCGTTTCGGCAAAGATGTGGATGGAGAAGCGCAAGAGGAAAAAATGTATTGCCAGAGAGCTGCACAACATCAAGCCATCACTAGGATTATTCGACGGCGCGGATAAATTTGTCGTTGATAAGTGGAACTAGTTTAAGTTCGACTACAACGTCAACCGGCAGACTATGTCGGTGCTTTTTTCTGTTCTCGGGACACCTTCTTCAGCGACTAGCGCCAGAAGAAGACGAAGAACAAGAGTTCACAGAAGATCTCCAAGTACGCAGCGGAGTTTTTGAAAAAATTCTTGGATGAGAAAGTGAATTTTTTGTTGTCAACCCCAGCTCTTTGCCACCGAATGTTTGATGGTGAGACATTCTTATTCGGGGGCTGGGAGAATGGGTACAGTTGGGACAATGGTAGATGCGCGTTGGGCATCATCAACCTCAGATGCGTCCCGGGCCATAGTAGTAGAGTGGACGATACGTCCAATGTCTACTTCAATGGCTTTCTGAATGCTTAGAAGGATTCAGTGTTTGATTCCTCCATTAAAACTCCTGACCTGTGGCTTATTATTACGGAGACCTCCCATCAGAATTGCCAAGCTGTTGTGTATTTTGACGCGTTCAAGGATGACTTCAAGTCTAAGACAGTGCAGTACTGTCCTGCGAGGAATGAGCGTTTCAACGGTATCCAGGAGGGAAAAGTCCTAGACAAACACCTCATCCCGCTCTTGTTTCTTGTGAACAGGAGCCACCAGATAGTCGACGTATTTGATTCTATTCCGAAGACATTCTATGCCCCGGATTCGCCCTTGTACCAGAAACCAGGAGCGTACAGGGAGTTGGATTTCAGCATGAATGAGAACAAGTTGCGCTTGGAGTTCTACATTCGCACACTGCGAATATTCACCATTCCAAGAAGCAGATTTCTCTCAATTATAGCAGGCACAAAGCCTATGCTTGCAGGAATAGTAAGTTTGACATTCAGCTTGCCGTTTAGCTTGATTCGACCTAAATATATGTTTTCTGTCGCGTTCCCATGTGCTCTTTCTGTTTTACTTGTCACTTTAGCTCGGCTCGAGCTAAAATGTGATAGCTTCACCTCCGTTCTTCTTATTTTACTTTCTCAGTGCTTTCATTTGACAGATGCTTAATCTTCAGACTCTTACTGTCTACGAGGACGAAGATGAGTTAGAGAAGTACAAAGCCGTCCGGGAAAATAGTTTCAATCCCGATCCAAACAACCTTTTTGTGGACGCCTACGTGAATCCAGCTTGGGTTCATGGTCCGAAGCCTGGATATTTGCCTGAGGCTGAGTTTACCCGACCTGCTTGTCGTCGTGGAGGTGAACCATCGTTGTCTGGTAGTTGTGCTTGTCATGGTGAGGCATCGTCCGCTGGTGTGGCTCGTGGTGGCGAACCATCGTCTGCTAGTGGTAGCGATCCGTGGTCTGCTTGTAGTGCTCGTGGTAGTCATCCATCATCTGGTGGTCGTGCTCGTGGTAGTCAAAAATCGTCTAGTGGTCGTGCTTTTGGTGGTGAGGCTTTGTCTGCGAGGTGTAGTCGTCTTGCTGATCCTTCTATTGCTGCAGTGGTCGTGGATGCGCTCTTTCATTTGTTGTTTGTTGGTCGTGGTAGGCGTGCTCCTCCTTGAGCATCCAGGGGACTTCTGTTGGGCAGGCTTTAAGCGTTGAGGCCATTCAGGTCATCGATCCCATTCAGAGGAATTTGCTGTAAAATCTGTCCGCCGTTGATGACGATGATAACGCTGTACCACTGGTCAAACGACGACGCTCCTTGACAAGCGGCGGTGATTTAGCTCGAGTTAAGCTAAATCCTCCTACGCTCCGCGACGAGGTTTCGCCTCGACCGGCCTCCCCGATACTCTTAGCGAAAACAATGATAAGGAAGAAGATAATTCCGACCATTGTCAAAAGACCTACATGAAGGCTTCAAACGATGTTTTCGGGTCTAAGTCGAAGGAGGAGGTCGTCCGCGGACAAGAGAGATTGCCTAGGGATGCGGATACCTCCGATAGTTCTGACGAGTAGAACGCCGAAGAGGGCGCCGAGGAGGGTAGTGAATGTTGTGACGAGGATATTACTATTGATTCCTCTCTCATGAATGTGGGTGATGATGTTGTCTCCTCCCCGGCTCCTATGCTGGCCCTATCGCCGACGGCAGCAGTTGCAAGGGATTCATCGCTGCCTCTGCCTCCCGTGGTGCATCCATTACCGGCTCCTGCCCCTGTAAGCGGACGGTACCTTTCATTGTTGAAGGAGGGCGTTTGGAGTACACATGCGGACGATCCCAATGATAAGGTAAAGTGTACATTTTTTGATTTTTTGGGTGAGCCCGATTCCCCCAAGCCTCCAGAGGGGGCTGTTGATTCGCTCATAAGTCTGGGTCCGCATGAGAAGCGTGAACCTTCACAACAGCGAGTGAAGATTGAGAGGTACATTCCGCTTCTACTTTCAAAGGATGCCAAGCGGGCACAACGTGAGAAGGAGGAGGAGAGAAGGGCTGCCAAACAAGCTCAAGAGGAAGCAGAAAATGCAAGACGCGAGGCTTAAAGGCTTGCAGATCTTGCTAGGTTTGAGGAGCAACGGTGGGCAGATCAACTTGTCGTCCATATGAAGATGAATAGTTTGGAGAGCGCGGTCTACAGCTCAAATCCAAAGTTCAGGGTGATTTGAGCGAGATAAGGACGATGTTGATGATTTTGTTAGCACTGATGTCTACTCCACAAAGGCGCCGGTTCCCCTTGCCTCCTACAACCCTATCAATCAGTCTCCTTTGGCTATCTGTAGGCTTCCGACCTCCACTCTACAAGTTCTACCTAAAGGCTCAGCATCCTCGATTCCTTCAGTTCTTACCGCCATTCTTCTTGGTCAGTCTCCCGCACTACCCGACATCGTTATTGACGAGATTTTTGTAAAGCATCTCTTCCAAAAGCTGATATCGCGATTCAGGGAGAGGAAGATGGCGTTCATCCGCTTGAGACGTCAAACCATCGGAACGACAAATTTGACTACGAAGTCAGCGACGACCGGCCAGCGGATGAAGATGTTTGTGACGGCGCTTTCTCGCTCTTGCTGACATTTGTCTCGATTGGTGCGGCCTCTGTGCATGAGGCTCCTAAGGGTGTTCAGGAGTTGCAAGAAGATGCAAGAGAAAGCGGTCATGGTGTCCCAATCTCCCTTGACTCTGCCAACAACGAACCTAACTCAATCCGTGCAACTAATTCCACAGTGAGGTTCTTACTCAATTGTAGGATAATTTGTTTAGTTTGGGTCGAGCTAAAGTTTTGTGCATGTTTGCGTGTTTGGTTGGTTGATGAGCATTTGCTCATACTATTGCTCTGCTCGTATGTTGTTTGATCTTTGTAATAATCTTAAAGCCGGCGCTCCTTGTTTTACAGGAGTCCGGCATTGAAGGCGGCGTGTAAGTCTTGCGAGTTAGTCTTCGAATTATTGGATGGTGTGCCTTGTTTTGTAGACAGTACCATGTAGTCACATCATTCAATAAAATGAAGACTTTTTATTATATCACTTGCGTCTGGACTGCGTCATTCTCATCACCACTAGGCACTAAACATCGTCATTTCTCTATCAGGCCGCGCCTCTAAGTACCTTATTCCGTCCGCTTGCCACCAGAACCCCCACCGACCACCTTGCGGTGTGCGTCGGTGTGGTGGTCCGGTCCTCAATCACTCCGAGCAGTCATTTGCATGCTTCAGCATTTCACAAGGTAACACTCTTGCTTTAATATCGACCGCAATTGTCACTTGTCGTATTGCAAGCTAGATTGTCCAAATCTTCAAGCAGGGCTTTCCCTACGTGCCTCGGTCGACCCCTACCGCCTGTGCCATCACTCAATGGACACCGGTCCATACCCAAGTGGTTGAATGTGGTGTTGGAGTTGAACGGGGTCCTTTGTTCCACTACCCTTATGTCTCAGGCGCCATCTCAGTACCTTATCTTTTCCGATCCCATACACCCTCCTGTTCTTTCCTTCACTATTCCCACCGTAGTTGCTGACACGGTAGTATACTGTTGCCCTGGACTTACCTCCTTCCTAAATGTGTTAGACCGTTTCTGCCACATCCACGTTTGGAGTACTTGTTACCTGACTAACGTCACCACGGCGACCAAGGCAAGAACATTGAGTACAACAGGGCAACCGCGACACACTTGTCAAAGGCCATAGCCACCGAACAGGGCACTATGGCGACCAAGGTGGAGGCGATAGCTGCTGACGGAGGACACCACGGCACTTTAGATAAGGGAACCGCTCGATTTCCACGACCTCCATGGTGCGGCGTAGGATATAAGCATTAGAAAAACCGGAGAAGGGACTCTGCGTAGTCACCATAGAAATGTTCTTTTGTGCTTTGTTCGAGAAACTCTGATGTATATTGATCATGGCATGAATGCAAAGGCTAAGAGTTGACTACTTTCTCTCTCTCCAATAACGTCTCCATCTCTTACCCTGAGTGCTTGTTGTTCATGCTTGATGGCCATAGCCGAGAAACCTAACTCCTCAAACAGTTACTCTGAGCCTGTGTCGTCGCAAGAATCTCCACAGCACTTGAGTCACCGTAGCTGGGACGTCCTGAAGTCTACGTAGTGGCACCATTTATTTACTCTAAGTCTCCGAATTATCTCTGACACTCTGCGGAATCCCCGTTGGCACCAGTCTCACCCTCGGTATTCCTCCATCGCCTCTATAGAAAGAAAGTACAAATTCCTCCTCCTACCTGAAGTTCAACGACACCACTCAATTCAGCCAAAGCCCTTCTTTTGAGACCTGCATTGTCTTCAATCCATCCTTGCTGCCCTAAGGAACTCCGCTGTCCTTGTTGGATGAACTCGTAAAGTATTCTATCCTCGTTAACTCAGGCCAACAGTACCCTTCATCCTGAGGTTGTCCACGGTCTCTGCTCCTTTCTTTTGTCTAGAATTGCTGTCGTCCCGCAAAATATATTACCCTCCAACTCTTGCGATGGACTCTTGCTCAAGAATTACTCGAAGGCCATGTACCCTGGCGCGACTAATTCCATCATACTTAAATATCCGCGTCGTCGTCTCTTCACTAGAAGGGATGCTCATTTCAACGCCCACAACTTTATTATGGTCCACAGCAATCCGGCCGCTTGTATGGTTGTTCCTCCAATGAACACTCTCTTTCCCGATCCTTGGGTCCATTTACATCATGGTCCACCCTCGGACTCTTATCCACTGAAATTAATCCACGAGTTTTGTTTTGCCGTACATTTGAGAGGTCCTCAAAACTTCCGTCAATCCAGTTGTACGGCATCATGTCCCGGAATCTGCCCTATGTGTGGAACCAGCTCCTAGTGAATGGGAAAGCAATATTTTGATTACTTTCATTTACGTTATTAGTTTAAATTGTTTTTTTGCATTTTGCTTGACTATAGCTTAATTGCAATGTTTAGGTTCTAATGCCTCATCAGATTATCACCATTTGCCAGTCATGGATTTGCAAATTGCCACTTCCTGTAGTTCCAATGACTCTACTATGAAAATGCCTTTTACACACTTAGTGTTTGTTTATATGATATTCAGGTTTTCAGCGATTGATAACATAATGCTTCCCTGGATGATATTCCCCCAATTTGTCCCTCTTCGGTGTCAGATCCCTCTTTCAATAGTAAGGGGTCCAAGACACTCTCGGAGTGTAGCGAGAACGGTACATATTTCCTGCTCGAGACGACACATCCGCTGTGGACTACACCAAAGAGGTCATGGATGATAATGATGATGGCGTCGGTGATAGTTAGGTCAATCTACCGAATCGAATTGAGGCGCGTTCACGTGATGACATTCCAGTTAGGTCAAAAGGCAGCGTGGCACGGATTAGTGACACGTCAATTCATCCTACGGATCTGGATGTACCTTGCAAACTACAATTGCCCGTGTGGGACTGTTCTTCGGAGGAGACTATCCCCGAGTTATTGGGAAGCGAGACAGAAATGACGCTTTTGGTGATAAAGTTCTTCATAGTATTGTTTAGATTTTACTATGCTTTACTTCAGGAGGGCTACAATTACACCAATAATCTGTTTTTTGAATTTTTCCATCAATAAACTTTTCTCCTTTCGTAAATTTGTTTTATTGGGTGTTTGTATTTGGTATTTTTTCCTCTTATTATTTGAGTATAGTTTCTTATATTCAGTAAAGTGCCTTTTTATTTTGAGAATAGTATGTTATATTTATAAAACATGCTTTTTATTTTGAGAATACTTCACTCTATATTGATAAACTTTTATTATTTGGTAATGTATTTGGCTTGGTGCAGTCTAAGGGCGGGCGTATTACTCTAAGTTGTATTTACCATTTTGTGTATATATTCTCATTATAATGAATTACGTGTTATGTGGAAAATAAGTGGATATAGAGCCATAGTACATTAATTTGCTTGTTCTCTACTACACCTATCCTATGAACTTTTGGAGGCCATTTGATTAGTGTTTCTTAATAATGCTCTTATTTTGAGACCTAAAATGTTTGTTCTGAGATGTAAACTATTGGTTTCATTTGGGACAAACAGTGTCAGTAGATTTCTTTAATTGGTATTGTCCTTGTTTTAAGCACTCCTATATATCTTAGAAGGGCCAACCAGTTAAGTCACTCGGATGTTTGTGCTACCCGAGTTACTTTTAGAAGAGACACCTTAAAGACTTCCCCCTTTCTGTAACTATATAATAGAGCTTAGTAATCCTCATTTCCAAGTATATTTCTTCTTTTTAAATTGTCTTTTTTTGCTAAAACAAGGACTGGAAGTTAATAAGTTAAAGTGAAATATGGATTCTTTTATCCACCAATAGATAACTAGAAGACAAATTAATTGTGAAAGACTAACTCTATCATATTGAGATGTTGAGATACACATACGCAAAGGGAAAAGGAAAAAGTTTTTAAAGTATTTGAAAGATATGAAAGATAAATCCACATGCCAAGCTTACAGAAAGAATTGAAGGGTCCAAAGACAAAGCAATGTGTTAGAAAAGGAGATCTTATTATATATAGAAGGAAGTACAGATCAATTTGGAAATTTAATATTTCTAAAAATAGACATTGAACGAAACATAGTCAAAAATCACATGGAAACCATGTTCACATTTATTCCAATCAGAAGTCACATTTAGTCAAAGTTTGATCATAGTTGAAAGACATGATAATGGCTGTATTGCAATATGAAGAAAACGTACATTTGTACATTTGTACACTATATTTTGACACTAGTATATCGTGAAAGTATGAAATAAGAGAATGAATGTAGAGGCATTAAATGTTGTGCCTTTAACGATACTAAGCATATAGTAATTAGAAGAAGGTATGTAGAATATATGAGGAATATACGAGAAATATACTAATTTCATACGAGCTATAAATGCATAGTCAAAAAAGGCAATAGTTCACAACTAAGCACAACTAGGTAAGCGCTGAAATCTATATTTACTAGGTTCTACCAAAATGCAAAACACTTAATGTTGAACATATCCTGCCAATGAAGGATATCAGAATCGAATAGGAAGACCACGGAGGAGGAACATTATGGCTTCTTCTCCTTAGACTTCGAGCCATTCAGCTTGGTTGAATTCTCCAACGACTTGGCTTCGGCCTCATGCTGCTTCATAAGTGCGTGAATAAGATCATTGTCACGAGAGTTTGGCATGCAATTAGTACCCAAAGTCTCACTCCGACGAGCAATCCAGGTGTCAAAACATTCCCCATCACCCCTGCAAAGGGAGTCAAGAGAACGCAAAGGACGAGAAGATGAACGAAAGGGAAATTCCCCATGTGCAGGATAGGGACAGGATGTCCAAGAAGCTCGCCTTGATGGTGGAGGACTGGATGGTAGTGGCTTTGCAAGAGGCAAGAACTCCCCCTTTGAAAGAAGTTGTCGCGGGGCACCACCGAGGGATCTTGTTGTTCTGCTGCTGTTATAATTATTGACTTGGAACGGAGGTTGTGGTGTTTTGGACGTCCCACCGACATTAATGGTAGAAGGAGATGCAATTAAATCTTGCAAAGGAACGTCCAGGGCACCCACATCGGAGTAGAGCTGCCTCTGAGGTGTTTTCGAATTGAGAGCATTTGGCGACATGGAGCGCCGCCGCGATGGTGATGTATGAAGCTGCTTCAGGGGAGGGAGGGAGAGCAAACAAGAGTCCAAACAGGACCACGACTCGGTGGACTGTCGACAACATTGTCATCAACACTATCTCTCGTAAAGTCCATTGTTGCGGATGCTGCGTCCATAGCCGTGAACATCTCAAAATGCCTTGACGTGAGAGAGGTAGCCACACTTGCTGTGAGTGAAACGGAACATCCGGGGACGGTGGTCCCGTTGGAGATATCATCCTCATCACCGGACTCGTCAGGGATGGAAGGCGCCTTGACCTGTAGAACAGAAAGTAACAAAACCAGAAAGCCAAAGTGTCGGTCAAGCGTGCACAAGAACAAAATACGGACGTAGCAACATGCAACAATTAACCACGAAGCAGGGATAACTCTGAAGTTAAATAGGAGGAAGGGAGTGCAAGGAAAGAAGAACTGTCATCAAGTTCACAAGAACAAATCTTACAGGAACTTAAAAAGGTAACAACCAGTGAAATCAAATTGGACAAAAAAAGAACATGAGAATGAATGCATACAAGTTGATACTCCAAAAAGATTATCCCTGGGTCGGGCAAAAATGACGTCTTAACTAACAACAAAGAAGGAGTCATCCACCCGAAACAATCATCGACATTTGAAATGAACAAGCATCCACAAATGACACATGAAAATTGAACACATCGCGATGCAGTAAATAAAGGATGATACAAATATTGGCTTCTTTATTAAACCAACTTGATTCATAGTTACAGTAGCAACCAATTTACATATATGTCTATTGCGTCCACAGAAAGGAATAAAGAGAGTCCTAACCCTCATCAAGATGATGACTTAGGACAGAAAGGAGTGTCATAAGTATGCCCTAAGTTCCTATGCGACTGCGCCATATTGTCTAAAATAAACCTACGTAATTTGCTATACTTATTCAGAGGCGGAATACCAATCTTATGATTGTCAATATAGGACCGATGAAACTCTGACCTGCAATTGGCCAGAGGAGCGAGTAGCCAAAAAGTAAGTACCGTAGACAGAGTATTGTCGTTCCGGGTAGATTTTGCCCAAGGCTCGAGGAAAATGGCGTTTTCGGTGTGGTAGTAAATACTCTTCTCAGGACTGTCGTCAATGAGGAGAGTGTTATCCAACCTAAACACAGCAGCTCCGTTACTAAGCGGAAACACCGCAGAGGACAACGTTTTCAAAAAAATCCTCTTTTGCCCATTGGTAGGGTACAAATAGATACCGTAGCTAACCTTAACCAAGCTACAAGACTCTTTTCCGAGAATCTCGAAAGGCTTGGGAAGTCCACTAAAGAGGTACTCAATGACGGCCTCTACAGTGGACTTCTTCATGGAGCTCCATATCACAATCCTCGCAACATGGGCGGACATGGTCTCCAAGAAGTTCCTCACTCCCCGGCCACAGAAGACCACTTTCGGAGGCGCCTTTGCTGGGATGCCCGGCGCATAGAGCCGGACCCCAGGAGAGCACATGGGAGAATTCTTCTTTAGCAACGGCAGATGCATACACTGACAAAGGATCCCGTTGATGTCAATGACAACATTCAACCATCAAGGCGGCGTCGTCTGCCCAAGTGCTGACCTCGACCGCAGAATACACTCAAATTGAGAAATCAATTCTACGTGGCAATCAAAGGAAACAATAATGTTGAGGATACCTGATTGAAAGCAGAGACACTACGATCTGAGCAAATCCACAATGACGGCATGCATTGCATCCGTGGCATTGGGGCCACAACGATCAGATTCTGATGCAATCTCACGTTCCGTGGGTGCAGAATGAATCCCACAGAGGTGAATTCAGAAAGACATTGAAGAAAATCAAATGACACTCAAATTTGAGGGGAAAATATTGATACCAAAAATAAATTTATTTACATCAATCATGTACTAAGGGTGTGTTTGTCAACTTTGACCGAAATACTAGGCTGAGAAATAATACTACCAAAAATCTATAATACATGACGCGCCCCAACAACCCTTGACAACTCCAAAAGTATCATAACGAGTAAGGGTCGACCATCTCTTAGGGGAGAAAATAGACGAATAAGCAAAGTTCAAGCAAGCAAATTGAGAGCGTTCAGTCCAAGACAAGCAATTTCATGAGAGTTGTCACGACGACGAGTTATGCAGTCGTGGGGAGGGTGAAAGTACTTACGTTATCTTGCAGCTCTTGCGGTTGATTTGCGTCCGTTGGGCTTGACGAATAGTCCACCAACTCCTGATCATCGTGAGCGTCCTGAGTCCCCTACGGAGTGGTTGCCAATCCTTCCTCATCGGACGCCGAAGCTGCAGCGGGATCACGAATGACCTTCGCGCTTGCCTCTTCAGCACCTTGAGCTCCCACGCTGTCCTCCTCTTTGATTCTTGGCTCTGCATTATCCCCAGTTCCGGGATAATTCACCAACGCGTCGTACTTAGAGAGTTCTAGAGCAGTATCGGGTGGATGAGCACACTCAACCACCGGAGGAGCTCGTGCCTTGATCGATGTATTAGGATCCACGGCAAGTTGGTCGGTGGCAAGAGACACCTTAAAGGAAGTGTCTGGATTATCCCTGGGCTGGGGATAATCTCCAGCCGTATTGGGCTTATTGCCAACAGCCTGAGCATCATCTCTGCATGGGTTTGACGCCTCTCCGGATCCATCATTTCGACCAAGGACATCATGGATTTGCTCAGGTTCCCTCTTGGTCGTATCTGGCTGCTCGTGGGAGTCGGAGCCGATAGCTGTAGGATTATTCCAAGCTCAAAGATAATCTTGGGCGACTGTGCCCAACGACAGCCGCATGGGCTCCACCTCGCTGCTAGGTGGAGCGGCGGTAGATGTGGCAGTATTATCTCCTGCCCGGGGAAATCTACAGGAGGCTCGGTACTCGGGACGTATGAGGTCAAAGGCAGTGGGGCACCTCCTCGCCTGCAACAATTGGAGCAATGTAGGCTGGCATTGGTTGGTCCTTGGCGGTCCTCATGTACTCGATCCACGCATCATTTTCTGCGAGCTTCTTTGCGTCCTCCGCTTCCTTTTTGGCTTTGTCTTTTGCCTGTCCGGCCTCCGCGGCCTTCTTCTTCATGTGCTACTAGAAGTGTTTTTCATACTTCACACCTGGAGCTCCTGGAGGAGGCGCAACTCCTGCTGCATTATCCTTCGGTTTAGTAGAGGGGTTGCAAACAACAGTATCCTTCTCTCCCTTCACCGGCAAGACGGCAACCGGAGCTGGCAGGTCGACCTCGGGCACTAGACAATCGACGACAAGAATTCTTGCGTGGGATCTCTGCCATCGTCGTCACTGAGATTGATGTATATGTGGTCGTCCGCCACGAATGTATAGATTAGTTTCCACGGTCTGTTTAAGCCTTTCCTGTGAGGGATTGTGTCCACTACAGCTGCAATTGTAAATGTGGGCATGTCGAAAGATGTCTCATCTACCGGTTGACTAGAAGTGGTCATCACAGCTGCAAGATTGAGCCGACACTTCAATGGCCTCCGCTAATCAAGAAGCGCCTTGAGGTTGCCCAATGATCCGACGACAACATCCGCAGATGATTGAACTGGCATTGTCGTCGTCGTGACGAGCGTTGACGGGATCACTGGCATAGGCTCCTTACCAAGGCGTCCAGCTTCTATATCAAGCTCGTGTGCATGGCGCTTGTCACTGATCAGAGTGGACCTAGGAGGAAATGTGTCCATTGCTTCCCCTGATGGTGCAGTAGGCGATGGATACGGAGATTGCATGATCGGGGATTCTCCTGTAGCCTGAGCAACCGAATGATCGTCCTATTCGTCAGAATCGGAGTCGCTGGAAAAATCATCGCTTTCGTTTACCTCCGAGGAGTCTAGAAGAGTATTTGGAGCCTGAGTGTGAGGCGACCTCATACTCTCAGCTCCTAGGTCCGGCAGCAGCTCGACTGTAGAAGTTGATGGTTGGCCCTCCTCGAATGAAGCCCTCGTTACGAGGCTGAGGTTAGCCATTTCATCAGATGATGAGTTCTTCTTGGGGTCGTAGGGACACTTGTGGTGTATGAAGTCCCTATAGTCAAGCCTAGCCCTTTTACCCGCCAAAAGCAAGTAACCCTTGTAGTAGTGCTTGTCTACTAAGTCATAAAAGGCATGTTTCAAGATCTGCATGAGCAATGATGTAACGATCAGTGACATTGGACTGGGTATAGTTATCCCCGATCCGGAGATAAATAATCGATCTTGACAGCACAAAATGAGCAAGATATTCAACAATAGAAGTGGATACAAACGAGAAAATCTAACTTGATGATATGGCCGAATATCTACATTAGAATACAGTTAAAGTTATTAATGCTTGGAAACTAAGTCTCCCCGGAGCGGAGATAATGTGACTATTTCAAATCATGAGAGGAGCGTGGATGTTGTGCTTACCAAGGAGGCGAACATGAATTTCGAACCGGGGAAGATTCCAAGAGTAGAATGACCTCTGTTGCAGTACTTCCGGAGAGTCCAATGTAAAACTCTATCTGCAATTCTGAGTACTTAGCACTCCACTTGGCTTTGTTGTTGTGCCCACTATCCCTGTAATACGGCACAAGTTGGGCTTTAAACTCCAAGGGTTGCTACCGATGAAGGCATTCCCTTCTGGTGTCTTCTTGAACAAGAAGATAATCTACACGTTGTTTGCAAATTTCTCTGGAGCTCATGCGTTGAAGATCTTCTTAGCTTTCGCAACCTGATGTTTCAATGTGCTCATTGTGTAGTTGGGGTGGCTGAGCTCAATCATCGCCTTGAGCTTATTCAGCTGTGAGCCATCCAAATGGCTCACATATCAATTATTGAATATCTAGATGCAAAATACATTTGATTATAGTAGTTTGTGTGGTTCTTATAGATTAAATGCATTAAATTGGAATTTATAGAATTAGGTTAGAAAGTTATTAGAATGATTATAAAAAACATTGAGAATGGCAACTTAGTGACAATTACATGATTGTATGTTAGGAAGGATAACAAAATTATTAGAATTGAAGAATATTAGATGCTAGGTAGTATTAGAGTTAGAGGTAGATAGGTAATTGAGAAAGCAACAAGGTCAGAAGGAATGTGAGAGACGACAATTCCTCTCTCATGTTTCTCCTCTCCCCTCATCTTTTATTTGGTGTCCTATTTCTTTTTCTCTCTCTCATTTTCTATCCACTTTGACTCTCACTTCTTGGCTAGGGTTCTCTAGTTTTTTGTCTCTTGTTTTTGGATGTATGTGTGTGAATAGAGATGCTTCTAGGGTTGAAGCTATGATAGTTTGAAATGTGTGACCTAATATGAGATGAAAATGCAAGTAGGATCTATGTGAAGGTTGTGTGTGGGTGTGAGTGTGGGTAGGTTAGGGTAGGAGATAGGAGAGTTGGAGTTTTCAACCCTAGAAGGTGGCTGTCAACTTTGAAGAGCGATTACAACCGATTGGAGACGGATCTGAAGGAGCCTTTTGAAAGGAGGAGCGTCTTCAAGCTGGCTTCCCAAGAAGCCTAGGCTCGTGGACATAAGAGCAACAAGGAGGGAGGTATGTTGATTATTGTGGAGAGACTTCACCAGCTTGCGACGGACAGTGCGGCACAAGACTGCTGACTTTAGAGGAGGATTTCTACCACTAAGAGTTGATTCTTGGAACAAAATTTGGTAGACACGTGCGCCTTCAAGCTGGCTTTCTATGAAGCCTAGGTTCATCTTCAACAGATCAAAAACAGAGAGGTGGCCGCCACTGTAGTAGACGTATGTCTACTATGGAAGGCAGTTCAAAGGCCCGACTTTGGAGCGTCATATTTCAACATTTAAGAAGAACCAGAAAACAAGCTTTTGGATTCAGATGCGTCCTCAAGCTAGCTTTCCATAGAGTTCTTGTTTGCTTCAAGAAGAGCAAGGATGAGGGACTGATGGCCATTTTAGTGGCCAGAGGTCCAGCTGCCGGTTGGACGCCGGTTGTAATCCTTCTCTTTGCACTATTTGTGATTTTGATTGCAATTCTTGCGCTCTTGGTGATTGTGTGAGATTTCATGTTTAGTCTAAGTGTATGCATGGTTGCTATCTCATTTTTAAGGGTTTTAGAGTGTATTGCTTGGAAGGGCTAGGTAGGTGTCTCCACTCTCTATCGACCCAACTCTATGGCTTTTCTCCCTACCAGTTGAATTGCTCATACCAGCTTCTTTGCAATGAATTCGTTCAGGATTCAGACCCAAAGAGTAGGGTCTATGTAAGCTAGGCATGACATGACCGCTAACTTCGATACCAAAGATTTGAAGAACTCCTTTGCAGAATTGGTGTCCCTGCACAGCGCGAAGGCTATGTCTCGGCTCACATGATGTTCATTTCTGGTGAAGTAAGATGTGTTCATTCAATAAGCCGCACATGTGTTGGGGTCAATCAGATTTCCAAGCGAATGGAGGTCGAGAAACTCCTTTAACTTATTGTACATGAAGTCCAAAAATGTGATGATCTGGATCTCGTGCTTGAGATCCGATGTAGTCAGAATGGTCTTTTTCGCCTTGTTGGGATGGATGTTGCGAAACCAAATGATGAGCAGATTTGAAAATTTTTGAGAGAACAAAGAGTTGAAGTATTAGATGCAAAATTGTTACCTACGCAGAGCTTACAAATACTTTTCTGTGCGCATTTCTGAACACTATAGTCTAGTTATCCTGGGGTCGGGGATAAATTTTCAAGACTTCTTCATAATGGCATGAAGTTCTAGATGAGTCTTATATCAACCACTAAACTGAACAAGTGCTCGACAAAGTAAGTGACATTATCTAGACGGAGGGATTAAAACAAATCCAATGGGGTGGATATCAAAAGAAATATGCAGGTGGGTTATCCTTGGTCAGGGGATAATCTTAGGAAGAAGGCTATTGTATTACCTTGTAATTGGTGGGATTGTGGACGGAGTTGTTATTCCGTGTCTCGTTCTCGTTCATGCTTGAGGACGGACGGCGACAATCAATCCAAATAGACCTCCCAGGTTTTATTTGGTTGCCCTACGGTCGGCTGGGCGTGCTTGAGAGGGTCGTGGTTTTGTAGAATGCCGAAACTGCTGTGAGGCGCTTAAGGTCGGTATTGTAAAGAATTTATGCATACCACAATTGAAGTTCTATCTTCCTCTCATCTGTCACGGGCTCGTTTTGAAGCTCCCTTGAGGCTTCCACCAAGTGCTATCTATCAATGATGGCAAATCTTCCATTTTTGATGGACTCTCATGTTGTCGGCCGCCTAGGAAACAAATTTCCAGCGGCATCAATGGTGGTGGTGATGATTTTCTGCCTTTGGTTGATATCTTCTAGCCTTGAGAGGTAAATCTTGATGTTGGTTATTATGACCCTCTCTAGACTTCGTACAATCCAAGTGTGCTTTGAGTGCTATCCGCTTTCAAGCTAGGAAATGGGCACGAGCTTCTGTTCTTTCTTGAACAGGAACGAGTCTTTAAAGCTAGCATTGAAGTTTGTCTGCTCACAAGCAAACTTTACATAGTCTATCATTACATTAGAAGGTTTTGATTTTTCCTTCTTCTGTCAAGCGGGCACTTCGACGGTAGAAGTCAAGGCCAATCCTTGACTTGCGCTGACACGTAGAGCTGTGCGCTGCCTCTTTTTCTTGGGGGCGGCACTGCCCGCTACAATCGCATCGTTCATTAGCCTCTTAGCAGGCACTCGAAGAGGAGCCCACACAACAGCACTTAATAGCGGAGCTGATGCTTCAGACTGCAAGGCTAGTGGAGAGGCAACGGGTGCCTTCTTCTTCTTTGTCGCTTTTATGCTTGATCCTTCATGCGACTATGAGAGTCTTGACAACATTGTCGTAAGTTTCCGAATTGTATCTACCTGGTCGATGTTCTCCTAGTTGTTAATGTTGTCCTTCCAGAACTTGAGAAAGCCATGTTGAGTCTTTCGGAGCTTGAAGAAAACCGTGCAGGTCGAACTGTGCTCCGAAGTCTATTCCCACCTCTACAACTATTCCGAAGTGATAAGGATCCCTACCCTCGTCACCACCCTTGAAGATCCAGAGATCAAGACTTTTGTCACCGTTATTGCGCAGGAAAGAGTTGATCCCGAAAAGGTGCTCGACCTTGTCCAAGGACATGTCAAGGGAATTGGTAGCGCTATGTGCCATTGTAATGTCTGCAGTTGTAAATGTCACTGTTAGAATTAGGAAATTCTGCAACAATCTAAAGAGTAGATCAATAGGCACATGAAATTATCCCCGAATCGGGAATAAATATACCAAAGAACTGTGATAACGAAGGGGAGGTTGATAGAGGTTTTGGGGTTACTTCTATGTATGGAGATGTCTGATAATTCATTGAATAAGCTATAGTATCCCCGGAACGAGGATAATTTCAGCGTTAGGATGTCATGAGTGATACTCAGGGTAGGCGTAGCTTGTTTCTCCTCTACCATTGTATTAGGTTAGGCTGTCAAAGATTATCTCCGGGCGAGGGAATATTCACAGCCAAGATCAGGGATTCAGAACAATCATGAATATCACGTCCCTAAGACGCTAATATGTTTGACTCTTTGATTTTGTTGGTTCTGAATGGAAATATCGTTCCCGAGGGAAACTGTATGATTCTTTTCTCTCAAGAGTCAACCGGATTATACTGCGGTATTCGATCTGATTTGTCTAAAGTCAACCATATTATATATACGGGGATTCCCGATCTTATCTGACTATCCATGGTTATGGACCATGTGGCAAATCGATGGAATAATCGCCGGCCCGAGGATAGTTTCCTTCTAATTGAGCTTACAAGTACGCCAAGGCCTAAGATCTATCCCCGGATTGGGGATAATCAGTCGTACTATGTGACAGAATTATTCCCGTGCTGGGAATAATTATTGTGTGTGAAGGTGTTTTCTAGAGCTAGTCTTAGGATAAGCCCATCGGCTGACGGATACCCTGTTGTTGTCTGAGGTTAATGCATTGCAAAATGATTTAATTATCCCCAAGCCGGGGATAATTGTTTTTTTCTGAGGTGATAACTACGGCTAAGTGTAGAAATTTATTCCCGGCGGGGGGATAATCTGCTATCATTTTATGAAATATAATGGCGAAATGGAAGAATTATCCTCGGGCTGGGGATAATTGCTACTTCTACGGTTAATTGTTACGGCTATGTTCAGAATTTAACAGCGGGTCAGGAATAATCTACTGTTGTTTTATCAAAAATCATGGCGAGATGGCAGATTTATCTCTAGGCTGGGGATAATTGCATTGTTTATGGTTCATATATACAAGTATGTTGTGGATTATCCTCGAGTCGGGGATAATGTGTTGTTGTTGTATGGTAAATTATAGCAAAATAACAGAATTATCCCTGGGCCGGAGATAATTGTTACTTTTGAAGACTATATAAATGTCATTGTTTAGAAATTATCCTTGGCCCGGGGATAATCTGTTGTCTTTTCATCTGAAAGCATGGCTCAACTACAATATTATCCCTGGCCCGGGATGATTTCTTTATACAAAGAACACATATTCAGCTATGGGCAAGATTTATCCCCGGCCCGGGCATAACATTGCGAGCCAAAGATAGAATTTCATGCATTGAAATGCAAGAAATCATATGCAACAAAGCCTACATATACATATGATGTAGATTTTAGCATTCAACAGCAATTTTGATCAATTCGAATAAGTTCTTCGATCCGAGCAAAACGAGTAGGAATGCGAGCTCACCAGAAAGATTGCTTTGTAAAGGCTTGATGTGCTTTTGCAAAGTAAAACCAAATGTGATGCTGAGTATAGTGAATCACAAGACTTGCAACACCTTAAAAGCAAAAACCTCATACATCAAAGCAAATTTGACAGAATCAACTCAAACCCTAGTGCCAATTCGCAGCCGCTAAATTGGTCAAAAATAAAAGACGCTATCTAGCAATTTCAATTCAAAAAATGAAACAACTCATCAATGACACTACCAAACCTGATCTGAAGGTTGATGAGCGCAATTAGAGCTGTTCAAAGCTGCTTCTTTGTGTTCAACGCTACTCCTTGTACCTCAAACACGTCACAAACTAGACGAAGAACTAGACGACTGAACTTACAGACTAGCTATGAACTTAGCTCTCTCTTACTGTGCAGCGCCTCACACGCACTCAGTGAAGACTCTGAACTCTACTACCCAATAACTTCAAAGCAACAACAACACCAACAAAGAGAAGAAACAAGTACAATAGACTTGCATGCAGTGACGCACAACTCTCAAACTAAAACGCTGAAATGCGCTCAGAACTCTGACTACTCACACCCAAAACACACAAACACGAACACGCGCAGACACGAATATGAAAACACAAACACGCGCGAAGTACGAGAATGCGTAAAGCGAGCAGAAATAGTAGAAACGCGAGCGGAGCGCAGACGCGGGGAGCGGAGGGGCTGAAGCGCACACGACGAGATAAGGAAATGACGAATAAGGAAATGACGGCAAAGAGGGGTCATCCTGATCCACCCCCCCCCCCTCCAGCATTACGCATATGGGCATGCCCATGACCATATGCATGGGCATGGACATGTACGTGACCATGCCCATGCACATAGTCATAGGCATGGGAAGCTTGTAGCCTCAACCCTAAATTCGTGTATTCTAAATTGAATCTGTATATTTTGAATTCGTGTATTGTAAATTTCAATTAGTGTATTCAAAATTTGTATTCTAAAATTAAATTCATGTATTCTAAGATTGTATTGTAAGATTGAAATTGTATATTCTAAAATTGAATTTTGAGTTGTATTTGAAGAATCATCATTTTTTGTCTTAGTTTGCTATGGTTAAAATTGTCCACGTACAAGAATTCAAGTATTCTTAGTTTAGATTGTGATTTCGTAAATTATTTTTAGGATATTTGTATTCAAAGTTTAGAATTCCAAGTCTAATGTTCTAAGTTTAGCTTTAAGTCTTCATCTAATTTTTCCACGTGCTTAGTTTATTGCAAAGAATAGTTCTCCAAGTATTGTGTTCTAGCTTACAATATTGTCTTGTTCACATATGAATACTAAGTTTTGTATTCTAAACTTCAGTCGTAATTTGAATTACCGCGCCTAGTTTTAATTTATGTAATTGTTTGCTATTTTTTGTTGCCTATTTGTAACCAAGTGACAAATTTTTGTTTGCATTGTTATAATAAAACTGTAGATGAACAAACTTGAATTGCAATTCTACTTTTCCACATTCATTAGACTTATTGTACATGATTTGGAAAATAATCTTTACAAGAATGCTTAGTTAGTCTAAACTCTTAATTATAGTAACTATAGTTAAAAAGACGATACAAAATGTAGTATAAGTGGAGAAATCAATGAAAACATGAAATCAGGCATCAAATAAAGAACTCCAAAAGTCTGAAGTCAACTAGAACTAATATGGCCATAGTCTTCTATTTTTACGTCTCGGCAAATGCTTCTCAAACGAGTCTTTGAAATGGAATTCATATCAACATTGCTATTATAATAAAAATCTATGAATCTAAAGACCTCTTTACCATAACAAGAAACCACTATTTCTTCCCATGTTATTTTTTCTAATATATTAATAAAAAATATTCCTATTGGGCTAGAAGAAAGTTTAAAAACATAAGGAATAAAACATTGTTCAATGAAAGCTTAATTAGCAGTCAAATTTAGGCCTTATCTTATAAACATCTATAATTGAATTAATTTTTCATGAAGTTAACTTCTACTCTATTTTATATATATATATATATATATATATATATTCAATTAATTTATTTTTTTATTTTTTTATTTTTATTTTTATTCATATATATTTGTACTCATGTGAGCATTTAATTGCGCTTTTTTCATTCTATGTTAAAATAGCACAATAAATGCTTAATTTGTATCTTATAAACAATTATTATTGAATTAAGATTTAATGAATTTACTTCTATACTCCTATATATATATTCAATTGATTATCATTTTTTATTTATTTATTTTTAAACATATTTAGTCATATATATTTGTACTCATATGGGCATTCAATTACGCTTTTTTCATTCTATGTTAAAATAGCACAATAAATGCTTAATTTGTATCTTATAAACAATTATTATTGAATTAAGCTTTAATGAATTTTACTTCTATACTCTTGTCTATATATATATTCAATTAATTATTTTTATTTATTTCTTTCTTTATTTATTTATATTTTTATATATTTATTCATATGTTCTTTTCTTGGTGCTATTTTTCTTCAATGTTAGTATGCTATATTTTGAAGGTTCTTTTTATAAGTAATATACCAAGTATTTAATTCCATTGATTGTGCCTAATTAGATAAACTTTTGCCAATGAAATGTTCTCAATTACTCTATTTATTCTAATTTTTTTAAACTTGCGTATTATCCAAAATATTTTTGGAATTTCACTCTTATTTGCACATATGTAAAATATTCCTTTCACTTCTATTCTTAAACGTAAAGATCATTGCGACATTTCCTTGCTCTAAGTATTCGACAATGCTTATTATTGAGATAATTAATTCTTAATCAATACTAGCTTCAAATATGGCACATGTCTTATTTATTTCAATTCAAAAAAGTGGAATCTTATTTAGTAGCCTAATCAAGACAAAATTCATGTTGCGACAAAATGTGTTGGCTTTTTGCACGATATCGGTCGTTGAGGATACTCTCACGAGGTAGCCGTTGAGGTCGGGCTAGGGTTGCTAACTCAATCTTACAATCTTTCCTTTCATTTTCTCTCACTCTCGTTCATGCTCTCAAGGTGCGCTTAGTTTCTAATTTAGTTCCGCTCTGTGTAGTTAAGGTTGCGTGTTTGTGTAGAAGGAGTTTGAGTTGGTGATGACTTCGTTCAATGTAGTTGCACATATAGTGGTTTCAGCAATCCAAAAGAGGCGCATCATGTCTTAGTTTGGTTACGTTTCAAGTTATGACAGTTGCTCGTCATGTTACTTTCAACTTTTGTATTAGCTACTGATTGCTGTGCGTGGTTTCTTTAGTGGCGAGCCCAACTTTTCCTCTCAAAATCTGCAATTTGCAGGTGAGCGTGGTTTGCAAATTGAATGCAAGGCACAATTCTTCAGCGTTTCACCACTTACTATTAATAGCATGCACTTTATCCCCTGGTCGGGGATAATTTTTCTGTTTCTGTGGGGATTATGTCTTGGAATATTTTTTCATTCATTGGATAATTATCCACACCGGGGGGATAATTTTGCACCTTACATGTCACTGTATATTATCCATGGGACGCGGATTATCAATGTTTTTGTTGACACTTGCATAGTTAACCTCAGTGAAGGGATAATTTCCTATACTGAGCTTACTGATTATTATTCCAGGATTTGGGGATATCAGTGGTTTCAGCGGCAGTTTAATAATTATGCCCGGACCGGGGATAATTTCCCACTCTAAACTTACTGATCATCATCCTTGGGCCAGAGATAACATATGTTTGCACCGGCACAAGAATATTTATCCCGGATCCGGAGATAAAATCCTGTCTTGCTCTTATGTATCATTATCTCGGTGTCGGGGATAATTCCATTCTCCTGTTCTTCATTGTATTATCCTCGGGTTGGTGATAACATGTCCTTCTCGGAGATAGAATAAGACTGCTGCATGGATCATCAACACTTTGTCCAGAATACTATCTAGGTCGTAATGTTAATTTGGAGGTTGCCGAGCAAGGAGTCATTTCCCCTACTCGGAGGATTGAATATTATCCCCGGGCCGGGGATATCTATTTCGCAACTATTGCCTTAGATTTCTAATTTGATAATGATTGCATGTCTGGGGCTTGTATGTTAACATCTATTTAGTTGCTGACAATGACTATGCTTGTAGATGCTCTCGACCTATTTGATTCATGTCGCGCAGTCTTGTGCACATGCCTTTGTTTTGATCATTATTCCCGGAACGTGGATAACGATACTTAATGTCAGGGTTTGGTGATTATCCTTGGTCCGAGGATAATCTTCCTATCGGATACTATATGGATCTAGTAAGCAGATTATAATCACAGAGAACTTGTGCTTACATAGTCAATATGAAATATTGAGATATCCACGGGTCGTGGTTAAAGTTAATATGTCTCTCTCTGCCATTCAAGGATGTACATGTGCTATGAAATGTATTTTCAAAGCGTGCATTGCTTATATCATATCGATTGATTTTGGAATATTAGCATTGGATTTCTATGCTTTCATGTTCTTGCTCCTCATATCATCACATTTAGGAATAACCGAGCACTAAGTTATCTCAATCACTCTTCTTCCTTTTTGTAGGATGAAGACTTTTATCGTCGACGGTGTTGATTTCTGTCCTCTTGTTCTATCTGATGGAGTTGCACTGTGTAAGGGTTTCAACCGTTCAAAATGGAGATTGGTGGTAGGTCTCTCGGATCTGAATTTGTGTGCGTGCAGATAGCAGAGTCATTAGTAGAAGCAGAGGTTGCTTTTGGTTGGATCTACTCTTTGTGTGCATGGCCAATCACACGTGTCCTTCTCAACGGAACAAGTCTTTACGACCACGACCAACGCGCCATCTAATGCTGCTAGCAAGGTGTTCGGTCAACCACCACAAATTGGCCTACGCTAGTAGATAGCAAACGTCAAAGGCGTCTTTGAGATTCACCACCAAAGAAGCGGTACTTGCTTGCATTGGAGTCCATCAACTTTGTTGCTACAACTTATTGTTGTCCAAGACATTGTGTGCAGCCCTTTCCTTGAGGCAAAATTAGAATCTGAGGTTCCAATTCTATGTTTGCGGCGATGTTTACTTCAGAAAACATCATCTTCTTAGTGTGCATGGTCAAGTCTACGAAGCTGCGGACGGAAATGACCTGATCATGTTGGAGGATATTGAGGTGTGTTGCGTAGCGTGGTACTCGATTATGGGTGTCTCGCGTGCCACGTTTTTCCGATAGAGGCATGCCTATTAAGACGGACAACAAGCAGAGGACCATGGAAATTGTGGTTTAAAGAAACCTCGTATCCAGACATTGCAAGCCACAACATCCCTTCAGGCGATTGTAGAAAATGTTGTTGATCTCATGCCTCATTGAACGAGGACTATTGATACAGGCGAGAAGGTCTTGTCCAAATGCTTGTCCTCTTCCTTCCGTTGGAGGGACAATTTACCAGAGGTGAATGCCATCAATGGCGTCCACGGTCTTCCTCCTGTATCAAATTCGGCTCTAAGTAGGATCAGGCAAGACTTATTCCAAGAGTACTATTCCAAGCAAAAGGGTGACACATTTGCGCGTTGTGGGGAATGTGACAAAATCAAACAACTTCGAGCATCCAGTGCTTGAGGCAGTCACGCATGGGCTCTTCATGATGCAAAATTTAAACGTCATAATACTTCTCAAATGGCGCATAGGTTGCTCTATTATAGCAACCGTTTGGAGTGTGAGGCAATGCCCGAAACGTCTTTGTGCATTATTCATGACAAAACGGATCATTCCAAGACAGTCTCTCCGCAATTCCCACACAAGAGTAAATCAACCGATTCCTTTATGAAATTGCCGGTGTCCATCACAGGCATGATTGCTCATGGACAAGGAGATGTATATTACGTACATTACGTCCTCAATATATATCCGACGAATTCAAATCATACTATCAGTTCATTTGCTCAACTGCTACGAGATTTGGAATCTTCCAGGTAGTTGTTTGCGGGTGGTAGAAGTAGCCCTCTCTCTGAGGCTGTTTTAGATGGTGCGGACATGTGCTTGGATTTGTTGAGTCTTCTCCCAGAGGCACCAATCCCGACAAAGACTCTTCCTCTGGTGCTACACATGCAGCTTCATAATGCTTGCCAGATAATAAGAATCAATTTGTTTTTGCATTATTTTCACTGCTCGTTTACAAGGGCGCTTTTCGAGAAATTTACTTGAACTTCCTTATCGTGGGTCACACTAGATGCTCTGTTTGGGCGATGGAGTAGTAAGCTCAAGAATAACAGCTACCGTACCGTTTCCCTTCTCATGAGATCCTTCATGGACACAGAGGATAAGCTGGTTATTCCTCACTTAATTGAGGAAGTTCCGGATTTCAAGATGTTCATCAAAGGTTACCTTTGTGATGGCGACGAGGCGTTATTGGGGCATACGAGTGCCCAAAAATTAAGGTTTTTTAAAGATGCTTTTGGCTGGCCTTGGATGCAACACAAAATTCTGTGTATGGATAGCGAGTGGCTTCCTCAAGATAGTGCAGGGGCTAGGTTGTGGAAAGTTATGCCAAATGGTCAACCTCAGGTTCCTCTTGGAGATCCAACGTTACTAGTTCCAAATGAAATGAAGAATATTGAAGACATTTGAAAGGGAATTAGTCGTTTTGTGAGCTTGTGGGAGTCTTTGGCGGATGCAGATCCAACAAACGACTATCGTAGACATCATGAACAATTCATTTAGTATTGGAAACCAATTTGTGAGGCTTTAGATTTACTCGTTTCTACTACTTCAACGTTTAGGAATGGATGTTGGCCTACTTCTAGGTACTCTCCAAGTCAAGGGGATCAATTCAAAGATAATGGAGAATTGCGAGAGGAATTTTCTGTTGATCCTCCGTTTGTAGGACAAATACAAGATCGTCGACAAGCATCATTTAGAGTTGGACGGGATGTTTATGAGGGATACCTACTTGTGCTATGTGCGGCTGATGGAGATCTCAAGAAATTTTGGATAGCTTGTGCATTGAGCAACCCAAATGCTAGTGTAGAGCATCCTCAAGAAAATTGTATTGAGTATTGGAAGCCATTATCTTCTAAACATGTCAATCTTGACACTTACCGAGGGTGGGATACATGAAGAGGTAACTCTTGGTGTAAAGATACGGATTATGATTTAACTAGGGTGGCTACAACATCAATCTTGGGAGCTTGGAAGCCAAGATTTCGTCTTGAAACCGTTAGTCCCAAGGTGTGCATACCGGAGCTACAAATTTCAGTTATTAAAGACTCAATTATCGATTTTGATGAGTAGTTTTCTAGTTATATTAGATTATACTAGTTTCATTATTATACCCTTTCTCATCGCAATATAGCCTATGCAGATTAGAGTAGTATGACTCTACTATTGAATTTGATTTATCTAATTACAATAATAATAAGATGTTTATAATCATTTCAGTGTACTATCATGGGATTATTTCCTTGTATTAGTTTTGTGATATTTTTATTTATGTAAAGATGTATATATACTAAATAGGTCCTTTCGTCGGATTACTTCTTGTATATATTTTGGTTTGAAGTAATTCTTTTCTTAATGCAAAATACTTTTTTGGTTCTTAAAGCTTGCAATCCATGACCCAAGTAATGAGATGTAAAGTATTATCAATTTATTTTACGTCTAAAAATAATGAAGAATAATGTTCAACAAATATTTAATAGTATTTCTGGTATCAAAGGTTCATCTTACAGTCTTGTGTTGAATAGATTAGAGTCTCATTTCCATTATAGTCTCATTTTACTTGACACCAAAATTACTATTTTTATGTACTGCTTCATATTGAGATTGCAAATTGTCTCAAAATACTTATTATCTCCTTAAATATTCATAGAATATTCTCTTCGGCTAAGTTTGGGTAGTCGACACCTATTCGATATTGGTTTTGGTTGGTAATCGGTTGATACCCGGTAGAGAGTTTGAGAGATAGGGGAGTCTATGCATATCCGACCTAGGCAGCCGACCTTACAGGTCGACTGACTAGGTCAACCTGACCAGATCGGGTAAACTAAGTCTGACATTGTCTCAGACCTGGACATATATGTACTCCCCCTCTCAATTAGACGAGTGTTGCTCTTCAATTTATTTTATGTTCTTCTCCTATCTCTCACATATTCGCCTCTTGTTTTGTGTTTGCACTTTTGGTCGACTTTGTAGTATTTGTGACTACTAAGATTGATTCCAGTTCCTGCATTCATAAGTGGCTGAGAGTAAATACTAAGTTCGACAATACCAGCACTCGACTTGTCTTCTTTCCTAAGTCGACTAGGATTCTACTCTCTATGTGATTCTAGCGACTCTGAGATATGGTTCTTGTCCCTACAGTTTGATCGAATCGACAGTCGACTCTACCTGCTACTACATACTAGTTGGGTCTACTAGTATAAACTAGTTAAGGATCGTTCTTAGAAAATACCCCTTAACATTTGGCAACCATGCAAAAGTCCTACATCAGTTCTTTAGTCTCGTGATCAACCTTATAATCAGGTACCTAATTCTGTGGTGCTCGCCCAAGCTAGCATCGCGCGAGAGTCTTGCACGCAGTCCATCTCCACGTATCACACCCAGCGGTAGCACTGCAACTTGCCAGGCGCACGCTGTCCTACCCGACCATCATGGCCTATCAACGTTCTCAATCACCGTTGTTCTAAACGTCGATCAGAAATTCACGCTAGGTTCCAACCTCCATCCGTCCGCAACGACGTAGTGTCAGTCGACGCAGAGGGAACCGAGTATCTGCATACAAACACCGTTCGTGAAAGAGCTTTCGCACTGTCAAAGGAGCAAATAGCCAACCTCCACACAAACACGACTAAAGCAACCGTCAAACTCCCGTTCCTTATCAACCGTCGATTTGGATCTCATATCCAGATTTGAAGATTTGGATCTGGATCTAGATCTCAAAACTGACACGTGTCCGGATCATGCCGGGGATGGGCAGGAGTGCAAGCGGCGCCCCTGACCCCCTAGAAATCACTGTTGAGCTACTCTGAAATCCGCAGATCTTACTCAAATTGCAAAATCTTCAACACTGGAGAAGTTCTCTACGAGTCACTGTAGTCCGACCTGACAATTGGTGGAGCATACTCCCCAATCATGGCGCATTTGGCCAATCTTGCGGCCATTGACCTGCCACGTCCGACCTCCTCACCGTCGCCAATATCGGCGTCTAGGCCTCATAGTCGCGGCGGAGATCCAGCATCTCGACCGCAGTCTCCTAGTGATCCATTTCCCTAGGGGACATCTTCGAACACTGACTCTTGAGCGCACATGCCAGATACGCGCCTCGCTACACATCTGCTGGTACTTTGTATGACCCACTGGCTTAAATTGTACGCCTTCAATCTCAGCAGGCATACCTTGCGGCAAGGCACGATTCATAGTCACTAGCCCGACGTCCCATCTAGATACATCGGGAACTGCAGAACAGCCCTTGGCTAGTCGACCACTGGCCGATCCTAATCAGTCGACCAGTAGTCGGCAGAAAATTGTTTCTCCTGATAACCAGATAGAAAGAGACTTAGTCAACAACCTCGGCTTAGCCGACCACAGCGAGGAGACACACAACTCCGGACGCTTGTCCCACCCGCCAGATATACTTAACCTAGAAAACCGACCTTTTACTCCAACGATTCCCTTCAGCTCTCGCCCATCAATTGCGTTGCTTCGCGCCCCATCTATTCTCCCAAGCCCTTTCTTTACCTCGTCCAACGAGTGCACATGGCGCAAACCCAACCTCAACACCCCCAAAAACAATTCCTCCGGGAGCGCCTCCATCCGGCTGGACACCACCAACGTCCGGCCCGCCAATGCCTTCCACGTCGGTATCGACAGGTGTACCCGGCCCAACATATACAACAGCTCCTCCGGTCATTTTCCACTCGTATTTTGTGTGTGGGTCTTACTGACATACAATAGACGATTGCCCAAATTACGCCCTACGTCTGCTTGCGTGGCTAGTTGCTGCAGCCGCTACTCGACCACGATTCGACCCTCTCCATCGCAGCACTGCTAGGAAACCGGTCAGCATGCCTACCTATCATGAAGGTAAATGTGCAATGACCCATGTTCATAGATTTACAAACACCCTTATCTTAAATGGCAAAACTGACCCGTGAATTACAATAGCATTGTTCGAAAATTCCTTAGTTGATGCTAGTAATTATAACTGGGTTACGACCCAAAGCTCTACTCGATGCCTTCAACCATTGATACCAGGAGATCGACAACAATGACCACACGTACCATTGTTTTAGATCTCTTAAACAAGAATCCAAAGAGTCCGTCGATGATTAATATGAACGTATGATGAAGCTTGCTAGTCAATTTGAACACATGCCAAGTGATCACTTTATACTAAACAGTTTTCAAGTTGGTTTATTGAAGCACCTCTAGGTGGCTACAATCGGCTTACTAAGGTCGATCCTTGCTGCGGCCAAAACTTCAGAGAAACTGGCAGAAAGTAGCTCACCTCGCGAATCAGATCCAAGCCTGAGTCGGACCTAAGTTGAAACAAAGCAACCCGTATGCGGACTCTGCAAGAAACCGGGATACATCGACCATGATTGTTTTCTCAATTCCAGTAGTGAGTACGGCAAACGAAGAAACTAGATCAGCACCCTCTACCGTAGCATCCACCACGCCAGCACCAACATTAACACGATCGACTTATTGACCTCAAAGAATTTTTCCTTGCGCTCTCTGCAAATCTAATGAAGAGAATTACCTTTGTCCGTTGTCTAAGATTGCAAGGTCACACGATTGGTGACACAACTCCGCAAGAAACCAACAGCAGCTACGTCTACCGTAGTCATCGAGGAGCACAAACTGGATAACGTTGGTGTCAACACTGTTGCAGTCATTATCCGCAGCCAAGCTACATCGGCATCCACCCCGAGGCAAAATCCTCAGAGCGATCCAACTGGACAGCCGAGAAGATGCTTTGGAACAACATAATGCAGCAAGATCGTATCCACCTAGACGAGGTGGAACCACAAGAGACTCACCCAAACAAGGAGACATCCCCACCTTCCTACTGGGATGCGGCCATCGTCCCCCAATAACATCCTTCTCCTCGTTAGTCAATGACACAAAGCAGCGAGGACGACATTCAAGTCCCAACGTCACTACTCCAACACGTCGACAACTGCAAAATCCAAGTCTCCACCCGAGATTTACTTTGGATATCTCTGACTCTACAGTCGACTCGTAGATCACAGCTTGTTCCGACCGGTGTTCATAGCCCGACCGATCTACCCCCACACCACAACGACAACAACATTACCATCGCCGCCACATCTATAGTTGATAGGCACATGTCTGTGATATCAGTCGCAGTCGGAAAAATATTGTTGACGATGTCCTCATTGACGGCGAGTCAGGAGTCAATGTGATCAGCGAGGTCGAACATCGCCAACTAGGCTTACCAAAGCCTTCTTCGGCGCCATTCAATCTAAAACTGGCAAATGGAACCTTCACCAAACCCAAGGGCCTTATCAGAGATGTGAATATTCACATCCATAGTGTCCCTTACACAGTCACCTTGATTGTTCTTGAGTGCTCGACACTCAAATCTGACTATCGACTGTTACTCGGTTGACCTTGGCTCTAACATGATGCCAAAGTGGTCCATGACAGGGCCAACAATGAAGTCCAGATTATAGGCAAAGGCAGTGTTAAAACGATGAACATCAATCGCCAACTAGGTATGGAGGCAGTTACACCGCATGCCCTTATCTGCTACAACTTCATCAATGGTATCACAGACGAGGAAGCGGAGATCTTGTTTGCCTCCGACCTAACATTACACAACCTCCGCACTATCGACTGCCATGCACTAACAGTTGACAACAAGGAGCCGGTCGACTCTCAATTCGCTATCAACAACGGCAAGGTGCACACTATCCGTCATAGCCGAGAACAATGCCTGTAGACAATGTTCCTATCCAAGACAGACTCCAGTTCATAGATACCGCTAATTGGAGCCATAACAAGGCTGACCGACTGGAACTCGTCAATGTGGACACGCCAAGCTGCTCAAGTTTAACACCAACATCCAACCTGACTTGAAGGAAAGAGCAATGGCCTTATTTAAAGAATTTATCGACGTGTTTGCCTTCTCCTACGACGACCTACGGGGCGTACCGGATCACATAGCGACATATTGCATTGAGCTCGACCCAACCATATCTTCGACTCATCAAGCCCGGTATCAAATGAATTCCAATCATGCCAAGGCAGTCAAAGACAAACTTGAACGCCTTTTGCCCGCGGGATTCATCGCCCCAGTCGACCACGTGACTTGGTTATCTCCAATTTTTGTGGTTCCAAAGAAAAATAGCAAACTCCGTATCTGCGTGGAATTTTGTCGTTTGAATGCCGCTACTAAGAAGGATCCGTATCCTCTACCCTTTACTAACAAAGTTCTCGACGCAGTCATTGAATACGAAGCCTACTCATTTATTGACTATTTTTCTCGCTACCATCAAGTACGCATCTACCCGGCAGATCGACGAAAGACAGCCTTCATCACGGAATGGGGCGCCTATGTGTGGGTTGTCATGCCTTTTTGCTTGAAAAACACACCTCCGACGTACCAACGGATAGTTAATCAAGTGTTTAAAGAGTACCTGGGCGACTTTATGAAATTATTTCTAGACGATTTGAGTGTCTACAGTGACATCGACTCCCACTTACCAAAACTGAGGTTGGTGTTTGACGGATGTTGACAGTACGGTGTTAGCCTGAACCCCAGAAAATGTATTTTCTACGTCTCATCGGGTGTTATACTGGGCTACGTAGTCGAGAAGGAAGGCAAGTTTCCCGACCGCAAGAAGATTCAGGCCTTAGTCAACATTCCGGCATCGAAGGACATCAAGGCTATCCAAACCCCCATTGGTTTAGCACAATTCAACCGATGCTTCATCAAGAATTATGCAGCCATCATAGAGCCGATCACTCGGCCAACTTGCAAAAACAAACCGTTCGACTAGACAGACAAATGCGAGGCTATGTACGAGAACATCAAGGACCAATACCAGTCAACCCTGATTCTCATCGGTGTCGACTGGTCCCTAGGGTTCCAACAATAGGCAAGATGGACCAGCCCATTGCCTATGCCTCCCGACTCTTCAGCAAGGCTGAGAAGAACTATACAACTATGAAGAAGGAGGCACTTGCCATGGTCTATGCAGTAAACAAGTTCCGCCTCTATCTCCTTGGCAATTCATTCGTGTTTTACGTCGACCACATAGCTTTGCAGTATCTGATAAACAAACCACAAGGGTCTGGTCAATTGGCTCGGGGGTTGTTATTGTTTCTCGAGTTTGATTATACAGTGGTTTATCAACTTGGGAAGACCCACGATATTGCAGATGCATTATCCCGGAACGAGGGAGCGGAACCAACTAGGACGTAGCCGGGGTGTAAGCGTAGGGCGTAGAGCGGTGAGCGGTGAGGGCAGAATTAATGATTTTAAAGCGATGAGTTCGTATTTTTAGTAAGAAATTTTCAAAATTTGTGGATTTTTAGGAATATTATTAGGAAAAATTAAATATTCTTGACTTATTACCATGGCTTTTGGATCCTAAACCCGTGGAAGTGGGTGATGTAATTCTGAAATTATGCATTCTTTAGATGCATACAAAGACAATCATGCACTCAAACGATAAGTATACATGTACATGATAACTACATACCAGCATATAAGCTGTTAAATACGAGCCGAGATTTTGGAACATGTACAATTATATATATTGCTTTTCACTAAATTGTGAAATCATACTACATAAGATAGAAAGACACAATATTATAGTATAACATATAGAGTAGGTGTACTCTAGCCTCTTGCATGGTCTAGGACTCCACACTCTAGAATCCTTTTCACCTTATTGAAACTGAAGGTAGGCGCGTGGATAAAAAGGTTGCTATTGGCACCAAAATTATAGACCCTAACAAAGATATAGTAAAGGTGCTTACAGGGTCTATATGGACATCCTTTCCTACCCAACTTAGCAATTGTGTCCTTCATTACCAAGCAAGTACAATTAGGCAATGCACTTATTGAAACTTTATAAAATGACCTCGAATCTGACTCCAAATTGACAATACAACCGAAACCAGGTTGTAGTATGATGATCATATGAGTATGCTGGCTTGCAAAGTCCGAGCCGAATCGACTCCCTTCATCAACTTTGGTGTTGCAGAAGTGTCTCGACAAAGATTCTTGGAACTTCTTGATTCAGGGAAGACGTTCGCATCGTCCGGCACCGGGATGTGTGACAAGTCCAGTGGAGGGACAATGTTCTTGAATGTGCAGTTTATGGGAAGGCACTCCTTTTGTGGGAGTTGGAATCTTGCATTTTCCAACGCCTCGATTTTGCTATGTGTCAGATTTGTCCCTATTTTCACAGGCTATACTCAAGGGATAGGTGGTCAATCATGGTTATGACAGAACTGCTCAACTCGTCTCCCACAATAACCCTTTGAACACCTCTCAATATCGTCTGCACAGAAAAAGAATTGTTCTTCAACTTTGCGGGTGCGCAGAGGAGGTTGCCATATTCCAGTGTAATTAAGAGCTGGAGTAGCCTTCTCATTCTGGACTATGCGTGATTCACATTTCTTCTTAGTCACTGCCATATTTGCCCAACAAGCCTCGGAAGATGTCTCTTTCAGTCGAGAAATGTGCCACAACCTCTCGTTCACCTTAGTCTCTTGAACCGCGGTCACGCATTGAATACTCGATCTTGGAAAAAGAGATGGTTCGAGCGGGTACATGTGCGGCAGAATACTTCTAACTTATAGATTGTTTCTTTTAAAAATGTAATTTTTGAAATCTAAATAAAGAAATAGGAACATTTACCTATATAATGAAAATAATAATACAAAATCATAAATAAGTAATTAAAAGTATAGGTAAGGAAACTCACTAATTCCATAAATCCACCCCATTGTCTCTAGCAGAAATGCCAGTAGGCAAGCCAATGGCCTAGGTGTTGGAGCCCACTTTCGGAAGTGGCGTTTGATGAAGACCACCACGCTCTGATGGCCCAATAGCAAGTCTTAGCCTCTTCCATGGTGCGGGCGTCTTTGTACTGCTTACAAAGAACCTTGTATTGATCTTGTAGTTCGTGAACGATGTATTGTTTGGTGTATTTTTCAAGGGACTGCGTCCAATGGAAGTAACACGTTCGTTCAAGGCCTTCCATGGGGACTGTAGGGTTCCCCGACCTATAAATGATGCGCACATCATTCCAATTGGCTTGAGCACTGTCAGCCATAAATTCTTGTACTCAGGCTTTGGTACTCCGTGCCGAGGCATAACATGGTTTAGATTCTTTGAAAAGACGAGTTGAGCTTCTCTATCTTCGGACTGGAAATCACAACACGCAATAGTTAGAATGCATTGGCATCGGGAGTCGTACACATAGCACGCCATCGTGGTCCAATTTTTGACTCGTTTGACGTGGTCGAACATCATCCAAGCGTGGGAGAGGTTGCCACCAGGTTGCATTCGGCGGACAAGGTCAACACCGCTAGCAGGGCCGACCTCGGACATCTTGAGAATGAAGACTTTGTCGGAGTCGTCTCCTTGGCCCGAGAACATGTTCCGTTGCGTGAAGGCCTAGTTGCTTAGCCCTCTGAGTTTGGTGTTGCTTGAGGTTTTTGATCGACATGCTCTTCTAATAACTCATCTAATTTCATTTTTGTGCATCTATACACTCCGACCTTGAGAGGGTGTTCGTGGATATTGAGATGAATACAAGCACGCTCCTGATCATCATTCCCGAAGACATAGAAGATTCTTGCGGAGCACTACGCAACACAGACTAGAGGTTCTTTGCAAATCTTACAAACAATTGAGGAGGAAGGTGGATGTACTTTGCCAACTGCAAATGGATCTTTGGTAATGCTTCCGAACTCCACCTCGTTTACTCCTGCGGTCCGATCCGGTCGTTCCAAGAAATCGCAATTTTGGTTGTGGCAGTGCAAATGACCGACACAACTTGAATAGCAAAAGGAGAAGCAAAGGGTGTTGCTGATGCTTGTCGTCATCGTCCTTGTCCACACATGACCATTGAAGCGCTTGTCCATTCCTTCCATAGACTTGGCATTTCTATGAACAGATGAGGGGGTGACGGGTGGTAGGATGTATAGAACATCTCTTTTGAAAGACAGAGGAAGTGATGGAGTACAGACAGTCCGGATGCTTTTAAACTTGATTTGCCTCAAGATATTTTTGCTACCTGACATGGAATTGAGTTTCAGAAGAGAAGGTAGAAGTTTTTGGGTCCTCTAGCCTGTGACATTGTAAAGGGCGAAGGACTTAAATCCACAAAGGGGATCGAAACAGAACTCGGTAAAGGGAGCTTTGATGCAGGGCGATGGATTTGAACGGGGAATGTTTTGTCGCTAGAAGAATCTGACAAATCTATACTAACGCGATGACCTGTTTGATTTTGTTACGAGCAAAGAGCGGAGCTAGATTTGAGATAGTAGAGGAAGTACGAGGAGTTAAGAGAATAGTACTTGCGTTTATTTTAAGAGAATAGATTTGAGATGGACTGTGTAATTCCATATAGGCAATATTTGCCTCGTCTAAGCTTCCAAATACTAGTATTGTTATTGAGAAGCACAAGTGCTTCCAACACAAAGTACTCTACAAGAAGAAAAGTTGGGTCCCGAATCTCGTGCTCTAACCACAGAGAGGACTCATCGTATCCAAATCGTATCGCAAGCCACTGGGGAGTGACTACAGCCATGCCATCCGGACCCCGGAGAACTCGTATAGGAGCGGACAAACCGCTAGAACTAATCTCTATGACGTTCAGAATAAAAGCCATTGTGCTTGTATGCAAGCGACAGGGGACGTGTTGTGTGAAGGTGAGAGAAATTCAAATCCCAAGTTTGAAGGACTTTATAATGGAACGAAGTGGCTAGTACGAGTCCCTATTGAATAGAATAGGACGGTAGCGATAGTAAGTATTAATTGACTCGTACAGTAAATTTTCTATATTTTCTAATTAGTAATATTCATGAAATAAGAATATGTCAATGAACGGGCAAGATTAGACAGGATCATTAATTTGCGCAGTCCTTAATTTCGGAAAAGTGACGGCGGCCGTCTTCGTCAGAATAGCTGCAAATATATTTAAAAAATAGATTAGTATCATATGTCAGGTATTGTTAAATATGGTGATCTGCGACCGCCATTGTAGTTGTATAAATTAATTTACAATTAAAGAAGTTAGGTCATACAGAGTGTAGTGGGAAGTGCTTAAGTAGGTGGTGGACAATGAGATCGACATTTTTATTATTCATTGTGTTTTTGAATTTGACTTTGAGACGTTCCTAGTTGTGTCCGCCTGTACACCGTCAGGATGTCATCGATGCTGAAAGGCTAGGTTCTGAGAAATCCAATGACGGTATGCGTAGAAAGAAGAAGAGAGGTGGGACACAGTTTAGTAATACTAAAGCACTGAAGAGAAGTACATTGCGTAACCGGAGTGTGTCTCGCTCAAGTGGAGACGATCGTGGCCCTGCCGGTTTCGACGGAGACGATGATGAAGTTGAGCCCGAGTTTAGGCGAACATTGAAGATGCCCTCTATCAATCTTGACACGGTTGTGGAGATCGCCGAAACTCTAATACCAGATGAAGTAGATGAGACGAAGAGCTTTCTCAAAGAGGTGGAGCGTGATTGATCTTCGTCAATATTAAGCGACTCCCTGAGTTATTACATTGGAGGCGATGTTAGAGGCGATAGTGTTGGTGTGGATTCCGAGAGAAAGGTACTGTGGTAATGAAGGATTCTGTGAAGGAATGTTTATTCTTATGTGTTTACTCATTTTTGTGTTTGACTATAGGATGATGCACGCACTGGTCACAAAGGTGATGGAGTTGAAGAAGTAAGTGTTGGGGACGAGGACACTAATGATTGTAATGCAGAAAAAGAGCGAATGGATACTCTAGAGATAGTGAATGCAGTTGAAGACAATGAGGGGATCAGTGGTCGAAATATAGATGGAGAGGTAAATGAGATGTCATATTTTTTGAGTATCATGAATGAGGCAGGGCATATATTAGCATTCAATTTGCAGTTTAGATATACTTTTATGTCCTCATCATATGCAAGTGCAGTATTAGAAGAAGTCATGTTGTCATAAGAAAAATATTTCATAATATTATATGGTACATACTATTGTACTCTATATCATTTGAAAAATGTGTGACAAAGTCAGATGCAATTGAAGTTATTGAATATAATCTGTAATTCGCGTGTAGCTCTTATAGTCTTTGTAAAAGACTTCTCTCTTATTCAATAAGAATCATAATACGAGAGAATAATAATGTTGATAGGTTTAAACTGTTCTATTTGTTTAGTTTTGGAGATTATGCGGGCAGCGTTAAGTAGAGTTTTCTGTAGCTCTGAGTTCTTAGTTTTGTAATTAATTAAGGCGGTGAAGGACTCGGCGGCTTACTCTAGTGTGAATGCTGACTGGAGCTGGCTCAGGGCCAGAACCCTAGCTGGCCTCGTCATTGGGCTGGCAGGGGCCCTGTGAACCGCCAAAACGGTTCACGCTTATACGAATTACGATCTATACGCATTAGTCTAATATTTTCATATTCAAATTCCCTAATTGGGACATTTAGGATAATTTCTCCGATTTCCGGAAATTCCATGATAATTGGAGGGGTCTTGCCTAAATGGCCCGGCGTTTGTTTTGTTTATTCTAAAGTAGTAATATTAAATTCTGTCAAAGTATCATAACATGTTTGTGGTTATGATTTATGACTCTATCATTATTCATAATTGCTTAAGATTCCGCCTATTTAATCATCTAGGGAATTAGTTAAACTCTACGGATGAATTGCTGGATGAACAAAGTTTCATCTGTTTGGAATAGATGAAGCTCTACCCCATCCAAGTATCCAACTAGGGAGAGAAAGTGGGAGTTAGGGTTCTATGTTTTTTGTGTGTGGAAGGAGTGTGTGTGCGGGGAGATCTAGACTGTTTTTTGAATCAGATGTCGGCGGCATGTTTTTGGGAAAGTGTGCGTGTGTGAGAGTTAAGGTTTATGCTTTTTGGTTGGTACGTGTGAATTTTAGGAGGAAAGAGAGAGAGTTTTTCAGATGACTGCTTGTGCCTGTGACTAGATCTGAAGACGGCGGCAGCAGTGCTGGCTGGTGGAGTCGATCAGCACTTACGTCGGCACAAGAGCAGCACCTCGGCCAGTATGAGCGGTGATCCAGCCCAGGACCGGTGCTCAGCATTGTCGAAGATCAGCATCGGACATCAGCACGTGACGGCGGCAGCAGTGCGGCCGGTGGAGCCGATCAGCAGCGACATCCGCACAGGAGCAGCACCTCGGCTAGTGTGGGTGGTGATTCGGCCCAGAACCGGTGCTCAACATTGCCGACAGAATCAGCATCGGACATCAACACGAAGACGACGACCAGCACCAGGGATCTGGCACCGACAGCCACCATCAAAGCGGCAACACGATCGGGAGTCGGCAGAACGGTCACGAGGACCGGCAGCAATCCCGCTAGCGAACGGCGATCCGGAGTCTCCGACAGAAGGAACCGCATCGACGGAGGAGCGGAACAACCGCCTCCGCCAGCATCAACACCGCCTCCATCGACCCGCCGACGACAGCACCTGCGAAGGAATCTCTGTGTAGAGATCACATCGAGGCGGCATCAGCCTGGAAGTGAACCGCCGAGGTCTTCACCGGCAACCACCAGGGGCCGACGACGTCAACCATCATCACCGACGAGGAGAGGGAGTTGACGCAACATGAGCAGGAAGGCCGCCACCGACGGCCACAACTGCAGCAGCGCCAAACGTAGGCGCTGCAATCAACACATGGAGCGAGGGAAAGCTCGACGGTCGTCGAGCAACCGACACCGAGGACGAGCCCGAGGTGGATTGATCGGCTCCCGATGTGGTTGAACGGAGCGAGCAGCGGCGCAGCAGCCGGAAGCAGCTTCGGAGAACAGCACGAAGACGACGACCAGCAGCACGATCGACAGCAGCGGCAACATCCCCAGCAGCTCCGGCGGGCAGAAAACGACTTCGATTCCCTGTCCCCTTCTTCCGTGATAATACGGAGCGAAGACAAGGTGATATTACGGAGGGAGCTCCTTTTTCCTCATTTTTTTTACTCTATCATTCATTATTTTTTTTTGCTAGGTTGTGTGGATTGAACAAGGTAGAGTTTGTGAACTTTATCTTAAAAATGGCAACTTCTTTGCCCAAAAATTGGTTGTCTTAATTTAATTTGGGTTGCTTTACACTTGGTGTTTATTGTTGTGTTGTTGTTTTGTTGGGATGATTGTACCATGCTAAATTGTTGTTTTGAGTAGTTAGTGGGCACCACGTGTAAGGGTAGTGCGGAAGCGTTGCCCAAATTTTAGACTAAATCTATGAATTTAGGTTAAAAAATCGGGGATTTGGGATCAAGCGCGGAAGCGCTGCCCAATGCACTCCCAAACTTCAGGGTTCATGTTGGAATGATTGGCTAGGGTGTCCATTGCTTGGAAAATTGTATTGGTTGCATCCACCCTCACGGCCCAACTTGTGAGCTAGAACCGAACAATCGGAATTTAGTCCCACAGGCCCTGTCTCGCATTCCACCCTAGCTGGCCTCGTTATCGGTCACTAATGCCTTCACCGTCAGCCTCGTTGCCCGCTGATGATCCGTTGATGTTTGGATATTTCCTGAGCGGGATTTGTGAGTGCGCCGATGTGTGAATGTGGCGGCTATTGAGCTGCCTTGAACCTAATTTTGTCTATCGAAAGCGTGGTTAAGGCTTTACTCAATTTTGTAACAAGTCAGGAATACTACCAACAAAAGAGCTGTGTTTAGCTATAAGCAGTAAGAATAGAATGGCGATTTTAGATGAAGTTGATAGGGTTTGTTTGGTAGAGCTCTTTGAATCATTACGGTGTCTATTACAACTTGTAGGAAGAATCTGGTTTCTTCGAGGAGGGTGAAAGCACACTAGGGTGGATTAGTTTTGGCAGAAATGGGGAATTTAATAAAACATTGTAAAAAAGTTTTTTAATACTTTGGTTGGTTGGTGGAAGAAGCTAAGAAAATTCTACAAGTGGGCATATTTTTTATTGCTTAGATCCTTCTAGAAGGGGTTTTTACAAATACTAAACTTTAAAAGGTGGTACATTGTGATTTTGTAATTTCATCTAAACCTGACTTTAGAATTATTTCAAAAAAGAATTAAAAAGTAAAATAATTAGGCCCACCTCTAGAATCTTGTTCACTTCCTCCATCAACCAACCAAAGTGTTAAAAATCTTTTTTACAACTTTTTATAAAATTCCTCGTCTTTTGTGAATTTTAGTGAATAAATCTAAATATAGATTAGACATGCAAAATTGCCATTGGACCCTAGTATAAATTAGTAATGTCAATCATTAAATCATATTCATATATGTAATTTTCTTCATTTACATAAGCTTAAAATAATTTAGTTCGTCAAGTGTGACACTGTGACATCAAAAGTGATCCACCCTAGTGTGCTTCCACCCAGGAGGAAGAAGAAATGGCGAAATCTCTGGAAGAAGAGGTGACAATCGTGGAAGATGGCGACAACGTTGACAAGAACTTGCAGAATGTGAGTACGGTTTCCTCAGAATCCAGCTTTTTTTCGGACTTTTACAAGGGGCATCGATACGCTCCGGGGGATGCAATGAAGACGTGGGCCGAGCTAGAAATGTTTTACTCCGCCGGATTCAAGGTACTTTCAACATCAATCAATCTTGTTGTGTCAATTAGTCGTTCCTGAGATGCCGAATGCGAGGCAGGGCTGGTTGCAAGGTAGGGCAGAATGCGAGCGAGGGCCGAATGCGAGCCAGGGCCAAATGCAAGCTAGTGCCGAATGCGAGGCACGGGTGGCCTAACCTGCAAGTTGATGGAGTTCTGCGAGATAGCTGCAACATTCAATTTTTCGGCCATTTCGAGGCTTCTTGAATTCTTTTTTTGATCGGGCTGCAGTAGAATTTGCAATCGTCGTTGTCTCAATTGTGCCCCCCCCCCCCCTCGTGCGGGTGCTGATTGTGATGGAGGGGCCGAGTTTGAGCTAGGGGTGGCCTAACCTACGTCGACATAGGTCTGCGAGTGAGCTGCCAGATTGTTTATTTTAGCCATTTTGAGGCTTCTTATTTTTTTGGTTGATCAGCTTTGCAGTGTAGTTTGGAATCGGTGTGTTCTGATAGAGCCCACCCTCCTCGTCTGGTAAGTTGTTTGTGATGGAGGGGCCGAGTTTGAGCCAGGGATAGCCTAACCACGGTCGATGCAGGTCTGCGAGGCTTTTGCCAGATTCTTTTTTTCAGCTATTTCGAGGCTTCTTGAAATGTTTTATATGGGCTTTACAGTGGACTTTGCAATCGTTGTTATTCTGATTGTGCCCCCCTTCCTCCTTGTGTAGTTGCTGATTGTGATAGAGGGGCCGAGTTTGAGCCGGCGGTGGCCTAACCTACGACGACGCGGTCAGCGAGTGAGCTGCCTGATTGTTTATTTCTGCCAATTCAAGGCTACTTATAAAGTTTGGTTGATTGGCTTTGTAGTGTGGTTTGCAATCGTTGTGTTCAAATTGAGCCCACCCTCATCATCTAGTAAGTTGTTTGTGATAGAGGGGCCGAGTTTGAGCCAGGGGTGGCCTAACCTGCGTCGACACAAGTCAGCGAGTGAGCTGCCAGATTGTTTATTTCAGCCATTTCGAGGCTACTTGTAAAGTTGGTTGTTCGGCTTTGCAGTGTAGTTTGCAATTCTTGTGTTCTGATTGAGCCCACCGACCTTGATTGGTAAGTCAATTGTGATAGAAGGGCCGAGTTTGAGCCAGGGGTGGCCTAACCTAGGTGGACGCAAGTCTGGGAGTGAGCTGCCGGATTTGTTTTTTTGCCATTTTGAGGCTTCTTGAAATTATTTTTTATCGACTTTGCACTGGAGTTTGCAATCGTCGTTGTTTCGATAGTGCCCCCTCCCTCCTTGTGTGGATGCTGATTGTGATGGAGGGGCAGAGTTTAAGCTAGTGGTGGCTTAACCTGCGTCTACACAGTTCCGCGACTTAGCTGTCAGTTCTAAATTTTCAGCCATTTCGAGGCTTCTTGAAATTTTTTTTAACGGCTTTGCAGTGGAGTTTGCAATCGTCGTTGCTCTCATTGTGCACCCCCCCCCTCATGTGGAATGTAGACTGTGATGGAGGGGCCAAGTTTGAGCTAGCAGTGGCCTAACCTGCGTTGACGCGGTCAGCGACTGAGCTGCCAGATTGTTTATTTCTGCCAATTTGAGGCTACTTGTAAAGTTTGGTTGATCGGTTTCGCACTGTAGTTTGCAATCATTGTGTTCTGATCGAGCCCACCCTCTTCGTCAAGTAAGTTGTTTGTGAGGGAGGGGCCGAGTTTGAGCCAGGGGTGGCCTAACCTGGGTGGACGCAGGTCTGCAAGTGAGTTGCCAGATTCGTTTTTTTGGCAGTTTCAGGCTTCTTGTAGATGGTGATTGTGATGGAGGAGCCGAGTTTGAGCCAGTGGTGGCCTAACCTGCGTCCACGCAGTTCTGCAAGTTAGCTGTCAATTCTAAATTTTCAGCCATTTCAAGGCTTCTTGAAATATTTTTTAACGGCTTTGCAGAGGAGTTTGCAATTGTCCTTGTTTTGATAGTGCCCCCCTCTCTCCTCGTGTGGATGCTGTTTGTGATATTGGAGCTGAACTCAAGCTAGGGGTGGCCTTACCAGCATTGAGGGTGGTAGTATGCTAAACCCACCCACTTATTAGGTCACAACGTACATTTTTGCCAAAATCTAGAAATTGATGGTTTTTGGCTTGAATTTAACATACCTTAGAAGTGGGTGTGTGTTGGTTTCTTAGAAGACTTAGGTGCCTTAATGATTCTACAACAATCACATTTAGAAAATCCTATAGAGAAGTATGTTTAAAGTGTACTTTTCCAATTTTTAGCCACTGGGTCACGCAGTTTTAAAAATTGCAACAGTACATGGTTTGGGCTTGTTTAGAATTGAAATTAGAGTTATGTACATGGTTTCAAGAGTGTAATATAATGTTCTTTTAGATTTTTGAGGTTGATTCATTGGTGGGAGCTTATAATTGTTTGATAATTGCAAAAAATAGATAAAATGCTTTGCGAAGCATATGTGTTTCAAAATTTATTTATTTTTGTGTTTGTAAAGCGGATTCCAGCATAAGAAGAAGTTCTCTCCATTAGGTAGAAGTCCAAAATTTGAATAAATATGTGTGGCAGAAAGACTATTTTCCCGCATAGCCCGAGTCGTTCGTATATTATTTAGTTTACCCTAGTACATGAAGTACTGAGTGTGACACGATTGACAGCCGCTTACTTGGCACAAACGTTAGCCACTTACGTGGCATGACTGACAGCTTTAATCATAGCCGCCATCCCGAACCTGTCATGCACGATCAGGTCTGCAACTCTAGCCGCCACTCCTACGACAATGAATTCTAACCGTTCTCTTCTCCAAATCGAAGGAAGGAGGGGGGGCTGCGGTTTCTGGAGTGAGATACCGGTAGTTTCCGTTGCAGCAAGTTTGCAACTCTACAGATTGCTCAAGAAGTTCGAGAATTTGATAGGCGGTTTCCGCGAAGCTGCTGTCGAGGGTGGTTTTGGTGTAAAGTAGGTTTCAGTAACCTCGGCGGTAGTTGCGGTAGCGCTGCTGATTTTGCCGTGGCCTCTGATATTGAATAGAATTGGCATTTAGGGTTTAGGCTGCAATGGGTAATGTGGCGAAGCGACGTCGCGCGTGGGAAGGCTTGAAAGTAGGCTGTTCGAGGGAACGGCTTGCTGAGGCGTTGATTAGGGATGAGGCTGCTAAGCATGAGGTTTCTGAGAATGATGCTGAGCGTGAACACATGTTAGAGGCGACGCGAGCGAAGGTCCGGGAAGCGGCTTGGGACAGAAAGTGGTTGCAGAGAAGTCGTGAGAAGGAGCTAAAGCGGCTGGGCAACAGAGAGTCGACTTTGTTGGCTTCGGGTTGCATGGACTCTAAGACTATCGATGGAGGAGTATTTCCCTCCCTTCCCTTCCAAACCTATAGAGAGTCCAAGACAATGTCCTCACGAATTTTTGCTTTCATTACAGAACAATTGAGAGAGGTTAATAATCTAGCTGAGAAGAAAGCTGTAATGGAGAGTGTGTTGCAGAGAGTGTCTCCGTTCTTGCCGGATTTGTCATTCCGCTACTCTAACTATGTAGGTCATCTTTAATGCCACAATTGGAACTGCGGCTTCTTGCTACGACCTGACCGCAGAGCACAAGTGAATGATGGAATCACCAAGCTTTGAGGGCTCAGCAACTGGGATTACATCCAACATAACCAGTTCCCGAGCCAAGGAGATGAAAGTGATAAAGTTTTCATTTTCAAGATGTCCGAGGTCAGCCCCGGAAGCGGTGTTGACCTTGTTCACCGTATGCAGCCCCAAGGCGACATGTCCCACGCGTGGATGATGTTCGACCACGTCAAGCGTGTCAAGAACTGGACCACCAAGGGGTGCCACGTTTATGACTCAAAAATCTGCCGCATTCTAACTATTGCATGCTATGATTTCCAGTCTGAAGACGGAGAAGCTCAAATCGTATTTTGGAAGAACCTCAACCACGTCATGGGCAGAAACGGAGTGGAAGCGCCGCAATTTCAAGGGTCGACAGTGCGCAAGCCAACTGGAACGTTGTGCGGATTATTTACGGCTCCGGAGACCCTACAGTGCCCATGGAAGACCGCAAGCGGACTTTCTACTTCCATTGGACTTTCTACTTCCAATCTCTAGAGAAACACACTAAACAATACATCGTGCATGAGCTGCAGGATCAACATCGTCATCTTCGTAAGCAAAACAAAGATGCACGAACCATGGCTGAGGCAAAGACAAGATACTCCGCGATCCGATCGTCATGGGCGTCGGCGCAAGCCACCTCCGAAGTTGGATTAGGTCACCTCAAAGAGTGACTTGCATTCTGGCACTTCCGATACAGGCAGTGGAGTAGCTTCATGGAATTGGTGAGTCCGCAGTGACTGTAGCAATTATATACACTTGCTTTTATGTCTAGTAAATCCAAAATATATTCACTTCTTTACTAGTGAATATTCTACTTCTTTGAACTGTTACAGTAACAACTATTTAAATTATTAAAAAAAAATTTAAAAAATTTAAAAATCTATCTTTAGATCAAACTTGCAGCGCCACAAATTTAACCCGCTCTAGATATCGTGATCAACTTCATTTGATACTAACTCAAATGTCTTTGCACATTGCAGGAAAATAAATATTCTGCAGATCAACTGGCGGAGATGCCTTCATGTAACCTTGCGGAATCTATCCATAACAAATTGTTGCAACCGTGCGGCAACAAGGGTGGGGACTTGTACGTTGCAGCTATTGATGATTATGTTCGTGCTTTCCTCCAAGTAGTGGGTTACTACAACTTCAACGGAGGTGGCAAGGGTGGAAGTGGACCAACATCCAAAGAACGATTACTACGTGTTGCCCATAAAGCTCAACGAACCAGCGATCCATTAGGACTCACAAAAGCAGTTTCTAACTATCCAGGAGCTGAAAAGATATGTACCCGCGACGCCCACCTTGAGGGAGCCGAGGTGTTCGGATCCAAAAAACGTACGGCTGATGTTCCAGTTGGAGCTGATGATGAAACGCACGGACCTGACACCTTGAGCTACTAACGTCCTCAAATTTGGAGAAGGGTTACCCGAGTTTGTGCTGAAAATCTGAGTACTATCCCTGAAGAGGATGAAGTTGAGGAGCCACCGACTTTACCATCCACTTTTGCTAGACCTAGTATTGAATGTGTGACTGCTGCTCAGGAGACTAAAGTAGACGAGAGGTTGTGGCACATTGCCCGTTTGAGGGAGAATTTTGCCAGGGCTTGTTGGCGTATCATGTGAAAGAGTAAAAATAGATGTGACTCATGAACTATTCAGAAGAGGAAGGCGACTGCAGCTCCAACTTACACCGAAGTATGGCAGCGCCGTCAAGATGGGCTAAGAAAAACTGATTAGTTCTCTTTTTGAGCGGATGATATACAGAGGTGTGATATGGGTCATTGTCGCAAGTGGATTGAGCCATTCTCTTTAAGTCAGGAAAGACCCCCTATTCCTTCAATATGACCCGTTAAGATAGGGACTAACCTTACACGTGATGAAATGGAGGCACTGGAGAATGCGCGCTTTCGACTACCACAAAAAGAACACCTTTCTATGGACGCACCTTCAATAATGTTGTCCCACGAAGAGACTTGTCGCATGTTCTGGTCCCGGACAAGCCGAACGTGTTCCCTACGTCAAGGAGACTGAAGAACATGAAACGCATTCCAGCTATGACTACAAAGCACATGAAGAATATTGAGTCTGCCACCTCAATGCAGGCCAGAATTCTGAATATGACCATGATCCCACAGCGTGGTTTTGGGTAAATCGTAGACTTGGAGTCGGATTCGAATGCAGTTTATAGACTTTCAATCAGTAAATTCCCAGATAGCTCATGCCTAGCATTCAAAAAAACAATTTCTGCATTAGGACGGAGGGATCCATATTGACCGTGCAAGCACCTATACTTCATCACGGTATTGGTTTGCAAATTTGATGCGGATGCTGACCTCTTCATTCACGCGGCCACTCTTAGTTTCAACGAGGTGAGGAAGATTGTAGAGGGAGGAATCCTAGACCATGCTACAGATTAGAATGCCTTAAATCTCCTCATCTACATACTCTACATGTTAGTCCTATGATTGGGTGCTCCACACCGTATGTGATATTCTTTCACAACTTATTAAAAATAATAATACCTGTACCTACATTGAGAGCATTTTTTTGCCAATTTGTCTTACTTGGAGTACTAATTACTTAGAAATATTACCTTAGAAACCTCTTGACATTTACAAATTGTGTTTTCATGTCAAGTTTCGTAGCTCAAGTCCAACCAGATTCAGGGAAGTTAAGCCTTATTTCCACGGGTTTGGGTCACTAAATCCTCGGTAATAAGTCTATAATATTCGAATATTCCCGAGATTATTCGGGAATTATTCCTTAATAAAAAGTGTTAAACTATTTTTAGAATTTTTTTAATAAAAATACAAAGTCAGCCCTAAAAATGCAGAAAACTTACTGCTCACCGCTCACAGCTCACCGCTCAACGCTCACGTATCCACGTCCCATGTATCCACGCTGGATACCACACTCACCCGGGAGGACAAGGTACATGTAGAAAGTCCTTGGAGCTCTGCGACCAATTGTTAAAGGATGCTCTTAAAAGATCACCAAAGGCCTCACCCTCTACAATTGCATTGTCTGCAAGCTCTAAATTCCTTGGGGATTACCTATTGAGGAAGGATGGCGAGTCTCAGACATTTTAAGAAAATAAAAAATGTAGGATGTTATGTCCAAGTTTGAGAGCTTTACGTTTCCCACAATTCGACACAATGTGTCTCACTTCAGAAGGATGGGAAGGAAGGGCATAATCGACGGAGAGTGCAAATTGAGAGGCACCTCTCGGTGGCCCTATATGCAAGAGAACAGATTTCCTGGCCAAGGTAGTAAGACCGACAAGGTGTTCGTCTTCAAAATGTCAGAGATTGGACCGGGATCTAGCGTTGATCTCGTTAAGAGAATGCAACCTGGAGGGGATCTGGAATACGCATGGGTGATGTTCGATCACTTCAAGCGCATTAAACGGTACACAACTTTGTCTGCCACGTTTACGATTCAGCGTATCGCAAGGTGATGACGATTGCAATTTGCGACATGATGTCCGAAACCCAAGATGCACAATTATACTTGTGGAGAGGGATCAATGCCGTCATGGCTGAGCACGGGGTTGACAACATCAATTTCGCCGGATTCATGGCTGACAGCGTGCAGACTTATTGGAATGTTGTCCGAAAGATGTACGGTTCAGGTAATAAATCCGTTCCAATGCCAAATAAGGAACGCTCTTGTCTTCTACATTGGACTACTTGCATGCAGAGAGCAACAAACTCTTACATTAAGCCTGAACTTCGAGACGAGCACAAGCGAATCTGCACCCAGTACAAGGACGCGCGGTCAACTGATGAAGCGGAATTTCGATGCATGGCGATTCAATCATAGTGGTCTACAAGTGGAGCAGCAAGTGACTCTGACATCCGTGCGCTGGACAACTGGTTGGCATGGTGGCACTTTCGATATTGGTAGAGGGGCAGATACATGAACATGGTACGATCTATCGCAATTCATTATTTAATTTTGAAACTGTGGATAATTCTTATTCTTAGAGCAGTCATTTCATACATCACTAAGAAATATGGTCCCAGATTAACGTCTTGGATTTGATGATGCAGGATCTCACGGAGGATCAAAGGGCGGAGATGCCGATGTGCAGTTTGTTAGAGATTGTGCATGCCTCATGGAGCGAGCAATCTGGCAAAGCGTGATAACATTTTTGAGGCTACTATTGAAGACTATTGCCGTGCCTTTGTTAAGCGCACCAGGTACAATGCCTACGACAAAAGGTCAAGGATCATGTACTAATCCCACCAAAGAGGAGGTTCGCTTCCGCACGGCTACTTGCTCTGGTACTACGACCCGTAATTTGAAGTCAGTATATCGGGCAATGGACCTCATCCCCGGAGCGAGGAAATTTCTCAGCGGAGCAGCATCGTTTGCAGGAGAAGAGATTTTTTGGATCCACGAAGCTGAGGCTCGATGCTCAATCTGGCTGCAACGACGACTCTCACTTGTTCAACAAGGTCAACTTTTCGCAACCAAAGACAATAAAGACCGGGCAGTAAGGTTTGTCTTCTACTCCGATTCGCCTTGAGGATAACGGTGACGACAACAATGATGTCCATGTAGTAGTGAAGACAACACTTGTTCGATCACGACCGGTGCACCACTTCACGAAGGTTTTTTAAGAGGATTGCTCACCAAAGATGTGGCACATTCGCCGCATGCCTTCAGTGCGTTCGCGAATTTGTATCGCCATAATTTCCAAATTCAACCAAAAGTGCAATCATGGGCTTCAAAATGGTGATCCTGCTCCAGCATACCACAGCGTAAAGCATGTCCGCTCTAAGAACAAGAATTATCCACAGTTCTTCTATTTCTGTGCAGACAATGCTGCAGGGTGATGAGCGGGGAAGCGGCGGAGGTGGTTCCCTGATTCGCCCAGGGTTCCATGTATCTAGCCGGTGTTAAAGGGAACTAACCTCACGACGCGGGAGATTTTGACTTTGGAGGAGGCAGGATTCCAGCTGCAACAGAGACCACCTATGCCGAGCGAGAGGCAATTTGGAGATGACATGGCGTTTTTCGCCAGTATTGCAAGCATTCCGGCACCAAAAAAAACCCGACAAGTTCCTCAACATACGAAGCTCTCGTCCTTGGTGTCGCAACGCTACAAAGAGGGTAGCACCTGAGCAATTAAACAAGTGGGAATTGGCAATGCTACTCGATGTCCAGCTAACACGGATTATGTTGGTGCCAAGCCCAGGACTCGGAGCCGTCATTGATTTCATTTCCAAGAAGGGACCTTAAAAGGATGCTTAGAAATACAAGGTCAGCATTGGTACATTCCCTGAGTGTACTTGCCCTAGCTTTACAAGCATGTACGTCAAGTTCAAGTCGCGTGGATCCTATACTAATTGCAAGCACGTGTACCACATTTACCGAGTGGTTTGTGGTCTTGATTGAGAGAGAGATCGGTTTGTCCATGCTCCAACTCTTAGCTTCAACGAGATCAAGCGACTTCTCCTAGGTGGAATTGTCCAATGTGTTCCAGGCGCTTAATGCTCTTCTAGAGATTACGTACAACAACGTTGAATGCTTTAAGTTGATATTGTGGTTTTAATAACATTCCACATTAAAAGTAAAATGTTGCGCCTGTTTTGATACCGAGTCAACTTATACCGACATATATATATATATATATATATATATATATATATATATATATATATATATATATATCAATATATCTAGCGATACTATTTTATGTCGACTGACATACTTCACACCTCTACATTCACATTCAAATTGTACTCACTAACGAAAACTATTATCTTCATTACATTCCTCTACGACATCTTCCCAAATGGATGGTGGTAGTGGAGGGTCGTAGTTCTTTGCTCTGTCACGGAACTCTTCCATGCCTTGGTCGATTCGGTGTACGTGGTGTTGTCACGACTGAATCACTTTCAAATCTTTGCAGAGCGTTGGATCTTTAGTATGTAGTCGTCACCTTTGTTGTTCGATACACAACTAGTATACCACACCTTCAGGCACATTCCACAGCTTTGTAGTGATGGTCGAAGCACCAACTGCGGTACTCTTCCTTCCCAGCCTCATTCTGCCGAACACAAGTCGAACACGAATTAGACCAGTTGTGAGCGTTCTTTAATCTGAACGGAAACTTTAACATCAGACAGCAGGACGTCTACAACACATTCCATTTTTTAACATTCCTACCTTTGTCCACTTCTTCGTTGCATAGTCTGCACCGCATTGACAACAGAGACCAACTGCGAGACGCGGGTGCTACTGACAGGAAATCGAAAAGCTGGTATTCCCACAGACGAAACAATTGTAGGTCGGACCACTGAGAGTGACCGAAGTCATACTAAAGAATCCCAGCGTTCTTGCAGCAATGACATCGGAAAATGAACATTCCATTGCCACTCTATATACTCATGTAATATGGTCTCTCAACTTACTACTCCTTGCTCAAACTATATCTATTTGTCAGAAGAAGATCATGATCCCCCACGAAAAATTCTTCAATTTTCAAGTGCGCTAGGTCTACAACGTTGTGCGCCGGCTCCACCAACATGTGCTAGGTCCACCGCGTTGTTCGCCGGCCCCTCCAACAGTCCCAGCCGTGGCCACCATGGGATTTGCCGGGGCAAGCTATGGTCCGCCGATGCAACAGATGGTGAGCCGGCGCCGGTGGGTGTCCCATTTAGGTTCTTCCCGCACTTTGCCGGCCCACGATCACTGGCCGCGGGTGCCGGGGCTGGTTGTAAGGGACATTTGGACGGTGCCGGCGGTAGATGCGTGGCCCCTTTGATGGCCACTGCCGGGACTTTGCGGGAGTTCCAGGTTCTCAGACGGCCCTAAATCGGGAGTTGGCAAGGTACTTTGTGCCACTCCTGCGCCGTTACCTCGCGCCATCACCCCGCGCCGCGCGGTCCGCCCTCACTTCGCGTCACGCATCCGCGCCTCAGAATCCGGCGCATCAACACGCCGTGACTCAACACGTTGTCTCTTAACAGCCTATGCATCTAACACGATTGTGTGACATTGGCATCCATGTATGCGTCTTGGTTATTGCCCTGTTTGGCTCTGCACACAGAGTGTATTGCAAGAATCACACCGCAGGATGGAGGAGTCACGGGTTGGGATCTCATACGTGGCTTGAGGTAATGTGGCCTTGATCAATTTTCTTTAATCACTCTGGCAGCGGTTTGTTCTTTGCTACTCAGTTCTAGTGTTGCTCACTATATTCAGATTAAGTTCATTTTGTGTTGGGCTGATTCTTGTGCACCTCTTGTATTTCAAAAGACAACTCATAACCTCTTCTAATATTGCAGGTGTTCTCTGATAGCCTAGGGAGTGATGGTAAGGGATTATCCATCCGAGCTTTTCATTGTCCTTGTGCTGTGCATCGAGGTTTTTGTAACGTGGATACTTACAGAAATGCGGATATTCATTATGATTGGTTACTACAGATGAGAACTCTCCGGATACAGGATTCCGACATTAGATCACAAAGGTCCAGGACTATATGTCCTGCAGTTATTCTTAAAATAATGTTCGTTAAATCCTTACACGTCTTCCACTTCATCACCTGGGAATGGATGTGCTCAATGGAATTGATTGGGATAGCGAGCGAGATAGACTCTTCGGTGAGCACTCCTGATACTGTAAATTTGGTTCATGTCATTGGAAAGGCTTTGTTATCATGTTAGAGATGATTGACATGAGCCTATAACCTTCAGTACTCTTTTTCTAGTTGTGCTCATTCGCTTATTTTGAATGTACAGAAATGAGACATTTGTAGCTTTGAAACTGGGAAACTTTGGCCAAAGGTTTATGTAATCACATTGCTTGATCGAACAAGCAATCACAAAGCCTTGAGGACCGTCCGGCAAATATGCATAGGGGAGCAGATGATGTGGCCTGGCGCAAGCTAAAGTAACAAGATTGTAAAGTCTCTAATTTGTATTCAATAATTCCAGCACATTCAAAGGCAACTCCCATCTCAAACGTGAGAACACCATATTCATTATTTTGAAGGTTAATAATCCTCTCAAAATGAAATTGAGAGGTTTTAGAATGATGTTTTGTTGTACACAAATAACTTAGAAAGTTATGAATCTTAAAGTTTCCATTCAAATTATAGTATAATATGGGGGAAAGTTTGTGCACCGTGGCGTTTCTAAGCGGGACTTCCAATTGATTAATATAAAGACCGGAGTAATTTTGAAATGGACACCAAGTCATGAGCTCAGTGGTTGGATGAGAAGGAGTCTCTTTATAACGTAGGTGGTCCGAGTTCGATTCCGGTCGGACTCGTTTGAGCAGCTAAAATGTACACATGGCTTGGTACTGCTAAGTGAGCTTCAGCGGGCAGGAAAATATTTGCTACCAACCAACCACGTACCCTTAATTGTGACATGTATGACACACACAAACATCAGTGGTGCTAACCACTACTACCTTTTATAACAAATTAAATACATGTTATCATTTTTTTCACATAAATCAATCGACAAAAGTACTAATTGGAAAGAACAAATCAATACTATAATATAGTATAGAAATATATTTTCATAAATGCGTACAATGTATTTTTGATTTCAAATGAAACCCAATACCACAAACAAAGTGTTGCTCGAAGTGAGCTAAGTGACTTGAAAATATTCCATATTCCATTGATACTACCAACATCCTAAACCACACATCCTTGTAGATCATTTGGTCTAACATATCTTCTATATTTCTAAATGCCTATAATCTTTTGAGTTTGAAACAAAAGATTATTATTTCTAAGTCGGAAGACAAAGCCATGACTATGTAGTTGTTACAATACACAAATACAATTGCAATACATATAAGACCTTCAAGCATTTGAAAATTCAACTATAGTATCGTGAATGACTTTAATTTGATCCACCGGAATTTTTAAAGTGCACTCGGTTGTATCCTTCTTGACCTTTGACTTCCATGAAGTCATCAATAAAGCTGTATTCTCCCACAAAGGAGGTTGAGTATTGTCAACCTTCCAACGCAATCCTTTGACCGAATCCCATCCATTGTAGGTCTCTTGCACATCTCGATCCCTTGATGTAGGCCGAAAGAATTGAATAAGGATGCAATTTGGCTGCTCGGGGTTTATGTTCGGATCTGACAACGCTCGAGCAATCCACACCGGTCGTGAGTCACCATCTGCAGGCCGAATAGCAAGAAAGTATCCTTCATAAACATCACGAGCTACATGAAAAGATGGTTGAGGGCGATCTCGGATCTCTCCAACATATGCCTCATCTTCCCCAAACTCCTCACGAAGTTCGCCATCTTCAGCAAATTGGTCCTCCAAAGTCGCATCTATCCTGGACAATGGCCAAAATCCGTCCCGAAGAACATTTGATGGTTCAATGGGAACCTCTAGTGCTGCCTTCACAGCGCGCCAATAGAACACAAGATGTTCATAGCGTCTTCTATACTCTCCAGTTCTATCTTCATCAGACATTGCCTCCCAGTACTTGATAAATCCAGAAATGCCCTTCACAATGTCCTCCACACCCCTCATTGCACGATGCGTCGTAGGAGTTGGATCACCACGTGGCCACAAAGAACGACCTTCCGAGTCTTCTCTCCACAACTTAATTCCGTTTGTATCATTTGGCAACCAATCTTCTGCTGTGCACGAAGCCTTGTACTTCATTACAGGACAACCTGTAGAATCCAAAAAGAACTTGAATTGTTGTGCCTTCGTATGACCAACAAGTGCTTCCCCTCCATCCCTGATAAACCCATCGATAAATCCTTTAAAATCCGGCACCTCTTCAACAAGGTGGGGGATGGCTGGAATAAATTCCACGTCCATGAAAGATTTCATGAGTAACGGAATAGTGGGGAAATTGTCTTTCCTCAACAGCATGCTCCACCTTCCAAACATTGCATCGATGTCATCATGGGTATGCCCAACCAACATGAAATTCACAAATACCTCGCGGAAGATCTTCTTTGCGACAAGGAGAGACCAAAAACTGAATACATATCTATTCTTGTTGTCCCCTGCTGCATTGTCCATCTGAACATTGAGAATTGGCGGAAGAGAAATCCCTCGAAGTGGAACAGCTGGTGCTGGACGGAGTGACGATACGCAAGTCTCCGCACCTTGGAGAACAGCATCAAAGATAGGTGCCGACCTCGACCGAAGAAAAAGCTCCCTCGAAGAATACTTTGGTGGCAGCTCTATATCTCGGAGGAGCTTAGCAAAAGAGCCTACCGTGTAATTTGAATCGTGTGTGAAAATATCTAGACCGTAATGTGCGTAGCGTACATCTCCGTGGCCATGAGCGATCATTCCTGTGACGGATACTGGTAGCTTCACGAGACCATCGAGCTCCTTACTCTTGTGAGAAAAGACAGGGGAAGCAGTCTTCGCATGATCCATTTTGTCATGCATAATGGTCAAACACACATGCGGGTAGGTTTTCGACCTATACCTGATGGCATAATATAACTCCCGATGAGCACGGGCTGCAGCCAAGTGTACCTCGAGCTTCTTTGCCCAAAGTAGTGCTTGTTGCGACCCAGAAATAGAGCGACGACGGAGTGTGTGCAACCGATCACATTTGGAGCACCGAGCAAAGTTATCCCCGGGTTTCTTCGCATCAAATTCAGGAAAGTGTAACTTCTGAATTCTACTCAGAGAAGATGGTGAGACCATCTTCAAACCAAAGCCTTCGTTTGCGGCGTTGATTTCCGGGATGGTACTCTTCCATTTCCATGTAGCGGGAAGAATCATGGATACAACCTTCTCTCCAGATTTTAGTGTCCTCGTTCGGTGCGGCATGTGATCGGCAGAGTTCTCCAGGATGCAACGCAGGGTTGCAGTTGCCTGCGACGTGTGCTTGCGCGGTTTAAGCAAAGACGTATTTCCATGGGGATGCGCCATGACGCCATCGGCCACGTACGTTTGAAACCGATGAAAGGTCGCCTCGGACACTCCAGCAAATATGTCTCCACGCAGGCAAGCAAACATTGATTCCCTCAACCGTGACTACCCTCTTCCCGCCAGCATTTCGATGAACCTGCCTGTGAACGTCAAGCTTCATGTGAAACCTGAATTGGTAGGTTGTACCACTATACATCCGCTCTCGGAAACATCGGATCTTTTTCCTCGGGAAGGGTTGAACGCAGTTCCTGGTGCAGCAAACTTTGCTGGAGACAGAATTGATAGACTCCTGAGTTAATAAGCCTTTGGACTTGACGGATGTTTCAGGACGCGGGTTCCTAGATGTATTGTTGTAACTCCGGCTACACGATGACTGAGGTCTCGCAAGACGTGCAACACGAGAGTCATGATCGTGTCGTATCTCATGGTCTCTGACACTAGCCCCATTATAGAAGACTTTATCGATCGGCCACGCCCTGACAGAATATCTCCACTCATCTGGCACCATTGTGGAATCAAGGGTTCTCGAGATTTGAACTGCGACTCGGGAGTGCCCAAGTGGACCATTGCTTCCGAGGATGAGATCGTAACTGATGCTGTGACAAAGGCCCTCCGCTACAGGGCGACCCTCGTCACCGTAAAGGGTAACGAACTTTGTAGCCCAAAGACGCCGAGGGATACCTTCACACATTGGAACGTCTTTTGGAACTTCGGGTTGCTCCACAACCTCCTCATCAGAGGAAAAATCACCAAGCAATTGAACATCTTGATCAGCCATGGTAGAGTCTGCAAATTGATCACGAACGGGACTTGAGGAACAGAAGAATATGTGGCGGTTCAACTCGACTCGAGTTGAATACAATAATGACAGAAATCGAATAGAATTATTTACACGTAGACAAGATGTTGGAATAAATTCTCTGCCAGCTAAGACGTCTATGAATTCAACTCGATTCGAGTTGAATACCCACAGATAATTGAAGCGAATCTACTTCATGAAAACGCATATCTCAAAATATGTGCTAATTCTGATTTAACTCGGATCGAGTCAAATCATCCTGTTATCCTGTTACGTAAATAATAATATCACGTATCTGAGCCCGATATCGAAACCACAACATTCGACAAGACTACAGTATACCACCTGAATAGTTTGGTGATAACCATTTCAACTCGAGTCGAGTTGAATGTGAATATCCTTTAATACAGCATATCGGATTCTATGAAATTCATTTAGGCATATTGATTGTATCTCCTATCCACATTTAACTCGATTCGAGTTTAATCCAATTTTGCTGTTGTAATCTGTCTGATATCCACACCGTGATTCAACCCGACCCGAGTTGAATATCCGTACCGTAAAGGGAAGAACCCCCCATGAAATCGGATAATTTCCATTTCAACTCGACTCGAGTTGAATATCACCACCTATAAGACTAAAATCCTAATTACGTAATCAGGACTGAATTACAATTTAACTCGACTCGAGTTGAAATTGGACAGACCTATATACACCGGCACAATTATTTCAACTCGAGTCGAGTTAAATGATTTAAATATGGAGCCCTGTGATGAACACATTCACCCGGAAATACCGGCGGAATTCCCGGAACTCGTAATCAGCTCGAAATCAAAATTCAGTAACTGCTGAAACACTGAGGAATTCCGAAGAACGCTCACCTACGAATTGCAGATTTTGCGAGGAATACTAAGGCTCGCAACTGAAAAAAGCACGCACAACAATCAGCAATTCGTATGCGGAAGACAAACAATACAGCACGAGCAACTCCGATAACCTGAAACACAATCAAAGTATAAGAGGATGCGCCTCTTCTACAATACTAGAACCTCAAAATGGGAAACTACTTTAAACTCCGTCAGCACAAACTCAATACAATCTAAACTGACACGCAACTTTGAACAAGGACAACGGAACGAAATCAAGGTAAGCGCACCTTCAAAGCACGGACGAGAGTGAGAGAAATCGAAATGAAACATGAGGGACTGCGTTAGCACCCCAACCTAACCTCAACGGTTGAATCGGTCGAGTATCCTCGACTCCCGATATCGTGCAAAAAGCCGACCTCTTTTTGTCGCAACCTGCATAATGTCTTGATTGGGCTTCGAAATAGGAATCTACTTTTTAATTCTGAATTTTGAAAATATTTGGCGGCAAAGATGTTTCGGCGGGAAACTGATTTTGGAGGGAAACCCATTCGTAAGTATGCAATTTTAATTTTTAACAAAGAAATGTGTTTTCATGTTTTCTCCATAAAATTAAACAGCAATACACATGTATGAGTTGTGGAAAAAAATACAAATTCGTACACGTAAATTTATTGAATAAGATATAATATTTACAAAATTAGAGTAACTAGAGTAATTGAGAACATTCCATTAACAATACTTTACCTAGTAACTCAAAATCAATGGAATCATATATATGGTACACTACTAATAAAAAATACCAAAAAAAAACATAAAATACTAACATAGAATAAAATCACTACAAATAAATGGATCTATGAATACATTTAAATATACATCAATATATACATAATATGTTAAATACATACTATGATAAATACATAATATTTTAATTCATGTATATACGAGTACAAATGTATATGAATAGATATATAAGTACGTATATATACATAAATACGGATATAGATGTTAAATACATAATATTTCAACTCAATGATGAATGATTATAAGATAAATTTGACTACGTATTGAGCATTTATTGTACTATCTTAATATAGAACAATGAAAGCGCGATTATATGACCATACGAGTTAAAATTGGTATACATGGATATATACCCGAGTACAAATGAATATTAACTTAGATAAATAAGTACGTATATGTACATAAATACGGGTATAGATGTTAAATACATAATATTTCAACTCAGTCAGCTAATATGTTATAAGATAAATTTGAATATATGTTGAGCATTTATTGTGCTATCTTAATTTAGAGAAGGAAAGCCCAATTATATGCGCATACAAGTTCAAATATGTATATACATGAATATATAAATAAATTAACATACGTATATAGAGATATATATAAGGTTTGTAGTGAGTAATCTACTTCTCAAACATAAAACTGTTGGACGATCTTTTGGTATGTATGATGTATGGCTATGGTATGAATGATGTACGTCGATGATATTTGTGATGTATGGCCATGATATGTGTGGTGCATGTCTATAGTATACATGATGTTTGTTAAAGATATCTTCTATCTATATACTCTCATAGTCTTATTTATATTGTCCAATTCGTTCTCTCAAACCTTCCTATTTGATTATATAGCTATCCACTAATATTTTTAATTTGTAGCTGTTTATATTATTAATAAAATTTTATGATTTGACAACATCTTAGAAATTAATAGAGAGGGGATAATTTTTCAGCTTCCTTTTCGAGTGAATGATGACCTTATTGGATTGGAGAACGATAACTAATTGGAAAGTTGGATATGACATAATCAAAGTTGAATTAGTGCTTGGGTATTGCCGATTGAATAATGTATTTTTTTTCCAAGTTTGTATCTTCTTTCAATATAAAACTACACACAAATTTTTAGTAATTAAAACATGGTATTTTCGCAGACACGTTTTATCTAATACTACACTTACTACTGTAAAGTGTTGTGGAGTCTAAAATTTTACGATTACAATACATATAGTGTTGGAATAGGCATTTATTGAACTTATCTTCTTTTCAAAAAAATTACTTAGAAAAAAAATTTAGATGTAAATGAAAAATATAATGGAATTTAGTGTAGTGTAGAGACGGGCAGACATGAAAAGGGCAAGAAATTGCTGCCCGAAGCAATATACGGTGGGGGCAGCGTATAAGGCGGCCCGGGTAGGCACGGGCAGTGCAAAAGGCGGCCCGGGTAGGCACGGGCAGTGCAAAAGGCGGCCCGGGTAGGCACGGGCAGTGCAAAAGGTGGCCCGGGCAATATTGCGGGCAGCCCGCTCGAAAGTTGGCCGGGAACGGAGAGTGGGGGGGCTAGGGTTTGGCCCCCATTGTTTTCCTCGTCTTCCATGTTTTCTGTGCTCCGCTTGCTGGATTTGGCCGTCGTCCTCGCATTCTTGCGAGAGCTCGTGTTTTCTTGCATTCTCGCTATCGCGTAGTTACGCCTCGGCGAGTCGCTAGCTCGTAGCCTCGAAAGTAGCTATCTCCTGGCCTCGAAGGTCGTGTTCGTTCATGTTTATATAGTCTCTTTTGTATCTACTCTTTTTTTTGCTTCTTTTCTTGCTTCTTGCTCGCCCCGGACGCTTTTCGCTTCTCTTAGCTCTGCGCCTCGACCTGTTAGCTTAGAGTCGCGCCGAGATAAGCGCGGCATCAAGTGCGTGGTGGTTTGTTTGACGGCGCTTGCGTGGGCTGGTTTGAGGGCGCTTTTGCGGCTTTCGCAGCCCGATCATCGAAGTTCCGGACTTGAACCTCTCTGTAAGTTAACCGACACTTTTTGTTATGCAATTTCATTTACGTGGTGGTGCAAGTTTTAGGTCATTTCTATCGTTTTCCGGACTTTGAGAGTTGAATTTTACTAGCTTTAGGGAGCCTTGAAATTCGAGTGATTACATTGGAAAAGATGAGGAGGAATTTTAAGTGTAGATGTACGATTTAGGAAAGCGAGAGAAAACTCGCGCCTCTCGGAGTGGTTCATAAAATTTCGAACCCCGATTTTTAAGAGCAGATCGGAATGTGAATGTTGAAACAAAAGAGGTGGTACATTTTTGAGTTGTTTAGGGTTGATTCGAGGAAGTTAATGAATTTGAATTGGTGAGAGTTGTCAATGAGGTTTTTGCCGGTGATTTTAGATCATTAGAATCTTGGTGTTCACTTCCGAGCATCGGTTTGTGAATCAATTGCAATTGAATTGGGCTACTATGTGATTCGTTCATACTTGAATCTGCGTTAGTGTTGAAAATTTCACTTTGAATCGAGTCATAGTAAATTTTTTGTTCTAATCATTCATTGTTTACAATTATTCATTGTTTGCTTTGAGAGTAGGACGCAATGAGGCTTGTCCGATTAATTTCGGTATCCGAGTGTCTAGTAGGGAAGCGAGGGAAAGAATGGGTGAGTATTCAATACTTAACTCTCATTTGAATGTGACTAAGTTTCCGCGGAATAGTTTGGCATTGGATATATGTCTTTGGCGTGTTTTTCAAAATACTAGTTTTGTACATACTTAGCGTAGAGAACGATTGATCGATTAAACCGTAGCCGAGTTGTGTTGATGTTCGAAAGATTCAATAAAGATAAGCAGTTCGAATGGATCGGAGTTGAATTGGAAACACAGTTTTTTACCTTTGCATGCCACCGACATCATAGACTACAGTCAGATTCAACTCGGCCGAGTTGAATTCTCCATCCATTCGTTTTTGGCGAGTTGAACAGTCCATCCAATTTGTTTCTGAGAGTTAAAACGCGAGTTCACAGACAAGGGGAAATTCAACTCGACCCGTGTTAAATCTCTGCCTTAGAATCCCTTTAAAAGTGAATGATAGCTTAGGCTTAAACGATTCAACTCGATTCGAGTTGAATTCAGACAAGACGAGATATAAGGGTACTGATCTATATCCCCCACATGCGCTACTTACTTACCGCAGCTCGAACAATTTAACTCGACTCGAGTTAAATCAAAAAATTACTGTTAAAGTTTTAGTAAAATATTCAACTCGACACGAGTTGAATTAGTTCTGCGCATGTGCTATAAAGACAATTATTCAACTCGAGTCGAGTTGAATCGCTATTATACGAGATTTATAACTGGTGTACATATTCAACTCGACTCGAGTTGAAATGTTGTAGCGCATAATAAAGCAGAAAGATTATCCAACTGGTATCGATTTAAAATAGGGAGAGACTTATAAAAATATCATGCAGTTTAATGAGATCTATAATATTCAACTCGAGTCGAGTTGAATTATTCGATGATAGAAATTACTCAACATAACATAAGTATTCATTTGGCTGAAAACTGAGATGACAAAATCAACTAGTGTAATGCAAAATTCTCTGACTAAAATTGATTAAATACATGGGTTCATACGAACGCCTTGATTTGAGTTAAAATGATGAACGTTCAGTCTCAGCAGTAATTCAACTCGAGTCGAGTTGAAAGTAACTAGGTTCTGTATTATGAAACCACAAAACGCTGTGATGGGTACTTTCAACTCGAATCGAGTTGAATCCCACTTCCTTGCTAATGATAATCGTTGACGAACAGAGAGAGACGAGATGCAAGTTCAACTCGACTCGAGTTGAATAACACTTACCTAGAAAGTTTCTACTGATAATCGTAGATTAACAGAGACAATTAGAATGCAATTTCAACTCGACTCGAGTTGAATACTAATCCTTGAAATTCGAATACATGAATACTAAGTTTGCTTCTCTTTCTCATCGGGAGAAAATCCCAAAGAGAGGCTCTCAGCCTTCTTCGATCTCTATGTTCCTGAAAATGATAGCGAGGTCGCAGATCCCGAAATATTTGGGGACATGTGGGTGCACAGTAATCCTGCGGATGTCGAATGGTGGAGTATGCTCCTCACACCGCACACGGACAAGCTGGCTGTAGTCACCAAGTACACGGGTGGGGAGTGCAACCTTCCTGTGAATTTGGAAGAGAACATCATCGACGTTGTAGTCCACAACACGAATTGGATATGCGTGACGTGCATCGTGGACGACCCCAACGACGACACGGCTGTGGACCAAGACGACAGGTTCACTTACATGATCGACACAACGAAGATGGATTTCGACATCTTGGCACATGTCGACAGTATAAAAAATACCCCTTACGAACCTTTGGCAAAGAATGTCGAGCAACACATTCGTGAGTTTCGATTCACAAAAGATGGCGGTGAACAGCAGCCACCAAGTATTCTCGCGCCTCGTCTTCGATCACTCGTCACTGCCATGGTGAACTTCAAGGCAAAGCTGCAACGCAAGAAGATGCAAATGACGCCTCTTCGTCTGACGCAGGAAGTAAGCATGCAAAGCGGCAGCCACGAGTCTATCCTATACCAGACTCCTGAGGCGACGGGATCGAAGAGGCGCAAGGCAAATCCGTCCACAGCTCAGCGGAGGCCGACACAGAAGAAGCTCAATCAGTCACGACGAAGAAGTCGACCCTGGCCGACCCCACTGAGATTGAACAGGCGAGCTTAGTGTCGGCTTTGACGGAGGTACCCATCGACAATGTAGACAAAGTTGTCGATTACAAGGAGTCGATGAATGTCTTCAAGAACTACTGGGGGCTTTGCCAGGACTCATACATCTTCGGCTCAGATGTGACTTTCGAGATTCCAATCGAGCGTCTCTTTACCCCCTCTGCGGACCTGAACATCCGAAACCTCGAGCAGGAGAAAGTCAAGCACACGAGGCATTTCCTAATTGAGATGTCCGATAAGAGCAAGAAGAACACCCTCTGCGTCTACCCAAAGAATCAGCTTGTGAAACCCCGATCATGGGAGGACATAAAGGACGGGGAGTTCTACATGGTCAACGGACAGCATTGCATCGAGGCATCCAAGCAGTTGCAAAACATGCTTGATGTAGACCAAAGCATCAGGGATGCATTCAAGACATGGGACTGCTTCGTGGTATGGAACGAAGAAAAGCCCATCATTTGGAGAATCTCCGCGTTCTACAACAGGGTCAACCACTTCATGAATACAAATCCGACGTGGGCGACAAACATCATTGGGGCGCGGGAGCTGTGGATAAGCCTCGGTAGACCGGAGAATCCGAAGGAGGCTCTTGAGGTTGGCAGGGTCGTCACACAGAGGCCCGGCAAGGGCAAGAAGCCTGCAAAGGACAATTTCAACGTATGTGTACCTCCATTCAACTCGATTCGAGTTGAATAATGTCCTACACTACTAACGATAATTTCTGAATTTCTATCCCGTTGTATCCTATTTCAACTCGATTCGAGTTAAATATCTAACTCAATACCGTACTCGGATGATACAGGAGTTCATGGAAGCTGTCAGGACAAGATTTGCTCTCATCGACGTCAAGAACGCCCAGAGAGCAGTGACAACAAGCAAGGCGGCCAGAGAGAAGCTCACCATCGCAAATGAGCTAAAAATCATCACTGCTCCAGATGACTACAAGATAGAGTATGCTGAGTACTTCAGATGCTTCCTCGCCAACAAGGGGAAGTTCTTCAGATGCTTCCTCGCCAACAAGGGGAAGTTCCAGGTTCCGAAGGGCGAAACAAACTTCAGGGCCTACAACCTGGAGGATGATGTTCTAGGGGAATGGCACGAGAACTCTTGGAATGATCAGTCCGCTAAGCGAATCAAGGTCGGAATTATAGACTTCAGAAATCTCCCCGGAGCACATGAGGAATCAGCGTCATCGAGCTCGTTAGCAGGCTCCTACTTCTACAACGTCCTCCAAGTCCTGAAGTCTATCACGGACCCCGTGGTAACTGAAATCCCAGTTTGGGTTTGGATCTGCGGAAGTAAGGATGCTGAGGCGAAGATCAAGAATCACCTCGACAGTTGCGAGTTCGGAGCAAACTACAAGATAGAGTATGCTGAGTACGTTCCGGCTCCTTACGAGCGACTCGAGGACCAAAACTCGTCGAAGACAAGGGCCAAGGATCATGTCCAGATCCTTTTCTTGTTTCGAAAAAATCAGAAGTTGAGGATTTCAAATCTTCCCAAGTTCTTCGAGGCCCCCGACACTCCACAGTTCAAGATCTGCGGGAGATACAACGAGCTCGAGTACCATATCTATAATACGGAATTGAGGATGGAGTTCTACCTGAAGCTGCTTGACATCTTCTGCAAGGAAGGGGATGCGATCCTCAGTGTTTTTGGAGGCGGGAAGCTCTACTGTGCGGCCTGGGTAAGGATGTCCTCTATATTTCAACTCGATTCGAGTTGAATACTTTGCCATGGCTCTGTTTGCCAGGGATCGTTTTACACTTACTTGCATTCTATTCAACTCAACTCGAGTTGAATGGAATACTAAGTATGATACGAAATCTTGTTCTTGCTTGAGTCATTATATTTAACTCGACTCGAGTTAAATTTGGTGTTTGATGGTAAATAGAGTGTATAGTTGGTATTCAACTCGACTCGAGTTGAATGCACATAGATGAGTAGTCTTGTCATTCTCTCAAACGCCACCTACATTCCAGCTCGACTGGAGTTGAACTTTCATGTGATTGACGTTGCATCTCGTGATGTGTCTACTTGCAGATGTGTTCCCTGATGAATTACACGATCAGCTCCAGCGAAGAGCATGACGAAGTTGTCAGACTTTCCTTGGATGTCTTCAACTTGGATCATCGAGATTTCGAAGAAGGGTACGCGATCGATGAGCCTTCCTTATCTAGAGAGAGACTGGAAGCACCGCCACCCCCGACGAAGTCAGAGAAGGGAAAGGGGAAGAAGAAGGTCAGGGGAGTAGAGTTACCACTTGACGTGCATGATCCAAGACCGATCGCAATCGGGTCAAGTGATGACGATGACGATCCTCTCCAGGATGTTGAGGCCTACGGTTCCCAACACCCGGTAATACCCCAGACTGGACGAGGCTCATCTTCTCATCTTCCTCATCCCCAGGAACAAGGCTACTCGGATACCTCTCTTCGGGCTTCCACGCCATCGCCACAGAAGAGGAAAAGGGAGTCACTATCCGTTGATACCCTTATGGAGAAGCTCGTCAAAATGCAGGAGGATGCGCAGACTCGACATAGGATCGAAGTTGAAGCAATGCTTGCTCAAGAGCGCGAGGAACGCAAAGTCCAGAGACACGAGGATGAGCAACGATGGAAGTTTATGTTCACAGAGGCCATCGCGAGAATGCCTAATATGGTAGTCCAAGCAATCTCGCACCTGAATGCAAAGCCTCTCCTCTCCCTCGAACCAGGTCAGAGTGAACCTCTCCTCCTCACCCACGGGCCTACTCAGTCTTCCGACAGCGGTGCAGCTCGACATGCATCTCCCCGACGTTCCCTCCACGGCACGCCTCCTCAGTCGACTGCAGCTCCCTCACCTGCAGGCAACATCACGCAAGTTGTTTCTAGGGATCAAGGCCCATCAAGTCGCTCCACACCATCGGACCCAGTCGAGTCGGAACGGAAGGCCGTGGATGAGGAAGAGCAGATAAGAACACAGGATCAGACTCCCGATCCGAACATTACCGAATCAGGTTGAACTCCATGATCTAGTCTTTCAATTAACTCGACTCGAGTTGAATTTCTCCTTCGGTTAATGGAAGTTCGCCTGTTGAAGCCTTCGGCAGTTGTTGATAGACTAGTATATATATTCCCGTAGGGCAATTTTGTTAGATTGGACTTGGTGTTCATCGTGTAAATACTTTCTGTATATGACGCTCAATTTTGAACTCAGAGTTTGGAATACAATCATCTTCTTACACATTTTCTCCCTCTGATATCTACGCAGGCTCTATTGATTTGCAAAGTGTTCCGAATGTTTGTGTGTCTCATGACGTCCCCCCTATGGAAGACACCAGTCCTATGAGTCCGTTTCACGGCGCAAGATGATCACAATGAAGGTCACATTCCTGATTCCATACTGCTCGAGGTTCACATTCCTCTTCCATCCTCGACCGCTGTACGAGATTCACAAACAGCTGAAACTCAATCAGATATGCCGGTAAGCTGCTTCTTCTCCAAAATTTATTCAATCCTTTCCTTATTGGTTCGGTGTAATCGCATTGTTTGGATTCGGGATTTCTTAGTGTTATAGAAAGGGTCAGTCTCGAAATGTGGCAGTGCAGTACTTAACTGTATACACATTTGTCTGCCCCCCTTCTGAACAGGGGATGAGTCATTCGCACAGTCCGGTAGTTGCAGCCGAGGAGGATATCCCTCGTTCTATTCCTTCAAGGGTGCCATGCAAGTGGCTCAATGTCATCCTGGACTTGAACGGTATCCTCTGTGTCTGCAAGGAGAAGAGATTCATGCCAAAGGACCAAGTTTACAACATGGTCGCGAGTGCACATTCCTCTGTCCTACCCGCTCCGATTGGTCCCAAGGCTGTTTTCGTTCGGCCCTTCTGCCATGATTTCCTTCGTGAGTTGAGTGAAGTTGCATACGTCTCCGTATGGAGTTCGATGGTTCATGCGACCACGAAGTCCATATGTGACTACTTGTTCCGGGGTGTGCCATACCCGTGCCTTGTTTGGGCGAGAACTCTTGTGAGGTTGTCAAGGTTCGTGGACCGCGGAATAAGTTGTCCAACTTCAAGTTGAAGGGGACTAATAAGGATCTCTTCCTCAAACCACCGGATATGCTTTTTGGTGGTCTAAACTTAAAGTTTAATGAGCATGACACGATCATCATCGGCGATAGCCGTGAGAAGCACGTCGTGAATGAACCAGAGAATGTCGTCTTGCCCGGTCTCGTGGTCGAGCATGATGTATCCGGATGATTCTTGGTGGACGAGCTCCTCCCTTGGATTCGACGCGTCTACATCAAAGCCGCGGTCGGGGCTTGTTGTCTTTCCGTAGGGAAGACAACATTGGGCGTAGAATGCTCTCTCGAAGAGCTTGATACTTGAATACGAAGAGCTTATTAACGCCGTAGAGGCTTCTAGAAAGCTAGTGCTTGATTAGGCTAGTTATCCAAGATTGGCCTCACCAGACAAGATTCAAATTTGTCATGTATATTGTGTAGATTATAATAAATGATTCAATATTAATGTCTCCTCCTGGACTGATGTCATTTCAGAGCGGGCTTGTGTCCGACCCTTTATTTTATTGTAGTGTTTGATGATGCTAGTTCTCTCAGCATTGGTTTAATTAGCGAGTTGATTTGGTTATATCATATTGCATATCATCCTTGTTGATGATTCCTCTAAAATGAATTCGTATCCAGGTGTCCAATTCCGTCTCGGTTTCGGACAATGATTTTGATTTCCGTTGCGCTGCTTCTGCTGATTCGATTTTGGACTACGGACAATACTCAATTTCGCAGAGTGGAATGGGCCACATAATGTACTCAGCAGCTACTGCACAATCAACTATGGACTACTCGACAATGGCAATTGATGATGGTGTTGTGGATAGTCCTCCTTTTGGCGGTAAGCGACCACACTGTGCATGTTCTCCTTCCCCTCTGAAGACCCGTACCCTAATTGACGAATCAAGTCGAGGTGGCGCTCCGCAAAGAAAGCTTTACGATGATTCTGAGTTAGTTGATGATGCACTTCCCGTACAGGTATGACATACTTGAAGCAGTTCTTTTATGAGTTTTTCCTAGTTTTTAACTTCCATTGTAGTTTGATTTACTTACATTTCTCTATGTCTTTTCATGCACTTAGGCGACAACTGCAGCAGTCGTGCCCATACCGGTCATTTTCGAGTCTCCGGCTCTTCGTTTATCACCTCATAAGGCATCGTCGCTGAAAATATCTCGTGGTGCGTCGACCCATTCTCTCTCTACGCCTTGTCCATTGAAGTCTTTGGAGCCAGCAACAGAACTTGGAGACTGCCGGACGGAACTAACGGGGCCACCTAATCCGTCTGTTGCCCATGCTGTTGATACCTCGCGTTCGCGTTTCCGTACTATGCGCCCGCCATTACACGAGGGTCACTGCCAGACTCAGCCACACGATGGATTTCAATCCAGAGTTAGTTGTCCTCCTGTTTGCGATGCATTGGAGCAACGAATTTTGAAGCTTCAGCGACGTGAAAATTCAAGTTCGCGTTCGTCACCATACACAGGCTACAGTCGTGGACCAGAAGTGTGGAAGGCACTAGCTGAAATTCGAAGCCGTTCGCACTTGTGATACGGCAACAGTCTTGATATGATTTAGAATACATTGATCGGTATGGTTCTCCAGGGATAGCCCACATTCAACACCATACTGTATTGTACTATTGGTATAGAAATATCGTATTTACCATCGTACATTCGTATCATTCATATGTAACTAGAGCTCACATTTTTATCTGGATGAGCATATTTCCTTTGACGCAGTCAATTCTTGTATACAATGTCTATAAATAAACATACATTCATGTATATTCCAGTCTGGCATACAATTATTCATCCATCTATATCTACTTTATACCATTTTTTACAGACTATTTGTACTTTTATCATTACCTCAGGGCCTCAACAATACTCTCATTCTTGAGGGATACTCTCAAAATAATGAATATGGTGTTTGAGTCGTAGCCATACAAGTACTATAACTATCAAACAACTAGTCATAGTTGGAATCACTCTCAGAATCACTGCTGTTGCTATCACGAGCTTCACCTGAAGTGAATTCTACAAAATCCTCCCCAATCGTCTGTAGTGGCATTATTTCATATGTACAGCAGCTGAAGCACCCCCAATTCTTGCCCGTCATCTCCTTCAGGTAGTCGTCTCCCGTGTTTTGTGCCATACACGCTGCACACCACACCTTGTTACAATAATCACAGGGGATCACAAACTCAACTCGCCCACACCAATTGCATTGCTCATCATCGTACTGGGCGTTCTTCATGAATACAACGTCGTCCAATACAAGTTTGCACGAAATGCAAATTCCAACAACGAGACAAGGATGCTCCATCAAACAAGCACAGATGTTTCTCCCTCCACGAGCAGTCAGGAATACAAATACAAAGGATTAAAATCGCCTAAATGCCCCACCATTTGATCCACCTTAACGTTGCAAGAGAAACAAATTTTGAATAAGAGGTGGCCAAAGAATTGCTTTGAGATGGTGGCTTTCCTGCTCCTCCATTCTTGTATAAAAGGAGAGCACACCGGATTTCCTTGATCTCACCTTGGAGTCCCATCCAACCTCACCAACCCGTCTTCCCATCACCGGCAGCGCTGACAGCACTGGCAGCTTTAGCAGCACTGTACTCTTGAAGGTACTAACATTCCAATAAATAAGAAACCGACAGTGCACTTCCCTTACATTCTCATGACAATCGACATGAGTTCTCAGGGAAACGGACACTGCACTTCTCTTATATTCTCATAAGAAGTCAAATCACTCCAGCATCCTTACCTCCCATCTCTACCAGCACATCACAATGAGCACCGACATGGCACAGCTACATAAGACGTATTCACCAACACTCCGACACTCCTTATGACACAACCCATTCCCATCTAGTTTGACACAGCCCATCCCCTCTTCCGTACGAAAACTTGTATTCACAAATTAGCTAAACCATTTACCCCTTTAGGGCCGAGGGCGCCCTTCCTTGATCCGGCAGTATTTGGAAACCACGGTTTACAACATGGAGAATTGAATGAGTTCTCCGAGGATCCCATCGATGGAATCTCAACAGCTTGATCTCTCAATAGACAGAATTCACTAACGTTGGGTCACATGGATCAGAATATTGAAACCTTTTTGAGGACGCTACGACTGTCACAAACTCAGAATGTACCATGACATACGGTTCTACGAGGGCACATTTAGCCGGTTTGATCGACGAGATAGATTTTTTAGAAACGATGATGCTGGGACCGGCCTCCATACGGAGCATATGAAATTTGTTTCAGCTCAAGGACCCTCCAATTGAACACTTTAGGGGTGCCGAAGTGTGAGCTTGCCGATAGATTGTATAAATTGAAAAATTTCTATACCGAGGCAAACCGCTTTGCAGCAATGTGTTTGACAAGATCTGAACGGTAGGTGGTTTTGTATGATACGGATGGCAAGACTCGTATTGGGTCGTACGAAATTCGAGACTGGAAACAACATAGATGCATCGAACTACGGCCGTGGGAAGGGTGTGTACGCAGGTTGTCATTTTCTTTCCTGATAACCATCTTGTTGTCATTGTGGGGCCAAGTAGGCTCCAAATTCACCGTGCATAGGCTCATTAGTTGCTCACTTTCAGTGCCCTCCACTTTCATTCACCCTGAAAATCAGATGAGCCCCAAAACGTTCAGTGCCCTCCACTTTCATTCAGCCCTCAAAATCAGGCTCGGCCTTAAAGGGTTAAGAGGCAAACATCGGATTCATCAAGGCAATTCGCCACGGTTGTAGAGTCTAAATTCCAATTGAGACCTTACAACCGTGGCGAATGACCAATTGGTCTAAATTCCAATTCCAATTCACCACGGTTGTAGGGTCTAAATTGTTATGTATTGGCAGCTTTCCCACGACTTTAAGGGCACACAAATATTGAATTTGTTCGAATAAAATCATCTAATATTCACTTTTGGACCAGAATATTCCCTCGATATCTGCTCACTGCTCATGAAAATCTGCTCACGGCTCAAGGCTCACGGCACACCGCTCGCACCATAATCACATTGCCGTCCTGCTCTTGATCCTCCTGCTCTGGGTCCTCTTGCTTTTGGCGCTCGGGCTTTTGGAGCGGTGTGGGTTGCTTGGGCTCTGGGCGTTGTGCTCTTGTTTTTGGCGCTTGGGCTCTTGGAGGTGCACCTGCTATTTTGAGTGCTGCCAGTAAGACTCGGGCAGTTACAGGGACTCTCATCACGGAAATTGGTTCCCCTGTGAAGACGTCCCTCCTCTTTTGCATTTGTAGGCGCACTAAGGTTGACTCTTCAAGGTAAGGCAATCAGACTGGGCGTACATGTGATATAGGAAGAGTCCTAGGGGTCAGCCCTTCTTGTTGCTCATCTTGTTCACCACCTTAGGAGAGTTATTCTTCCAAAATAATATTTCATCTGATCACCCGTCGGCCTTCGTATGACTCCACAATGGCGTTAAGGAGTTGGTTGGCAATGAAGGCCGGCTTCTTCCGGTTCAAGGTAGGCACCAGGAACCTCAACAGCCCTTGCATCCAAACTTTGGTGCTTTGCTCTCCATGGAAACCGTCGTGCTCGTTTGTTGCGTTGTAGAATCCAGCGGCCAAGGTGGGATTGTTGCGCATCTTGATGTACCACGTGTTCAAAGCCAGGAAGTTGTATGTCATCCGCCAGCAGCTCTTCTCCAAGAATTTGGATTTTACCCCAATTGAATTGCGGTGGCGTTGTTCTAGTCAACACCTCCACGATAATCGCCACTTCGTGGATGTCGCAGGTGACGTTGTAGAGACCGGCGCAGCCCATGCGCCTTAGGTCGTGCTAGAGCTCTGTTTGGACTCCCGCATTCGCAGGTATCTCTTGGCGGGCCTCGTTGCGATTTTCATCCCGTACCTGAAAACCATTGTGCTGGCGTGCGCTCTCCTAGTACTCTGATCCTTCTGTAGAACAAGGCGCTTCATTAATCGCGCAGACAAATGCAAGGTCACGCAGAGATGAACGTTGGGCGCTGACAATGAATGCGAGAGCGCGGAGATGAAACAAAGGTGCGCGCGGAAAACAGTGAAGGATGAAAAGAGAATTGTAAAACACAAGCGTTCTACAATGGGGGGTAATAAGGAGGGAGATAGTAGAGGTAAGAAATGGCAACGCCTCACAAGGACATACGTGTCAATCCGGGTCCGGCGACGTCGCCATCAACGCCCGACTTGCGTCCGGTTCAGTTTGTACTCGAGCTTCACTGTATCTAGGAACGCATGTATACGGAAGTGACCATATCCGGGAACGCTCGTATTTGGACCGTGCAATTGTACTAGGGTTCAGTTGTACTCGGATTTAGTCGTATCCGATTCAGCTATTGTCCGGCTGAATCTTGTCCTTTTGATCCTTGCCCAACTAAATTCTATTCATGCATTGGTTATATATAATTTAAAAAACCCCTTAAACTACACTAATCCTTACGCTTAACCATCAGCCCTGAGGGGGACCCTTCAAGCTACTCAATTTTTATCCTAACACTAACAGGATAGGCCGGTATACATACCTTTATTTGTTCAATTTTTTTTTTCTACTCCTAAGTACTATTCGGACCCAATTTACTTGATTATAGGAAAACACGGTTTGACATCAGCTTCCTTGTGCCCTTTGGAAACGCAATACTAGATCCGGAGAGTCCATATCCTATTCTTCATCTCGCCTCTTCTCATCGACATCGACGAGGTCATAATCCTTTTTGCCCTCATCTAGGTCGTCGAAGACGAGGTCCAACCTCAACCTTCTCCAAGATGCCCTCGTCCTCCGTGGCACGAGCTCATCTTTCGGGTTGTCCATCGAGGATTTGTCCTAATTTGATGCTGCTTAAGCTAACTCACATTCTTGCGTACGCCTTTTGTTCCAAGGAGGGCGCCTCTCTGCCCCTTGTTCCGTGGCACTAGGAGGGTCTAGAGTCCTCTTTGGTTCATTCGCTCTAGTCTAAGCTCGAGACCTCCAAAAGTAGGTGCCACCTCCTTCTTCTTCATCCTTGCTTTCCTAAACGGGAATTGAAGGAGGTAGTGGAGTCCCTTTCGGGGAAGTATAGAGATCTCTGGCCTGGGGAGTCTTGCCTTAGTTGAGGTAGCGCCCGGCCGCTCGATGGTGTCTCTTGCATTAAACTACTCCAGGTAGCCATCTCTTGAGTTGGTGCAACTTGTCTAGGAGTCGTCACTACTCATCGGGGGGCTGCTAGACTCCTTACTTGGGCTGCTTACCTCAAGCTTCCTATCCCTAGCATTGCTTCTTTCGCTTCCGATGTTGAGCCTCCCGCCATTGCCTCTCCCTCCACCATCCAGGCGGCTACAGGGATATCTTCTGCAAGTATGTGGTCCCTAGGAAACAATTTCCTCCTCTTTTTGAAGAAGAGGCACAACTTGGTAACCTCTCTTGGAGTAAAGCATTTGCATTGTGCATAGAGATGGTAAAAAAAGGAAGCAAGGAGACAACCTTTCTTCTTGTACACCTTTTTTACCTCCTTTGCGATGATGTCTTTTAGAATAAGGCTCCATCCACTCAGTCACTTGATTGTCTTCGTAGGCCTTGAGAATGGCCCTCAACAATTTGTTTATAATGGTTGCTGGATTCTTGGAGTTTAGAATCCGTACCAGGAACTTAAGTACGTGCCGCTCCGTAGCATTGATGCAGTTACTTTGTTCCTCTTTAACAGATTAGATGCTTGTAAGTAGTTATCACGCACATGTAATATTATCATGCACTGCGCCCCTTTGAAGTGGTTGTGCTCGTGCGCCGAGTGGTAGAACCTGGCTAATAAGGTCCACTCTCCTCACACTTTGATGTACGGGGTCTCTAACGCTGGAAACCCATGGGTCATCCTCGAGCAGCCCTCCTTCCAGAAATCTCCTCCTCTCGACTAGATTGCCAAGAAATCTTTGAATCCCGGTTAAGATCTCCTCAATGATTTCTGCGTTGTAGATCTTTCAACAAACGTAAAAGAACCTAGCGCACGATATGCGCTCGAGGTCTTCGAGCAACAGTGGCCGGGCTGCAACCCTCGCCGATATCTCCGAGGTAGCGGACAATCTTCTAGTTGATCTACAAACCGGCTAGAATGCACATTGGTGTCGGTGGAGAAGACAAGGACGTAGCCGGGGTGTGAGCGTAGAACGTAGAGCGGTCAGCGGTGAGGGCAGAATTTCTAATTTTAGAGCGGTGATTTCGTATTTTTAGTAAGAAAATTTTAAAATTTGTTTTTTTTAATTTTTAAAAAGAATATTCCTGAGAATATTCTAATATTCTTGACTTATTACAGTGGATTTTGGACCCTAAACTCGTGGAATTGGGAGATAGAATTTTGAAATTATGCATTCTTGAAATGCATACAAAGACATTCCTGAACTCAAACGATAATATTACATGTGCGTGATAACTACTTACAAGCATATAATCTGTTAAAGAGGAACAAAGTTTTTGGAACATGTATAATTATATATATTGATTTTCACTAAATTGTGAAATCATACTACGTTTGATAGGAAAGATACAATTGTATAGTATAACATATAGAGTTTGTGTAGGGTCACTCTCTTCTACGTCGTCTAGTCTGTTCGATAGTCTAGCACTCCACTCTCAAGAATCCTTTTTACCTCATCAAAACTGAAGGTAGCCGCCTGGATAAAAAGGTCTCTATCAGCATGAAATGTACAGATAATAATAGAGACATAGTATTGGTGCTTACAGGGTTTATATAGACATCTTTTCCTGCCCAATTTAGCAATTGTGTCCTTCATCACTAGGCAAGTACAATTAGGCAATGCACTTGTTGAAAGTTTAAATACTGACTCCGAATCTGACTACAGATCGACATTATAACCAGGCTGCAGTATCATGTTCACCTTAAATATGCTTGCTTGCAAAGCTCGAGCATAATTAATTCCCTTCATATGCTTCGGAATCGTAGTAGAGACGCGCCAAAATTATATGGATTTTCTTAATTTGGGGAAGACGTTGGCATCATCCGGCACCAGAATGTGTGACAAGTCTTGTGGAGGGACAACATTCTTGAATGTGCGGTTTAGAAGAAGGCGTTCATTCCGTGGAAGTTGAAATCGTACATTCTCTAACGTCTCGATTTTGCTACGTCTCTGATTTTTTCCTGTTTTCATGGGCCATACTAAAGGGATAGGTGGTTGATTTTGGGTCCGAGAAAACTGCTCAACCCATCTCAAACGAGTACCCTTTATACACCTCTCAATATCGTCTGCACAGAAAAAGAATTGTTCTTCTAATTTGCGTCTGCGTTGAGGAGACTGCCATATTTTTAGCGTAAGTAGGAGTCGGGGTAGCCTTCCTGTTACCCGACTCACGTCACATGGTAACCACAGCGGCCAAAACAAGAGCAGCAGCAACAACAGGGCAACCGCGGCACATTTAGCGGTGGCGATAGCACCTGACTGAAGTCACCACGATAGTTGATAAGGGCACCGCCCGATTTCCAGGACCTCAGCGGTAGCCGTAGTATATGAAACAGTAGAAAATAGAAGAGAGGCACTCGTTGTAGTCACTATAGAAGCACACATTCGGCATAGCTCTAGACTCTCGAATGTACTGTGATTCCATGACATGATTCCAAAGGCCAAAGAGCCAAAACACTCCTCCCAATTTTGTATTCATCTTGTACTCCTCCACTTCTCCTATCTGCTGGCTGTGATTCCATGGATGACCATAGCTGAAAACCTAACTCCTCTTCTATGCTTCTCCCGCTCTATCTCTGCACTCACACGGTCTCCGCGGTATCAGAATCAGGGTTGTCTTATTAGACACACTTTTCGGAATGTCTGTCTGAATTGTCGTATTGGACATGTCTGTTAGACGTCCGATCGACGGGAATGTCGACCGTACCAAAAATTGTATAGTAAAAAACTTGTTGAGATTGACATTGAGGTAAAAAGCTATTTTCCTACGTGGCGTAGGGTCAATAATAACGTGGAAAATAAAAATACACATCACAGTGGGCGACCGCGGGTGGGCGACCTCGCTAGGCAACCGACGGTAGCATAGGGGCAAACGTCGGTCGCCTACGGCGATCGCCGATTGCCCTACGCTGCCGCGCGTAGGCGACCAGCGGTTCAGTAGGGAGACCGGGCGGTCGCCCTGACAACCACTTCTAGGCGACCTGATGGGCATAGACAAAGTGTCCGCGATCCTATTTGTACCCCTCTTGTTGGGGCAAACGCCGACACAGCCGATGGGCAAACGTCGCTCAGTGGGGCGACCGCCGATACAGCTGATGGGCGAACCTAGCTGAGAGGGCGACCAACGGTCTACTTGATGGGCAAGGACAAAGTGTCAGCGTGACTATCCGTACCCCTCCTCTTAGGGCGACCGCTAATACACCCGATGGGCGAACGTCGCTCAGTGGGGCAACCGCCGATATAGCCGATGGGCGAACGTCGCTCAGTGGGGCGACCGCCGATCCAGCTGATGGGGAACGTAGCTCAGAGGGCGACCGGCGGTCTACCTCTTTGAACAAAGGACATGAACTTTGAAGAGCCATAACTTTTTCACTTGGACTCTGTTCTGGACAAAATCACTTGGGTTGGGTCCCAAATTAAGTCTTGTTTATGTTGTAAAAATTGCAGACTCATACAATTAAGTATAAAAAAGTGGCATGCATTTTAGTGAAGGGAGTATTTGTTTTTTGGGTTTTTAAACATTTGGCATGTTTTACCATAATTGCAAGCCTATTATGTGACATCAAAAATGTTTTTGCATGATTTGTTTTACGCAAGTGTGATCTTTAGATGCATCCCACAATCTTTGTAGTTGGAAGTATTTTGATCCAGATATTTTTAGTATTGGCTTTGCAATGATATTTGTACGATGAAAAAAGTGAAAAAGTGGATGATTTTTGAAGAGATAGATCTCCTTCAACCATCTTTAGATTTTGAGTTTATTTTCCTAATCTAGTCCAACTAGATTAGCAAGATGTAAAATTTGAATTCTTATTTAGTTTCCTTAGCATAATATATAGAGACAAAATCAAAATGGATATACAAGGTCTTGTCATATTCATAAATATGATGAAGGTCCCATAACTTTTAGGCTAGATTTTTGTAGCAAGATCTGAGCTGTAAAGTCCTTGTGAATAAAAGTGTTCAAAGTATATATATGCATGGGTCTTTTGAGTTTAAAGTGAGATGTTAGGTTTATTCCTTTTACCTTTAAGACTTGTAAAAGCGCAAAATGTTTCCTCCAAAACTGGAAGTGAGATATAAGGTGCAGCAAAAGGCCAAATGCAGTGGAGATAGGGTCAGTGGGGTTGTTTTAGGGTACATTCAACATACCTTCAAAAGGCAGCAGCAATGGAGTTTGATGCTGCAAGGGGGTACTGCAAAACTTGAGTGTCCTTTTTTTTTTGTGGTTGGGTTGATGGTACCTTCCCACCAGTAGGTGCAAGCCTACTTCATTTAATGGTTGCACGCCATTTTCCAGTTTACATTTCCATTCATTTTAAGCATTGCAAAAACAATGTCATCTCAATCAGTGCGATGGATCTATTCAAATTTGAAAAAAAGCATGTCTTTAGGCACATTATTTTTCCAAAGGCAACTTGGATTTCGAAATGTCTCCCTTACGCAGTCATATGCGACAAGGGCAATGTGGGAAATCATCTCCGATGAGGAAGGCCGAGTTCGACAAGGAGAAGGGTGATTTTCAGCATTGACGGGGAGCAAGTGGTTGACAAACATAAACATTTGTGAGAGTTCATCAAAATAAAATTCTGTAATTTGGATGGATGAATTTTCCATAATCCCCGATTGTTGGGGAAATATCGTGTAACATGGGATTATCCGCTGTAATTGGTTTACTATTTGAACGCAAATATTTTGAGCATGTCTTTACGGAGACCAAGCCTACCTTTCTCTGGAAGCTATTGCACCATTTAGCAGAGTAGCGTCGCCTTGTGCAAGTAGAGGTGAGACAAAGTTTTGAAATCTACTCTCCAACACGACAAAATTTTTAACCCATGGGCTTGTTTTTTCTTCTACAAATCGGCCTCAAGGGCTTTACACATGGGGGAATTGGCTACCACTTTCTTAATTGTTGAATTTGTTCTCCAAGTGGCCCATGGACTCAGAATGTGAGTGGATTCCCTTGCAGCTTTGTTAGGGCCTCTTTACACTAGAGGCGAGATGCCGTGAGGAGAGAAATTTCAGCCAATGGGAGGCGTAGAAACCGAGAAGACCAAAGAATATCACTTTACACTCGAAATTTTCAGCCCAAGGGACATAAGGAGGAGAAAATGACATGGACAACACTTTTGTCCTTCGTGGCAGCAAAAAGGCACCTATTTGATGGCCTCCGGATTTTGCGTCAGGCCCACCTCAAGAGGTGGGCCTGACGCAAATTCCGGGAGGCCGTTTGGCCAAAATTCTCACAGCCAATCAATTTCATTATTTTAAGAATATTTCAGAACAGTGTGAACAGTGAAATCAGCACTTTATTTTGTGAACAGTGAAATCAGCACTTTATTTGTGAACAGTGAAATCAGCACTTTATTTTGTGAACAGTGAAATCAGCACTTTATTTTGTGGCCCCTTCTCACTTTACACTATAACCAAAGGCCGTCAAGTTCAAAGGTTGGCTTCTCAAGGATGAGCCACGGCCCATGTGAGGTTTTCTCCACGGCCTCTCTCCTCTAGTGTAAAGAGGCCCTTAGCCTTGACTCCCCATGTAAAGCGTCCCTTATTATTAAGCAAATTATTAAGTGATGCTAGGGCATTTATTAGTGAGGTATAGATCTGTACAGAGAGCCATCCCCGGTGGACACAGAAGAAGAGTGGGTTAGATCAGTTGCTCTAAAAAAAGCCAAGGCTTAATAAAGCAAAAAGGAATGAAAAAAATGATGAAAATGAAACCTTGGCTTCTAAATGAATGCTTGGCTTCCCAAGGAAGCCCCATTCCCATTCATCAAATCTAGGGCAGGGCAGCTAATCAAAGACCCAATCAGGAAAATTGCAGCCTGATTTGTTTGTTTTGATCGTGGACCCAAAATTAAGCATCTGACTGGGGTTAACTTAAAAGAGGAGGATTGAGTCCAGCCCTGGATTAACTTAACCTATCTTAACCCGTACAACACAAATCAACCCCAACGATCACGACGGAGCCTTAATCCTAATTAGTCAGACCCTGCCCCCTGCTTAGCTACCGTAGTAGGAAGGCAGGGTCCGCAAAAAATAATTCCCAAAAAAATTGTCGAAAAATAAAATAAATTAATGGAGTAATTTGTCGAAGTCAACAAAAATTAATGCAATGAAAAGCCTAAAAAGAAGAAAAAAAAATTTATCAGGGGGTTGTGATATTATATATTCTAGCCCCATACGTGTTTCCCAAGGCACTGACAACTGTACACTGAGTAGGGGGAGGTCATATATGAGAAGTGCCGAGCGCCATGCTCATCACATTTGTTATTTGGTGTCGCTTTATGCTTAAAACAGCAAATGGTATTGTGCTGTCAGAGGGTGTAAAGGAAGAAATTCCTCACGGCAAATTTGGATTATTCCACGAAACAAACACTCATAGAAGGAGAAATGCACGTTCGACGCATGTTTCAAATTGAACCATTTTCAGCGAAAATGGATGAAAATCGAGCATTCAATGAATAGTATGGACGAAAATCAAACAAAACAGTTAGTTAGCCGCCGGAAAAAATTAATGATGGCTATAAATAGCCGATTTTTTAATAATTGTTTTTGAGTTTGCCGACCCCTACTTTTTGAACTTTAATTAATTATTCGGCACAAAAGTGCCGACCTTGCCTTCCTACTACGGTATTCTTAACCCCAGGTTAAGTAATAAGGCAACATTCCCTTTCTCAACAAATCTGGCTTAGCCATTCCTAGATAACTCAAATAAATAAAATTTTTATTTTTGCCATCCCCCCATATGTTCCTTTTCTAGCTTGGACTTCGTTTTCCATGCAATACAATCACCCTCCTTTCGGCAAATATACTAGTTTAAACTTCAAAAGTGCTCCTTGTTAACTCTTGATATCTATGCATTTTTGTGGTAAGAATTTATTGTAAAGTGTCTTAGGCAAATATACTAGTTTAACTCTAAAAGTGCGCCTTGTTTACTCTTGATATCTATGCAAGTATCAAGGCATGTTTATTGTAAAGTGAGAGCACTATTATAGTACAAGCGATGGACAGTTCAAATGCTTGAGGAGAACTCTCTACATTTTAAAACAACATTTATGTTTCTACGTGTAGTGATTTTTTGACACAAAACATGACAGTCTTTGTCGTAGGACACTTGTCGTGCAATTTCTTAGTTACAAGAGATGCAGAAAATTGGCAGTTTTCTGCATCTTGAGTAAATAACTAAGAACACCAAGTCTTTTTTGGGTGTGGCGTGAATAAAGTGTTAGCTTGACCTTATGCATGTAAGAGCGATTAACTTTATACTTTTAATGAGATAGAATATCAACACCTTGCACACTACTATTTCTCACCGATTGCTCAAGCAATTGCTTTGGTTCTTGAAGTATTCTTGAAATGTTTCTTGTTTTGAAATTAATCACCCCCATCTTGATAAATTAATATCCGACATCCCCCTTCATCCCCTTAATATACACTCTTCTTGTTGCGAACTATAAACTTACCCCCTTTTTTTATGTTTTAGAATATTAAAAATAAGCATGCAGCAAACTAATCAGGTGACAACATACAAGAAATATGAGTTCCAAGGGTGGGCTTTGTGCCAAAATTAAATAAGAATAGGATGCCAAGCAGTTGGGTTTTGTGCATACTTGTCCATTATTAAACCAATAAAAGATATAGGGCACTCTTTTCTCAGAATGCTTCAATTCCAATCCTATACCAAGGTTGCTTATATGGAGAATTTCAAGGTTGGATCATCAACGTGTTAGTTCTAATTTATGATTTTCAAGCTTTGAGCCAAAGTTTTCCAAGATGTATAAAAGATCATACTACTTTGCAAAGAAAAAAATTGCTAGAGAAAAGTTGTTTTTATCTATTACTTCCAAATGATGTAATTTTTTAATAAAATTTCTCGATGTAAGCCTACCAATGTTGTTAAAATGAACTTATCATTTATTTCAAAAGTGGGTTATTTATTCAATAAAAGCTCACACCGTTGTAACCTATAATGATTTCCAAACTTCTAGCTAAAGCTTTCCTAGATGTTTAAAAAATCATACTTGTTTGGAAAGTAATAAGGAAATAAATGAGGGAACATGACTATTGCTCAAAGTAATATTCGGAGAGGGATAAATTGAGCTATTACGTTATTAGTTCATTGATAGTTACTACTCACATCTGCCTAATTTTGTTGCTTGTTAGAGATACTATTCAAGAACAACCAACTATTGACCAAACAAGGCCAATAAATATTATAGGGATTTCAATATTTCATACTTTGAGTTCGAATTACTTGCCATAGTTCTAGTGGATTTGAATACACACAGAAATTTACGCATTTATGCTATTGTAGATAAAAGGCAATTTTGCTTGGCGGAGTTGATCATTGCTAAATTGATTGAATGGACTTGTTGGAGAAGTGAGGAAGACGAGAGCAACTCCTACCAATTTGCAATTAGTGGAAGACCTTGCTCAAGCCAATTTTTGGGTGTCTCATAATCTACCTCCACAATCCGACAAAAGTAAGCTCGGGCTTTTTCTAAGATTAGCTTTCGTATCTTAATGGACTAGATTTAATGCTAATATTCAGAACCTAGTTGTTGAACCATCTCTTCCCTCCTTTTATACACACACCTCATTTCAACAAAATTAATTAATCTCAAGTATTTAACAGAAACTACTTACCTTCCTCTCATAGTCCAAAACTTCTAATCATGTTTCATATAAATTACATAGGAAAAGTATAAATACTACTCTCCCTCTCTATTTCCCTATACAACTTGCACTTTCCCATGGCTCAAATAGTAGCCTTGCAATGATAAAAACTGACAAATATTTTACAAAGTAATTAATATAGTCCTAAACTAGACCCCTTGCACTCAAATTATACCTTACCTTCAATATATCTTCGAATGAATCGAGGTTTCTATCACCAATACGACACTCTAATTGGAATCCATTCTAAAATAAAAATTCAAAATCTAACGATGGTTGAAGGAGATCTATCTCTTCAAAAATCATCCACTTTGTCACTTTTTTCATTGTAGAAATATCATTGCAAAGCCCATACTAAAATTATCTGGATCAAAATACTTCCAACTACAAAGATTGTGGGATGCATCTAAAGATCACACTTGAGTAAAACAAATCATGCAAAAACCTTTTTGATGTCACATAATAGGCTTGCAATGGTAAAACATGCCAAATGTTTAAAAACCCAAAAAACAAATACTCCCTTCACTAAAATGCATGCCACTTTTTTATACTTAATTGTATGAGTCTGCAATTTTTACAACATAAACAAGACTTAATTTGGGACCCAACCCAAGTGATTTTGTCCAGAACAGAGTCCAAGTGAAAAAGTTATGGCTCTTCAAAGTTCATGTCCTTTGTTCAAAGAGGTAGACCGCCGGTCGCCCTCTGAGCTACGTTCCCCATCAGCTCGATCGGCGGTCGCCCCACTGAGCGATGTTTGCCCATCGGCTGTATCGACGGTCGCCCAGGGGCGAACGTCGGTAGCTCATGGGTGAACGTCGGTAGTTCATGGGCAAACGTCGGTAGCTCAGGCGACCGCCAGTCTAGACGAGACGACCGCCGGTCTAGTCCTACGTGGCGCAGTCGCGCACCGTATTGCTGAGTTGTATGGGCCACATGGCAGCCACGTAGGATTCAATGTGGACAGGGTAAACCAAGGGTAACTTTTCTGTAAAAAAAGATTCAGTAGATTCTATTAGACATTCTGAGGCTCAATGTCTGTCTGACATGTCGTGTCTGTTTGACGTTCGACAGTGTCTAATAAAACAACCCTGATCGGAATAAGCACAGTTAGATCCTCCGACCTAAGTACTGGGCCTTCGGCGACCTTCAACGGTTCCGATTCGCAGAACCTCTTCTTTTGTCTCCGTCTTACAGCACGGGTCTGACCCGGCTGAACTCCCTCGATATCCCTGTTCACACTTACGACAACGTAGAAAGATAATATAGAACTTCGTCTCTCTTGACTGTAACGACTCCACCAAAGTCAACCCCTGCTCTCCATAGGCCGAGTTTACCTCGGTCTCTTTGCCAGCCCTGCTATCATACAAAAGCGTCCGTGGATGTACTCGTAAAGCATTCCATCCGTGCTAACCCAGGCTAACACTTCCCGTTCTGGAGTATGCGTGATTCACATTTCTTCTTAGTCATAGCCATATTTGTCCAACAAGCCTTTGATGATGTCTCTTTCAGTGGAGAAATGTGCCACAACCTCTCCTTCACTTTTGTTCCTTCGACCGTGGTGACGCATTGGATACTTGGTCCAAGAGAAGTAGATGGATCCCGTGGGCATTCTTAAACTTCCTCTTCCTCGTAGATAGTACCAAAACTCTTAGCACAAGCTCAGGTAACCTTTCTCCGAATTTAAGGAGGTGAAAAGCTAACGGTGTTAAATTGATGCAGGGTTGTCTTATTAGACACTGCCGAACGTCAGACAGACACGACATGTCAGACAGACATTGAGCCTCAGAATGTCTAATAGAATCTACTGAATCTTTTTTTACAGAAAAGTTACCCTTGATTTACCCTGTCCACGTTGAATCCTACGTGGCTGCCACGTGGCTTGTACAACTCAGCAATACGGTGCGCGACTGCGCCACGTAGGACTGGACCGGCGGTCGCGTGAGCTACCGACGTTCGCCCATGAGCTACCGACGTTTGCCCCTATGCTACTGACGTTCGCCCCTGGGCAACCGACGGTCTTGCTGGACCGGCGGTTTCGGTGGACCGGCGGTCGCCTAGGGTCGCCTTACATTGGAGGCTTCCCTTGAGTAGAATAAGTCATTTAGCTATCCAACATTACCCAAAATTCTTCCGTTCGCGTTATTCAATCGTAGATGAAGCATTAAGAATTTAAGATGAAACAAATTACAACAATACATGAACCCTTGAAGAAAAGGCTAACATCAACCATGAGGTTTGAAACTCATGTAACAAAAAATGTGGTGACATACATATGTGACTAGTGTAAAAAGGGAACATAATTATAAGAGTTGCAAAAATCTATTAAAACTGGAACAATATGTCAAATAGCAGAATGTATATATTGTAAGTATAATTTGTGAATTACATGGCTAACTGAGCACTCAATGACGTGAGATGGTCATCCATAGGAGCCTATGAATTGCAAGAAGAAATACTGATATTATATACTAATTATTGTCCTCTCTAAATACAGACTTTGGTGAAAGAATATGATACGGTTTTCCCATCAAGCGGTTCAGCACCTCCCCTTAAGTCATTTTCTTCTCCGATTCATGCCTGGTCAATGATAACACTTCTGATAGGAATGATTCTCGCACCGTCGAATTCGGGAATAATTCTTCGTTGAATTCGTTTTGTACACCAATCGGTTGGATGAGCTTGCCAACCGCATACAAATCTGATGCTACTGTGGGTGGATGTCGGAGTTCCTGGACGTTCAAATTTGTATCAGAACTTTATGGTCCGTAAGTATAGAACATCTCGGGCGCCACCCACTATCAACGTGCCGTATCTTCATCTTTTTTCTTCTCCGACTGGTATCCATAACGTGAAGGTTGTTGTTCTACTATACGAGATGCCATCCCCCAGTCACACACTCCAATACAAATCTTGTCTTCTCCGACAGTTGGGAAATGCAATAGTATGTTTGAGGGAGATAGGTCGTTGTGAAGTACTCCTGTCTTATGCACCAGATTCATGATGTACACTAAACCCCAAGCTAACTTCATCCTATGACAACGGAAAGGCTAATTCTGAAAGCCTCCTGTGTAGTGAGACTCGGAACTTCCTTTACTTTCGACCACTGAAGATGTTTGTCACCGACCTTCTCATCCAACTTTAGCATTTCGTGTAGTGATCCTCCATTCAACCAATATGAGTAAGCTTCTAATGTTCTTGTATGCAACGCCCAAAACTTGATAATACCTAGGTAATTCAAAGGACATACAAGAGCTATTGAGATTCAATAGAGGGAGAGAGAGAATACAACACACTCAAATCTTACAAGTAGTAGAGCAAAGAATGCTTGAATGAGATACTCACTCATTCCAAGTACTTACTTATATATCCAAGTGAAGGCACTAGGTGCTACAACAAAGATAAGGTTTGAGTGATCAAGATCACTCTACAAAGGTAGACCACTAGAAGACCTTCTCTCTCTACATACGATAAGGCTCTAGTGGTCCATCCTTCTCTACACACGATAAGGCTCTTGTGGACAAGCCCTCTTCATATACGATAAGACTCTATTCATCCAACACTCTCCATATACGATAAGACTCTATTCATCCAACCCTCTCCACATACTCTAATCAACTCTAGTTACCCTTAGTAACTACGAGCAATCTAATCTTCAACACTCTCACTTTGCGAGTAGTTACCACCTCGCAATACCATCGCCTTTGTTAGCTTCTCGTGCGTCACTCTAGCAAGCGCCTTTGTCAACACATCCGCCACCATGTCCTCCGTTGGGCAATACCACAAGCTCACCTCTCCATCTTCTAACTTCTCGCGAATGAAGTGATGTTGCACATCTATGTGCTTTGTACGAGAGTGATGTTTGGGGTCCTTTGCAAGCGCAATGCACCCTTGGTTGTCACACATGATCCTTGTGGCCTCCGCTTGCACAAACCCAACATCCTCAAATAGTTGCTGTAGCCACAACGCCTCCTTCAAGCAATGGCTAGTTGCCATGTACTCCGCCTCCGTAGTAGACACCGCTAGCGTAGGTTGCCTCTTGCAATTCCACGAGATTGCACCATCTCCTACAAAGAACACATACCCACTCGTGGATTGGCGCTCATTCACATCACCCGCCCAATCCGCATCAAAATATCCCTTTAAATCAAGGTTGTTACCACCAAGGCACAATTTGTAGTCAATGGTGCCTTTCAAGTACCTCAAGATGCGTTTAACCGTCATCCAATGTTGAGGACTAGCGATTGCCATGAATTGACTCACCATGCTCACCGGAAATGCAAGGTCAGTTCTTGTGGCCACCATTGCATACATCAACGACCCCACTGCAGCCTTGTATGGAATAGCCTTCATCTCCTCTTCAACCTCCTTAAACTCCTCATCCGAAAGCTTCAACAACAACCCCTTTACATCAAGCGGCGTGCCAATCGGCTTACACTCCTCCATGCTGAAGCGCTTGAGCACCTCCTCAATGTATTTGTCTTGGCTCATGGTGATGCGTGCGCTGCGATTCCTCTTAAACGCAACACCAAGGCAAAACTCCAAAGGCCCAAGATCACTCATCTCAAACTCCTTCTCAAGCTTGGCCTTCAACCACCCCAAAACCGCATCATCACTGACCAAGATAATCAAATCATCCACATAGATGATTACAATCAACAACAACTCTCTTAATTGCTTCACATACAAGGAGTGATCCGCATGGCTTCTAAAGAAGCCTTCTTTGGTGAAAAACATGTCAATCCTTTGGTACCATGCCCTTGGTGATTGCTTGAGCCCTTACAACGACTTCTTGAGCTTGCAAACAAGGTGTTGAGTGCCTTCCTCCACAAAACCAAGGGGCTGGTCCATGTAGATGTCCTCCTCCAACTCACCATTCACAAACGCCGTCTTGACATCCATTTGGTGAAACTCCAAGTCCATGGCTGCCCCAATCCCCAACATGCAACGAATGGTGGTAAACTTTGCCACAGGTGCAAAGGTCTCATGGAAATCCACACCTTCCACTTGAGAGAAGCCCCTCGCCACCAACCGTGCCTTGTAGCGCACCACATTGCCTTGTGCATCCCTCTTGGTCCTAAACACCCACTTGCAACCAACACTCTTGCGGTCTTTTGGCAATGGAGCCAGCTCCCATGTGCCATTGGCCATTAGAGATGCATACTCCTCTTGCATGGTCAACTCCCACTTGCTTGCATCCACACTTTGCAAAGCATCACCCAAACTCAAAAGATCATCAAAAAAAGCCACATTTGCACGTTCTACCTCGTTAGTGGGTGGAAGAACGTGATTCAACCACCACTCACCCGGCGGCCTCCTCTCCCTTCTTGGATACCTTAAGCTTTGTGCACGTTGCCCTTCATCATTCTCCTCCCGTGGACCTAGCTTTTCTTCCACTACTTCCTCCTCGTCTTTCTCTTGTGGATTTTGCACACTTTTAAACTCCTCTCCAAATTGTGCCTCTTGTACAACGGGCGCTGAAATTGGAGGTGTATCCACCAAAATCACCGTAGGTGGCTCCAAACTCCCACTTGGATGCATCTCCACATTTGCAACTCCACAAATAGCATCCTCCACAAATACCACATCACGACACTTGAGGATCTTCTTGGTCTCCAAACACATCAACCTATAAGCCTTGGTTCCTTCACAATAACCAAGAAACACACACTTTGTGCCCTTTGCATCAAGTTTAGTCCTCTTCTCATCCGGCACCTTTGCATATGCAACACACCCAATCACACGCATGTGTGTCACAAAGGGCTTTTTACGACTCCATGCCTCTTCGGGTGTCTTACCAACAAGTGCACTAGTTGGGCACCTATTGGGTGTGTACACCGCTGTAACCACCGCTTCCGCCCAAAGGTTCTTGTTGAGGTTCTGGTGATGTAGCATGCTCCTTGCTATCTCCACAATGGTGCGATTTGCTCTCTCCTCCACTCCCTTTTGTTGTGGTGTGTATGGTATTGATAGTTGTCTCTCAATGCCATGTGCTTGCAAGAAGCGTTCAAAGGCCTTGGAAGTGAACTCCCCTCCATTGTCGGACCGAAATGCCTTGATCTTGTGCTCCGATTGCTTCTCCACAAGGACCTTAAACTCTACAAACTTGGCAAACACCTCTCCCTTGGACTTCAACACATACACCCACACCTTTTTAGAAAAATCATCAATGAAAGTGACAAAGTACAAGCAACCGCCCATAGAAATGGTCTTAAATGAACCACACACATCCGAGTGGACTAACTCCAAAGGCTTGCTTGCACGTTGACCACCCTCACTTAGAAATAGAGTTCTTGAGAGCTTGCCTTCAACGCACCCCTCACAAACCGCCGAATTCGATGCTCCATCCTTGATTTGCATGCCATTCACCATGCTTTGAAGCGCCTTGATACTCTTCAAATTCAAATGCCCAAGGCGTCTATGCCATAGCTCCAAAGGGGCTAATTGTGGCGTTTGGTGTGCTACATTGGCCATTTCATGCATAGAGAAGGGCATTTCATACAAGCTCCCTACTCTTGACAATCTAGCAATCACCGTGATCAAACTCTCAAATGAAGGTGGCAAACTATCAAGTAATGTCATGACAATGTCATCCTCCCTCATGGGTACATTCAAGCATGCGAGTTGATCCGCAAGTGTCTTGATGTTGTTGATGTGCTCCAACAAGTCCGCCCCTTCCTCCATCTTGATTGTGAAGAACTTGCGCCTTAAATAGAGTATGTTGGATAAGCTTCTTGTCTTGTGGATGTTACAAAGCACGCTTCATGCTTCCGCCGGACCCTTGCAACTCTTGATGTGCGCAAGTTGCGCATCCACCAAGTTGAGCCCAATCATGGACATCGCCTTGCGCACCCTCTTTTGGTAGTCCTTCTTGTCCTTCTCACTTGCTTCGGATGGTGGAGCCTCCTCCGTGCCTTCAACAATCTCCCACAAGTCCATGGAAGAAAGTGCCAAGTTCATCTTGAACTTTCACAAGTTGAAGTTGGTGCCATTGAACCTTTCAAGCACTCTAACACTCTCACCTTCCAAAGAAGCCATGGCAAAGCTCGAATGTTGCCCCTTCAACACTCAAACAAGCAAGATACACTTGCTCCTACTTAAATTTGATCTTCTTCAAGCTATTTGACCTCCAAATAGAATATCTAGATCTCTTACACACACACACAAGGTGTGGTTGCACTTCAAAGCACTCACATCAACCCTCATTGCATGCAAATGAGCACTTTGTGCACTCTTTACAATAGATCAACTCTCAAACTATGTCAACAAAGCTTGTAGATTCACAAATCACTCAAATCTAAGCTTAGGAGTCTCAAAACACCTACTTTTGCACCTCAAATGCTTAAATCAGCCCTATGTGTGCACATATGCACTCCAAATGCTAGATTCGGCTCTCTCAACTCTAAGTGCACTCAAGTAAACATTACAACACACACTCTTAAGGCCTAAGCTCAAAACACTTCAAACAATGGATTTGAGAGCCCTTAATGCAAAGAAGCACCTTCAATGTGCAAAGAGGACTCAAACAACAAGCATACAATCTTACAAGTGTTTGAGTCACCTCCAACACCTCCAAATTGCTTCTATTGCTTCCAATGCTCCAAACCTCCTTCAAAATGGTTGCAAACACCTCCGAATGACTCCAAGTGCACCTCCAAATTTCCAAGAGACTCCAAGTAGTGCAAATGAGCCCTACATGTGCATACAACACCTCCTTGACCTCTCCAAGCCTCCAAAAGTACTCAAACTCAACCTCACTACAAGAGTAGTGGGCCCATAACCTATAAAGATTCAATAGAGGGAGAGAGAGAATACAACACACTCAAATCTTACAAGTAGTAGAGCAAAGAATGCTTGAATGAGATACTCACTCATTCCAAGTACTTACTTATATATCCAAGTGAAGGCACTAGGTGCTACAACAAAGATAAGGTTTGAGTGATCAAGATCACTCTACAAAGGTAGACCACTAGAAGACCTTCTCTCTCTACATACGATAAGGCTCTAGTGGTCCATCCTTCTCTACACACGATAAGGCTCTTGTGGACAAGCCCTCTTCATATACGATAAGACTCTATTCATCCAACACTCTCCATATACGATAAGACTCTATTCATCCAACCCTCTCCACATACTCTAATCAACTCTAGTTACCCTTAGTAACTACGAGCAATCTAATCTTCAACAAGAGCTTCTGCTGTAGTCTCTATCCTCCTCTTCTAAATATTCATATTCTTGGAAAGCTTTGCTGCAAACTCGATATGATCTGGAACGTGGTCTACTCCAACAATCCACACCTTCCGCACCAGTCCATGGCCTCCTTCCATGTCGCGGGCTGATAGAGCTTCTATGCTAGCGTCTTGAGGAATTGACACCACTCCCGACCCTGTGTCTCGTTCAAATGTGGCGCGCAAAGCGGTTTTTTCCCATGACATCCCTCGGCTTTTATTTTTGCTAAGCTTTTGGACATAGTGTTGCGACCAATCCATCTTGCGTTTAAACTGGTCCTCCTCTTGTGTTAGACGCCTCTGTCCAAATCGCTTATTCCACAACTCTTTTAAATAGAAGATGCATTGTTCAATTCTATTCTCCATCCACAATTGGTACTGCGAATGATAATCCACATCTTGGAATTCTTCCAATTCCGCCATGGCCTTCATATTACCGCCTCCAATTTTTGCTTCAGTCTTGCTTTACCCGTGCTAACATTCTTCAAGTAGTTGTGCTCTAGGAATTGAGCCTCCGTTTCCTCATACCAATCCAAACACGCTTTTTCCGCAAACCTAGTATAATCTAATGTTGGGAATCCGGGAGCTACTTCTTTTTGGTTTCTCCTTTTCCTCCAATGGCCTCCGCTTCCACTAGGTTGTGGCAAACCAAGGTCCGGTGCAAATGCTTCGGGGGCATCAAGATCCCATGTTTGCTCTCCCTGGTGCTTTTTGGATCCACTCATCGTTGTACTTCTTGAAAAAACCGGCAAAAAATTTCCCCCTTGCTATCAATTTGCACCAAACCCCAAAAACTCCTCTGACGACCCGGTAGTGCGCATTTACCCAAACAAGGACACAGGGCGGAGGAGAGTTCATCAGCGGTTTGGGAAAAAGTAATATGAAACCCGCGCGTTCGGGTTTATATATCCCTGGAGACCGGCGGTCGCCTCACAGTCGTCCACCGCCGGTTGCCTCACAGTCGCCCACCGCCAGTCGCCCCACGTCCCGCTGTCGCGACAGCTGCAACGGCGGTCGCCCCACGTCCCGCTGTTGCAACAGCTGCACCGGCGGTCGCCCCACATCCCGCTGTCGCGACAGCTGCACCAGCGGTCGCCCCACCTCTTGCTGTCGCGACAGCTGTACCTGCGATAGCGCCTTCAGTGAACCGCCGGTCGCCCACGCAACGTCCTAGCACTATCTGGACCGCCGGTTGCCTTGCTTCTGTGGTCGCCCCGACGCGAGGTTGCCCTATATATTCTCCCATCGTATCAGAACTTCTTATTTGGGTTTACTGGCCTAGCGCGCTGTCTTACATCCATTAAATTGGCTGCATTCTCGTTCCGGGTAGGTAATAACTATTTGCCATTTTTGGCTATTTCATCCATGGCTACTCTCGGGCAACTTAGGAAGGAAGAGAACGACAAGAAGAGGAAGAGAAAGGGCGCTCCACAACGGAAAAGATTACACGTGCTTCAAAATCCAAATAAGCTTGCCTTCAGAGTTTGGGAAGATGAACCTGATATGTGGACGATGGCCACTTGCGAATTGTTCATTGAATGGTGTCACATTGACAAGAACTTCCCTCTGTCTCGTCACCATTTTCATCGGTGCACCAACAAGGCAAATCTTAAGTTTTGCAATTGCCCAAACTTCAAACAACAATGCATTGAGGTTTACCAAGTCTTGTATGGCACGCCATGTGTGGAGCGCAACGAGGTTCCATTGTTTCTTGCTCATGGAGTATACGCCGAGGTTGCTCTTGGTAAATGAGTGGATTGGACAATTGTCAAAGAGGGGAAGCATGTAACACGACCTTCAACGAGTGACATTCCGACAGACATTCTAAGATTCCCTGACGCTCCTAATGGTGGCATGGCAGTGACGAGGTCTATTACCACGGCTATGGAAGAGGCTTCCTATCATAGTGCTACATCGGAAGAGGACGATGACTCGGATGGTTTGCGGCCTCGTAAGGCGGTGCGTCAAGTACAACAACCTCTTCCTCCCTCCAGCGTTGTGATTGATGCGGATCATCGTCGTAATTTACCTGGCCGCGTTCCTAAAATTGGTGGCTCTCGCCCTCCAATAGCAAGTAATCATCCACCCGTAGTAGAGCCCCATGGTACTAGCATCTTACCATTGGAAGAACTTGACACATCTTCTGATCTCAAAGCTCTTCTGAAGAGCAAAGATGACGTGAGAGCAAGATTGCAAGCGGATCTCGAAAAAACACGAGCAATGTATGAGGAGAAGGTGAAAGAAGGGGACCAGCTTTCCGTGGAATATGCACGCATGCGCGAGAAGATGCAAGAATTATCTCACCCACGTAACATTCGTGGAGATAAAGAGAAATCGGACATGGCGGATGTTGATAGAGTTGTCTTCAACCTTACAGACGACTTGGCATTTGGAGAAATGTCACCGCAAAGCCCTATATTGCGCCGTCCTGTGAAAGCTCAGCCATGTGTTGTTAATATGTTGGGCCTCGAACGAGAAGAAGATGTACGATGTGATTCTCAAGATTCTATACCTTTACCGTTGTTCTCCCCTATTCGTAATCCCCCTTTCATGTCCTCCGATGGATACAACTCCTTACTAAAGGAAAAGCAGCAACTGCAAGCTCGTTTGGAGCAGTTGTCTGCTACTTACTACCATTGGAAGGTGGCATGTATACTTTCGGTGGACAGAGTCAGACAAGTTGCAGCGGAGCTGGAGAAGATTGATAAGAATTTTACTAGTGGAGCTGGTGGACGACCGTTCGGTATGACCTCGAGGCCGAGTGTGGATACATTGTTTGATAATCTTCCTATGATGGACATCAAGATGAAAGATGATACTTCTACAGAGGTTGTAGATTGGAGCAAGGCTGGGTGGAATTTCAAACACTACATGTCGGCACATGTTGATGTAGCATCGAGGACATTATTGTGGCCCAACCCTCCGCAGTTTGTATTGGATCACTCTACGTGTCCTATATGCCTAAATCCATTTGGACCTGAGGGTAGATGGGCTTTAGGCTCCTGTGTCCATGTGTATCATCCGCAGTGTCTCTTAGTTCATTGTTTGACTCAAAGTCGTTGTGCTATATGCAAAGCGCCTTTTCACGAGCGGTTCTACGAGATGTTCAATCTAAGAACTTATATGCCGCCCTCTTGGGAATACAATCCTGAGACTACTGACGAGGTTCGATTCTGGGGTAAAGACCTTATTTGGAGTTGGCGTAGAGGTGAACATGATCTCGAGAAGAGTACTCCTAGCTCCCAATTGAATTGGGAGACTGACCCAAACGAGATTCTAAGAGTTGCTCCAATACTTGCCGGACAAGGTCCACAACATGAGGGTAATCGGATGTTCTTCTTCCAATGCCTTGGAGGCTATTTTGATGTGAGCTCTAATACATTCAAGTGGGGGCCCCATCCAATGGGACATCGATGGAATCAATATGGGAAGAGACTAACCGACGGTGAAGGTCATGCCTCCATGGAAGATTTGGAAGAGTGTCAATATGCTGAGTCTACTTGGGGGCCATGATACTAGTCTCAAGCTCTAGACTATTTACTGGATGTACATAGTCCCCCCACAAGAAGGAATAATAATTACGATATTGTGAATCCATACACTCCAGTATAGCGTATGGTTTTAGCTATATATGACTATATTTGATTATAGTATTATCGAGTGGTAGCTTTTTGCAACAATGTATCTCATTTCCTATTGTACTATTTTTTGCACCGATTAAATCAATGGTATGTATTTGGTTCGCTCTTTTGCTCATGGTCTATCGTTTGTACTTTGTCAGCTTTTATTGTATCTTACATCTCCATAGTCCATCGTTTCTACGTTAAAAATCTTCAACTTTGTCTTTGCCCTTTGAAAAATGTGATCGTTGCGGTTCCAAATGAGAGTCGATTGCGTTTATGTTGATGTCAACTTTTGCCGTATTTTTACGATGAGCCTACTCTGCCCATGCGTCCTCGAATCGAGCATCCTCCTCAGCTACACGTAGTTGCTTCGCGAGTTTTACATTCTGGTGTTCACTCCATTTCACCAGCCTATTTAATTTGTCAACTTCCTCTGGAGTTTTGCCATACTTACACGCAAATGCCAAATCACAAATGCGCATCTCTTTATCTACCTCTAGAGCAATAGATTCTTCAATATCCGTCAACCGATTCCTCCTCTCAGCTAGGACCCCTTCCAGGTAAGTATGTTTCGCTGTCCACAACTCTACGTAGTCTTCTATGGAAAGGTTGTTTGAATGTTTCTTCTCAAAAAACTTCTCACGAGCCTCTTTTCGTAGCACAAGTATGGTCTCCATATAAGCTATACAGTCTACAACTTTTTCCAAAGTCTCCCGACAATCTTGTAAATTGTATGGTTTAGTGGCAGAAAGGGCTCTTTCTTTGAGGGCTTCCAATTCCTTTCTATGCTGCATTACTTCCTCCAATTGCATGCATTTCTCTATACTGAAATTGTACAACATGATAAAATTATCCATGTATGCGGATAATCTTCCACCCACTTTTCAGAGTGGATTTGCCTCATAGGAAATCCCCTCCGTCCAATTTATTGGAGGACCGATTGGTTCACTCAGTTCACTGAGCTTGTATTCGTGTGTGTGTTCATCCTCCGGCGGTCGCTCTAACAATGTCGCCCTGACACCGCCGGTCGCCCTGCCACAGGAGGTTAAATACAATCGTAATTGGCCGTAGTCGTCACTTTTCAGTCCACGTGTTGTGCTGCTGCGCATTGTCTGGTGTCGACTCAAAGTTGCCACTTGCTTGCTCGATTGGTCGGCCAATGTGGACTGCACTATTTTTGGTGTTTTGTATCAAATATCACATCATAGCCGCATTTCCGTGATCGGAGGTAACAATGACTACAATTGCGGAACGTAAAATAGTACTCGGCGAACGACGCAATAGGAGAGGAAATAAACACAAGAGGAATCACCGTATTTTCCAAGATGCCACTCAACGCGCTTTTCCGGGGTGGTAGACCAAAGAGAGTGTGTGGAGTCAGAAAACAGTGAAGAATTACATCGCCTGGTGCCACATCAGCAAGTTGTTTCTACACTTTCGACATGAGACGCACTGGAAATTAAATGCTGCAAATCTGCAGTAATGTAAGCATGAAGAATTTGTACAACGATGTATTGAAGTGTGGAGGTTCCTTTATAAAGGCAAGAATGTCACCAAGAACGAGGTTTCGTATTATATTGCTCAAATGGTGTATGCAGAGGTAATATTGGAGAAAGTGGTGGATTGGAGCTCATTGAATAAAACGCCTCAAATCTTCCTTTCAACCAGGCAAGACATTCCAAGAGCTCCATTGTCAGAAAACCCACAAGAAGGTCTTACGGCAGCAAGGCATCGGAAAGATGGGGATGCCGATGATGTGTATGTTTGGAAAAATCCTAATTCTGATGAAGAAGAGGTTCACGAGAGGGAGCATCATACTCCTCTTTTAGAAGGTTCTATTGGTGACGTAGAACACTTTCATGTGGGTGAAACAAGTGTGCGGGATTCGGATGTGATTGATGCACCTGCGAAGCACATCGACGACCTACGAACAGAAGGAGAAGCCGATGTCATTGAACACATGGAGGTTGAAGGAATGTTTGGTGCTTGTACTTTGGGTCCACCCGAAGTTATAGTTGGGCCTATTATGAGCGCCCCTCCTCAAACAAATGTTAGCTTAGAGGAGGAGACTCAAGAATATCCGATGGAAACGACTGAACGGCCAGAAAGAGAAGGAAATGAAGAAGTAGAGCTGGAGAAGGAAGTTCAAGTGGTCTTCAAAGGGAAACGCCCGAAGGAAGTCGAAGATTCGTGCATAAAGGAGATGAAGAGGGCTTCTGAGGATTATGAATATTTGTTTCATGCTTTGTCATCGGAATGGAGAAAGTGTGCTAAACTCCAACATGACATTTAGGAAATCAAGGATGCAAAAAAGAAGATCCAAGACGTGGCGACGAATGTTTTTCCAGCTCTGGATGCATCGGATCAGGTCGATTATGAGAAAGAGCTCATAAAGCAGGAAAAACATTTTGAAGATGTGCGAAGGAGATATAATCACGTCGACGAATGCTTTGTAGTCAATGATTGGGGTCGCGAGAAGGATATTATGGTTGAAGGAGCCAAGGACCAAGGTCATTGCAAAAAGAAGCAAAAGGAATTAATTTCGGCATGCGATGCCTTGAGAGCTGAGATTAAAAGGATGAACCTAGCTTCGAGAAGATTGAAGGAGAACAAGGAAAAGCTAGTACTCAATACAATAGATGGAACTGTGGATATTGCGGAAGAGGGTCAAAGTTCACAGCGCAATGAAACAACTCAGGAGTTGGTCAAACAGCTACTTGTGTCTGCAGAAGAGAAGAGGTTCTTAAAAGCAAGGATCGAAGATCTATGTACTGCAAATAAGGCAAAGGAGAAATATCGGAGCTGGTACCATTGAGAAAAAATCGGAAGTACAATGGAAGAAGATTAGAGTAAGCGGAATCAAATTTTAGAAAGACGTTCGTGTGTTGGTTATATCCATTTACTTTATTTTATTTTTGAATTGAAAGTTGGGAGATATGTGCAAGGCTGGATGTTATACAGTGTACCTTTTTGATTATATGATATGTTTGTACTAGTAAGATACCCGCTGAATGATGTTATGTTTATTATTTGTATATATGCCCAAGGTGTTAGTTTTATCATCGTGTTTATTCTTTTTATTTTTTTATTTCTTCTTTTAAATGCATGAATTACAAATATGTAAAAAAAGGTTGGTAGAATGGTATGCAGGTTGGTAATTATTTAACTTGGTAGGTTTGTATGTTGGTAAGTTGGTGGATACTTTTATGATTCAATATATTTATTAGGGTTAGAGAAAATAAAAAAACTTCCTCCTCCCCCCTTTAGTATAACTTCCTCTATTAATCAGCATCCTACAAAGTCAAAGTAAATCATGACATGTAGATACATATCTCTTACAGGAAATTTTATTCTTCCATAATTTTTATAAGGTCTTTTTTAGTTAACACAAGTTTTAAGATCGTTATCCCTTTCCACTAATCTATTTTCCCTATATTATTCAATATTCTGCTGATTCAAAAGACTTGCAAGTAAATGATGACCTCTAGATGCGTTATCCCCACGATTTTCTAAATAACACCATCATTTCCATAGGGTAATAATTAGCTAGTCTAAGGATTTAGATTGTCCCCGTACCCCCTTTATCTATTTTTTCTTATTTTAAAAAGTTCTGGTGTTTCTAAGTACTTGCAACCAAAATCCACCCTATAAATCCTTTACTCCTACGATTTTTTTTTATAGCTCCATCATGTTCATAAGGTACTTATTAAATAGTCTAAGATTTAAAATTATTTTTTCTCTCCATTTAACTATTTTTTGTCTATTATTTAAAGCTCTACTTACTTCGAACATTCTAGATTAATTTGGGAAAAATAGTACAGGTTGTCCTATAATATTTTTGATGGTTCCATCATTTTTATATGATCCATATTAGCTAGTCCAAATGTTCAAATTACATTCCCCACTTTGTTTTCGTATGCATCTGCGCACACTCCCTACTTTCACATGACTATTTAATTTTTAGAAATTTGGAAAAAATACTTCTGTTCCTCCCGTGGCCGTAAGACGTTTACCTTTTATTCTCATTTCCCTTATCATTTGAAGTTGTGGTGGGTGCACCTAAATTAGGACTTATGGATGCGATTTCCCTATGGTTATTTTTATGATTCCATCATTTTCATAGGGTCATTAGTAGAAAGTCCAATTATTAAAATCACATTATTGCCCCATTTATCTATTTTATCTCCTTTTTTTATAGTTTTGATGGTTCCAAATACTTGCAACCAAAATCCATCATATAAATTCGTTACTCCTTTGATAATTTTTACAAATACGCCGGGAGGAAGGTTAGTCTTTGCCCATCATCTATACTGCCGGTCGCCCTCTCACCTACGTTCGCCCACCAGCTGGATCGGCGGTCGCCCGTCCGCTGCATCGGCGGTCGCGCGATCTGGACGTCGCGCCTCCAAACTGACGTCGCGCCCTCTCATCTGGAGGTCGCGCCCTCTGACCGACGGTCGCCCACTAGGTGGATCGGCGGTCGCCCATCGGCTGGATCGGTGGTCGCCCTGGCACCAGGGTTACAGATACGCGCGGGGACACCGGCAGTCGCCATTTTTCACCTCCACGAGTCGGGCCTTGCGCATTGTCTGGTGTCGACCTCCGGTTGCCGCCTGCTTGTTTGAGCGCTAGAACGTGCGGTGATTGGCGCACACGTGCCACACATTTACATTTTACACATACGTGCTGCCCGATTTTTGAGTTTTTCAAATTGTGTGTTAGTCCACGGAATAGATATAACTTTGTTTTGAGGTCTTTTTTAAGTTTCTTCGTTGGTTAGCATTTGGGTGACAATAACGCCTAGCCAGGAGCGGAAGATAGCGAGAGACAAGGACCGCAAGAGGAAAGGAAAGAAGCAAAGGAGATTTCACAATATTCTCATAGATCCCACGCAACATGCTTTTCCGGGGTAGGCGACAGTAGAGGGACCGTGGACCCTTAAGACTTGCAAGTGGTACATTGCTTGGTGCCACATTGGCCATTTGTTTCTACACTATTGTCACGAGTTTCATTGCCGCTTGAATTGCGCAAATTTGCACTATAGCAATCACGATGAATTTGTGCAACGATACATTGAAGTGTGGAAGTTCCTCTATGTCGGTGTGCATGTGGTGAGCAACGAGGTTTCGTACAACATAGCACAAATGGTGTACGCGGAGATAATTTTGGAGAGGGAGGTGGATTGGAGGACGTTAAAAAACTCCCCTCAAACAATTAAGCCAACAGAACCCCATATTCCGCGAGCTCCTTATCCAGCGGCCAACCCAGGAGAAGGTCTTACAACGCCTAGGGGTTACAGAGGAGGAATCCCTGATGAGGACATAGTTTGGTCAGATTCGGAAGAAGAAACGACCGAAAGGCGAGAAGTGGATGAAGGGGAGCCGAACGAAACCATGGAGGAAGATGAAGCACATTTGGATGAAGTGGGGCCAAGCCAAGTTTGTACAGAAGGGGGGCCAAGCCAAGTTTGTACAGAAGGGGGGCCAAGCCAAGTTTATAATGAAGGGGGCCCAAGCGAAGAATGACTGGTAGTTAGTTAATCACGTTTTTTTAGCAGTTGTAGGAAAAGTAGTGTACGCAATATCAAACACTAAGTGCAATTGCCATTTTGTATGCAAAAACGTTGAATGTGAATATGAAGTTTTTGATTTTCTTCAATTTAAATATTCTTGGTGAATGAAATCTCACTATTGCATTTGGTATAAGCATAAGGGAAAAACCTTCAATGTCCAAGGTACCTTCATTAATATATGGCAATTTTTATCATTCTTAATTATTTAGGGAATGTGGATTAAGCAATATTGATCTCTTTATTTTTTGGATTTGGAGCAAGAGAAGTTAAAACTCTATTTTCTAATAGGAGTCCTTATTGTTCTCTCTCTTGCCTTTCCTTGTTCCCTTTATTTTATTTTTTATTTTTTATTTTTTATTTTTCAATTTTTTTTTTAAATTTTTTTAAAAAAAAAGAAAAGCACAATTGCCAATAAAACATTTTTGAGCCGCATGGTCTCCGGGACTGTAGTCCAGGGTCGCTGTACTCCGTGGACTATGGATATTGACCATGGCCCCCTACAAATTTGTGGTTGGGGAGTAAAGTGCTCTTTGTCGAAAAAATCTGTCATTGCTAGGGCGACCGGCGGTCCAACTGGGTCAGAGCTAGGGCGACCGGCGGTCCACCTAGCGCGATGAAGTCAAGGCCAGGGCGACCGGCAGTTCATATGGCGCGACAGCGTTGTTGTTAGGACGACCTAGCCGAACTGCCGGTCGCCTTCTATGCGCATTTGCCCCCGACTTACAGAAGTATGGAGTATATAAGGAGTCGTTCACGGGCTTGAAGCCACTTTCCTTTGTGCTTTGCCCGTTGTCTTGGGTCTCCCCATGAGAAGCCCCCTGCTCGGTCTATATGTGCAAAGAGTAACTTGAGTCCTTGTAGTGTGCGTTGTCGTCACCAGTTTCATTGCACCGGCGGGGGTGCGATTCCGGAACATGGAGCACTCTTCCTAGTCCAACGGGGTAGCAGATAATAGAAGAGACACTCGCAAATGGGACGATTGGCTACAAGTATCCACGGAACGGAACAACAAGTCAAGTACTCGTGTGTGCTTATTCTGTGGGAAAAGCACAGTCTTTGTAAGGCAACGAGTATTTGCTCATTTTGGAAATCCTCAGAATTCCCCATTACCCCGGTGTACGAGGTTACCCTGTGGAGTTCTCGAGCTATTCCGTGACTGTGGAGGGATGGTTCCAGAGAACAACATTCCTTATGCGGATGTTGTTCCTCAGTCAGGAGTGGATGCCGGCATACTGTATGTGGCAAGGAAAACTATAGAGAACATAGATTCCCCTCGCATAAAGTCTGTACAAGTGCCATCCCCTAACCTAAGGTCTATTCAGGTGCCATCGTCTAACAAGGGGAGTCATGGCAGCAATGGACAAAGGATCTCTACACTCTCTAGTGGACGGCGACATGGACAAAGGAGTATGGAGGATAGTTTTGATCTTGCCACTAGGCAAAATTTGAATGCAAAGTGGGCTTCATTTTTCTATGAGGCAAACATTGCATTCAATGTCATACGACATCGGAGAACGTAGAGGCGTGAGCGTAGAGCATAGAGCGTAGAGCGGTGAGCGGTGAGCGTAGAGCAGTGACGGGACAATTTTGACTATTTTATAACAATTTTTTTTCAAAGTAAAGTACTCTATTACCACTTAATTTTGTACTGTACTATCTTAAAATGTCTATTTTTAGGGTTTAGGGTCCCTAATTCCGTGGTTTTGGGTCTACTTTAAATGTGGGTTCTACCTCACAAAAATATTTCATTTGTATTGTCTTGAAGATTTTATGTGAATATATTGAAAATAGGGCTGATGTCATTATATTGATGAACGTGTAAATTGGAGCCATGACTATTTAAAGGTAAGATTGAACATATGTTTTAGGTAATTCTAAAAATTGTTATTGGGTTTAGGATTTAGAGATAAATTAGGGCTGACGTCATCATGAAAATACAACAAAAATTCAACAAAAGCAAAGAACCCTCGAGATCTATACTACATCCTTAGATAGTTGCTTCTTATGTAACGCGCTGCTCACACGAGTTCGTCGAAGAATACTGCGCATGTTGTGAAACAATACTGATAAAGGAAAAAATATAAATGACAATAAGATATATAATTCAATTTTCAGTAATAGAAACTGTCTCATCGTTTAATCTAATGTAGTGGACGGTTTAGACATAATGATGGCATAGCGGAGGTCCGGGTTCGATCCCCATCGGACTCGTTTGAGCATCGCGTTGTGCACAAGGCAGCTATCCTGAGCTAATAGGGAAAAACTAGAAGCTCCTATAGACATTGACAAATATAGAGTAGCAGTGACCTATAAGAACTTGTATACGTTTTAAAATTTTAAATGTCATTTGAAATAGTCGGGTGTGACAAGTAAACCCAACATATAGATCGAGTACAGAATTGCACATTGAAATTGTTCAATACGGTTGAAGGTTTCGATACTGACAAACACACATATATGTAAAATAATGTAAATCATATGAAAGTAATGAGTTGTAGGGTAAGGCAACTCATGAGAGTTGGCCCTACATAGTCATCTCTGAAATAGTAAAAAAAATAAACACACTACGATGAAGGTGAAGCACCATTAAAATGATGGTCACACTGATCTGCCTCTAAATCAATGTACCTAAGCACACCAGCTCTAAAGCGACGGCGTGAAGAATTCGGTACAGGAGAAGTTGGAGCTGCGACGAAGGCCCGAGCAACATGCTCCGCATAAGAGGGTAGAACAAGTGTGGGAGGTGGGCTATTGAAGAGATGAGCGTTTCGGGTCAAATGTCTTGACATGCTTGCATATCTAAATAATCATAACCAGTCAATGCTATGAATGTAGTACGGACTTTGAAATCACAAAAAGTCATTGAGTTGAATTGACTACACACCAATTTAATTGTGACGCTTCTTTAGATACGGTTCATCGGAGTCGTAATCGTCACCAAAGGCTGATTCCCGACTTTCTTCTTCCAACGGTTTAGGGTGTTTGAAGGTGGCCAAGAGTCCATCAAAAATTTCCTCATCTGCCTCAAAAGCAATGAGGTGACGATTGGAGCGTGCACATGCAATGATTGAAGCACCTGCAGATTAGGAAATTCACATGAGTACCGAACTTGAAATTTGCAAACTGCTTATAAATGGGAACTTGAAGTTTTACCGGTACTAGCGCTGAAGTCAAACACGATTCCCCCATCGTCCGTGAGGCAATCCACAAAGCACTGCAAAAACGATGGATCCTTCTCACGTGAGCCGCGCCACGGCTTCGCGTTAGTGCGGTAGGTATTGGAACTCGCGTCAGCAAAGTTACTGACCATGTCATCCTCGTCAGGTATGATCGCGACTCCTGCGTATGCTTGCGCCACCTGTCGTATATTGAACATCTTCACGAAGTCCTTACGAGCAAAGACCTTGATGCTAAAGTTATGGGTGTGCAATAAGCAATTCGAAATAAGAGAACATAATGTTGAAATGAGAGATTAAACCAAGTGCAATATTCGAAGTATACCTCTCTTGCGGTAGCGCCAGGTTTAACCAAAGGAAGGAAGTTATAGGCTTACCACTCTCGCACAAGCCGGAAATTGTAAATACTAGCATGATCGTGGAGGATGCGGTCAATTTTGACGTCCTTGGAGTGCATAATAAGGATAGTTCCAAGGTCAGTCAAATCGTATGAGGCGAAGACAAAAATGGACTCGAAGTAATACGAAGCACGCTTGTTCCATACGAGAACTGCGTCCGGCGAGACACCAAGCACGGGCAAGTTCTCGGAAACGTCTGCAGAGATAAGGTCAATCCCGGGATGTTTGGGCTTGTACTCCATCTTCTCGCAAGGGTAGTCCCTACCCTTTCCAATCTGTGGATCAGACACAAAGTATTTGGAAACCAATAAACATAATAGAGTAACTTTAGTAGGAAAGCAATCCATAGTTAGAGAGGGATTTACCTTCTTAATGTGTTGATCCATAGCCTGAATAGCGTCTACCCAGCCTGCACCCTTTGTAGACTGCTCAACCAAGGCGCCCGTGTCTCCTTTCTCTAGGAACATAGGGAGCGTCACAGTTGTAGGAGAAGATGAGGTACTACCACATTTTTGGGAATAACTGTGGGACACATGGGTCCATTAGATTGCGTCGGTCCATGTGACAGAGGGGATTCACGAGGGGCTGACGACGATGGAGGAGTAGATCCCACATTCGAAATTCCACCCTCAGATGCTTGTGTTTACCCCCGTGCATGCCTTTGTGGCACAACCGCTTGCATGTCTGAGGCAGCTAGACCTCTTACACCACGCCCACCGTTGTTGACAACCGTCCCTTGAGAAGCTTGTATCATATCAACTTCTCTTTGAACTTTAATGTATACAGAAGCGCACATGTTAGATAAATAACAAAGTACACAAGGAAAAGGTAACTTACATACATTTCAATCTGCACCACCTGCAAGCTCATCGAGAATGGGAACATCTCCATGCTCTCCCTCGTTGTCTTCGTCATTCTATTTGTGCTCCTCAACCTCCTCTCCTTGTTCCTCCTCCTCTGGCTCAGGGGTAGGCTCTTTTTTGTGACGTTTGCGGCTTCCACCTGCATGTCCTCTACCTTTCGGTGCAGCCACGGGGGGGTGGTGGTGGAGCACCCGGAAGCATGCAGAAGTCGTCGTCATTATCATCAACCTGTAGTGCCACAGGAGCGGCGTTGATCGATTCCGCTATCTGCACAAGATGCTTCTCTTCCTTGTGAACATGGTGGGTTTGAGACTCTAGAAACCAACCACCAGTCAACAGTAAAGCCATCTTGAACCGCTGCCTCCGATCATTGGAAAAAATCGACATCGGTTTCTTCTTCAAGTACGGGACTTGGAACTCAGATGGAATGCCCAATGTAGCGAGACCACCCTTAGCAACGAGCTCTTGTTTGATATACCTACAATGAGTATAAGCAATTAGAATCACTTGGAAGAATTTGATGATAAGAAAATAGACAATACAAAACGGCGTGCTCGAACCTGAACATCAATCGTTTCTTAGTTTAAGCACCCCTGCCAATCTTGTCGATGTGAGAGCCTTCAAGGAACTTAGGGCTGGCTTTGGGCCCTACGTAAGCATCAAAAGTCTTATCTCATAAAAGAAGTCGCCATTTTTCGACGTACTCTTCGGGCATCAAAATTGCGTCAAGGTTCGGGATTGGGGAATCTCTTGTTTAAAGAACTTGTCCACCTCCTCCTTAAGATACGTCGCTAATTGCGGTCAACGATTGAAGTTAGTAAAAAACATCATAAATTGGTATGGAGAAAAAAGTGTAAGTAATGTGATTGAGTGGATATTAAGTACTTGCGACCACAGTGCTGCACGAGCAAGCCATGCCTCCAACACCCTGTCTTTCATCTCGACCGGGTCCGGAAAGCGAACACTTCGTCGGAATGCCGGAGTGTTCCACCAACAAAGCCACATGGTTTTCACTTGAGTTCCTTTGAAACGTTGGTGGTGGCGACCTTCTGGAGGCGCTCCAGAGACATCTCAGGATCCTTCTGATGGCTATACTGAAGATTGATCTACATCGAAATACAACAAAGAGATTAAAAATTTAAATAGAGGGGTGTCGACAAGGGATCGAGAGAAAACAGTAAGTTTGGTCGACAGAATTCATTCCTCTTGCTCAAATGCTTTTCCTAACTCTGGATTAGCAATGGCAAGCATTTTGTCGAAATCCTTTTGTCAAATTTGTTTAATCTCAGCCTTGAGAGCCTCGTCCATTGCCGTCCAAACTCCTTGTGCTGTCCTCTCGTTTACGGGAGTGTCCTCGTAGTACTGGGCTTGGGCTTTGTCGGCGACCTCAGCACATTGCCTCTGGACGATCAAAGAACGCATGTTAGAGAACGTAAAAAGCCTAGTTGAAAATGAATTCATATAGAAGATATGATTACTGACGCACCGCGTAGAGGAACTTGATGAAGACGTCTTTAGTCACAAAGTACCAAGTTTACCTCAGCTTATCTTTTGCAGCGTAACAGTACTTCTAGTCCTCAGCAAAGATCAGGGGTTTTCATTCTTCAAGTGGCATCTTGCGAAACTTGCGCATGCGATGCAACCTCGATGGCAGACTATCTTCTACATGATCATGCTTTGTGGACCTATTCATGAAGTGATTTCATAAATATATATAGTGTGTATAATACACTACAGTCAAAGAATATTATACAAAATTAAACTAACCAGTTGAAGTCATTCATCACGTTGATTAGTACTTTGTATTCCGCACGTCCGTCGAGGACAATGCTGTCGCCAAGAAATACCAATCCAGATCATCTCTGCGCATTTGCTCAATGTACCGCATCCAAGCAGTGACGCGATGATTCTACTCATAGACGTAGAAGTATTTGCCACTGAGTTGGCAAAGGTCCGGATCGGCTTGCAATGAGATTTTGAACCGATCATTTGCCGCTTTCCAATGAGGGTTATTCCAAACTGCATCATCGTCCTTCACCAACCGTTGCTTTCCGTTCTTGCTAAAGGGAGAAACATATAGAACGCGATCGTCCTCTCGGTAACCTTTAACAACGCCAATTTGTAAACATCTGTTTCTATAATGGGACGGACCTTGGGGTAACAGAAGAGGCGACAAAGGGGGATACGAAGTCGAGATTTCTCGATAGGTTTGATTCTCAACCTAGATATAGTGTTGATAGAGTTTCCCTTTTATTGAGCTCGTAACTCGTCGGCGCTCCACATAGGATCCATCTCAGCCAAATGACTTAGCATTTCAACAACCCCAACCTCGACAATATCTGGGAAAGAAGGAGTTTCTCCGGGAGATCTAACATTTGGAGACGCTGCTACCATAAATGTATTCTTTTCGTCAGCATCGACATTATTGCGCAAAGGCTGTGTATCCGAAATTATCTCTTGAGTATCGTCATCTTCATCTTCGACCATGGCAGATTGTGAGGTGAGTTGAGGGCGTTGCGCGGTATGAGTCTGAGCGGTAGTCGATGGCGGACCTGACTGCTGTCCCCATCACGACCTTCAGTTGTTGCCATGTCGATAGGATCGCTCTCAGATGACAGCGAGGCATTCGATAGTGGGGTCTGCGCAAGAGTACCGATGAAATTTAGTAATAAATAATGATAAATCATATAGAAATAGAGTTGTACAAAAATTTACAATTGAAGACCACATGAACTGTGTCATGTGGTCTGATAATGTATCATGTGAGAATATTGTCACAAAAGTAGAATGTATTATTCTAGCTAGACTTTGCCGCAATCCTCTTAGAACGTCGTGGGCCAAGTCTAGCTCAAGCTTCAGCTTCTAAGCGCAATTGCTTATTATGCGCCCTCCAGCACTTCATGTAAGTAGCTCGTTGATCTTCAACAACAGTTACAGGAGCAGTCAATGTTGATTGAGCACAGTCCGTGTTAGTATCTGAAGTAGCAGCTGGAAGTGCCCGAACCAATGTGCGTTTACCCTCTATGTCTAAGACTCTAGCTCGCATGCTAGACAAATCGCTATCGCTCTTTGACTCTAGATAGGAGTCCTCTGGCTCGAAGTCAATCGATTCCTACATGAGCAAACACAATAAGAATTCAGGGCGTCAGTATAATATTCTCAATGAGATGAGAGAAGAAATATTGGTGTTATTATTGAAATGACGGAAGGTATAGATTTAAATCAACTCATATTTTCCTACATAACGTCCCTGATAACAATATCCCACCAAAAAAGAAGATACCAAATGCGGATAGTCCATCAGCAATTTGAAGCAGGCACCATCCAATTCAATGTCAGTTTCGGAGCTCATAGAATATCAATTTCGTTGAAGAAACCGACCGAGCTTCTCCTCGTGTTCTAGTGATCGATCACTGATACACCTTGGCAGAGTCACATCAAATTGGATGCACACAGCGTCCACCAAGAACTTACCAAACTTGCTAGGCCTCATCGCGCGATCAAAGACAGAATCGTGCATGAGAACGCGAGCTTCGGCTATGCATGTATGGGTCCGAACCCCGCTCGCTCGAAGTGCGCTTGCTAACCGGGCTATGCATTCAAATTGGCGCGTCAAAAACGAGGATCCCAGAGCCAGATTCTACAAGGCTCCGATCGGATTCTAACCACACAGATCTTCCACATGCCCACCACATGAGTACCGCAAGGCAGTTTCGTTGACGAATGCTACCGAGGTAAGTAGGTTCTAAGCATGCTGATCGGATTCTGAAACTCTACGAGGCTGCCGAATTCGTGCTCCTACATCAGCTGTTCAAGCTGCAAGAGCTCAAGCACTTTCGTTGACGAATGTTGATAACACCACAATCAAAAACGAGGATCCCAAATGCGGAATTTTGATCCTCAAAAAATAAGATACCAAACGCGGACAGTCCATCTGAATTGAAGCATGCACCATCCAGTTCAATGCTAGTTTTCGAGCTCATAGAATATCAGTTTCGTTGACGAAAGCGACCGAGCTTCTCCTCGTATTCAGGTGATCGATCACTCATACACCCTAGCAGAGTCACATCAAATTGGATGCAGACAGCGTCCACCATGAACTTACCAAACTTGCTAGGCCTCACCGCATGATCAAAGACAGAATCGTGCATGAGAACCCGAGCTTCGGCTATGCCTGTATGGGTCCGAATCTCGCTCGCTCGAAGTGCGCTTGCTAACCGGGCTATGCATTCAAACTTGCGCGTCAAAAACGAGGATCCCGGAGCCGGATTCTATAGGGCTCCGATCAGATTCTAACCACACTGATCTTCCACATGCCCACGACACGAGTACCGCAAGGCACTTTCGTTGACGAATGCTACCAAGGTGAGCAGGTTCTAAGCGTGCTGATCGAAGACTGTTGTGAGCCCAAATCCCGGTGACTCGGTTTTTTAAGCCACAAGTTTGGGCCATGGGGGTGGAGTGCAACGCAATTTGGCCTTCCAAGCAATGGACACCCTAGTGCACAATCTAGCTAATCCTTTCAACTCAAACCCAAAAGTCGGGAGTGAATCGGACAGCGCTTCCGCGCTTGATCCCAAATTCTTGATTTTTTAATCCAATTTCATAAATTCGGCTACAAATTGGGCAGCGCTTCCGCGCTACCCTCACACGCGGTATACTCTAACTACTCAACACAGCATTCCAGCAAGGTGCACTCATTCAACAACCAACCATCACACCTTTGAAAGGTAACATAAATCACAAACAAAGACAACCCATCAGTTTTTTGGCAATTATTCTTGCCATTTTTAATATGAAAGTTCATGAACTCAGGCAAACAATTGAATAACGCAAATATGAATAGGTTCAAGCAAGAAGGGGAGAGAGGGGCTCCCTCTCTAATGTCCCCTGTCAACCCTCCGTATTATCACACGGAGGGGCAGGGGTTTGGCCGCTGTCGCACTCGTCCACCGGCGCCGGTGCTGATTCAGGCCGTTTAGGCCTCCACTGCTGCTGTGCTCGGAGTTGCTGGTATTGGTCGGGGAGGCGCTGCTGGGGCCGAGGCCGATTTTTCACTCGCCCTACGCCTAATCGCCGCTCGCCATAGGTTCGTCGTCTCCGTGTTGATGGTGTTGGTTCGGTTGCCGAGACTCTGGCTGCCGGGGCGGATCAGCTTCCTGCTGTAGGCCGTCGATGCGGCGAGTCGGCGTTGACCGCCGTCCTCCCTCTCCTCGGCAGGTTCCGGTGCTCCGGCGTGTTGCCGGTCCCCCTCGTGACTTGGCATCGTCGTCGTCCTGCCCTGTTGGTTGACCTGGTTGCTGAGACTCTGGCTGCCGGGGCGGATCAGCTTCCTGCTGTAAGTCGTCGATGCGGCGAATTGGCGTTGACCGCCGTCCTCCCTCTCCTCGGCAGGTTCCGGTGCTCCGACGTATTGCCGGTCCCCCTCGTGACCCGGCTTCGTCGTCGTCCTGCCCTGTTGGTGACTTGGTTACCGAACTGGGCTGCCTTGGATCGCCGATACTCCGGCGGCTTGGCTCGCTAGTCGGTGTCGCTGCCACTCCGCTGCACCGGCACCGTGTGTCGATTCTGCTACTGTTCGGCGCCTTCCCGCCTTCCCTGCTCGCAATTGCCGTCGATGCGGTTGTTGCTGCCGGCTCGGTGGGATCGCCGAGATCCCTCGTGATCGCCTTCGGGTCACTGGCCAGGTTCACTGCCGATCAGTGGTAGCTGGTACGCCGACCTTCGGCTGGCGGTGCCCCGCGCTTGTCTGATCCGTGGCTGCTGGTATCCGAGTGTCGAAGCTGCTGCTGCTGCTGCAGTTGTCGATGACGGCCTTCGGCGTGGGCTTTGCCGATGCAACCTCGGCTGGGCTCCACTCCCTCGGTAGGATCGATGCTGATCGTCGTCTCCTTCAACTGCTGCCGCTACTGTATCGCCACGATGGTCCTTGTCGGTGCTGCGTTGACCCGCTTCCGAACCTGCCGCCGCTGAAGCCTGAGCTCCGAATCTGCTCTCACACTCCCTCCAACATGAACCTTTTCCACGTCACACAAACATGCATTCCTTACAGTCACGCCAATTCTATACTTCGCACCACCAACAAACGTGATCCAAACCTAATCCTAGATCTTTCCCTGCATGCACACACCTCCCGCACACTTCTTTTCCCCCAAAAAACTTCTAATCTTAACTCTCATGCACACACAATTCCAAAACATACCACCAACACGTAAGAAAACGAAAATCTAGATCTCTTCTTCCGCACACTCTTTCCACACACCTCTCCCAAAAACTAAAACCCTGACTCTTTTTCCTCTCCCTAGTTGTGCACTTGGATGGGGTAGAATTTCATTCGGTTCAACCGGATGAGACTTGGTTCCTCCAGCAATTCATCCGCAGTGTTTTCAATTATTTACTTGGATTATGGCTATTTATTAGGATGGATCTTGGTAGTTATGAATAATACTAAATTCCTAAAACATAACCAAAAACCCGTCATACAACTTTGACACAATTTAATACTACTAATTTAGAATAGACTAAACAACTACCGGGCCCTTGCGGCAAAACCCTTCCAATTATCATAGAATTTCTATAAACCGAGGGAATTAACCTAAATGTCCCAATTGGGGTTTTTGAACGTAAAAACATTAGACTAAAGCTTGTAGATAATATTTCATACAAGCGTGAACCGTTTTGGCGGTTCACAACTGTGCGGATTCTGAAACTCTACGAGGCTGCCGAATTCATGCTCCTACATCAGCTGTTCAAGCTGCAAGAGCTCAAGCAGTTTCGTTGACGAATGTTGATAACACCACAATCAAAAACGAGGATCCCAAATGCGGAATTTTGATCCTCAAAAAATAAGATACCAAACGCGGATAGTCCATCTGAATTGAAGCATGCACCATCCAGTTCAATGCTAGTTTTCGAGCTCATAGAATATCAGTTTCGTTGACGAAACCGACCTAGCTTCTCCCCGTGTTCAGGTGATCGATCACTGATACACCCTAGCAGAGTCACATCAAATTGGATGCACACAGCGTCCACCATGAACTTACCGAACTTGCTGGGCGTCACCGCGTGATCGAAGACAGAATCGTGCATGAGAACGCGAGCTTCGGCTATGCCTGTATGGGTCCGAACCCCGCTCGCTCGAAGTGCGCTTGCTAACCGGGCTATGCATTCAAACTTGCGCGTCAAAAACGAGGATCCCAGAGCCGGATTCTACAGGGCTCCGATCAGATTCTAACCACACCGATCTTCTACATGCCCACCACACGAGTACCGCAAGGCAGTTTTGTTGACGAATGCTACCGAGGTGAGCAGGTTCTAAGCGTGCTGATCAAAGACTGTGCGGATTCTAAAACTCTACAAGGCTGCCGAATTCGTACTCCTACATCAGCAATTCAAACTGCAAGAGCTCAAGCAGTTTCGTTGACGAATGTTGATAACACCACAATCAAAAACGAGAATTCCAAACGACGATTCCGTACAACGATTCTAAATGAGGATTAAGTGACATTATGAGAAGAGAACAAACACATACCTGCTGAGGAATGCGAAAGTCCGTCGAAGCGATTATCTCATCTTCGGTCACCGCCAACTTCCCAGTCGTTTCCCAATACATCTTTTTCCACCCAGAGATCAAGAACGGGGAGGGGAACGAAATCACTTGGGTTGGGTCTCAAATCAAGGGGAATGTAGAGGTGTGAGCGGTGAGCGTAGAGCGGTGAGCTGTGAGGTTCAAGATGGCATGGGTGGACTTGAACATTTTAAAAAATTTCTGTGAAAGATAGGGACCCTATGACCATTGATTTAAGCGTTTTCAAAATTTGTAAGGATTAATTTTGTCCAATTGAGTACCCCAAATCCGTGGATTTAGATCCTATTTCCATGTGAATATGATCGTCGCCCCACTTTATAGATCATTAAGGAGGGAATTTTGGCCCCGTATTTTACTGTCGTATAGAAATTAGGGCTGACGTCATCGTTCCCAAATCATATGAAATTGGGGGTCACCATTGTCTCTCAATATAGTTTAATATTTTTTACACACTTTTATTTGAATTGCGGTTTTTAGATTATATTTTATTTAGTGACATTTAATTTGGAGTAGTGATTTGTACATTAGAATTAGGGCTGACGTCATCATTTCCATTACAGTATATTTTCTTTCGTGAACCAGTTAATGTATGCTGAAGGTGTAGTACCATTGAAGTGCAGGTCACACTCATCAGCCTCGAAGTCTATATACTTAAGCACACTACTACGATAACGTAGACGTGTAGTGTCAGACAAGATGGGAGATGGAGCTTCAACAAACTCTTGTGCAAGACGCTCAGCATAGGAAGGTAGGGTGAACGTTGACGGAGGGCTATTGTAGAGATGAGCGTTGCGAGCCAAACGCTCTTTCAGACCTGCGATGCTAAAATCACATAGAAAGTCAGTACAATATACTTGTAAGAGCAGAATACGGATAATGAGAAAAAAGTAGACTAAGTTACAACGCACCAATAAACTTCCGTGGCTTCTTCACGGGCGGTTCGTCAGAGTCATAATCTGCAGGTGGGGCCGATTCTCCACTTTCTTCATCACCGGGAGGACCATTCTTGTAATCCGCTAGTACACCATCAAAGATTTCTCCGTCAGGTTCCATGGCGATGAGGTGTCGGTTTGAGCGCGCGCAAGCAATTACAGATGCACCTAAAAAACCAAAAGCCACCTTAGAAATGCGAAATGTATAAACGATTTCTAAAAATGCGTTTACGGATACGTTACCTGTACTTGCGCTCCAGTCGAAGACTATACCACCGTCGTCCGTGAGACAATCTACGAAACATTGAATGAAGGACGGGTCCTTCTCTCGTGAGCCTCGCCATGGCGTACCGTTCGGACGAGTACGCAATGTGTCTTTGTCTGCAAAGTTCGAGAGGTGCTCTTCCTCATCCGGAATGATTGCCACACCCGCATATGCGTGTGCCACTTGCCGAGTTTGGAACTTCGACACATAATCTTTACGAACATAAACTTTCATATGGAAGCAGTGAGTCTGCAAAACACAAGTATAGACATATTAACATACAAGCATAGAAGACATTAAACATAAATTGTGAGAATGGAAACTACAAACTGCTCCGTACCTCTTTTGGGTGCGGTACGGTAGAGGCCATTGGGAGTGGATTATATCCCCACCAATCTCGAACAACACGAAAACCATATATATGGAATTCGGAATCGAGAGTACGCTCGATTCTACGACATTTGGGATGCATCAGAAGAATGGCTCCAACGTCTGTCAAGTGGTATGTGGCAAAGATAAAAAGGCTCTCAAAGTAGTTTTTATCACGCCGGTTCCAGGAAGGAATTTCCTATGGAGACACACCCGGTACAGGCAAGTTCTCGGGAGCGTCTGCAAAAATGAGATCAGTCCCTGGATGCTTGGGATCGTACTCCATCGCCGAACACGGATATTTTCGATCTTTTCCAATCTGAGATACAAGGCAATAATTAGATAGTGGCCTATAGATTTACAAGTACAGAACGTAATTAAGAAGATTATAAATGACAAATGTATGAAATAATACCTTCTTGATGTGCTCAATGATATCGAGGATTTGCGAATCCCATTTTGCCGTCTTCGACGATTGATGAACCAAATCTCCAATGTTGCCCTTCTCGAGGTACATAGGCAGAGTCACTGTAATTTTCGACGACGAGCTGCTACCAATGTGATTGGGTTTCGGAAGAGGGCGTTTGGCGAATTTTGGCTGGCTAAGACGGCGAGGCGACTGTGGAGAGTTGTGGTCAACGGTAAAGGACACGGGAGGGGATCCCGCATTCGTAAGTCCACCTCCGGAAACCTGAGTCCGTCGTGCACCACGTCGAACGACGTTGACTGTCGCACCATGTGAAGTTTGAGTGAGATCAGGTTCCTCGGGACCATCCAATTGGAGAGGAGCAATGTCTCCGGAATGTTGTTGAACATCTTCTACAGGGTCGGCACCACCGTTGCGTCGCTTCTTCCTTGCTCGAGCTTTAGGCAGTGCAGCCGGGGACGGTGGTGGAGAACTTGAGACAGGTGCGGTTGGTAGAATCGAGAGGTCATCGTCGTCGTCATCATCGATCTCCATGGGTTCATTGGCAGCTCCAAGTGAACCGAGATTTCGCACAAGTTCCTTCTCCTCCTTGTGCACAAAGTTAGCCTGGCACTCAAGGAACCAACCTCCCGTCAGTAACTGTGCGTTAGTAAATTGCCTTTGTTGGGATTCGGAGAAGATGCTCGAGGGATCGTTTGTGACTGCAACGTCTTCCAACTCCAAAGGAATGGACCATGAAGCTAGAGCTCCCTTTGCAACAAGCTCTTGCTTCAAGTACCTACAAACAGAATAGCCAATTAGATCAACGGAATGAAATATTTAAAACAAACTTTGTTAGTAGATATTTAGGTAACAGTTAGCATACCTGAACAACAATCGTTTGATGGTGATTTTGCCACCCGCAATCTTATAAATATCTGTGCCCTTGATGAATTTTGGGCTGGCATTTGGAGCAAGGTAGTTGGCGAATGCCTTCTCCCAGTATAGCAATCTCCACTTCTCGACACATGCGGGTGGCTTGAAGATGGCGTCCGACCACTGAATGTTGAGATTCTCTTTCTCGATAAGTTTCTCCAATTCACTTTCAAGAGATTTCTCCAACTGCACATACATAGAACACGTTGTAAAATGTATTACTCAGATGACAAAAGTAAGGTGGACACAGAAATAGGAATCAATTTACATGAGCCCATAGAGAAGCGCGATGGACAAATGTCATCAAACTTTTATCCTTCATTGGACGGTCTTCCGGGAAGTGAAGTGATCGACGAACATCGTTTGGTGAGTTCCACCATTGCAACCACTTTGCCTTGAAATCAAAGTGAACATTGGTAGTTGCTACCATGTGCAAGCGATCGATTGTCATATCCGGTTTGAGGTTTTTGCTGTAGTGTGCATAAATCTGCACACAAGACGGATTGGAATACGGAATTTAGCATTGTACAAAAGCAATAACATATAGGCAGAAAAGGGAACCTTCAAATAATGACATATAGACCTCTTTCGGGAATACTCTTCCAAGATTGTAATTCGCCACTGCAACCATCTTGTCGAAATTTTTGCCACGGATTGCCTTGATTTCAGCTTTAATGGCATTATCCATGGCACTCCATACTCCCGGCCCCGACTGCTTCTCTTTCGGGACAGTGGCATAGTAAGCAGTCTCGGCATCGTCCGATGCTTTGGCTAACCTCCTCTACAAAAAACAACCAAAAGATAAGAAGATGGAAAAAATTAGAAAATATGTACAAGAGACATGCACATGTGACGAGATCTTACCGAGTATAAGAACTTAACGAAAACGTCTAGGGTGACTGGGTACCAAGTTTCTTTCTCGGCCTTGGCGTTCTTGCAGATTCGGTAGTCCTCTGGACTTATGTTAGTTGGGATATCCAAGAGTAGTGCTTTACGTAGTCTCCCAAGTCGACCTGTGTAGAGAAAGGGGGAGGAATGCGCTTTAGTTTTAAAAAGAGGAAGAGAGAGAGAGAGAGAGCAGGGGTCCTTACTTTGACTGACCGAGGTAGGCTGGGCAGCGTTGACTATTGTGGCCCGAAGGGAAGAGGGGAGTCTGAGAGGAGGTTCCCAAAGAGCAGGAGAGGCACTCGGGTCACTCGCTCGGGAGTGACGAGTTCGAAAAGCCAGCAGAGGAAGGTGAATCAAGAAGATTTCACCCGCATAGAGTCGACAGAGTGTTTCTGTTGACCCCGGTGATCACAGCGGAGCCGTAGACCGTGCTGGCTTTGGTGGCTTGGCACCCTTGGCGGGGTTTTCACCCTTCAGTGGTGCGTGTGCGAGGCAGTGAGAGGCATCAAGGGATTACCCTCAATGTTGTCATAACGCGGGACGTAGGAGGAGAGATAGCATCAGACAGAATACAGGGGAGGCGAGGCAATACAGAGTGAGATATGGAGTATGCACAGAATCAGAGAGTTTAGAGAGAAGGACCGGTTCTCAGACCGTTGTATTCATAAGCAAAGCAATACAATCGCAGCGTGCTGCTCCATGTTGACATCTGTTGACTAAGAAGTCCCTAATCTCTGTTTTCTACCTCTTAAGTAATCATTGCTGCCGAAGAATCCTACTGACTAACGGTGGCCTTATCCTTCCGCCCTGATTGCGTCCTTGGGCTGACGTCGCGGCCTTCGTGACTCCATGGCCGCATCTGACGTTGCCTTCTGATGTCTTCCTCCGAAAAGGGCGTGCCTTCAGCTGACAGCGTTGGCTTGGTAACATTTTGCCGTCTCTCTGAGAGGACAATCCGTCCTCGGATTGGTCATCGGCGGGAAGTACGTTCTGCGGGTCGACGATTAGGTCTGGTAACCTCTCGGGGGAGTTGTTGCCCACTGCGAGGGGGTTCATGGCCATCATACAAATCCTTGATGGCAGCAGCAATTCCTCTGTGCAACAGGAGTTTGTCCCGTACATTGGCAGCATGGGCGTAGACGTCATAAACTGTCTTACCTAACATCTTGTTGCATCCACGACAGTTGACATTGTCAGCCTCGGGGTTGGTGAATCGCTGTGCTAAGTCGGGGTGCTGGACGAAGTACTGGCAGTCTTCCTCTGCTGCCTGGTGATACTCTTCCTCGTCCTCACTGGTATCTCCTGTCTCTACATCCCACGATCCATCGTCTGACAGCTTAAGTAACTCTTGTTTATGCTCCGCAAAAGATCGAGGTATTGGATTTACCGATTGACGTCGGGGAGGAGAGGCCGTTGATCGTGGCGAAACTCCCCGGCTCGGTGTGATTTCCTCAGATGGGGGGTGCCTCGGTGATGGCTGGGGAGTCTCCTCAGTGTCGGTAAAATGATCCGGGATTCGCACCCGATCACGTTCCTCAGTAGGGGCCACCTGAAATGTCACTAAGTCTATGTCGGCAGAGGGTGCACTGACTTCGTTGACAGGTGCTCCGACATCCAAATGGAGGGGTTGTTGTTTACCTATTTCTTGTTCTACGATGTCTCCCGTCGTGGCTGTGTCCATCACCTCGATGCTATTAGCGTTGTCGTACGAGCCCTCGTAGTCTGGCTCGTCCAGCCCTAATTCTCTCAGCGAGTCCTGTACACATTGTGGAACGAAGTCCTCTGGTAGCGGTTGGGTTGCTGGAAGTTTACACATTGCATTGTACATCACCGTAGCTATGGTGGTGGCAGCGTTGTGTACCCGGAGGAGCTTGTTCGCCTCAAAGTTGTCCATGTCGTTCTGCAGAGATCCTCCGCCTCACGTCATCCATGGCCATCGAAGTCTTTGGCCGCCAATCGCTCAGAATAACTGTCTCGGGGCCACTTGGCTACTCTCCATGGCCTTGACGCGCTCCATAGCGATGTCGCGCTCTGTGCCATTGTGACGCAACGCGTTGTTGGCCGTTTGCGAGTCTATCTCGCAAGATACCAACTTTGTTGCCAATCGTTGTCGATCGGTGGCGGCCTTGTCCATCTCACGCCGCAATCGTAGAATTCTCGTCATCTCTTTTTCTAACGCTCGCTTGCACGGCTCATGACTTTCGGGCGTTCTCTACTTCGAGCTCCCTGACTTTGATATCCAATGCTTCCTTCTGTGTTTCTGCGCTATCAAACTGGGCTAACAGAGTCTGCAGGCATGTCGTGAGTGCGTCCGCGTGAACCTGCAGCCGGGGTGTGGTCTGCTGTGTTGCCTCTGCTGCTTGTCTCTCAAACTGAGTACGAGGCCGCTTATTGGAACTCGGGACTCCGGGGTTGGCCAGCGTTAGGGCTGCGGGGTTGGCTTGCTGGTGTTGCTGAATATCAGCAAAGCTCATCAATGGCGGCATGGGGCGCTGGTCCCGGTGGAGTGCCAACATTCGGCTGATGAACGTGGATAAGAAGGGCCCGATGGGACTCACATAATTTGCCCTCTGCTGGTAATTTTTCAACTCCAACCTAAAATTCTGCTCCATTATAAGGTCCCAGTTGATCTTGGCTCCAGCTTCTGTCATGAGTAGCAATTCGAGCTGCAACGGTGTGATAATATTGCAGTTGACGCGAAGAAAGATCTGGCTGAGGATGCCTCGAAGGCGCACGTACCAGGGTTCCGGTAGCAACGCTCCGATCTGCCGCACGTCATACCCCTTGTTCGGGTCGCATTGCACGTTGGGGAACCTTGCGCGTAGATCTGGCTTCTCGTATCCGCAGTCCTCCGTCCACCTCGTAAGCCCGGTGCCATCCCATCCGTAGTGCTGAAATAGGTAATAAGGGGAGAACTGGAGTTCGACCCCCTCCACGGTGCCTACAGGGAATGCGCTGGCGTCGCCTTTGAGTACCATGCTGCTCACAAACTGCTGGCAACGACCGATGTCAAGACGCCAGTGGTGCATGTCGTCTCTGTAGCGATTGATGCCTATTTCTGCAGCCCACACTGTGTCTATCCTCGTGATCCAATCGACCATATTCTTGGGTGTGTGGAACGGCAACAATTTCGACGACTGCGCCATAGTTGACAAGCAGGACACCGACGGCGCGGCGTCAAAACAGCAGAGTAGCTCGGAGGTGTGGCGGCGTGTGAAGAATGCGAGGAAGAGGAGTAGTGAAAGCGGAGGTGGGTGATGAAAGGGGGCGGTGCGAGCGAGAGAGCGAGGAGCGAGGGTGAGGGAGGGAGAGAGCGAGACAACGCAATGAAACAATGAGGGTCCTCTCCCCCGCCGCCACATTTATATACTTTTTGTTGCCTCTCTCGGCAGTAGGTGGTGAGCTTGTCTCGGTGGGTAGCCCGGGGTCTGTCTCGGCCGGTGGTTTTGGCGGCGATGGGTGGTCAGGGCAAATTCCCTTTGAGTACTTTGGATGGCATTTGGCGGCGTGGATAGGACATTGAGTGCCTGTCTCGGGTGGCGGCTGTCTATCCATCATGGGGCCATCATTGTTAGTGATGATGGCCCAATCACCGAGGTGCCCTTGATGATTGTACCTGTCCACCTGAATGTAATTTATGTATACTGTAGTGGGGGCATCCTTGCCTTCCCCCTCCCTTGTTGGCCCTGTTGTCATCTGTGTTTCAAAGGCGGTCAGGGCGTCTGCCGAGGTATGATACCCTCCTTGTCGACCATGTGTTGTCCCTTGTTCTGCCGAGGCAACGTGGGTATTTGCCGAGGCGTCCTTGTTGCCCTCGAGCGAGTTTGTGTTTTCAGCAGACTCGTCCTCGGTTGTCAGTTCTTTGTTGAGGTGGTCTCTGGTGTCTACCGAGGCATCTTGATGCGGATTTTTATGCGGGGGTTCTGAAACATCGTTGTTAACATCGAGCAATTCCGCTGTGTTAGCGGGGTTGTCCTCGGCTGTCCACTGTTGGGCCTCGGTGACTAAGTTGTTGTGTAGCTGTCCTAGACTCAATGTTGGCACCCGTAGCTTATTCATTCCGTAGTAATGCTTCAGCTTGGCTGCGTTGACTATTGTTGCCTGCGCATCATAGTTGTCCTCGTTGACCAAAAGCACGGTGTTGTTTGGCAGAACAAGTTGTATCCTGTATGGCCCGTGCCAGATGGATTCAAATTTAGTTTTTCTTAGTTTAGGGTCGCGAGGACACCATAAGATTTGGTCACCTTTGGCAAAGATACGAGGAGGCTGGGATCCTTGAAAGTGCTTTGTAGTGAGAGCTTGTTTGTGCAGGATATTTTTGTTCGCGGCATCGCGGATTTCCTCCGATTTATGAAGGTCCTCCATTCGCAGCACAACACACGGCGCGGTGCATAATCCTTTGGTCATGTAAGGTTTGAAATGTGGCACTAAGTACTTTGTTGGCAATGCGGGCGCGCGTCGTAGACCCGCTCAAACGGGTGGCTTGTGTTCTCGACTTCATTCCGCTGCTCGGTATGCCCATAGGGTCATGGTAGGTGTGATCATCCCAATCTCCATAGTTGGCCTGGGTAAACTTACGTAACATGTTGATGATGGTTTTATTGGTCGACTCGGCTTGTCCGTTGCCTTGCGGATAATACACCGTGCTGGTTCATTGTTTGATGAGGTGTTTCTCCAACAATTCCTCGATGACAGCGTTAACGAAGTGTGTGCCTTGGTCAGACACAATTTCTAACGGACATCCGAATCTAGTGATAATGTTGTCATATATGAAAGATGCGGTGACAACAGCAGTGTTATTTCTGAGCGGCTTGGCTTCTACCCATTTTGTTGTATAATCGGTGGCAACGAGTATGTACTTATATCCTTGTTTGGTCACCGGGCAAATGGGGCCCCGAAGTCAAGCCCCACCTCTGGAAGGGTCCTAAGGGGAGAATGGGCTTCATCGGCACCTTGCCTTGGTAGCGAAAACTTGTGGTGGCTGTCTGACAAGCATGGCAACGTTTGATGTACTCAATGGTATCCTTATGCATTGTTGGCCACCAATACCTTGCTGTCAATATTTTCCTGATGGTTGTCTCCGGACCTTGATGCCCTCCAGCTGGTCCATCGTGCAAGTAGGAAATGATGTCTTGTTGTTGATTTGAGGGTACACAGAATCGTACTTCACCGTCGACCCCTTTTCGGTATAATCGCCCTTGGATCAGAGTATATGGCAGCGTTGTCCGTACGAACCTGATTCTTTGTGTCCTGTTGTGTCTTCGGGAATCTTGCCGTTAGCAGGTATTGCATAATGCGCTGCCTCCAATCGTTGACTTACGCTTCCTCCGTTGCTGTATAGCCGCCGTGTGTATGTATGGTTCGTTAAATGAGTCATCGATACCTTCTCCAGTTGTATTCGTGTCGCGAGACAAATAATCCGCTACGATATGTCTTCTACCTGGAATATAAACTACCTCAAAGTCGTACTCCATGAGAATCATAATCCATCTTGCTACTCTTCCTGTAATCAGGGGTTGATTTACTAAATAGGACAAACTATGGTGGTCTACCATAAATCAATTTGTTTCCTAGTAAGTAATGCCGAAATTTCTTCACTGCGTAAATCATAGCCAGGGCCTCTCTTTCGGTGGTTGAATAGTTCTTTTCTGCCTGATTAAGTAGTCTACTGGCATAAGCAACAGGTTGATCATGTTTGCCGTCTACGTTTTGGGCTAACATGACCCCCACGGCTATCTGAGAGGCGTCGGTGTGAACATGGAAAGGTTTTGACCAATCAGGAGCCAACAGTATTGGGGCTTTTGAGTATGCTTGCTTAATCTTTTCCAAGGCAGCTTGTGCTTCCGGTGTCCAATCTCGCGGGTAGAAGAGTAGAGCGTGGTTGAGTTTGGTAATTGGTGCAAGAATATGAGCCAACTTTTCAATGTACATTCTGTTGAATTGCGATAACCCCAGTAGCCGTTGTACCCCTTTTTGGTCCTTGGGTGGAGTCATATCCATGATGTCCTGAAATTTGGCTGGGTCGGGGAGTTTACCGTACTTGCATACGATATACCCCAAGATGACGCCTGCAAAAAACAAAAACATGCATTTGTCGGCGTTGAGGCTGACTCCGTTGGCACGACAGGCGTGAAATATGTGCCTTAGGTTGTCGACATGGTTCTTCATTTGGCCATAGACTGTACCGTCATCTAAGTAGATACGAAAAAATCTTTTCAAATAGGGGCGGAATATCAATTCCATGACTCTTTGAAATGTCATTGGGGCGTTTTTGGCACCAAACGGCATGCGTTCAAATTGATAAGGTCCCCATTCGGTAGAGAAGGCTGTCTTGTTTTTGTCTTGTTCAGCCATGGCAACTTGGTAATACCCTGAGAAACAATCCAAAAATGAATACATCTCATGGCCAGCTACCTCGTCTATTATTTCTTCCATATGCGGCAGTGGGTAGTGATCCTTTTTTTGGTGCAAAGATTGAGTTTGCGAAAGTCTACGCAAATGCGTAGGGTGCCATTTTTCTTTGGAATGATAACCATAGGAGACAACCAGGGAGCGGCATCGACGGGTGAAATGAATTTGGCAGTGAGTAGCTTTTTCAGTTCAGTTTTCACTTTGGCAGCGTAGTTGGGGTTCATCCGATACCTCCGTTGTTGCACAGGTTGTGCATTTGGTTTCAAATCTATAGTGTGCTCAGCGATGTTTCTCGGGATTCCCTTGAGGTCTTCGTGGGTCCAGGCGAATATATCCCTATATTCCTGGAACAGTGCAATTGCTGCGCGTTTGATGTCATTGGGAGCGTCAGCGTTGATTTTTACATATTTAGGCTCTTCAGTGGTACCCAAGTTGACCAATTCAACGTTGTCAGTGGCGCCGTTGGTCCATCCTGTGACAACTTTTTGTTCCAAGGCCTTGGTTGCCGGTGTTGCGTTCACAGTGATGTCCTCTTGGACTTCTTGTGTGAAGTGATCAGGTATATCTAAGCCTTCTTGTTCGGTCACAATGCTGGCTAGTTGTATTTCGGCGACAGGGATTAAGGACGGATCGGCGTGAAAAACTAAAGCTTCTTGCTCAGCTGTTAGTCCTTTGACCCAATTTGTTCCCGCCGTGGACCGGATCGATCGACTTTAGCTTTAGTAATACACCTATCTCTTTGGAATGATGACTATTCTATCATGATGTCGCAGATTTATGCAGTTTCGTGCCCAATCATGTACCGCATTCATGTCTCTTAACCATGGTCGTCCTAGGATCATAGGGAAATTAGTACTCTCTGGCATATCTATGACGACAAAGGTGGCCGGCGTAGACACTCCGTGTGTGGTGATGGCGACAGTGGCCAAGATGCCTAATGGTGTCACAGGGGCATCGTTTGCCATCCTTAATATGAACTGAGCCATCTTTGGTGGTGGCAATCCCAACTGTCGTCTAAGGCTGTCACTCATTACGTTGACACCAGAGCCGCCATCGACTAGGACATTTGACAGCTTATGTTGTCCCAGTCGTAAGTGTATGACGGCAGCGTCCGGATCGATGGTGGTCACGTTAGAGTCAACAATCATCAATCTTTGTCGAGGTGTCTCGGCGTATTTGTTTCTTTGCGTATACTTTTGCGATTCTGGACTAATCTTTAGCAAACTTGTTAGGGTGATACTCACGTGAGTATTGTCAAGTATTTCTTTGCATGTTGTCATCCGAGGTAGTTTCCAGGTCCGCCTGTATCTGTTGTCGAAGGTTGTGCAATCTTTCCCAATGTTGGTCAGGGAAAGGTTTACGATGTTCCACCACGTGATCCGGTGTCGTGGCTTTAGACCTCGTGGTTACGGCGGCGGTACTGATAGTAGAGATATTTGTTTCCGTCCCATGGACTTCAGTCAGCGTAACGCCCCCCCTTCTGTTTGGGTTCAGTCTCTGCGAGTCCGTAGTCGTCGTTGTTTGGGGGCTTGCATCGGAATTATGTCGATTTTGGGCCCAACGTTGTTTCAAAATTGGACATTGTCCTCTTCGGTGGTGGGGAGATCCACATTCCCAACAGCCGTCACCTTTTCCTGGCTGGAAAGCGTCAACGTGGACTTCTTCAGGGTACACAGTTGCCGCAGTAGGTCGTTGCCTTCTGTTGTCATTACCCACATTGTTGCCCGCGGCAAACCAACAGCGACCATTATGGGCCTTCTCACAAGTTGTGCAGAGAGTCAGCGTGATGCGGGTATCGTTTCGGGATGTTGGTAGGGGCAACAGCGGGGCTTGAGTTTTTTGGAGTAGTCCTAACTCCCTACTGATGTCGTTGGCAGCTGTAAGAATATCAGGTAAGGTCTTTACACCTCTGATTACAATACCCTGCTGGATCCAAGGTAACAAACCCTTTTTAAACCATTCGCACAAATAGTCTTCAGTTGGCTTCTGGTTGAGTTTGTCAGCTAACTGTTTGAAACGATCGTAAAAGGTATCGACAGTCTCCTCTTTGCCTTGCGTGATGTTTCCTAGAGCGCGGAGGATTTCAGATGACGTCTTTAGCTTACGAAAAATTTGTAAAAAACTCCGTTCCATGTCTTCCCAAGTGGGATTAACATGTTCTGCTTCGAAATCTATGTACCAGTTGATGTGATTCCCTTGTAATGTGGTGCCAAAGATGTTTTGTAAGTCGTGATTTGTGAGACTCCATTGGTACGAGCAATAACTTTGAAACGCCTGACATGCCAGTCGGGGTCTGCAGCGTCGTCAAACACCGGGTACGGTATTTTTGGTAGTTTGTTCAGTCGATCCCTTTCCCCTGAGTCCATTGAGGTGGCCATCGTAGGATTGATAGGGGGCACCGAAGTGGACGTTGATGGCATCATTTGCGACTCTGAGTTGGGCATGGCGGTGAGGTGGCATTCCTCGTAGATTTTGATCTTTGGTGGCTAAGTATTTCAAGCCGTGCATTAGTAGCCTCGTTTTTGGCAACTACCTCTGTCATCTGCTGTCTCATCCATTGCAAAAATTCTTTGGTAGAATCTGGGTCATCGTTTGGTGGAACTGTTTCCGGTTCTTTGTCCTTGGGCTGCTGTGGCGCCATTGTTATTGATGTACAACTTTCAGTCGACTATAGAGAGACTCCACACTAACTCCCCAGCATGGTCGCCAAAATGTTAGCTGGGATTTCCAAGAGTAGTGCTTTACGTAGTCTCCCAAGTCGACTGTGTAGAGAAAGGGGAGGAATGCGCTTTAGTTTAAAAAAAGGAAGAGAGAGAGAGAGAGAGCGGGGGTCCTTACTTTGGTCGACCGAGGTAGGTCAAGGCGGCGTTGACTATTGTGGCCCGAAGGGAAGAGGGGAGTCCGAGAGGAGGTTCCCAAAGAGGAGAGAGGCACTCGGGTCACTCGCTCGGGAGTGACGAGTTCGAAAAGCCAGCAGAGGAAGGTGAATCAAGAAGATTTCACCCGCATAGAGTCGACAGAGTGTTTCTGTTGACCCCGGTGATCACAGCGGAGCCGTAGACCGTGTTGGCTTTGGTGGCTTGGCACCCTTGGCGGGGTTTTCACCCTTCAGTGGTGCGTGTGCGAGGCAGTGAGAGGCATCAAGGGATTACCCTCAATGTTGTCATAACGCGGGACGTAGGAGGAGAGATAGCATCAGATAGAATACAGGGGAGGCGAGGCAATACAGAGTGAGATATGGAGTATGCAGAGAATCAGAGAGTTTAGAGAGAAGGACCGGTTCTCAGACCGTTGTATTCATAAGCAAAGCAATACAATCGCAGCGTGCTGCTCCATGTTGACATCGGTTGACTAAGAAGTCCCTAATCTCTGTTTTCTACCTCTTAAGTAATCATTGCTGCCGAAGAATCCTACTGACTAACGGTGGTCTTATCCTTCCGCCCTGATCGCGTCCTTGGGCTGACGCCCTGGCCTTCGTGACTCCATGGCCGCATCTGACGTTGCCTTCTGATGTCTTCCTCCGAAAAGGGCGTGCCTTCAGTTGACAGCGTTGGCTTGGTAACAACTTATGAGATCTTTGAAATCGTGCAGTTTGAGCTTACCAAATTTCCTCATGCGTTGGAGTTTAGCACAGAGGTTGTCTTCAACATGGTCATGTTCAGTAGACCTACATATGACAATCAGAAATTAGTAACGTTGATGAGAGATAAAATATAGAACAAATTCCAGTTTAAGAATGAGATTCCGTCTTACCAGTTGATGTCATTCATAACGTCTAGGAGCAAACTGCTCGTCCCGCGAGCATCAAGGATGATACAATCGACCGATATATGCCACGAAGCATCCATCTTGTGGTACCTTTCGATGTGCCGCATCCACGCCGTAACACGATGGTTACCTTCATAAACGTAGAAGTACTTGCCGATGAGATGATGGACATCCGGATCCAACCGCAACGTCTTGTCGAACTCGTCATTGGCCTCTCTCCAAAGCGGATCCGTGAACACATCATCTCCGGCATCCACAGGTTTTTCTCTCCCTTTCCTATCGAAGGGAGAAACGTACATGACCCGGTCTCCCTCGCGGTAGCCTTTGTTGAACTCATTCTCCAATTTCCGGACGTCTTGTTCCGATATAGGTCGAACCTTAGGATAATAAACAAGGCGACACAATGGAATTAGCATGCGAGACTTCTTTACAAGTTTGTATCGCAACCTGTTGATGATGGCGATTGAATCACTTTTGTGAATCATTCGCATCTCATTTGCACTCCAGTCGGGATGCTTGTTTTGAAGATGAGGCGGCATGTGGACAATCCCGACGTTGACACTTCCCGGCAGTGCAGGTTCCTCATCATCGGAGAGAGAATCGTGTCCATCCTCAGCATCGAATGTTTGAGGACGATGGGCCGGTTCCGACGAACTTTCATGCGGAAGCGCATCGCTCGAGCCTTCTTGTCGTTGTTGTTGTAGAATGATCTCTTCATCACCTATGATGTTATGATTGTGATCGGAAAGAGGAGGTTTAACATCCTCATCAACTTCGACTAGAGAGGCTGGTGATAATCTCATCTGTCAAGAAAAAAACCAAGTTTAACAACGTAACGAAAATATGTCGAAATCAAAATAAAAAATGAATCCAATCATAAAATTGATATATGATGAAGATAAACATAAAGTATCATATAATTCAAACAAATATCTAAGTCGACTTCGATTTTGCTGCAAGTCGTGGAGAACGTCGTGGAGCAATTCTAGCCAATGTCTTTGCTTGGAGACGACGGGCTTTGGCTTGTGCATAATAGTTTCGCATGTAACATGCCCGTGCAACCCGATCAACATCAACACTTGAAGTGTGACAGACAGGAGATGCAGCAGGGGGCGTAACTGGAGCTGATGACATTGCTACAGCCAAACGACGAGACTCAACTACTTTTTGAACATGAACTCTAAGCTGTGATAAGTCGCTATCAGCGTCCGAATCTTCTTCCTCCACAACGGAAATTTTCGTCACACAGTGCATAGGATCCTGTAATCCCACAGAAAAAATTTATAAAACACCAATGAACAAACATATTAAAAGCAGCCAACCACAAGAACGCATTGCAAGAGTAATTGATCGCTCTTTGCCCTTTACAAAACACAAACTTCCATCATCATAGACATGCAATTAATCTCACTATTAGTTTTAGACCTTGATACGAACTTAGTACACCGTACAACGCAATAAACAACCGGGCCAACACGAATGAGACGGTAAAGATAAACGATGGACAAAATGGCCTGAGGAGGATTGATTCAAGATAAATAATTCAGGAGAGGTCAGCCTTGCGTCCACGCAAGGCTGACACTCTTCAGAGAAATCCATGGACTACACTTCAACACTCTTTCGGCAAACAATTCGAGGAACCTAGAAACAGCAGTCAAGCCAACGGTGAACATGACAAAGCACTCCCTGCATAGCAATGACGACACCACGGAGGCACCTCATGCATGAGATTGGGGAACCTTGGTTGAAATCCGATCAGCCTTTAACCGGACTGACGGTGCACCAAAATAGAAAGAGCATTAGGAGGATTAAAAAGTCAAAATAAAAACCCAATTCCGGACCCTCCGAGGTTAGCCTTGCGTGGACGCAAGGCTGTCACTCCCGGCTGTCACTCCCCGGTCAAAGCCAGTTTCAAGTTCATCACTGAACCTGCCATTTCGGTAAACAACACTAGGAGCCTCCAATCGGCAGTCAAGGCGACCAGGACCAGCATGGTTCCAACAAAAAACAACCAAGAGGGATTCCTGCACTGCTTTCAGGACGCACCGAGGCTCATCCCGTACAGGATTCAGGACCCCTGGATGGGCAATCGATCTCCCTTTCAGAGGACCGAAAGTGCACCAAAAAACGAAGAGCATCAGGAGGATAGATCAATTAGATTATTAGCCAAGATCCGGACCCTCCGAGGTCAGCCTTGCGTGGACGCAAGGCTGTCACTCCCCGGAGCGTTCCAGTTCCAATTTCAAAACACTGAACTTGCCATTTCGGTTATCAACACGAGGAGCCTCCAAACGGCACTCAAGGCGACCAGGATCAGCATGGTTCCAACGAGGAACATCACAGAGGCACTCCCTACTCAGCCATCACGACGCACGAAGGCACCTCTTGAACAAGATTCAAGACACCCCGATGGGCATCCGATCTCTCTTTAGCCGGACCGAAGGTGCATCAAAATACGAAGAGCATTAGGAGGATTGAATAATAAAAATAAATACGAACTTCCGGACCCTCCGAGGTCAGCCTTGCATCGACGCAAGGCTGACTCTCCTACAAGCAATCCAGTTCGAATTTCGAGACACTGATCCGAGGACTGTCAGCCAACGAGGAACATCACAGAGCAGCCCTTGCATAGCCATCACGATACCACCGTGGCTCCTCCTGAACAGGATTCATAACACCTCAATGGTCATCCGAGTATCAAACGCGGACCGGATCGAAGGTGCAACAAAATACGAACGACATCAAAAGGATTGAAATATCAAAATAAAAAACAAGTTTTGGACCCTCCGAGGTCAGCCTTGCGTAGACGCAAGGCTGACACACCTACGAGCAATCTGTTCCAATTTCGTGACATTGAACCTGCCAAATCGGTAAACAATACGAGGAGCCTCGTAACGACTGTCAAGCCAACGAGGAACATCACAGAGCACTCCCTGCGCAGCCATCCGATACCACCGAGGCACCTCCTGTACAGGATTCAGGACACCTCGACGTCCATATCAGGTAATAAAGTGCACCAAAATACGATGAGCACGAGGAGGATTGAAAAATAAAGTAAACAACCAAGGTTCCGGACCCTTCAAGGTCAGCCTTGCGTGGACGCAAGGCTGACTCTCGTACGAGTAATCCAGTTCCATTTTAAAGAATTTTAACCTGCCATTTCGGATATCTACACACGGAGCGACCGGGACCAGCATCGTTCTAACTACGAGCAACAGAGAGGCACTCCTGCATAGCCTTCACGACGCACAAAGGCTCCTTTTATACAAGATTCAGGACACCTCGATGGGCATCTGATCTGCCTTCACCGGACCAAAAGTGCCACAAAAGACGAAGAGCATCGGGAGGTTCAAAAACTCCAAAAAAAAGCCAAGATCCGGACCCTCCGAGGTCAGCCTTGCGTGGACGCAAGGCTGTCACTCCCCGGAGTGATCCTGTTGCAATTCTTAGACACTGAACTGCCAAATGGGTAAACAGCACAAGGACCCTCCGAACAACTGTCAGCCAACGACGAACATCACAGAGCAAACCTGCATAGCCATCACGATACCACAGAGGCTCCTCCGGCAAACGAGTCATGACACCTCGACGGGCATCCAAGTATCCAACGCGGACCAGACCGTTGGTGCACCAAAATAAAATGAGCAGGAGGAGGATTGAAAATTCAAAAGAAGAACCAAACTCCGGACCCTCCGAGGTCAGCCTTGCGTGGACGCAAGGCTGACCCACCTACGAGCAATCTAGTTCCAATTTCAAAAATTTTAACCTGCCATTTCGGTGACCAGCACACGGAGCCTCCATCTCGCAATCAAGGCGACCGGGACCAGCATGGTTCCAACTACGAGCAACAGAGAGGCTCTCCCTGCACATCCTTCACAACGCACTGAGGCTCCATTTATACAAGATTCAGGACACCTCAATGCGCATCTGATCTGCCTTGACCGGACAAAAAGTGCCACAATATACACAGAGTGACCATCGGGAGGATTGACAATTCAAAAAAAAAACCAAGATCCGGACCCTCCGAGGTCAGCCTTGCGTGGACGCAAGGCTGTCACTCCCTGAGCGATCCATTGCAAATCCGAGACATCGAACTACCAGTTCGGAAAAAAGACGAGGACCTACGAACGGCCGTCGCCCAACGACGAACATCACAGAGCAATCAAGGCGACCGGGACCAGCATGGTTCCAACTTCGACCAAGAGAGAGGCATTCCCTGCACAGCCTTCACGACGCACTGAGGCTCCTATATACAACATTCAGGACGACTTGATGGGCATCTAATCTGCCTTGACCGGACCAAAAGTGCAACAACATACCAGAGCATCAGGAGGATTGACAATTAAAAAAAAAAAAACCAATATCGGGACCCTCTGAGGTCAGCCTTGCGTGGACGCAAGGCTGTCTCTCCCCGGAGCGATCCTGTTGCAATTCCGAGACACTGAACTGCCAATTCCGTAAACAGCACAAGGACCCTCAGAACGGCGGCCAACCAACGACGAACATCATAGAGCAAACCTGCATAGCCATCATGATGCCACCGAGGCTCCTCCTGCAAAGGATTCATGACACCTCGACGGGCATCCGAGTATCCAACGCGGACCAGACCGTAGGTGCACCAAAATACGATAAGAATGAGGAGGATTGAAAATTCAGAATAACAACCAAATTCCTAGGCACCTCCTCGAAATCATCGATTACAGATCGCTGGAGGCATCGGAGGACTGTAGTAACTATTTATTAACATTTATAGTTATTTTAAAAACTTTTTACTTTTTGGATAGATATTACCTTCTATATGCGAAAAAGTATAAAAAGTTACCTAAAAAGTTATAAATGTATAGATCTTTTGATAAAGGTGTAGAAATTAGTAATTAGTGTAGACCAGCAATTAGTATCACTGGACGGATGATAACTATGGATGGATGATAAACAATCAGGAGGGATGAAAGGGGTTCGAGGAAGGTCACGCCCTCTCGCAGGAGGCGCGCCTTTCTCCTCCCCGCGCATAACTACCCCTCCTTCCTTTGTAATTGCACGGCATTTATGTTAATGCACGTCACGAATTTGCTCTTCGTTTCCAATCGTGCTGCAATTCTTCTTTGTGTATTGTGTCTTGAGTGCTTGTGTGATGGTAATTGAGACGACATTCTTGTTTCGGAGCATGTGTGTCTATTTCGTGGTCGAGCTTTGAAGCACGCATCGCTGAAATACTCTTCAATTGTGGCGAGACTTGGAGCAATTAACGAAGATTGTGGAGTTCGGAGCAGCGATGCTGGTCGGAGTGCAGTGATCGAGAAGTGATTGGAGCGGATTGACGTGAGAAGCCGCGAGCAGCGAAGGTTACTGTTGAAGCGAGAGCGACGTTGCTCGTTGTGATTGAAATTCCCGTATCAGAGAAAGTTTGGCTTGGGGTTCAGCAATTTCCAGTATTTCTGGATCGTGAAAAATATGGCGAACTGTGGTGTCAAACTTGACGTTGGAGCTCACTGAAGCTTCTGCAGAAGAAACACAGGAAGATTATTTGGTAAACTGTGGGGTGTGAAGAAGGAGACCCGAGCACCAGAACGGAGGAGATTGGTCGTGGGTCGAGACCAAGGCTCTGGTCTTCGCAAAAAGTGACCGAAATACAGAGAAGAGTCAACACGAGCGCTTGAAGACAACGGTGGAATTGAGCCTTCGAGGTTGCTCAGTAGAGGCTGCGGTAACGAGTATCGAGAACCAAGCTCAATTACCACTTGGAAGTGGTGGATTTTCATCGAAGTTCAAATCCTGAAGGGAGATTTCGGATTTGGAGTGGGACCAGCGGTGGTTGCAGGTTGACGATCATCGATTGGGTAAGTGAAGATCGTCCCATGCTTCCGTTCATGATTTAAGAGCAAACTTCAGGCCCAATGTTCTAGCAGCAGGCGAATTGGCTGCAAGTACAAGCAATCGGGGTGGTAGTCCCTGATGAGATTACTTACGTCAGTGGAGGTTGACCGTGCAACAACGATGTCATGAAGCTGAACAACCAGGAGGAAGTACCGAAGCAGCTGCAAGGTAGCGACAAAGAATTACAGCTCGAGGCAAAGCTGGTGAGGAAGGCGACGATGAGCACAGGGGAACGAGGCCATGTACACACGAGTAGAGCTCTCAATAAAGAAAGTGTCTGAATTTTCCACCTGAAGTGGTGAACATAGTGTAGATCTGGTGGATGATGGATTCTGATTAACGACAGAAGCATTCAGAGATAATTCTGCATAGGTCGCAATCCAATCGAGGAATTAAATTGTGAGGGCACGGTGGAATACGTGAGTGAAGATTCCTGAGTGAATCAAAGGAGCTACAGGTTGGAGCTGCAGAAGTTGTAGAAATTTAGCATAAATTGTGTGTATAAACTTGTATAAGCTGTAAGCTTGTATTGGTTTGCATTTATTGCATTCATATGATTTGGTGCTTGATTGGGGGTACCAGATTGAGTGAAAACGGAAAGAATTGGCAAAAAAATTGAGGCGAATTGTCATAATTTCAATGAAATTAGAGTTCCAGGGAACAAATTAGGGATTTCAGTGTCTGTGCCGAAGAACGCACGGTTGCAGGCCCTGCTTCGGACGGTCATAGGGTGCTGAAGTCCACGGGCATAAGCAAAATCGCGCGGTCGTAGGCTTCCTTCTGAAATTCAGATTTTATATATTTTTTTTTTTTCTGCATACTTTGATTGAATTTAAGTTTCCATCCATACGGTCAAAAACCACGGAACTTGATATACAAACTAATTAAACTATTCTAGACAAGATCCTACGGTTGGAAATTCAAAAATCTTATTTTAAAATTTAATTATGAATTTCCGAAAAGTCCAATTAATAAGTTTGATTAAAAATCAAACTTAAGTATTTGAATTGGTATATGAGTTTGGTATTAGTTTTGGAGTATAAATTGATGTAATTAGAAGATTTTTGAGTGTTTGTTTGAGTGAGACCTATTGACATAAACTTGGTATAAGTCTTGAGGTTAGGTTTGACATTTTTGATTTTGATATTCTTGGGTTTTAAATTATTATTGAGTGTTTGAACAGGAGATTGAGCGGAGTGTGTGTTTGTGCAGGGCATAATTGCATACATACTGCATGTGTACAAGACCTATTGACCTGAGCGGATTGGCGAGTTGCACAGAGGTAGGCAGATTCTATATCATACCTTGCATCTGGATCTATTGACAAAACTGTTCACTAGGCATTGTGTAAATAGTATCGGATGTAATATACTGGGACTGGACCTATTGACTAAATATTTATGTGTATTATTTCAAAGTATTATATCGGCATTTTGCTTAGGTGATAGTCTGCACTTGGGTCTATTGACATAACCTGAACTATTGACCAGAACTATTGACTTCCCATAGAATCCTAGATAGGACTGGGACAGCATCGTGTCTAGTGCATTGGTAACGGACTGGCAACCAAATTGAGTGATCCCTGGGTTTAAGAGTGAATCGTCGCGAGACAAGCCCTCAGGTGCGTTTATACATAGTTCTACTTATACCGCGAATACATGTGACCTTAGTCACAATACGACAGACTACTTTGTTTTTCCACCGTTGAATCACACTATACTGTAAGTAGTTTAGATTAGGGTAAAATCCCTACTACAAGGACACCTAGCTGCAATGCATCCAATCTAATTTCGTCACAAGAAGGTGGACCGGGGAAGAAGAGCATACGGAGGAGTGCAACACACACTTTGAATTCGCTTGAGCTCCAGTTCTCCAGCTCCGCACGAGATTTCAACAGTTCTTCTTGAGCATTACGACGATTCTTGTAGAATTCATTCCAAACTTTCGATTCTGAACTGGTACTCACATTCTGCAGAGTTGTATCAATGTTCTCCCCCTCGCTTCGCACTCCCTGCTCCTCTTCGATTCCGTTCGCCATTGCTTCTTGCTCTGAAATCGTTACTCCGCCCTACAATTCGATCTTGATTTCGATGAAGTACACATACACAATCTCTCACAAGTTCCACTACAAGACAAACCTTCGAATTCTCCATTCTATTGTCTACAAGCACCAACTTTTGTCAGTGCCGCATTTGACTAAACTCCAAACAGAACCCCCGCTCCAAGCCTCAGAATTGTCCAGTAATTCTAAAGCTATGGCTAGGGTTTGACAGTGGCACGTCGAAGAAAGGGCCCGCGGCGAGCGAGGCGAGCCTGCCCGCCGAGCCAGCATGAAGGCAGGCCGTAAGCCGCCCGATGAGCGAGCAGGCAATAAGCCGCCCGCCGAGCGAGCAGGCCCTGCAAGCTGCCGAGCTGTAAGCCCGGAACCCGCCGAGCTGTAAGCCCGGACCCCGCCAGTAATACCATTCATACTGGCCCCTGCATACAGCAGGACCAGCGAGCCTTAACGGGCCCGGGGCCATCCAGCCTTACCGGCCCCGCCACCCTCAAAAAAATCGTCAACTTTTTAATACTACATAACGTAATTGGAATTGCATTAACTGAAAAATTAGTCAAGTTTTTATATTCATTTTTTTTTACTACCACGTCATTTATGTATCGTTTAATAAACACGTCATTTGCGTGTACAGAAAGACCGTCACGAGTACTAAAACTCATATCCACTAAAAATGTGTACCCAATAGGTTAACATATATTTTGAATTAATAAAGTCATCATCCAATTCTTCAATTGCTTACGAAAACGACACAACTAAGCGTCTACACTAAGGAGGTGAAGGCTAAGATGTGTCCGGTTTCATTCATGACACTAAGGAAAAAGGACATATCAGTTACCTCCTTCTCTAAATATGGATCACTGTTGTCCTTCTCTTTTGGCGATTCAGTGAAATCCTGCAATGCACCTGTTCGTTCTTCGTTGTCGGAGATATCATTTCCATTCTTTTCATCATCGTCAATGCTTAAATTTTCATCCCCATCGTCTTCGTAAGTCCTTCTAACATCATCCTAGGTTTCATACATAAATATCAATTAGCACAAAGTACACACATTCTAAAGTTCAACATTTGAGGTCATAACGTACCTGTTTTTCCGAATCCACCGCATCACAATCACCTCCAATGTAGTGACTCTGAGACTCGCTTGATATTGAAGTCCGTCTCCCACGCTCTAGCTCATCGACTATGCTCTTCGACTCCGACAGTCCTTGAGATGTGTTCATCTCTGCGATCTCCACAACCGTGTCAAGATTGATAGACCGCATCTTCACACTTCGCCTAAACTGTGGCCCAACCTCTTCATCGTCTCCGTCAATGTCCGCGAGACCACGCTCGTCTCCACTTGACAGAGACACTCCCCCCTTACGCAAAGCGCTTCGCTTCAGAGCTTTCGTATTACTAAATCTTGTCCCACCCCTCCTCTTCTTTCTCTTAGGCATAGTCTCATTCGATCTCTCAGATCCGTGGCTCACAGCATCCATGACCTCTAGACGTTGTAGAATCGAACACAACTGGAATGGACTCAAATCCAGAATCACCAATACACAACAGACAATAAAAGGGTCGATATTATCGTTCTCCCTCTATTTGAACACTTTTGAGTACCATGCGTTGGACCTAATATCTTCAATTGATCATTAATTATAGCAACTGCAATGACGGCTCACGGAGCGCCATATATGACAGTATCTGACAGATGATGCTAATCCAATTTTTAAATATACAACCAGCTACTCTGACAAAGACGGCCGCCGTCACTTTTCCGAAATTAAAGACTGCACAATTTAATGATCCTCCTTAATCTTGCTCATTCCCTGACATGGTCTAATTTAATAAAACAAACCTACTATGTACCTTAATTCACATTATTTACCAGTCAATTATGAATTACTAACGGTACCGTCATAATCTACCAAATACAGACTCTTAGAAGCCTCTTCTTTATATTATAAATACATTCAAACAAGTTAAGTTTCTCCTACCGTCACTGAACACATCTCTTCTCGCTTGCGATCTAGCACAATGGATTCCGTTCACAACGTCGTAGAGATTAATTCCAGCATTTCGTCCGCTCCTACACGCATTCCACCTGGGTCTGATGGCGTGGCTGTTGTCACTCCTCAATGGCTTGCCCTTCGATTTGGATACGATGAGACTTCCTTATGGTTAGAACGCGAGGTACTAGACCCAATTACTCTTCTTGTTCAGTACTCCGAGTTTGAAGCACCTGTCCTACACGATAACAACAGCAGTATTTGGAAGTTTAGACCAGGCAAATACCGCCTCTATGGTATCACAGAGTCCGTCATGAACGCAAGTACTGTTCTCTTGACCCCGCGTACTTCTTCTACTATCTCGCATGCAGCTCCGCTCCTAGCTCGTGTCAAAATCGAACCAGGCCGTCGCGTTAGTATAGATTTGTCAGATTCCTCTAGCGACGAAAAAACATCTCCCGTCCAAACACGTCGCCCTGCGGCAAACCTCCCTTCACCGAGTTCTGCTTCGATCCCCTCTGTTGATTTAAGTCCTTCGCCCTTCACACTGTCAGAGGCTATAAAACCCAAAAAAATTCTTCCTTCTCTTCTAAAACTGAGTTCCATGTCTGGTAGCAAAACTATCTTGAAGAAAATCAACTTCGAAACCATCCGCACGGTCTGCACCCCCTCACTTCCTCCGTCCTTCAATGGAGATGTTCTATACATTCTACCTCCCGTCACCCCCTCATCTGTACACCGGAATGCCAAGTCTATGGAGGGTATAGACAAGCGTTTCGATGGCCATGTGTGGACGAGAACGATGACCACAAACATCAGCAACACCCTTGGCTTATCCTTTCGCTATTCAGGCTGTGTGGGTCATTTGCAGTGCCTCAATCAAAATTGCGGTTTCTTGGAACGACCGGATCGGACTGCAGGAGTAAACGAGGTGGAGTTCGAAGGCATTATCAAAGATCCGTTTGCGATTGGCAAAGTACATCCACCATCCTCCACCATTGTCTGTAAGATTTGCAAAGAACCTCCAGTCTGTGTTGCTCAGTGCTCCGCTGGAATCTTCTATGTCTTTGGGAAGGATGATCAGGAGCGTGCTTGTATTCATCTTGGTACCCACAAACACCCTGTTAAGGTCGGAGTGTATAGATGCACAAAGAAGAAGGTAGATGAGCTACTAGAGGAGCATGTAGACCGAAATCCACAAGCGATAGTTTCCAAAATCGTCATGGAAACTAGCAAAGATCGCTTAGGAAATATCCTACTCCGTCAGGAAGGTGATCCTATAACCTCGCAGCTTTCTATCCAAGAGTTGGAGCCAGTTTTCGAACAATGTAGAGAGTTGAACTCTCCTGCCATACGGCATTGTGTCTACACTTTCAGATATTTGCGCAGATATGGAGTTCTGGATGGGATCACCAAACTCAGAGGGCTTAGCAACTGGGCCTTTGTGCAACGAAACATGTTCCCCGGCCAAGGAGACAACTCCGACAAAGTCTTCATTTTCAAGATGTCCGAGGTCGGTCCTGCTAGCGGTGTTGACCTCGTCCGCCGTATGCAACCTGGCGGCAACCTCTCCCACGCTTGGATGATGTTCGACCACGTCAAACGAGTCAAGAACTGGACCACGATGGCGTGCCACGTGTACGACTCCCGATACCAACGCATTCTAACTATTGCGTGTTGTGATTTCCAGTCCGAGGATAGAGAAGCTCAACTCGTCTTTTGGAAGAACCTTAACCATGTTATGGCTAGGCACGGAGTACCAAAGCCAGAGTTCCAAGGATTTATGGCTGACAGTGCTCAAGCCAATTGGAATGTTGTGCGCATCATTTATGGGTCGGGGAACCCTACAGTCCCCATGGAAGGCCGTGAACGAACGTGTTACTTCCATTGGACGCAGTCCCTTGAGAAACACACCAAACAGTACATCGTTCACGAACTACAAGATCAACACAAGGTTCTTTGTAAGCAGTACAAAGACGCCCGCACCATGGAAGAGGCGGAGACTCGCTACTGGGCCATTCGAGCGTGGTGGTCCTCATCGAACGCCACTTCCGAAAGTGGGCTCCAACACCTCGGCCATTGGCTTGCCTACTGGCATTTCCGCTATAGACAATGGGGTGGATTTATGGAATTAGTGAGTTTCCTTACCTATACTTTTTATTATTTAATTATGATATTGTAATCTACTATTTTCTTTATATACGTAAATGATTCTATTTCTTTATTCTGGATTTCAAATAAACTGTGATGGGAAATATAATGCAGGAAAAAAAATACTCTCCAGAAGAGTTAGCGGAGATGCCGTCCTGTAACCTTGCTGAGACGGTACACAACAAATGGTTACAAGCCTCTGGCAATAAGGGAGGGGACGTCTACGTCGCCGCTGTTGACGATTATGTTCGCGCACTCCTCCAAGTAGTGGCTTATCATCAATTCAACAAGGGTGGCGAAGGTGGTTGTGGTCCATCTACAGAGGAACTTCAACTTCGCGCAGTTCGACGCAAAGCTCTTCGCACTGCTCAACGCAAGGCTCACCGTACAGGAGATCCATTGGATATCAACAAGGCAGTACTGAATTTCCTGAAGCTCAAGTTTTCTGTACTCGTGACGCCCACTTGGAAGGAGCTGAGGTCTTTGGTACAAAGAAACGGAAGGCAAATGTTCCCATTGGAGCGGAAGAAGAAACACATCGTCCTGATACCGTGAGCTTTTCACGTCCCCAAATCACGAGAAGGGTTACCCGAGCTTGTGCTGTGAGTTTGGGTACTATCTACGAGGAAGAAGAAGTTCAAGAATGCCCTCAGGAACCATCTACCTCTACGGAACCGAGTATCCAACGTGTGACCGCGGTTCAAGAGACTAAGGTGAACGAGAGGTTGTGGCACATTTCTCGACTCAGTGGCAACTCTTCCAAGGCTTGTTGGGCAAATATGGCAGTGACTAAGAAGAAATGTACATCACGCATAGTTCAGAACGGGAAGGCTACGTCGGCTCCTACTTACACTGGAATCTGGAAGCCTCCTCAGCGTCGCAAAGTTGAAGAACAATTCTTTTTTTGTGCAGACGATATTGAGAGATGCGTAAAGGGTTACCGTCGGAGATGGATTGAGCAGTTCTCTCGGTCCCAAGATCGACCACCTATCCCTTCAGTGTGGCCTGTCAAAATAGGGACAAATCTGACACGTACCGAAATCGAGGCCTTGGAGAATGCAGGATTCCAACTCCCACAGTAGGAGCGCCTTCCTATAAACCGGACATTCAATAATATTATCCCTCCACGGGACTTGTCACACATCCCGGTGCCGGACGATGCGAACGTTTTCCCCAAATCTCGAAAATCGAAGAATCTCCGTCGAGTCACTTCTGCAACACCGAAGTTGATGAAGGGAGTCGATTCGGCTCGGGCTTTGCAAGCCACCATACTCAAGGTGACCATGATACCGCAGCCTGGTTTTGGTTGTATTGTTGACTTGGAGTCGGATTCGGGGTCAGTTTATCAAGTTTCAATAAGTGCATTGCCTAATTGTACTTGCCCAGTGATGAAGGACACACTTGCTAAGTTGGGTAGGAAAGGATGTCCATATAGACCCTGTAAGCACCTTTACTATATCTTTGTTAGGGTCTGTAATTTTGATGCTGATAGCGACCTTTTTATCCACGCGCCAACCTTCAGTTTCAATGAGGTGAAAAGGATTCTAGAGTGTGGTGTCCTAGACCATGCTAGAGACTAGAGGACACCCTACACATACTCTATATGTTCTACTATAATATTGTGTCTTTCTTATCTTATGTACTATGATTTCACAATTTAGTGAAAATCAATATATATAATTATACATGTTCCTAAACCATATGATTCTATTTAACAGATTTTATGCTTGTAAGTAGGTATCATGCACATGTAATCTTATCGTTCGGGGTAAAAACTGGCTCTATGTGCATCTCAAGCATGCATAATTGTAAAATTCTGCCTCCCAATTCTGCGGGTTTAGGGTCCGAAATCCACGGTAATAAGTCAATAATATTCGAATATTCTCAAGAATATTCTTTCAAAAAATTAAAAAATTAAAAAAATGTTACATTTTCTTACTAAAAATACGAAATCACCCCTCAAAAATGAGAATTTCTGCAATCACCGCTCACCGCTCTACGCTCACCGCTCACACCCCGGCTACGTCCCTCAAATCAAGTCTAGTTTGTATGGTTCACATTGCAAACTCATTGAAGAAGGCATGAGGTGGGTTTTGACATAGGGCACCAAATTTGAAACCTCACCTCGATTATAATGTGTTTTGTGAGAGGAAATCCTAAGATAATTCTATCAATGAGGTTACATGGCATTCATGAATGAAAGTGACCAAGTGAGTGACAGTTTCGTTGACAAATGTGGTCAAAGACTGTGACTTTGAAGGGCCATGACTTCTTCATAAAATATCCGATTTGGACGAAATCACTTGGGTTGGGTCTCAAATCAAGTCTAGACAGTTTGTATGGTTCACATTGCAAATCCATTGAAGAAGGCATGAGTTTATGGCATGAAATTTAGTGATGATAGCTCTTAGTTGTGAAGTTTAGAGCATGAGATGTTTTTCATGGAAGTAGATGTTGAGGTGGGTTTTGACATAGGGCACCAAATTTGAAACCTCACCTCGATTATGATGTTGTGTTTTGTGAGAGGATGTGAGGTTAAATCCCGGTGTTCCGGTTTCTAACTCACAAGTGGGCCGTGGGGTGGGGTGCAAGCAATACGACCTTCCAAGCAATGGACACTAAACTTCATTCATGCATACAATTTCTAATTTGAAGTCAACAAAGAAGCACGACCATTCAATCAAGTCTCAATTTAATTCCAACAAGTAACTCCCGTAGTGAAGTGAGTTCCCCAAAGCATACCTAGGAGGTTCAAATAGCCCTCATTTGATCACCAAGGGCCTAGGGCTCAATTGTGGGCACAAAACGAACAAAATGAACACGCAAGGCCTCCAAAACGCATGTGGACCAAGAGGTCCAGAACACAAATTAGGGTTGGAAGAGGTTGCAAATCACACCTAAACACCTTCTACCTTAATCCTAAGCACCCACTCACATATGAATGCTAACAATCCACTAGGCATACAATTCAACACTCCTAACACAATTTAGGTTTAATTGGGGAATGTTGGGCAGCGCTTCCGCACTCGACCCTAATCCCTAAATTTTAACTTAAGGTTTCTTGGTTCAGCCCTTAAACTTAAAGCAGGCGCGCTTCCGCGCTAATGACAAATTACCGATTTTTTCACTTAAATTTATAAATTTCAGCCTAAATTTTGGACAGCGCTTCCGCGCCACCCTTAAACACAGTACCCCCTAATTACACGTCTAACATTCCAGCAAGCTTATTCATTCAAATAGACAACCATCACACACATAAGATAACATAAATCACAAACAACAATCAAACAATCAATTTTTGGCAATTACTTTCGCCATTTTCAACATAGAGGTCCACAAATTTCTACTAAGTACTCTAACAACCAACCATAAATCAGTACAAACAAGGAAGGAGGAAGGGGGCTCCCTCAATCTGCTGCCACCGCAAGGTCCCTTCGGTAGAACGACGATTTCTCCTCGTCCTTGCTCCAATGGGGGCGAGCTTGGTCCCGTTAGAAAGAAAACTCGACAATGCTCCTGGATCTCTAAAGCACGCCCCCCAATTCCTTGCCAATCGTGAGATCTCGTCCTTCAAAGCCGACCCTTCAACTCTGCCGTCACCAAGAAGGGTACTTTGGTAGAATTGCGATTTCTCCCTCGTCCTTGCTCCAATGAGGGCAAGCTTGGTCTTGTTGGAAAGAAAACTTGACAACGCTCCTAGATCTCTAAGGCACGCCTCCCAATTCTTCGTCAATCGTGAGATCTCGTCCTTCAAAGTCGGCAGCCACTCCCAAATTGAAAACTCCAACCCTTCTATCTTCTCCTCCAACCTACCTACACTCACACCCACATGCAACGAATCCACACATCCTACTTGCAAGTTTTTTTGTGTTAGATCACCCAACTCTATTTTGCATAGTTCAACCTAAGAAAACTTTCACACACACACACACCCTCTTCCCCCACACATGGGAGAGAGAGAGACACACACACTCTCTCCAACCCTAGCCCAACGGTAGGGAGAAAACCAACTCCACTACATCCATCCAACATTTCATCCACCGGTCTTCTAACCCCTTTTCCACTTTCTAACTTTTTAGAACTAAAACCATTGAGGATTTTGATTCTAACAAGTCCGGATTAGCGAGATAGGACTCCAAGACTTTCTACTATATGCCGAAGTTTGAAACTAAAAGGGTAAAACATAAGAATAAGCATTATATAACACGCGTAAATAATCAAAACCTTGCGGGAAGGGTTTTCCCGCCGAGGTGAACAATCTCAAGGGTTCACAGAGGAAATCCTGAGATAATTCTATCAATGAGGTTACATGGCATTCATGAATGAAAGTGACCAAGTGAGTGACAGTTTCGTTGACAAATGTGGTCAGAGACTGTGACTTTGAAGGGCCATGACTTCTTCATAAAATATCCGATTTGGACGAAATCACTTGGGTTGGGTCTCAAATCAAGTCTAGTTTGTATGGTTCACATTGCAAATCCATTGAAGAAGGTATGAGTTTATGGCATGAAATTTAGTGATGATAGCTCTTAGTTGTGAAGTTTAGAGCATGAGATGTTTTTCATGGAAGTAGATGTTAAGGTGGGTTTTGACATTGGACATAAGTATTTGTGAAACCAAAATAAATAAAATAATTATAATTTTTTATTTTTTTTTGCAATTTCTCTCCTTCTATGTTCAAAATATACATGTATTTAAGACAAATTAGATACTTGTGTATTTAAAACAACTCAGATATTTGGATGCAATACCAAAGAATGTTATTGTTTTATACATACATGATAAGGATGCATTCTCCATTATGAACAAGCTCTTTCAAATATTTATTGTTTATGGTTTTCTGGTATATATTGGTTTGCTATATGCTTGCCATCACCTTGGTACTAGTATGAGATATAAATTTTGACAGCAAATACTAAGGGGGAGGCAGGTTTGCCATGTGGTAGCTCAAATTTTGAATAAGAGGGGGAATTAGGATGTGGTAGCTCAAATTTTGAATAAAAGGGGGAATTGGGATGTGGTAGCTCAAATTTGAAAAAGTGCGGGGTTTGGAAGTTGAAAAGGTTCCAAGAGAAAGGAGGGAATAAAACTAAAAAAAATAAAAAAAATAAAAAAACAATTCACCCGCCCTGCTCGAATGGCACCCACCCTGCCATTGGAAATCCGCCATTCACTATGGCACCCGCCCTTACCCTCCCAAGAGCCATGGAAAGAGGTTTGCCAGAGCTTTCGTCATCTCCCCCACCCTTCTCCTTCTTTGAACAAAGCAAGGGTATTTTTGGAGTGAGCAAATCCTAACATTCTTCCATGAATTCCGGGATTCTGGTTTCCCAAATGTTGTCGAAGAATGTTTAGATTTGCACATGCTAATCCGAGGGCCCTTGCTATTTAATGAAAAATCCAAGTTTACGAAGAAGAAAAAAGAAGAGAAGGGAGAGCTTGTGCACTCCTCTCCTCCCCTTCCTACCCCCAAGACACCCGCCCCTTTGCATCCGCCCACCGCTAGGATACCCGCCTTGCGAACCTGGAACCCACCCTTATATTGATCGTTTAAAAAAAATAAAAAAATAAAATAAATTGGTACCCGCCTCCCCCCCCTGCCCGAGTCACCCGCCCCCCTCCCCCCTCATTCGCCCGCCCTACCCCATTTTGCACCCGCCCTAACCTTTCTGCACCCGCCCTACCCCATTTTGCACTCGTCCTACCCCATTTTGCAGCTGCCCTACCTCATTTTGCACCCGACCCACCCTTTTTGCACCGGCCCTACTCATCAGGAGAAAAAAAAATTTAAAAAAATTGGTACCAACCCCCCCCAAAGTTACCAGCCCCTCCCCCCGGTAATCCGCCCCTCCCCTCGATAATCCGCCCCCCTCCCCGGTAATCCGCCCCTCCCCCCGGTAACCTGCCCCTCACCCGCCCCGCACCCTAGTCAGTCGCCGTTGCCTCTGCCTCTCCCGCCTTGCCCCCCATGTCATCCGCCCCACTCCTCCCCCCCTCACCCGCCCTACCCCCCAGTCACCCGCCCTTGCCTCTCCCGCCCCGCCCCTGCTTCTCCCGCCCCGCCCTTGCCTCTCCCGCCCCCCATGTCATCCGCACTCTCAAAAGTTCACCCGCCCCGCCCTCTATGTCACCCGCCCTTTCAAAAGTTCACCCGCCTCGATAAAAGTTCACTCGCCCTGACACAATTTCACCCGCCCCGATGCCACGATGGACTTACACGTCACATCTTATGTGGCTTTTTACTGCAAAGTTTGTTACCCACAAAAAATTACACACCCCCTACAATCAAGGTGGGCATGCAGGCCGGCCCGTCCGGGACAACTCGTACACCCATTTTGCCACCCCCCCCCCATCACCTCAACAAGCCCGATTTGACAACCTTGCCCAAGAGTTATATTGTTTGAGTAAGATTTGTTTTTTCCCACTTTTACGTACAAGGTCTCTCACAAACTAAGTTGTCGGGTTTTTTGTGTTTAGGGTGTTCTGATTTTGCTGATTTGAGGTAGGAGAGCTGTCGACTCGCGCTGACTCACTTGGCTCTGCTTTGAGGTGACTCTCAGGTGAGTAGGTCTCTCAATAATCCCTCGCATTTTAGATTGGCAGCTTAATTTTCTCAGTTGGCCATAAGAGCTCTCTCTCCACTCACTAAGCGGTTGTTGTAGAGGACTCTAATGTTTTGCTTTCCAACTTCACGCTCACCGAGCGCTCTAATGTGATTTACACATCGGATCCCTAAATCACCTTATGTATGGTTATACACTTTTAAAGTGCTGCAATTTTTATATATGTTAAAAGCCTCTGTGTCAGTTACGCAACGATTGCTGATTCAGAACTTCTTGTTCCTTGCTATCCTGGTCTTCGTGTTGGTGGTGCTGGGAGCACAAGTGGCAGGGATCAGATTCTCAATGCCACAAGTCTCCTCATTTATCCTTCAAATTGAGGAGGTAGGATAACGTTATGGGGGAAATGGAAGGGCACTGGACTGGACGACCTTGTGAGAATCTTCTCAAAATGAGGTATATTCTGGAGAAATCTTCTGCCTCGACTTGGATTTGATATGAGATAACCCTTGCTTTAATTTCTCTAGTATTGATCACTGGCTCAAGATAACTCTTGATGAGTTGAGCCTGGATCATTTGTATGGTTGTACACACAGTATTCCTTAGCTAGTCCGTATTATTTTCGAACATTCTTGTTGTTCTTGGAGATGCATTTATCAATTGTAGAGTAATGGCAATTGCATAGGTGTGTTTATTATCCTCCCAAACATAATGTCAATAAAAAATAACTTCCAAAGTAAATATTAAGTGGTATCATGAAAATCCCTTAGAAAATCAGAATTTCTAAAAGCTTAGAATATTTATTTTTACCTTGTGTAAGTGCATTTTTACTTGTTTTAGTTGTCGTTGAAGATGGATTTATCAATGAAAGAGTGCCGATAGTTCTAGGCGGTTTCATCTATTGATATGCCTACTTTCCTACCAAAATAAAAGAGTTAAAAAAATACAGTACCAAAAAAAAATGATTAATACTATTTAAACACTGTATTAATAAAGTAGAATACTAAAAGCTTATAACTAATTTTCTTACCTTGTTTTCATGGGTGTTTACTAACTCATATTGTTGTTGGAGTTGCATGAAGAATGCTTCAAGTCCTTAAAGATTGCATAGCTTTGCCTACTTTCCTTACATACGAGCTTGACAAGAACTCAATATTGCGAGTAAGTAGAATTAAGCCAACTACATAGAAAAGTAAACTTCCTCTTTATCTTCTTCCAATGCATGTCTCAGTGTTGTAGAAGACGAGAGCACCAATGGAAGAGTGCTGGAAGATGTAGGGGATTGCATGGATGTTTTGAGTTACCCTCCAAAATAAAATTGTGAAAAAGATGAATACAATCAAGAAAGTCATCAATTGAATAAAAATGCCAGAAGGTTAAAACTTCTTTCCTCACTTCTTTCAAATGTATGTCTGTGAGTTCCACTTGTTGTTGATGATGCATTTGATATATAGATAGAAATTTCGGTCCCTTTGTAAGGGGCCAACGTGAATGAAGTGTCCGTTCGTAAAACTAATGACCCGATGCCTAATGGATAAGGGGAAATTGGCACAATACTACTCTCCCCTTTCGAGGATGGACACTATGACTATGCTATTTTGTAGCTAGTTACTAACTCCTTGAAGATACTAGACATGGTATCCCTCCAAAGGGCTGGAATGAGTCTTTGATAAGTATAAAGAATTAAACTACTGAAGCTTGAGAAATCTCATCTACTCTTTCAAGTATTTACGTGGGTATAGTATTGTCAATAGGATCACTAAGCCCATGGGGCTTAGCAATGGACATGCGTGCCCAACGAAACACACAAAGCAATACATTGTGCACGGAGTGCAACATCAACACGAGATTTTTTGTAAGCTTGATGTTCCAATTGAATCTAAACACAAAACTTATAAACTAAACTACCTGAACTTCTCACGTCTTTGAATAGGGAGAAGGGTTACCCAAATTTGTGCTAAAAATTTGAGTACTATCTATGAAAAAGAAGAAGTCAAAGATCTAAACCTTTGAACCATCCACATCTGTTAGAACCAATTTTCATTTTTCAACGCACGACGTTTGTTAAAGAAACTAAAGTAAACGAGAAGCTATGGCACATTGATTATTTGTCTGAAGGAGTCTTTGTCCTAAGTATGTTGGGCAATGATGGTTGTGACTTAGAAGAAATATGAATCCCACGTTGTGTGACAAGTTTTCACAATATTGTGAAAATAATTATATTAGTATCTATATCCACAAAATTATTTGACTCATGTCACACTATAAGGGTCTCACAATGTCTTTCCAATGTTGTTGAAGTTTGCCAAATTTCAGATTTGTTTCCCTCATTTCCACGGGTTTGGATCCCAAATCCACGGTAATAAGTCAGGAATATTCGAATATTCAACAGAATATTCTGTATAAAATTAGAAATTTTTTATTTTTAGAAATTTTTTCCAAAAAAATGTTCTCACCACCACTCTCCAATCTGAATTTCTCTGCTCTACGCTCTACGCTCTACGCTCACGCCCAAATAACGTCCGTACGACATCTAGCATTTATAAGTGCCGTTGAAGAGAGCAAAGGCCGGTATTGGTAGATATCAACCACCCTCGTATCATGCTATTACGACTACGATGCTCGATGCAAAGAAGACAGCTGTGCAAAGGTCGATAGAGGATCGAACAAAACTTTCTATCGTGAAGTACGGAGGAACAATATGCTCAGATGGGTGGTCGGATGTCACAAGTAGACCACTCATTAACATGATGCTCGTTTGCCCAGTGGGAGAGGTGTTTCTGGGATCAGTGGATACTACAGGGAAGAAAAAGGACATCGCTTATGTGGCAAATGAAATGGCGAAATACATAGACGAGGTTGGACCAAAAAACATCGTTCAAATATGCACAGACAATGCAAGCTCCATGTTAGGTGCTGTGAAGAAGTTGCAGATAGACTATCCTCACTTATATGGACAAGGTTGTGCGGCACATATTCTAGACCTCCTTCTAGAAGATTGGGGGAAAGAGGCATGGGTTAAAGATTTGGTGGAGCAAGCCAAGAGAATGTGCACATTTATTAAAGGGTCGCACGTCCCACTTGCTCTATTCAGGAAGTACTCGCGGAAGCTGCCGTTGAAGGTACCACCTCAAACTCGATTTGCAACAAACTACTTGATGATAGAGCGGTTGTTAAAGCTACAACAACCTCTGAACAACATCAACAACCTCTGAACAACATGGTGATCGATGCGGAGTGGCATGCGTTTGTTCAGACATTGTTTAACACGCAAAACAGTCACCAGTTACAGACAAAGGCAAGGGATGTGAGGAAATGCATTAGGAGCGATGAATTCTGGGAGAATTGTACGAAGTTTGTGAAAGTAGTTGAACCAGTACTCATAGCTCTTTGGGAGTTTGACGAGGAAGTACCGGCCATGCCTAGGGCATATGTGATCATGTCGGACCTTAAAGAACACGTGTTCTCTTTGCGAGAACCTCCATTCGAACTATCCCCCGACATAGCTACGAAATATGAGGATTCATTTCAAAAACAATGGAAAATGATGCTCACAGACCTCCGCTATGCAGCAGCTTTGTTGAACCCTTATTTGACAAATATGGGAGCAATTCAAAACAATGGAGAAGCAAAAAGAGCTTTCAACTGGGTCATAAGGAAGCTTAGCGCCCTTATGGGAGTAGTCTATGAAGAAGTGGTGAAAGAACTCATACAATATGAGGAGAGGACGGGTCCATTTAACACCAATTCAGAGGCACCTGATCTGGCTCAGTGTGACTTGTTACCACATCAATGGTGGCATCAAGTCGGGGGGAATGCCTTGCCAAAAATTGCGAAGAGGATTTTGGCATTGACATGTTCAGCTTCATCATGTGAGAGGAATTGGAGCATGTACTCTTTCGTGCACAAGAAAGTGAGGAATCGGTTGTCAACTTCCAAAGCAGAGGACCTTGTGTACATCTATGCAAATGCCAAACTCGAGCGCGAGAAACGTACAAAATTGCCGAGAACGTGGTATAAAAATTATTTAGAAGAAGAGGACTCCGACGAAGAAGAGTATATACCGGACAATGAATGGGATGATGGTGTATTCATGGATAACTCGGAGGCGGATGACAAAAATTATCTCAATGACGGTAGCGAACACGACGACCTAGAGAATTGGAACGACAACGAAGGAAACATGACTATTCATGTCAAGGACCCGTTTCGGTTTCGATGACGACCAGGATGTTCCACAACAGCCTCTCCAGTTTGCGGTATTCGCCAATGACTCAGAAGGAGAAGGAGTGGCAAATTTACAGCTACAAGAGAGTACCTGCCTCGCGAAACAAGACTTGGTAAACCGGATGGATGAAGAGAACATTGGTAACAATAAAGGCAGCCCACACTCTAACAACAACGATAAACTTGAGAGTGTGAAGTGCACGGTTACCACGGCAGGAGTTGGAATGGACCAAATTAAAGTGGAACCTGACAATGTATCCAATTCAGGTTGCATGGAAGTGGGGTCACCTAGAGTTTCAACCATTCGATCAAGGAATTCAACTCATAACGGAGATGACTCCGATGTACCTCTACAACAATTGTTCCCAAGGGTTACCCAACCTAAAGGGCCCCATACAACTCGTATGGTATTGCCAAAGACGGAGGTCAAGATAGAACCAACAAGTCCAACATGCACTCGAGCATTGGCAGTGTCACGAGACATCGAGCCATCTTCACAACCTCGCAATCGTATTACACGAGGTCTGAAGCATTTGAGAAAGGCACACGACCGACGATGTCGGAAAGGAGCACACGTACATGAAGAGGTCTATGCAGGTCATCCAAGGCTTTGGTGATGTTCTCAGGGAGGAGTTACCGCTACGAAGAGAGGTTGATCACAAGATTGAGTTGGTGCCGAGAGCAGCACCGCCATCCAAGGCACCTTACCGGATGAACTAAAGTGAGTTGGTAGAGTTGAAGAAACAACTCAATGAGCTTTTGGCTAAGGGATATACACCAGCCGAAGCAAGTCACCTTATGGAGCACCGGTCTTGTTTGTGGACAAGAAAGGAGGGAAACGACGCATATGCGTGGATTACTGGGCGCTCAATTAGATCACCAGGATTGGAGTTGTGCGAGCAGTGAGATCATCAATCAGTCAAGATTTTTAGATTAGGGTCTATGGGTTGCGAGGCGTGCTCTCTTGTATTGGCCACGCTGCCAGAGGTGTATCTCCGACATTGCGTGCTACTGCTACTTTTTGCCATCAATACACTGACTGAAGGCATACTTTCTTTGAGAGTATCTGAGACTGAAATATCAACACGGTGACAATCAACAGTGTTTGTTTTGCGGTGTTTAGCACTTGGTATCTAGTGTTGGATCTGGTAGAATGTAACGATGATCAAGAACAGTGAGGGCGTCGGTTGTAGTGTAAGAGTGGGAATGTGTGAACTTTATGTGGACTTCAGGAATGAGGCGATTTGGACGAAGGTAAGTTAAATATTTAGTTCATTCGTGAATATTCATTTGAGTTCGGAGTTGTTAATTTTCTGAGAATTTTGTGCTCTGGACAGGTCCGCAATGGATGCAAGTTATGGAGCCCGTATCGTGGGCTTACAACAAGTCGGCTTGTTCCATGTAAGCAATCACAGGCAGATAGAAATAGCTTAAATGTTGAGAAGATGCATTGTCACCTCACAATCAATTGAAATCTGATATAGTATTGTTTGGGGGAGAGTAATCTAAAAAATAATAGCAGACATCTAATGTAGATGCATGAGATGTGAGGATCGATGTAACGAATTATTTTTGGTAATCAAGAATAAATGCTTTGGTAAGGTAGCCCTCAGCCACATTGCTGTCAGTCGCCCTCGAAGCATGCATTGAGGTGATAGCCACCTCTCCCATGCTCATCTCCGATATGTCAATCTCCCACATTCGGCGTACCATAGGCTGGTCAATAGCATGTGCCGGCTTTCAGTTTCGTGGTGCGGTTGTCGCGGCTCTCATTGTCTCGTCAAGGCTATAAACATGACTCTGGATTACAGTCATCACAATTTGGGGGACTCATTGGTTTGCAATGTTTATGTTGGTAATCCAACATTACTAGTTGTGCTCGAATTTGAACTGAACTTCTTCATATTCTTCGTGTACTTAGTTGGTCGAAATTTAGGAGAGGGGTCAAGCCTCAAGCGAAGTTGCTGCCCGACATAGAATCTGTTAGAACTGTAGCGAGCGCAGTAAGGATCCTGTGATGGATGGTCGGTTGTCGACGTAGGTCGTAGAACCTTTTTACTCGTACTTGAGATACTGGATGATTGACTGACGATGTGTTTGTAGCATTCCGGTTCACTCAGAAGCTCGGTTTGTGTTTGCAGGTACTTATTCTAACAATGGCGGAGAGGACACTGACATGCACAACTTGCGGGGAAGAAATAGAAAGTTCGGACGACCTGAATTTTCATGCGGAACTCGACGTTGTAATGTGTCTGGTATGCGTGGCATTTCAGGAGCATCGGATTGAGAGGAGCATCGACGTTCAGAAGCATGTAAGTACGTCTTGTAGTTTACGTAAAAAGGTGGTGAGGTTCAAGTTCGATTAATTGTGAGGTGCTTATGATTTGGAAGTGGTTATGTGTAGGCGGTGGATGTCGATACGTGCTATTGGTGTGGAAAGACAGACGATCTCATCGTCTGCAGTTGCTGCGAATTATGTTGGTGCGCGACGTGCATCATTCGTAATTATGGTGACGACATCATCGAAGAAGTGATAGAGGCAGGAGACATCTGCTGGACTTGTTTCATATGCTTTCCCGAACATATGGATGGTCTCCAAGATGAGGCGGCATTCCAGAAGGGATATATTGGGCTTGATCGAACAGATGGCAGTACGTCATGAAGCTTTGAAAGAAGGTGGTAAAGTTCTGTGAACCGATTGTAGACAATGTGGTTGACAAACCTAAGCAATGAAAATGACAGGTAATGATTGAGTACGGCCTTGTACAAATAAGATGATCTAAATGTTTTGTGGTTTGGGTATATAGTGCGGTTAAACCATGATCGGGAACTTGTTGGAATGCAATGGGACATGGCGTAATTGGACACAAGAAAGCTTGTTTATAATATGGTGATGATGTCTAAATTACATGTCTAGTGCTGATGTCTAAATTACATCCAGAGCTGCCTCGTTCGACAATGCTAGAATGAGACGATTTATGACATCGAGTGCATGGTTCTCAACTTCCTTGTGCAATGCCTTTCTTGTAAAAATAGAGAGTTTTGACCTTCTTCGCAGCAATGGTAGTGGTGCGCTGTCACACAAAAAAGGTGAGTTTAATATCACTGGAACCGTATACATTCGGATGCTTTAGTCACAATCAATGTAGTTTGAAATGCGGTATAAAATATGAAATAACACATAATAGTGAATAGTCATCTCAAAGTAAACATGCTCAGGAGTCAGACTCCGAGGAGCTCAAGTCCAAGTAGCGCTTCACTCCCGGATGATACTGAGGTCATATCGGGCGGGCACGCCGCCCGCCCGTCCGTCCGCCTTGTCCGTCCAATTGAGTTGTGGCTCGCCCGATAGGGTCAAACGGTTGTTGACTTTTAGTTTAGGTAGAAAAACAACGACGTGACAAGGGTTTAGGTGAAAACTAAGCGACTTGGCCGCCGCATACGGGCCGCGGGGAACGCCACACACACTTATTACTGCAAAGTTTGTTACCGACGAAAAATTACACACCCCCTACAATCAAGGTGGGCGGGCACGCCCGTCCGTCCGGGACAACTTGTACGCCCGTTTTTCCCGCCCGATTACCTCAAGATGCTTGATATGACAACCTTGGCCACCAAAGAACAATATCCGGGAAGGAGTCCGACGAAACTGTGGCGAAAGCCTCTGCTAGGCCTTCTGCGTACGAGGGAAGACTAAAAGATACTGGAGGACTAATTTGAAGCGAGGAGAGTCTATCAAATACACTCACTAAACTGCACAAGAAAGCACACAACATGATTAGAATAATGAGAAGGATTTATCAAATTCAAAAAACAACCAGACACTTGGGTGGCACTCACAAATTCCATCGCGCTGTGCAGCACGGATTGGAGATTCGTTGTCGCCATCGCCTGCATTTGATGCTATCCTTGTGCTTGGTGGTGGCAGCGCAAGGACGGTGAGTGGTAGTAGAACCTCTTTGTAAATCTCGGGGTCCCGTTCGAGAGCGAGAATGTTGCGGTTGAGAGACCGTGCTGCCTGTACTGATGCGCTTGCAATCAGATAAGAGGCAAAGTTAGTTCCACCCTTCGAATTAAATGACTCATTTTAAGAAAGAAAGATGCAATTTACATGTTCAATTTCAGCTGATCACTTACCCGTCAAAGCTGCAAAGTCCATTACTAAGCCCCGCTCAGGACACATTCCGTAAATTTGGGGCTTGCAGAAGAGCTCAATGCACTGTTTCGGACCTCGCCATGGCTTGCTATCCGAATTCTTCCGAAGAATACTGTGCTCGTCGATGGCGTTGAAGAGCATGTCTTGCTTGTTCAGGTCAAGGGCTGGTGTGAATGGATTGAGCTTGATGTCGAGCTGGATAGGCTGACGTTGACAAGTAGATGGTAGCGCCCGCACCATAACGATGGCCTTGGAGATATAGGTCTGCACATAATATAAAATCACACGATATGATTTAGTACTGACACACAGAAATTTGTTATGGATAAAAAGTCAATCATCTCTTAAATACAAACTTGCAACAAGAATGCCTATGGCTCGGCAAATGAGCATAAGGGCCGGCAGTGCCAAATGAAGTGCCAACGCCGGCGAGAGAACGGGAGTCTTGGTGCCGCCACTGCTCTATGCCACACCCTACGCTGGACTGGTCAGTCGAAGGTTGAACTCCGTCTACAAAACCTTCCCAAGTAAGTTGAGCATTCCGTTTAGCTCCGTTGTCGGTCAAATACAGTGAATCGTACCTGGTACAGGACGTTGCAAAGTGCACTGGCGGTGAGCTTAAACCACATGGACTTTGTAAGATTTTTGAGGTTCAACGCTGCTTCTTCTTCCCGTGTAATTATCCCTTTGAAGTACGACACGTCTTGCCACCCAATCCTCTGAACCCGGTAGAGCTTGTGCACAAGATTCAACTGAACGTGACTGTTTTCGACTCGCCTTCGCATCAAACAAATTAGATCAAAATATAATGTTATTGCAAGTCAACTCTCCCAACCAGCTTCCAGCACAAGGTCGAATATATACTAGGGTATGTGACTTACCAATTTATTTCGCGGAGTGCCGTCAACGCGGTCATTTTGTCACCTTTAAGGTCTAGCAAGATGCAATCGACCCTGTAATGTCATGATGGATCATGGGATTTCTCTGCGTTGATGTATGGGTACCAGCCCTCCAACCGGTGGTTTCCATCCCAAACGTGGAACATTTTATTCGAAAACTTCTGAAGGTCTGGATCAGCTTGCAAGAAAACTTCAAATTTGGCAATTACCTTCACCCAATTAGGGCTCCACGAGGCGATGGTTTCTGCCGTCACGTCCACTATCTTCACCTTGCCTGGCTCTTTGTTGTTGTTTTCGATCGCAACGTAGAAGACTCCTTGACCTTCCACGTAGCCGACATCTCGAAAGTGATCCTGGAGTCTGGCTATGTCGGATTTCATTGCTGGCCTAACAACTGGCAGCCCCAACATTCGACAAAGCGGGATAAACATCCGCAATTTGTGAACTGGTTGAAAGCGCAATTGCTAAATTTTAGAGACACTCTTTGCAGCTTCCAAACTGACAAGGTTGTTCACCTCCTTATTCGCATCGGCCTCCAATAGCACGTCAGCATCCGCTTGCTCTTCTACTTCGACCTCGAGAGCAGGGAACTCGTCGAGAGGACATCCTAGATCCGCAAAGTCGGACTCCTTTGCGACGTTGCCGTGAGCATCCTCCATGGCGTCATCACCAACTATACTGTCGGACCCTGTTTTTTCGATTTTTGGCCACTAAGTTCTAATGCGCATTAAGAATAAGTATAGAGTCTAGAATCTGACCTAAGTATGTGCTAGGCCGTATACTATAAGGCAATTACGTTTTTACAAATAAATGTTATAGTTAGAATCTAGTTTGTGATAATAAGGACGGTTTTGCGAATCCGTACTCGGCTACCATACGGCTAGGACGTGCTGTCAGAGGCCGGAATGGGAGTTATTACGGCGGAGGAAGGACGGAGTGGCGAGGAATTTAATAATGACGAGAAATCCAGAAGGCGACTCCGTACGGAGATGGCAATGATGGCAGTGGGACAAGTCATGATGGTCGGATTTACTTCCGACTCCCTCTATAAAAAGCGACCCGTTCGCCCTTGTCGTCACCTGCCTCCTCGCTTTCTGCCCTTTTTGTCTTCTTGCGCCCCTGCCTTTCGTCTTTCGCTTTCCGTCCCTTAGTTCCGATCCGGCCCACTGGCCGATCTCAGCCCGGCCACTTGTTACTTCTTGTCGCACTTCTTTCCCATGGCAGGATCGGCGTCCGCTTCCGCTCAGGCACAGGAGGAGCTAAAGATCTCGATCAATTTGGTACTCCCTTGCATTCCGATCGATGAGGACGAGAAGAAGTCATTGACGGAGGACCTCGACAAGATGGGACTCTCCGGCCTGCTGGACACACCGTGGGGACTGCGCAACGCGGAGATGGTGCGCAAAATCAAGGTCGGCGCTCCAAATCAGTTCGAGGGGACGGTCAGAGGGAAGCCGGCTTCCTGGACGGCCGATCGCTGGAGAACTATTTACGGCCTGGTCGTAAACAGCGGGGTAGGGTTATGCGGCCGGAAACATAAATGGGCGAAGAAGGCGTTCCACGGGAATCCGCACAAAAATAACGGCCATTCGGTGGAGGATTGTAAGGACCCAAGGGAGCACGCCATCATCAAGTTCTTAGCGCCAATCATCTACGCGGAGAAGCCTCATCGGATAACCGTCCGGCTCGCCAACACTGTCCTGGGGTCCTTGCGAGGAGAACGGGAGGTCAACTGGGGTATGATCATCCGAGACCTAGTCGCCCGACTCGTGGAGAACGTAGGTAAGACCCGTCCTAGCCCGATCACTCCCTTCCTTTACCATCTGTACAAAAAGGAGGAAGTACTGACAGAGGAGGAGGAGTCGAACTAGAAGATCGCGCTATCATCACAGAACAACGACGTGTTCGAGTCGGAAGAAAGTGCGGGTAGCAAGGCCGTATACTCCGACGATGAAGACGACCAGGTCGGATCAGACGACGGAGACGTCCAACCGGATGCGCCACAAGAGCCGACTCACGTGGCAACCCCACCGCGGACGGGTCCAGAGGTAATAATCCTTCCGTCCCCGTCCCCTCCTACGAACCCGACCAAGGCCGGAACTCAGACCGAGCGAGGACAGTCTTCGAAGGTTGTGGATGAAGGGGAAGTTACGGCCGACTGGGTGAATCCCATGAATCCGAACGACCCCAGACTTCCCCCACCTCTCAGTCCGTCCGCCAACCATGCGGATTCCATGAGGCGAGCATGGCACCACTTTACGGAAGCCAGGTGCCAGTACTTCTTCTACCAAAATCTACTGACGCAACTATGCAGAGAGTTTGGAGTGCAGACATTGCTGGAGGTAAAGCAGAAGTGGGACTCCAAGCCGAACGAGGAGCGATTCCGGCAGATGGAGAAGCAAGTGACAAACCTCATCCTGGAGAACAGACGTCTTCGCGAGACGGTCAGAAGAAGGGAGGAAGAACTCCTGGTCGGACGGCAGGCCGTAATCACGACGAACAAGCAGGTCGTAAAGCTCGTCGAGATCTGCGAGACTCCGGCCGACGTACTGCAGAAGGCGAACCTGTACGAGGCCGGAATCCTGGAGTCGGAGGTGGTCAAGGCGGAAACTTTCAGAAAGTTTCTCTTGGCAGCGAAGACGTACGCCGCGAAGGTTGAGAAGAGCAACGCCGAGGTCAAGGTGTTGCTCGACGCCGTCCGGGAGCAGATGAAGGAGGTAGTCATGCCGGCCTTCACTTCCACCTCGGCCAAGACTCCCAGGCCGGATCCGATTAAGATGGAGAGGACGGATGCTGGACCCTCCAGTCCGACTGACACAAAGGGCAAATCCAAGGTAAAGACGGAGGGAGATGCACCCGCCCCAGCGGATTCTCCGACCAAGAACACCCGTACCGGGAAGAGGAAGCTTACGGCCGAGGAATACAAGAAGTCTCCTGGAGCCCAGAAGCTTCATGACATCGGCCTCGAGCACTCAGAAGAAGAAGAGCTGAAGAGCGGGGACGACACGGACTCCAGCGAGGACGAGTACATGATAACGGATACGGGTAAGAGGGTCAAGGTAGGACAGATCGCAGCCTCACCACTGAAGCGGCCAAAGCACGGAGTTAGTTCGCGGAAGAAGAGGTAGGACGTGATTAGAGGTCGGCAGCTACAGGACGGCCATGGTTAGGAGGCCGGATTGGGATCCGGCCTAGGCGAGTATAGGATCTTCTTTTTGGGGATGTGTGCCGCTTTTTGAGGAGTAGGCCTTGTAGGCTGGCGCCGCAATCCAGTTAGGTATCTAAGTCGTTGACTTAGAAGTACTTATAGGTGGAAATTTGGCCACCTAAAACATTCCTTGCTTAAGTGTTAATCAAACCTTCTTATGCGCATATTCGGTGTGATCATTTCTCTGTCTCCTTTTCAGTCGAGTGCTTGGAAAGTCGGGTCTACTGTGTTTGGGTTGTGAGTTGGGAGTTAGAAATCCGGATTCTTTGTTAGATCGCTTCTGTGGGGTTGAGGTTGGGTTGGGCGTATTCTTGAGTGCCTTGTGTCTTGAACTGGTCTAGGTGTCTGAGAGAGGGAAACTGCTGTGGTGAACACTTTACGGTCTGGGAGGGTCTGGGAGTAGAGTGTGTGAGGCCGGATTCCAATCCGACCTCCAGCTGCCACGGACTTGGGTTCCTCTGTAGTCTCAGAGGACAGATCAAGCACAATACGTGACCAGAATACGTGCAGACGTCTTCTAGCCAGATTCGGAGCTCTTGGAGTCTGTCATTGTAGTAAGTGTGATAGGGTAACCAGAACGGCCTGCGTGACCTGCTAGTTCGGACGGCTAGGACGGATTAGTTGTGAGGACGTAATGCGTGCATTAGGGTGTGTGTGTATGAGAAGAGTCTAAGTGTCGAAGTTTCCGCCACGGTAAACATAAGGGAAAGAGTCTTTGTGCATCCCCTCTTGTAAAGGGATACCCTTGTCATGCAAGGCTAAACCATAAGTTGGGACTAGAAACGTTTGGGGGTTTGGTTGTTTTAGCACTACTTGTCTTGGTCACTTCACAGAACCCCTGGAACTATACACGAGTCACCTAAACACAGGTTTTACACCAATAAACGTGTAAGGGAAGATAAAGTGGATACATGGCATCCGACATATACCTCCATCTGCAAAACAACACATTCGAGTTGGAACAAAATCAGATTGTGTAAATGTAAAACCCAACAGCCCCTTTGCCAGGACACCGCAATCGACGTCCGCCGTGACGTGAAGGTGGTTCTCGAAGAGGTGTGCCAGGATTTGCAGCTTTGCGAGTTCTTCTAGAGTTTGGAATGTCGACGCAACGTAGTTTGTGCGGGGTTTCCTTGAGGTTCAGCCGAGACTCTGAACGCCAGGAACTCGCAACCATCGCCGGCAATGTTGTTCATCGCTCTTGTGCCGGCACCCACGCTGTGGTACACCATGAACCCGTGAAGCTCTGTGCACATGTCGGCTAGCTTGCGGATAATGTCGAGCGCCAGGACCACGATCTGCTTCCCAACATCACAACACAATCAATGCGGGGAATATTAGCACTAATCTTGGAAGGAAATGAGCATGCAATAAGCAAAAAGGTTTCCTCATCCGTTTTGTATCCACCAAATGAGCTGATGGCGCACACATTTCTCTTGGCATTTTGTCTGCTCAGTGCCACCCAGATGTCGTTCATACGAGCAGCAACTGGCGCCTGCATCATGTGCCTTTATTACCTTTCAACTTAAGTTTGAAAGCAGACCCAAGTTCAGGCTGTTGCATGACGAAGAATCTACAACAGTGTATGATTGCACCGGTCCATACCAGCATTTGTCTCTTGAGGCAATGAGATGATCAACGCCACCGGACAAAATTGATTGATAGCCTATGATTCTGTGTTGGTGCGCCCAATGTGTTCTCGAGGTTCAAGAATACGCTACGCGGGACGTGTTTGCCGGATCCCGTCTCGCTGAAGAACGTGTTGATAGCATCATAACCTCCCACCGTCTTGTCACGTGGCATTTGTTCATCTGGCTGCAGCATCAACACACAAGACACCGTTATAATACCCATTGCGTACTACGTACTTACGTTCACATTCAGTCAAAAACTTCGGGAGCAAAGTCCTGGACTCGAGCTACAGTTCATGCATATCTGAATACCATGCTGGAGGCTGAAAAGCTCCGAGCAGGCATTGCCTACATGGACTCCTGGTTCACCCACGTGAATGGACAGACACTCTTATGGTGAGTCCACGAACAACTGAGCTAAACCACACAATGCAACTAGCGTGCTTTCAGTTGAAACGAACCCTAGGAGACGCGTGCATTCTCTTGTACCCAGCCAGTGCCACCAACAAAGCCAGTGCCGCCACCCACGAAGCATGTGACGCCGCCCAGGAAGCATGTGCCGCAACCCACGAAGCCTGTGCCCCCATCCAAGACTATCCTGGTGGGAGTGTCGCGGTGCAAGCGTCCCGTCTCCTGCAGCACCCACTTTCAAAGCGCCTTGCACAAATCCTGCTATCATGAACTTATTGATGCACGACCCCGGGAGGGTCAACCGAACCTTGAAGCTATCGCAATCATGCTGGACAAAGGTGCTCGACAGCTTCACCTTCTTGCCATAATCCAGTGATAACCTCACAAGCAGCTGCGAGCCCAACTTGGAGCCTATGCCGCGACCCAGTGCTTGGCACACAATGTACCCGTGAAGCCAAATGTACATATCGGCTAGCTTGTGGATGCTGTCGAGGCCTTTGCCGCCACTCAGGACTGTCCTGGCACGAGTGTCCAGGTGCAAGCGTCGTGGCACACAACGAACATTCTCAGAGCGCCTTGCACACATCCTGCTCTCATCCTCTAGCAACTGCGAGCGAGTGCCGCCACCCACGGCGTCGTACTCCATCTACCACTGAAGCCCAATGCCAATGCTTGCGGGTGCTCTTGGAGGCCTATGCCCCCACTCAGGACTCTCCAGGCGCAAGTGTCCAGGTGCAATCCTCCCGGCACCCACCGCACACACTTTCAGAGCACCCTGCAGACATTGTGCTCTCATCAACAAACTGATGCACGACCACGGGAGGGTCAGCCGTATCTTCGAGCTCTCGCAATCATGCTGGACGGGGGTGCTCGAGAGCATGGCCTTCTTGCCATAATCCAGTGACAACGTCTAGCGGCTGCGAGCCCAGCTTGGAGCCTATACCGCGACCCAGTGCTTGGTACACCATGAACCCGTCAAGCCAAATGCACATATCGGCTACCTTGTGGATGCCTTTGAGGACCTGTACCGCCACTCAAGACACTTCTTGCGCAAGTGTCCACGTGCAAGCGTCCCGGCACCCACGACGCCTAGGAATCTGTTTTACCAACCACGAAGCGTGAGCCACTAGCCACGACGCTAGTGCCGCCATCCACGAAGCAAGTGACGCCGCCCAGGAAGTCCTTGCCGTCACACACGACGTCTGAGCAGCAATCCACGAAGCCTGTGCCGCCACGCACTACGCCTGAGCAACCACCCACGAAGCCTGTCCTGTGACGAAGCGTGTTCGAGCAAAATAGCCAGTGCCGCCACGCACGGCGCTTGTCACGCCACCCAGGAAGCCTCTGCCGCCACCTTACATCGCCCTGGTACAAGTGTCTGTGTGCAAAGCAAGGCAAGCCGGCGTAGGAAGGGGCCCGCCGGCGCCACGGGAGTGTCCTCCGGAGCCAAAATGGTGTCCTTCTGGGCCGAGGGTGTGTATGCCGGGGCAAAGGGGGGTCTGCCGGCGGCAAGGAGGGTTGTGCTGTTGCCGGCAAGGTTGTCATATAGGGCGTGTTGAGGTAATCAGGCGGACAAAACAGACGTACGAGTTGTCCCGGACGGACGGACGTGTCCGCCCACCTTGATTGTAGGAGGTGTGTAATTTTTTCATGGGTAACAAACTTTGCAGTAAAAAGCGACGTAGGATGTGACGTGTAGGTCCATCGTGGCGTCGGGGCGGGTGAAATTGTGCCAGGGCGGGTAAACTTTTGTTAGGGCGGGTGAGCTTTAGAGGGGGCGAGTGAACTTTTGAGGGGGCGGGTGACATTGGTGGTGGGGGCCGGTGAGGGGGAGGAGGGGCGGGTTACGGGGGGGGGGTGGGGCGGAAGGGCAGTAGGGAAAGGGGGGTGTACGAGAGTAAGGGGGGGTAGAGTAGGGGGTAAGGGATGTTGCTGCGTTTTTTAAATTCTTTTTAATTTAAAAAAAAATAAAATAATAAAAAATGAAGAAGAATGAAATAAACAAAATACCACCCTTGAGTATAATCTTTAGTCTTAATATGAATTTTGAGCGTAAAATCAAATATATGATTAAACCATTTGGATGATAAATTTATTTGTAATATAGCATTGGGAAGAAGAATCAAATAAACATAATACCACCCATCAGTATATTCTTTAGTCTTAATATAAATAGTAAGCGTAAAATCAAATATATGATAAAACCATTAGGATGATAGATTTATTAGTATTGGGAAGAAGAATGAAATAAACATAATAGAAGGTGGGATTGGAGAGGAATAGCACACATTTTAAGAAGAACAATTTTTTGGGGATGTGGTAGGTCGACTTTGAAATAGAGGGGGGAATTGGTTCGTAGTGGGGCAAATTTGAATAAGAGGGGGAAGTACGGAAACTTTAATTCACTCTTTTCTTGGATCCCCCTTCGCTCCTTCTTCCACCTACTGAGTATTTTTAAGGTATTGAAGTCCAAACATTCCTCACTAAAGCCGGGATTTGGACTATCCTGGATATAGTAGAGAAATGTTTGACTTTTCTACGATTGAATTGACTGTGCCTTCCCTTCCCTCCTCTTCTATCGCCACTCTTCTCTCACCCTTCTCACCCTCACTCCTCCTTACCTCCTTCGCCCTACCCCTCCGGTACCCGCCCTACCCCCCCGGTATCTGCCCTATCCCGCCAGTATCCGCCCTACCTCCGCCGGTACCCGCCCTATCCCCCCCACCCTCACCCCACTCCCCTCACCTCCCCTTCTCACGCTCACCACCCCTCTCACCCTCACCCCCCCCCTCTCACCCTCACCCCTGCCCTCACCCCAACCTCATTCTCACCCCTTCACCTCCCTCACCCTCGCCTTCACTCCCCTTACTCCCCTTACCTCCTCCGCCCTACCTCCCCAGACTGCCCCTACCCCCCTGTGACCGCCCACCCCCCCTGCACCGCCCCCCCCCCGTTACCCGCCCTACCCCCACCTCCGTACCCCCCTCCCCCTCCTCGCCCCTCCCCCCCCTCCGTCCCCCCCCCCCTCGGTCCGCCTCCCCCCCCTCCGTAACCCGCCTCCTCTCGAAACCCGCCCCTCCTTCCGTAACCCGTCCCTCCTCCCGCAACCCCCCCTCCTCTCGTAACCCCCTCCCCTCTCACCCACCCCACGTAGTTTTTCGAAAATTTTTGCAAAGGTTTTTGTCATCTCTCTCACCAATCTTATGTTTTGCAAACAAGCATCATTAATGGGATAAGCAAATCGAAACAATCCCCCATTAAAGCCGGGTTTGGAGTATCCCGGATATACTGGGGGAATGTTTGGATTTTCAATGATTGGATTGACCATCATTCCACTCCTCTTCCACTTCCTCCCCTTCTCTCCTCTTCCCTCCCCTTCTCTCCCCACTCCTCCCTTTCTTTTCTTCTCCTCGCCCCTCACCCCCCCCCCTCATCCTCACCCCCCCCCACCTTGACCCCCCCTCTCACCCTGACACCCCCCTCTCACCCTGACCCCCCCCTCACCCCACCCTCATCCTCACCCCCCCTCACTCCCTCATTCTCACTCTCCTCACTCTCCCTTACCTCCTCCGCACTACCCCCCAAGACTGCGCCCTACCCCGGATCGCCCCTACCCCCGTATCCGCCCTACCCTCCTAGTACTCGCCCTACTCCCCCATTACCCGCCCCTACCCCCGGCACCTGCCCTATCCCCATGGTACCCCCCCTCCCTCCTCGGAACCCGCCCCTCCTCCTCCTCCTAACCCGCCCCCCTCCTCCCCTCTCCCCCTTGGCCCCCGCCTCCCCCGCCTCCCTCCTCCCCCGCCCTAACCCCCCTTACCCGCCCCTAACCCTTTCACTTGCCCTGTCCTCAGCCTACGTGGCGCGTACGTGGCGTGTACGTGGCGGCCAAGTGGCTTGGTTTTACCTAAACCCTTGCCACGTCTTTGTTTTTTTACCTAAATTAAAAGTCAACAGAGGTTTGACCGTATCGGGCGAGCAAGAGCTCTATCGGACGAACAAGGCGGACGGAAGGGCGGGCGGCGTGCCCGCCCGGTATGACAATCTTGGCTGCCGGCACTCGGGGAGGAGTGGAGGCGCCGAGGGCGTGGCTGCCGCTGCCGGCGCTGGCGGAAGTGTGTCGACGCCAAGAGGGTGTCTGCCGCTGCCGGCGCTCTTAAGTGTGAGCCGGCGTCTGAACACCGTCGGTGTCGGCTACGAGCCTGTGCCGCCACACAAGGCTTGGCACACCATGTAACACGAGGCCTGATACACCATGTACCCGTGAAGTCCAATGCCATGGCTTGCGGATGTTGTCGAGGGCGTGTGCCGCCACTAAGGACTCTCCTGGCGCAAGTGTCCACGTACAAACGTCCCTGCATCCACCGCATACACTTTCAGAGCACCTCGCACACATCATGCTCTCATCAACAAATTGATGCACGACCTTACGAAAGTAAACAGCACTTGGAGCTCTCGCCATCATGCAGGACAGGGGCGCTCGACAGCTAGGCCTACTTGCCATATTCCAGTGACAACTTCTAGCAGCTGCGAGCCCAGCTTAGAGCCTGTGCCGCCACCCACAGTCTCGAACTCCATGTACCCCTGAAGCGAGTGTCCAGGTGCAAGCGTCCCGGCACACACCGAACATTCTCAGAGCGCCTTGCACACATCCTGCTCTCATCCTCTAGCAGCTGCGAGCCTGTGCCGCCACTTACGACGTGATACTCCATGTACCGGTGAAGCCCCGTGATAATTTTGCATAGCTTGCCCAATTTCAAAATAACTCGCACATCCTGTTCTCATCAAACAATGTGCACATTCCCGGAAAGGTCATTTGTTCTCTAGACCTCTGGCCGCTGGTGCCGCCTATAGTCACAAACTCAAATGTCACCCCACCCCACACTGGTCGTAGGTAGCTGTTAGCGATAGCAAATTGGCCACGCAGTGTCCCGATACCCGACGCCAAGATTGTCTTGAGTGCCGCACTGTCCCGAGTCCCGCAATGTCTCGAGTTCTGGCATAATACCCGGCCTTCTAAATTTACAACAAAAAAAATGACATGACGGAGTTCAATGGTCTTCCCAGGAGTAGTATTTGATGTGTCATGAATACAAATGACTCCAGATGGGACAGGTGTACTTGCTCCAGGTGAGCCAATTTCTTCGGCGTCCTCTTCCGAAAGAGCAGGCGATCCAAGAAATGGATTCTTCGATGTGGCATGGTCTTCATCGAGCGGCGACCCTTGCGTCATGGCTTCACCTGCATAGAAGTCAACGGTACTTTTTAATTCGCCCATAAACACTTAAACACGGTCACATGACTACTTATTCGCGACTGTCAATTCTCGCTCGAACCTGCAAAGCCGCGAGAGCAAAACACATCAGAATAATCTTACACCCCAAGTTCGATATCAGTATATATATTGAATTTATGAATGCATTTTAAACCTCTGCAAAGTGCTGCTGCGACCTAGGGTTCGCCTGAAACGGCAAACCTCTGGATGTGACTCCTGGTATGCCGCGGCAAATCGTCCGCGGCGAGATGAGTGTGCTGCCGCAACCGAATGCCAATCAATCCAAGCACCGGCAACAGGGATCACAATGTGCACCTCCACCGACGAGATCTGCACCGACCAGATCTCAACTGACCAGATCTCTACTGCACCGACTAGATCTCAAGAGCACCAATCAGAACCCTCCGCCTGCTCCTACTGCGCCGAGCGTTTGCGATGAATAGCACCGATCAGAATCCTCCAACTGCTCCTACTGCGCCGAGCGATTGCGATGAAGGTGAACTCAACGCCTCCCCGTCTGTGCCGCCACTTCGGCGGTGAACATGGGCCGTCGTGAGCGGCTGCAAATTTCACGACCCGGCAAACCCTAAACATCGCAGCGGATTTCCACTGTCGAGAGACTGTTTTGCGAGGACCACATCAAGATTGTGCCGACAGTGCGCGGAAACATTCGAGGATGTTTGACGGTGCATGCGGAAGGCTGCCGCGAGTATTTCGCGCTCCCTCCTGCGCCGTCGCTGGTGAAGTGGATGACAGCGCTGACGTTCGCTCGAAAGATGCCGATGAAGATGGGCCGCCGTGAGCGGATGGGTATTTGATTCGAAAATGCAATCATCCACGACTAACAAAAAATCTACAAGTTCATTTCTGCCCTATTTCCTCCTAACTGAGTAGGATTCAAATGATGCTTACCATCCTCATCGTCCTCGCTGTAACTGCTTTCATCTTTGTGATTCTCCATGTTGAGACTGTTTTCACGGTATACCTCACTATCCTGCATATCCTTAATCATATTAGCATATCTTTACTTACATTAAATCGCATATATTAGACAATATGAGCAGTCTTGCCTGATTCTTGCGCCTGCTGTAGGTGGTTCGAGCGCGCCCCTTCTTAGCGTGTTCCATCACTGAATCCAAACCAATGTTCTCCAAAATCGGAAGTAAAGCTTTTGTTGTATTGCCTAGATCGACTGAGCTGCCCCGACTGTCTTTGTTCTTCATCTGCCTTGCACTCAATCGCTTCTTTGAGAATACAAGCGTCCCCCAGGTACTCTCTTTTTTTGCTTCTTACTTCTAGCACTCTTGCTACTTTGGTCATACTCAGCTGTATTTCGCGGCATCACTAAGACATACCTCCTAATTTGAAAAGCCAGGCAGATGCTCCGATTCTTAACTCTATGAGGTGCCCAATAAGAATTTCTGACACTACGTGGACTGAAGCCTTTAATTCCATTCACGTTTTCTTCAAAAACGCCGCATTTTTCTAATTAGTTACGAAGCGTCCTTATAACAAACCACCGTCTCTTTTACCCAACTCTCATTAACACTTCTAAGTAGCCGCCCTTGTCCATAAGGCCTTAATATTTTATACTATGCATATAGGGCCATCAATGAGTGTATATGAAATGAAACCGTCGATAAAATTAGTTAAGCCATAGTATCTCACTACCTCTATTTTGCCATAGCATCTTTAATACCTTTAAGGCCCATGCTTATTTCTGTGATCTGTTAGATTAATAGAATGACGTCCATAGACTATGCTTCCTGGTCCATAGTACTTCCTTTTTCAGCACTAATTATCCTCGTCAGTTACTATTGTTCAAAATTTTATCGTGTTTCAAATGAACAGCGTACCTGACTAAGTAGTGCTTATCGCCTTCCTTCTTTTCGTCATGTGTTTTTGTCACCAATGGCCACAATTCGCGTAGATGCTGGGCGAGCTCCTTTACGTGTACTACCGCAATCTGATGGTCGCATTGTTGTGACTGCTAGAATGTTGTCTGCAAAATTCAATTTGGGATTAGATTCGATCTTCCTAGAGGAAGAAGTCATGTATGATGTCGGCAAGTTGTCTTATAGTGTGCACATGGAGCCCTTTGTCGAGAAAGATGTATTATGGGTATTACAATCCTCGCAGTATCGTGTTCAGGGTGTTGTGATCCAATCTCATCCGGTAGTTGCAACATCCGTGTCGGAGTGCAAGGTCGTCCCGTCATGTGCAACGATGACTTCTATTATCAAGCTAGATGATAGTGATGTTGAGGCTTCGAAAGAGACCAATGTACCAGCTTCCCAGGATTCTCACCTATTGGAAACTAATCGGACTATGTCGGTAACACCGTCTCCTTCTAAGTCCGAGAGTTTAAGCAAGAAGCCTCCGCGTCCACCATCAAACAAGGAGTCTGTCAGTGTTGTCACATGCATTTGAAATCTGCAGTTTAGAAAGGGGGCCAAGAGAAAACTCAGTAGGTTAGATCTAAGTATGTATCAGTACTCATTTGTTCAGTTCTTGCCGCCCCAGTATCACGGCAATGTAATTTTCGAGTTTCTGCCCCCACCTGTGGACGCCAAGACAAACTCTGCGAAGAGACTGTCGGGGATGGACAAGCATTACGACGGTCACACATGGTGCCATTTGCAGACTCGTAACATTCAAAATGACCATGGTCTTACATTCCGCACAGCTCCTTGTGCTGGTCATTTGCAATGTGAGAATCCAGAGTGCGGATTTCTTCACAGGCCCGGGCGGGCGGACGAGATTAATGAGAAGTTGTGGGATGGCTTTGCAAAGAAGCCGTTCCTTGGAAAATGCCCGGACTCTAAGTCTACACTGATGTGCTCTATATGCAAATCAACACCAACTTGTATTCTGCAATGCTCTGCTATCATGTATTATGTCACAGGTGATACGAATACAACCAGAGCATGTATCCACGTTGGATACCACACTCACCCGGTAGGACAAGGTACCTGTAGGAAGTCCTTAGAGCTCCGTGACCAACTGTTAAAGGTTGCGCTTGAAAGATCACCAAAGGCCTCACCCTTTGCAATTGCAGTGTCTGCGAGCTCTGAGTTCCTTGGATATTATCTATTGAAGAAGGATGGCGAGTCCCAATCATTTTTAACAGAATCTGAAATGCAGGATGTTATTTTCAAGTTTGAGAGCTTCACGAGTCCCACAATTCGACACAATGTGTCTCACTTCAGAACGATGGGAAAGAAGGGCATAATCGATGGAGTGTGCAAATTGAGAGGCACCTCTCGGTGGCCCTACATGCAAGAGAACAGATTTCCTGGCCAAGGTAGTAAGACCGACAAGGTGTTCGTCTTCAAAATGTCGGAGATTGGACTGGGATCTAGCGTTGATCTCGTTAAGAGAATGCAACTTGGAGGGGATCTGGAGCATGCATGGGTGATGTTCGATCACGTCAATCGCATCAAACGGTATACAACTTTTGCCTGCCACGTTTACGACTCAGCGTATCGCAAGGTGATGACGATTGCAATGTGCGATATGATGTCCGAAACCCAAGTTGCTCAATCATACCTGTGGAGAGGGATCAATGATGTCATGGCTGAGCACGGGTTTCACAACATTAATTTCGCCGGATTCATGGCTAACAGCGCGCAGGCTAAATGGAATGTTGTCCGAGAGAACTACGGTTCAGGTGACAAATCCGTTCCAATGCTAAATAAAGAACGCTCATGTCTACTACATTGGACTACTTGCATGCAGAGAACAACAAACTCTTATATTAAGCTTGAACTTCGAGACGAGCGCAAGCGAATCTGCACCCAGTACAAGGACGCGCGCACAGCTGATGAAGCGGAATCTGGCTCCATGGCGATTTGTTCATGGTGGTCTACGAGTGGAGCAGCAAGTGACTCTGACATCCGTGTGCTGGAGAACTGGTTGGCATGGTGGCACTTTCGATATTGACAGTGGGGCGGATACATGAATTTGGTACGATCTATCACGTTTCATCATTTAATTCTCAATATTCAATCATTTCAACATCACTTTGAATTACAGTCCCGGGTTTCCTGTTCACTTATCCCATATTGACGTCTTTGATTTGATGATGGAGGATCTTACGGAGGATCAAAGGGCGGAAATGCCGATGTGCAACTTGTCAGTGACTGTGCATGCCTCATGGAGCAAGCAATCTGGCAAAGCTTGTGATAACGTTTTTGAAGCTACTATTGAAGACTATTGCCGTGCCTTTGTACAGTGCACCAGGTACAATGCCTACGACAAAGGTCGAAAATTAGGTACTGGTCCCACCAAAGAGTAGTTGCGGTTCCGCGCGGCAACTCGCTGTGCTACTACGACTGGTAATTTGAAGTCAGTATATCGGGCAATGGACCTCATCCTTGGAGCTGAGAAATTTCTCAGTGGAGCCGCATCGTTCGCAGGAGAAGAGATTTTTGGATCCACGAAGCGGAGGCTCGATGCCGAACGAGGCTACGACGACGACTCTCACCGGTTCGATAAGGTCAACTTTTTGCAACCGAAGACAATGAAGACCCGGCAGCAAGGTTTGCCTTCAACTTTGACTCGGCTCAAGGATATTGGTTACGACGACGATGATGTCCATGTAGTAGAGGAGACAACACATGTTCGATCACGACCGGTGGAGCATGTCACGAAGGTTTTGGAAGAGGACTGCTCACCAAAGATGTGGCACATTCGCCGCCTGCCTTCAGTGTATTCCCGGATTTGTACCGCCATAATTCCCGAGTCTAACCGAAAGTGCAATCGCGGGCTTCAAAATGGTGATCCTGCTCCTGCATACCACGGCGTGAAGCATGTCCGCTCTAAGAACAAGAATTATCCACAGTTCTTCTATTTCTGTGCAGTTAATGTCGCAGGGTCGGTAGCGGGAAAGCGGCGGAGGTGTTTCCCTGATTCGCCCAAGGTTCCACGTATCTGGCCGGTGTTAAAGGGAACTAACCTCACGACGCGCGAGATTTTGACTTTGGAGGAGGCAGGATTCTAGCTGCAACAGAGACCACCTATGCCAAGCGAGAGGAAATTTGGAGATGACATGGCGATTGCCGCGAGTATTGCAAGCATTCCAGCACTGGAGACACCCGACAAGTTCCTCAACTTACGAAGCACTCGTCCCCATCGTCGCAACGCTACAAAGAGGGTGGCAACTGAGCAATTAAACAAGTGGGAATCGGCAATGCTACTCGATGTCCAGCTAACACGGATTATGTTGGTGCCAAGCCCGGGACTCGGGGCCGTCATCAATTTCATTTTTAAGAAGGGTCCCGAACAAGATGTTTAAAAATACAAGGTCAACATTGGTACATTTCCTGAGTGTACTTGCCCTAGCTTTACAAGCATGTACGTCAAGTTCAAGTCGCGTGGATCCTATACTAATTGCAAGCACTTGTACTACATTTACCGTGTGGTTTGTGGCCTTGATCGAGAGAGAGATCGGTTTGTCCATGCTCCGACTTTTAGCTTCAATAAGATCAAGCGACTTCTCCTAGGTGGAATTGTCCAATGTGTTCCGCGCACTTGATGCTCTTCTAGAGGTTACGTACGACAACATAGAGAGCTTTAAGTTGATACTGTGGTTTAAACAATATTCCACATTAAAAGTAAAATTTTGCACCTATTTTGATATCAAGTCAAACTTATACGACATATATATATATATATATATATATATATATATATATATATATATATATATATATATATCAATATATCTAGCCATACTATTTTATGTCCAGTGACATACTTCACACCTCTACATTCACATTGAAATTGTTCTCACCAACGGATACTATTATCTTCACTACATTCCTCTACGGCATCTTCCCAAATGGATGGTGATAGTGGAGGGTCGTAGTTCTTTGCTGTGTTATGGAACTCTTCCCATGTCTTGGTCAATTCGGTGTACGTGCTCTTGTCACAACTGAAGCACTTCCAAATCTCTGCAGAGCGTTGGATCTTTAGTATGTACTCGTCACCTTTGTTGTTTGATACACAACCAGTACACCACACCTTTGGGCAAGCTTCGCAGCTGATCATATTGTAGTGATGGTCGAAGCACCAACTGCAGTACTCTTCCTTCCCAGCCTCATTCTGCCAAACACAAGTGGAACACGAATTGCACCAATTGTGAGCGTTCATTGATCTGAATTGAAACTGTAACATCAGACAGCAGGACGTCTAAAATACATTCCATTCTGTAACATTCCTACTTTAGTCCACTTCTTCTTTGCGTAGTCTGCACGGCATTCACAACAGAGACGAACTGCGAGACGAGGGTGCTGCTGAAAGGAAATCTGAAACCTGGTATCCTCACAAGCGGAACAATCGTAGGTTGGACCACTGAGAGTGACTGAAGCCATACTAATGAATCTCAACGTTCTAGCACCAACAGCTAACAAAAATGAACATTCCGTTGCCACTCTATATACTTATGTAATATGATCTCTCAACCACTCCTTCGTCAACCACTCCTTTGTCAGACAATATCTATTTGTCAGATAATCATGATCTCCCACGAAGATTTCTAGAATTTTCAAGTGCGCTACGTCCAAGGCCTCGTGCGTCGGCCCCACAAACACACGCTAGGTCCACCACGCCGGCCCCACCAACAAGCGCTACGTCCATCCCGTTGTGCGCCGGCCCCTTCAACAGACCTAGCCGTGGCCACCATGGGGTTCGTCGGGGCAAGCTAAGGGTCCACCAGTGCAACAGATGGTGAGCCGGCGCCGGTGGGTGCCACATTTGGGTGCTTCCCGCACTTTGCCGGCCCACGACCACTCGCGGCGGGTGCCGGGCTGGTTGCAGGGGTCATTTGGAGGTGCCAGCGGTGCATGCTCGGCCCCCTTCACGGCCACTGCCGGAACTTTGCAGGACAGCCGGATTCTCAGACGGCCACATTGCCGAGACTTGGGCAACACCACTTATCGATGCCGGGACTTATGAAGTGTTGGCACTTGCTGAATTGCCAAACTCTTATTATGTCCGGCACGTGCTAAGACTGGCCAGGTAGGCGCGTGCCAAGGCTGACCGAATGCCAGGACTGACAACATGCTAGGCCTTTACTCATGTCAAGCATGCAAAGGCAGCTACATTAGCTCTTATGCACTTATTTGAAAATTTGATTTTGCCTCCACAAGCAAATGTTCTCTGAAATGCAGTTTTAAAACCAGCTTGGTATGAATGGTAGTGTTCCCAAAATCGCAAATATATTCTTAGCTAGAAGGAATGAATATGAACATGCTGCTATAGTAACTCTTTTCTCTCTCACAGGCCACTTTTCTTTCCACTATTATGTCAACCATGAGCTTCCGAAGTGGATATCCTACTTTGAATGCAAACTTCGGGGCCAAGATTACCTCTTCTAAAATACTCCGCTTTCATCCCTTCTCTGATCTTTTTCAACTATTACCTTGCATTTCTTATTGAGATTTTCTGGCACAGCTTGTGGAAATGGAGCTGGACGAGGTCGTGGTTGTGGTAGAGGAGCAGCAGCAGTATAGAATGGTCACCTTCACGATTCACCTCCAGCAAAGAAAGGCCGTGGGAGTCGAGCAGCAGCAGCAAAAGAAGCCGCAGCAGCTCCGGTTGGGATGACATTCTCACATGAAAGGACTTCGGAGCAATTCACTTGAACTTCAAAGCATGGAGTCAAGCAGTCAAACAGTGGTCCTCGACAATGCCGAAGTCTGTAATTTGTATTAAAAAATTGCATCACATTCAAAGCCAACTCTCATTTCAAATGTGAGTCGTGGCCATACAACTTCTATAACTAACCATCAGCTAGTTCTAGTTGGAATCAGTCCCCGAATCACTGCTGTTGCAATCACCAGCTTCTGTAGTGAATTCTACAAAATCCTCCCAAATTGTCTGTAGTGGCAGTATTTCATACGCATTGCACTTGAAACACCCCCAATTCTTGCCCGTCATGTCCTTCAGGTAGTCGTCTCCCTTGTTACGTGTGATACACGCTGCACACCACACCTTGTTACAATAATCACACGGGATCACAAACTGACCTCCCCCACACCAATTGCATTGCTCATCGTACTGGGCGTTCTTCGTGAATACAACATCATCCAACAAAAGGTTGCACAAATGCAAATTCCAACACCAAGACGAGGATGCTCCATCAAACATGCACATATTTTTCTCTCTCTACAAGCAGTGCAGGAATACAGATACAAAGGATCGAAATCGGTTGCATGCCCCGCCATTTGATCGACTCTAACACTGCAAGAATACCAAACTTTGAATGTGAGATGGCCCAAGAGTCCGAGCTTTGAGATGCTGGCTTTCCTCCTACACCGATCTTGTATAAAACGAGAGCAAACCGGATTGCCTTGATTTTTCCTTGGAGTCCCATCAATCCGCACCAACCCATCGACCGGCACCGCCGACAGCACCCGGAGCACCGACAGCTTTTTTGCAGGACTGTAAGGCACCGACATTCCTACGAATTAGAAACCGACACTGCACTGCACCGACACGATTTCTCATGACAATCAACCTCATTTCTCTTACAATTTCACGAGAAATCACCGACACTGCATTCTCTTACATTTCACGAGAAATCACCGACTCTGCATTCCCTTACATTTCACGAGAAATTAAAATCACTCGAGCATCCTTTCCTCCCATCTGTACCAGCACATCACAATGAGCACCGACATGGCACAGCTACATGGGACGTTAAAACCGACACTCTGACACTCTTTATGACATAACCCATCCCCTCTTATGCATGGCTATGTTAGAATAGAACATGAGCACCGACGTCTTGTACCGAGACCATGCTGTTTACTTCACCAAAGTCACGATCCCGTGACATGTTCGATCGGTTTGGTCTACGAGATTGATTTCTTTGAAATGATGATACTGGGACCGGCCTCCATACGGAAAATAAGAAATTTATTTCACCTCTAGGACCCTCTAATTCAGCATTGTAGAGGTGCCGAAGTGTGAGCTTGTCGGTAGATCGTATAAATTGCAATATTTACGCAATACCCTCCACTTGCATTCAGCCCTCAAAATCAGGCTCGACCCTAGAGGGTTAAGAGGAAAACAGCGGATTCATCGAGGCAATTTGCCACAACTGATATTTAACTAATTATAGACTTATTACGAACTTATGGACTTTTTGCAACGAATGAAGAACATTGGTTTTATCGGCGGCCAGCCGACACATCCCCATATCTGCGACTTTCAAAAGGTCACAACTCACTCAAATTTTGTCCAAATCAAACATATGAGGTGTTTTTTGACATCTATATTTTCTGTAGATATCAAAAAACACCTCATATGTTTAATTTGGACAAAAATTGACTGAGTTAAGACCTTTCAAAGATTACGGATAGAGTCTCAAGGTTATATCGGCGGAGAGCCGACATTATTTCTGGACAATGAATTTGTCCATAATTAGTTAAATATCAGATCCATGGTTGAAGGGTTGGAAATGGAATTTGGACCTTACAACCGTGGTGAACTGCCAATTGGTCTAAATTCCAATTCCAATTCACCACGGTGTAGGGTCTAAATTGTTATGTATCGGCACCTTTTCCACGGTTATAGGAGTACACTTATACAAAATTTGTTCAAAAAAAATCATTTAATATTCACTTTTGGACCAAAATATTCCCTCGAAATCTGCTCACTGCTCGTAAAAATCTGCTCACTGCTCAACGCTCACCGCTTGCACTGTAATCACATTGATAAGATCACCATCAAAAACAACTACCCTTTGCCTCAAATTGATGATCTCTTTGACCGGTTGTCCGGGGCCAAGTATTTTAGCCGGATCGACTTGAAGTCGGGCTATTACCAAATCTTGATTGCGGCCGAAGATGTGGAAAAAACTGCTTGTAGGACTAGATATGGGTCTTATGAGTTTTTGGTGATGCCTTTTGGGTTGTGCAACGCCCCATCAACGTTCACAACCCTTATGAATACGGTGTTCCATCCAGAGATGGATGTGTTTGTTATTGTATACACTGAAGACATATTGGTGTTCTTCATAACCGAGGAAGAGCATGCACAACACCTTGTAATTGTGCTTCAAAAAATTAGGTACAATAAGTTGTATGCAAATGGGGAGAAAAGTGAGTTTGGCTTGCAAGAGACTGAGTTCTTGGGACACATTATGACAGAGCAAGGTGTCAAACCGGATCACAAGAAGGTAGAAGCAATCAAGAAGTGGAGCCGACCCACTTCACAAAAAGGAGTGAGGTCATTTCTTGGGTTGGCTAATTATTATAGGAAGTTCATAAAAAACTTCTCCAAGATTGCTAAGTCCATGTCTGATTTGCTTAAGAAGAACTTGACCTTGGAGTGGACCGAGTCATGTGAGCAAGCCTTTCAAGAACTCACGGAGAAGCTCTCCTCCCCGCCGGTATTGAAGTTTCCCGAGTTTGAGAAGCCTTTTGAGGTGCATACCGATGCAAGTGACTTTGCCATCGGGATAGTGCTCATGCAAGAAAGAAGACCAATTGCATTTGAGAGCAAGAAATTGAATGGCACTCAAATCAATTGGCCAAAGCATGAAAAGGAGATGTTTGCCGTGGTGCATTGTTTGAAGACATGGCAACATTACCTTGGTCTCCACAAGACCAAGGTAGTCACCGATAATGTTTCATTGAAATACTTTGAGACACAAGCCAAAGTCACACCAAAGCAATTGAGGTGGTATGATACCTTAGTGCTTATGAATGTGGAGTTGATCCACAAGCCGGGCCGGGAGAACGTGGTTCCGGATGCACTAAGTCGAAAGGATGAACATAGGCGAACCACCACGCAAGTCTTAAGAGTGATGTATGCGGGAGAAGGTGATTTGACAAAGCGGATAAGGGAGGCGTATATGAAAGACCCCGAGGCTCAAAAGTTCTTAGATGAACTTAGGTGTGGCAAGAAGCCCAAAGGTATCGAGCTTCATCAAGGTATGATCAAGTTCAAGAAAAATAGGTTGTATGTCCCAAAGGGCAAGTTGAGGTTGAGTATGCTCAAGGAGGAGCATCACAATGCTTTAGCCGGGCATAGTGGGGAGAAATCCACCATATGCTCGGTTTCAAAGAGGTTCTATTGGCCCGGGATGAAAGAAGACAGTGCCCATTATGTGAAGACTTGTATCACTTGTGAAGCCAACCGGGCGTTATACCGAAAGCAAGTGGGTTTGTTAAGGCCTTTGCCAATTCCGGATGGTCCATGGGAGTGTGTCTCTATGGATTTCATTACAAGCCTTCCGCAGTCACGAGGGAGTGACGGCATTTTTGTGGTGGTTGATAGGTATAGTAAGTTGGCAAGGATGGAGCCAACTATAGGGACGGCGACCGCCTTTGAAACCGCCGTGCTCTTTTTCAACGTTTGGTGGCGGCACCATGGATTACCAAACGTGATTGTATCCGATAGAGACCCCAAGTTTACAAATGCATTTTGGAGGCACTTGTTTAGGAGGATGAGGACAAATTTGACATTTAGTACGGCTTTTCATCCTCAAAATGATGGGCAAACAAAACGGGTGAATGGGGTCTTGAATTAGTACCTTTGCAACTATGTGAGTGCAGACCAAAGTGATTGGAGTGAGTGTTAACCAAATATTCCTAGAATATTCCTTTCGGCTATCTATATCCAATAGGTGTAGATCTCAAGGCATATAACCAGCCAGGTCAACACTAGTCGGGGATTGATACCCGACTGGTCGACCGACATATGTACAAGTCGACTCAACTTAGTATCGGGTCGACCCTAGTATTAGGCCAGACCCGAGTATTGAATCGGGTCTCAATCCCGCGAGTTTATGTAGTCTTTTCTCCTCGGAGAAGAGAGGTTGTTTTTTCTAAATACTATGTGTTTTCTCTGGCCAGTAACCCCAGACTAGTCGACTGTCGATGCTGGTTGATTCAAACTTTTGTGATCGAGTCGACATTGTCTTGTTTGTATGCTGATTCAACCACCCTGAGTAATCTTTTTCCTCTTGCTGATGTGTAGCTCAGGCGCGTCTTCATATCTTTAAAACATCGATCTACTCAAGTAGTCGATCGGCTGTTGAGATTTCGTAGTCTCAAGAGGATCTCGTGGCTGAGTCGACTCTCAAGTCTACTCTCCTGTTATTTAGTATTAAAGTTTAGGTCCTCTACTCGTCCAGACTATTCTGTTCAGTTTCGTCTTATCGCTTACGGTATAATTGTGCAAACTTCAGAATAGTTTGTTTCTTCTCAAATCCATAATTTAACCGAGTCACTGATATTTATAAGAACTAGGGATCTATGGCTGTGGAGAAACCTTCTAGATCAAATCCCTGTTCTTCACTATTTAAGTAGATTGTTAAGTGAGTGGTTCTGAAAAAGCCCCCTTAACATTTGGCGACCATGCTTACGTTCTAACCTAGACTGTCTCTCGGTCCACACACTCTTCTTGAACGCGACACAAACGGTGCGCTACGCAACTCCTAGCCACCGCCGGGGCATCTCCTCCCCTGTCGCAAAAAACCTAATCACCTCGGCCAACAACTCCCCACCGGAGCGCCGACAAAGCAAACCCTTATATTCCTCTTCCCGAAACCGTTGGGCCAACTCAACGGACAAAACCAACCACCCTCACCGCGCCTTGTACAATGGTCCTTCTTACCCTAAAAACAAGTGTGTTCTAGATCTCAGATCCAGATCGAGATTCAGATCAGACAATGACTCGGCGGTAAGTTCCCTCCAACTTGTACTACTGAAAAAATTCTCAGACCCTAGTCTTTTCCAGTTTCGCACCTCGCACAATTTCCCTACTCAGGTATGTCGCGTCCTCATACTCGTGCTGTCGGAGAGCCGAACCCGATCACCATCTCTCCAAACCAGATCAACAGTCCGCGGACGCAGAGAGAGCTACGCAACCTCCAGATCGACCCAACCTCCACCCCCGTCGTAACAGAAGGCAACATCTTCACATCCTACGACGTTCGCCGCCAGGTATCGCCCTCTCTCTCTCCTCCTGCGTCTTTGCATCACTATCTTCAGCCTCCGCAACCCCGAGTTAATACTCCGGAGCACGATCGGTTTCAGGACCTCTCAATACCTCACGGCCAAATGGTTTACGCTGCTTCAGTCGGCCTCTCGACTGACAGCGAACCACTACCTCCAGCGTCTCATGCTTATCCTCGTCCCAGCATTATCGTTCATTCATTTGCAGAACCCCCTCCTTCTCAAGTAGCCATAGAAGAGTTGCCCAACCTCTCCACTTCTCACACAAGCCCGACTCGCCGCTTGATTCCGTATACCCCGAACCCCATGCGCACGGATCTCGACCGCCAATGGGAACTATTTCAACTGTACAAAAGTCGCGAGGAGCTTGATACGCGAATTGCATTTGTACTAACGGATACTGTACTCCCTAATCTCCGCGTCCCTGTTACAGCCGATCTACCCCCTCAGCACGTTCCTCATGATGGTCGACCGGACCTGTTCCCATCGACTCACGGAGCAACTTCTAGCTCGGGCCGCCAACCTGGTCGTCTAAGCACGTCCTGCAACCCACCAGACGCGCACAACAGTCGACCTGATACACCGCTCAGCCGCCCGGCCAGCCCCGCAAATCGACCGGCACAACCGGCCAGCAGACCAGGGACACCACCAATGGCACCACCGCACATGAGTCGACCGGGTACACGGGAGGCACTTCCGGGTTTCAACGAAGCGTTTTGTTGACCAGCTCCGGGACTTCATCACCTGTCCATGAATCTGCTCCACGTTGCTCCAAAATCGAGCGCAAACACGGTTCAGCAACCTCCTCCCGAGATCCTCAACTTGGAAGCGTCTCGACCAAGGACACGACCCCAGACCCCGGCACCTCGCCTCCGCCCAACGGCCACCGAACTCGATCCCCCACCAGTCCGCGTGCCGAATCAACTCCATAACCCTGCTCCAGTACCGAGAATCGTCCCCAAATCCAAACCTGCTATGTCCCATCCAGGAGACAAAGCCCCTGGATTGTATTCCCCACCGACTTGTCGGATCTGTGGCCACTACGGTCATGACCCCCTTCTCTGTTCCTATCAACCACCACCTTATCGGCCACCCACCACCGCCCCACTATATGCACCTACGTACGACCTGGGACTCGCAGCTCCCCTACCCCCCCGACTCATTGCTAGGAAACCAGTGACGATGCCCACTTACAAAGAAGGTACGTGCGCCATCACCCATGTCCATCGATTTCTCAATGCAATCACATTGAATGGTGAAACTGAACCCGCCATCCAAATTGCACTATTCGGTAACTCCCTCCTCGATGCAGCCAACTATAACTGATTTGCAACTCAACGATCGACCTACCCATATCAGACCCTCCCTCAACTCCTCGATGCCTTCAAACATCGCTACCAGGACATCGCCAACGATGATCAAGCCTACTTACGTTTTCGTGACTTGAAGCAGGATCCTAACCAATCAGTTGATGATTATGATGAAAAAATGATGAAATTGGCTAGTCAGGTTTCTACCATCCCTACTGACACCTTTCTCCTTAGCAATTTCCGCGCGGGTCTCTTGAATTACTTGCAGGTTGCTATAGTTGGCCTTCCGAGGAATACATTAGCAGAAGCCAAACACTCCGCCAAAACCGCAGAAAGTGGACTTCCCAAAGTCACCACACCTCAAGTCGACTCCGGGTCGACCACTCGCCGGGTAATGTGTCTCCGCTGCAAGAAATATGGCCATGGCAACAAAGACTGCTGGCTCAATCCCGACAGCGCCATCGGAAGGCAACGCGCCGCAACCACCACATCGACGATCCCAGTCGCGGCCCTCTCTCCAGAATCAACGCCTCCGTCGGACAACGGCACACCTCAAGGCGACCAACCCCCTAAGCAGATATTTCCCTGTGCATTGTGTCAGGCTTTAGAACATCCGACTCACCGTTGCCCTATTTTGCAGGACCCCAAGTTACGACAGCTGGTTGATAAACATGAACAGGAAAAGAAGGCCAGCAAGACCTCGGTTGTAATCACAGAACTTCCGGACCCCACGGTCGGCATCTACACAGTCGCCGCCATTACACATAGCCAGTCCAACCCAGCTCCTTCTTCGACTATTCCAACACCAGCTACCATGTATTGGACCGAACAGGAGAAGCTCCGAGACCGTATGATCGACGAAGTCCACCGCCTCCAAAATCAACCGCCAGCCGAACCGACTCCCCCGACCCACTCGACTACCAATAAACCCAATTCCAATTGTAACGAAGATGCCTTACCCCAGCAACCCACGTCACCTTGCGCACTCACCAGCTCTACGTATGGCTAAAGCCTTCCCGAATTGTCTCAACAGTTGGTGTTAGATCAACTTCACGATTGCAAACTACAGGTCTCGCTTCGTGACCTCCTCCATCTTTCTCCTACACTAACCTATTTTGTGCGAAATTGACTTGGTTCTACTACAGAGATACCCGCAGCGTCGACCGACACCGCCACGATAGCATCCGCAACCGTCCTCGACAAGCACATGCCGGTCATCACCGTCTACGTCGGAAAGAACAGCGTCGATGATGTCCTCATTGATGGCGGCTCTAGCGTCAACGTTATAACGGAGGAGGAACGTCGCCGTCTTGGTTTAGCCAAACCTGCCCCTGCGCCGTTTAACTTGAAGATGGCCAATGGCACTATTGCCAAACCCCGCGGCTTAATACGGGACGTGAAGATCCACATCCACAGCATCCCGTATATTGTCACCCTAATTGTCATCGACTGCTCAACGGTAAAGTCGGATTACCGCATGCTCCTAAGACGCCCCTGGCGCCGGCACGCCAAGGTGATCCATGATTGGGGCAACAATGAGGTCCAAATCATAGGTAACGGTACGGTGAAAACCGTCAAGATTAACCAACAATTGGGCTTTGAGGCCGTCACCCCTCATGTTCACATTTGCTACAATTTCGCAGATGGAATCACCGATGACGAGGAGGCCACCCTCATGGCCTCCAACCCAACACTTCACCCAGTCGGAACGCTGGACTGGGATCACCTACACCCTACCTGCAAGGCTTCCTCGACAGCCCCTGCAGATCGGGTCGACTCGACCGACCCGGCCCACCTCAACATCTCCCATACTCCAGGCAGCATGGCGGTGGACGAAACGCCCATCCAGGCCGAGCTTCCTTTCATGGACATCGCCCATTGGAATCACAATGATGAAGACCGTCTCTGCCTTCTCAATGTCGGTACTCCTGCTGACCCAAGTCAATGCTAACCTTCCACTTGAGCTCCTGACAGCCACCGAAACCTTGTTCCGCGAGTTCATCGATGTCTTTGTATTTTCCTATTGCGATCTCCGAGGCATCCCGAAGCATGTAGCGACCCATCGAATCGACCTCGATTCAACAATCTCGCCGAGTCACCAGGCCCGCTACCGTATGAACCCGAACTACGCGAGAGCAGTGAAGGCCGACCTCGAACGTCTACTGGCCGCGGGTTTCATCGAACCAGTCGACGAGGCATCGTGGCTCTCCCCGATTGTGGTCGTACCGAAGAAAAATGGCAAGCTTCGGATCTGCGTCGATTTTTGCCGCCTCAACACCGCTACAAAAAAGGACCCCTACCCCCTTTCTTTTACAGATGAGGTACTTGATACCGTCATTGGATACGATGGGTACTCATTCATCGATTGTTTTTCAGGATACCACCAAGTCCGCATCGAGAAGGAGGATCGACCCAAAACGGCTCTCATCACCGAGTGGGGCGCCTACGTTTGGGTCGTCATGCCGTTCCGACTCAAGAATGCACCTCCGACATACCAGCGCATCGTCAATAAGATTTTCAAAGAATACCTCGGCGATTTCATGAAGCTCTTCCTGGACGACTTTAGCGTCTACAGCGATATCGATACCCATCTTCCCAAACTCCGCCTCGTTTTTTGAACGATGCCGGCAGTATGGTGTGAGCCTCAATGCGGAGAAGTGTATCTTCTATGTTCCCTCGGGCGTCATTCTCGGCTACATAGTCGGGAAGCAAGGCAAATTTCCCGACCCCAAAAAAATTCAGGCCCTAGTCGACATGCCGACCTCGACAGATGTCCGCGCAATCCAGACATTCAACGGGCTCGCCCAATTTGACCGCTGCTTTATTAAAAACTACGCCAGCATCATGGAGCCCATCACCCGACTTACAAGCAAGGGCACTCCATTCGTCTGCGAAGCCGCGTTTCAACTTATCAAGCAGCGATACCAAACAACCCCCATCCTCATCGGAGTCGACTGGCGCCTTGAATTTCACATCCACAAAAATGCATCCGACATAGCAGTTGGCGCCATGTTAGCGCAGAATCCCACCAGCAAAATCGACCAGCCAATCGCTTACGCTTCACGCCTTCTCAAGAAAGCCGAGAAGAATTACACAACCACAGAAAAAGAAGCCCTCGCCATGGTATACGCGGTCAACAAGTATCGACACTTCCTTCTCGGCAACCGGTTCGTCTTCTTCGTGGATCACCTCACTCTCCAATACATGGTTAATAAACCACAAGTATCAGGCCGAATAGCCCGCTGGCTTCTTCAGTTCATGGAGTTCGACTTTTCCGTGGTTTATAAACCAGAGAAATCACATGGTATCGCGGATGCCCTCTCACACGATGCCGGAGCCGAACGGGCTATTGGCATCCCCGACCAGCCAATCGATGCCCAGTTGTTTCTGACCGAACCGGATTACTTGACACCCATCACCAAGTATCTACAAACCAGCACCTTCCCACCAACCATGCCCAAGGAAGTGAGGAAACGCTTGGCGCACAAGGCCATCCCTTATCACCTCATCGACAATCGACTACATCGAGTCGGGACCAACAACCGCACCCGTCGAGTCCTGAACCCCAGCAAATCGATATCAATTCTTCGTGAACTCCACAGGGGCCACTCCGGAGGACACTTCTCGCAAGATATCACGATCCGAAAAATTCTCGACGCAGGCTATTGGTGGCCGACTCTACACAAGGACACAATCGACTATTGCCGCTCTTGCCACAAATGTCAGCTCATGCGCGGCCTTCCACCTACCGTGTCTTCGAAATTGGTGACTTCGCTTCCAACCGAACCTTTCATAAAGAGGGGCCTCGACTTAATCGGCCCCGTCAAGAAAACTCGCCATACAGGTCGCCGATATATTCTAGTGGCTACCGACTATGCAACGAAGTGGGTCGAAGCCTAGGCACTCCGTCGCAACACTGCCCAGGAGACAGCCACGTTTCTATACGAGTCCATCCCGACGCGTTTTGGCTGCTGACGGATGTCATGTATTCACTTTATCTTCCCTTACACGTTTATTGGTGTAAAACCCATGTTCAGGTGATTCGTGTATCGTTCCAGGGATTCTGTGAAGTGACCAAGACAAGTAGTGCTAAAACAACCAAACCCACAAACGTTTTCTAATTCCAACTTATGTTTTAGCCTTGCAGGGCAAGGGTATCCCTTTACAAGAGGGGATGCACAAAGACTCTTTCCCTTATGTTTACCATGGCGGAAACTTCCACACTTAGACTCTACACACACACACCCACACTAAGGCATACATTACGTCCTCACAACTAATCTGTCCTATCCGTCCGAACTAGCAGGTCACGCAGGCCGTCCTGACTACCCTATCACACTTACTACAATGACAGACTCCAAGAGCTCCGAATCCGGCTAGAAGACGTCTACACGTATTCTGGTCACGTACTGCGCTTGATCCGTCCTCTGAGACTACAGAGGAACCCAAGTCTGTGGCAGCTGGAGGTCGGATTGGAATCCGGCCTCGCACACTCTACTCCCAGACCCTCCCAGACCGTAAGTGTTTACCACAGCAGTTTCCCTCTCCCAGACACCTAGACCAGTTCGAGACACAAGGCACTCAAGAATACGCCCAACCCGACTTCAACTCCACAGAAACGATCTAACGAAGAATCCGGATTCCTAACCCCCAACTCACAACACACAAGGTAGATCCGGCTTTCCAAGCACTCAACTGAAAAGGAGACAGGGAAATGATCACACCGAATATGCGCATAAGAAGGTTCGATTAACACTCAAGCAAGGAATGTTTAGGTGGCCAAACTCCCACCTATAAGTACTTCTAAGTCAACAACTTAGATACCTAACTGGATTGCGGCGCCGACCTACCAAGCCTACTCCTCAAAAAGCGGCACGCATTCCCAAAAAGAAAACACTATACTGGCCTAGGACGGATACCAATCCGGCCTCCTAACCATGGCCGTCCTCTAACTGCCGGCCTCTAAGACGTCCTACCTCTTCCTTCCCGAACTAACTCCGTGCTTCGGCCGCTTCAGTGGCGTCGCTACGATACGTCCTGCCTTCACTCTCTTGCCCGTATCCGTTATCACGTACTCGTCCTCGCTGGAGTTGGTCTCGTCCCCGCTCTTCAACTCTTCTTCTTCGGAGTGCTCGAGACCGATGTCGTGAAGCTTCTGGGCTCCGGGAGACTTCTCGTACTCCTCGGCCGTGAGCTTCCTCTTCGCGGTGCGAGTGTTCTTGGCCGGAGAGTCTGCTGGGACGGGTGCGTCCGCCTCCGTCTTCACCTTCGCCTTGCGCTTCGTGTCGGTCGGGCTGGAGGGCCTAGCATCCGTCCTCATCGGATCCGGCCGAGGGGTCTTGGCCGGAGTAGAAGTAAAGGCCGGCATGACTACCTCCTTCATCTGCTCCCGGACGGCGTCGAGGAGCACTTTGACTTCCGCGTTGCTCTTCTCAACTTTCGTGGCGTACGTCTTCGCCGCCAAGAGGAAGTTCTTGAAGGTCTCCGCCTTGAACACTTCCGACTCCAGGATCCCGGCCTCGAACAGGTTCGCCTTCTGCAGTACATCGGCCGGAACCTCGCAGATTTCGACGAGCTTTACGACCTGCTCGTTTGCCGTGATTACGGCCTGCCTTCCAACCAGGAGTTCCTCCTCCCTTCTTCTGACCGTCTCGCGAAGCCGTCTATTTTCCAGGATCAGCTTGGTCACTTGCTTCTCTATCTGTCGGAACTGCTCCTCGTCCGGCTTGGATTCCCACTTTTGTTTGACCTCCAGCAACGTCTTCACTCCAAACTCTTGGCATAGTTTTGCCAGCAGTCCTTGGTAAAAGAAGTACTGGCACCTGGCTTCCGTGAAGTGGTGCCATGCTCGCCTCATGGGATCCGGGTGATTGGCGGACGGACTGAGAGGTGGGGGAAGTCTGGGGTCGTTCGGATTCATGGGGTTCTCCCAATCGGCCGTAACTTCCGCTTCATCCACCGGCCTCGAGGGTTGTCCCCTCTCAGTCTGAGTTCCGGCCTCGGTCGGGTTCGTAGGAGGGGACGGGGACGGAAGCATGATTACCTCTGGACCCGTCCGTGGTGGGGTTGCCTCTGGAGTCCGCTCTTCTGGCGCGTCCGGTGGGACGTCCCCGTCGTCTGATCCGACCTCGTCCTCCTCCTCATCCGAGTACACGGCCTTGCTATCCGCGCTCTCCTCCGACTCAAAGACTCCGTTGTTTTGCGACGACAGCGCAATCTCATAATTCGACTCTTCCTCCTCCGTCAGCACCTCCTCCTTCTTGTACAAGTGGTAAAGGAAAGGAGTAATGGGGCTAGGACGGGTTTTACCTACATTTGCCGCGAGCCGGGCGACCAAATCGCGGATGATCATCCCCCAGTCTACCTCCCGTTCGCCGTGCAGGGACCCCAGGACGGTGTTGGCCAGCCGTACGGTAATGCGGTGCGGCTTCTCTCCATGGATGATCGGCGCCAAGAATTTGATGATGGCGCGCTCCCTTGGATTCTTGCAATCCTCTATCGAGTAGCCGTTGTTCTTGTGCGGATCCCCGTGGAACGCCCTCTTCGCCCATTTGTGTTTCCGGCCGCACAACCCTACTCCGTTGTTTACGGTCAGGCCGTAAACAGCTCTCCAGTGGTCGGCCGTCCAGGAAGCCGGCTTCCCTCTAACCGTCCCCTCGAACTGGTTTGGCGCGCCGACCTTGATCTCGCGCACCATCTCCGCGTCGCGCGAACCCCAGGGCGTGTCCAGCAAGCCGGCTAACCCCATCCTCTCGAGGTCTTCCGTCAAGGACTTCTTCTCGTCCTCCTCGATCGGAATACATGGCGACACGAGCTTGATGGAGATCTTCAGCTCCTCCTGCTCCTGAGCGGAAGTGGACGCCGTTCCTGCCATAGGAAAGAAGTGCGAGAGGAAATACAAAGTCGCCGGGCTGAGATCGGCCAGTGGGCCGGATCGGAGCTAAGGACGGAAAGCGGAAGACGGAGGGCAGGAGCGCAAGACGACAAAGGGCGCAGAAAGCGAGGAGGCAGGTGACGACAAGGGCGGACGGGTGGCCTTTTATCGAGGGGGCCGGAGTTAAGTCCGACCATCATGACATGGTCCGCCGCCATCATTGTCCTCTCCGTATGGAGTCGCTTTCTAGATTTCTCGCCATTATTAAATTCTTCGCCACTCCGTCCTTCACCTACCATCATAACTCCTATTCCGTCCTCTGACAGCACGTCCTAGCCGTACGGGGACAGAGTACGGATTGGCAAATCCGTCCTTCTTAACCCGAACTAGATTTTAACTAATTTGCTTATTTGTAAAAACGTAATTGCCTTATAGTATATGGCTTAGCAAATACATAGGTCGGATTCTAGACACTATACTTATTCTTAATGCGCATTAGTACTTAATGGCCAAAAATCGAAAAAACGGGGTCCGACAGCTGCCCACTCGACTTAGTCAGCCACCAAGGCAGCCACTTCCTCAATTCCACAATCGAAACACTGGTGGAGCATTTTCTTCTCCGCCATACGACATCCACCACCTACTACCGACAAGGAAACGGTCAAGCCGAATCCACCAACAAAATTATCGTGTCGATATCGCAAAAATTGGTAAACGACAATCGGTCTAACTGGGACGTCCAACTCCCGACCGTCCTCCTGGCGTACCGCACCGCCTTCAAAGTGGCCACCGGCCACTCTCTCTTCCAGTTCGTCTACGGCATCCATCCACTTATGCCAACCGAATATCTCCTCCCGACGTCCCGGTCGACCACTTCTAGAGATTCCGATCCCACCCGAGTCCTCACCGCTAGGCTAGTCAATTTGGAGCAGTTGGACGAGCTACGCCACCACGCCGTCGTACGAACTAGCCATCAACAATGTAATCGAGCTCAGTGGGTCCATACACGAGGCAAATCGATTCAGTACAATGTTGGAGACTACGTCTTGTGGCACCCCAAAGGTACGAACTTTCACGCGGGCAAACTTCGTCCTAGGTGGTTTGGTCCCTTCAGGATCCAGAACCTGCTGCCCAACAACACAGGCTTATAAGTGAGCCGTCACCATTTTGATCCCGACCCCATCATTGTTAACGTCAATAAGCTCAAACCGTACAACCTCCTAGATGATACCTCACCCCAAACCATTCCCCCCGACCTCCTCTCTAAATTTGAGCTCAAACACTTACCACTTGTCAACGAAGACGAGTCTCCCATTCCGGCGAAATCAGCCATGGCCACCATCACCATAGCCGGGACGTAGCTACGGTGTGAGCGGAGAGCAGTGAGCGATGAGCGTTGAGCCATCAAATTTTAGGAATTTGAGCGGTCAATTGAATTTTTTATTAAAAAAAATTCTAAAAATAATATTTTACTGTTTTTCTGGAATATTCTCAAGAATTTTCGAATATTCTTGACTTATTACCGTAGTTTAGTGTTCCTAAACCCGTGGAGATAAGGCTAAAGTTTCTGAAATTCGGTGGACTTAAACCACGTTCTTCAAACGTTAAGAGACATTTACGAATTTTACAGAGCAGACTAGCATATTATAACTGTGAAATCAACAGTCCAAGTTTGTATAGCAAATCATAACTTTTTGTAAATACGGTTACATTTATTGATTATAGTAAACGCTTAAATCAAAATAAATAACGTGTGAAACACACGATTACAGGGATAACATGTAGAATGGGTAGATGTGGATGTTGGTTTACGTAATGTGACCTTGAGGTAGTCTACTCTCTAACTTGGTCTAGGATTCCCCTCTCTAGAATGTTTTTCACCTCGTTGAAACTGAGGGTGGGCACGTGGATGAAGAGGTCTCTATCAATATCAAATTTGCATACCAATACCAACACGAAGTATAGGTGCTTGCAATGTCTATACGGTTTGCCTTTTCGTCCTAACTTAGTTATGGTTTTTTTGAACACTGGGCAAGAACACTCAGGGTTCTCACTTAGAGATAGTTTATAGATAGACTCTGAATCCGACTCCAAAACTACGATACATCCAAAACCAGGTTGAGGTATCATGGTCACCTCGAGTATTTTTGCCTCTATGGCACGAGCTGAATCAGTGTTCTTCATGTGCTTCGGAGTCACAGCCTTGATGCGTCGAAGAACTTTAGACTTGCGTGATTTGGGGTACAGATCAGCCTTGTCCGGCACAGGAATATGTGACAAGTCTCTCGGTGGCGCAGAAGTATTGAATGTGCGGTTGAGAGGAAGGCGTTCCTTTTGTGGGAGCCGAAAACCCGCATTCTCCAACGCCTCTATCTCGTCCACTGTCAGATTGGTCCCGATCTTCACGGGCCAAATAGAGGGAATAGGCGGTCGACCTTGTTTCCGAGAGAACGGCTCAATCCATTTACGACGACTGCCCTTCACACAACGCTCAATGTCGTCTGGACAAAAGAAAAACTGATATGTTTTTTTTGGACCTTCTTGAGGACGTTGCCATACTACGGTGTAAGTTGGAGCTGCGGTCGCCTTCCCGTTTTGGACAATGCGGGATTCGCATTTCTTCCTGGTCTTAGCCATAATACCCAACAAGCCTTAGATGAGGATTCCTTCAAACGAGCAATGTGCCATAGACGCTCATTCACTCTCGTCTCTTGGATAGCAATGACGCGCTGAATACTGGGTCTTGGAGAAGCGGGGGGTTCCAGCGGTTGCTCCTGAACTTCATCTTCTTCGTCGATAGGACTGAGATTCTCAGCAAGAGCTCGTGTAACTCTTCTCCCTATTCGAGGACGTGAGTAACTCACGGTGTCAGGTCGATGAGTTTCATCTTCAGCACCAATGGGAACATCAGCCTTACGTTTCCTGGAACCAAAAATCTCTGCCTCGTCCAAGTAGGCGTCACGCGTACAGTAAGCTTCAGCTTCAGGGAAGTCCATAACTGCCTTGTTGAGGCAAGATGGATTGCCGGATCGATTAGCCCGACGTTGAGCGGTATAAAGACGCTGACGAAGTTCTTCTGCGGATGGTCCAGAACCGCTTGCACCGCCTTTGTTGAATTGATGGTAGCCGATCACTTGGAGGAAGGCCCGAACGTAGTCGTCAACGGCTGCAACGTAGAGATCCCTACCCTTATTGCCAGACGCTTGCAGCCACTTGTTATGGATTGACTCCGCAAGATTACATAAAGGCATCTCTACGAGTTCTTCGGCCGATTTTTTTTTTTCCTGCAATGTACAAACGTATTAAGACTTTATTCATAATTCAGATTTGTACTTAATACAGATTCACAGTATATAAACCCACATGAAAAATCAACCAATAATATATATTATTAAAACAATAACTGTCAATTTCTTTGGTACTGTCATAATATTCGAGAAGCTACCGTAGAGCATGTCATTGTTACCCGACTGACGTCATCGGGTAACCTCGGCGGCCAAAGCGGGAGCAGCAGCGGCAACGGAGATAGCAGCACTTTTTCGTTGGAGGCACCAGCAGTTAACTGCAGATGCCTCGGCAGTCGATAAGGGCACCGTTCGGTTTCAGGGATATCCGCGGCAGCCGTAGTATAAAAGGTTGTAGAAAATAGGAGAGAGACACTCGTTGTAGTCACCGTAGCAGGATATGTTCAGTTTATCTTGGCAGAACGCTTGAATGTACGCCGTTGTTATCAATTGAATACAAAGGCCATAAGCCACAGTCTTTCTCTCCCATCCTTGTGTCTCCTCATCTCTCACCTGCTTACTCCGAACACCGAGGCTTGCTTCGTAGACTTCGGCAGTAACCCTAACTGCTGTCTTAGATGTTCTACACCCACGGTACCTTCATCGCTACAGTATCACCGAGGTTACCAAGGAAGGTCCGTAGACGGCCGGGACAGGTTACGGGCTTCGGTGACCTCAACTGTTGCCACGGTTAAACCTCGGTACCCCCCCCTCTTTTCCCTTCAAGATCAGTACTACCCACCGATTCTATTCGTGGGTAAAGTAAAAATAAGAAAGAAGAAGACGACCGAAATGCCCCTCCTTCCCGCAAGACAACCAATGTTGCCGAAGTCAACGCTCGGCCTTTTTGGCTACTCCTCGTTGTCCTGTTAGACCGAGCATAGCTCGGCCTCCTCGTTATCCATCGCCATCCCAAACTCGCTACCTCCGGCCGGATGAGCTCGTAAAGCACTCCATCCTCGTTACCAGGCTAACATTTTGGCGACCATCTTTGGGGATGGAGTGTTGAGTCATCCAGCAAAACAGGAAACAAAAACGTCAAACACGACACAATGCCTCCACGAAAAGCAACAAAAAGAACCGCGGAACCTGAGGAGGTTATACCCTAAGAAGACCAAGATACCACGAGAGAACTTCTCCAATGGATGAAACAACAAATGACAGATTTGGTGGCAAAAAACGACGCCACCAATGCCAAGATCGAAATATTAAACTCACACTATCTCCAAGGGGTAGGAACATCAACGACTGTTCCGCCCATCGTTACCATGGCCGGACCATCACAGCTACCACCGATTGATCCAAACATAGCCGCTTCTATGGCATCAAGGGAAAGGGATCGGCTCATCAAGCTACCAAAGATACCTTACCCAATCTTTGATGACTCCGGAGATCCTGATTGGCACATACGCAGGTTTAAAGTAATAGCTCGAACCAACGGTGTTACCGGCACCGAAGACCTACAGAACATCTTCGGAACCACCCTTCAGGGCAACCACATCAACTGGTACATTGATTTCGAAGCCGAACATTTGTTGCCGACATGGGAAGAAATGGAGCGTAGCTTTTTGCAGAAGTTCCGAAAGTTAAAAACAAGCTCGGAAATACTCCGAGCTTTAGGCAATATCTGAAGAAGAAAGAAACGAACCGTCGACAAGTTTTACGATTGATTCAAACAATCGGCCGACAAACTCGGGCCAACGGCCTGAAGAAGACTACCTATGTGAATGGTTTTAAAAGGGCTTGCTACCGTGGATACAACAGGGCATTATCATCCGCGGTGTAAAAACGTTGCAGGAGATACTCACAACCGCCAATGACATTAGCAGGGAATTCGGCGTCATAGACAAAACACAGACACCGTTGCTTCCGCTACCAAGAGTGCTTATCAGGGGGACAGCGGCACCATGCACTACTTGCGGCAAACTACATGCAGGACGTTGCTGGTTTTCCAATACACCTGCAAGAACGGAAGATACTCGGCCCACGCGAACAAAGGCAGCATCCATGTACCCGGAGGAAGTCGATGTAGACGCGTTTCAACCAAACAGAAACGATGGCTGTTGGGAATGCGGATCCCCGCACCACCGACGAGGCCAATGCCCTGTGTTAAGACAGCGCTGGGCCAACACCCGTGCTACCACGGACACCAAGGCACATCCCGGCAGCACAGAAGCTACTGCCGGCAACAGAAGGGGGGGAGTTACACTTACCGAAGTCCACGGCACCAACGTGGCTACCATAAGTACAGCCGCGGTAACCACAAGATCTAAGGCTACCTTAGATAAAACCGATAAACATGTCATAGAACATCGCAAGCCTTTTGCGGAACAGCATTGGGAAAGATTGAACAAACTGCGAACTCAACGGTGGTCCCAGAACTGCAACAAGTATTAGAAAAAACCGATGTGCGCATTACATTAGCCGATCTGTTGAAGATTAGCCCAGAATTGCAGACATACCTGCAAAATATGCACACTATCGCAACAAAAGGCACGACAACCGTGGAGATTAATGCGACAACCATAGACACCGATGCCGCCGTCATACATGTCCGATTAGGAAAACACCAACTGGCCAATGTATTAGTTGATGGAGGCTCCGGAGTCAACGTTATCAGCGATCACCTAAGACAACAGTTGGGACTACCACACCCTACAACAGCACAGTTCGTTTTGAGAATGGCGAATGATGCCCCGGTGACCCCATTGGGAATACTTTCCACCGTGGCCATCACAACTCACGGTATCTCTACACCGGCAACCTTCGTCGTGATCGACATGCCAGACAGCAGCAATTTCCCTATGATTTTGGGCCGACCTTGGTTAAGAGACATGAATGCAATTCATGACTGGGCCAGAAATCAGATCAGAATTCGAAGATACGGGAAAACAATGTTGGTAGGGGCTATAGTCCAGTATTTGTATAGCTCAGGATAGCTGCTTTAAAACGCAGTGCAACGCTCAAACGAGGTCGAGGAGAATCGAACTCGGACCACGACAATGGTACGTGAATGTTTTTCTGTACACCTTACAAGGAGTCCCCGAAAGACGACCTGTAGTTATAAATTTTAGATTATATAAACCAAAGCATTTACAATTATTTCTGACAAGTGTAATAGGAAACTGATGACGTCAGCCCTAATTAGTCTCCAAATATAAAACTCGGAAATATAAACTTATTGATTACCTAAAGGGCAATCCCAAAGTTTGGTTTAGATTTTGTAAATGATTTGAATTGTATTGGTTACACATGATGATGCCAGCCCAAGATTTGATTAACTTTTATTCAAACTTACAAATGTGGATTATTTATGAAATATTGTAAGACCTCAATACCATGAAAATAAATGATTAAAGGACCTATATCCACGGTTTTGGTTACTTTTATGCCTAAAAATAACCATTTCATATTTTCAGATCCACCCATTCCATGGTAATAGGGTAATTAACTTTAAATTATTTTTTTTCTTACCGCTCAATATTTACCGCTCACCGCTCACCGGTCAACGCTCACACCGGTGGTTTCCCCGGATCACTATCCTTTACCATACATGGAAGAAATCATTGACGAAGTAGCAGGACATGAAATGTACTCATTCCTGGATTGTTTTTCTGGCTATTATCAAGTCGCCATGGCAGAGCAAGACAAAAGCAAGACCGCGTTTTCCACGGAGTGGGGTCCATACCAATTCGAAAGGATGCCGTTTGGAGCGAAAAACGCACCCATGACATTTCAACGTGTCATGGAATTGATCTTTCGCCCCTACTTGAAGAAATTCTTCCGCATCTACCTAGACGATGGCACGGTGTATGGGCGAATGCAAGACCATGTTAACCAATTAAGACAAATTTTTCAGGCATGCAGAGAAAATGGGGTAAGCCTAAATGCCGACAAATGCATGTTTCTGTTCTTCGCAGGAGTCATCTTAGGTTATATTGTTTGCAAATATGGCAAACTTCCTGATCCCTCCAAAATCCAAGATATCCTAGACATGACTCCACCGAAAGATCAAAAGGGCGTCCAAAGATTGCTTGGAATCTCTCAGTTCAACAGAATGTACATCGAAAAGCTAGCACACCTGACGGCACCGATAGCTGCCTTAAATCATGCCGGGTATTCCTACCCCCGAGATTGGACCCCGACAGCACAGACAGCGTTAGATAAAATAAAACAAGCATATTCACAGGCACTGATACTATTGGCACCGAACTGGGCCAAGCCTTTCCACGTCCACACAGATGCCTCCAAGATCGCCGTGGGAGTAATGCTGGCACAAAATGTCAACGGTAAACACGACCAACCGGTGGCATACGCTAGCAGGTTGCTGAATCAAGCCGAAAGAAATTATTCAACTACGGAGAGAGAAGCGCTGGCAATGGTCTACGCGGTCAAGAAATTCCAACATTACCTGTTGGGAAACAAATTCAGATTCATGGTGGATCATCATAGTCTATCTTACTTAGTGAACCAACCGTTAATCACTGGCAGAGTCGCTCGGTGGATCATGATCTTCATGGAATATGATTTCGAGGTGGTTTTTGTACCAGGAAGACAACACATCGTCGCAGACTACCTTTCCCGGGATACCAATGCCACGGAAGAAGGCATAGATGACTCTTTTAATGAGCCGTACATACAAGCTGCTTCAGTGCAGGCCACCATGGATACCGCGGAAACTCCAGCCGACTACAGACAGGACATCATGGCTTACTTGAGACAAGGGATTATACCCAATAAGCTAACTGGCACCCAAAAGATCAGCTTTGTGCGAACCACGCTACCATACACCGTGGTTGACGGAAGACTATACAGAAAAGGTGCAGACTTGGAAATTAGGCTCTGCGTGCCCGTGGGGGAACAACAACAAATCCTCGAGAGTCTCCACGCAAGCCCCGCTGGCGGACATCAACGACCAAATACAACAGTTCAGAAAATATTGGCTGCCAAATATTGGTGGCCCACGCTACATAAGGATGTCCTCGCATACATTAAAAATTGCCACGTATGCCAAACAGCGACCACCAATTTTCAGCATCAAGGGAAAGTGCCACTCCAATCGATACCACCGTTGGGACCCTTTCAACGATGGGGACTTGATTTTGTCGGTCCAATTAAACCAGCTACAAAGCAAGGATACAAGTATATTTTGGTAGCCACGGATTATACTACCAAATGGGTAGAAGCCAAACCATTACGCAACAATACTGCAATGGTAACCGCCACTTTCCTTTACGAAAACATTATTACCCGCTTTGGGTGTCCCTTGGAAATAGTTTCAGATCAAGGTACCCACTTTGTCAACGCTGTCATCGAAGATCTCATGGACAATCATATCATCAAACACAGGACGAGTACAATTTATTACCCCCAAGGAAATGGACAAGCGAGTCCACCAACAAGACCATCTTAACCATGTTGCGCAAATTCGTATTGGCTAACCAAGGTGACAGGATGATTTGTCTTCCGCAGTGCTATGGGCCTATAGGGTGGCCACCAAATCGCCCACCCAAAGATCCATTCGAGTTAGTCTACGGAGCGCAACCGTTGCTACCAATGAGAATACATCGTGCCTACCTTTCAGTCCATACAACCTCGGGACTATCGGCCCCATCGAGTCTTAGCGGCTCGCATGCGGGACCCACATGAGACTCGAAGGATTCCGTGGAGACGCAAGAGTCAACATTCTACGGAGACAACAACTTAGTGCCAAGTATTTCCAAAGCACTAAGCCCCTCGAATATTCCAAAAAGGGGATATGGTATTATGGTGTCCAAGAGATCCAAAGATTAGAAAATCCAAATTAGGGACAATTTGGCACGGACCTTCACAAAGTAAAACTGGTTTTGCCAAATAATACGATTCTTTTGGTCAACAATGATAACTACGACAACTGGGACAACCATAGTAAACACAAAGAAAGTTAAAACAATATCATTCCATCTCCCAAGACCAACAGCCAACTGTTAGTTTGGGCCAACTGCAAAATATGCTGTCCACGGAAGCCAAGGGGCAAAAATTGCAGCAGGACATCACAAACTCCTCGGACCCGTGGATTCCAAGGATGCCGCAGAAAACAAAAATCCAAGGGGCAAGTCCGCCCTTATTTACTTAAATCACGTCAGCGTGGTCTTTGTTGACAACCAAAGACATTTTGGCTGTAATCATAACAGGGATACCGAGGAAATTACTGTCCAAGGACGCGACCCCCTCGGAGGGCCTAGACTAGCCAACAGGAGCCATCAAAGGCCTTACACAGCCGCCGAATTGGCTTTTGGCCGATGGACACTGGCAGTCATCAATCCCACTCAGCCGCCAATTACTCCCACTACCACGGAAACCGAGGATGGCAAATGGCCGTTGCAGACCCATTGTCCTCATTTGAGAATAAACACGGCGCCGCAGTGCCTCACTGTTCCTTCTTCTCTACAGCGCTGCCTTTGCTCTCTACTGTCTTCCACTGTGCAGATTGAGCTACACAGCTTCGCTACACCAAGCTTTTCCTTGGTAACCACGGCTTCTCGCAATGTGACTCCGCAGAAGGGGAGCCCAAGGCGCCCTTCTTCATGCCGAGGCACCTCCTCGATTGGCGCAGCAGGATCGACGGTGTGTGGACACAAAACACCGGACTTCACCGCTTTTGGGAGGATATGAAGACCTGGAAGCTCAATGTTAACCACTGCAGGCAATTTGTGGACAACATGAAGCCGCAGAGCTGCGGAGGTCCTTACTCGACCGGCACCGTGGATGGCGTCGAAGTACAGATTTCCGCGGCATATCTGTATCACCAGTATGGGTGGGACGACACCGGCATCACATAGTGGACAGAGGACTGTGGATTTCAGAAGCCCGACATAGCACGCAGGATACCGGGGTTGGAGCCAAGGGAGAAAGGATATGACACCTACGCAGTTGGAGCGATGCTCAAGGAGCCCTGGTTTTCACGCATCCGTGGTATCATCAGTCAGATCTACTGTCGGTGCAATTGCAATTACATTTTGCCCGCACAGTTGGAACTGCTTTTTCTCGCAGATGCAAGTGCCAAGGTGAACTGGGGAATGCTTTTCGAGGATCACCTGCGACTGGAGTTGCAAAATCATCAGAGGTTTCCGGAGTACTCCAGCCCCATTGGACCATTTCTGTCCACCTACATCATGCGGTATCTTCAGTATCACAAGGTGAATGGCAAATTGCCGCCCATGTCGACTTTCGTAGAAATTCAACGGCGGAAATTACCATCACCTATGAAATCCATCAGGGACACCGCGGCACCGAACCCAAACAAGAGACAGCGTACAGATGACGAGGGCCCTTCCACAAACGCCGGCACACTCGCAGATCAACTCGATGCACGAGGCATCGGCCCATGGCTTGTGTGGATAAAGTGCTACGGCACTTACAAGCTACCGAGGGACAACAGCGGCAGCTACAGGAGGAGAAGGATCGGCACTCCAAAGCCACACAGGACCTACACACACAATTGCGGAAAAAGAGGAGGAATTAGGTCACGCAAGTCAAAAAATAGAAGAGGCTAACCGCTGCTGCACAGATGCTACAGAGTCAGCTCGCGGCAAAGCAGATTGACATCCAGGCGGTGACATCCAAGCTTGAAGGAGTCACCAAAGAAAGAGATAGTGCAAAGGAGCATCTGACATCCTTGTTAGCACAAAACGAGGAATCTGCAAGCGATGCGGAATTTGATTGATACAAATCCTTCAAATCCCGAGGCACGTAGTCCGGAGGAACGGCGCAAGGCTTTGGTTATCGAGGAGGAAAACTTTGAAGCCAACAAGCAGGCTTGGGTCCACGATGCCGCAGCAGTATTGGGGGAGATATTGTTTAGGGCAATCCAGCGAGAGCCTCCGCAGACGGATGACATCACGGTCAACATGGTGGCAGCCTGCATCGAGGAGACACTCACAAAATTACAGCTAAACGCGGATTACGAGGGAGAATGGCAGGAGTCCAGTCACAAAGACACCAATCTACCGGATACCGTGGTCACCGAGCGCCATCAGTCCCCACAGCAGGTTACCGCGGCACCAGATTTCCCCGAGATAGTGGCCCAGGATGACACCACAGGTACCGAGCAGGAGCGTCAGCAAGGTCAAGGTATGGACATACCGGAGGAGCAGTTCCAGGATCGCGTGCACATCCCGGAACACCTTACCGACACCGAGCAGACACCACAGGCATCGCCGAGGGTAGCAGAGGAGAAGGAGCAATCACCAGCACCGACATCCACAACGACATCCACGGCACAGCCATCAACCCCGGTAACCCCTAAAATTTCATTTGCAGCTCACCGACAGGCATTGATACAGTTATCAGATGATAACACTTGGCATGTGGAACCTGAGAATGACAGCGATGCCGATGAGGAGTACTAGGATGCGCACGATGAAGTTCAGAAATACTTCAACAACCACCCGGATTTGGCCCAACGTTTTGCAGATCACACGGCTAGCGACGTTTAGTGTCCGGGTTGTAACAAAATGCTGGGCAAAACAGTCCACGATATCCATGAACACGCCAACACAATTCGAAATCGACGCCACGCGGGGGCATTGCATTGCCGCGGCTATCCGATCGCTGTACGACGATCAGCCTCCACCACGCCGACAACAACAATGGCCACGGGAACAGACTCGTCCCGACCGGCGACCAACGGAGCGACGTGTCAGGCACTAAGCAATCCGGGACGGATTGCGCTCTCACAGGGAGGGCAAAATGTTACCCGACCGACGTCATCGGGTAACCTCGGCCAAAGCGGGAGCAAAGAAGCGGCAACGGAGATAGCAAAGACTTTTTCGTTGGAGGCACCGGTAGATTAATCGCAGATGCCTCGCAATCGATAAGGGCACCGTTCGGTTTCGAGGGATATCCGCGGCGGCCGTAGTATAAAAGGTTGTAGAAAATAGGAGAGAGACACTCGTTGTAGTCACCGTAGCGAGGATATGTTCGATTTATCTTGGCAGAACGCTTGAATGTACGCCGTTGTTATCAATTGAATACAAAGGCCATAAGCCACAGTCTTTCTCTCCCATCCTTGTGTCTCCTCATCTCTCACCTGCTTACTCCGAACACCGAGGCTTGCTTCGTAGACTTCGGCAGTAACCCTAACTGCTGTCTTAGATGTTCTACACCCACGGTACCTTCATCGCTCTGAAGATCACCGAGGTTACCAAGGAAGGTCCGGTAGACAGCCGGACCAGGTTACGGGCTTCGGTGACCTCAACTGTTGCCACGGTTAAACCTCGGTACCCCCCCCCTCTTTTCCCTTCAAGATCAGTACTACCCACCGATTCTATTCGTGGGTAAAGTAAAAATAAGAAAGAAGAAGACGACTGAAATGCCCCTCCTTCCGCAGCACAACCAATGTTGCCGAAGTCAAAGCTCGGCCTTTTTGGCTACTCCCTGCTGTCCCTGTTAGACCGAGCATAGCTCGGCCTCCCTCGTTATCCACTTCCATCCCAAACCTGCTACCTCCAGCGGATGAGCTCGTAAAGCACTCCATCCTCGTTACCCCTGCTAACAGTCATAAGCAAAGATACCACAAAAATTGAATACTTACCAGTTCCATAAATACACCCCATTGTCTGTATCTGAAGTGCCAGTACGCAAGCCATTGACCTAAGTGTTCTAAACCAACTACGGAGGTGGCCTTCGAGGATGCTCCCCACGCTCTTATAGCCCAATATCGGGTCTCCGCCTCTTCCATGGTGCGCGCATTATTAAACTGCTTACACAGAATCCGGTGTTGGCCTTGCAGTTTGGGCACAATGTATTGTTTTGTATGTTTCTCAAGAGACTGAGTCCAATGGAAATAACATGTGCGTTCGCGGCCTTCCATGGGACAGCAGGGTTTCCAAAGCCGTAGATGATGTGCACAGCGTTCCAGTTAGCTTGGGCACTATTAGCCATAAATCCCTGAAACTGCGGCTTAGGTACTCTGTTCCTTGCCATCACATGATAAAGGTTTTTCCAGAAGACGAGTTGAGCATCTTTATCCTCTGACCGAAAATCACAGCATGCAATGGTTAGAATGCGTTGGTTACGTGAGTCGTACACGTGGCAAGCCATGGTGGTCCAATCCGTATCGCGTTTGACATGGTCAAACATCATCCATGCGTGGGAGAGATTTCCTCCAGGTTGCATACGGCGAACCAGATCAACACCGCTACCGGGGCCGACCTCCGACATTTTGAAGGTGAAGACTTTCTTCGATTCGTCGCCTTGGCCAAGGAACATGTTGCGTTGCACATACGCCCAGTTGCTGCGACCTCTGAGCTTTGTGATCCCATCGAGAATGCCATACCTACGCAAGTACTTGAAAGTGTAGATACGATTCCGCATGCTGGCAGAGTTTAACTCTTTGCATTGTTCAAAGACTTGTTCCAGCTGCTGAAGAGAAAGATTGTCGGTTTCAAGGTCACCTTCGTCACTGAGAAGTAAGTTACCTAACAAGTCTTTGCTCGTTTCCATAACTATTTTGGAAACGGTTGCTTGAGGGTTACGGTCAACATGCTCTTCTAGTAACTCATCTATTTTTTTCCGTACACATCTATAATCTCCGACTTTGACAGGATGTTCGTGTGTTCTTATATGGACACATGCACGCTCTTGACAATCTTCTCCAAGTACGTTGAAGATTTTTGCAGAACAAGGCGCAACACAAACAGGAGGTTGTTTGCAAAGCTTACAGACCAACGTCGAGGTGGGCGGGGGCGATCCGCCTACTGGGAAGAAGTCTTTGGTAATGCCTTCAAACTCCACATTGTTCACTCCAGCGACTCGATCAGGTCGTTGCAAGAAGTCGCAGTTTGGGTTGTGGCACTGTAGATGTCCTACACAGTTCGAGTATTGGAAAGACAACCCTTGCGTATTGCTGATGTTGGTGGTCATCGTCCTAGTCCACACATGACCATCGTACCGTTTATCCATCCTCTCCATGGACTTCGCGACCTTGTGAGTTGCAGACGGAAGAGTAGGCGGAAAGATGAAGAGAACATCGCCATTGAATGACGGAGGCAAGAAAGATACGTTGACAGTGCGGATGGTTTTGAAATCGATTTTTTTGAGGAGAGTCTTGCTACTTGGCATTCTAGCAAGATTGCAGAGGGATGGAAGATTTTTTTTGGGTTTTACAATTTGCGATGAAAGTAAAGGAGGGGTGGCTCTTAGATAGTCATCCCTAACAGGAGGTGGCAATGGAATATCAGAGGACGGACGACATGGTTGCAGAGGAGACTTCTTCTCGTCTTTTAATGAATGCGATATGTCAATGGTGACTTCTAGACCTGGTTCGACTTTGACACGAGCAAGAGCTGGAGCAACCGTGGAAATAGTAGAAGAACTACGTAGGGGTCAAGAGAACTGTTGAGTCGTTTATGATGGACTCTGTCAAGCTGTAGAGGCGATACTTTCCAGCTCTAAGCTTCCAGATTGTAGTATTATTCTCTAGGATGATTGGATCTACGACCATGGAGTACTGAACATGATTAGTATGAGGTTCTAGAACTTCTCTCTCTAACCACAGTGAAGATGCATCGTAGCCGAATCGAATTCCAAGCCACAATGCAGTGATCTCTATGACACCTTCAAGCCCTACGGACATGCAAATAGGAACAAGTGCTCCCTGTGACACAATCTCAACGATGTCTGCAGCAATGGGTTCAGAGGAGGAGGAAGCCATCATGTGCGAGAGGACCAACGAGCATCGACAATGGATGTGAGAAAAGGATACAGACTAGGTATGATGCAGTTTATAAGAGAAAATTGGTAGTAGGAAGTCGTAATGAAGTAAATAAGGTTAGGAGAGTGAACAATTCAGAAAATTATCATAACGAAGAGTTAATATTGTATACCATTAGGAAATTGTAATTAGCGTCATTAATGTGCAAGTGTTGACAGTCTCATAATTGGAAAAGTGACGGCGGCCGTTACTGTCATACTATTTGTATGCAAACTCAGAAAATAGATTAGCATCTCATGATAGAGACTGTTACATTTGGCAGACCATGAGCCGTTATAGTTGTTGCGATAATTAATGATCAACTGCGCAAATTATGTTAGGGGCGGCTTGTAAGTTTTGTTTAAATAGGAGTAGGACGTCGATATAGTCCTTTCCATTGTTCATTTAGTTGGTGTTGGTAAGGTATTGAGACGCTTCGATCTGTGTCCGTCTGCATAGAGTCTTGGCGTTATGGACGCGGTGAGCATGGGGTCTGAGAGATCCAACGAGAGTGTGCCTAAGAAGAAGAAGAAGAGAGGGGGTACTTGTTTTAGTAATACGAAAGCGCGCAAACGAAGTGCATTGCGAATGGTGGGTGCGTCTAGGTCGAGTGGAGATGAGGGAGGCCCTGCTAATTATGATCTGGACGATGATGAAGTCGGGCCCCAGTATAGGCGGAATCTCAAAATGCGGTCGATCAATCTTAATACAGTGATCGAGGTTGCCGAGAAAGATACAGCTAAAGATGTGAACGAGATCAAGAGATTTACAGAAGAGGAGGAGCGCGGTAGGAGTGGATCAACATCGAGTGATTCTCTATGTTATTAGGTAGGAGGTGATGAGGTTGCACAGGATTCTGAGAAGCAGGTACGGTAGTATTCTTGACTTTTTGCCTTTAAGTTACTACAATTTTAGTTTAACGAATTGAATGTTTGTATAATAGGGTAATGCCGAGGAAGGTCTCAAGGCCGATGACGTAGATGATTTAGGTTTTGAAGATACGTAGAAAGAATTGAAGTACAGTTCTAAGAACGAGGAGCGAATGGACCAAAACAACAAGTTTGTAGATGATGAAGAAGATGAATATACAAGTGATCGCATTTTAGAGGAGGTAAATGACATGACGTTTTTCTTAAGTGTCATGAAGGAGTCTGGGCACATTTTAGCATTCACTTCCATAGATTAATTATGCGATTATGTTTTCAGGGGACGCAAATGTAGATTTCGATCTAGTATTAGTATCGAAAGAAAAATATGAACAAGTATTGCGTATATGTTTGTTGTGTTTTCATATTAAAATCGACCGAAGTGACTAAGTACGATGATCAGGAAAACAGTACAGAGTGTGGTTGAAATTATCATAGACTATACAGAATACAAGTCTGATACACATGTGGAGTTGCCACACCGGTCCTCAATGGCCAAGCCGGTCTTCAAAGGCCATTGGTCATGTGGAAGCCCCGGTGCCCAATGATATCCGTCCGGGATGCTGAAAACGATACCCTGTAACACGAGAATATAAGCCACTGTCCAGAATGACACCCACGGTCTAGAATGATACCCGCGCTTTCCGCGGTTCAGAATGATACCTGCGGTCCATGGTGATACCCGCAGACCAAAATTATACCCGCGGTCTAGAATGATACCCGCGGTCCATGCTGATACCCGCGGTCCAGAATTATACCCGCGGACCATGCTTGGGTAGGAGCCTTGCCTGGGCATGGAGACTGCCTAGGTATGGACCCTGCCTGGGTATGGATCCTGCCTGGGTATGTACAATGCCTGGGTGATGGACCCTGCCGGGTATGGACCCTGTGCTGGCGGGGAAGGGGGCCAGTATCATGGCGGGGAAGGGGGCCAGTATCATGGCGGGGAAGGGTGCCGATGACGCGGCCTGGCCAGGCGCTGCTGATGCAGACTCGGCGGGCGCTGCTGAGGCGGACTCGGCGCGCCTTCGCGGCGTCGCTGGCTCGGCGGCGCTGCCGGCGTCAAACCTATGAAAGTCGTTGCTCCGTGCCAAATTGCCGAAACTTTAGCGTCGTCTCTCTGCCGTCTCCCTGCCGAAACCCTAGCGGGAGCTTGAGCGCCGTCTCCCTGCCGAATCCCTAGCGGGGGCCTGAGCGCAGCACAATGCTCGTGCTCGCCATGACATTTTTGGAATTTAGTTGGATGTACTGACAAAAGAAGATGCTGGCAGATAATAGAATGGGGAATTTAAATTCATGTCGTGTAGTGGAATATGTAAAGGAGAGTATATGTCTACATCATCGATTAGAAGAGCAATTTGCAGGGCGGAGTAGCGATTGCAGAAGAAGAAGAAATGGCGAACAGAATGGAGGTGGAGGAGGGAGTGCGAAGCGGTGAGGAGAATATTCAAACCGATCTGGAACATGTGAGTGCTGATTCAGAATCGGCCGTTTGAGAAAATTTTCATAGAAATCGTCGTGAAGCTCTTGGAGAATCGTTGAAGTCTAGTGCGCAGGTGGAGAACTTGCACTCAAGCAAATTTGACGTATGTTAGGCTTTCATGAATCTCATCCCTTGCTCCTAGTATTCTCCTCAAGGATCTCACTTCAGCAATCTTTGAAGGCTGTCTTCCTAGCACTTCTCGCTAAGCCGATTTGAAGGCAGTTTCCAGTCGGGAAGGGCAGTTTAGGTTCTGGTTTGTCATCTGCTAGATCTTGGTGCCCGTCAGAGGATTCATTGTTTGTTTTTTTGCTTTTTCGTTTCTTGAATTCAGCTTACTCAAATCTCTGACGTTCATGAAGGTTTGGAAATGCCGATGATGCCTCCTTGTAAATGAATCGGGGCAGGTTAAGGGTGCCGACCTCCTGGAGCAGCTCCTTAATGGAATCAGCTGCTGATTCAGTCGATGCTAGTCCTCCAGCTGGTTGTGCAGGGCAACCTTGATCATCGAGGAGGTGATTTTTTTTGACGAATCGGACCGAGTAGCGTCAGCCTTGCGTCCGCGCAAGGCTGACCTCGGAGGGACGATTTATTGCTTTTTTTTTTCTTTTTCGTTTCTTGAATTCAACTTGGTCAAATCTCTCACGTTCATGAAGGTTTGGGAATGCGGATGATGCCTCCTCCTGATCGAATCGGGGCATGTTGGGGGTGCCGACCTCCTGGAGCAGCTCCTTAATGGATTCAACTGCTGCTTCAGTCGGTGCTAGTCCTCGAGCAGGTTGTGCAGGGCGACCCTGATTATCGAGGAGTTGATTTTTTTTGACGAATCTGACCGAGTAGCGTCAGCCTTGCGTCCACGCAAGGCTGACCTCAGAGGGACGATTCAGTGTTTTTTTTTTACTTTTTCGTTTCTTGGATTCAACTTACTCAAATCCCTGACGTTCATGAAGGTTTGGGAATGCATATGATGCCTCCTCGTGATTGAATCGGGGCAGGTTGAGGGTGCCGACCTCCTAGAGCAGCTCCTTAATGGAATCAGCTCCTGCTTCAGTCGGTGCTAGTCCTCCAAATGGTTGTGCAGGGCGACCCTGATCATCGAGGAGGTGATTTTTTTTTACGAATCTGACCGAGTAGCATCAGCCTTGCATCTGCGCAAGGCTGACCTCGGAGGGACGATTCATTGTTTTTTTTTTACTTTTTCGTTTCTTGAATTCAGCTTGGTCAAATCTCTCACGTTCATGAAGGATTGGGAATGCCGATGATGCCTCCTCGTGATTGAATCAGGGCAGGTTGAGGGTGCCGACCTCCTGGAGCAGCTCCTTAATGGAATCAGCTGCTGGTGCAATTGGTGATAGTCCTCGAGCTGGTTGTGCAGGGCAACCCTGATCATCGAGGAGGTGATTTTTTTTGACGAATCGGACCGAGCAGCGTCAGCCGTGCGTCCACGCAAGGCTGACATCGGAGGGACATTTCATTGTTTTTTTTAAAAAAAATTTCGTTTCTTGAATTCAGCTTGGTCAAATCTCTCACGTTCATGAAGGTCTGGGAATGCCGATGTTGCCTGCTCGTGATGGAATCGGGGCAGGTGGAGGGTACTGATTTTAATTTTAAGTTCTTAAGTTCTTTGTGATCTGTTTTGGTCACTCCCTATTTTGAAGTTCTGAGATTGTTTTTGATTGCCCTTGCGTTGATGCTGATATGTCCATTGCCGATCTCTTGGTTGCTTTTAAAGCCTAAGTTCTGGTATGTGGGGATGGAGGATCCTAACAACGTTTTGAAGAAAATTCCGGTTGTGGAGGAAGAACAATCTGACACTGATAGCGACTTATTTGAAATTAGATTTTATGTTCAGAAAGTAGTAGAGTCTCATCGTTTTGTAGTACCATTGTAATCGTTTCCAGTAACGCCCCTTCGTGCTTCTCCTGTCCGTCACACTTCAAGTACTGATGTTGATCGAGTTGCACGGGATGCAAAAACACGTCGTCTTGCAGCCAAGGCATTGGCTAGACTTGCCCCCCGACGTTCACCTCGATTCGCAGCAAAGTCCAAGTTTAAATAGAGCATTGTCCACATTATATGTTACTTATTTATTAACTTTATCATATATCAATTTTATGATTCTTTTCATCTTATATTTCTTTTTTGACATATTCTTATTATGTATGTGCGTTGTTGTACTTGGTTGTTTTTCTTACCAGATGAGATTATCACCAACTTCTCCGCTAGAGGAAGAAGAGGATGTCCAACCTTGTCTAACAGAACAAAATGAAAACATCATTGGTGAAGGCGAGGTAGTTCCTGAGCAACGAATACTAGAAGGCTCAAGCGATGCGGTTCCCTATGTAAGTCCGTCCGAAACTGCCCAACTCCCTCAAACATCCAATGTTGACGATGGACATGATTCTCTATCCGATGACGAGGAAGCTGCATTGCCGGGAGGTGTCAACGTCGGGATTATTCACATGCCCCCTCACCTCGAAAACAAAGATCCAGACTGGAATGCAAACGAGATGCGAATGATTCACAAGAGTGATTTAATCGCGATCATCAACAGGTTGCGTTTCAAACCTGTTAAGAAATCTCGCATGATGATTCCATTGTATCGCCTTGTTTGTTATCCTAAGGTTCGACCAATATTGGAACAAGACGTCCGAAAATTGGAGAATGAGTTCAACAAAGGCTATCGCGAGGGAGACCGGGTCATGTACGTTTCTCCCTTTGATAGAAAAAAGAGAGAAAAAATTGTGGATGCCGGAGATGATGTCTTTAAGGATACGCTTTGAAGAGAGGCGAATGACGAGTTCGAGAAGATGTTGCGCTCGGATCCGGATCTCCATCATCTCATCGGCAAGTACTTTTATGTTTACGAAGGTAACCATCGTGTTACGCGCGTGGATGCGACACATCGAAAGGTACCATAAGCTGGATGCATCGTGGCATATTTCGGTCGACTGTATCATCCTTGATGCTTGCGGGGAGAGCAGTTTGCTCCTCGACGTCATGAATGACATCAACTGGTAAGAGGAAATCTCATTCCTTAACTTAAATTTGTTCTATATTTTATCTCCATGCAATCTTACTAATTTTTATTCTGATTTGTAGGTCTACTGAACATGACCATGTTGAAGTCAGTTTTTGTGCCAAACTTCAACGCATGAGGAAATTTGGTAAGCTAAAACTGCACGATTTCAAAGATCTCATAAGTCCAGAGGACTACAGAATCTGCAAGAACGCCAAGGCCAAAAAAGAAACTTGGTATCCAGTCACTCTTGACGTTTTTGTTAAGTTTTTATACTCGGTAAGTTTTCGTTACACGTGCCAGTCCCTTGTACATAATACTTAATTTTTCACATCTTCTTAATATTGGGTTGTCCTTCGTACAGAGGAAGTTAGCCAAAGCATCGGACGATGCCAAGGCTGCGTACTATATCACTGTCCCGAAAGAGAAGCAATCGGGGCCGGGAGTGTGGAGTGCCATGGATAATGCAATCAAAGCAGAAATAAAAGCAATCCGTGGCAAAAATTTCGATAAGATGGTCGCAGTGGCAAATTACAATCTTGAGAGAGAATTCCCGAAAGAGATCTGTATGTCAATTTTTTAAGGTTCCTTTTGCGCCTATATATGATTGTTTTCCAACACTACATTCTGTATTCCAATCCGTCTTGTGTGCAGATTTATGCACACTACAGCAAAAACCTTAAACCGGATATGACAATCGATTGCTTGCACATGGTAGCAACCACCAATGTTCACTTCGATTTTAAGGCAAAGTGGTTGCAATGGTGGAACTCACCAAACGATGTTCGTCGATCAGTCTACTTCCCGAAGGACCGCCCTATGAAGGATAAAAGTTTGATTACATTTCTTCATCGTGCTTCTCTATGGGCACATGTAATTTGGTCCCTAAATCTCTATTTACCTTACTATTCCCATTTGATTAATACATTTTTCAACGTGTTCTATGTTTGTGCAATTGGAGAAATCTCTTGAAAGTGAATTGGAGAAGCTTATCGAGAAAGAGAATCTCAACATTCAGTGGTCTGACGCCATCCTCAAACCATCTGCATATGTTGAGAAATGGAGGTTGCTATACTGGGAGAAGGCATTCGGCAACTACCTTGCTCCAAATGCCAGCCCAAAATTTATCAAAGGCACAGATATTTATAAAATTGCGGGTGACAAAGTCACCATCAAACAATTGTTATTCCGGTATGCCAACCGCTAGCTAATTATTTACTAACAACTTTTGTTTTACTTGTTTGATTCCGTTGATCTAATTGGCTCTTCTGTTTGTAGGTACTTCAAGCAAGAGCTTGTTGCGAAGGGAGCTTTAGCTTCATTGTCCATTCCTTTGGAGTTGGAAGACGTTGTAGTCACAAACGATCCCTCCAGCATCTTCTCCGAATTCCAACAGAGGCAATTTACTAACGCACAGCTGATGACGGGGGGTTGGTTCCTTGAGTGTCAGGCTAGCTTCGTGCACAAGGAGGAGAAGGAACTTGTGCGAAACCTCGGTTCACTTGGCGCTGGCGATGCACCCATGGAGATCGATGATGACGACGATGACGACGACCACTCGATTCTACCAAGCGCACCTGTCTCAAGTTCTCCACCACCGTCCCTGGCTGCGCTGCCTAAAGCTCAAGCAAAGAAGAAGCGACAGAACGTTGTTGCGGACCTTGTAGAAGATCGTCAACAATATTCCGGAAATATCGCTCCTCTCCAACTTGAAGGTCCCGACGACGCTGATCTTACTCAAACTTCACATGGTGCGACAGTCAATGTCATTCGACGTGGTGCACGACTGACTCAGGTTTTTGGAGGTGGACTTACTAATGCGGGATCCCCTCCCGTGTCCTTTACCGTTGACCACAACTCTCTGCAGTCTCCTCGCCGTCTTAGTCAGCCAAAATTCGCCAAACGCCCTCTTCCAAATCCCAATCACATTGGTAGCAGCTCGTCGTCAAAAATTTCAGTCACTCTGCCTATGTATCTCGAGAAGGGCAACATTGGAGATTTGGTTCATCTGTCGTCGAAGACTGCAAAATGGGATTCGCAAATCCTCAATATCATCGAGCACATCAAGAAGGTATTATTTCATATATTTGTCATTCATAATCTTCTTAATTACGTTTTGTACTTGTAAATCTATTAGCCACTATCTAATTAATGACTTGTATCTCAGATCGTGAGCCTCGCCATGGCGTACCATCCGGACGATAACGCAATGTCTCTTTGTCTGCAAAGTTACAGAGGTGGTCTTCCTCATCACGTATGATTGCCACACCCGCGTATCCGTGTGCCACTTGCCGGGTTTGGAACTTCAGAACATACTCTTTACAAACATACACTTTGATATGAAAGCAGTGAGTCTACAAAACACAAGTATAGATACATTAATATAGATGCATAGAAGGTAATATCAATGAATTGTGAAATTAGAAACTAGAATCTGATTCGTACCTCTTTCGGTTTAGGTACGGTAGAGGCCATAGGGAGGGGATTATAACCCCACCAGTCGCGAACAAGACGAAAACCATACGTATGGGACTCAGAATTGAGATTACGCTCGATTTGACGACATTTGGGATGCATCAGAAGTATGGCTCTAACGTCTGTCAAATGATACGCAGCAAAGATTGTAGGAGGGATTCTTCATTCAATGTTTCGTCGATTGTCTCACGGACAACGGGGGTATAGTCTCCGACTGGAGCGCAAGTACAGGTAATTAAACCGTAAACTCTACATTCGAATTTTTGTATACATTTCGCATCTCTAACGTGGGCATCTTATTTTTTAGGTGCATGTGTGATTGCTTGTGCGCCCTCCAACCGACACTTCATCGCTATGGAACCTGACGAATAAATCTTTGATGGTGTACTAGCGGATTACAAGAATGGTCCTCCCGGTGATGAAGAAAGTGGAGAATTAGCCCCTCCCGCAGATTATGATTCTGATCAACTAGTCGTGAAGAAGCCACGCAAGTTCATTGGTGCGTAATTTCATCTTCTGTTCTCTTTCTCAATTTTAAATTACACACTTACAAATCTGTAGTACTGACTTTCTTTGTACTTTTAGGATCGCAGGTCTGAAAGAGCGAATGATTCGCAACGCTCATCTCTACAAGAGCCCTCCATCAAAATTCACCCTACCATCCTACGCTGAGCGTCGTGCTCAAGAGTTTGTTCAAGCTCCATCTCCTATTTTGTCTGACACTCCACGTCGACGTTATAGCAATAGTGTGCTTAAGTTTATAGACTTTGAGGCTGATCAGTGTGATCAGCACTTTAGTGGTACTACACCTTCTGCCTAGTGTGTGATATGTTTTTTGATAGGTACTGGACATGGTAGCGCCATACATTCGTAGTTTACCATGATCTATAACTTATATACTATCTATTTGTGTTTTTCAATATATTTGATTTTATATTTTTATTTATCGTGATTATCGTTTATAGCTTAATCTACCCTAAGTGCTTCAAGTATTACTCTAAGTATCTCAATACAATGTAATCTAAAGCCATGCTTGCCTTTACTAGTGACGTCAGCCCTAATTTTGATGTATCTTCTTCAACTCCAATTTCAATGCATCGGTGTATCTAAATGTTTAAGTTTTAAACTCAATGCAGACTAAAAGTTTCAGAAGGTTTTATTAGTTTCCATTGGAGTGATTGAATTTTGCCAATGTTGGTAGGGGCTATAGTCCAGTATTTGTATAGCTCAGGATAGCTGCTTTAAGACGTAGTGCAACGCTCAAACGAGGCCGAGGAGAATCAAACTCGGACCACTACAATGCCACGTGAATGTCTTTCTGTACACCTTACAAGGAGACACGGAAAGACATCATGTAGCTATAAATTTCACATTATATAAACCGAAGCATTTACATATAATTTTGACAAGTGTAATAGGAAATTGATGACGTCAGCCCTAATTAGTCTACAAATATTAAAATCGGTAAAATAAACTTATTGATGACCTAAAGGGCCATCCAAAAGTGGGGGTTTAGATTTTGTATATGATTTGAATTGTATTGGTTACATATGATGATGCCAACCCATAATTAACTTTTATTTAAACTTGCAAATGTGGATTATTTATGAAGTAGTGTAGGACCCCAATACCATGAAAATAAATGGATAAAGGTCCTATGTCCACGGTTTTGGGTACTTTTCTGCCTAAAAATAACCATTTCAAAATTTTTGAACCACCCATTCCATGGTAATAGGGCCATTAACTTTTAATTATTTTTTTGCAATGAGTGGTAATAGGGTCTTAATCTTTCATGAAAAAAAAAATTATCTGCCAATTACCGTTCACCGCTGACCGCTCTCCGCTCACACCCGTGCATTCCCCTCATAGCCGGCCTCGAGTTTACATCCTTTCCAGAAACCCACCTCCCATATTCAAATTCGCGCCCTCTTTGTCCATTCATGTCCACCAACCCCGTTCCTCCCTTAAGTAGTGTCATGTTTAAGCGAGCTTTGACTTTTGCGTTGTTCCCACACCACCGCCGCTCGCCTTCACTCCCGCCGTCGCCGACCTCACACAGCACTGCCCACACCCTCTGCATTTTGCGTTTTCACCCGGTTCGAAGGCATCGCTCACTCCGTCGGCGTAGCAAGAGTTGCCGCTATTGGTGGACACTTCCAGCACGAAACCTTACCGACAGCACTAGTCTGCACCGACCCGCATCGCTACCGCCATTTCGTACTCGAGGTTCGATTTTTGCTCGCACTTCCTCCGCCAGCATCGCTCACGCGTTTTTTTCATGGTTTTTTCCCCTCCACCGACAGCGGACCCCGATGGTGCGTCACAAGACCACTCAGCGCCGCGACGACAAATCACCGTTGCGCATTCGGACGAAGCAAGGCTACTACAAAGTTCTAACGCCGAAGGAGATGAAGCCCCTGTTCGAGTGGAAGCAGTACGCCATGGGCTACCCGAAGGAAGTCGCCTTCATCGCCGCCATCGGTTTGCAGGACTTCGTCAACCTCAATTGGTACAACCTCCTGCGGGCACCACGCATGATTTCGTGGCGGAGTTCTGCAACCTCGCCGTGTCAGATGCCGACGCGATCACAGCCCGCCTTCGAGGTGTCGACACATGCATCGACAAAGCTCGTGTCCACGAGATACTCCACCTTCACTCGACTCCCAATGATTCTCGCCTCGTCCCAAGCGAGTTTCCACAGGGCCGCCTGCAGGAGTACATTAACCCACCAGCGGCGACGGAGGGCTACTCCATCATCAAGCGACCGCCCAAGTATCAAGCTCGACTGCGGGCATTCACCCATGGCCTGTGTTTTAAAAAAAGGGATTCCTACATCAGCCAGGAGGGACTCGAAATCCTCTGCACAGCGGAAGCCTTAGCGGCTCTTGATCTACTGGAGCACTGGAACTGGTGCAAATGGATGTTCGAAAACCTTTGCAAAGACATATGCCAAGTGCAGAAGTCCGACACGGCGCTGCTCCCCTCGGCCAAGGTAATCGACAAACTCCTTCACTCTTACTTTCCTGAAGAGGACCTGCCATACACGGACTGGATCAGCATGCAGACTATCAATAAGCGCCACCAGCACAAGAACATGCGAAACCGGTACATGGGACCGGATTACATCGTGGCCCAACCTAATTGGGGCATGGTCCCGGCAGCCGACTCGACACCCACCCCTGACCAGCCCAGCAGCTCTTCGGCAAGGCCCGGTCGAGACAAAGGTCCAGCAAGCAGCAGTGCCGATGTCGACGACTCCAGTCCACTCGACTCCTCCCAGCCACATGCAGCAAGGAGAACGAGGACCCCACCCCCAGCGAGTACTTCCACTACGCACGGACCTCTTATGCGCGGCAGGAAAAACAAATCGACGGACCCAGCCTCACAACCGCCCAAGCGCCGTCTCTACAAAAACAACCTACCGATCGGTGAGTCCAGCACCGACCCATGATCGGCCTCCGGATCGGAGTCGGAATCACCATTTCCCTCGTCGACGGACGCCACTTTGACCGCGATACCCTGCGGCCCAGCCCAGGACTCTCCCGAACACGCGCCCTCCCCCAAAGCAATGGAGATTCGCGGCGAAGTTGTCCCTGCACACACTGTACAGCCCTTCGAGATTCCACCCACCCCTCTGCCGACAGCCAACGTTCACGTCGACGGTATGTTTGGTCAGGGGCCAAATCCTCAGGTACCAACTTCACCTAGCTACGAGCTCGCACTGCAGCAGGCCCGCGCCACGTTCTCCTGGTTCGAGCGCGCAATCTTCGAGGCCGAATAGCAGTTGGCGGTGTCCAAGCTCAATTACTCCCAGGTCGTACGAGAGTGCGACAACACTCGAATGGAGAATAGCCGCCTTTCGAAGGACGACGCCGCTCTTCGGCAACAGGCCGCCCAGCACACCACCGAACTCGCCTCTTGGGTTACCAAGGTCGACCAGCTTCAGGCAGACGTATTATCCTTGCAATAGGCAACCTCAACGCACCGGGCCACCATCACTCGCCTGCAGGATGAACTCACCACCAAATCCACCACCATCACCAACCTCCGCACCGAAGGTGTACATTCAGCCGCCGAGTGTCACCGCCTTCAACTCATCGTCGACCAAGCAGCCACCGATTCGACAATCCAGCAAGGCAAGATCAGCGAGCTGCTTACCTGCAACGAAGCCCTCGAGGTACGCGCCCGTCAATTCCATCAGCTCCGCAGGACCAAGCGCGACCTCCGCACACGCGCACGTTCCCGAATCCAGCTCCTCAACCACATGTTGCAGGACACCACGAGTCAACTCGACCTCTCTAGTCGACAAGTATCGCGGGTCCATCACACCCGCAATATCCTTGTCCCCACAGTTTTCGACACCGAGGAGGAACTCCTGGAGTCCCCCCACCACACTCTTCCGAGAGCTGTGTGGAACACTACCAACCTTGACTTCGAGGACGAGAGTAGCAGTGACAACGAGTATTTTGACGACGACTCCAATTCGTCCGGACTCCACATTCGCTTCCAACGCCCGACAGCATCGGCACGCCGTCGTAGGCGCGAAGAGGAGACGACTGACGAAGAATCGGAAACCGAAGTGACCCCGAGGACTCACCGACACACTCGTGTCCGCGATGGCGACGACACTCAGGACAATAATCAACCTGACCCCTTTGGCGCAAAAAAGCCTCCACACCACCCGAGCCTGTCTAAGAGGCGCGGGGCGACATTCAGTCAACCTCCACCTCCCAGCCCACCCCCGGCCGCAGCATCTCCGGCTATGACTTCAGCACTCGACTCGTCTCCAATTCAATCAACTCCGACGGCGACCTGCCAACTCCCTCCGGTCCACGCCACCACCCACTGCAGTCGGCCTCTCATTGATATTGCTAGATGATGGGGTCGATGCCTTCACCACCTCCTTCCGAATGTCTCCAGACCACGGGGCATCTAAGGTTCCCTGCACCGCGGAACCCATCGACTTCCCACCAGTCGATTTTAGCCGCGATTTAGCACCGCCGCAACCACTCCGGGTGCGCCGACCTCGACACCCAATTGACGTCCACTCCTCGGATGACGATCCGAGCCCCCGCGCTCTTCGGCCCATTCGGACCTCCACGTCATCCATCGACGCTTCGGTTCTGACCGCAACCCGACATGCGCGACCAACCGTCCCTGAGCCTACGCGTGCTCCACCGACCACTCCTACCACAGGGACGAAAGTCGTGGAAAACCCCGTCGCGTCCGCCCCCAGGGAGACTTCTCACCTCTTCCCTCGACCCCTATTCGGCGTCCCGTTCTTTCACCGACAATCTTGTTGAGACGTCTCCAGGGGTGAGCATCGTCCAGAGGGAGGGCAATGATAACTGAATATTCCTAGAATATTCCTTTCGGCTATCTATATCCAATAGGTGTGGATCTCAAGGCATATAACCAGCCAGGTCAACACTAGTCGGGGATTGATACCCGACTGGTCGACCGACATATGTACAGGTCGACTCAACTTAGTATCGGGTCGACCCTAGTATTAGGCCAGACCCGAGTATTGAATCGGGTCTCAATCCCGCGACTATAAGTAGTCTTTTCTCCTCGGAGAAGAGAGGTTGTTTTTTCTAAATACTATGTGTTTTCTCTGGCCAGTAACCCCAGACTAGTCGACTGTCGATGCTGGTTGATTCAAACTTTTGTGATCGAGTCGACATTGTCTTGTTTGTATGCTGATTCAACCACCCTGAGTAATCTTTTTCCTCTTGCTGATGTGTAGCTCAGGCGCGTCTTCATATCTTTAAAACATCGATCTACTCAAGTAGTCGATCGGCTGTTGAGATTTCGTAGTCTCAAGAGGATCTCGTGGCTGAGTCGACTCTCAAGTCTACTCTCCTGTTATTTAGTATTAAAGTTTAGGTCCTCTACTTGTCCAGACTATTCTGTTCAGTTTCGTCTTATCGCTTACGGTATAATTGTGCAAACTTCAGAATAGTTTGTTTCTTCTCAAATCCATAATTTAACCGAGTCACTGATATTTATAAGAACTAGGGATCTATGGCTGTGGAGAAACCTTCTAGATCAAATCCCTGTTCTTCACTATTTAAGTAGATTGTTAAGTGAGTAGTTCTGAAAAAACCCCCTTAACAGTGAGTACTTGGGTTTGGCGGAGTTTAGCTACGATGCATCAAAGCATTCAGCTACGGGGCAATCGCCGTTCAAGGTGGCTTATGGAGTTGAGCCACTTATGCCTGCCGACCTAGCTTTGGAAGGACTGCAATCGGAGTTGGAACGAAGCCAAGTTGCTCAAGACTTTGTGGCCAAGAGAGAACAACTACTTGAGAAGACCAAGTGGTACTTAGACAAGGCGCAAAAGAGGTATGTGAAACAAGTTTACAAAGGGCGGCACTATGAAGAGTATGAGGAGGGCCAAAGGTGTGGTTGAATGTAAAGAACTTCACCTTACCGGATGGCTTGACTTCCGAATCCATGGCAAAGTATGCAGGGCCATTTGTCATTGCAGAACGGTTGTTTGAGGATGTGTATAAGTTGGACTTACCGCCGAAGATCAAGGTTCACCCCACCTTCCATGTGTCATTGCTCAAGCGATATCACGAAGATAACGTGAGGCCGTAACGCAAGCAAGTATTGCGGCCTCCACCCGAACTAGTTGGTGATCACCTAGAGTTCGAGGTAGAAGGCATTTTGAAATGCCGGAACACCATGAATAAGGGCAAAGAATACTTGGTGAAGTGGCGGGGGTATCATGAGAAGGAAGCAACATGGGTTGAGGCCAAGTACATGGCCAAGGCAAAGGAGAGGGTGGAAATGTATGAAAGCCAACGGAGATCCAAGACACCAAGAATGCATTGATGAGGACATCAACCTTTGAAGTGGGGATGAATTACCACACTTGTGTAGACTTGGCCTAAGTTTTGTCTTGTATTTGGTGCAAATCGCACATATTGTAATACATGGTCAATAATAAGATTGCAAATTGAATGGCAAGTTCCTTGATTGCATGTGTGTCGGATGCCATGTATTCACTTTATCTTCCCTCACACGTTTATTGGTGTGAAACCCGTGTTCAGGTGACTCGTGTATCGTTCCAGGGATTCTGTGAAGTGACCAAGACAAGTAGTGCTAAAACAACCAAAACCCCCAAACGTCTCTAATCCCAACTTATGTTTTAGCCTTGCATGGCAAGGGTATCCCTTTGCCAGAGGGGATGCACAAAGACTTTTTCCCTTATTTTTACCGTGGCGGAAACTTCCACACTTAGACTCTTCACACACACACACACACACTAAGGCACACATTACGTCCTCACAACTAATCCGTCCTATCCGTCCGAACTAGCAGGTCACGCAGGCCGTCCTGGTTACCCTATCACACTTACTACAATGACAGACTCCAAGAGCTCTGAATCCGGCTCGAAGACGTCTACACGTATTCTGGTCACATACTGCGCTTGATCCGTCCTCTGAGACTACAGAGGAACCCAAGTCTGTGGCAGCTGGAGGTCGGAGTGGAATCCGGCCTCGCACACTATACTCCCAGATCCTCCTAGACCGTAAAGTGTTCACCACAGCAGTTTCCCTCTCTCAGACACCTAGACCAGTTCAAGACACAAGGCACTCAAAAATACGTCCAACCCGACTTCAACTCCACAGAAGCGATCTAACGAAGAATCCGGATTCCTAACTCCCAACTCATAACCCAACACAGTAGATCCGACTTTCCAAGCACTCAACTGAAAAAGGAGACAAGGAAATGATCACACCGAATATACGCATAAGAAGGTTCGATTAACACTCAAGCAAGGAATGTTTTAGGTGGCCAAACTACCACCTATAAGTACTTCTAAGTCAACGACTTAGATACCTAACTGGATTGCGGCGCCGGCCTACAAGGCCTACTCCTCAAAAAGCGCCACGCATTCCCAAAAAGAAGATACTATACTGGCCTAGGACGGATCCCAATCCGACCTCCTAACCCTGGCCGTCCTCTGACTACCGACCTCTAATACGTCCTACCTCCTCCTCCGCGAACTAATCCCGTGCTTCGGCCGCTTCAGTGGCGTAGCTGCGATACGTCCTGCCTTCACTCTCTTGCCCGTATCCGTTATCACGTACTCGTCCTCGCTGGAGTTGGTGTCGTCCCCGCTCTTCAGCTCTTCTTCTTCGGAGTGCTCGAGGCCGATGTCGTGAAGCTTCTGGGCTCCAGGAGACTTCTCGTATTCTTCGGCCGTAAGCTTCCGCTTCGCGGTTCGGGTATTCTCGGCCCGAGAATCCGCTGGGACGGGTGCGTCTCCCTCCGTCTTCACCTTGGACTTGCCCTTCGTGTCGGTCGGACTAGAGGGTCCAGCATCCGTCCTCTCCATCTTAATCGGATCCGGCCTGGGAGTCTTGGCCGAGGTGGAAGTGAAGGCCGGCATGACTACCTCCTTCATCTGCTCCCGGACGGCGTCGAGCAACACCTTGACCTCGGCGTTGCTCTTCTCGACCTTCGCGGCGTACGTCTTCGTTGCCAAGAGAAACTTTCTAAAAGTTTCCGCCTTGAACACCTCCGACTCCAGGATTCTGGCCTCGTACAGGTTCGCCTTCTGCAGTACGTCGGCCGGAGTCTCGCAGATCTCGACGAGCTTTACGACCTGCTCGTTCGCCGTGATTACGGCCTGCCGTCCGACCAGGAGTTCTTCCTCCCTTCTTCTGACCGTCTCGCAAAGACGTCTATTCTCCAGGATTAGCTTTGTCACTTGCTTCTCCATCTGTCGGAACTATTCCTCGTTCGGCTCGGAGTCCCACTTCTGCTTTACCTCCAGCAACGTCTGGACCCCAAACTCTTGGCATAGCTGCGACAGTAGCTTCTGGTAGAACAAGTACTGGCACCTGGCTTCTGTGAAGTGGTGCCATGCTCGCCTCATGGGATCCGCATGGTTGGCGGACGGACTGAGAGGTGGGGGAAGTCTGGGGTCTTTCGGATTCATGGGATTCTCCCAGTCGGCCGTAACTTCCCCTTCATCCACCGGCCTCGAAGGCTGTCCTCGCTCGGTCTGAGTTCCGGTCTCGGTCGGGTTTGTAGGAGGGGACGGGGACGGAAGGATGATTACCTCTGGACCCGTACGCGGTGGGGTCGCCTCTGGAGCCGGCTCTTGTGGTGCGTCCGGTTGGACGTCCCCGTCGTTTGATCCGACCTCGTCCTCCTCATCGTCCGAGTACACGGCCTTGCTGTCCGCGCTCTCCTCCGATTCGAACACTCCATTGTTTTGCGATGATAGCGCAATCTCGTAGTTCGACTCCTCCTCCGTCAGCACCTCCTCCTTCTTGTACAGATGGTAAAGGAAAGGAGTAATAGGGCTAAGACGGGTTTTACCTACGTTCTCCGCGAGCCGGGCGACCAAGTCTCGGATAATCATACCCCAGTCGACCTCCCGTTCGCTGCGCAGGGACCTCAGGACGGTGTTGGCGAGCCGGACGGTTATGCAATGCGGCTTCTCCCCGTGAATAATCGGCGCCAAAAACTTGATGATGGCACGCTCCCTCGGATCCTTGCAATCCTCCACCGAGTAGCCGTTGTTCTTGTGCGGACTCCCGTGGAACGCCTTCTTCGCCCATTTGTATTTCCGGCCGCACAACCCTACTCCACTGTTTACGACCAGGCCGTAAACAGCTCTCCAGTGGTCGGCCGTCCAGGAAGCCGGCTTCCCTCTGACCGTCCCTTCGAATTGATTTGGCGCGCCGACCTTGATCTCGAGCACCATCTCCGCGTCGCGCAAACCCCAGGGCGTGTCCAGCAAGCCAGCTAGTCCCATCTTGTCGAGATCCTCCATCAAGGACTTCTTCTCGTCCTCCTCGATCGGAATGCAAGGTAGTACTAACTTGATGGAGATCTTCAGCTCCTCCTGCGCCTGAGCGGAAGTGGACGCCGTTCCTGCCATGGGAAAGAAGTGCGACAAGAAGTACAAAGTGGTCGGGCTGAGATCGGCCAGTGGGCCGGATCGGAACTAAGGGACGGAAAGCAGAAGACGGAAGGCAGGGGCGCAAGAACACAAAAGGCGCAGAAAGCGAGGAGGTAGGTGACGACAAGGGCGGACGGGTGGCCTTTTATAGAGGGAGCCGGAGTTAAGTCCGACCATCATGATTTATTCCGCCGCCATCATTGCCATCTCCGTACGGAGTCGCCTTCTGAATTTCTCGCCATTATTAAATTCTTCGCCACTCCGTCCTTCAGCCGCCGTAATAACTTCTATTCCGGCCTCTGACAGCACGTCCTAGCCGTACGGTGACAGAGTACGGATTCGCAAATCCGTCCTTATTAACACAAACTAGATTTTGACTATAACACTTATTTGTAAAAACGTAATTGCCTTATAGTATACGGCCTAGCACAAACATAGGTCGGATTCTAGACTCTATACTTATTCTTAATGCGCATTAGAACTTAGTGGCCAAAAATCGAAAAAACAAGGTCCGACAATGTGAATATGAGATGAGTCTCATGTTGGATTGTTAGGTTAGTTAGAAGAGGTTAAAGGATACGCGAAGCCAATACTTGGAATGCTGCAAAAGAGGAACCTTGACTTGGGAGTTGTGAGTGGGTGAACTCCCACGACTCTCAAGCTTAGGACTTGCTCGGGCGGGAGCAAGGTAGTGGCACGGGCTCATATTAGTGCCCTTTGCGGGTTGACCATCGTCAATGCATGGCTTAATCACCCATATGTCAGTAGAGTGAAGCAAAGGCTAGGTCGGGTGGGACTTAGCATTATCCCTAGGCGAGCAAAGTTCACCACTTGAGAGCCTAAATGTTTGAAAAGAGGGCTTGGTGTTGCGACCAAGAAAGTGTTGGTTAGCCTTGAATTCTTTCCTAAGTCATGTGAGTATGATAGGCTAGTTGAGCCTAACTTGGGGCCATTGGGGGCCTTCCAAGTAAGTCTCAAAGTAGATAGGTCTAGATTTTGTAGGTTCTTTTGAAGGCAAACCCTAGAGTGCCAAGAACCTTAGACCTATCGAATGCCACATTTGAAAACTTAGGCAATTTCTAAGTGGAAAGGATACTTAGAGCATTGCGGGGCTAGCTACCGTGGAACGCAATGCAAGTGCCATAGAGGAGGCTACCTCGAGAACTTGATAGTGCCGACAAGAGAGATTGTCGATGAGAGCATTGACGCTGTTTGGTGGGGGTGAGTGTCACATCCCTTTCAAAAGAATGTTCATACACCGTGGTGAGTCAAGAGGACCCCGGGGGTGACGTCCCGGGCTTGGCAAGGGACAAGGTAAAGAGACTAAGGGGAGTCCCAAGCAAACAGCACGCAATGGCGTCGTGCTCGGGACAAACCTGGTGGTTATTGAGATTCAATAGAGGGAGAGAGAGAATACAACACACTCAAAGCTTACAAGTAGTAGAGCAAAGAATGCTTGAATGAGATGCTCACTCATTCCAAGCACTTACTTATATATCCAAGTGAAGGCACTAGGTGCTACAACAAAGATGAGGTTTGAGTGATCAAGATCACTCTACAAAGGTAGACCACTAGAGGACCTTCTCTCTCTACATCTGATAAGGCTCTAGTGGTCCATCCTTCTCTACACACGATAAGGCTCTTGTGGACAAGCCCTCTCCATATACGATAAGACTTTATTCATCCAACACTCTCCATATACGATAAGACTCTATTCATCCAACCCTCTCCACATACTCTAATCAACTTTAGTTACCCTTAGTAACTATGAGCAATCTAATCTTCAACAGACATTGTGTTATTAGGATGATTTTCATCCACTTCAACGGATGAACAAAGCCGGCTAGGGTTTGTTGTTGCTGCCATAGTTAGGTCATAAGACTTTTGCCTTCATTTTTGCCTTCATTTTTGCCTTCATTTTTGCCTTCATTTTTTGAAAGAGTTAGTGTTTAGAGAGTAGAGGCTAGGGTTTGCTTCTTTATGTAGTTAGAGATTGTTGTTGCCGCCATAGTTAGGTCATGAGACTTTCAAGTAAATGAAGAGGTTGGACAAAGCTCATTTCTGCCTTAGTTTTTGTAAAGAATAACTTGTAGTATTTGATTTGTTATGGAAGAAACTCTATGACTTACAATATTTGCTTTGTTGTTGAAAGAACTTTGAAGCTAAATTAATTGTGGTTGATAACTTGAAAATGTCATCAGATGTCTATGATGATGTCCATTGGGATGTCTAAGAGCATGTTTATGAAGATGTTTAAACTCTAAAAAGATGTCTAATTGAGTTGATTGAATTTTGTTTTGTAGGGTAGAACATGAGGAGTCAAAGTGCCTGTACGGTGGTAAGGAAAGCTTAAAGAACACACAAACAGAAAAGAAGTATGCGAAAGTAAGTTACTTGCTGTTTTTTCACAACTTGAGAGAGGCGGCAAAACACGATCTAAGGCCCCAAACTAATGTCTGCATGGATGTTTATGACGTTATCTTCAAGGATGTCTGCCTGAATGTCTAAGCAGATGTGCACAAGAATGTCTAACTGTGTTGATATCTTGAGGTCATAATGAAAACTATATCAACCTAGGTAGTGCAATTAAATGGAACCAAATCACAGGTTTTTGCCTTTACAAACCCCTTTTTTAAATGCAGTCGATATTGACTTATTGAACATGTGCAGCGGCACGACATGCACATGACCGTAGAGGTATCGACCGCAAGCGATGGTAGTAAAGAGACATCATGGAGGGACATCGTCTTCGAAGACATCCTATGAAACATTTTGTGAAATATCACAAAAAAAACCTCCAAAACATCCTCGCAGACATCTTCAAAACATCATATAAGACATTTAATAAAACATTTTGTAAGAGCACAAAAAGTATCCTATACACGTCCTGCAAAGCATCATCTAAGACATCGTGCAATATAAAAAGTAATCACTACAATGTCTAAGTGAATGACTCCGACAATGTGCTTAGACTACTAAACACATCCTAGTAGACATTGTAAAATGTCTCAGAAGACATTGTAAAAGGTCTCATTAGACATCCTTATATGTCTCGTAGGACATCCTTAGATGTCTTTCAATGTCTTTTATGACCATTATTTTAATATAAAAGTGGTCAAAGCTATGCTCACGTCGCATGCCACGTCGGATTTCCCTTGGTGCCACGTCAGATTTTCCCGGGTGCCACGTCAGATTTTCCCGGAACCACGTTGGATTCTGGCGCCGCCACGTCACGATTTAATTGACCACGGAAAACTCCACATCAGGATGAAATTCATCGTCATGTGGCACTGCCCGTTGACATGACGCTGATGTGTCCTCCATGTGACCCACTTCTTACCCTCCCAAGTTTACCTTGATACGCCATATTTTCCAAGACAGCTTCTTATATTTCAAATGTCTTCTTGATGTCTTTTTAGACACTAACCCAACTTTTTGTCTAGAAGTCATTTTTAAGATGTCAAATCAACTTTAGATGTCTTATTTATGACATCCAAAATTTGATGGTTTTCTTATAGTGTAAGACAAACATTGTATGTAGTAAAAGTGATAAAATATGAAAATATTAAAAAAAATATATATGAAACTTTGAGAAACTCACCAGCTAATATCGGCCATCGCATTTAGAAGCACATTCTTTTCTTGTCGACCGTCGGGAATAATGCAATCTACAAAAATGTACGATGGTATTTCATCAGGATGGTACCGGTCAATGTGCCTTCTCCATGCCGTCACTCGATGATTTCCTTCATATACATAGAAATACTTGTCTCTAAACTGATGGAGGTCCGGATCGGCCATCAAGGTCTCCTCAAAGGTGTCATTGATTGCTTTCCAATGAGGATTTTCCAAAAGATCATTAGTTAGTTTTAGATGACACAACTCCGCCTTGGTAGAGTAGAATGAGACGTACAGCTCACGATCACCTTCCCGGTACTCCATGTTAAACTCTTTCATGAGTTTATCGACGTCGAGGTCAACGATTAGTCACACCTTCGGATGAGGTTTTAATCGGCACAAAAAATGTTGAAGCGTGATTTGTTACCGGTTCGTTCCAAAGTCGGTTGATGACATGGATGTGCTCGCCTTTGTGCAATTGTCTCATCTCTTCTCCAATCCATCCCACGTCCTTGTCCTAGAGATGATCCAGCATTTTGAGGCCCTCCACATCATTTGAATCTGGCAGAGGAGCCCCATCACCACATTCAACAGTAGTATCTTCGTTTTGTGGGCGCTCTTGAGTTGGCAGCTGAGACGAAAGAGGCTGAATGAGCAAGGGCTAAAAATCCCCGGAGTCATTGTCACTAGTAGGAATTTCTTGAGTCTCGCCACTTAGAAGTATCTTCTCATTGTCGTGGGAGAGGAGAATTGATGCAGTCGGCAATGGCGATTCACGAGCTGCCTCTTCCTTGAATTGAGAATCTTCTAGAAACTCGCATCAGTTAATTTCAAATAGCGAATTGAGACAGAGATATGAATCAAAAGTGGATCGGGAGAGATAACATAAAACAAATTATCACAATGCATAATGTGATATTGTAATAGAATACTTATAGCAAGTTTGGACTAAGTAGATATAGACTTGAATCTAGGTGAACACCTAAGAGACACTTTCGCAATCGCTTTAGCATGGATCCGATCTGACCGATGCAGAATATTAATTTTGGTGTGCCTTTTTTGCAATTAAGGCACCATCAACCTCATGCGAGAGACAGGCCGAGAAAGCAAGAGTACTCAATGGAAGAAAAGAAAATGCCTTTACAACACGCCGACTCTCTACTACATTATGTACCCCAGCACACAAAGCTAACATGTCAATTCTACAATCCGATTCCTCCTCAACATTTCTCTTCTACTCCATGTTTGTGATCTGCACAAACCTACAACAAGTCAATAGACACATTTCACAAGGAGGTGGGTATTACGTGGGTAGAACATCATATTACAATATAAAGAATAGACATTTGAAGGAGAAAACCAAGAATACCAACAGTAATCAAATGAGGGTGACCCATATTGACATTCAAATCACTAGTTCCTCTACATGCAACCCACACCGGAAAACAATGACATCGGAATACCATGACAAGTACCGGCAATGAGGATGAGCCTTACAACAAGCAACGAAGAAAGTTTGTCGAATTTGGCAGCAAAGGCCAATCAGATTGTTAGTTCAAAGATTCATCCCACGTTTACATGCAAACAACTTGAGATACCATAACCAGCAAATTCATACCACAGCATTTACCTGACCAAACTACAGCTTCTCACGAGCTTCAGGAAGGAGAAGGACCCAGAACCAGAAGGTACGAGCAGAACGATCCTGATGAGCGCAAAGGGCTGAAGGCCAGTTCGGAACGAGATTTGACTTTGGAAGTGCATGAAGGCTTTCGCAAATGGCCATTTTGGCATACAAATCCCGCTCAGAAAGAAAAGAAAAAAAAAAAAAAAAAAAAAAAAAATCGGAAACCCACAGCATTTACTTTTCTGAACTGCGGCTTCTCAGGAGCTTCAGAGAGGGAAAGGACCTAAAACCAAAAAGAACCAACACAAGGATCCCGATAAGCGCACAGGCCTAAACGCCAGTTTGGAACAAGATTCGACGCCGCAAGTGAATTAAGGCTTTTGGAAATGACCATTTCGGCATACAGATCCCGCTCACAAGAAAAAAAGAATTCGAGAACCCACAGCATTTACCTCACCAAACTGCGGCTTCTCACGAGCTTCAAAAAGGGGAAGGACCTAGAACCAAAAGGAACCAGCAGAACAATCCCGATGAGCGCACAGGGCTGAAGGCCGGTTCCGAACCACATTGGACGCCGCAAGTGAAAAAACTCATTCGCAAGTGGCCATTTCGGCATACAGATCCCGCTCAGAAAAAAAAGAAAAAAAAAGAAAAAAAAAAAAAAACGGGAACCCACAACATTTACCTCTCCGAACTACAGCTTCTCACGAGCTTCAGAGAAAGGAAGGACCCAAAACCAGAAGGAACCAGCAGAAGGATCCCGATGAGCGCACAGGGCTGAAAGCCACTTCCGAACCACATTCGACGCCGCAAGTGAATGAAGGCTTTTGGAAATGGCCATTTCGGCATACAGATCTTGCTCAGAAAAAAAAAAAATTGGGAACCCTCAGCATTTACCTGACCAAACTACAGCTTCTCACGGGCTTTAGAAAGGAGAAGGACCTAGAACGAGAAGGAACCACCACAAAGATCCCGATGAGCGCACAGGGCTGAAGGCCAGTTCGGAACCAGATCCGACGCCGCAAGTGGAAAAACTCATTCACAGATGGCCATTTCGGCATACAGATCCCGCTCAGAAAAAAAAATAAAAAAAAATATCGGAAACCCACAGCATTTACTTTTCCGAACTGCGGCTTCTCACGAGCTTTAGAGAGGAGAAGGACCTAGAACCAAAATGAACTAGCACTAGGAATCCCAATAAGCGCATAGGGCTAAATGCCAGTTCGGAACCACATTCGACGCTACAAGTGAAAAAATTCATTTGCAAATGGCCATTTCGGAATACAGATCCCGCTCAGAAGAAGAAAAAAATAAAATAAATAAATAAATAAAATAATAAATAAATAAATAAATAATCAGGAACCCACAGTATTTACCTCACCAAAGTGCGGCTAGTAACGTGCTTTTCAGACAGGAAGGATCTAAAACCAGAAGGAACTAGCAGGTTCGGCATTCAGGATCTTGATGAGCGCACTTGGCTGAACACTTGTCCGGAAGGGGAAGGAGGGAGATTAGGCAAACTTGGCCGATCACTTTTGGTAGGTGGTCGTCCATCGCGCAATGGCCGCAGTTCGTTTGACTTCTCATTCGCAGTTCATTTGAATATACAACCCTGAATTGGTTCACGGTATTCAACAGGCAGTTATCACTAACTTCTCTTTCTTAAGGACCACGAGGCCAAACTGGAGTGAAGAATCGTTCGACCTCTGCACGCGTCTGCATAGGTTCAGCGGGAATATACTTCTGATCCTTATTTATCTTGGAATAACAGCTAGATTCGGAAGATGCACATCTTACTGTGTCACATCTCTTTCCTAAGGATGCTCGAACACCGTGGAGAGCCAAGAGGACCCCGGGTGTGACGCCCCGGGCTTGGCAAGAGAGAAGGTGAGATGACCAAGGGGAGTCCCGAGCAAACAGCACGCAGTAGCGTTATGCTCGGGACAAACTTGGTAGTGTGCCGTACATGGTTGGAAACCTTGTTCAAGCACGCACCCATGGGTCTAAAAAACGCACGATTTGGAGTTGTGTGTTATGAGATATGGCTCTCCAAAGTTGGAGCGCGTTCCGGGACACTCAGGGACTCGGGAGTGTTGCCTTTCGGGACACTCAGGGACTCGGGAGTGTTGCCTTTCGGGACTCAATGTGTCGACCTTCGTGGAGGGCGACATGTTGCATATCTCTAGAAAGCTAATGACAAGGGCTTTCTAGAATGCTAAAGCTCAGGATGAGCAAAGCAGTAGTCTAGGAGATATGGCTCCTCAAAGTGGTCGGGACTTCAGGACTCGGGAATGTTGCCTCCCGGGACACCGAATGTTCAGAGGGGCATATCTTTCTTGGGACAGATCCGATTGTGGCAAGTAGTTAGTCTATCAATATCTACTCAAAGAGTAGATGTCAAAAATGGGCTCGCACGTCCCATTTGGATACCTGAACTAGGAGCTAGCCCGAGGAGAAGTTACGGCCCGTTTTTGAGGCTAAGGCAAAAACGGGTGGTCTTCCAAAAAGAAAGTGTGTCACGGAAGGCCCCTCAGCACAAGAGGGGGGGCCTACCAAAGACTCCTCAGAGTACTATGAAGAGGGGTGGTCTCCCTCCTCACTTGCAAATGGTGCCATGAGGAGCCGGGGTGGCTCCAAGGGGTGAGGCTTGAGATGGGGCCTCACTCCCGCACCTTGTGGAAAATGGAGAGTGCTTTGGAGCATCTCTAAACATGGGGTTGGGAAGTGTCCCTCTCCAAGTTAGTCCCCGTGATAAGTAGTGCCGGTTCCTGGGAGTAACCGGGAATGGCTCAAAAGGGTAAGGCATGGAAAGGAAGCCTCACATCTATACTTTGGGCATTGTGGGATGCTCTTGAGCATCCCGCAACATTGGGTTGGAAAGAGTCCCGCTCCAAACTAGTCCCCGGGAAAACTAGTGCCAGATTCCCGGAGGGTTTCCGGCAAAGTCCCGAATGGGGTGAGAAACAAGAGTGGAAGGAGACTAGTAAGAAGTTAGACAATGGATAAGGGCGGTTAGCTGTGGGGGTGATTAGTGTCACCCTTGGGAGCTTGGACATTTGTGGAAGGCCGCCCCGTGCCACCAAGTGGCATGCCCATGTGTTGGTGGGAGTTCCGGGTAATTAGTATCCGGTAATGAGTTATGGAGTCTAGATGGGTTGGAGACCTTGACTTAGAATGGTGCTAACATTGTGTGTGTGGGCACATGCAAGTGTTAGCAAAGTCGTGGCCGGTTGCTACCAACTAATTGAGCTGGGATTCCGCTACCAAGTAAGGCTCACTAAGAAAAAAAGAGTTGAAGTAATTAGGGTCGCGACACTTGGTATCAGAGCAGGCTACGTTACGGGATTCAATCAAGAGTAGGATGACATGAGAGGCCGGAAGCTCGTGATGTGGCCCGAAGATACGTAGTTAAGCCTTTGAGACCGCGCATGCCCCTCATGAGGAGTCTTCGTAAGGTCTTTTGGAGGAGCCGGTGGAAATACAAGAGGACCAAAGGGACCCAAGAGAAGTTGCTAGTTGTGAAGAGGACACTCACCACGAGGAGGAAGAAAATCCTTTAAGTCCCGATCCCGGGAAACACGGCCACAAGCGGAAGGCACGAGAGGAAATGTTCCTAGAACTTGTCAAATCTCTTCATATCTTGCAACAAGCGATCAAGGAGCTCAAGGGGAAGGCATCAAGCCTTTGTTCCCGCATGTTGTGCAGGACTAACTTGCCCTCTTATTTCACGGGATTGGGCAAGGCAAAAAGGTCAAGGTTTTCATTGTGGAACTTGAGCTCTACTTTGAGGCTCAAAGGGCTTGTGAAGAGGACAAGATCACCATTCTTGTGACCTTCTTGAAAGAACATGCTCTTTTGCGGTGGACTCGTTTCCAGGATGAGAACGCGGGAGGATTAAGCAACTTCACTTGGACCGGTTTCAATGGGATCCTAAGTGATCGCTTCACTCCGAAGTACCAAGAGATTCGGGATGGCATGGCCCTTGTGGAATTGAAGCAAGCGGGCACCCTTTATGCCTATGTGAACGATTTCAATGCACATTTGAATGTGCTCCCGAAGTTAGATGAATTGGCCAAATAGGTCATTTTCTTCAATGGACTCTAAGGTTGGGTGGAGCGGGCATTATTCAAGATGCCGAGATTGCCGGAGACTTGTGCCAAGTTGCTCAAGTTGGCAAAAAAGATTGGTGATGATGAAGGTCACCAAAAGGCTTCTAAAGAGGAGGCCTCAACCGGAGAGCAAGGAAAATTACTATCCAAGAGCCAACATAAAAAAAATGGTTGGGCGGTGAGAGTGGACCTTCCAAGGATGGGAAAGACAAGTTTGCCAAGAACATGACTAAAAGTGGGGATAACTCTAAAAAAAAGACAAGTCATATAACTTGTTAGAATTGTGGTGAAAAGGACCACATGGCAATGCATTGCTCCAAATCAAAGGGGCAACCCACTCTTTCATAAGTCCCAAAACATCGAAGAGGATGGGCTTGCATTTGAGTAAGCAAGCTCATCCAAGTGAGGTTTGCAAAGAGGCAAGCCACACCAAACATGCCTTGTAGCAACGGAAATAGAAGTGAAGTGCCAAAACTTCACCTCTGTGGAAAACTTCAAGGTTTGTGAGATGGATGGGATTGGTCTCATTTTATGTAAGACTTCCTTTGATACCTATGGGGTAAAGATAATGAGGCGGCCATTGAGAGTGGTTGCCAACCTCGAAGGCAAGGAGATTGACTTAGATTTTACAAAGGCTCCCAACATGTTAGGGAGTAGGATCAACTTGGTGAACTTGGAGGAGTTAGAGGAAAACCGGTTCTAAATGATGCTAAGGACCGATTTGGGACTTGAAGGGAATAAGCCCACTTCTAACTCCACACCTCCGAAGTGTATGTGGGAGGTGGAAAAGGCTTTGATGATGCCTTTTGGGTTGTGCAACGCCCCATCAACATTCAAAACCCTCATGAATACGGTATTCCATCAAGAGATGGATGTGTTTGTCATTGTCTACATCGATGACATATTGGTGTTCTCCAAAACCGCGGAAAAGCATGCACAACACCTTGCAATCGTGCTTGAAAAACTTAGGGACAATATGTTACATGCAAATCGGGAGAAGAGTGAGTTTGGCTTGCAAGAGATTGAGTTTGGCTTGCAAGAGATTGAGTTCTTGAGACACATTATGACGGGGCAAAGAGTCAAACCGGACCACAAGAAGGTGGAAGCAATCAAGAAGGGGAGCCAACCTACTTCACAAAGGGAAGTGAGGTCATTACTTAGGTTGGCCTATTATAATGGGAGGTTCATAAAGAACTTCTCCAAGATTGCTAAGCCCATGTCCGGTTTGCTTAAGAAAAACTTGGCCTACGATGGCACCGATTCATGTGTGCAAGCATTTAAAAAAACTCAAGGAGAAACTCTCCTCTCCGGCGGTATTAAAGTTCCCAGACTTTGATATGCCTTTTGAGGTGCACACCAATGCAAGTGACTTTGCCATCGGGGGAGTGCTCGTGCAAGAAAGAAGGCCAATTGCATTTGAGAGCAAGAAATTAGATGGCACTCAAATCAATTGGCCAACGCATGAAAAGGAGATGTTTGCCATAGTGCAATGTTTGAAGGCATGGTAACATGACCTTGGTCTCTATGAGACCAAGGTATTCACCAATAATGTTTCATTAAAGTATAGTGAAACACAAGCCAAAGTTAGACCCAAGCAATTGAGGTGACATGTTACCTTAGTGCTCATATATGTGGAGTTGATTCACAAGCCGGGCCGAGTGAATGGGCGCCAGATGCACTAGGTTGGAAGGTAAACATAAGTCAAATACCACGCAAGTCTTGAGAGTGATGTATGCGGCAGACTGAGATTCGGCGAAACGGATAAGGAAGGCGTATATAAAAGACCCCGAGGCTCAAAAGTTCTTAAGTGAACTTAGGTGTGGCAAGAAGCCCAAAAGTATCCGGCTTCATCAATGTATGATCAAGTTAAAGCAAAATAGGGTGTGTTCCAAAGGGCATGTGGAGGTTGAGTGTGCTCAAGGAGGAGCATGACAACCGCTTGGCCGGGCATAGGAGGGAGAAGTCCACCATATGTTTGGTTTCAAAGAGGTTCTATTGGCCCAAAATGAAAGAAGACATTGCCCATTATGTGAAGACTTGTATCACTTGTGAAGCCAACCGGGCGTCATATCAAAAGCAAGTGGGTTTGTTACGGCCTTTGCCTATCCGGGATGGTCCATGGGAGTGTGTCTCCATGGATCTCATTACAAGCCTTCCGGAGTCACGAGGCAGTGACGCCATCTTTGTGGTGGTGGATAGGTTTTGTAAGTTGGCAAGGATGGAGCCAATAAAAGGGATGAGAACCGCCTTTGACAAGGTGGTGCTCCTTTTCAGCGTTTGGTGGCGGCATCATGGGTTGCCGAAGACCAAAGTGATTGGAGTGATTACTTCGGTTAGGCGGTTGGTAGCTATAATGCATTAAGGCATGGTGCTATGAGTCAATCGCCGCCCAAGGTGGCTTATGTGTGAAGCCACTTATGCCTACCAACGTAGCTTTTGGATGGATTGCAATCGGAGATGAAACAAAGCCAAGGTGCAAAAGACTTGGTAGCCAAGAGATAGCAACTTATTGAAAAGGACCAAGTATAACCTAGACAAGGCCCTGAAGAGTTCTGTGAAACAAGTTTACAAAGGGCGGCGCCATGAAGAGTATGAGGAGGGCTAAAAGGTGTGGTAAAATGCGAAGAACTTCACCTTACCGGATGGCTTGACTCCCATATCCATGGCAAAGTATGTGAAGTTTTTACGTGATCACTTGAAGTTTGGAGTAAAAAGGCAATATGAACTACCGGATCACCAAGAAAAAGGGCAAATAATACTTGGTGAAGAGGCGGGGGTACCATGAGAAGGAAACATGGGTTGAGGCCAAGTACATGGCCAATGCAAAGGAGATGGTGGAAAGGTATGAAAGCCAACGGAGATCCAAGACACCGAGAAAGCATTGATGAGGACATCAACCTTTGAAGTCGGAGTGAATCACCACACTTGTGTACACTTGGCCTAAGTTTTGTCTAGCATTTGGTGCAAATGAAACATGTTGTAATACTTGGTTGATAATAAAGTTGCTGGCAAGTTCCTTGATTGCATGTTTGAAGTCAGATGAGTCCTAATCTCATTTTGGATTGCTAGGTTGGTTAGAAGAGGTTGAAGGATACGTGAAGGTAATACTTGGAATGCTGCAAAACAGGGACCTTGGCTTGGGAGTTGTGAGTGGGTGAACCCCCACGACTCTTAAGCTTAGGACTTTCTCGGGCGGGAGCAAGGTAGTGGCACGAGCTTATAAAAGTGCCCTTTGCAAGTTGACCATCGTCAACACATGGCTTGATCACCCATGTCTCGGTAGAGTGAAGCAAAGGCTAGGTCGGGCGGGACTTAGCATTACCCCTAGGCGAGCAAAGTTCACCACTTGAGAGCCTAAGTGTTTGAAAAGAGGGCTTGGTGTTGCGACCAAGAAAGTGTTGGTTAGCCTTGAATTCAATCCTAAGTCATGTGAGTATGATGGGCTAGTTGAGCCTAACTTGGAGCCATTGGGGGCATTCCAAGTGAGTCTCAAAGTGGATAGGTCTAGTTTATGTGGGTCCTTCCAAGGAAAGTCCTTGGGTGAAAAGGACCTTAGACCTATCGGGTGCCACCTTTGAGACTTAGCCATTTTTCAAGTAAAAGGATGCTTGGAGCATTGCGGGGCTAGCTACCCTGGAACGCAATGCAAGTACCAAGGAGGCGGCTACCTCAAGAACTTGGTACTACCGACAAGTGAGATTGTCAATGAGGGCATCGACGGTGTTTGGTGGGGGTAAGTGTCACATCCCTTTCCAAAGGATGCTCGAACACCGTGGTGAGCCAAGAGGACTCCGGGAGTGACGCCCCGGGCTTGACAAGAGAGAAGGTGAGGTGACCAAGGAGAGTCCCGAGCAAACAGCACGCAGTAGGGGGTGATTAGTGTCACCCTTGGGAGCTTGGACATTTGTGGAAGGCCGCCCCGTGCCACCAAGTGGCATGCCCATGTGTTGGTGGGAGTTCCGGGTAATTAGTATCCGGTAATGAGTTATGGAGTCGAGGTGGGTTGGAGACCTTGACTTAGAATGGTGCTAACATTGTGTGTGTGGGCACATGCAAGTGTTAGCAAAGTCGTGGCCGGTTGCTACCAACTAAGTGAGCCGGAATTCCGCTACCAAGTAAGGCTCACTAAGAAAAAAAAAAAAATAGTTGGAGTAATTAGGGTCGCGACATACTGTTTCGAGCTCGACATCGAAACTTTGCGTGCCTCCCTCCAGGAATGTGATCTCTTCAACAACCCTTTTTGCCATTTCTTGGTGTTCTCCGTTTGCAAATTCCTCCTCATTAAAACAAATAGGAGTGTACAAACAACTAATCTCAGTAGTAAAGACCTCATTCCTTCAATCTCGCATTGGATTTGTCTAATTCTGGCTAATTCCATGTCCCCTTTTCCCAGGATGTTGTTTAAGATATCAGTGTTCTTTGAACCGCCGGCACTGCTCCGCCACCAATACGGCACATCGGCCTGCAAGGGGCTGGCACCAATATAGCCCAGCAGAACCTCTGCCCGTCACCATCACCTGCAGGGCACGGCACCTCCGACAATACCAGCACCCGCGAGGCACGGCACCGGCACTGCGCATGGCTCTGGCAACAATGTAAGTCACAACAACCTAAATCCCCTTTTAGTCCTTCTTAATAATAAAATTCTTTGCATAAGTTCTATAACCATGTTTGGAAAATTTACTATACAGAGACTAGAGATGTCAAAATGGACGTCTTTTGAGTTATTTTGGACGGACGTCCGGACGTCCGTCTGAGGGGTTAAATTGGAATTACTACAACATAGTAAAATTTTCAATTGTTATATCTTTCTGGAGCTCGCATCGAAGCCGTTCAAATCTGATCTTCTTTAGAGCGATCGTGAAAATTCGCTCCGACCAACCGGATGACGAGCCGATCGAAGGTCGTGGTGACCATTAGATTTTAATTGGAGGCCCACGACCGTCAGATCAATGACAGCCGACCGACCGGTCGGACGGATCTAAGCAGCCACAGGCCGACCGATCGGTCGGACGGATGGCGCGACCGGATTTCAAGGGAAAAAAAAAGAAAAAAAAGAAAAAAAAGAAATTGTTTGATGGCCTGGCCGACCGAGGCCGCCCCGGTGACAGCCGACTGATCAGACGGCCCAACCGAATTCCGATTTTTTTAAATTTTTTTTTTTTCGTTTTCCGTCAGCTTGGGCGTCCGAAGCCGCCTTGTGGGGAGCTAAGGATGGCGGCCACTCCTTTTAACCCTAACCCTATTCTAATTTATTCCTACAACCATTTTGAATTTCTTCACAACCCCCCCCCCCCTAAAGTTTTTCAAGATCCAGATTACACTATTTGGGGTTCCCGCACAAATAAGATTCTCCTTGCTTTGAGCATTACGATCTCACGAATGGAAAAGAATCGACGATTTAAATTTTACAAGTGACTAAAAACTCAAGTTAACTTTAAGTTTCTACGGTTGGATCTTCTAAACATTGCTTTAATTGGGGCTTTACAGGCATGGAGATTTTAGGCAATTTTGCATCAAAGATATCTAGGGAGTAAGATCTCTTTATTTTATCTAAAAATTTAACCATACTTAAGTTACTTTTGCGAATTGATTCATGATTCATTTAATCTTATAATCATGGTCCGGAAGATGTTACTTACTTCGTACTACTTATGGTCTGTTGATGTTTAACAGCTAAAAAGAGAAAATATGATGATGTTCATGTGTTTTCTAGTTTGAATGACGTATTTTTCTTCAATGCCCAAAGTGCAAACTTTAGGAACAAGCCTAATGTCTTAATTCACTGTAAAGGGCATTAGTATTTTGGGGATGTAAGTTCTTAGTGTCATTTGCCAAAAACACATAGCATTATAAGGGTCAAATAAGATTAAATGAAAAAACTTCACTTGAGGATAAGAAGATGCTTCCACAAAGATTACTTTTATTCAATACAACTTTTATTGCCATATAAATCAAATGGAGTTAATTCCATCAAATCGCATCTTAAAATAATATATCATTGTATATTTGATCATGTGGTATTATGAATTGCTATAATAAGATACTAAAGATACATCACTTTCACCAAAAACCAAAAATAATATACGCCATAAACGTGGACATGACTCATATTTATTCAGGAGTTATGAACATCTACCAAGATCAATTAAATGAAAAACTATATTTACACATTACCACTACGTAACTTGTTAACCCCTAAATTTCCTTGTTGCAAAACGGTCTAAGTCACAGAATTTGACATGCCTTCAGATTAAGCTCAAAAAATCTCAATCTAAGCATTATTCCAAAAATTCAACCGTAAGATCTAAAATTTCACTTGACATTCTTCCCACATACCAAATTTGAACCGTTCATTCTTCCTCATTTGTGAGATTATAATGGTCAAAGTTGGCTGAGTTTTTCTCCTACGGGGACCTCCAAAACCCGTTTCGGGTTTTAAGGAAAGTTAGGGGTTAAATGATTAGGAGAGTCTTATAGAAATATAATCTCCATACACGCACATACACTTGAAAGACAAATATTAGCACATACTACTTTGTACCCATGTACTTCTCAATTTGGGTTGCATGAATTTGTATTGCAAGTTTTATGTTGTATGTCTTTTTACTTCACATATTTATATATTTATATGATGCTAATAGCCTTTCAACATAGTACATGATTGCATATTTAGTCGGCCGGCGAGCGCTTAGACCGCGTCCGACCGGTTGGTCGCCCGTCATCGATCTGACGGCCGTAGGCCCCCCAATTTTTTGTTTTTTCCCTGGATTTGGGTCGGCATGCGGGTGGCCCGGGCCAAAGACCGGTCGATCGGGCCGAAGACCGGTCGCTCGGGCCAAAGACCATCGCTCGGGCCGAAGACTGGTCGCCTGGGCCGAAGTCCAGTCACCCGGGTCGAAGACCGGTCGCCCGGGCAAACGGCCATTCTGGGGGCCGGTCGCCCGGGCAGACGACCATTTTGGGAGCCGGTCGCCCCATTTACCTTAAGTAAAAAGTCCAAAACTTCTAAGTCACGGACGCTCCCTTAACCCCTGCGGACGTACGACGGACGTCCGGACGCCGTGACATCCCTGATAGGGACACCTATATTTTTTAACATGTGTTACACGTTGAAACTCACAAAACGTTGCAAAAAGGGAATGGGAAATTGTTCTATTGTTGCTTCATGAACAACAACTTCGTTTGTACTAACTTCAATTTGCTAATATGCCAATCTTCTTCACAATAAATCCAATTTCTTTACAAATTATATGAAAATTAAACAAATATAACTATTTGTTTCATGTCCTGCCAAAATTATACGTTTCTTTCCTCTCTCCATCATAGATTATGGTTTTCCTTAAATGAAAATTCCCAACCATGCAATCGTGGAAAACCGTTTTGACATTCACATCAGGATCATGTGACACTCAATAATATTTTACCATGAAACCCTTACATTCACATCATTGTCTCCTACATTTGTACATAGATGTTATATATAATTCATACCACTATCAAAACAATATTTGCACTATAAAATCACTATTAAATATATTACTCAGTCATGCGTCCATATATATCATGAAACCCTATTAAATATACTCCAATAAATACATATCAAAAGTCAAAACTACATCGAATTGAAGAATAAATTCTCGTTAATTGTATACTTAACCAACCCTAGGTCCCCCTAGTAAACCGGGAAGTAGGATTTCTCATGTACCTCCTCTAATTTCTTTGGCACTTGTCTCAAATCCATCCGCCATATTATTCTGTGTCCCCTGATGAAAAGAGGCTTCTGCTCTCTCGCCCATATTAGTGACTCTTTTCTCCTCAAAGAGATGTCTGTCGCCGTCACTTTACCTTCTACACCTACTTATTTTATTGAGGGTTCTAATATTTTTATTCGTGACTACTTAATGCAAGTATGTCAGTCCAAATAATTTAAGTATTATAAGTAATGTGCTTTCAAATCATTATGCTCATGATTAAGAGTATCGGGTATCTGTACGTTTTATTACAAGAAATTACTTCTCATAAATATTCAATACGTATGTAAACACCCTACACTATTTTTTCCTATTTGAACATTCAAAATGCACCTGAGACTCTTTCTCCGCGCACTTGTTGATGCTATCTTTCTCGCCTGCGTCTATTATGGCATCCTCCGCTCCTCTGCCTCCCGCTCCAGACGTCATTGCCATTAGGTCTGAAGACTTAAGTCCCCCCATCTGCATTCCTCCGGGGCTGGATGGAGTGGCAGAATTCACTCCGTCTTGGCTAGCAATTCGTTTTCGGTTTGATGAGTCCTCTCTCTGATTAGCACTAGTGGAGAAGGGTGGTTGAAACAACATTTCAAACAACATAAAAATGTTGTTTGAACCACCCCAATGGATGGTTCAAACAACATTTTTATGTTGTTTGAACCGGGTTGAAACAACATTTTATTGTTGTTAATAATATGTTGTTTCAACACAAGTTTAAACAACATTGTACACCATGTTGTTTCAACACATGTTTTAACAACATCAAAGAAATGTTGTTTCAACACATGTTTTAACAACATCAAAGAAATGTTGTTTCAACACATGTTTTAAGAACATCAAAGAAATGTTGTTTCAATACATGTTTTAAGAACATCAAAGAAATGTTGTTTCAACACATGTTTTAACAACATTAAAGAAATGTTGTTTCAACACATGTTTTTAATAACAATTAAGTTCAAATGTTCCAAAATCCTAGAAAAACAAAGATTTGAAAATTTCACATAACAGTAGATTTCAAGAGGGTTTCAACATCTTCAAATTCAATATGCATTACATTGGGGTGGAAGCACACTACGGTAGATCACTTAGTACGTCTTTTTTGATTTCTGCAGGGGGTCATAAACTTCAACGGCCGGTTTATAAGTCCTCTAAATGCAAAAGTAATTGTTTCTTTGGCGACGATGGTGACAAACCCAATGAACAATATGATTCTATTGTACTTCACCTCGAAAAACATAGGGAACAAACATATATTTGTACTATTTTGCCATTCAGAAAGTAGTTCATGGTCTGCTAAAAATCATCAAAAGTACAAAAGTCATGTTGTTTAAGGGAGGGTAGTACAAATCAGCACATTGATCGTAAAACTACATGTTTAAAGCCTTCAAATGCACACTTGATATGCTAAATAACTTGTATCGATGATTGTGATTTTTCTGGTCAAAGGGCCAAAATTGTTTTTGGGCATATTTCACTCAAAAATTATCCAAACTTTGATTTTTTTGGCTCAAACAGTCATGATTAGGGTATGGGGATGTGGGTAGCATGCTGCTTTAGTTGAAAAACCAGTAGTTTTTGGTAAAAAGAGACCCCTTCCATAGCCGATCTAGTACAGAAGGGTACCAAAAGTACCTTGGTTTTGCTGGGAAAGCGAACGCCGCCTCTCGTAAAGGCTTCTGATAGCGCATGGCTGGTGTTTGGTTCATTTACGAGTTGTCATTTTTGCATGAGCTTTCCTGCATTCTGACACGGCATGGCGATGGCTATCGGCGGCTGTTTCTCTTCCTCCGAGGTAGTGAGGAACAATCTAAGGCAATCTGAGTGTGTGCATGCAATTCCTGCCGTTGGAGTGGTGCGAGATCCGTTGCGGTTGATCGAAGCTTGCTACAAGACTGCGTGGAGTAACAGACGATGGAGTTTGCGGCAAAATTGTGCTGAAGAACGTGTGTGTGCAAAGTTGATGCTGAAGAGATGGGGAACGAGCGAATGGCACAGCGTTGTCTAGGGATTTCTCGTCTAGGACCCCAAGTCCGAAGAGCAGCGGCTGCTGCAGCGGAAGCACGAAGATTGGTGCGTCTTGAAGGGGATCGAATCCGGCACGCAAGGAGGCGGGCAGAACTTGCGGCTACGGCTGAGGCTTTGCGTAGGATACCTTAAGGGGATGGGTCCAATTGAATGACGGAGCATTCATTGTCGAGGGTTTCTAACAAACTTGCCAACGCCATTAACACAGAGCTGAGTTTGTGTCCAACCCTGGATTGTAGGCGTGTTGTTTTAGAAAAACTTATGAATCATATCACCATTTGACCACAACTGCCTGAATATTATTCTAGGCCGCCTGAGGCAAAATTGCAGTTTGTGTTTCTCGAAAGTTTTAGAACTGAGCTGCAGTCTGTGAAAAATGCCCATTCGAAAGTGTTTTTAGCTAGGAAAGGAGCTCTTCTTGACGCTGCTGTTAGCGAAGGTTGCGATGGTGCAAGGGCTCTCTCTCGTGTGTTACAGGTGCATCCACGGAACATTCGGACTGCCATGGGAAGGAGGGTCAGCGTTGATCCTGTGAACCAGTTTGCTCTTCTGGAGAGGAGTAAGCGCGTTGGATTGACCGAATATGTAAAAGAACAAGTACGCTTGTGGTGGAATCAGAATACTCGAGTGAGCCCTAACAAAAAAGATGTCACTCGAAAGCGGATCGAGCCAAAGGAATACGCGGAGCATGCTACGCAGTACCTTGTCGACACTCAGGTGTGCATTCTATTATTTCATGCGGACTTCTTGTTGTTCGTTTTTATCTCGTTGTTGACATAGTGTTTACAACCAGATGACTGTGTGGTGTGCTGCTTGCAGCCACTTTGACAATCATGCTTAAAGTGTTCCTCGTTAGTTCAGAAGTAGTTGTTTAGAGTTTCAGCTTTCAGAACAAAATGAAGAACATGGGGTTTGTGTGTAATTAGTGCATGTTCGGCGCTACTTTTGAGCTGTGAAATGTGTTAGATATCAATTGGAGTCTCCATTTCGAGTCACTAGGGTTTTGCTGTGATTCTTTGTAGCTTCAAATTGACGTAGAAGAATTTCAAGTGTTGTAAGTAGACATGCTGCGTATTAGGTAAATAAGTGGGCTGCGAGGTCTCGTTAAGAATAAGCTATCTAGATTCGATGTACAAATTCACCCTTCAGCACCATTTCTGCCGTGCGTTGCCAGGTAGGGATTCATGGTTTAGGGTCACACATCACTTGCAGTGCATGTCCTCTAAATTTGAGTCTTAAAATTTAGGGTGATAGATTGACAACTGAAGCTTTGATGGTTTTATTTGTTTTCATCTTCAGAGTAATCATGGTCATGTCGTCGTATTTATTCAGACGTTCATATACGGTTGATACATGTATTAGAGTGTAAAATGTTGGCTGTTTGCAAATGTTGTGATCACAATATTCTTTCGAAGTGTGGTTCAGGATTTGAAGTACATCTGATTAAATGAAATGTGAAACGTGAGTGGGCAAAAGGTGGTCAATTTACTTATTGTCGTACAATCTGTACAAGAAATTGATTATGTGAGATGATCGATTTAGTAGGATACGTGTACTTTACTTAATGTTTTCATACTCGGTGATAGGGATACAAAAGTGTTGACAATGTAGTACTTTTATGTTCGTTGCTAGTAACTTACACTACCTATTAGTATTCACTTGTTGTGGTTAAGTACATACCACCTGCCTAGTGGTACAATCTGGGTAAGGAAACTTCTCATGAGTATCATCAGTGGTAAGGCTTCTACACCTTTCGGTGACAGTGGCTTCTAAGTACTTAGACTGCATCTCTTTTGTAGTAAGGCTTCTACACCTTTCGGTGATAGTGGCTTCTTAGTACTTAGACTGCATCGTGCGCATAGGGTGTTCTCGGTACTAGTACAAGTCATTATTCATTCTACTAAAAGTGTTGAAATATTTGGCTAGAATAAGTACTTTTGGTGTGAAGTATATAGTTGAATATTGCTAATTCATATCAATGTACTGAATGTGATCTAGATGTGGTATAGGTACAAGATTATATAGTTTTATTTGTACTTCTTTCTTGGGCAGTGAAAATTTTAGGTTAGGGAAAAATGTGCTTCACTTACTAATGGTTGGATGTGTTTTGTATTGGACAGACCCAACTATTTCTGAGTTTCAAGGAAGCCCATCCGGAGTGTCGCATCAGGCAAAGAGCGTTTGAATACTTGAAACCGTGGTATATTAAGACCCTCAAAGATTAGAATACATGTTGTTGTGTCTATCACGTAGACATGGACTTGTTGAAAACCAGGCTAAATTCTTTTAAGTCTGCTACCAAAGGTTTGCATTCATCTCAATCTTGTAATTGCAGATGTGTTGTTTGTGGGGACGGTTTGGGAGATTGCAAGGCCCATTCTCATTCTTATGATCGATTGACCATGTTGTGGACGACATGTCTGTGTCCTAAAGGCGATTTGGATAAATTCCATAGGTTAGACTGTTTAATGGGCCGTTGTGCTGACTGTGGGGTGAAAAAACTTGAGTTCTGTCCACAAGAATTGGATACTAGCAGTGATCAAAAATTTAAGTGGAGGTGCTTCAATCATGTAACGTACGGGGTAGATGAAGCTACGGGCCGGAACAAAAGAAGGATAGAGGAGGTTTACCGGGAGACTTTGTTGGGTGATTTTGTTGCTTATCTCAAGTCTAAAGTTGGAACATTCATAACACACAACTTCGTAGCAAATTGGCAAGATGGCGCATGTCGAAAGATGGTAGAGAATGTACCACCAGGTGCATTAATATCTCATATTGACTTTGCTGAGAATTACACCTTTGCAATCCAGAATGAAATACAATCCATGCATTGATATTCAACTGGTATCTCAATTCTGGTACACATAACCCTTTACAAGTTACCCCCTACACAAAATGGTGAGGATGGGGGGTTGTATAAACATACACATTACTATATTTCTGATGATAAGAAATACAATAGCTTGTTTGTGCAACATTGCCTGCTTCTCCACTGGAATTGGATGTTAGAAGAAGGGATTCGGTCATCAGAGCATGGGGTGTACTCATACGGGTGCGCTGCCTAGTTCAAGGGAGCTCGCGCTATGTACTTTGTAGCACGCTACCCTGGTTTGACAGGCTGTAAGATGATGTGGAACTTTTTTGGAAGTGGGCATGGCAAAGGTAATCTTATCTCTACCATCTTGAATCTGTATTGAGGTTGGGATTTGTGTTTTCTCCATTTGTATAACTTAGTAAGTAGAAATTTAGTAAATTTGGAGTACTAACATAATGAATGTTCAAAGACGTGTACATTATGGGGAGATAGACTTGTAGGGCAGATGGTAGAGTGTACTGCTGCGGTAGATTACTTCTACTTGTAGTGTAACTACTGGTTTAGTAATTGGTAGAATGTGGTAATAACCGAGTATGGTGAGTACATATAATGTATTCCTTGCGCAATTTTTATACAATTAATACTGTAAGTCTTGTATCATTGATTTGTTTTCTACATTATATTTTGGTACATTAGGTATTCTTGCTTAAAAATCTACCTCAATCGTGCGGTGTGCTTCTATGAGAGTAGTAAGTAGTAGTAATTTATGTACTTTTTTTGTATTCAGTGTACTGAAGACATTCAAATTGGTCTGTTGATGACTAATTCACCAGGTGAATGGGACGGGGCAAGAGCTGTGGTTAAGAGGGCTCTTCGAACGCATCAAATTCAGCATCCAGAGGATGAAATGACAAACGCTCAGCATTGTGTTGATTTTCTGAAGTCTAGATTCTCACAACGCCCTTTCAGTTCATACGAGCAGTCTAAGGAGGTCCCAGTAAGCCGCGAGTTCTGGCACATTGGAGTAGACGATGTGGATAGATCTAACGGCTAGGATTGTAAAGGCATTCTGGAGTCCAGAGGATTCCATTCCATTTTAGGGTCATCTGAAATTGACCCTACCTTACTCATGGTTCGTGATCTCACATGTTTTTGTGCTCCTTGTATAAATCAGGATTGGGTCCATTGTGAGCAGCAAGCGTATGTTCCAATGTGGCGTATAGTCCGATTGAGGCCGAAGGCAAGACCTGTACAAGCACAGATTGCTGCCGTAGAGGAAGAGCCAAAAATTCTAGCTCACGACGGAGGCCATGGAGGACTTGGTGATATTGTGAAGCTTGGAGACAATTTTGTTATACGAGCAGAGGAGGGAAATGACGAAGGCGTTGAATTCTACATCCTACAGTGCACAAAGCCCAAGTTTCTGGTGGAGGAGGATTTTGATTGTCCTTGGGGTAGTGAGTTCACCAAGGGTGAATTTGCTATTCAAGGTACTTACTATCAGAAATACGGGAGGGCCTCTCATACGTATGTGTTGCTTGATAGAGGTGTTCAGGCTCACGTAGATGCTCACTTGGTTAGGCATTGCAAATTTGCAATGGTGTTAGCTTCCCACGTGGTTAGGGGAAATCAAGCTGTTTACAGGCTTGGCGTAGATGTGGAGGCAGTTATCAAAGAGCAGCTAAGAAATTGGTGGGCATCGGACCCAAACGGAGAAGAGTGAGGTTCTCGCTTTGAGCCAACCTATTAAGATGTACTTCTCTGGTATTAAATGACAGAGTCTGGCTACGCTGGTAAATATTCATTTTTAAAGCTATGTCCACCAATGCATGACATACAGTGCTGATTACATTGCTCTAATGTATGTTGATTTTATTTTCAATTTCGGAGAGCCCCTTTTCATATGAATTTCAGAGGGCTCCATTTGATTTGAATGTAAGAGTGCCTCTTTTGGTTGAGTCTAAAGCGATCTGCAGTTCCTTTACGCACCCATCACTTATCATTGATGCTTACACTCAATGTACAGAATGAAATTCAGCCTTGTCACATCTGCAATGTAATTTGCAATATACACTAAGTGTGTAGGAAAACTAAACTTGTGTACAGTACATTGAAACGAAGTCTTCAGACTTATAGACTCCGAATGAACTTATACTTCTCGTAGTATAATTGAATGCAAATTTTTGGACCATAACTCGCCCAACCTTACTTAGGGGTTATATCAAACTGCCGAATCCTACCCATGGAGACGTAAAAGTCTGTGCAAGGAACTCAGTTGAAGGAGCATTATCAAAACTACAAGCTTCTTATACTAAATGTACAATGATATGCTTTTATTTCCCCTACTACAAAACAATCTAGTTTGTACTTGGTTCTGATAAAATAAGATACAAAACTACCCTGCATAAGATACAAAACTACCCTACATAAGATACAAAACTACCCTGCATAAGATACAAAACTACCCGGCATAAGATACTAAACTATCCTACATGAGATACAAAATTGCATAAGATACTAATCTACCCTACATAAGATACAAAACTATACATATCGGGCCCTCTATTAAGACAAAAGCTGCAAAACTACGGAGTTTCATTTTAGTCTTCACCTTATTTCACTAACTGTTCACCTTATTTCACTAACTGTTCTATGTATATTTTGACACTAACTAACTCGAGGACTACAAACTAACTACAGTCCGTAACCATATACGTTTCCAGCATTCGCCCTTGCTCGTCTTCGGACACTTGAATTTGCTCGCAGCACCTCCATTAGCTCCGTACTTTTCCTTTTCTTGAGTTGTTGCCCAGCCATCTCCCTCTGCATAACAGGCTCCCACACGCACAAGACAATCCTCCAAATTCCTCCCAGAAAGATGTCCCGTAATCCTAGTACATAAAACCGCAACTACAAATAAGAATCAGCAAACAAATAAGAAACTTGCTGTGAAGGCCATCGATCCTTACCCAAGTTAGCTCTTCAAGAGTGCAGATGTTCCTTTTTGCAAAAAAGGCGACATGGTAAATATGGGGGTCGGATTCTTCAATCTTCACTGGAAAATCAATCAGATTAGCATCTGTACATCGGTGGTTCAAAAAGCGTCCCACATTTCTGTAAGCTAACCCGTCAATACATAAAGCATTTGCATCAGACACGCCCGCTTCTGTCTTCCAATCTGCATTCAAGTCTAACGTGTAATCTCCATGGACATGTGACTTGTCATATCGCTTAAGAAGATCTACGTTGTTGACCACCTCCCCTACATACTCAAAAACAAATGTCCCTCGAGTGATTGACTCAAAGGTCCTAACTCCCCAGCCCCGTACCCCTGTCCAAAACACTCCGACCTTGACCTTCATACCTCGCTAGACGACCCTATTTGGGCAGGACATATGACAACCACAAGTTGAATTGCACTCTCAAATAAATTTCCTAGGCACATGCCCCTCACACTCCTGTCTTCTACCCCCCGGTCTCCCACCACCTCCTGTGTAACACCCGTGCCCTCGTTCACAGAATACCAATTCTGGTTCCTTCTGCAAGACACAACGAACCCACATCAGCTTTTAAATACACTTAGAAAACCGTAAGAACTACCTGTAAACCTAATCATGAAAGTACTTCAGCGTACCTCATGCAACATGTGTTCAGCCAACCGACCGAATAGTGAGTAGGCCAATTGACCACCATTCTTAACTGCACATTCACAACTGTTTCTATCGAGAATACAACTTCTTGTACAACAAGTGCACCCCGCTTCCATACCTTTCCTTATAACCACTTCATTAGAGAGAATGTTTTGAGTTATGTATGTAAATGGCATCATGGGGCAATGGCCGTCCACAGGTCCAAATACTGGAACTTGATGTTGTTATTTGCCTTTAGATAAATCAGAGTTCTCTATCCATGTAACCTGGGCACCCAAATAGAGAAAAGGGTGAGACAATTGCTTACAGTGGAAAAAAAGATGTTATATTCATAGTAGATAAATAGATAAGCAGCCTTATCTTACAAAATTGGAAAAATTGAAGACAGGGCTACCTATGCAACAAAATTGCTATCCTCATTCAAATACTAGAAGGCCAAGTCACCGTTTTACCCCTTTCTTTTTGCCTGCGGCCTTCGTTTCCACTTGCTTCTCGTTTGCTGAAGCAAGCAACATCATCTTCTTCGTCTTTTTCCTCGGACCTTCAGGCCCTGCATTGTCAACCTCCATGGCCTGTACAGCGTCCTCCCTCAACACGTGTGCGCGTCGTGCTCCGCTCAATCGGCGCATGCCCTCTGCATCCACCTGCATCGGCTCAGTCACATCAGGCAGTGAGCTCCGCGTTTTTTGGCTCTCCGCTGACTTTAGTGGAGAGTTCTCCTTAGCGCCTTCATCCTTTGTCGGTCCCCTTTGCCGACCTTGAGCTCCAGCACGCACCACAACACAAAACTATTGAGCAGCTTCTACGATATTCGCTTCACCTGCCGGAATCATATTAGCATCCTCCATAGAATTAGAGACAAGGGGAGAAGACTGGCCATACTGTAATGCCTCGACTGTGCATGTTGTTTGCATCTTTGGTGATGCTAAAACCACTTGGTTGTCCTCACTCAACTTGGGCAACGTCTGGTCATCCATTGTACTCGCCCCCGGCAACGTACGCCCATGTGCATCTTCGGCTTCTACAACTTCTAACACTGGCAGTTTGTGGTTGATCACATCCGACTTATCCTGGCGTCCATCAATCTCATCCTCTTTGTTGCCCTCGTCGATTGCTTGGACCTCATTCGTTGTAGTCTGAGATGGTTGTTGGATTGGAAGCGCACATGGTATTCCTCCTTCAACAGCAGACACTTTATGCACTGGAAGTGCTTGTTCTGGCCTCGACCTCCCAGCTATGGCATCCTTCAGACGTGATGGAATCCCCACCTTACTCGCCTTAGTGTCGGATGGACCCAGTGGTTTCTTCATGGTTGCTACGCTGACTGTAGAAGAGCCTTTACCCTCGATAGGTAGTCGAGTCAACGATGAAGTACCCACTTTTTTGGATGCTGGTTCATACGGTTCGCCGGTGACAAGCTTTGAACCCTGCACAGGACCTGTTTAAGCCACCACATTAGTTGAAAGAATTGAAACTTAAGTACCGCACAGAAAGCTAAGTATCTAATGTATAAAATCGGTAATATAAAAGCACTCCTACCCACCCCTGCTTTGGAATCAGAGTACAACACGACATAAAGCATATACAAAAAGCAGATTAGTATTATATTTGTACACAAGTAGCCAAATATACTACATATCCTACTCCTAAAGCTCAATGCGCAGACATTCACACACACTAAGTACTGAGATATGGTTAACCTATGCAACTTTGTACATGTATTATATCCATGTACTAAATATTACTCCTCTTTTTACTCTACCGTCGTAGCAGAAGTACTACTATTGGTTAATGTGTTTCTAATGTTTACATACTCGTTTCGCACTAACTAATTTTGGATACTTCTAGATACATATTCAAGTACAGACACTACAAGCATTGCATCGACAAGTACTAAATGTTAACAATACAGTAAGTGTCTGATGTTATGCACAACACCAGTACCAAAGTACCACAGGAGTTCCATTCTTTTACCTAAACTATACAACTCATACATCCAAGTACAAACACTACAAGCCATTGCGTCGACAAGTACTAAATGTGAACAATACAGTAAGTGTTCGAAGTTTCACACAACACCGAGTACCAAAGTACCAAAAGAGTTCTAGTCTTTTACATAAACTATAGAACTGATACACTCAAATAGTAAAAATAGTACCTACGAGTAATGGTGTCTTGCCCTTCGGCTCTAATGGCACTTCCTCTTTACGCGCCGGTACCTCTTGTACACAAGGTGGCTGATCCATCTTCTCAGGTACAGAACCCTAGCCAAAACTCAACCGCCACTCTCGCTTGGCTTCCCCCTCGCATTTCGATTCAACGCATTTGTTCCCTTTGCTAAATACTACCACTGAGCACCATGGGTGGTATAAGTGCTGACAACTAGCCACGATAACATCAACATCAGGAAATTCATTTGCACACAATGAGCAATGCGTAATCAAAATGTAACTCTTGTCTAACTTCGACCCTGTCGGTTTTGCATATGACATGGGCCGAGGCTGAATTCCCAACGGTCGGCTGCCACTCCGCAACCTCGACAATTCCTCGTTCAATGCTTGGAGCTGCCTTTGCTTGAGGGTGATACTGGACTCCAAGGACTGAAGCTCCTCCATCAAATTCTCACCGTCACGCTTGGCGACCCTCAACTTTGCTTCATGATCACCCTTCATCATCTCTAAAATACTCCGCTTTGCCTCGAGCATGTCAACATCGTCCATGCCCACTCCTAAACTCGCTATTACCGCCTCCAGCTGTCCCTCGAGTGAATTTACGAGTAACTCCACGCTCCTCGTCTCCTGGGCAGAGAGGTCACGCCTTGATTGTGTTGGTGCCAATAAAGCCCTTGCGTCGCTGATCTCTTTGGCAAGCACCTTTATCCTGGCGTTGAGGTGCGACACCCTCTCTCCTGTACATGAGTCCATGTCCTCCTCCATCCGTGATGGGATCCTCGATGCACATACCTCAGACTCTTGCTGCAGGATAACCACACAATGCAGTTAGTCAGTGCAAAGACTAAAGTAACCATCAAACAAATTAGTGAGAAAGAGGTGCTAAGTATTCTTACCCGCCTTGACGATCCAGCAAACCGAAACCCTGTTGCACCGCCCTTTTCAAGCTTCACTTTCTTGAAGCCGTCGCGTGTCAATTTGACACCTTTCTGTTTGCAATGAAGCAACTTTGCTCTCTGCGCGTCCCACCTCCCACGCTGCGTATGGTTCGTTTCTTGACAATATGCATCCTAGTTCACTGTCTCCAAGCCCTCAGCATGCTCCAAAGCAATACCTTGTGCAAATTTTATCTTCAGAAAACTTGGCATCTCGTCTTTATCGTGCTGGTAAATGATTGGGTGCACATGCTTCACCCTCGCCAATACTTCTTTGTTGGTGCAGTTCTGCCATTTGTACCCCGATCTGCCATCCGTACCGCATCGCCTCCCAAACAAACTGCCCACGAGCTCCTCCGGCACTTTACGATTTTTGAACCGGTGTGGGTTCCGGCCACTGCCTTCAAGTTGGAAATCTTGAACAAAATCCTCATAGTGCAGCGCCACCGGTGGCTCCTTCAACTTTGCCAAGGCACCGTCAATATCATACAGGTCGAGCTCCTCATCTGAGTCCGATCCACCTTTGTCTTCCTTCACCCTCCCGACCTCCACCTCGCGATCTGCAGGAGACTTGTCTCTACCCTGTTTTTCTCGGCCCATGGTGGTGAACCCTAAACTCTACTAACAAACCACAGACGTAGTATGCTTGAGAGAGGTAAGCTAGAACAAAACAACATCAAACATGAGAGCTCAATTCAGTCTGCGGCAAACTACAGCATACGAAAGCAAAAGCATTTGCTCAACTGACTTGCGTACCTCAACGCTGCATTGCAAACACCGTACCTAAACCTTGATCAGCACTACAACGACGCGTTCAAAACTGCCCCCAAACACAACAACCCTAGCGCTCCTACGCACAAGTTCTTCTACATTGTTCAACACTACAAGCTCTCTTTCTTCGCTGCAGCCTTCAAAGAACCAACCCTAAACCTCGTAAAAGCAATCGCTACGTACAAAACTAACCGAAACACTTGCGCCCTTAACCTCCCTCGACAACAGCGTCACAGCTTCATGAGCACACACAGCAGAATAAGCATTCCAACGAACACCCAGCCGCCAGCGCCAAGTGCGAGAAGAAGACGACCGGTGATCACCGGTAGGGGAAGGTGCAGCAATTGGTAATCACCGGTCGACCGGTCGAGCTGTCAGAAGCAATGAAGGTCAGCCACCATATTAATTCCAGCTCACCTCACCCCCCGCTCCCTAATCCGCACACTAAAAGGCTCTGCCAAGAAGCCCACTTCCCAATACAATTTAAACATATAAACTAATCCCCTTGTACTCACAGTACCTCAAAAAATTGCCTCCAAAAATTCAGTTGACTTTTCCCACAAAAATGGTACACTGGGCTGTCCGAAACTGAGCCACCCTAGCGTGCTTCCACCCATTGAGATCTACATTTTCAGTCATTCATCTGTACTGGGCTAAGATCTACTCTTAAATTATACACTATCAAACTTCTTGAATCTTCACTAGCAGCTTAAGAAATCGCCCTTCTGTCAGAACGGTCGTTAAAGAGGTCGGCAGTAAGTTGTCCGCCATTTAAAGTTGCCCAAGTATCTTCATCTGCTACGTTTTCGAAGTCCGCAGGTGTTGGTGATTTTTCGAAGCTAAAGCTGTCTGAAACTCCCCAAGAATCTTCTTCATCCTCAATCAAGGTTCCGGAAGCCGGTGGAAAACCAACATTGTTGCTCCTCCGCAGAGATACGGATACCGAGCTTCCTAAAAGGCTTGAAGGTGGTTCGAAATCTGGTGTACCTGTGGATCGCTTCCTTCTCTGCAACAAGTGGGTGCCATGTCATTTAGCTGACTTAACTAGAGATTTACCATGCGATTTACAAGATCGACGATCCCAGTTGCTTTCGAAAACCCACCTGATTTTCTAAATTAGAAGAAACGGGGCGTGGACACCATGTTTCCCTTCTGGATCCTTGGCATTGATACACACAGAGCATCAGTACATCTAACACAAAAAAAAAGTATCTAGCATCGCTTATGGGTTTTTTGTGCATGTCGCAGAAAAGAGACTTCATCTGCCTCAGTCCTTCAGTCTATGAGCCTTCTTCGAGTCTAAATTTTGATCCGCTTGCAGCACAATGACGAATATCTGCGACCAACTGAGTTGGTCGCGCCATTGTTTATTTCGGTAATCACATTCATATTCTAGGGCTATCGAGTCTAAAAGTCTGATAAGCAGTGTGCATATGGGGCTCTCTAGAGAGTTGTCAGCTTACCTTTTGCTGAGGTTGATTGAAGTCGTCCGCAGCTGAGCTGATGACCATGGTGCTGAGATTATTAATCTTTCTCTCCTGCTCTTTCAGTTTGTCGTTTGAAGCTTTCTTCTCTTCTTGCAGCTCAGCCTCCAACTTTTCTCTCTCCAGTTCAGTCTGAGACAATCCATGTATTTGGTAAGTTGCTAGCGAAAACTAAATCGCAGAACCAAACCAGAGTGTACTATTCTATGGTGACATACGTATTCCATGATACTTGACACAAGCCTTCGTCGGAAAAATGGTAGGACTGCTTCACCTTACAAACCTTCAGCAAGTCATTCTGCAGGCGTTTTATCTCTCTTTCCAGGTCATCCGAACGCTTTGATCCTTGCCCCTAGACCACAACGAAAGACCCAGGTGCGCATTGAGAACTCGGGTCCGCGACAAAAATTAATCCAGCAAACATCGCATTACTGATGCAAAAGCCAAGGTTCATCTAAATTTGTTGTTTATCGAAACATATTTTAAAGCATATTTAGTCGAGCTCCTCAACCGGCAGACTACAAATATGCATACTTACAGCTTCTGAAGAAGATCCTCAATCTCCTTCTGCCGCTTCAGGAGAGCTGCGTTCGTTAAGGTCTGCGACCACATTCCAGCGGCGTCAGATTTCTCTACTTTTCAGCGAACGACACAAGGTCTCTACTTTTCTTGATATTCTCGTCACTTATTGTACGAGGCTCAAACTTGGATTGACCATCTATCATTACATCTATCAATGACAGTTGATTGCAAGTTACCTCATTCACTTGGGCACAATTGGTTACTCGCTTAGCTCTGCTTGCGAACTGCAAGGTACCCGACTCTAGTCTATTTGCTCCTGCGATAATTATGCATTCAGCACTGCGTTAGTGAAACTGGAAGTCTAAATTAAAGAAGGAAATTGTGGTTTAGCGTGTATTGCTCATTATCTTTTTCACGAAATTGCAAAAAACGTAACTGAACAACACAGGAGGGAACACTATGTCCTGGCTGATTGAATTGCCATCACCAATAGAAAACACATCAGGGCCGTGATATCATCGATCTTCCCTACTGATTGCCAAATCTTATCACAAATTAGGAAATTCGGCGACATAAAAGTTACGTCATCAGGAGTCATTGAGCATATAATTGCAGTTCAAGCATTGCCACCAAGTGCCGTTTGGAGGATTCGAGTAAGCTTGCTGTCGCGGTAAGGTATGTAAGCTCTGAAAAGGAAACGAAACAGAAGTTGTACTTAGAATTGTTACCAAAATTTTCTGCCAGGCGATACGTACCGCTTGAATCGAATACTAGTTAATCAGATCATAAGGATCTCATCCGGTACTAACGGCTGGGCCACGCTAAAGAATCTCGGCAATCCAGAGGCAGACTGACCCTTGCTTCCCACCACCCTCGCAGAGCTTATTGATAACGTTTCATGAAAAATCATTTTTTCATTCATCCATTTAACGTTTTTTCAATCATTGCCCATGGCTAGGTTGAAACAACATGCCATAGTTGAAACAACATACCATAGTTGAAACAACATTATTGAAACAACATAATGAGGAGAACCTTGTTCCCACTCCTCAACTGTTGTTTAGCACTAGTGGTTGAAACAACATCCAATTTTGAGGGCGATTGAAACAACATTTTTGGCAAAATGTTGTTACAACATGTCGTTTAAACCTAGTTATCCACTTGTGTAGAGAATCAAGTCTTGGATCCAAACACTAATCTTGTCGAGTACTCTCTCCTTGTCGAACCAGTCGCCCTAGAGAGTAACCGTAAAATGTATAAGCTACGGCCAGGACAATATCGACTGTTCAGCTTCACCGAGTGCGTCATGAACACCTCCACCATCCTCCTCCCTCCTCGTAGTTCTTCTACCATCTCCACAGTTGTTCTAGTTCTTGCTCGTGTCAAGGTCGAACCTCGACTCAAAGTCTGTATTGATATTTCCGTTTCATCCAACGATGAAAGAAAATCGTCCATCCAGTCCCGTCGACTATTATCGAATTTGCCTCCCCCCTCGTCTAGTTCTGAACACTATCTCAGAACCACCTCGTCATCTTTTCCCGCGTCGAAAGTCGGAAAACCTAAAAACATTCTTTCCTCGCTCTGCAGACTAGATAGTATGTCTCGCAACAAAACTATACTCAAAAAAATTGATTTCCATTCCATTCGTACTCACAGCGTCTCTTTCTTGCCTCCCACTTTCAATGGTGATGTCCTGAACATTCTCTCTCCTGTTCCACCAACTATTGTTGTCAAAGTAGCCAAATCTATGGAGGGGGTGGACAAAAGATACAACGGACATGTGTGGACCAAGACAACGACTACTAACATCAGTAACAACCTTAGTATGTCATTCCGCTACTCTAACTGTGTGAATCATCTTTACTGCCACAATAAGAACTGCGGCTTCTTACTACGACCTGACCGCAAAGCACAAGTGAATGAGGTGGAGTTCATGGGCTTTATCAAGGACTCCTTCTCTATTGGCCACGCGCCTCCTCCTTCTTCAACAATGGTCTGTAAGATTTGCAAAGAACCTCCCGTTTGTGTTGCTCTATGCCCTTCTAAAATATTTTACGTATTCGGAGAGGAGAGTCAAGAGCGGGCGTGTGTGCATATTGGTACCCACGAACATCCTGTCAAGGTCGGAGACTACAGATGTGCACGTAAAATAATTGATGAGTTAATAGAGGAGCACGTACAATGTAATTCACAAGCTACCACGTCCAAAATAGTTATGGAGGCAAGCAAGGACTTACTCGGAAACATACTTCTCCGTGAAGAAGGTGACCCTGTAACCTCCAAGCTCACCCTCCAGGAGCTAGAACCTATCTTCGATCAGTGTAAAGAGCTGAACTCTCCGAGCGTCAGGAATCGTATTACCACTTTTAAGCACTTGCGCAAATACGGTGTTTTTGATGGAATCACCAAGCTTCGAGGACTCAGCAACTGGGCTTACATCCAACGTAACCAGTTCCCGAGCCATGGAGACGAAAGTGACAAAGTTTTCATTTTCAAGATGTCCGAGGTCGGCCCCAGAAGCGGGGTTGACCTTGTTCGCCGTATGCAGCCCTGAGGCAACCTGTCCCACGCGTGGATGATGTTCGAACATGTCAAACGTGTCAAGAACTGGACCACTATGGCGTGCCACGTTTCTCACTCAAAAATCTGCCGCATTCTAACTATTGCATGCTGTGAAGACAGAGAAGCTCAAATAGTCTTCTGGAAGAACCTCAACCACGTCATGGAGAGGAACGGAGTGGGAGCGCCGCAGTTTCAAGGGTTCATAGCCAACACTGCGCAAGCCAACTGGAACGCTATGCGGATCATTTACGGCTTCGGAAATCCTAAAGTGCCCATGGAAGGCCGCGAATGGACTTGCTACTTCCATTGGACGCAATCCCTAAAGAAACACACCAAACAATACATCGTGCGGGAGCTGCAGGATCAACATCAACATCTTTGTAAGCAATACAAAGATGCATGCACCATGGCTGAGGAGACGAGATACTGGGCAATCCGAGCGTGGTGGGCGTTGGCGCAAGCCACCTCCGAAGTTGGATTAAGTCACCTCGAACACTGGCTTGCGTTCTGGCACTTTCGATACGGGCAGTGGGGTGGCTTCATGGAATTGGTGCGTCCGCAATCACTGTAGCAATTATGTACACGTGCTTTTATCTCTAGTAAATCCGTAAACTATATTTACTTTTTTACTACATAATATTCTAATTTTTTGAGCTTTTACATTAACAACTATTTAAATTATTTTTTAAAAAATTATTTAAAAATCTATTTTTAGATTAAACTTGGGGTGCTGCAAATTTAACCCGCTCTAGATATCGTAATCAACTTCTCTTGTTACTAAGTCAAATGTCTTTGCACCTTGCAGGAAAATAAATATTCTGCAAATGAGATGGCGGAGATGCCTTCACGTAACCTTGTGTAATCTATCTATAACAAATGGTTGCAAGCGTCCAGCAACAAAGGTGGGGACTTGTACGTTGCAGCTGCTGATGATTATGCTCGTGCTTTCCTCCAAGTTGTGGATTACCACGACTTCAACGGAGGTGGCAAGGGTGGTAGTGGACCAACATCCGAAGAACTATTACTCCGTGTTGCCCATAAAGCTCAACAAACCGGCGATCCATTAGGCCTCACAAAGGCAGTTTTTGACTATCTAGGAGCTGAAAAGATATGTACCCGTGACGCCCACCTTGAGGGGGCCGAGGTGTTCGGATCCGAGAAACGTAAGGCTGATGTTCCAATTGGAGCTGATGATGAAACGCACAGACGAGACACCGTGAGCTACTCACGTCCTTGAATTGGGAGAAGGGTTACCCGAGCTTGTGCTAAAAATCTGAGTACTATCCACAGAGAGGATGAAGTTGAAGAGCAACCGACTAAACCATCGACTTTTGCTGGACCTAGTATTGAACGTGTGACCGCTCTTCAGGACACTAAAGTAGACGAGAGGTTGTGGCATATTGCCCGTTTGAAGGAGAATTTTGCCAAGGCTTGTTGGAGTATCATGCAAAAGAGTAAAAATAGATGTGACTCACGAATTATTCAGAAAGGGAAGGCGACCGCAGCTCCAAATTACACCGAAGTATGGCAGCGCCCTCAAGAAGGTCCAAAAAAAATTGATCAGATCTTTTTTTGTGCGGATGATATACAGAGGTGTGTCATGGGTCATCGTCGCAAGTGGATTGAGCCATCCTCTCTAAGTCAGGAAAGACCCCCTATTCCTTCAATATGGCCTGTTAAGATAGGGACTAACCTTATACGTAATGAAATGGAGGCCTTAGAGAATGCGGGATTTCGACTACCACAAAAACAACAGCTCCTATGAACCGCACTTTCAATAATGCTGCCCCACCAAGAGACTTGTCGCATATTCCAGTCCCGGACAAGCCGGACGTGTTCCCTCGGTCAATAAGATCGAAGAACATGAAACGCATTCTAGCTATGACTTCAAAGGACATGAAGAATATTGAGTCTGCCACCTCAATGCAGGCCAGAATTCTAAAGGTGACCATGATCCCGCAGCCTGGTTTTGGGTGTACTGTAGACTTGGAGTCGGATTCGGATGCAGTTTATAGACTTTCAATTAGTAAATTCCCGGATTGCTCATGCCCAGCTTTCAAGAAAACAATTTCTTCGTTAGGACGGAGAAATCCATATCGACCGTGCAAGCACCTATACTTCATCACGGTATTGGTTTGCAAATTTGATGCGGATGCTAACCTCTTCATCCACGCGGCCACTCTTAGTTTCAACGAGGTGAAGAAGATTCTGGAGGGAGGAATCCTAGACCATGCTACAGATTAGAATGCCTTAAATCTCCTCATCTACATACGCTATATGTTAGTGCTATAAATGGGTGCTTCACATCGTATGTAATATTTTTTCACAACTTATTAAAAATAAGTATACGAGTACCTACATTCACAGCAAACCTTGCCAATTTGTCTAACTTGGAGTACTAATCACTTAGAAATATTACCTTAGAAACCTCTTGACATTTACAAATTGTGATTTACTGTCGAGTTTTGTAGCTCAAGTTCAACCAGATTCAGGGAATTTAAGCCATATTTCCACGGGTTTGGGTCACTAAACCCACAGTAATAAGTCTATAATATTCAAATATTCTTGCGAATATTCGAGAATTATTCCCTAATAAAATGTATTAAACTATTTTTAGAGTTATTTTACTGAAAATACAAAATCAGCCCTAAAAATCAGAAATCTCACTGCTCACCGCTCATTGCTCACTGCTCAACGCTTACACGGTAGCAACGTCCAGCAAGGGAGCGAGCGATCAAGGGAGCGAGTGAGAGAGCCAGAGATCGAAGGAGCAAGCGAGAGAGGGAGAGAGCAAGGGAGCGAGCCAGCGAGGGAGCGAGCCAGCAAGGGAGCGAGCGGGAGAGCGAGCAAGAGAGCGAGGGAGAGAGTAAAGGAGAGAGCAAGCAAGAGAGCGAGGGAGAGAGCAAGGGAGGGAGCGAGCGAGCGAGAGAGCGAGCGAGAGAGTAAAGGAGAGAGCAAGCAAGAGAGCGAGGGAGAGAGCAAGGGAGGGAGCGAGCGAGCGAGAGAGCGAGCGAGACAACGAGCGAGACAACGAGCGAGACAACGAGCGAGACAACGAGCGAGACAACGAGCGAGACAACGAGCGAGACAACGAGCGAGACAACGAGCGAGACAACGAGCGAGACAACGAGCGAGACAACGAGCGAGACAACGAGCGAGACAACGAGCGAGACAACGAGCGAGACAACGAGCGAGACAACGAGCGAGACAACGAGCGAGACAACGAGCGAGACAACGAGCGAGACAACGAGCGAGACAACGAGCGAGACAACGAGCGAGACAACGAGCGAGACAACGAGCGAGACAACGAGCGAGACAACGAGCGAGACAACGAGCGAGACAACGAGCGAGACAACGAGCGAGACAACGAGCGAGACAACGAGCGAGACAACGAGCGAGACAACGAGCGAGACAACGAGCGAGACAACGAGCGAGACAACGAGCGAGACAACGAGCGAGACAACGAGCGAGAGAGAGCAAGCGAGACAACGAGCGAGAGAGAGCAAGCGAGACAACGAGCGAGAGAGAGCAAGCGAGACAACGAGCGAGAGAGGTGGCGTGCGAGGGAGCGAAGGAGAGAGCAAGCAAGGGAGCAAGTGAGCGAGGGAGCGAGTGAGCGAGGTAGAGAGCAAGCGAGGGAGCAAGTGAGCGAGGGAGCAAGCGAGTGAGCGAGGGAGCAAGCGAGTGAGCGAGGGAGCAAGCGAGTGAGCGAGGGAGCAAGCGAGTGAGCGAGGGAGCAAGCGAGTGAGCGAGGGAGCAAGCGAGTGAGCGAGGGAGCAAGCGAGTGAGCGAGGGAGCAAGCGAGTGAGCGAGGGAGCAAGCGAGTGAGCGAGGGAGCAAGCGAGTGAGCGAGGGAGCAAGCGAGGGAGCAAGCGAGTGAGCGAGGGAGCAAGCGAGTGAGCGAGGGAGCAAGCGAGTGAGCGAGGGAGCAAGCGAGTGAGCGAGGGAGCAAGCGAGTGAGCGAGGGAGCAAGCGAGGGAACAAGCGAGTGAGCGAGGGAGTGAGCGAGTGCGCGAGGGAGTGAGCGAGGGAGCAAGCGAGCGATGGAGCGAGGGAGCGAGCGATGGAGCAAGCGAGGAAGCGAGCCAGGGAGCAAGCAAGGGAGGGAGTGAGAGAGGGAGCCAGCAAACGAGGGTTGGAGCGAGTGAGGGAGGGAGTGAGCGAGCAAGCAAGTAAGCAAGCGGGGGAACAAGTATGGGAGCGAGCCAGCAAGGGAGCCCGCGAAGGAGCCAGCGAGGGAGCCCGCAAACGAGGGTTGGAGCGAGTGAGGGAGGGAGTGAGCAAGGAAAGGAGCGAGAGAGCAAGGAAATGTGCGAGAGAGCAAGAAAAGGAGCAAGCAAGAGAAGGAGGAAGGGAGCAAGTGAACGAGGGAGCGAGTGAGGGAGGGAGCAAGTGAACGAGGGAGCGAGTGAGGGAGGGAGCAAGTGAACGAGGGAGCAAGTGAACGTGGGAGCGAGTGAGGGAGGGTGCGAGTGAGTGAGGGAGAGAGCGAGGGAGTAAAGGAGGGAGCGTGTGAGGGAGGGAGGAAGAAAGGGAGGGAGGAAGTGAAGGAGGGAGGAAGAGAGGGTGTGAGGGAGAGAGCGAGGGAGAGAGGGAAGACTCCTTGGAGAAGTATACAAATGTTAACCTAAACTAAGTTGCAAATACAAGATTGGATTTGGTGATCTAATCTACTCTAGTTTGTCCCCGTCCTCCTTCTGGATTGGAGGGGAGAAAGTAGAGAAATTTGGAGTGGTTGGAAACAAGGACTAAGTTCGCTAACCAATTGAGTGGATATTGATGGTTGCACTTCACAGGATCTTCGAGGAACAAGTAATGGGTTTGTTCTTCGGAACAAGCCTTGCAAATAGTAAGATAGGGCTATCCGTGGAAGAATCAAGTGGAGGAGTTACGATAGTCTATATCCTTAATGCTCCCTTTTTCACTCAAATGGACTAGGAGTCTTACATGACTCAATCTAATAACACTTAATCTACGCTTGACATAGCTATACATGATAGCATGTCTATGCACACCGTCTTACATGATCCCAGTTTCTTCGAGTCCTCATGTCTATCTAATCCCTGGCCGGAACATTACATTCCGACAATCGTCGTAAGCCATGTGGGTGGAGCAACAATAGCATCATCGAGGGGATTCCTCTTTCAATGTTGTAAAAAGAAATTTCCCCTTCCGCACTCAAGTGACTAGTTCAAGTGCACTTAGCTACTGAGATCTATAATGCAATAGAATCTACGCTTCTACTAAGTTGAAAGTTGATGAAGGCGACAAATTCATCACGATCCACTCTAAAGAGTTTCTAATAAGGCTCCTCTTGATTGAAGAGTGCTAGAAAGAGCAAGTAAGAAAAATTCCAAGTAATTGTTGGCCCCATTAGTGATAGTACAAACCAATAGTTAGGCTCATATGCCTCCCACATTGCTAGAGTTGATGTGTTGTTAGTTGGCTAGCGGTGGCCAACCACTACACCATTATGGCAACCCTTTTCAATATATAAACCAGGATATGCACCTTAACTCTCTAGTTATCAGGTTGTTTGCTTGCCTAAACGGTGCATTAGGCCGGAATCCGATCTCTCCATAACCTTCAGTAAGAACGAACTCTTTTCTCCAACTTGGAGGTTTTCTGTTGAGTTTTACTTCAAATAAAACGAGGCGGTCCTCGATTGAGGAGTATTAAGGTAAGACATGAACTTAGGAACTTCTTAATCCATTCTTGTCACTAGAGTTCATCTACAATTAAAATAAAAATTGGAAATCCTAGAGCTAATCTCGAGTTCGTCCATAGTTTCACATAAAGACTGATAATATTTATATAAGTCTCAACCAACCAAGTTAGTAGTGTGAATTAATGGAAGTTACATAAGTATATGAGGGTTATCCATGGATAATAAGAGGACTCTTTCGTTTCATTTTTCTCTCCTCTCAACAAGCATAAAGAACTAAAATGACATGATCAATAACAACAACCTTTGAAGCATGTAATAAAACTCCAGAATACGAAGTGAAAGTGGCTCAGTGAAATGAAACATGGAGGATTCCGAAGTACAAAGAGCTGCGACGATAAAACGTGCAACATGTGGCAAATGAGTGAATTACCAAAATAACTAAGAATTGAATCAAAAAAATTCTTGTCAGCGCCACAAAACTCACTCCACAAACTTCTACATGCAACGTAGCCACTTTGACGAGATTGAGGTTGTAGGCTCCTCTAAGATACAAGACCTCTACGGTACAAGGTTGGATTGGACTGACTTACTCACTTAACGAATTTAGAAGGGTTGCCGATGTTTTCTCAGTAATCGGTTGAATGGGAATCGTCCATCTCTCGCATCCACGCCCGCATGGTCTCCCGCACGCTCTTGCGTGAATCGGTGAACTGGACTTCCTGCTAGATGGGCATGTCGCACTCCTCACAAACCAGCGTGAAGAGCACGGCCTCCTCCGTCTACCAGCCGACGCCTGCGGAACTAGAGATCAACCTGAAACACCTCAAACCGCATCACCCAGCGATCGATTATGTCAGGGCACTCATCGCCAGTGATGGCTTTCTTAGATCTGGTCAAGGCCAGGTTAGCAGTAGTGTAAACTCGCTCAAGGAACTTATTAACCCCTATACGTCCTTGGAGTATTTTTAGCCAAAAACTCATTTTCAAAAAAATTAATATAGATGAGAATAAAGATAAGCTATTCAAATCTCAACCGTACAAACTTGTAATAGACTTGTAGTAGATCATGTGGACCAAAACTTGACTCATGGGACCTCATAGATTGCGAGACCATAACATATTAGTGCGCAAAACAAGCTACAAAATACCATCATTTCCACTTTGAAGTGAAAATACTACCAACATGAAATTTGCAATCAAAAAATCAGCAACTAGAAAGTTGTTCGTCTTCATCTCAAAGACACTTTTGTACCAAAAAAATTCATCAACAAAAATCTTGGGTCAAATAGTAGCCTTGTAGTCGTGAAAACTGCCAAAAATTTTACAAAGGAAAAATAGTCCAAAATTAGACCCCTCGCACTAAAATCCATATCTTTTCTTCAATATATCCTCCATTGAGTCAAGGTTTTTACCACTAAAAATAGTCTATACTTGGAATCCATCTCAAAAAATAAAGTCAAAATCTAACAATGGATGAAGGAGATCTAGCTCTTCAAAAATCATCCATTTTTTCACTTTTTTCATCGTAGAAACATCATTGCAAAGCCAATACCAAAGTTATCTAGATCAAAAAACTTCCAACTACAAAGTTGTTGGGATGCATCTAAATATCAAACCTAAGAAAAAAATTTCATGAATAACTACTTTAAATTTCACATATTTGGCTTGCAATGGTAAAACATGCCAAATGCTTGAAAACCCAAAAACAAAAGCTACCTTCAGTAAAGTCCATGCCAGTTATTCATACTTTATTTTATGAGTCTGCAATTTTTACCACATAAACTTGACTTGATTTGTGACCTAACCCAAGTGATTTCGTCAAAAACGGAGTTTGGATGAAGAAGTTATGGCTCTTCAAAGTTTCTGCCTTTCATCCAAAATGTCGTTTTTCGACACTAGGGACGTTTAGGGGTTAAAGGTCTCTTTTGGCAGTCTATGAATCATGTCATCTAGAATCTCTATGAGCTGCGTGTGCTTGTACTCCGTGCGGTTTTTACTCATGATCCAGCCCGAGTCAGACGCCTCTCGCTCCACCCGTGCTACGTTCTCGGCTTGATTCAAAGGACCCGCCTGCTCAATCTCCTCAAATACCTCCGTCCCTCCATTCTCCTAACTACCAATCCCGCAGGCTTCTGGTAGTACAACGCCTCCACCATCGGAATCAACTACTCCTTCCGGTTTGTGTAAGACATGGTGAGCAACGTGCTTGAGTTCGACGTATGTTGCTTCGAAAATGCGAACCTGTTACAACCACAAACTTGTCAGCATTGGGAACAAGTCAGCTGTCACCAGCCTTGCCCCCCCCCCCCCCGGCCTCCTGTCCTCTGGATGCTGCACAAGACGAAGGATTAGCTCAAGCGGTCGATGCTGCCCAAGAAGAAAATAGTCAGGGAAGTCCTTCACTCGATCCAAGCAATTTAGTATAGACCGACCTTGTGAAGGAGCAGACTACGACCTAGAAGGTCGTAGTATCATACGAAGAGAGCGATGCAACCGTCACGCTCGTTCGTCTTATAAATATCACTTCATAACGTTTTCTGAAGTGGAACTTCGTGACCAAGTGAACGCACATGTTACTCCGTCGTGTAATTCCAGAGATTCTCGTCGATATTTTGATTTCTTAAACATGAGCATCAGTGACCTTCAAATCAATGCTCTTAGAAGTGCATGACAGGACCTTATTACAGCCACAACTATGCCAAAAGGGAACACAAAAATGTTAGACTATTGCACAGATCTGTCACACTCCACGACACTGTATGACAAAATTCACTTAAAGTCAAAACGAAAATAGTAGGGAGCGAACACAAGGTGTAAGAAAATGGCTACGTACATGGTCGTAGCCACACACAAAACTTTGCATTGATCGGATTTCCGATTCAAAAGATTACAGACTCCTGAGAGCGGAGTGAAAAAATTAAAGCGTAAGTGATGAATGAATTTTGATGCTAGACGCCACCTGATGATCACGTTCATCTAGAAGAATGAAAATGACTACGGCGAACATAACCTGAACTGGAGATTTCACAGGGCGAGCTGAATTTAGGGGTAGGGAGACATGCCCACTGAGGGCCCTTGCCATGCCGGTGTCTCCCTAGCTTTCGAGATGAGGACGTAGCATAGCTCACTGAATACCGTAGTGATGAACACAAAAGCGGCTCCAGCAGCGAAGACACTCTTCTGCACTTCCTGGCAATTGACTTTGTCGCCGAAGTAATTGTGATAGCCTTTGGATTGAATCTTATTCTGAGCGGCGCCAGCAATGAGAGCCGAAGACGCTACAATGAAGCAAAACCTGGATGTATCGTACGTTAACGTTCAGTTCTCCATGCTCGGCGAGAAGATGATGTTCATTAGCATCTTGACAGTAAGTATTCAGAGAGCTCATAACTACACATACCAGGATAGAAGAAACATCAGTACACCGAACGTCTTGGCTCCTCCTGGCTTGACGCCACTGCCGCAACAAAGGCAGCGTGTGGCTAGCATAATGATTATCTGGGACATCGTCAAGAAGATGAATGATCCCGCGGCCAACCCAGTCGATACATCGGAGGAGTATTCACATGTGAATAGACCTGTCTTCTGATCAAATGCTGAGTATTTTGCCTGCACATGAATATTCGCGTCAACAAATACAATTGCAATAAAGAACTCCCCAAGTCCCCATTACCCAGTCTAAACTTACCTCATCAAGACAGCTGATAGCAATCGGATGCGATGTAGGACGTATAGGCAATGTAAGTTTAGTACAGAAATCACAATTACTAGAAACTCAGACACAACCACAGTTACTATTCAGGCTCCTTAATTTCATTCCCGAATATCCTTCAGGAAGTTGTAGTGCTGAGTTATTCTGAACACTGAGAAGTTTATCGCGAGAAGTGTATTTAACCTGGCTGCGTTTCTCAATGGCTGCCAGAGCTAGTGCGAAGGAGATGACGAAGAGTGATAAGGTGACGCCGAGTACTAATGCTCTTGCCATCTCCTAGAAAGTGTCCTCCCTGTAAAATAATACAGGTAGTGACAGCGTCACTAATCATAATTGAAGAATCAGATCACATCCACAACGTGGCTCGGGAAACTTCGTCTGTACATATGTCAATGTTACAGTTCAATTGCATGACATCAGAGAACTTGAGATTCAAGAAACTGCAAGACTCTCAGCCCGTCTCAGACTCTCTGGATCCAAACTAGTGCAATTGTTTAAACAGCTCAAGAATTGACAATGTCCGCGGGCGTTTCCGATTGATACAGAGAATACGTTCTCGGTATTCGTACTGATGATCGGAAAGACAAGCAGAATCAATATTCGGGAACGGCACAGATGACTGATCACCACCTACTGGGAAAAGCTCTGTATTTGAAGATCGGCTAGATGAGAACTGCAATGCCATCGTATCTCATACTGAAGAGCCAGAAAGCGCATCTCAAAACAGTACAAATAGAACATTTTTCGAGAACTCACCGCTCCGACAATAATCGCTAGAGATAACTCTGCTTTACGGAATCCTACAGTGACTGTGAAGTAGCACACGGTCACAACGAAGAACCTCAAACACGGAGCGTCCTGGCTCAGAATCTCAGATCCACGAAGTTCGCAGACGCTTGACGTAGCAAGAAAACTTACTACGGAGTGCGAACAACAGAAAGACGACTTCAGTCGACTCAGACTGGGGAGCGCGACAAATGTTAAAGCCAGGACACCAGCGTAAGCTTAGCTTGGCTTGCCCTGAATCACAACGGTAACCATTGGCGAGCGACGAAGACGGCAGGTTGTTTCAAACAAATCAAATAAATCCCGCCATGCGAAATTGCTTTTGAGAAATGCCATTCCAGCGTCCGGGAAGAACCTAAGGCTAGTACAAATGCAGCCTATGAAAATTGTGAAATAGCCTACAAAATTTTGAAAGTGTAGGACGTAAAACCTAAGGAAATTTAGAGGTTAAATGCTTCTAAATTTAGAGGTTAAACACTAAGGGGAAAGAATTCACGTTTGATCAATAAGAAAAGAGTGCATTGTTATCTTAAGTAGTAAGTTCTTGAAGCAAATATGAACAAAGTTTTTGTTAAAGAAGACAAATGCCGGTCGTTAGAAGGAATTTTCCTGAAAATCTCTGCCACATTCTTGTGCGAGTAAACGGTCCGTGCAATTTTGATCTACTTTATTTCTTGGAGGTCATGAAGATACCAATATCTGATGTCCACATGTTTTGTCTCATTGGTTCCGATGTACGCAAATTGCAGTTGGGACCCAATCAGACAAAACATGCAAGTATTTAGAGCCAATTACATAATAGCTCCAACTGCTGCCAAATATGGCGTCTTTGATAAAAGAATTTCTTCATTGTGTTTGATGGAATGGTACACTCTGAACCTTTGATGTTGAACCACTATTTATGTACTTAGTGCATGAGCTTGTGACAATGAAAAATGCTCTACTACACAACAAGTATATGTTGTTTTCACTTTCTTTCAAGATAGAAACACCATTGCGAATCCAATACCAAGAATAGTTGGATCAAAAACCTTTCAACTAAATAGTTGTTAGCCTTTATCTCAAAATCTTGACTCTATTAGAAAATGATTATCATCACATATTTTTAATCTTCCCTAGTTGCTTGACAATGGTAAAACATGCCTTATATTTGAAAACTCAAAAACACGAGCTAGTTTTACTAAATCTAGCCATTTCTTTATACTTCATTGAATGAGTTTGGTGGCAATCCCCAAAATTTAAGCCTTGTTGTCTTGTGTGGGTTTAAATTCTATATAAAAATCCTTAGTTTGTCATTATAGACGATTTGCAAAAAAACTCTTGCTATAGGAGAATAGGTGTCTTCAGCCTTGGAAAAAATAGCATAGAGATTTCTCTCAGAGACTACACTTGGGGTGCCTAGTCTATCATAGATTTTTGACTAGGTAAATAAATAGTCCCATTTCTGTCTAAAAAATAATGTCTATACCACTCTAATGAATAAATGAATAAAGCCCGGAGGCCTACTAGAGTTTACCATACAATCAAGACTTGATTTTAGACCCAAACCAAGTAATTATATCTAAAACGGACTCCAGATGAACAAATAATGGCTCTTCAGAGTTGCTGCAATTATCTGAAATGTGGATTTTTGACATTCCACCTGGTTAATGGTTAATTAGATTCCATATGAGTTTTCTTTTATATCGTATGAAGTTGCACCTTTTTGCATGATGTAGACTTTTATCATAACATTTTAGCAATACCATTTTTCATGCTTCAAAATTCTTTGTGCCTTAGGAGATATTTTCTCCATAGCTCATAGATTTAATTGGTACATGCTGGTATTTACCCAAAATGGCAGTATATTCTCAAAATTTGCCCTATAACAACTAGACTGCAAAATGTTGAGAATCTACTAAAGATTGAGACTTTAGACTTTAGTTTTATTTGATTTCTTCTACAACGTTCTCACGGCGTTGCCATGCCTACTTAATACTTTGATCATGCCCCCCTTGTATTTCTCCGAGATCTAAAATCGGATCATTTTTGTAATAGGACAATTTTTTTTTTAATGGCATTTTCTTCTATGAAAATTGGCCTTTGAATTTGGATTTCCGCATACCTGGCTTTGAAAATCAATAATTTCTTTGCGTATCATAGGTCATGTGAGTGTGACATACTCTTGAGAATCAACTAAAACAACGGTTAAAGAGTCCCAAGTCATATTAGCGGCTTATGATAGTTTATCCTTCAAAACCACACTTTCTTATCCGATCACAAGAAAAAAGATTTTTTTGTTTTTTCTTTTTTTTTGTTTTTTTTCAAATTCTGATCTCACCTTATTTCATGTCATCATGATATGAATCTTATAATTGGCGTAGATATACATGTACAAGTAAGGTATTAGATCTTATGGTTATATACTTTAAAATACTTCAAAGATAATACATTGAACGGATATTTAACTAATTATGGACAGATTCCGAACTTATGGATAATTTCACTAAAAAAATAAGTATCAAAATGTATGCCAGATTAATAAATAATAGAAGACCAAGCAAGATATATTGATACTCAAGCAAGATATATTGAAAAGTGCATGTAAAGTAATAAAACTATCTAAATTACCCAAAAAAAAAAACTATTGAAATTATATCGGCTAAAGGCCAATACAAGGAAAATTGCTAAATCCTAAATCCTAAACCCTAAACCCTAGACCCTAAACCCTAAATCCTAGACCGTAGACCGTAGATCCCGTCCCCAACCCACATTAGCTGAAATGCTGTATCGGACGGCCGCCGATAGAAGCCCCTGGAATATGACGAAGTAGTAGTAACAAATTATTGGATCTCAGCTCAGAAACGGAATTCTAAAGGTTGCACACGCATTCATACACAGATCAATTTAATATGATTGAGAGGAATACAGTAATATAATGTCATGAATAGCAAAATCCAATATCGGCCGCCAGTCGAGAAACGCGAGAATAATGAAAGAAGAGGAGTACATTGTAAGTGTACATTACAATGATTGCTACAGTAAAGACAAAGTAGGATATACTGTATCGGAAAGCTATAGGAAGCTAAGACACGTATCAGCCGCCAGCCGAGAAACAGTAAACTAGAGAAATGGAGGGAGCACAACAAAGCAACCAATGAACGCTACATTCTCAAAAACGATGAATATACCGCAATCAAAAGTCGTGGATAGCTAAGTCCGGTATCGGCCGCCAGCCAAGAAAATGTAAACAAGAGTAATGGCATGAGAAGAGCAAATGTGAAAAAAGAGCTCTAGCATATTGATAATGAACAGTATGCCGTAGCAAAAATACAACAAGTACATAGAGACTATAGACATGGAACACACTAGTAAGGTGAGGCGGATATGAACCAGCGGGTAGAGCGTCGTGTCGGCTGGCAGCCGATAGGAGGTCGGAGTTGCTGGTGCGAAAGCATATGAGTGATGATAAGTATCGGCCAGCAGCCGACAAGTGCAGAGCAGGTCCGTCATAGAGTGGGAGGATGCGAGGGAGGCTCACATGAAGCGTGTCGGCCGGAAGCTGATACAAATGTATGCAGAACACCTTAGAGAACAGCTCCAGCGGCCTCAAGGTTAGACATTGCAGCTGCAGCGGCCTGCTCGGGAATGATATGTGTAGCTGGTGGACCTTTCCTTGCATGTGACGGCATCCTATGAGAGAACAGAACAATGTTCACATTCACAATCTAAGTAAGACAAGGCTCCTTATGCCAGCCGCGAGTCCAGCACTCTCTAGCGATGATCGATTTTCCTTCCTTCTTAGCTCGCATAGGGGTCCACCATTTGATCTTGAAATTGCCATAGGTAGGACCAGGCGTCAGATCAACACACTCAAGGACACGCCCCAGCCAGACAGGAAGGAAATGGTCGTCGCTGTGGCGGCATAAGACAAAGTCTCCAAGAAGAACATCACGGAATGGATTAAAGTTGAGCCTCGGTCGGTCTTTAGCAGGACCATAGTAAGGATAAGCATTTGCATCATCCTCAGGCGTAATGTCCTGTGAGTGAGAGGAGCTAGATCCAGAATCGAGCGAGGCACGAGAATGATCACGAGTCCAGTCTGAAATAGACCAAAATCCTTCCACAAGAATGTAAGGGGTAGACGGTAATGGTGAATTGATCTCCCGGTTGATACCCTCCCAGTAGCCAACAGGTCCAGCCATCTCTTCGCAGTAATGTCTATTACGCGCCATACCGGTCTTCCAGAACTCAATGAATATAGAAATATCGTACTTGATGAAACCCTGTTTGTCATTGCACTCCGAGGCATGAGCTTGCTCCTTCACAGAGTTCAACTTGTTGGGGTTAACCTCCGTGACGCCCCATAATGGCTTAAATGGAACAGGACGTGGGTCGCCATGTGGAATTCTAGGTCTCCCTTGCTCGTCAGAAGTCCACATCTTGACGGGGGGACCGGGTGGGAGCCATGAAGAATCAATCAATTTCCTCTTATACCTCATGACAGGCCAGCCACGATCGTCACCGTCCTCTTCGACCCAGAACTTGAAAAGATGCATGTCACCAAGTCCAACAATTTTGTTGACATCGTCGTGATGAAAGTCCTGGACGTAGGATTTGAAATCCGCAACCTCTTGAACGAATTCAGAAATGAAGGCGACTGTCTTCTGCGAGTCCATGAAAGCCTTCATGAGATTGCCTAGAACGTACGTGTTCTTCCGCTTCATGAGCTTGGAAAGGTAACTGAAATGGGCATCAATATCCTCGTGAGTGTGGCCAACAATCAGGAACCCAACATTGACCTCCTTGAATATGCGCCGAGCGGTCAGCAAAGAGCAGAAGGCCATCACAAATCTGTTCTTGTTGTCCTTTGCGAAATTATCAAGCTGCAAGAATAGCTTACGCGGAAGCGGAACAAGCGGGCGTCCAGGTTCTGAAGGACCGAACTGAGTCCCGATGGCGGGTGGGATAGATGCGAAACACCTAGACTTTCCATGTAGCAAAGCTTGGAAGAAGCTCTTTTGTGGAGGTGTGGGAAAGAGCTCCCGAGATTCACGTACCGGTGGCTTCTCAAGCGCTCGCACTACACGACACAAGGAAGAGATTGTGAAGTTGGAATCCCCTGGCGAGAGCACAGTGGAGTAGTGTGCGTACGCACCATCACCGTGGCAGTGAGTCAACATGCTGGTAATAGAAACCGGAATCTGTCCAAGGCCAGCAGTGGCTTTTGTAATCCTCTGCATTCTGGGAATGGCCGTCTTCGTGGTTTCCATCTTGTCATGGATTATACATAGAAACTCCGAGGGGTTCTCGCAGGACTGGGAACTATAGCCACCATAAATATGGCGGCAGGCACGCTGGTAGTTGAGATGGCGATTCCGGTCATCGACTAATGCATGCCACTCATCACAGCCCCTTGGGTACTTGGATATGCACTCCACAAGGAAGTCACACTCAGTACACTTAGAGAAGCTGCTCCCAACAGCTGTAACCTCGACGTTCTTGAAGTGGTTCTTTCGAAGCTGACTGATGGTGGACTGGGAGACCGGCTTATGGTGGCATTTGATATTCACCTGGAAGGCGGATATAAGGAAGGATGTTAACATCCTGGTCGACGCCTCCTATCGGCCGGCAGCCGACAGGAGTGCACTGACATAAGCAGGAACTAATCGCTAACGGAGTATCGGCTACCAGCCAACAAGTAGCTCAACGACGACTAGATAAGCCACGACGGAAATGACAGTAGAAGGAAAAGAAGAATTGTCTAATTAGAAACATCCGAAACATAGCAACCAAGTGTATCGGCCGGCAGCCGACATCGAGGACGAAGAGGAAATAAGAATGATTGGGACTTACTTGATTCACTTGCTTGCGCATGGTGTCCCAGTTGAGAGCAGATGGAACAACCTTCAGATTGTCAACTCGCTTATTTCCAACAAGCCTGAACTCGTTAGGCATCTGGTCTGCATTCTCGTCAATAATCTTCTGCAGGGTTGCTCTGGCCTGAATTGTATGCGGGCGTGGACGGACAGCTCCAGAATTGCCATGCGATCCGCTCACTGATCCACCCATTGCTGCAGCCTTGTAGACGTGGTAAGCTGATCTGGAAACAACGTGAATGATATACCAAGCGTTCTCGCAGACCTCAACATTCTCAAGCGTGATGAATTTCCTCCCTCTCGGTTCATGTACATGAATTTGACTTTGAACGGCATACGCTGTCTCTCTTCTAATTTCAAAAGAGCAAGCATAGTACTTACGACGAAGGATTCGAGTAGACTCCCACGGAAACGTCTGACAGCACCTACTCTTGCAGCACAGCTGAGAGCTAACCTTGCGAATCTCATCATCCGAGGTCTTTGATTTAAACCTAGACCCAGCGGGCTGCTCCTTTGACAAAAGTCTACGACGAACGGACCTGTAGGGATTCCGAGGGACGCTCCGAAGTCCCGGATGTTCAAAGGTAGAATTCTGAGCGGCCTCAGAGCAGAGCATGACAATGTCTGACAGGAGTTGACCGCCTTCAAGTCGAGTCCGCGAAAGAGGCCATCTCATTGTCGTGAGCTCTAGGGTATCGTGCTCTGAAATGAACATTACTCCAACATCTGTACCGCCAAGAAGGTCCTCATCACAGGCTTCATTTGGAAGACAGACTTGAATGATCGCCTGCCCAAAAAAGGTAAGATCCTCATTCAGTAGGTCGCAGCACTTATTCCTCCAGTCGGGCGGATCTAGGACTGTCAAAGGTTCCGGCCGCAAATCTTCAGTTTCGCGTGAGATAGAAGGGCGAAAGTTGATAGCGTTATCGCCGCCAGAACTATCCGAAGAGGGCTGCGAGAAGATACCGTTGTCAAACGGCGTAGCATGAAGATCATCAGCAGATTCATTTCCTTGAGAAGAGAGGACATCGACGCGGGTTGACGGATTTCTACCCGACCCACAGTCGTCGCTGCCATCAAAATGAGAATGCGCGGTTGAATGATGCGGGTTATCTGTACTACCACAACAGTCAGTAGAGGGTGAGTCCTTGGCACCGTCATCGCTGTGCGGTTCAACCTTGACACTCCTCAGCGTGGGTTGTATCGGCTGCCGGCCGATAGAGTTGCCATTCAGCGGCGTAGCGTCGAGGGGACGAATTTTGTAACCGCTCCAAAGGATTTCATATCCAAGGCACTCACCAAGCAGAGTGAGAGAAGGATTCTCACAGTACGCTACCAGACCAACAAAGTCCTTATACACCGTAGTGAGCTTGACAACTACAAAGAAGCTATGGGGAACGCGAAAACCCTCCCAGGTGCCCTTAGGCGAGCACTCAACGATGACACCCACTCCAACAAAGTGATGATCGGTCCCGTCAACATGCAGTAGAGCAACCTCCATGTTAACAGAGAGAGTGAGAAACTGATTTATGGGCTTCTCATCTAGTGGCCCCGGTGTCGGCTGGCAGCCGATAGACTCGGATGATTCATCGAGGTTATCAATGAAGGGTCTCACGTCTTTCACCTCCCATGTAATGTTGTTACCAGGACACTGACTAAAAAACTTTATGCTAGGAGTGGGAAACGGAATGATCATCTCAATATTTGGAGCGACGTCAAGAACGTGGACGTCTAAAAGATCTATTGGCGGCCAGCCGACACAACTGCGAATCTAAAAGGTTGACGAGATGAAAGAAATAATATGGACCTGAGACAGGTGTAATAGATACAACCTCCTGAGGTATCGGCTGCCGGCCGATACCTTGTACTGCGAAACCCGGAAGACAGGACAGACAATGAGGGACGCGTGATAGTTCTGTATCGGCTGGCGGCCGACAGCCCAATCAACAATATCGACTGGCAGCCGATATAAAGAGATCCGACTAATTCCTAAGGAATTGTATCGGCTAGTGTCATGCACTATGTCAGCTGGCGTCTAGTACCAGGGTATTGAGCCTCTAGCTATTAAATCGTTATAATTGAAGTAATAAAATGCTGCTATCTACCGCTCTCTATATAGAAAGAAGCGCACTAACACGGGGAACACAATGACGCAATTCTTGACTACTTCTGGCCAGGGAAAACAACAAAAACAGCAATGCAAATCGCTCAGAGCGTCAGGAAACAATGGAGAAATGAAATAAAATGTCAGAAACAGTTGGGAGAGGGTAGCCATCTGAAACACTACAGCGTGGATGGCGCTCAAATCAAGAAGATTTCAAACTCAAATTTCAAATGATTTTGAAGTTTTGGAGGGCTAATTGCTAGGCAGGATGAAAAGCAATGATGAAATTGATGAAAAAATTTGAAATGACGTTTTGGCGGGGCGAGCTTCAGAAAAATTTGGCGGGCGGGCAAGCGGATGCGAGAGCGGGCAAGCCGATTGAAAAGCGGGCAAGGCGCAAATCGGCGGGCAGCCGATAGCCATCATTGCGAAAATTCCGGAGGGGGTAAACCTTTCACCCTCCCTCATTTGCTCTCATTTGTAATTTGCTCTCCTCTCCTCTCTCAGTTTTGCTCTCTCCTCTCACTTTTGCTCTCTCCTCTCTTCTCTCATTTTCATTTCTCTCCTCCTCTCATTTGCTACTTGCTCTCTCCTCTCTCCTTTCTTGCTGTCTTCTCTCCCCTCTCCATCCTTGCTCTCTCCTTTCCTCTCTGCTTTCTTGCCTTAGCCGTTACTCTGCTGGCAGCTGATAATGTTTAGTTTTGGGGTTTAGGGTTTCTAGCAGCAGCCGACAGAGGTTACGTAGCAGCCGACAGAGGTGACGTAGCAGCCGACATTCCCTACGCTCCAGCCGAGAGCTTTGCGCGGGAGCGGAGGCAGCAACCGACATTCCTTACGCACCAGCCGACAACTTTGCGCAGGAGCGGAGGCGATTTACGCACCAGTCGACATCGAACACTCGCCAGCCGATACAGCTCCGATGGCGTCGTCGAAGACGTAAGCCGATTTAGCTCTTTGTGACGTTTCAATTTGTGCCGTTTTGATTGGCGTCGTTTCATTTTCAGCTCTTCGTGATCTTCTTGTGCCTTGTGTGTCGGCTGACTGCGAGCCAAAAAACCACCATGGAGTGGCCTTTGGTCACAAGAGGATTGACATGAACAACACATGAAGAGAGGAACAAGGGAGAAGAGAAGACGAGTACAAATGAAGAAGAAACAAGGGGAAGTAAAGAAGAAAACCCCCGCCGGCCTCGTTTTAACCCTCTTCCGGTTTTTGGCTTGCCATTGCTTCATCTTAGCTCCGATTTGGGCGTGCCATAGCTTTTTGGAAAGCTAAGTCAATCTTGCACTCACCTCCCAAATCTTAGAAGCATAGGATCAAAACCCGAGGACTGATGGCCAAAATACTGGGGCCTACTTCTTTTAACCGCCGGCGGGAAAACCCTTCAACACCCCCAACTTTGGAGGGGTGTTTCTCCCTCTCTAAAGATCGGATTGGGGCATACCATATACCCCTTGAAAGCTCTTTTGGAGCTCTATCTATCCTAGAAATCTCAATAGCATAGGAAAAAAAACTCCGTGACTGATTACTGTTTGAACACTGCTGATTTATTCACTGCCGGGGGGAAACCGTTTTCGACACCCCGACTTTGGGAGCAAATTTCTCCCTCTCTACGACTCAGATTTCAGCATGCTTACTACCGTTGGAAAGCTCTACTTACAAGCTACCTACTTCAAAAATCTCAATCAATTTGAAGAATAATTGAGCGACTGATGAGGGAAAGACCAAGAGACATTTGATGGGGATTGAGAGAATTCAGTGAAAGGGGCCCATGGCCTCCTTCTTCTAGCAACAACTAAGCAATTCACGAAGAAATCAAAAGAAACAAAATTGAGAGGGAGGTCCACCTGCCTCCCTACTCCTACTCTAACTAAACATTACTAAGAAGAAGAGGTAGACAAACAAGATATGAGACAAATAAGATGGAGGAGAAGGAGGCCCATGGCCTTCCTTCTCCTACTCTAACTAGATTGAGTGGGTCATGATAGCTTGAGAATAAGCTATTAAGTACAAAATGAGAGCCGCCAAAGAGGCGGCTCACCCTAAAGCCTAACCAAGGCCTAAGCCCTAACTAAAGCCTCCATGGATGAATAACCGCCACTCCACGCGCTCCGTCCTTGAAGCCTCTATTCCATCAACCACTTCATCAATGAATGTAGCCTCACATGCTACCATAAGGTTAGATGGATGAGACTTACAACAATAAAATTTCAAACACAACATGACATCAAAAACTAGTTGTACAAAGCCCATGGTAAAACGCTCAATTCTAATTTAAGCAATTAACCCTATTTCTAATTTAGGATTCACTAGGGAGAATTTTTCTTCCTCTAGTTCTTCTCCATCATCAATTCGATCCACTAGGGGGAATTTTTCCTCCTCTAGTCCTTCCACACCCTAAAGCTTAAATTAGTCTTAAACGTCCTATGAAAGGCCTTGCAACAACTAACCCCTAATATACAAATTGCATTCAAAACTAAATCATTGTATATTCATCAATTTACCTCAAGATGTCATGGTTTGCAAACACTTCATTAATAAAAGTCTTTATTAACAACATTTAAACAAGAGAGCGCTCTCACGCTCTCACACTGACAACCGAGAGCTCTCAAGCTTTCGTCTGGCAGCCGATAGCTCTCAAGCTGTAGCTACTTACCTTAAAATGCTTCGTGTATCGGCTGGCAGCCGATAGCATGCTATTTAGAATAGGTCATTAGATTATCACCGTAAATAATGCATGTCAGCACAGATGAATCATGCATTCGGACGCCAGCCTTGACTATTGTCGCTATCGGCTGGCAGCCGATACCATGGTTGCTATCGGCTGGCAGCTGATAAGATATGCATAGTGTATCAGCTGGCGTTTACTAATATACACTCACATGACTTTTTCTGCAGAAACCACCAGTCCTAGCTAGACTGCTAGGTGTTGAGCTTGCACACACGGAAGTCAAACATGGAGACATCGTCCCACGTGCAGTATGGGCGGCTAATCCAGCCATCGAGCAATGGGGACTATGCTGGAGGGTCCTCCCCAGCCAACGAATTGAGATTGCTTGTTCATACATGCTCAAGGGTAATATGATCCCTGGGTTTGGTGATGTGCTAGAAATTGCGGAGAATGTGGAGCATGTCGATGTTCTTATAAGCCTTCCAGCCCTGAAGGATCCCTCCGCCCCGACCGACTACATTGCCGTATCACTGCCGTGGGCAAAATGCACTCAGGCGGTTTGCGGAGAGCCGACGATTCAGCAGGGCATGACCTTCAACGGAACTACGCCTGCGACCTTGGAGAAGTTCGTGGACGCGTCGTCCGCTATAAATTACGCTAGGTTGGCCATAAACGACGCCCTCAATGCAGCAGCGGCTACGATACCATCGTCGTCGAAGAGGAAGCCAACTCCTTCAAAGAAGAAGCGACCTGCAGCAGAGATGGTTGATCTTGGCGATGACGACGATGACAACGTCCAGAGGTCACAAGATCCCAGCAAGCCCAAGAGACGGGCGAAGTCGTCTAAGGATGTCATCGAGTATACACTAGACGAGGCCTTGACTAAGGGCAACCAAATGACATCAAAGATGAAGGACGTCGAGATCGATGCTATTTACAAGGCATTGGAGACTAGTCTAGGTCACCTGTTCCTCTACAAGAAGCGGAGGCTGCCGGGGGTTATTCCTAGCGAGAAGCTGCACATCGCTCCGGACGAGCTCAAGTACAGACGCATCGCGAAAGAGCGTCTGGGCCAGGTATTATGTTTTTCTCACCTTCTCTTATGAGGTACTGCTTTATGTAGTGGCTGGCAGCCGATACATCTGCTGTTCATCTTTGATTCATGATTGTTCATGTATTCTGTGTTCTTCGCAGGTGAAGGCCATCTACAAGGGCTACGAGGCGATTCGGAAGAAGCCTGAGATCCATGGAATCCCTGAAACGGGAGCCACTTGCCACCGATAGCGGGATGATGGCTGTCATGGATTCGATGCCAGGGGAGTTGGATATGTGGAAGGTTAACGTCACAGACCCCAACACCGCCCCAAAAATTCCGTGGTGGCAACATCCTACTGTCCACTGGTATATCATCGGCGGTCAGCATACAGTGACAGCCTGCCGCGAGTTGGCGGACGAGTACCCCGAAGGATCGGAAGCCAAGAAGGAGCTTCTCGAATACGAGATTATCCCAGTGTTCTCGAGGGACCCCACCGATCTTGTGAGGGTATCAAACGCCCTGAACCTAAATATTGCAGGGAAGGTCGCCAATGAGTCCTTTCGATCATGCGCGGTGCTCGGGAGGGCAGCATGGAAGCGACTTGGGTGTCCTGAGCCACACAAGGGAGGCGGGAAGCCGTCACCGGCCTTCGAGGTAACGTTACCCTCTGCCATTCCTATCGGCCGGCAGCCGACACATTGCATCTATCTCTACCTATCGGCTGCCAGCCGACAGTCGTTCTTCTTGCCTTCATTCATTTAAATATGTGTCGTTGTTCTTCAAGGTGCAAAGGCGCAAGTCATGGCGCACTTTGTGAACGAGAAGGTGTCTTCCAAGCTTTCCTTGGTATTCGTCGGTGACAAGGCCTGGAATACGTGGATCGAGGTCTTCAATGCCTGGGAAGCCGGTGAGCTAATTGGGGACGACGGCAAGGAGCCGGGACTGATCAAGCGGTCTCCTATCACGAACATCACAAAGACTGACCTTGTCCCGACATTGGGTCTCCGTGACTGCGACCTTGAAGAGCTTGCAGCGGAGGTCATTGCGAATCGCGTTTGCATAAAGTCTAACAGCACGACGTAGGACAGACTCACACTGCCGGACTGGTGCCGCGACAAGAAGCTCGACCGGGTCATTATGAACGAGCTTCTTTATCAGCTGAAGAGGTTTCCGCTTCCCTGCAAGGATGCGAACTGGTCGCCATACCCAGATGCTGAGTGGGACAAGTTGGCGAAGGAGCACCATTTCACTCCGAGTGTCCTGCGCAACATCTGGACCGACCTCAAGAAATACACGGACGTGAATGAGTGGCTAAATGGTCGCGCGAGCGCAATGAATCCGACGACGGACAAGTCGAAGAACGGGGTTGCGCCGCCCATATTCAGCACTATCCTGCAGACATATTCGCACGTCTAGGTCACGACGGAGGAGGTTGATGCCGAGAAGGCTTATTTCGACTGCAAATTCGCGGACACAATTGCTGATGTCGTGCAGGAGATCGACGCAGCTGTTGGCCATGTTGGCATTGAGAAGGACCCACTCCTTATCGTCTACTTCGGTACAGTGTTGGCGGAGTCTCGGTCCCAACGAGTAGAGCGGATCTTCGTGCGCTCGCAGATCGTACGAAGGTCCCACTCACGGATGACGACCTCGCGATGGACGATGACAACGTGGCTCCGACACAGCCGCTTTACCCTATCCCGATGTTGTTCATAACGAGCGCGAAGCAACGGGATCTTCTTTCCGCTGTCTGGACAACGGAAGATACTGAATGGTATGTTCAGACAGTGTATTACAAGCCGTGTCTTTGGGGGGGGGTTTCAAGAAGACGGTGACAGAATCTTCGCCGCTTGTTACGCTCAACATTACGTACCCAAAGGTACGCGGGGATGATGATTGGTGGACGACATTCAGGAAGTACACTGGAATCGTTAAGCCAGTCGGTTGGTTCTAGGCTTCTCCTGAAGGTGCTGTCGATTGGAATGGAGGATTCTGCGGTGTCGGCCATGAGACGCTCGAGAAGTTCCTCAAGCCTACTCTCACAGCAAAGAAGGTCACCGTCATCAACGTCTGAGGTGGCGGAAATGTCACCGAGCTTGGATTGGTAAGGCATCCTCTCCTTTGCTTTGTATCGGCTGCCAGCCGACACCTTCTGATATTGGTTTACTTTACCTTATTTGTTATCTAGTACTTGTTTTGTTTCCCATGGATCGCGGCTGCCAGCCGACATTGTCTTACTCTTGTTCATGGTCTTGCAGAAACATGGGAGGTCCGTGATCGAGTTTGTCAGGAGTCAGGAGCATGTCAAGTTAGCAGTCCAACGTGCGAAGGGACTCAACCTCGATAGGGTCGAGCTTCCACCGTCGTCTTCCGAGGATATAGAGACCGATGCTGGTCCCTCAGTTTCGCCCCGGGAGCCTGTAAACCCTGGACGGCGTCCCGCCTCTGGTGTTACGATTCAGGATCTGGTAGAGGAGATAGATCTTACTCCAATGTCTCTCACACCTGCTACCACGCCCACGGCTCCCCCTGTATCGACTGCCACGCTCATCGCTCCGCCTGTATGGGCTGCCGGCCGACACAATGTCACCGTGTCAGCACCGGCTCCTGATACTAGAGGAGATCTGCCTTCCTCTGCTGGGACCACGATGCAGCTTGATTTGCAACATCCCCCGGAGGACGAGGTGATCGTTGTTGAGCAGGTGCCACCGTCTCGTCGCCCTCAGAGGCCTTCCCAGTCCGTTCCTGCCCCTATCGGCCGGCAGCCGACAACCCTGGCTTCTTCCTCTAGGGAACTTCAGAGGGCTCAATCGTCAATGAAGGCGTTTTATACTCATAGGGAAGACGCAGTTGATTCGGCGGCCCCTTTGGAGGATGACGCCTACGACATTAACGCCACAAACGAGGAGGCTCTCCAGGAGGACGACGTATACGACATCAGCGCCCCGAACGAGGCGGCCCTTGTGGATGACAGCGTATACGCCATCGACGCCCTGAACGAGGCTCTGTCTCCAGCTGCGTCGGATCATGCTTCCCCGCAGCAACAACAATTTCCTGAAGGTTTGTCCTAGACGACGGTGTTTCTTGTATATAGTCTCTTTTCACCATTGCATCAGCATATTAGGTTCTAGAATGGTTCTGCTATATGAGTTTCCTGGTTGCAACGTGCTCGGCGAGTTCGTTCCCTTGAACAACTGTATCGGCTGCCAGCCGACTGCCTATTATCGTTTCACGTTTTTGCCTTTATCCCTTGTCTCCTCTGTAGAGTTCTCTCAACCGTGTTCTCACGACTTATCGGCTCCCAGCCGAGAAGTCGTTATGTCATTTTTTTGCACTATTCCTCTCCCTTTCATCATGGAGTTGGATCTTATGTGTTTTTACTCTCACCATTCTCACCTTCTGTGATTCGTCTCATTCACATTGTGTGATTTGTTGGGTTGGCCATCTGTCGGCTGCCAGCCGACAGATGTTCCCTTGTCGGCTGCCAGCTAATACACTCTCAGCCCAGTAGTCTTTAGCCACACTCCTCTGCCTTGCTCTTACCTCACTCTGTTGCATACTTCTTGCTGCTCTTTCGCTTATTGTACAAATGCTCTAATCTCATGTAGAGATAGGTGATTCTATGAACGAGGAGTTCGTGGACTCCGCTTCTCATGGATCGCAGCCGGGCACCTCCATTGCGACTCATCTCTCACCTCGAGGGCAGGTAGCCCCGCTTAAATATTTTATTCTCTTCGACGTGAATGGCACTCTCATTCACTTCGTTCCTCGTAGGATCGTTCCCGGTGGGGATTGTCCCCGTTGGTTGAAGCAGGAGGCAAGGACAAGACCTGGCCTTGCGGAGTTAATAACCTTTTGCATTGATGCAAGGTTTGAAATTTGTTTCTGGACTTCCGTCATTCAGAAGAACCTTACTCCGAGGATTGAATTTATTCGGACCATTTGTCCCAATCTCCCTAAGGACTGCTTGGAGTTTGATCAGAGATATTGTTTCCGGAGTTGCTACCGGGAGCCTCATAATCCTGACCGGCCCTTCTTTCTAAAGTCAATTGCTCATCTCTTGGAAATGATCCCTCAGCTGGTTGGTCGTGGTGCCAATCCCGATAACATGCTTCTCATTGACGACTCCCCCTACAAGAACGTTCTGAACAACCCGTTCAATGCGTTCCACCCCTCCACCTGCACTATGACCTCGGAGCAGAATTTGAGTGGGAAGCCTTACTTTCAGAGGATTTTGCAGCCTCTATTGTTCCAACTCTATTCCTCCGGAAAAACTTTTCCTCAGTTTTTTGAGGAGCACCCAAGGTTAGGACAACACCGTATGTTCCCGTCTCATCCGCTGTACGAGAAGTACAAGAAGATTGATTTTGGAAGGAAGAAGTAATCATAAATTGATTACTCCTCGTCCTCTTTTTTTGCCTACGAGGTATTCAAGATGTTGGAGCAAGTTCAAGAGGCTCCAGTTGTCGGCTGCCGGCCGATACACCTCTTGTTAGCCTACATAGAATACCATCTTAGTACATGTCTTTAGCGTGGGTGTATAGATTTTGTTATCATCGTATTTGATGATCTAGGGATCTAGAATTTATAGATCACTTAGATTTTCTTCTAGTTCCGTAAATTTTCTAGGGTTCAACTCCAGACTTTTTCTTAATTGTATATTATGAGGATGTTTAATATGCGAAGAATCTCTTTATCTCAACATGTAGAATTTTCTACCATATTCCCTTTCTTGGTATTGGTTCTTATATTTGGTGTTTTCTGATTTTTTTCTGTTTAGCTTAGGGATCCATGGCTTCTTCTTGTCATTGTTTCGTTGATGTTTCTACTCATGGACTGTCTAGTTTGTTTTCTTCTCCTGTCAGCTGCCATCCGACACCTCAATGTTTATATTGTTTTTGTCTTCTTGACGGCTGCCGGCCGATACGCCTGCCCTTATCATTCTATTGCTGTGAATGGCATTTCTATCCTTCGATCTGACTTATTTTAGGCTTGTACCGTTCAGGGTGACTGCCGTTTCGATTATGACATTGCTGGTACTTCTTCCTCCAAGAAGTGTATCATTCTATGCGTATCTGGATTGCTATGCTACATCAACCCCAATATTCCGACGGATCGTTGGGATGCTCACCGTAATGTTATCAAGCGGCCAGGTCTAACGAAGTTATTTGCCATGTTGTTGGAGCGCTTCCATGTTGGTCTCTGGTGTACGATGCCGATCCGTGACTTGACGGCTCTCCTATCTTACATTCTACCTTCTGGCGTCATGGACAGGCTATCGTTTGTTTTTGGTAGAGAATATTGTGATCGTCCTATGAATTTTTGTGGTGTTACAAGCTCCTGAAGACTCTCTATTGCAAGCGTCGTTCCCGTGAGGTGTGCAGGCCCGACCAACTTCTCCTCGTTGGTGTTTCTCCACTGGCGTTAAGGTTGGCGCCGGATGCTACGTGCTACATGCCTTATCCTTTTCGAGGTGATTTGACGTCTTCAAGTACTACTATTCCGAATGTAGCTATAGATATCCTTCCGTTCATCTACCCCTTATACCAGTTCGAATCTGTTAGTGAATATATGAGTCTTTCCAATAGACCGGGTCAACTTCATTATGAAGTTGCTCATTTCCTCAAGAACGGTGTTCCTCTTAGATTGGAGTGTTCGTAGGTTTTACTTATTCTGCATGCCTATCGGCTGCGAGCCGACACTTCAAGCGATGAGCCGGTGCAGCACAACCTGCGATGAGCCGATCAGCACTCGCACTCGTCGACTTGTCGCAGTCGGTCTTCAAATCGAGATTTGCCAAGGAATTATATCCTGGATTGTTGAACATGGAGCGCCAGAAAGGAGGAAGCCGATGATGGAGTCGCGTTGCTGCTTATCGGCTGCGAGCCGACACCACTGCAGTTCACCTATGTTATATTTATGTTCTGCTTCAATACTTGGTGCTGGTGTATATTGTATAGGGTGTTGTAATATTTATTGATGCGAAGTTAGTGCAGTCGGTTGCGCGCCGATACCACATGCTAGTGGGTCGAGCTTCGTTTGGAATATTCGTTTATTCTTTTAATGAAATGAATTTGTTTCCTACTCTAACAGTGTATTCATCTTTGATTTCTGCGAAATGCTAATATATTCAATCATTTTGTTTTTTTGCCTTGCTTTGTTTGCGCCTTTGAGGTGTGTCGGACGGAAGCCGATTGATTTCTGGACTTTCAAATTGTCCATAATTAGTTAAATACCCGTTATTGGTACAATCTATTAACAAAGGGTACTTTTAAAAGTTCTGGTGATTTTAAGCTATTTCCTTGTAGAGGTTAGAACTTTAGGTATTGTTAAATGAGGCGTATTTGAGAGATATGTAGTACATGTTATGACAATATCAAAATCTCAAAGAGCCTTTCTATGAAACTATACTAGCTGAAAATACCCTAATGTACACTTGAGGCATCTCTCCTTAGTTAGTAAGGAGCTCCAATGTAAATTCAATTGGTTGGAAATTTTAACATAATGTATTTGTTTCTTTGTAATTTTTTTTAGAATTATATAATGGGCGGGAGACAAGTTATGACACGGTCCACGCTAAAACGTTTGGGAGATACAAGAATAGAGGGCCGCTTCATGGCCTGGAGGTTGTCTCCTGATTTCGTTACAAAATTATTATTACACTTAAATATTGTGAATAAAACAAAAGTATGGAATGTAGATAATAATACGAATTGGCGCCATCGGCCTCTCTATCCTTCTCAAGTTGTCCTCAACGACTTCACACATAAGAAATTCGCCCACACTTTATTAATCATTAATTGTGTCCTCCAAGCGGTGCATTGAGTCAATTGGGCTTAAAATGTAAGGAAATTGGCGTGGACATTTGTTGGCCTGGACTCCCCCTTAAGACACCCTTGGAGACCAAATACATCCCCTAAGGGGTGTTATGACTTGAAATGGGCCCTAATTTCAGTTCTGACTAGATTGGCATCAGCGTTCGGGAAGTTTTTTGAAATATTAAGGTTAATTGCCTACATCTAGTAAAAGGCAAAGGTTATTTTTTCAAGAGCATAGGCTACATCCTACAATGATGAAAATTTGTAGGTTGAAAACTTGTAATATTTCCAAGTTACTGGCCAATTGCCTTCAAATCAAAATTTTAGTAGGTTGTAATCCTTTAAAAATTTAATGTAATAGGTTTTGGATTCAATATTACTTCATTAAACAATTAATATCCTTGGCAGGAATTGAACCTGGTAGCCCATCATCCACTTGATGGCCAAGGATTCTCACCTCCAACATACCATCTCCTACAACCAAAGAAAATCGTATGTTGGAGGGATTTTCTATCTACACAAGCATTCATATACAAATACAATTCAAATTTCAAAACTAAAAATTAGCCAACTATTTTTTGAGAAAAGTTGATTATAAATGTATAAAGTTGCATACATGCAAATTAGATTAAAGTTAAAATTCCTCACCATCTTCATATCGAACCTTTGTTGCCTCTGCCAGATATCACTCCGGATTAGTAAACAAATATCTAAACTTTCTTGAGCCCTTCCATAAAGCTATAGCTTCTTGCAAAATAAACTCAAATTCTTTAGCTGGTCCTTCAATTGCCACCTGCATCACACTATCCAAGTGAGATGTTGTCATTCGATTTCTAGTCTTTTGCTTGATGTTATTCCGCACAGAAAATGCTCTCTCACAAGTAGCTGTGCTAACACATTGACATCTAGCAATGTCAGAATGAGTTAAGAGGTTGGGAAATTTCAACTTTAAAGAAGGACTCCAACTTATGGATTTTCATAATTCTTCAAAGGTACAATCACCCTATTCACAACTACCTTGCACTTTGAAAGCAAGAAATTCTTGCTTGCAAGCTAGGGCATTCACTAAAGGAGGATAAATTGTGCCTCCAATGCACTTCTCTTCTCCATATTGCTTTAAAAGCGAATCTAACTGCATCACACCATAAGAGTTCAAGCCAACTTGTTTTTGAGGCAAATTAGTAGGGCTCAAACTTTTGACACAATCAATTATATCATCGTCAACAAATCTACTTTCCAATGCATCACAAATTGTCTCAGCATACGATTTTTGAAAGCAAAGTGCTGACTCTAAATCAACCCCACTAGGATCCCGAATCATGTCCACACTAAGAAATTTGGACCCCCTCATTTCACTTGGCAAGCGCCTAAGAAATCCACCTGGAGGTCCAAATTCAAGAATCACATGGAATCCTAAGGAGGGATTATACGTATCTTGATTCAAATCACAAGAATCAACCAAGAAGCACATTCTAATAGTGGCTATTTCACTCTTTACAATAGCTCCCAAACAAGAAATGTCTACTAATTTAGATTGAAAGATTTTGGATAATTTTTCAAGCATTTGTAAAATGTCTATCAAAAATTACAGAATGTAAATAAATTAAAATTCCCTCAACTTACCATATAGTACAGGGTTACCATCAAAAGAAGATGAAGAATCACGTAAGTATACTAAAACAAACTCTAAAGGGTTACATAATGTACTTATTGCTTGAAATCTAGAAAACCACCGAATTTCATGATACCTTTTTAGTGTCCTTTGGGCATCATTTAATTCATTTTGTAGAGCTTGTAATGCAGATTTCCTCTTAGAAGACTTCTTAAAATGACTAGCCAATGCATTTAGTACAGAATCAACGTCGTTGGATAATTCTCTACAACTCTCACTCTTAGAAGCTTCTAATGTAGCCAAATTTGTTCTGTGAGCAACACAATGAGTAGAATTTAGGAAGGGGTTTACCTTTTTGAGGAGGGTAGCTACTCCAGTGTTTTTTCCCACCATAGTAGATGTACCATCTGACCCAAAATCTACACATTTACTCATGTCCAACCGCCAAGTTTTTAAAGCACTAACTAATAGATCAAATATGATAATAGAATTTTTTTGTCCATCAACTATCCATAACAAACCAAGAAAAGAAGACTTGACTATATTGCCATCTAAAGAGGTGGCAAAAACAACAAAATGACCCAAAACAACAATATTAGTACTTTCATCATTCATAATTCCAAAAAATCTAGAATCTCTGATTTTATCTAGAATTTCTCTTTGAATGTTACTAGAAATTGCAAATGTCATCTCTACACAAGCCTTCTCATCATGATACAATTTCTCGGTTATTTGTGTCTTACAAGAAACAAGGAATTCACACAAAGATGGAAATTTGTGAGATGGGATAGACTCTTTACCTAAAAAGTAAACAGCCCTAAACAAGGACATTATTGCCTCATCACATGCTCTATTGGCATTGACCATACATTTTTCTAAAGTTTTTCTCGCCCATATTTAGTCCATAATAATTTTTCTATGTTCTTGACTTTTAGAGTGATACTGTAAGGCTGAAATCTTGACATTGGTTGAACCTTTGGTTGCAAATACAAATTTCCCACCCCCCTCCCTACATATTTCACAAAACACTCTCCCTTGTTTTTTATCAAATTCCACTCAATCAAATAAATCATACCATCTTTCCATTCTTCATTAGCTTTTTGTATAATATCTTCTTAATTATATTGTGTGGAAGTGGATGGAAAAGCATCAATTAATTTTATTTGTAAGTCTAAAGACTCCTTATGACCCTCAACTCTAAGAAACATGTCTGGCATAGTTCTTTGACGTTTTGCCATTAAATTTAAAACTAACAACCAAGTAATATGGAACAGAAAGGGAAAAGATATCTAATCTCTTGAAAGTGTGATATGGCGTATGACACAACTCAGCTTCGGGCCAATGTTGGGCTTTCGCGTCGATACTTCAGATTCTGCAAAACTGAACATCAAATGTTGATTGAATCAAATCCTAAGCATGGAATGTTGAGGTCTGCAACACTAGGTGAGGAAATTTGGACTACAAAGCATCGTACACCAACAATGTTCCACATAATATCCTTCAAAAAGCAAGAGGATTTTCAAGCATTTCTTCTGCTTCATCCACAATTATAGAATTTCATCTCTTCATGAAAGATTGATCAAATGCACACTATTCCCCCACTAAGTCGGGATTAAGACCGTATCGAATGTATGCCCAATACGAATGTCGGGCATATCTATTTGCACTCAGATTCCATTATCTGCCTTACCGCTTCGACCTATTTCTGGCACCAGTGCGAGAGTACACTCTACTCATCCTCTGGGGTCATCAGTTCGATCCAGGCACCCTCCTACTTTCTAGCAATCGAAAACAAGTTGATTCCGCCACTATTCATAAGATCGATAGCATATTTTCTGCTATTAGATGAGGTGCAATAAAAAAAAATGGTGCAACGATTTAAGAAACGTTTACTAAATCTATATTCCCATCATCTCATCAACGGCACATGAGAGATGAGAGCAAGAAAGCCGAAGAAGCGAATGATACATGGGGAAGATGACAAAATGTAAAGAATGTGTTAGTTCCTAAATAATAGGAAAGAAGGTGGTGAAGGGTGCAGACACACTCACTTTGAGATTGAAATACCTGTGGAACGGGGGAGGTTTGATAGGCTACCCAATTTGTTTCAAACGCCCACCTAGTTTGCCATCCTCCACAATAGAAGCCAAATCCTTCCGCCTCGAAGCGGATCTTGATCGATCTCCAACACGCAAGACATCGTCCCGGCCAAAGTTCAAGCGGCAACTAATATTTGCAAGCGCCCCCAAATCCTCCAGATCTGCCTTTCGTTCTAGGTTTCAAAGATCAAGGAGAGGAACCACACCCTGTGTGCTACCAGAAGCTAGTGTGAGAACAAGTGGCTTCTAAGGTGGCAGAGTCAGATATCGAGAATGCGATAAGCCAAGAACAATTTGCAAGATCGCGGTTGAAACAAGCGGGAGAAGGAAGCTGGCGGGGAGGACGAAGATAGGGCAACACTGTTGCAAGTTACCAGGGACAGGCTGTTAGGGTTTCATTGATATTGATGTCTGCGGCACACCCAATAGCCCCAGGTATGAGCCTAGGGATCCATATTTCAACAAGTTGATTTCCTACATTGGAGAATTACAATTGGCTAAAGTCCTCTATTTTGTAATATCTATAGGCAAAAAATCCTACATTTTTTTTTATTGGAGAGACTAAAATCCGATGCTTCTAAATTTCCTTAGGTTTTACGTCCTACACTTTCAAAATTTTGAAGGCTATTTCACAATTTTCATAGGCTGCATTCCTATTAGCCTTAGGTTCTTCCTGGACGCTGCTTGGTACATCGTGTAAGATCTAAGTTCAATTTAAGAATTCAATCCAAGTTTAAGGAAAGTATGGAAAGGGACTAATAAAGGGTGCCACTTTTTGTGTGAAGGTTCATAAAACTCCATATTCCACGGAGGTCCCAGGAATGAAATGAGGGCGTAGACTCCAGAATACTAGGGGAAAAAAATGGGAGCGTAGACCCCAAATTCCAAAAAACGATTCAAAAAAATGACCTTGGTGTACGGTGATTTAGTGAGCGGCTTCCTGAACCAGCCTCCGACTACGGACGTCACATCATCCTGGAAGCCAGTTACATCATATCATCCTGAAAGCCAGTTACATCATATCATCCTGGAAGCCAGTCACATCATATCATCCTGGAAGCCAGTTACATTACACATCATCCTGGAAGCCAGTGACAAATTCTGAAGTGCTCTCAAGATGCCCATACCATAAAATGAAATCTTCCACACTCGCAGCAAGAGATGACTAATATGCTGTCCCAATTCCAATCGACTTTTTATTCAGCTAACCATTACTGTTAGAAATTTTGAGAAGTACCCAACACAGGAACGACTTCTGTACGAGGCCTGGATACCGTGAAGTGAAATTCTATCTGCAGCCGCTGATGCAGAGGAACCTTCCCAAGTAAACCTTTCTTGATGTCACTCTTAAGCTCCCGTAGGGGCAGAGCAGCGAAAAACTCCTTGATAAACTGACAGCAAGAAGCTTTTCCCCCATCATGTAGCTCGTCGATTGGAGGAACAAGCTCCATAGAAGTTCCGTCGATAGAAGAAGCGTCACCGGAAGCTAGAGGACCAAGATTGATAGCAGTTCCAACTTTCACTGATGCCAATGCTAAAACATCCGAAGCCGCAGCTTCTGGCTGACTAGCGATCTTGGAGTCCTCAGGCTCTGAAGTTGGCGCTGGAACAAGGATGGTCTGTGCATCAAACTGGAGTATATAAGCCTGTTCACCGCCTTCTTGTAGTCTTTCTCCAAGTGTGTCAATTATGTAGCATCTGTCCTCCTCCATTTTCAGGACAAAAAAGTGGTCATTCCAGCTTACAATGTACACGGCTGGTCCTGCCCTCTCTACCTCCTCCCAGATGCTGTCGAATGACATAGCATCATGCAGGAAGTCTAAAGAATCGCTCACACCGTCTGGAACGAAGAAACCAACAAATGATTTCTCAGGCACAACACTGAGTGATCGCACTGCTGCTTCAATGACAGTATCTAAATCGAAGTGCTTGTCTGGGAACCTATCCTTGAATGCGTCGACGGTGCATAAATTTCTCCACTCAGCAGAACCTTCCCGGATTAGCATGTCGAATTCAGCTCTGCCAGGCACAAGGGTAGGGTGCATGTGTAACCAGTCCGCTATAACCGCCACAAGAGCGGTGCAAGCACTTTCGCCAGCTGCACTTTCACTTCGCTGATCAAAGGAGGCGAAAAACAACTTTGTAGAGAGCTGTGTTTGTCCATCCCGACTGATGAGATTCTTCTGCTCCCAGGTTCCAACGGTGAACAGCGTTCCCCCGAAGTCCAGTGCTCCAGCAACAAGAGCTATGTTCCCCCCACTATCACGACGCTGGATGAAGTAGACAGAGTCAACAAAATCACTAAAGTTCCCGATATCACACAAAAGGACTGCAAATAATCCCTCAGTCATGCTGACTGTTCACCAGCGAGAGATTACAAATACGACACTGTAAGTTGAAGCACTACTCGAATATTCAGTACGTTCAAAGTCAAAAGGCAATGGGACGTACGGGAGGGAGACAGCACCTTCAATACAGAAATTTAGAAATAAAGAAACTTGACCGAAAGAATTAGAGGCTCACTGTAAACGCAGATAGCTCTGAGGAAGACTCTGCCTGCCGTCGATGCCAATCAATTTCATCACCACCTTCCTCCCCATACGCTTTATTCAGTAAGGGCTCCCCACGAGATCGAGGTGACCTGAAACTCAGCTTTCTCTTCCGCCAAGAGAGCATACTCATCAAAGCGCCCTGCGAAACCAGCTCCCCGCTTTCAGAAGTTGAAACCTCCCCAGGGACCGCATCTACCTTCGGAGTAGTCATGTCCAATGCTCGACTGTGAATGTATTCACGGACCTCAACTCTATCAGCGGCAGCGCCCGCTGCTTCGTCCGCATGGTGAGGTAGTGCACCCTCCACAACAAGGTTCACACCAGCTAATGTTCCGTAACTGACGAACTGTCCAATATTGCCCTTTTCAACTTCTTCCCCGTACTCATAATCAGAATCGTCAACCCAGTCTGAGTCAAAGAGATCTAGAGCATCCTCAACGCTTCCATCACTGCGAGGAGAAAACTTTCCGCCATCATTTGGATCAACATCCTCAAAATGGTGGTTTTTCTTGCCCTTGAGGCCCAACACTGCCTCCCTTGACAACTCTTTGGAGTATGTTTTTTTCTTGTCGGTATCTGGATGAAATTTCATGACGTCGTCGTCCTCCGGCTCCCAAATGTACGAATCCCCACCCATGCACGCCATCGCAGGCGCCATCAGTCGATGCACGCTCTCAAACCCTGCCTCATGCACTGTTCGTAGCTCTAAAAAGCTGAAAGAAGTCTGCATAACACAATATCCTTGTAAATATAAGGATAATGTACCAACCTCGCTCTAGGATGCCAGAAGTGACGAAATAGATATTATCACACATGAGTTTGAAAAACAGCTCATAATGAAGACAGCCGACACGCACTTCAGACCAAGTGGATAATATGACCAAGCTGGCACGATCAATAGGATAAAGTGTGAAAGCAGTACCGTAAGGGCGGCTTCAACATCAAGATCTCCACTTTTGCAGATCACAGGTAGTGTTGTGGCGTGATTAGAAGAATATCCAGATGAGGCCATACGTCCAATATCCAGAATTGCAGTTCCCAACACAGAGACCTTACCTTTCAAGCTTTCTGACAAAGACTGCAAAAGTCAAACCAGTGAAAAGGGTCAAAAATCTACCAGAGCGACACAAAGTAATCGTGAAGAAGCGTATCGAGCAAATTTGATAAGACCGAGCAGGTCTGTACTGAAACATACAGTTGATTTACAAACGAGACGATGTCACTAATGACAATATTGATTACCTTGCAGAGTACGATATACACGTGCCAAGGCTGAAAGAGACCAATTTTGTCACTCGTAAGTACACAAACATGTTCAAACTCTTCATCCCAAGTTATACACCCACTGTTATCCACCGGCATAGCATGAGTCTTATCCCGCTTCATGCTCCGAAACCGCGTTCCAAGAGCAGTCTTTGGTCCCTTCCATTTCAGATCGACAAACAATTTCGACTCCTCAGCTTGCAGGGCAGAGAGTCCCTGAAGTCTGTTCAAGACCAAGTTGACTTGATATTTCTTGGACGAGAGCTGGCGAAGCGGCCATTTCATCACCTTGATGACCATTGTAATTTTCTTCAATAGACACGTACAAGCAGCCAGTTAATAAACACACATCTAGCGACGTCACACCCGGATGCCTTCCTCGCTACTACTTCGCCTGCAGAAAGCCGATAATCATCACAACACTCCCCTAAAGCACTCCCTACGAACTCCACCGCCACTCCCGTAAATATATCTGAAAGCTTCTGTGACCAAAATTTCCTCCATGAGTCAAAGACAGGTCACTCCGAAAGTAAGGAGTTCGTCGCAAGTCGCCTTTTCAATCGGCTACTGCTTGTTCTACTTCGCACATTCCAATCCCGAGATTTGCTCGAAGGTCACACTCGAACATGCACGCTTTCCATCTTGATTGCAGTATTAATCCAAGAGAGGCAATAGATTATCCTATCCAAATATATTAAAAGTTCCATACCCTCCATCCGCGGCAAACAAGCCTCAGGCACAATTGATGTACCCCACACCACCATACAAATTTAAGGTAGAAGGACAGAGACATAGCTTCATAGATGTTCGGCTACAAACTTACTTACGTCCCCTACGACCACGCGTCCTCCCAGCATGTAGTGTGGTGTTGAACCCTGGCTAGAACGTCATACATCTCCTAGGCCTGAGATTTACGCCTTGCTATGGCTGCATATCCGCGAAATGAATATGCTTGAAGGAGTGCTCTTTCCGCAATCTTGGCCATGATACTCTGAATCCAATCATCAAACGGCACCTGCAGCTAAACACTATATATCGTGACGTAGAACACAAAGACCCCTGTTCCCTTCCTCAAAATCTGCTCCACTATGACACTCGTCCCCGCACAGGCAACACTATGACACCAAACTCTTTCCCGTGAGCTATCGACACCGTCGTGGCTTCAACTACACAACCAACACAACAAAAAGGATGCCCTTCGCCGCTGCATCACGACAATCAAGTCGCAGCTCATCCCACTCCCATGGACGCCTCACCACACTTCCACACTCCAGACGACGTTGAGCAAGAATCGAAGCGCAATGGGGCCTCGCACATACGGCAGCCGAGTGCAGCTTGCGGACGGATGAGATTCGTCGGCCCCTCGTTGCCAACAGCAGAATTCGTGAAATTGCTTGTTTTCCAAGCCCTAGATCACAGCAAGCCTCCACAGCTGACCAAAAATAGATTGCAGCTGTCCTTTTATGAAAGAAAGGTAGTGCATTTTTCTTCACCAATGCTCGAAGAATGTGGAAATTCACTTGGTATCTTGACTATCTTTTAACTTGCGTTTCAGTATCTACCACTAGCAATGTACCCGTCGTCCCGACAGGAAAGCTCTTTATATGTTACTTGTATCCCGTGTTTACCAGTTCCTCATATTATGTTTATTATTTTTATATACGTCCATGTTTTGTTTTTTTATTTTTTACATAATCCAAAAAACATAAAAGAAGGTAGGTAGGTAGGTTGGTAAGTTTATAGGTTGGTGGGTGGGTACGTTGGTGGGTGGGTACGTTGGTGGGTGGGTACGTTGGTGCGTGGGTACGTTGGTGCGTGGGTACGTTGGTGCGTGGGTACGTTGGTGCGTGGGTACGTTGGTGGGTTGGTACGTTGGTGGGTAGGAAGGATTGCCGTACACTAATGTATTATATACTAGTATGATTCCCGTCGTCCCGACGGGAAAGGTCTTTACATGGTACTTTTAAAAAAGTATCCCATGTCTACCATTTCCTCAAACGGTTTTTTTTCTCCCTTTTTTTCTCTCTTTATTCATATTTATTTAATACATAAAAGAAGGTAGGTAGGTTGGTAAGTTCGTAGGTTGGTAGGTTGGTACATTGGTGGGTAGGAATGATGACCGAACAGTATTTTATTATAGAAGTAGATATAGATTAGAAGTGCATCACATGGTGAGGTTTGTTGAGTAAGAGAGTATTAGTATCTCTTTAGAAACCTCTATTGATGCCCTTTACATAAATGTAGCTTACATTCACAAATACTGAGTTGAGTTGGTGTAAGAAATCTTGATGTTGTCTCGTATTGAAAAAAGTTACATACACAATTTAAAGTGCAATGATTGCTCATAGACTTTTCTCACACTTGAGGCTAGGATTAGCATAAAAGAAATAGTTTTGATAACATTTGTTACATTTCGAGCACTTTGGTGGTACTTTCATGGAATATAGTTATTCGAGGTGGTAGTTGTGATAATTTGGAGTTGCTCTTGTTTATCGTGACATTTACTTCGAGTAAAAAAGTTCAATGTTGGACTTCATGGCGCCTACAGTTCAATTTTTTCCAAAAAGAAGTTGCATGTATATAGAGAGAGAGAAAGTGTATCAAAATAGCTTTCTTTAGATATGGTTGATCTTTTTATTGTGTCATGCCTCAGCAAAAGTAGCTCGTAATAAGAGCTAAGATTAAATATTAAATAATATGGTAAAATGTTGTACATAAAAATAGAATTTCTAGTTTCATTTTTAATCTCTTCAAGTGATGGTATAGGATACCACATTATCTCTCGGATACAATTTGTAGTTGGCAATGTGGATTATATTTTGTGAGCGTGGCAATTGTTTGAAAGTTGCAACATGTTCTCTTGTTTCAGTTCTAAACGTAACTCATTTACAAGCTTTTGTACAATCGGGAAATGGTCGTTAACGAAATTCTCTTTATAGAGATTTCTTTTGAAAAATTTAAAAACTCATGATGAAATTGAAATGATTTGCTGTTGAACCCGCAAAGTGTGTTGGAATCACACTAGAATGTAATGCAATGTTATGGTAAAATATCAATTGTCTTTTCTAATATCAATCAATATTCAAAATAAATCCAAATACCATCAGCTATTGATAACTCTTACCTTTTGATTTGATTACAACGTACATTTGGATTGCAAATTTGATATGAGCTTTTAAAGTTGTTCTTAGAACACTTGAGTGCAAAGTTTGATATCAATGATATATTTCTTATTTGGTTTTTGACCTGAAGAACTTCTTAGTCAGTCCTACAAACCTGTATACTTTTCCTAGAACCTGTAGAAGTCATTTGCACTACTACAAATGCTTCTCAAGGATTAGAAGGATGGTTGGAGACTATTAGAGTAATAATCCGCATGTTTAGCTCAAATTCTTCTAGTATCCTTGCCAAGTTCGAATGAAAATTAATTTTCCGCCTACAGCTTTAAATTGAAACCCCTAATAAACTACTCCATGCCAAAGAAATTAAAAGACAAGATTCCTTTCACGATAGAAGTATGCGCTTAAGCGTTCCTAGATCGACTTTGAGAGCTTATTTCAAATTTGCAATCCAAATGTACATTGTAATCAAATGCAAAGGTATATGTAGCCAATAGTTAATGGTATATAAAGTAAACTTCATATGCTGAATGTTATTCTAAAAGGGAATAGATATTTAACTTAAAAACTGTAGTTCATTTTGCTGTGACTCCAACAAAGTTTTCTCTTTCAAATTTGATCATTTTTGAGTTTAAAATGAATTTTCAAAGTTTCCAAAAAAATCACTCAGAATAAGAATTGGTTAACAACCGACATCGTCTGTAGAGCTGTCCTATTGGATCAAAATTTTCTACAAGAGCTGCCACTAATTACATTGCACATCCTCGCAGTCTACCCAACCATCATACTACCAAGTATTTAAGAAATTCCATTTTGCATGGTTGCATTCCACTTGCATGGTTGGGCTCTGAGCAATCCCTATGGAGAAAGGGGTTTTTGACACTACTCGTGTTGCCAACAAGCAACCAACAACAACCAATTGCCCTCTCTACAACCACATATATGAGGGCCTACAATAAATTGAGATCTAACTAAAAGAAATTTTTAGCTCAACTAGAAGAAGTGCGAATAGGGGTTATTGGGCCTCATCACCAATTGCTATAGCCGATTGTGTCAACAACAATGTGCCTACAACTGATAACTCTGTATATATGCAGCTTTATAACTAAGGACAACAATTGACAATTGTTTACTCCTAAAGAACAATGACAATTTTGAAACTCCTTATTCTTAGTCGCAGCTTATAGCATGACGTTATCCGATGCTCTTAGCTGAACATCATAATTATTGTTGAAGCTCATAGTAGTAGGCAAAATATAGGATACATTAAATAATGTGGCGGCACTCATGATTAAGTAGAGGACAAGCATGTGTGATGCAATCACAGACAATAGTTGCAAAAAAATCTTAATCCACTAATTGAGGTTAAATAAATGATGTGGAAAGCTTCTTGTCAAAAGTTGCTCCTAGCTGAATGTTTGCACCCTTACAAGGGCCTCACAAGTGCAACCAAGTACAATTGGTAGTGGTCTAAATTCATCAACCCTTCATTACATACAATGTCAATTGTAAAACTATTTGAATTTTGAGTCGCAACTCACACCTTACTTTTTTAGTTGACCAAAAATAGCTTGTAAGCAATATCCACGCTGTCACCTTTATTACATGCATTGGTTCGCATGTCTCATTTTATGCTAAAATCAAACATGAGTACAAAGGGCTTAGTAAGTCTTGTTATTGTTAGTTGCAACTTCATGTCAGCTACTAAACCTCCTCACAACTGATAGGGTCTCACATATGGTTGATAATAGTTGATTTTAAACAAAAATCACACGTTGCTTGATAGCAGACTGTAGTTAGAATAACACTTGTCTTTTGAGTTGCGGCTTCACAATCCACCACTAATAGTTAGCTACCGACTCCATGTGCTACAGTCTATTACCAAGAGAGGTTTATTCAATCTTGGTATACTCATTCTACAACATCTCACATCTATCGTAGAGGTATAGAAGTTGGTTGTTAGCTATAGCCGACTATTGGTTCCTGCACGTGCTCGCGGGTGATAGAGCTTGCATATGGTGCTTTGCAACAAGAAGTAGGTAGGTGTGCAACCTCGCGTGAATGAAATTTATTAATTCAAGGTTGAAGCAACAAAATGACCTCTAAATATAAGTTTGACTTATAGTCTAATCGTGACTACGTGTCTAAACTATGTTTGTCTAAGTAATCGAGAAAGTTACGTTCGCAAAGGTATATATATATATATATATATATATATAAATGTGATGTGAGTAGCTAGAACGATTGCAAAAAAGGCCATGTCCAATATATACAATCTAGAAGGGGACTTTTGTAAGCTACGGTAGTTAGCTATGTAAAGTTACTAAGCTTCTTCTTACTCTTGAACTAAAAAGCTCGTGCACATAGAATCTATTAGACAAGAGATAGGGGACTATGCATATAAAAGTTGTTGGAATTTGATGGCAGGAGTAGTGAAAAACTATCTACCCATCTTTGCAACCGCGACTTACAACCCATTTGTTCGAGCTTATCGAATGTAGCTTTGCTAAAGGTTTCTTCTAAGCTTTGTAGCATAGACTACAATTAGGAAAAAAGCTTATGACAACACAATATAAGGAGGTAGCGGCTACATAATTATTTGTTATAACGGAGCAGGTATAAATCATCAGAGAAAAATTAAAATCTGAATGGATCTAGAACATACATAGTTGACCATGAAAATTTATTTTCTAGAGCTTTTGTGTAACTTTGAGTGGATATTAGTAAAGGGGATATTCATTAATCTGAGACAATTTGCAATCTCATTTTAAAGTAGTATATAAAAATAGTAAATTTTGTGTCAAATAAAATGAGATTTTTACTGAAATGTGAATCCAATCTCCTCAACACAAGAATTTAAAATGCACCTCTGATATAAGAAATAATATTGATATATTTGTCGATCTTGAAAACTAAGCATTTTGAGGCCTCAAATATATTGAGACTACTTCACATCTCACTATTCAGCTCATAGAAAGAATGCTTGAAGGACCAAAGAAGCATTTTGCATACTGAATAGATTAACTCCATACAAAACTTTATACAAGAAGTAATTTGACGAAAGGTCAAAATTAGTATAAATAGATATTAACATAAATTAAAATATTGCAGAACCAATTTAAGGTTAGTACAATGGAAGTACATAGAAATAAATACAAACATCTTATTAATACTGTGAATATAGAAAACATAAAAAGCAGTGGCACACTCCTCTAAGTTGCGTAGGAGAAAGCTAGGTTGCAATAAGAAAGGGTCTACTATTGTGACTAGTATAGTATAATATACCGGAAAAACTAATCAACAGAATTGGTAATGGAGGCTTTAATTATTGCAATTTGTAGCTCCGGAATGCACATCTTCAGATTGGCGGTTTCAAGACAAAATCTTGGCTTCCAAGCTCCTAGGATAGAACTTGTAGCCACCATAGTTGGATCATACCCCGTATCCTTACACCAAGATTTACTTCTCCTTCTGTCCCACCCTTCGTAAGTGTCAAGATTAACATGTTTAGAAGATACTGGCTTTCAATACTCAATAAGAATATCTTGAACACAAAGGTAGCTCCGTCGCTTTGTAATCTTGAAGCCTCGTTAACGCCTCATCGCCACTACATAGGTAACCTTTGATGAACATCTTGAAATCTGGAACTTCCTCAATCAAGTGAGGAATAACCGGCTTATCCTTAGTGTCCACAAAGGATCTCATGAGAAGGAGAACGGTAGGGTAGTTGTTGCTCTTAAGGTTATTCGTCAATGGCTAAAGTAGAGCATCAATATCCTCATCAATGTGACCCACAATTAGAAAGTTTAAGTAATTTTTTAAAAAAACTCCCTTCCAAACGAGCAGTGAAAAGAATGCAAAAACAAACTAATTCCTACTATCCCCCTAAGCATTATCAAGCTGCATGTGCAGTACCGGAGGAAGAGTCTTAGCAGAGATTGGTGCCTTTGGGAGAAGACCAAGCAAATCCATGCACATCTCTGCACCATACAAAATAGCCTCAGAGAGATGGCTACTTCTACCACCCGTAAACAATTGCTTGGAAGAGCGATCAAACAATATTCCAAATCTTGTAGCAATTAAGCAAATGAATCGATAATATAATTAGAATATGTCAGATATATATGGAGGCTGTAATATGCATGTCGTACATTGCCGCGTCTATGAGCAATCATGCCTGTGATAGAAATTGGCAATTTTATAAAGGAATCGCTTGATTTGCTCTACTGTAAGAATTGCGGAGAGGTTGTCCTAGAATGATTCATTTTGTCATGAATATTGCACAAAGATGATTATGGCCTTGCCTTTTACTCTAAACGGTTGCTATGGTAGAGACGTATGCGCCATTCAAGATGTGTTATGACATTTAAATTTCGCATCTTAAAGAGTCCATGCGCAAATGCCTAGAATATTGGATCCTCAAAGTTATTTGATTTTATCACATTCTCCACAACAAGCAAATGTGTCACCTTTTGGCTTGGTGTTTTACCTTTAGTATCAGTCCTGTCTTACTCTACTTAGAGACAAATGTGATATAGGAGGAACACCATGAACGGCATTGATGGCATTCACTTCTGGTAAATTGTCCCTCCAACGGTACAAAGAGGGCAAGCATTTGGACACTACCTTCTTGCCCGTATTAATTAGTCCTCGTTTGATGAACCATGAGATTAGTAACATTTTCTCAATGGTTTGAAGGAAAGCAGTGGCTTGCAATGTCTGGATAAAAGGTTTCTTGGAACCTTAATTTCCATGGTCCTTTGCTTGTGCCCTGTCTTGATAACCACGCCTCGAACAAAAAAATGTGGCCCGTGACACACCCGTAATCAAGTGCCAGGCTACACAACACACCTCAACACCTTCCAACTTTATCATATCATTTCAGTCCGCATGTTTGTGGACTTGGCCATGAATATCAAGTAGGCAATATTTTCTGAAAAAGACATTGCCACGAACGTTGAATTGGAACCACATCTTTGATTTTGCCTCGAGGGAAGGGTTGCACAGAATTCTTTGGACAACATGTCATTGTAGCAACAAAGTTTGTGGACTTTCATGTAAGAAAGTAATACTACTACAATGGTGAATCCGGAGGACGTCTTTGACGGGTGGTGTTGTACTAACTTACGCCATTCTGAGCTAGTTGACCGCACGCCTTGGTAGCAGCATTGATGATGACACGGTGGTCATGGTTGTAAAGGCTTGCACCGTTGGGAAATACACGTGTGATTAGCTATGTACACAAAGAATAGATCCAACCAAAGGGAAACTCTGTTTCTACTAAGAACTTTACACTTTGAACGCAGACAAATTCAGATCTAAGAGGCCGCCGACCAATCTCTGGAACAACGTAAGAGTCAACCAATTGACATACGACATGCAAAACTTTGAATGAAACAGCGTGGCGTATTAAAATTAACCCCGAATCGTGGATAAATGACAAAAAAACAGAATTTATAATCACGAGTGGATCGCGTGTATTATTCGTTGGTTGTGTATAGTGAGTAGTATAGATGATAGATGATATAGTATTGATTGGATAATTATCTCCACGCTGGGGATACTCACTAAACAATATTATTCGGTTGACTATCCAGGACTTGGAATGAATGACCATAACCAAGGCAAATGAACATGAATCCACGTCATAAAACAAATAGGCCAAGAGAAGTTTATTAGCAAACAGACTCTCGACGATACAAGAAATGTTGAAGCGCCGAGCGTCGGACATGCAATCATGATCCAATAAGAGGAAACCATGCAAGAGTTGGGGAAACTTATCCTCATATCAATTAGAGTGAAACCCTAAAAATATAATGTGCATATATCCAGCCCGGAGATCATACTAAAAGTTTATAGGAAAGGTAAAATTATTTCCGGCCTGGCGATAACTACCTTAACAGAGGTAGGTATAGAATATCCTCGACAAAGTGATGATGATCGTTGCATAGGACTGTGAATTTATTCCCGACCAGGGGATAATATTCAATGACGTCAAACGTGCATAAATTATCCTTGAGTCATAGATAATCATTCAATGAAGGGAACACAAATCCCACGCAGAGATAAGACTTAATCACAACTAACAGAAACAAAATATCCCCGACCCAGGCACAATGTGCATATATTAATAGTAAGTGCTGAAATGCTATAGAATTGTGTCTTGCACTCACTATACGAACCACGCTCACCTGTGCTTTATTGACTCGGAGAGGAAGAAGTTGAGCTCGCAACCAATGAAACGACACATATCATTAAGTAGCTAACACAATAATCGGTGAAAACATGAAGAGCAACTGTGAAATTCTTTCTAACTAATACAATCTGCGTTTTCTTTATAATCTTGAAACCGTTATATAAACAACTACATTGGACATGGGCATCGACAACTCAATGGCTACCTTGAGAGGGTATTGTAGACGCATCATATCGTGAGAAAAGCCCACAAGTTTTGTCGCAACATGAATTTAGACGTCATGGACTACAAAATTTGATTCCACTTTTTGGAACTTGTTTTTTGAGAGTATTTGGTCACTAACACTTTTTGGCGGAAAATTTATTTTGGCGCGAAACCCATTCATATCTACGCATTTTATATTTTCGGAAGAACTCTGTCTTAAGTTTGTTTCAGAATATTTATCGTTCCATACATAAGCATAACTAGCGGAAAAAGAAGACAAACTTGTATTCATGCATATGATGTATAGTGCATTTGTAGCGTACAACTTGAGTAAGGTGTCCTTTCATTGCTACGAGGATGGCAAGCATTTCGAAACTAACTTTTCTCCCTATTGCTTATGGAATAAAATAAAATAATTATAATGTAAGTGATTGTGTACTTTGAAGTAAGTTGATTTGTTCTATCTATTTTTTTGCGGAAAAATAAGACATGTACCAACTTTATAGGTAGAAGTTTTTGAAAATTATTTATCTCAATGATATTCATAGCCAAGTTTTTTTAGCAAGGAATTGTGATAATGATATATCGGTCCAAAAACAGGAACTCAAGGAATATCATACAATCCTCCACATAACAGTGAAATCATAGTAAAATATTGGATCCTACATAAGATGTAAAACAAAAGAGAAACTAGAGTCACTCAGAACAATTCATTGGTATAACTTTATCTATGCACAATCAATGGAATCAAATATTTGGTATATTTGTTATAAAAAATACAAAAATCGAACAAAAACATAGAATAAACTTAGCAAAATTAAAAGCTTATAAATAAATAAATAAATAAATAAATAAGTAAATAAATAAATAAATAAATAAATAAGTAAATAAATAAATAAATAAATAAATAAATAAATAAATAAATAAATAAATAAATAAATAAATAAATAAATAAATAAATAAATAAATAAATAAATAAATATATATATATATATATATATGTATATGTATATATGTATATATATGTATATGTATATATGTATATATATGTATATATAAACTTCTTGCATTAAAGGTACAAAAAAAAGAATGAATTTCAAACTAATATCATTATTACGTCAAGTAACTACAAACTAATGTTTTTCAAATCTTACATATATAATTATATATAAATAGATACATACAAGTTTAGAACTTAAAGTCATAAAATCTTAATTCAACTATAGATGTTTAGTAGGTAAGGCCTAAATTTGAATGCAAATTAAGCTATTATTAAACCCTATTTTATTTGTAATGTTTTCAAACTTCCCTCTAATCCAACAACAATATTTTCTTCTAATTTTTAAGAAAAAAATATAGATGTAGAAATGGTTGTTTTTTTGGATAAGGTAAAGAAGTTTGAGATTTACTGGTTTTTATTGTAATAGCATTGTTGGTACGAATTAAATTCTAAAGAGAAAGAGTACTAACTTCTAATTTTGTAATTAGAACTATACGCTAATTATGGTCTTGCAAACTATGCACCTTTACGTTGAAGATGTCGTAATACGACATTTTGGTTGACAAAGCAAACCTTTGAAGAGCCAAATCTTCTTCACCCATAGTCCATTTTGGACATAAGCACTTGGACAGGGTTCCATGATCAAGGCTTGTTTGTGTAGCATTCAATTAAATGGTCCATAAATTAAAATATATAAAATTTTGCATGCATTTTAGTGAAGGCATTTTGGATTAAGGGTTTTGAAACAATATGTCGGTTGTACCATTGGAAGCAAATTATGCACAATAAATAGATGGTTTTCATTATTTTTTTCTACATGAGTGTGCTTTTAAGAAGAATAGGTTCCAAGTAGGGTATAGTTTAAGTCGTAGAAACCTTGACTCATTGAAAGGTGTTTTGAATATAAACGCAGAATTTAAATGCAAGTTGTGAGGACATGGACCACTTTTCTTTTGTAAATTTGTTGGCCGTTATCTTTATTGTAAGAGTACTATATGGGCCGAGTATTTTTAAATATGAATCTTTATTGCACAACATTGTTCTTGAGAAGAGAATAAACAACTACGTAGTTGGTAAATAATTTATCATTGCAATAGCTTTGTTAGTAGCCTTAATTTTTATTTCAAGGTGATGATGATGAAATTCTCTAATATTTTTTGAGTGTCTGTATGTTATGCTCTCGCATCTATGAGGCCCCTAGACTCCAAATTTGATACACTTGACCTAAAACAAGTCGTCTACAAGATTGTACACTTGACATATAGATAGAACTCTTTCATTTTCTTCTATCATGGCACTTTGCAAAAAATTGTTTTCCTAGACTCTAGATTAATCTTGGGCATTTGTGAGTTTAGACTATGATTAAGGTCCAAACCACGCACAATAAGTCTATTAAGTATGGAATTCTACGATAGCGATTCAAGTATATTCATCTACAATTTCAATATAACAATGCTCACAATGTGCCGTTTGTGTACAAATAGGCCACCACGTTTACAAATCATTACAAAAGTTAAACCAAGGGACAATACACTACTGGGAAAACAATGCAAATTTGACTAACATTCTGAACCAAAAAATTGCATATTAAAATAACATGACTATACGTAGTAGAAGTCATTTTTGTAGACATAACGGACAAGTCAGATGGAGCAGTCAGCTGTGCGCAGAGGTTCCTATGGGCGCGTTCGCAGAAATTTTTTGGGACCTTGATTCTAGGTAGAGCAAAGAATGTGATTATTTTTAGCGATGTGAATGTGTCAATGCTACTGAGAAGCATTTAAACTATGTATAGTCAGAAGTCTAGATTCCATAACTAGAAATAGTCACATGACTAAAATGCACTTGATTGATGATGGAAAAACATGACTATTAGCAGTTGGATATGTGATCTTAATGACCAAAATTAGTCATTGTGTTGGTTTAGATATTTCAACCATATTTATTGCTAATACTTATTAGCGACAACGCTTGATGCTTCAAGAACTTGGTGTCACAATATATAGCTAGCTATTGCATGTGCCATCTTTGTGAATTGTCTAACTCTACGAGAGCATAGAGAACGTAATCGTTGTTGTTGCTCTTCTGGACTTACACCGAGACATAGCCTTCTTAGATTGTAACCCATGCAATTTGACCCCCTCCACATTGGCCACCTTCCCGATATCAACCACCAATTCTTCTTCCTCGTCTCTTATACCCATTATCTCCATAGCGTCCCCTTTGCTAGCACCTCTTTGCTAGCACCGAAGTTGTGCACACACATAGCACAATCCGTTTCAAAAGCTGCATTAACTATAGTTAAAGCAAAAATTTAAAAAACCTTCATTCAAGACGAACGGCCATCACCATACAAAGAAGTAGATATCAACATTGCACTCCGCCACAGAAATCATGAGCAGAGAAATCACAAACAACTCACACTAAAATTCTTCTCGGAAAAACTCACACATAACATTCAATCGGCAACATTAGACTTGTCTGCAACCACAACAAACATAGGAAGCACATATCACAATCCCTATTAGATGTAGCTTGAGAACAACAAAGAAGAAAAAGAAGGTGGAACTCTGCACACATAATTTTGGCGTGACGTAAAACTAAACCTAAAGTTGATTTTAAAATGATAACAGGGCGGAAGGTTTGTCGCTCACTTACAGACCTCCATCAAAAACGTGCTTGAAGCTACATTCTCCATGCCAGTCGAGAGCTAGAGGCAAAAAAGAGCGAGCATAACCACACCTACCACAAGCAAAGTTCAGAGCCAAAGGTTCTTGCTTTCCATTATGCCAATTCTATTGTGTTGCTTCATGTGCCACCACCCTTGAAGTAGTTGTCATTATTGTACTGCCTCCAAAATAATTCCAATGCAGCAGCCGCTATTATAGTGGTTCCCTTTTTATTGATGATATCACCTTTACCGTGTTTGTCTTATCTGACACGGTAATGGCCGGGTATCACCGTGCATTGCATCCTATCACCACTCTTCGTGGCACCAAAGTAGTGCAAACAAGTGTCACAATCCACGTGCACTTTAAGCTTCAGTGCAAGTGATATTAACCCTGAAAGCTAAAAAAGCCTCAAACGCGTCATTTGAGGTTTAGTGAGCCTCTCATTTACTATATTTAGTTCGCATGAAATCAAAACCTTTTGCAATAGATGCTCATTTATTCTCAAATTTTGCCCACAGTAAATTAAAACGCAGAAACTTTTAAATTCACCAAAGTCGAGATTTCAATTTTTTTCAAGTTTTTTTGTACATCTAAAAATACTTTTTAACTTTTAAGGCACGTTCTCACCATTTGGATCTTCAATTCAATTATTCTTTGGATGCCATTTCTATCATTAAAGAATGGCCTTTGTATTTGAATTTCAGCATACCTCAATGTGAAAATTCAAGCATGCATTTGATCAGATTTTATAAGTTGCATGAGGGTAGAAATTGCATAGGCATGTTTTTAACTCACCTAGGAACAAGAATGTGAATTGTCACAACTCAAATTTACTCTTACAATTGGATTTTTGGACTCACAAAAAACTTCATATGTTATTTTGCAACAAGGAAAAAAACTTTTTCATACAACTTTGAATGTTATGTTCTCACAATTGGTAAGAAATTTGAAGCTAAGATCTTGTACACACATACATGAACAAGTTAGGTGGAAGATCTTACGATTACATACTTGATATTACGTCAAAAGTTGAAAATTGTCATCTTGCATTGAAAGTACGAGGTTTTATGGAGTTTTGGCAATTTTGGAGGCTGTCAACTTTTGGATTTAGTCAGATTGTGCTAAAACCGTCGACCATAGTAAGGAACATGGAACTTGTGTATCAATGTTTTTTAACTATATATAAGCAAGAATGGTGAATTTTCTTTACTATTACCGAGACATAAAAATATAGATATTAATTTAAGAGTCACACAATTGATATTAACTAAATCAAATGATGGGTTCATGGCGTGCATTATAAGTTTGTGGAAATCACTCCATATACTTCCATATGTTTTGACATAAAAATCTCCAACGACAAAGTTGTTCACTTTGTTTTATATACTTTTTTGGACTAAAATGAGAAACATAAAATAAATTCTAAGCTCAAGTATTGACCTTGCAATGGTAAATCTACAATGAAATTCCAAAACTAGATTCCTTGCACTAAAGTAATTGCCCTATCTTCATCACATCTTGAATTAAGTTAAGATTTCTATCACACAACCCATATCCAAATTGAAATCTAATGGTAGATGAAGGAGATACAACTCCTTACTAATGACATAATTTTCATTTTTTATCAATACAAATCGGAATCGACTTAGCAGTCACAAATACTACAAAGTCGACGAAACCACAAGAAAAGACCAGAGGCGGCTGCGTGAGGAGAAAGGAAAAGAACATAGAATAAAAATGAAAAGCAACACTCCTCCAATCACGAGGAGGAGTACATATAAGTCGAGGTCTGAGAAAGTGTCAGTCCTCGTATGCCCGAGCTGGTCGGGACAACCTAGTCAATCAACATGTAGGGTCGGCTGACTGGTCGGCTGCCTAGATCGGATATAAACTGAGACCTGACTCTCCCTATCTCTCAAACACTCTACCATTTATAAACATCAGCCGGTTATCAACCAACTCCACTATCCACTAGGTGTCTACTATCCAAATTTAGCCTAAGGGAATATTCCACAAATATTCAGTTAACATTGCCCTCCGCTCAAGCTAAGTACAGCCCTGTGGACTGGCACTACGGACCCTGACGCTAGGACTTAGCGACGAGTTGATACTTGTACGGTAGGTTCGGATAAACATAAAAGTGGATCGTTGGTGGTAGAGAGTTAGAGCTGGTTGGCTAAGTGTCTGTCGATGGTGATGATGGTGGCGCCTTGAGTTTTTCCGTCGAAGGCGTCTGTAACTCGCGGTCCCTACGGTTGATCATCTCTTGAAGAGGAATGTTGAACAGTGACAAATAAAGCACCCTACCGGTTGGCGCAGTCGAGGCTCCTTGTCATCAAACAGTGGTGCAACCTTGTTGTGAGTTGGAGGCGACGGTGTGCAAAAGGTGGTCATGAGGCTTTTGGTTCGAAGTTGAACTTGGGGCACCAGAGACAACTCGATAATGTCGGGTGAGAATGATCGCGTTTCTTCGTGTCAGAGTGTCGTAATCTTGAATGAAAGAAATTCGTCTTGCAAGTCAAGAAGATCCTCAACACTCGGGTAGTTGACATTTGGCTTGGACCAGCAAGGAAGCTCGGATGAGAGTGGTAAGAACGACCTTGTTGCGATCGGTGAGAGTTGGCCGCTGTAGGTCGAGGTCAAAATGGCAGCCGCGGCAATAAGGGGTCGGCTGGTGGTGTGAGGTGCAGACATTGTCCTCAGAGGAAGGGGCCATTGAGGTTGTTATGTCTGCTCCCGATGAGCTGTCTGTCGCAGTCAAGCCTATGGCGCCAACTGAGCCGCCTACTCCACCAGCGCTGCTGAAGCCAACACTGTTGGGCGGTGCACCCAATCCGCCAGCATCACTTGATCCGCCGGCACCACCAGCTTCACCGGATCCCCCTTGTCCTCCAGGTCGACGCAACTTGTCTGGTCCTCCAACGTCAGGGTCGTTGACGTTGTTGTCGATGTCGTCGTCTTTAGTGGTGTCGTCCTCCGGCTTGGTCCTCAAGAACTTGATGTTGGCGTCGTTGCAGCTATTGGAGGCGTCCTTGTACTCGTCGTTGCTAGTTTGAGTGGTTCTTCCAAAGCTCGTGGCCGGCTTACTGGGTCGACAGCAAGGACGTCCTCCTCGTCGAGCTCGTAAATTGCCATGTCGTGCTCGGACTGCAAGATGTTGAGTTGCTTCTGGTAGCATAGCATCTTACCGCGGTCTTGTCGAAGCTGCGCCTTCAACTCCTCGATGCGCTGTCGGGCTGCCATTCGGTTACGGAACTTCCTCTAGCAAAGTTTTTTGAGCTACGCGTTGCGCACCGCCAATGTTGACGCCATATCCAAATTCTCCTTTTTCAGCAACTCCATCTCGTCGTCTGTGCATTGGATGGTGAGCATCTTGCCGATGAGGGACTGTCGGGTGAGCTCTGCTTTGTTTTGAAGCTGGGTCATCGTCTCCTGCCGGGTGGTGGCCAGGAGTCGGGTTGACGCGAGATCGGTTGTCTGCTTTGCGGACTTGTCCCGAAGGGTCTGTAGCTCAGCCCATAGTCGGGTCACGTCTCGCAGAATGTCGTCTTGCTTCGTCTTCATGGAGTCGAGTTGGGTGGTCGCCTTGTCGAGCGATGAATGCAGGTTCAAGATGTTGTCGAGGTGCGTCTGGATGGTGGCCTTGTAGTGCGTGGTCTACTCCATGAGCTGAGCCTTCATCTTTTTCGCCAACTCGATCTGCGCTTAGATTTGACCTCGGATTGTTAGAAAGTTGAGGATTTCCTGGCTTGTCGTCTTCTAAATCTATTCCATGTAAAGAACACAGTCATTCAGGGTGTTGATGGCGGTCAATGCACCCACCACTCGTGCCTCGGGAGAGTCGAGAACCTGCAAAGTATACAGAGAGACACTTGGTGGTGGAGAAGGGAAAGGGGCAGAGGCTGTTACCTGAATCGAGGTGGCTGTCAAAAAACTCGATGATCGTGCTGTGGACCTGTGGTTGGTCGGCAGCGGCAGTGTATACTCGATTCTCGAGGTCGAGGAAGCCTGAGGGTGGACAATGTTGAGTTTCTTAGGTGAGTCGATGATGATCAATCTGTGGCTGTCGCTCGGGCCGGCAATTGTTCACCCTCACAACTCGCTTGACTGCGCTAGTTGTGTTGACGGTCGAAGCACACTGGTCATTTGTCGGGTCGGGTAAAAGGTCTCTAGAGTTGGCTTGACGATGTCGTCAAATTTTTCAGCAAAAAGGTTGCCTAAGGAAACAAGGCGTTTATCATGGGGCCGGGTCTGGGTCGATGACTTTTGTTGTGCGCGCTTCCCACATGGTGTCGATGTCATGGATGTCCCTCGGTGTGCTGCTGGTATGTTGAGTGGAGGTTCCTTCGTCGCGAAGTTGGGTAGGAGGAATTGGAAGCTGAGCCCCAGGCTCTAGTAGTGACGACTTTGTCACAGGCGGGATGTTGCCCTTTTGTAAGCCCAACCCTCTGTGATGTAGTTCAGAACAAAGAATTAGTTGGCGATGTTTTCCATGGCTCGACGTCGGTCGGCTATTTGCTGGGCTGCAATCGACAGGTGCTTGTAGGTAGATCTGGTGGCGGGAAACCACTCGTCGATCAGGTAGTCGAGTACTTTGGCCGACGGACACGACAACAAATTCTTCTACTGGAGCCACTCAACATCAGTTCGGATTGCCAAGTACATCAAGTTTGCCCAATCCCATAGCTCGTCAAGCTTGGCAAGAGTCTCGACCGTGCACATCAGCGCCAACGTCTCCTTGCTGATGTACGTGAGTTGACGCTGGAAATTGAGGGCGTTGGTGAAGGCCGACACACGCGGGTGAAGCTTTTTGCAGGTTATCTTGGAGATCGTGTAACCTCCGTTGCCTAAACCGGCCATGGTGAAGTCGGCCCATCGACACTCTGCCCAGTCCTCCTAAGAGAGTGGGGTCATGGTTGACCTTACGGCAGCTTCTGTCACACGTGGACTATCGCTAGTGTGATCTCGACCACTGGTCGCGAACTTGGAAAGGACGCTATCGGGAGTGAACATCGCGACGTTGATGAATTCCTCAATTAGTGGAACACGGGCGCGCGGTCACGCTCGTACCACTTGAGCGTTGCGAACTCCTCGACTATGATGCTGTGCATGAAGCCCAACTCTATCGAGTTCGCCATCGCGTATTTGTACTAGGCGCGCATCGACTTCATTGGCTGACTTGTCATCGTCTTGTAGCGTCGATCCTTCATGCGTAGCGCCATTGGCTGGGCAGTCGCTTCGGCGGCCATCCTTCTTTTTCATTGGGTTGGTATGCTTCAACTATAGCATCCACTTGCACCACACCGGCGCCCAACAATTGCCCCTTGCAACTCGACAAAAAGAGCCGTAGCCGATAGGAGATCCGGAGCGCTTTTGGATAACACTTTTGTTCGCGGTAAACCCTAGCCGACTGTCGCGCACTCTTGGTATTGCTCAAGTTCTACTAACTCTTTGATCATGCCCTTGTGCAACTTCAGCGGCACGAACGTTCTCACTCCCTCGTGCACTACTACCGCCACAATTTCTATCAAACCCTTGCACACATCTCTCTTTACAATCTCGTGCACTCTCACAACGCTTGGTCGGTTGTGAAAAGCAAAATTCTCGCAATACTTTCGCAACGACAACTTCTAGGGCAGACTCAAATACGGAAGGGGAAGGCGGCGGAAAAAGGGGAAGAATTCGAGCCGCCATGGGTGTAAATACCCAAATTTAAAGTGCGTTTTCCAGCCCTGATGTGATGTTTAGGTCTGGCGATCGAGACTTTGGCGGCGCTCGTTGACTCTCTGGTCATTTTGACCAGTCGAGTCGCTTGACGACGATCGAGTCTGACAATGTCGAGTCGTCTTACTAGAGGAAAGCAGTGTTTTGTCCTCTGTTATTTTGCGTCAAAAGTGACGCATACCCAGACTAGTCGAAATTTGTGTGGAAAAGTTGTCTACAGTGTCATAGTGCATGTTAATCAGTTTGACAAACTTCCGTGACTATTGACGTTAGGTTGACTATTGACACTTCCGGCGAGTGTCAATAGTGACACACTGACACGTTTGGATTTTGGAAGAACGATTTTGCGTTAAAAAGAACAGAACTACGTCAACGTTGACATGAACGTCCCTTGGAAAGGGGGTAACTTTAGCACTTTGCTTTTTACCCTCTAGTAATAGTTTAATTATTAAATTTAGTCATGATCCATGTCAACTCGTTTCTTTTAACGTAGATGATGTTTGAAGTGACATGGGCGACGTTCAAGTGTGTTACTTTTGACATATTCACAAATCCCACTTGGAATACCTTGGTGACGTGGAAAGGTTATGTAACGGATAGGGGTGACGAGGACAAGTTGGTGTTTGGTCCTAGGTTATGTCAATAGTGACGTTGGCATTATTCTTTACGCAAACTTGTCTCAACGTGTGTTTAAGGAAACGTAATGATGTAGTTGACGTGTCAGGTGCATTTATGGTAAGGGTGATGTGGCTATTAGGGTTTGACTTGGTCAATGATCCTAGAGAGTGTCAATGGTGACGTGCATGTCAAAAGTTACATGGATTATGTTAAAGTGTGTGTCAAGAAACCTGTTTCAAGAAAGTGCATGGTGCTAGGGTTTGACCTGCGTCAAAAGTGAGGCGCGTATCTAAAAAAACATAGGTTGTGTTAAACACTGTTCTTAGAGACGTCATCGCGAATGGGTTACTATTGACGCATGTTGAACGCCAACGAGTCATTATTGACGTCGTATTACTCATATAATGTGAACGCGTCACTAGTAACCCTTCTTTAACGTGATTGTGTCACTGTTGACGTTGTTGAAGCATGAAGTCGTGAATGCGTCACTATTGACATTAGTTTAACGTGGACGGGTTGGTATTGACGTAGTCTTAAGATCACCGTGTTCTTATTGACGTTGCATTAACGTGATCACGTCTCCATTGATGTTGTTGAAACATAAAGTCTTGAATGCATGAGTATTGGCGATGGTTTAATGTGAACGTGTCACGACTGACGTAGTTTTAACGCAAAAGCGTTACTGTTGACGTTGCAACTACATGAAAGCGTGACTTTTTACAATGTTTAAATGTGAAGTCTTCGACCTGAAACTATTGATGTAGTTTTAACGTGGATTTGTCCGTATTGACGTAGTTTTGACGTGAACGCCTCAATCTTGACGTTGCTTTAACGTCATCGCTTCACTATTGACATTGGAAAACGTGAAGTCCAAGTAGTGTCATTATTTACGTTGGTGTATTGTTAACGCATAACCACTGACGTACTTTAAACTTGAACACAAATGACGTTTTTTTGCTTGAACGCATCACTATTGACGTAGTCTAAATGTGAATGCATCAGTGTTGACGATGTTTTGACGCGTTCCGGTTACTATTGACGCATTTTAACCGTTAACACGTCACTATTGACATTGTTTTAACGTGGACACATCACTACTGACGTAATTTAATCGTTAACACGTCACTATGGACGTTGGTTAACGTCAAAGCATCAGAATTGATGTCTTGTAAACAACAATTGCATTTATCAGTGTCATCCAAAACATAAAAGACACATGAGGTATGTCTTAAACTGCGTTATGTTAAACATCTAATATTCAATGAATGCGCGACCTCTACGGCTGCGTCAAACTTCAACCTTCCACACTACTTTCCATGGCACGTCATCCACTACAAAATACACTTGCGACATGTGAATGGGGAACGCAAATGACGTTAGATCCAAAGGTACTTTGTAGTGATCTTGGAAATTCACGGAAAGAAACCCATGCTGGTCCTACTTCATTGTTGCAGCAGCACATCCAAATCTCTCCATAATCCGTAAACAGACAAGGACTAGGACGCACGTGCGCTTGTAGTCTAATTCGAGTATTTCTTCAACATGGCCCACATACTCCTCCCTCTCTGCCCTTGCATCGTTGGTAAAGATTGCGTGTACTCCACTATCCATAGTGGCGCTTGAAGCTTCAAGTGAGCATCAACGGAGGTGCATGCCATAAGCCTTCATTGAAGGATAAGCTGTTGCATTCAGCAAAGGAGGCCTGGACAAATCAACTGTTGTTTAGTCGATGCTCCGAGAGCCTTCTGCACGGTCGCTGTCGACCGCTAGTGTCAACCAATCTGGAAATGGCTGCAAATCCTTTACCTCGGAAGGCATGTGAGAGGCCTTTTGTCGCCTAAGCCTAAGTCTTCCGCGATTTATTGCACGGTGTAGTGTGGTCCTTGACTTCTGCTCCACCTCATAAGCCCTGGAATGTGCATTCAACATTAATGGTGTCTGCAATCATAAACAGTTGTCAACAAGCTCTAACATAAGACTAGATGGAAACATTGTACCAAGTGACACGTTGTAAGTTGAAACGCGTTTTAACATATATCGCTCTTCTGAGTACATCCATCAGCTTTGAACTGGGCCGCATAGGAAGAGCTCCTCCATGAGATGCACAAGAAGGTGCGTCATTATCACTAGTGATCCTAGAGGGAACTCCCGCTCAATCATACAAAGCGTCATCGAAGCGTCCTCGACATACTCTTGTTCTTTAGACGCATGAATTGTGCGTGTGCACAAGAGTCTAAATACCTTGGTAAAACTCATGATACAAGTTCGGACATCTGCATTCGTATCCACATTCCGTAGTAACAAGGGTACTATGTACAAATGCAAGTGAATTATGATTAGTTTGCAGTTCACATAGAACTCAGTAATTCTAACATCAAAGTAGCGCAAGGTAAAAGTGAGTTTACAATACCTGCTACATGAGGACGTGAAAGTAGTGGGATTTAAGAAACCTTAGTCTACCTTCAAAAACCCCTTTGTAAATTGCTCTTGCATAGTTTGGTAGCACCTTTGTTGATTCTATTACGCCAAGCATGTCCTTCTTTGCTCGAGGATTGACAACATAAAGTGCATGGGGTATGAATAGTCAACCATTTATATGATGTGTTTGTCTCAACTGTAGGTCAAACCTCATATCTTTGTAGTCCATGCGTCCTGTTGGAAAATAAGTCTCTCTAAAGAAAGTCATTATTATATTTTCACACAGTCGAGTTTTTCTCACAATGCATGACATCCAGTGTATGATTGATGAGCAAGTCCTGCAACACATTAGAATACCTCAGTTGCATATATTCCGAGATGTTTCCAAACAAATGTCACTTTAAAATGACTTCGCAAATTGAAGTTTTTTTCGATTACGTTCTTTGTGAGGACGGTGAATACAATTTTACGTTACAATGCGCTTATTCTAATGGTAGCTAACAAATTTGTACGTCACGCTGTGTCAAGTGTGACGATAGTTAACACAGTCATGCATTACAAGGGTGCACTATACAGCTTCGCCCCATGATCTTTCTTTCCGCGGGTGAACGAAGTTTGTTAACCCCCAAAATCCTGTATGTTACGAAATTATGAATTGAAGAATTTACGAAATTACGAATCTGGAGGGCAGTTTTTAATTTGAAATTCATATTGCAAATTTTAAGTGTAGGACCTTCCGTTAGAAGTGTCCGATTAGTCTACCTAAAAGTTTCGATTCAATATAATTAATGAAGGATACGGGTTGTTAATATCCTATGTGTAGTAGAAGTTGAAAAGAGGAAGTTTAGGCAGGTTATAAATCGGTACTAGACAGACCTTACAGTGATGTGTCACGAGAGATTCAAATGTCCGGTGGCTACCAACGGACTTGGTCATGTGTTTTCAAAGACTACGGTTAATTCACTTTTACGTTACCAGGCGTCCGAAATGACACTGTTAAATATTAATTAACATTACTTGTCTACTTTGTGATAACTTGGACACTTGTTATCAGAGTTGTACGTTTCAATGCGTTTCGAGTGACATTGTGTTGACAATGTTTGACAGTAATTTTTGTTACTTCATGTTAACTTGGACGGTGGTTAACAGAGTTGTACATTAGTATGCATTTTGAGTGACACTTGTTTGACATGTTTTATCGCTACGCACTCTTTATTTTTACGTGGATTACAATTATACGTTGTCGTGCACTTGCCATGACACTGTATCACATGATTTGACGTTACACAGTGTTTTGTTTGACGCCTTGTAACAAAATTTGATGTTACAGGTTGTTTGCTTTGATGCTAGGTAACGGAGTTTGATGTCACAATACTTCAACTTTGCCTTTGGGTAGGAAAAATTGCACTTATGGCAATTCTTTTGACGCTAAGACATGTAAATTAGCGGTAAATGAGTTTACATACCTTTGAATATGGAAGCAAGAAGTGCATAGATAGTCTCTTGACTCCGTGAGTCCTCATAGGATTGCATGGACCATCCTCGCTTCCTCCTAAAGCAAGGTAATTGTCTTTTTCTTGTGCAAACCAGAGAACGTCTTCGCCAGTAATCTTCGAATTGGAAACCCCTTTCTCTTCAAGCCCGTTAAAGCGGAGATCTGTACAAAAGACATGGTGTTCCCGAAGACGTTGGCGTGCACCTACATACACTATTTTGTCTTTCTTGCGTACTCTGGCACTTCTAGAAACAATGCTAGGACCGCATACAAGGCAAGATCTGTAGCCCTTAGTTTGTTGTCTTGAAATTAACCCTGAAGAGGAAAAATCAGAAATAGTTCATAAAAGAATGCTACAAAGAGTATATCTCCTATCTACGACATGTGCTGAAGCGTCTATGGCTGGTACGCCTTCCCAAAGCTCCTTAGAGGCGCTATAAAAACATCGATGTTCTTGTCTATTGGTGACTCCTTACCCAAAATTAGAATACTCATCACAATGAAAAACCGTTTTGTGAGCAACCACAATGGGAGGTTGTACATAACCAAGAGGACAGGCCAAGTAGAATCAAGAAAGGGTTCATGCAATCAAGAGAGAGTTCCATTCGCATGTTGCATTTTTCCGCTTGAAACGTGGAATTGATGACTTCGATGTGTTTCCAAGGGAGACTGTTGATGACCGTCTTCATTCTCATTTTCCCATCGTCATTCATGGCCATCTCTTGCTCTGAGTGCCATTTCAGAAGCTTCGCAATTGTCGGAAAGCTATACATGTGCCTCAACCTCGGAATGGGAGAGGAGTGTCGGACAACTTTCATTGGCATTGACTTTGTGCCTTCTCCGTATCTGCTTCTCTTGCAATGTGGACATGATTCCAGATCTTTGAGCTCAGTCCAAAATAAAACACATCCTGACGGAGAGGCATGTATAACATTATATGCTAATCCAAGTGCCTGCAACATTTTCTTCGCTAAATAATGCAAACTAAGCAAGACATTTCCGCATAGAAGCAGCTCTCCTGACAAATAATAAAGTAGCTCAGTTACAAATGCGTTGCTCACCCCATGCGTCGGGCTCACTGTCATGAATACGATTACTGCTGAAATGAGGCTCACTTGACCACTTGGATACAGTGGATGTGAGGCCTGCGAGTATAGTAAATTTAAGGCCTTGATTGTGCTATCTGGGAACTCTGCCTCATCATTGTCCTCCATCGGCATATTGTCGCAATTTTGGGTCATCTCCTGTAACTCTTTGGCGGTTTGTGTAGCGTCTTCAAACTGTTGTTGTACCTCGTGGTGGCCAAAAGGATCACAACCTTCGTCTTCAGATACAATATTCTCAATGGGTTCTTTGTCGCACCCTTAGTTGTCCACCATCCATTCCTCATCATTGTAGTACCATGCTCTTTACTCTAGCTACCTCCTTGGAGGATCCCTCCAGTCATAGAGGTATAGAAATTGGTCCCGTCTATACGATTTGAGATGCCTTGTTATTGCGCGCACCAAGAAACGTCGGCCGCCATGACATTAATTGTATGGGTACGACCATTATGTTGTGGGGACATCCCTACTTAGAGCAAATTGAAGATCATTATGATGAACAATTTCATCACTTGATCTCCACTTGCGTTTTATTTTGGAGTTCACCATTTTTGCATTCAAGCCTCGAAAATGTTAGGAATGGTGTTTGATTTCTAAAAGAAGTTTCTTCATCTCCACCTTCTTTCTATGTGAATCCCTCACGACAAGAGAATGAAATTGCATCATAGATATTGCGTGTAGGTATGGAGGCGGCTGCTTGTACTATTGACGTTAAATCTGTCAAAGCGCGTTTTCTATGACAGAAGAGAACTTCAGTAATGACGTTTTAGTATGTTTCTTAGCATTAGAGACTGTTGTTGATGATTGACGCAAACAAGCGTCACTAATGACATTTTTGGATGTTTAAATCACGCTATAGATGTTGCAATTTAGTATCACTATTGACATCACAGTATGTCAGAGCGCGTTTCCAAAACACATGACCATTTATGACGGACTAAACGAGAAATTGTCCTAAAGATGTTGTCCACAATTACTGATGTCCATGTTGTTTTTTCTGTGAATGTCACAACACGTTTCCGATGACACAAACTCAAATCATTATTGACGTTACTGTATGTTATATCTCAATTCAAGCCACTGTAAATCACATCTGTTTGATGTTATATGAATGAGTTCGAATTTACAAAAATTAGTGTTTTCGGCTATCGCTACAAATCTGTCAAAGTTGACTCAACATTGCGTTTCAATTGACACTCTAGCGCGTTTCAAAGGACTCATTTATTTTGTCTATAACATGCAGTCAATACTTTTTAGCAATTCACATGAGGATGGTAATTATTGTATTCTTTTTAGATTTCCGCAGTAGTAGGGGAGAGGTACCTGATTACCATCGTTTGATTTTATTGGTGCACGCTTGTAGGGTCACCTACTTATGGCGGACAGATTGCCCTTCATCATAAGAATCCATGCAGATATGAAGACCAATTTTACCACTCTTGCCTACGAGCTGTTGAGAGACGCAATTGTAGAGAGCAACCGGCAGGAGTTGGCGTTGCAATTGAAGGCTGAGGGCTTTGATTCATTCATTGCAAGCAGCTTCCTTCCAAACAAGCATGATTCTTTGATAAAGTCGTCTGTTGCGCCAGCGATGAGCACTCAGCAATGAGCACTTCAATTGACATGGTGTGCTCAAGCGATCAGGCTCTTCAAATTCCTCTAGGGCGTTGATGGAGCTGAGCGAGGAGCTCACACCGCCATAGCGCGGCGCTGCCAACACGGACACGTCCTTGCCGCTGGAACGGTCGTCCGGCTCTCGGCTGCTAGTTCATAGGTCGAAAACGAGGATGCGGAGCTCGAGGTGAACAGCTGCAATTTGCTCAACGTCATTGGACCCGGAGAGTAAAGATGACGAGGAGTCAGATCATGAAGCCATGGAGGAACATGAAGACATGGAGGCGAACAAGGAGGACGATGACCCAGAAAAGAAGGAACCGTTACGCCATGAGGCTGGATTACCTATACGAGCCCATGAGTCCGTTCTTTTCAGGGAGTTGCAGAAATTTGCACGGCAATTGGATCCAACAACGCAACCCGGCTCGCAAGGATAGTAGAAGGCAGCCAAGAAGGCGCTCATCAAACGAGTGAGGAGCAAATTTGAGTTCTATGGAGACAACAATGAACTCAGTGAGAAGTGGTTCAACAAGAAAATGTCGAGTTGTGTGACGCGGCTCAAGTATCAAATCAATAAGTTGATTAAGGAGGGAGCCGCGAAGCTAGCCGAAATCGTCCAGCGTTATCGGCACAAGTTGGTTGAAATGCACGGAGATCCAAAAGTGGAGGAGAAGTCGCAGATCATGTCAAGCATTTTGCTGAGGAGGTCGTCCAAGAGTGATCACTCATGGAACCAATCAACCAATTCTTAGAGGCGGCCTCAATTCTAGTAAGTTCACTCAGTGATAATTTAGAAAGATTAGAAATGTGTAGTATACATACCAGACATTGCTTCTCTAATGGCAATACTTTGTGTTTCTTGTGACGTTAAAGTACGTTTTTAATGACGGGAGCGTGTCAAGATATATTAGTATGCGTTCTAATGACGCTCTAGTGCTTTTCTTATGGCATGACAGTATGTTGCGTATCGACATGAGTTTGTAGTTCTTTTTACTTTTCGGTTACGTTATTTATGACTCACGCATGTCAAGTTCCGTCACAACGTGTTTCTTATAACGTCTAATTGTGTTTCTTATGATGCGCGCATATCAAGTTGTATGGCATTGCGTTTTTTATGTCGTCAGATTGTGTTACTTGCAAAGAATTGCGTTTCAGGTGACGTGCAACTGCGTTTCAACACGTTAAAAATAACACGCTTGTGTCAGAAAACTCGTAGATTAAAGCGGTTTTAATGTTGGTATTGACTAACAAAGTTGGAGTAGGACAAATGCGGTTTTGTGGCCAATGACTAACAGCGTGTGGACTCATGCAATAGACTTCAAGATTAGGACAAAAGCCAACAAATTTAGAAGTTGTTGTCGAGGTGAAGGCAATGAGGCGAGCGGAAACGAATGCCTGCATCCTGGCAAAGAAGCGGAAGTCAGAACCCGAGGCTGATTCCCGGATGGTCAGGATTGAAGCGTTGTGTGCAGCTCAAGACAAAAGGTTGAAGAAGGTGAAGGACATGCTAAAGGAGTTACTTGCAAAAAACGCTAGGAATACACCTCCACCAACGCAAAAGACGTCCGCACTGCGCGAACCGAGTCTCTCCAAGAAACACCAACATCGATCCTATCCAGAGCGGATCCCTTTGTAGACACCAAGAGAAGAAGTTGTACAGTCTCTGAAGCCCCTCATCAACAACTAAGAGCAGACGCCAACGCTCCCCAACACGGCAGGAGACGCTGCGACGCTCACGGAGAACCCTTCTCATGACGGTATAAAGACGGCGGACGCTGGCTGCGAAGCATCTATAAAGGACAGGAAAGTGGACGCTCCCACAGAAGCGGATGAAGGGCTTGCACCCACGGAGACGGGGATGGAGGTGCCACAGGAACATGGGGTCCCGGAGGAGGCCCCCGAAGAAGCCCAGGGGACAGTGGACGCAGCCACTCTGGGAGAGGTCCGCTCACCTTCACATGAAGGCAGTCATCGACAGAAAGCTGTGACCGATGTTAAGACTTGCTTTAATATTCCTTCTAGCGAGAAGACAGGTTCAAATGAGGTGTGTAGGAATTCCGTCGTCAGATTCCGACGTTAGGTCGGACATCACATTCCATAATTAATGACAATTTGCGTCACAAGTGACATTTGTTTGCGTTACGGGTGACATTATTTTCCGTCACAACTGACATAGTCTTGCGTCACAAATGACATAGTTTTGCGTCACAACTGACATTTATTTGCGTAATAGGGTGGCATAGTTTTGCGTCACAAGTCACATTTATTTGCGTCGCAGGGTGGCATAGTTTTGCATCACAAGTCACATTTATTTGCGTCACAAAGTGACATTGTTTTGTCTCACAAATGCCATAGTTTAGCGTCCTAAATGACATTATTTTGCATCACAATTGACAGAATTTCGCGTCATGCATGGCATTATTCAGCGTCTTAAATGACATTATTCTGGGTCACAATAGACATAGAAACATGTTCCAAATGACGTACGCAGCTAATTTTTAATGTCCTTAATTTTATATGAATGACATAAAGACGTGTTTCAGATGACACAACTCTCTTTTTCTGATGGCACGAATTCTGTCTGAGGTGACATAAGAGAGTGTTTTCACTGACATCAAATACCGTCTCATTGTTCAAAAATTCACGTTTCGCATGACAGAACTTGCGTTTCAAGTGACGTTCCAGTGAATGATACTAAGATTACTTCTTTGGGTTTGGGCATGTAAATTGCAGGTATTGCCGAGTGGATTCTCTAAAGGGATGTTTGTCTTGTTGCTCAATGCCCCCCATGACAATCCCTTGGCCGGCATAGTTGGCACCGGAGTGCTTGCACGGCATGCTTGGTTAGTTCGTCCATTGCAAGACGCTTAAAAAGGACGAATACTCCGTGCGGGTACAGACTAGCTTGAAAGACGACCACAAGCTTAAGTGCCTAATAGAAGAGGACGACGTCCTCACTATGAAGCAGGCCGCTGGCTATTTCATTCGGTGGCCCGCCAGTGACTTAAGGCGTGCTGTATAAGACTCTGGAGCAACGCCTTTGGGGGCCGCTGAAAAAGCCTGCCCGGAATTTAGTATGAGGAGTGGAAAGCAACAACCCGAGCTAAAGCAAAGAATGGGAAATCTCCTATAAAGAAAAAGAAGACTCCTTCTCCAACAAAAGAGAAGAAGGTCGCGTCACCACCAAAAGAAAAGAAGGCTCACTCCAAGCGAGCTAAGACGAAGGAGGATGCTGCTAGTACCCGCAAGAGAGTCGCATTTAATGAATCGTCAGAGGAACGTGACATAGCGTGTTTTCCCTCAAGGCTTACAGGTAAGGAATACATTCAAATTGATCCTCAATTTACACTTGAAACTAGTATCTCTCTGTGTATTCCAATACACAGGTCAACTCGTCTGACGCATGGTCTTAAACGAGTAGATCACGGACAACAGTAAAAGATACTAACCATTTGAAGGCATTGGTGCAAGTTGTTGTTTTCCTCTACCCTTGAGATGATCCATCCACTGTGTAGACAGGACAAAGTTGGCGGCTCGGAGAAGTTGACATCTCCAAAGATGACAGGGCCAATAAAGAGTGTCAAAAATGTATGTTCAATCCACAGCCTTTTTAGCGGTGTTTCAATTGATGGTGTGTTCAAAATAACATACCACTAGCTCGATGATGTGGGCTGTGCCGATTAAGAAGAATCCCTCAATCAGTAGCCCCTCACGGAACGTACATTCGAGATCCAGGGAAAACCGCCTTTCCAAGATGTAGACTCAGGCCATTTTCACTAGATCGGTGTTTGCTAGCACTATGTACAAGTAGCCTTTATGTGTTTCTGTGAACGTCTGAGTGACATTTCTGTGAATGTTTGATTAATGTCAATTATACACGTTTTGTTGCGTTCTATTTTATGTAACAGTGTGTTATGCATGATGTTTGACATGTGTCATGGAACGTGTCTTGTAACGTTATAGATGACATTGTTGTTCATGTTTATAAATGTCTACATGTGTCATTTAGGACGCTAACTATGCGTCAAACTAAGCGTCAAGCTGAATGTCCCAATCGGTTTAATTGTTGTTGATGAGCTTCTGGAGCATCTGTACAATGAATTTGTTGGTCTACTCTGCTTGCCCATTGCCTTGTGGGTAATACGTTGTCGACGAGGTATGTTGAAGAAGGAAGTGTTCCGTCAATTCCAAAATTATTGAATTGATGAAGTGCCCACCCTAGTCGCTGACTAGATGGAGAGGGCACCCGAATCGGGTGGGAATAGCTTCATAGAGAAACTTGGCGGGTTTCCTTGGCAGTATTGCCTTGGAGTCATCTTCCTTCAATCCACTTGGTAGCATAATCTGTAGCCACCAAGATAAATCTACAGACCGTGTGTCGGGTCTTCTTAACTGGCCCGACGAAGTCCAGTCCCCACTCCATAAATGGCTTGGCTGAGAGTTGAGTAACGAGTTTAGTCGAGACTGTCTTCGGAAGTCTACCCGACAGTTGACACTAGAGGCACGTTCGACAGTGGTCGATTGCGTCTTGGAATAATGTCGGCCACCAGTAACCTCCGTCAAGAATTTCTTTTATCGTAATGTCGTGTGAGAAATGTCCTCCTGCGTTCCCTTTCTGAAGATTCTGCAGGATTTCTCTGCTCTTGTCGACCAGGCCTACAAGTCAAAGTTGGTTGTCCTTGCCGAGTTAATGGAGTCGGTTGTCAATGGTTGGTATGGAATGGCTTTGTGCGCCAGTCGTTTTTGTGCTTCCTTCGTCATGGAGGACGGGAATGTGCCGGACTTCATATAGTTGAGGATTGGCTGCCACCAGTTGAGTTTGGTTGTAAAAAGTTGGGCGTCGGTCGTCTGGTCGGAGATTCCTATCGCTCGTTACGCGCCCTTGTTCCGTAATAATGCATCAGCAATACCGTGGGTCCTTCCTGGTTTGTACACCACCGTAAAATCAAGCTCGGGAAACAATAACAATCAGCGAGCAAGTCAACCAGAAACTTGTGGTTTGTTTTCAAATACTGCAAAGCTATGTGGTCGACATAAAACACGAATCGATTGCCAAGTAGTCATGGCGAAACTTGTTTACTACATACACGATGGCAAGTGCTTCTTTCTCTATGGTCGTATAGTTCTTGTCGGCCTTGCTAAAGAGACAAGAAGCATAAGCAATGCGCTGGTCAATCTTGCCTGCCAGATTCTGGGCAAGCATTGCCGCAACTGTCCGTCGCGTCGTTCTGGATGTAGAACTTGAAGGACCCGTCGACTCCGATGAGGTTCAAGGTTGACAGGTATTGATCTTTGATGTTTTAGTACGCAGCCTTGCATTTGGGTGTCCAGTCAAATGGTTTGTTTTTTCAAGTGAGTCGAGTGATCGGCTCCATGATGGCTACATAATTCTTGATGAAGTATCGGTTGAATTGACCTAAACCCTTGAAGGTTTGGATAGCCTTGACGTCCTTTGGGGTCAGCATGTTGACCAAGGCTTGAATCTTTCTGGGGTCGACAAACTTGCCTTCCCGACTATGTAGCCACATATAACGCCCGTGCGGACATAAATAATGCACTTTTCGGAGTTGAGGTTAACATTGTATTGTCAATAGCTATCAAACTCCAACCTTAGTTTGGGTAGGTGGGAGTTGATGTCACTGTAGACACTAAAATCATTTAGAAATAATCTCATGAAGTCGTCGAGGTATTCCTTGAATACCTGATTAACTATGCGTTGGTACGTCGGAGGTGCATTCTTCAAGCCAAAAGGCACGACGATCTAGACATAGGCACCCCATTCCGTGATGAACGTCGTCTTTGGTTGTTTGGTCCGGGGAAGGCGCACTTGATGGTATTTTGAAAAACAGTCAAAGAATAAGTAGGCTTTGTACTTGATGACTGCGTTGAGGACTTCGTCGGTAAATGGTAGAGGATACAGATCCTTCTTAGAAGCGGTATTCAATCGGCAAAAATCCACGTAGATGCGGAGTTTGCATTCTTCTTTGGAACTACGACAATTGGTGATAACCAAGTCACTTGGTCGACTGGGGTGATGAATCCCGCAGACAGAAGGCGTTCGAAGTCGTTTTTTATTGCCTTGGCGTAATTGGGATTTATTTTATGCCGGACTTGATGATTGGGAGATATGGTCGGGTCAAGCTCAATGGGATGTGTCGCTATGTGCTCCGGTATGCTCCGTAAGTCGTTGTAGGAGAAGGCTAACTCGTAGATAGACGCCTTAAACAAGGTTGTCGCCCTTTCCTTCAAGTCAAGTCGGATGTTGGTGTTAAGTTTGAGCAGCTTGATGTCGGTATGGGTGCCGACATTGACGAGGTTAAGCCAGTGAGCCATGTTATGGCTCCAATGGGCGTTATCCATGAACTAGAGTTTGTCTTGGAAAGGAACGTCGTCTACAGGCATCGTACCAGGGCTAGGACAGTGTGCATCTTGTCGTTGTCGATAGCTAACTGAGAGTTAATCGGGTAAGTCGGCTCTTCCTTGTCGATTATCAATGGATGGCAGTTGATAGTGCCCAGCGTGTGTAATGTCGGGTCTGACGCGAACAAGATCTCCACCTCCTCGTCGATGATGCCGTTGACAAAGTTATAGCAGATGAGGACATGGGGTGTAATTTCCTCCATACCTAGTTGGCGATTAATCTTCACCCGTTTTAACGGCATCATTGCCATAATCTGGACTTTTGTTGTTGCCCAGTCATGTACCACCTTGGCATGACAAAGCCATGATATACCGAGTAGCAGGCCATACTCACCTTTGACTGTCGAGCAGTCAAGGACAATCAAAGTGATTGTATAAGGCATACTATGGATGTGAATCTTGACATCTTTGATAACGCCCTTGGGTTTGGCGAGTGTTCCATTTGCCATTTTGAGATTGAATGGTGCCGGAGAAGGCTTTGGTAAACCTGGTCGGCTAAGCTCGTCCTCGGTAATCACATTGACTCGCGACCTGCCGTCGATTAGAACATTGTTGTCGATGTTTTTTCCAACTGCCACTGATATCACGAACATGTGTCTGTCGACTATGGATGTGGAGGCTATGGTAATCGCTACGTCTTTGTGGTGTGGGGGTAGATCGGTCAGGGTACAAATATCGGTCTCGACAAGGTGCGATCTAACTGTTGACTGAAGGGTCGGGGAGACCTGTGAGCACAAAAATCACCACGAAGATGGAAATTGGTTACAATGAGTATACAAGAACAAGATTCCATGAAGGGAAAAGAAAGAGACAAGACGAGACAAGGAGAAGACGCTAAAGAAGGAAGAGAAGAAGAAGAAACCGCAGCCGACCTCCCTTTAAGCCCCTTTTGGTTTTTGGACCGCCATTTCCCATCCTAGCTCCGATTGGGGCGTGCCTTAGCTTTTTGGAAAGCCACGTCCATCACGGACGTCCTTATAAAATCTCAGAAGCATAGGACTAGAAACCTAAGACTGATTCCCAACAACTGGGACTCTTTTTTCACTGCTGGCGAAGGAACCCCTTTGACACCGCCAACTTTTGATTCTCATATCTCCCTCCCTACAACTTAGAATTGGACATGCTTACTACCATTGGAAAGCCACTAAAAAGTTCTTCAAAAATTAAAAACCTTGATTTGTTTGGACAAAAATTGAGAGACAAATTGCCAAACAACTGCGGCCAACTTCGTCTACGGCCTCGGGAGGAACACCATATTCATTATTTTGAGAGTATCCCTCAATAATGAGAGTATTGTTGAGTTCCAGAAGTAATGATAAAAATACAAATAGTCTGTTAAAAATAGTATAAAGTAGATATAGATAAATGAATAATCGTATACCAGAATGGAATATACATGAATGTATGTTTATTTGTAGACATTCTATACACCAGTTGACCCCGTCAAAGGAAATATGCTCATCCAGACATATATGTGAGCTCTAGTTACATATGAATGATCTGAATGTACGATGGTAAATATGATATTTCTATACCAATAGAACAATACAGTATCGTGTTGAATGTGGGCTATCCATGAAGAACCATGCCGATCAATGTACTCAAAATCATATCAAGACTGTTGCCATATCACAAGTGTGAACGGCTTTGAATTTCAGCTAGTGCCTTCCACACTTCTGGTCCACGACTGTAGCCTGTGTATGGTGACGAACGCGAACTTGAATTTTGACGTCTTTGAAGCTTCAAAATCCGTTGCTCCAATGAATGACGAACTGGAGGACAACTAACTCTGGGCTGAAATCCATTGTGTGATTGAGTCTGGCGGTGACCCTCGTTAATGGCGGGCGCATAGTACGAAAGGGCAAATGCGAGGTATCAACAGCGTGGGCAACAGGTGGCCTCATTAGTTCTGTCATGCAGTCTCCAAGTTCTGCTGCCGGCTCCAAACAGACAGATTAGGTGGCCCCATTAGTTCCGTCCCGCAGTCTCCAAGTTCTGATGCTGGCTCCAAAGACTTCAATGGAGAAGGCGTAGAGAGAAAATGTGTCGACGCACCACGAGATATTTTCAGCGACAATACCTTATGAGGTGATACACAAAGAGCCGGGGACTCAAAGATGACCGGTATGGACATGATTGCTGCAGTTGTCGCCTAAGTCCAGGAAAAGAGATAGGAAAATGTAAGTAAATCAAACTACAATTGAAGTTCAAAACTAAGAAAAACTCATAGATGAACTGCTTCACGTATGACATACCTGTACCGGAAGTGCATCCTTAACTAACTCAGAATCATCATGAAGCTTTCTTTGCGAAGCGCCACCTCGACTTGATTTGTCTATCATGGTACAGTTCTTCAGCAAGGAAGGAGAACATGCAGAGTGTCGTCGTTTACCCCCAAAAGGAGGACTGTCGACAACACCATCATCGATTGCCATTGTCGAGTAGTCCATAGTTGATTGTGCAGTAGCTGCTAAGTACATTATATGGCCCATTCTACTCTGCGAAATTGTGTATTGTCCGTAGTCCAAAATCGAATCAGCAGAAGCAGCGCAACGGAAATCAAAATCATTGTCCGAAACCGAGACGGAATTTGACACCTGGATACGAATTCATTTTAGAGGAATCACCAACAAAAATGATATGCAATATGATATAGCCAAATCAGCTCGACTCGAGTTGAACCAATGCTGAGAGAACTAGCACCATCAAATACTACCATAAAATAAAAGGTTGGACACAAGCCCGCTCTGAAATGAAATCAGTCCGAGAGAAGACATTAATATTGAAATCATTTATTATAATCTACGCAATATACATGACAAATTTAAATCTTGTCTGGTGAGAACAATCTTGGTTAACTAGCCTAATTGAGCACTAGCTTCCTAGAAGCCTCTACGGCGTTAATAAGCTCTTTGTATTCTGAAGTATGGAGCTCTTCAGAGAGCATTCTACGCCCAATGTTGTCTTCCCTACGGAAAGACATCAAGCCCTGACCGCGGCTTTGATGTAGCCGTTGAATCCAAGGGAGGAGCTCGTCGACCAAGATTGTGTCAGATACATCATGCTCTGACCACGAGACTGGTCAGACGACATTCTCTGGTTCATTCACGACGTGCTTCTCACGGCTATCGTCGATGATGATCGTGTCATGCTCATTAAACTTTGAGTTTAGAGCATTGGAAAGCATATCCAGTGGTTTAAGGAAGAGATCCTTATTAGTCCCCTTCAACTTGAAGTTGGACAACTTATTCCGCGGTCCACGAACCTTGACAACCTCACATGAGTTCTGCCCCCAAACAAGGCACGGGGATGGCACACCCCGGAACAAGTAGTCACATATGGACTTTGTGGTCCCATGAACCATCGAACTACATACGGGGACGTATTCAACTTCACTCAACTCACGAAGGAAATCAAAACAGAAGTGCCAAACGAAAACGGCTTTGGGACCAATCGGAGTGGTAGGACAGAGGAATGCGCATTTGGCATAAATCTCTTCTCCTTGCAGACACAGAGAATACCATTCAAGTCCAGGACGACCTTGAGCCACTTGCATGGCACCCTTGAAGGAATAGAACGAGGGATATCCTACACGGTTGCAACTACCAGACTGTGCGAATGACTCATGCCCTGTTCAGAAGGGGGGTAGACAAATGTGTAGACAGTTAAGTACTGCACTGCCACATTTCAAGACTGACCATTTCTATAACACTAAGAAATCCCAAATCCAAACAATGCGATCACACCGAACTAATAAAGAAAGGATTGAATGAAAATGGGATTTTGGAATAGGAGCAGCTTACCGGCGTCTCTGATTGAGTTTCAGCTGTTTGTGAATCTCGTACAGCGGTCGAGGATGGAAGTGGAATCTGAACCTCGAGCAGGATTTAATCCAGAATGTGACCTTCATTGTGATCATCCTGCGCCGTGTTAATTGGCTCACCATGAAACGGACTCATAGGACTAGTGTCTTCCATAGAGGGGACGTCATGAGACAAACAAACATTCGGAACACTTCGCAAATCAATAGAGCATGCGTAGAAATCAGAGCGAGAAAATGTGTAAGAAAATATGATTGTATTCCAAACTCTGCGTTCAAAAATGAGCGTCATAAACAAAAAGCATTTACACGATGAACACCAAGTCCAATCTAACAAAACTGTCCTACGGGAATATATATACTAGACTAACAACAACTCTCGAAGGCTTCTAGAAGCAAACTTCCATTAATCGAAGGAAAAGTTCAACTCGAGTCGAGTTAAATGAAAGACTAGATTGAGGAGTTCAACCTGATTCGGTAACGTTCCGATCGAGAGTCTCATCCTGTGTCTCTATCTGCTCTTCCTCATCCACGGTCTTCCTTTACAAATCGACTAGGTCCAAGGATATGGAGCAACTTGATGGGCCTTGATCCCCTACAAACAACTTGATTGATGTTGCCCGCAGGTGAGGGAGCTGCAGTTGACTCAAAAGGCGTGCCTTAGAGGGAACGTCGAGGAGATGCATGTCGAGTTGCACCGCTGTCGGAAGACTAAGTAGCCCCGTGGGTCAGAAGCAGAGGTTCACTATGACTTGGATCGAGCGAGAGGAGCGGCTTTGCATTGAGGCGCGAAATTGCTTGGACTACTACCCCAGGTATTCTCGCGAAGGCCTCAGACATCATTACGCCCCATCGTTGCTCATCCTCTTATCTCTGGAGTCTGCGTTCCTCACGCTTTCGAGCAAGCATTTCTTCAACTTCGGCCCTTTATTGCGTCTGAGCCTTTTCTTGCATTCTGACGAGCCTTTCCATTAGAGCATCAACGGATAGTGACTCCCTTCTCCTCTTCTGAGGCGATGGCGTGGAAGCCAGAAGAGAGCTTTATGAGAAGCCTTGTTCCTGGGATGAGGAAGATGAGAAGATGAGCCTCGTCCAATTTGGGGCATTATCGGGAGTTGGGATCCGTAGGCCTCAACATCTTGGTTAGGATCGTCATCGTCTTCACTTGACCCGATTACTATTGGTCTTGGGTCATTCACGTCAAGTAGTAACTCAACTGCCTTGCCTTTCCTCTTTGCCTTCGCCTTCTCGGTCTTCATGGGAGGTGGTGGTGCTTCCAGTCTCTCCCTGGATCCGGAAGCCTTACGGAGCGGGTACCCACCTTCAAAATCTCGACGATCCAAGTTGAAGACCTCCATTGAAAGTTTGACAACTTCGTCGTACTCGTCGCTGGAGCTGATCGTGTAATTCATCAGCGAACACATCAGCGAGTAGACATAGCAGGAGATGACAACGTCAATCATTTGTACGTTTAACTCGAATCGAGTTGAAACGGAGCTGGCGTATGAAAGCACTACAATACTACTCTGTTGTGCGCATTCAACTTGAGTCAAGTAGAATACCAAATATGAACTTTAAGCGCCTTCAAACATCACATTCAACTCGAGTTGAGTTAAATATAAGAACGCATGTAAGAACAAGGTTTTGTAGCAGACTTAATAATCCTTTCAGCTCGAGTCGAGTTGAATAGAATCCAAGTTAGTGTGAAATGATCCCTGGACACTGAAGTGCTCACTGAACTCGACTCCACTTAAATACAACGAGCCTAAAAAGCAACGGAGTCATGACGAACTATTCAACTCGAATTGAGTTGAAATATATAGATGTCCTTACCCAGGCGGCATAGTAGAGCTTCCCGCCTCTAAAAACACTCAGGATCGCATCCCCTTCTTTGCAGAAGAGATCAAGAAGCTTCAGGTAGAACTCCATGCTCAATTCCGTATAATAAATACGATACTCGAGTTCTTTGTATCTCCCGCAGATCTTGAACTGTGGAGTGTCGGGGGCTTGTAAAAACTTGGAGGGATTCGAAATCTTCAACTTCTGAGATTTACAAAACAAGAAGAGGATCTCGACATGATCCTTGGCCTTCTTGGTCGACAGGGTTTGGTCCTCGAGTTGCTCATATGGAGCCGGAACATATTCCGCATACTCTATCTTGTAGTTTGTTCCGAACTTGCAACTATCGAGGTGATTCTTGATCTTCGCCTCAGCATCCCTACTTCCGCAGATCCAAACCCAAACAGGGATTTCAGTTACCACCGGGTCCGTGATAGACTTTAGCACTTTGAGGACGTTGTAAAAGTACGAGCCTGATGACAAGCTCGATGAAGCTGATACCTCCTGTGCTCCGTGGAGATTATGGAAGTCCATTATTCCGACCTTGATTCTCTTAGGAGATAATTCGTTCCAAGAGTCATCGTGCCATTCCCCCAACACATCGTCCTCCAGGCTGTAGGCCCTGAAATTTGTCTCGCCCCTTGGAACCTGAAACTTCCCCTTGTTGGCGAGGAAGACTCTGAAGAACTCTGCTGCATACGTTGCTCAACGAACTTGTTCTTGTTGCTGAGGAATTTTACAAGCGTAAAGAAGGACTCCCCGGGATTCGTGATGAAAACCTTCAGTGTAGCTGGCGTTATCTTGATATTGGTCTTGGATTTCTTCGAGCTCTCCTTCCTGAAGTCCCCACTCGTGCTGAACAGCATTAAGTCAGGGCGCATGCTGTGAATCACGCGCTTCACGATGGTCTTCCTCTTGCAGCGCTCCAGCCACTCTTAAGAGCTGTAGCAATCTACAAACACACCCTTCATCTGTTTCAATGTGACTTTGGGGTATGAGTATCGTTCTTTCGGGTTCGGTCTGTTCAGCATATGCTCGGCTAATCGCTTGAGCTGGGGGTAGCTTATGTTGCCGATCCATTTGAAGAACTCCCTGGTGATGTTTCCATGCTCAGGCTTCCACATCCCCAACTCCTTCATCTTCCTTCATATGTCGGGGTCGATGAGCTCCCCTTGGGATGCGGATGAGATAAGCTCAAGCCAGACGTCGTAGACATCATTTGGAGCACAGATGATTTCAAGCTCATTCTGGATGTTGAGCTTTTCTTTGGCCGCCTTGCTTGCTGTCACTGCTTTTTGCGCGCCTTTAACATCAATGAGAGGAAATCTAAGCCTGACAGCTTCCATAAACTCATGCATCAACCGAGTACAATATTGAATTAGATATTTAACTCAAGTCGAGTTGAAATAGGTTACAGCAAGAATGGAATCGAAATATCATTGTTAGTAGTGTAGGACAGTATTCAACTCGAATCGAGTTGAATGGAGTTGCAAATACGTTGAATGCGTCTTTTGCTAGTTTCTTGTCCTTCAAGGCCTTTTGTGTGACGGTCCTGCCACCTTCAGTAGCCTCCTTTGGATTCTCCGGTCTACCGAGGCTTTCCCACAGCTCCCGCGCCCCGATGATGTTTTTCGCCCAAGTTGGATTTGTATTTATGAAGTGGTTGACCCTGTTGTAGAACGCGGAGATTCTCCAAATAATGGACTTATTTTCGTTCCATACTACAAAGCAGTCCCAGGCCTTAAAAGCATCCTTGATGTTAGCATCTACATCGAGCCTGTTCTGCAACTTCTTGGAGGCCTCGACGCAGTGTTGTCCATTGACCCTGTAAAACTCCTCGTCCTGTATCTCCCCCAAGATTGGAGTTTTACGAGCTTATTCTTCGGGAAGACGCAGAGGGTGTTCTTCTTCTCATTATCGCTCATCTCAATATGAAAATGCATTGTGTGCCTTACTTTTTCCTGCTCGAGGTTGCGGATGTTCAGTTCCGCGGGGGGGGGGGAGAAAGAGACGCTCGATTGGAATCTTGTAAGTGACATCTGAGCCGAAGATATAAGAGTCTTGGCAAAGAGCCCAGTAGTTCTTGAATGCATTCATGGACTCCTTGTAATCGACAACTTTCTCTACATTGTCGATGGGTACTTCCGTCAAGGCCGACACTAAGCTCGCCTGTTCAATCTCAGTGGGATCGGCCAGGGTCGACTTCTTCGTCGTGACTGATTTGATTTTCTTTGGTGTCGGCACCTGCCGTGTTTGGGACGGATTCACCTTACGCCTCCTTGTTCCCGTCGTCTCAGGAGTCTGATATAGGATCGACTCGTGGCTGCCACTGTGCATGCTTACTTCCTGCAATAAGTAAGACTGAGTATTTATCCATACGTATTGCAACGATGCTAATTCAACTCGAGTCGAGTTGAAATAGCATTCTACCTATCTCTGTTAGTCTACGATTATCGTTAGCAAGGAAGTTGTATTCAACTCGATTCGAGTTGAATGTTTCCTTGATGGCGTTTTGTGGTCTCTACATACAGAGCGTAGATACTTTCAACTCCACTGTTGACATACAAAGGCTATATTAGAATCTTTGTTACTGGAATGTTATTCAACTCGAGTCGAATTGAATGATAAGTTTCTTTCTCAACTGCCCGAACAACTGACGAATATGTATCCTTTTCAACTCGATTTGAGTTAAAATGTTTTCATAGTTGCTCACGTAAGCGGTACTTTGATTCAACTCGAATCGAGTTGAATATGTTTACTATGAGTTACTGACTTCGATCAACATCATTACGACGCTTATTCACTTTAACTCGAGTCTAGTTAAATGTTTTGGTCGTTTTAAACTGCTCGAACCACTCTACCTAGTTAGTCCGTTTCAACTCGACTCGAGATGAATTATAATTATTGGACCTCACGTATGGACGTATACTGATTCAACTCGATCCGAGTTAAGTCGGTCCTCTAGGACTAATTGAAGTCGATAATTATTATTACTATGCTTGTCCATTTTAACTCGAGTCGAGTTATATGTTATGTTTCTTTTTAAGCTGCTTTTACGACTTTAATTTGTTAACCACATTCAACTCGACTCGAGTTGAATTATTGTTTTAGGTAGTCACTCATGCCGCTACTCTGATTTAACTCGAGTTGAGTTGAATATGTATGCTAGACTTACTTGATTGTATTGACATTATTATAATGCAAGTGCACTTTAACTCGATTCGAGTTAAATTTTATTTTGCTTTTTTAATTGCTCAGACAACTTTACAGAGTCGGTCCGTTTCAACTCGACTCATGTTGAATTAATATTAGAGTTGCTAACGTAAGGCGCTACTCTAATTCAACTCGAGTCGAGTTGAATTGTTCATATGTCCTAATTTTATTCTATTCGGAAATATATGAATTAAACGTCGCTACTTATTAGAGATTCAACTCGGGTCAAGTTGGATTCTCTCTGCCTGTGTGTGAAATTCAACTACGGTCTAGTTGAACTGCCAACGATTTTGCTAAAACAACTTCAGATTGACCGAGTGAAAAATAGTGTTTACTCACCCATTGATAGATATGCTTCTCTTCTACTATGTGAATACCGCACGCAGTTCAACAAGGCTCAGCTTTGTCCTGATCCTGAAGGAACAAAATTGCATTCAAATTAGATCAGTGTCGAATCTTATCAATATTGCATTAAAACAAAGTTGGCTGCAATCCAGTAGAACAGCATCAACAATCCATGCAGAAAAGTCCTCAATTCACCACATATGAGACCATTTACAACTGATCATGCTAAGAAAATCAAAAATCCAGGTTAACATCACCAAAATTAGCAATCAATATCAAAGATCTAGGCTCCTGTAAGTGATCAAATGTACTAGTGATCACTGTCGTATGTAAAGCCTATTTATACAAGACCAAGTTGACCGATATCCTTCGATAAAAGCATATAGGAGATCCGACTGTAACGCCACTGAAATCAAATTGCAAAACTTTGACACATTGACTAATTATCTAAACACTCATACAAGAGTGGCTCGTGCTAAGTATTTCATGTATGGATCAAACGTGATTGCATACCAGTACAAGAAACAACCATAATATCTCTTGAAACGAAGAGAAATATGCCACAAGATTTGTGAAACCTCTAACAAGGCAACACAAAAAGCAGAAGCAAAGACTCAACATCATTGATGCAAAATGTCCAGAGAAAAAATTGCACTGAAAGAAGACCAACACAAGAGGCAATGGGCATCATCAACTCAACCACATTCTGAATTGAAGCTAGCTGCTCGATGAAAGATCAGTTTCTTGTAGGCTTCTGCCGGACGAGACTCTAAACAGACTGCCGGTAAAAACCCGGCCTCAAAAAACCTCAAAATCTTGGCCTCGATTTGGATTGCAGGCTGCAACTCGACTGCATGATCAGGAATCGCTCCATATTGAACAATTTCAAAAAAAAAACCTGAAGCTTACCAGCAACTTGCTGAACTCCGTCGCCGCAATTCAAGCTCTCCGCCCGTACAACGTTCGAAGCACTCCGCCGCAGCCGACTCCGCCGCGTGAACAAAAACCTTCACCGCCACGACCGCGCTCCTCTTCGCATGTCAGAATTTATGCCACGACCGCTCCTCTTCGCAGCTCCGTCCCAAATTCCCTTGGCGCAAACCCCAAAAACTCTAAACCTATCTACAGTAGTGCGCCTTGAACGAAATGGCGGCAAAGCAAACACGAGCTCAACATCACCGCTATACGACAAAACCCTAGAACCTCAAAAGCCCAGCGCAAAACGACAACAGAGTCGACAGCGCAAAAAGACAAAAACAGGAGGACAGGGCGAACTCCGCGGATGGCAGAGGGAGCAAAAGCAGATGCAGCAAATGCATGCGTGCAGAAGAAGCAAAAGCACAGCGCGCAGAAGAAAGGGGAGGAATGGCCAGTGGGTGGGGGAGATGGGCAGTGCCTCGTAATGGCGGCGGTGGTGGGATGTCGGTATCCCTTCATGAAAAAGTTTGCCATGCCCATGATCATGTGCATGGGCATGGTCATGCACATGGTCATAAACACATACATGGCCATGTACATGACCATGCCCATGCACATGATCATGGGCATGACAAACTTTTTTACTTCAGTGATTATTTGTTGTAAGTTTGTTACTTTTTAAGTATATTTTTGTTATTTTTCCACTAATTCTTGATTAAGTTTTGTCTACGATGATGTCTAAGTTCTTTTCAAATTATGACTAAGTAAATGTGTAGGTTTTTAATGGAAGTTTCTGACTAAATTGTAATTAAATTTAGTACTCTAAAGTACTCTAAATTGTTAGTTTTAGACACGTAATTTAGAGAGTACATTGTTCCATGTCTTTTGTAATAAAAAGTCTGTCATGTTTGGTTTTTATCCCCTACAGTAGACATGCATGAAAAACCATTTTAGATTAGAAATAATTTGATATAAGGCTCTTCACTTTCTAATTGATGTGTAATTTTGTAATCATCAAAGTAAAACAAATATACATAGATATATAGATACAAGATATCTTTGAGAAACATCATTTATGCTATGGCCATGCATCACACATACCATGGCCATAACTCACACATACCAATAGAATGAGAGTCAATTTAGTTATTTTGAACCTATATAACGATGAAATATAAACTTAATTATCAACACTCAATTGATATGTAAATGTTGATCATGGACAATTGTTATAACTTCTATACTAGAAATATAACAATAAAATGTCTGATAATATAGCTAATATAGTATTTTATTAATGTATTATTATAACGTAACTTGTTGTTAAAAACAAAAAACGCATGACAAAACGAACTAGAGTAAATCTAGAGAGAATTACCCTTGTTTCTTAATTAGTATTCAACTTTATCTTACAATTACTATAATCGAATTGAGATTTTATGAATTTAAATTCTTTACTAGTATACATGTATATATACGTACTTATTTTTTAATTCATACATATATTTGTACTCAAATGGGCATTTATTTGCGCTTTTTTATTCTAAATTAAGATAGCACAAATAATACGTAATTAGTATTCAAATTTATCTTATAATCAATTATAATTGAGTTGAAATATTATGTATTAAACATCTATACTCGTATCTATGTATATATATGTACTTATTTATCTATTTATATACATTTGTACTCATGTATATATCTATATATACATATATTATATATTAATTTATTTATTCATATACATACATATTTGAACTTGTATGGGCACATAATTGCGCTTTCCATGTTCTATATTAAGATAGCACAAGAATTGCTCAATACGTAGTCAAAATTATCTTAGAATCGATTATAATTGAGTTGAATTATTATGTATTTAACATCTATTTCCGTATCTATGTATATATACATACCTATTTATCTATTCATATACATTTGTACTTGTACATAAATGAATTAAAATATTATGTATTTAAAATATTATGTATATATTGATGTATATTTATATGTATTCATATGCCCATTTATTTGTACTGTTTTTATTCTATGTTAGTATTCTATGTTTTTTATGGTATTTTTTATTAGTAGTGTACCATATATTTGATTCCATTGATTCTGCCTTACTAAGTAAAGTTTTGTCAATGAAATGTTCTCAATTACTCTAGTTACTCTAATCTTGTGATTATTATATTTTATTCAATAAATATATGAGTACAAATTTGTATTTTTTTCCCACAACTCATAGTTATGTATTAAATGTTGAATTTTATGGAGAAAACATGAAGACACAATTCTTTGTAAAAAAAAAAAAAATCCATATTTATGAATGGGTTTCCCTCCAAAATCAGTTTCCCGCCGAAACATCTTTGCCGCCGAATATTTCCAAAATTCAGTTTTAGAAAGTGGAATCCTATTTAGAAGCCTAATCAGGACAAAACTCAGGTTGCGACAAAATGTGTCGGCTTTTCGCACAACATCGGGCGTCGAGGATACTCTGACGATGTAGCCGTTGAGGTCGGGCTGGGGTGCTAACTCAATCTCTCATGTTTCCTTTCATTTTCTCTCACTCTCGTCCGTGCTCTCAAGGTGCGCTTATTGATTTCATTCCGCTGTGCGTGCTCAAGGTTGCGTGTGTGTGTAGATTGTATTTGAGTTGGTGCTGACTGCGTTTAATGTAGTTTCGCATTTAGAGGTTTCAGTATTGTAGAAGAGGCGCATGCTGTCATACTTTGATTGTGTTTTAAGTTATCACAGTTGCTCGTCATGTATTCTTTGACTTCTGTATTAGCTACTCATTGTTGTGCGTGGTTTCTTTAGTTACGAGCCCTACTATTCCTCTTGAAATCTGCAATTTGCAGGTGAGCGTGGTTCGGAATTCCTCAGGGTTTCAACACTTACTGTATATTATTGAGTGTTAGCTGGTTATGAGTTCCGTAAATTCCGCCGTTATTTCCGCGTGAATGTTTAAGCACATTGGTCCATAGTAAACACATTCAACTCAAGTCGAGTTGAATTTATATTGCCATAGTATGTATGTCTGTTCAATTTCAACTCGAGTCGAGCTAAATTGTAATTCAGTCATGGTTTCATAATTAGGATGTTTTAGTAATAAGTGGTGATATTCAACTCGATTCGAGTTGACTTGGAATGTCATAAGAAGATGTTCCCTTTGTGGTGCGGATATTCAACTCGAGTCGAGTTGAATCCCGGTGTGGATATCCACCAGCGTTCTTGACATTTGCCAAATTATATTTAACTCAAATCGACTTAAATGTGAATTTCCACGTATTATGTGATATAATCTATATTGTATCAATATAACTCACGGAATCTGAAATGTTATAGTCATGGGTCTTGACATTCAACTCGAGTCGAGTTGAATTTGTCATCACCCAATGTCCTCTTGTTTGTCCGTGGGAGTATAATATCGTCATGCATTCCAATGTTTTACTAGAGTCGTGTCGAAATTAACAGTTCAGATCTCCGGCTGAGACACATGATATTGTAACCACCCCCACAATATTTAACTCAAATCGAGTTAAATCAGAATTAGCACATAGTTATAAATATACTCTTCTGTGATGTTGATTCGCATTAATTATCTGTGAACATTCAACTCGACTCGAGTTGAATTCATGGACATCTTAGCTGACCGAGAATTTATTCCAACATCTTGTCTACGTGTAAATAATTCTATTCGATTTCTGTCATTATTGTATTCAACTCGAGTCGAGTTGAACCGCCACATATTCTTCTGTTCCTCAAGTAGCGTTTGTGATGAATTTGCAGACTCTACCATGGCTGCTCAAGACGTTCAAATGCTTGGTGATTTCTCCTCTGATGAGGAGGTTGTGGCGCAACCCGAGGAGCCGGAAAACGTTCCAATGTGTGAAGGTATCCTTCGGCGTCTTTGGGCTACTAAGTTCGTTACCCTTTACGGTGACAAGGGTCGCCCTGTAGCGGAGGGCCTATGTCACGACATCAATTACAATCTGGTCCTTGGAAGCAAAGGTCCACTTGGGCACTCCCGAGTGGCGGTTCAAATCTCGAAGACCCTTGATGCCACAGTGGTGCCAGATGAGTGGAGATATTCTCTCAGGGCGTGGCCGTTCGATAAATTCTTCTATAATGGGGCTAGTCTCAGTGACCATGAGATAGGACACGATCATGACTCTCGTGTTGCACGTCTTGCGAGACCTCAGTCATCGTGTAGCCAAAGTTACAACAATACATCTAGGAACCCGCCTCCTGAAACATACGTCAAATCCAAAGGATTATTAACTCAGGAGCCCATCAATTCTGTCTCAAGCAAGGTGTGCTGCACCAGGAACTGCGTTCAGCCCTTCCCGAGGGAGAAGATCCGATGTTTCCGAGAGCGGATGTATAGTGGAACGACCTACCAATTCAGGTTTCACATGAAGCTTGACGTTCACAGGCAGGTTCATCGGAATGCTGATGGGAAGAGGGTGGTCACGGTTGAGGGAATCGATGTTTGCTTGCCTGCGTGGAGACATATTGCTAGAGTGTCCGAGGCAACCTTTAATCAGTTTCAGACGTACGTGGCCGATGGCGTCATGGCGCATCCGCATGGAAATTCGTCTTTGCTCAAACCGCGCAAGCACACGTCGCAAGCAACTGCAACCCTGCGTTGCATCCTAGAGAACTCTGCGGATCTCATGCCGCACCGAACGAGGACATTAAAATCTGGAGAGAAGGTTGTATCCTTGATTCTTCCCGCTACATGGAAATGGAAGAGTGCCATCCCGAAGATCAACGCCGCAAACGAAGGCTTCGTTTGAATATGGTCTCACCATCTTGTCTGAGTAGAATTTGGAAGTTACACTTTCCCGAATTTGATGCAAAGAAACCGAGGGATAACTTTGCTCGGTGCTCCAAATGTGATCGGTTGCACACACTCCGTCGTCGCTCTATTTCTGGGTCGCAACAAGCACTACTTTGGGCAAAGAAGCTCGAGGTACACTTGGCTGCAGCCCGTGCTCATCGGGAGTTATATTATGCAAACAGGTATAGGTCGAAAACCTACCCGCATGAGTGTTTGACCATTATGCATGACAAAATGGATCATGCGAAGACCGCTTCCCCTGTCTTTTCTCACAAGAGGTAAGGAGCTCGATGGTCTGATGAAGCTATCAGTATCCGTCACATGAATGATCGCTCATGGCCACGGAGATGTATGCTACGCACATTACGGTCTAGATATTTTTGCACACGATTCAAATTACAGGGTGGGCTCTATTGCTAAGTTCCTCCGAGATTTAGGGTTGCCACCAAAGTAATCTTTGAGGGAGCTTTTTGTTGGGCCGAGATTGGCACCTATCTTTGATGCTGTTCTCCAAGGTGCGGAGACTTGCGTATCGTCACTCCGTCCAGCACCAGCTCTTCCACTTCGAGGGATTCCTCTTCCGCCAATTCTCAATGTTCAGATCGACAATGCTGCAGGTGACAACAAGAATAGATATGTTTTCAGTTTTTGGTCTCTCCTTGTCGCAAAGAAGATCTTCCGCGAGGTATACGTCAATTTCATGTTGGTTGGGCATACCCATGATGACATTGATGCAATGTTTGGGAGGTGGAGCATGTTGTTGAGGAAAGACAATTTCCCCACTATTCCGTTACTCATGAAATCTTTCATGGACGTGGAATCTATTCGAGCCATTCTCCACCTTGTTGAAGAGGTGCCGGATTTTAAAGGACTTATCCATGGGTTTATCAGGGATGGAGGGGAAGCACTTTCTGGTCATACGAAGGCACTATTGAGATTGAACGGAAAGAATTTACTTAGATGGTATTCGATAACATCAGCCATGCATGGGCTGAATACAAGTAAGAGGATGCCTCCCTTAGTCATCTCCTAACCATGTGGGATAATTAACCACTATGGGTTGCCTTTGACTACAAGCAACATCGAATGGAGTCTATAAACTAACTAAGTGTGTAGTTCTACTCCTATAAGTCCATGTACACTATCTACTCCAATAGGTACATGTTTCTCAACTCTCCCACTTTGCTAGTGGGCAAAGGCTCCAAGGCCCATCTTCTCAATGAAGATCAAGTGTTGTGACTTTCCAAGGGCCTTGGTTAGCACATCAGCAACCATAGCTTGGTTAGGCACATACTTGAGCTCAATCACTTCATCCTCTACTTGCTCACAAATAAAATGATGTTGCACATCAATATGCTTGGTTCGTGAGTGGTGTGTAGGATTCTTGGCCAAGGCGATAGCTCCTTGGTTGTCACACAAAACTTGTGTGCCTCCTTGTTGAACAAAGCCAACATCAGCCAAGAGTTGCCTCAAACAAATGGCTTCCTTGGTACATTGGCTCATAGCCATGTATTCAGCCTCCGTTGTAGAGAGTGCTATGGTGGATTACCTCTTAGAATTCCACAAAATGGCACCCTCTCCAAGCATAAAAACATAACCGGTGGTGGATCTCCTATCTCCTTCATCACCGGCCCAATCTGCATCACAATAGCCACGTAGCAACAAAGTTGCACCTCCAAGTTGCAACTCTAACTTTAGTGTACCTTGGAGGTACCTCATGACCCTCTTCACCGCTGCCCAATGCATTGGGCCATACTTGGATATGTGTTGACTCACAACACTCACGGGGAAGGCCAAATCGGGCCTTGTAGCCACCATGGCATACATGAGGCACCCAACCGCAGCCTTGTATGGCACACTTGCCATTTCAGCATTCACCTCTTCAAAATCAGCCTCCGTGAGCTTGGGCAACTTCACATGAGTGTCAAGTGGTGTACCTATCGCCTTGCACTCCTCCATCTTGAACGTCTTGAGAATCTCCTTAAGGTACTTGTGTTGACTCATGGTGATGGTGCGGGCAGCCCTATTCCTCTTGAACTCCACTCTAAGACAATAGCTTAGCTCTTTCAAATCGGTCATCTCATACTCCTCCTTGAGCATAGCCTTCACCTCCAACATCTTGGTCATGCTACTTACAAGGATAATCAAATCATCAACATACAAAATTACAATCACAAAGAATTCACTACTTTGCATGATATACAAAGAGTGATCAGCGTGGCCTCTTTGGAAGCCCTTTCTCACAAACATGGCATCAATATCTTGATACCATGCCCTCTTCGATTCCTTCAAACTGGGAAGTGCCTTCTTCAACTTGCACTTGAGATGCTCTTTGCCTTGTTGCACAAATCCTTCGGGTTGATCCATGTAGATGACCTCCTCCAACTTGGGGTTGAGGAAGGCGGTCTTGACATCCATGTTGTGCATCTTAAGGTCCATGGCTGCCTCAATGCTCTCAATACACCGAATTGTGTTGAATTTGGTAACGGGGGCAAATGTCTCATTGAAATCCACCCCCTCCACTTGGGTGAACCCTCGTGCAACCAGCCTTGCTTTGTACCTCACCACATGCCCTAAAGCATCCCTTTTGGAGAAAACCCACTTACAGCCAACATTTATTGGAAGAAAGGGGTGCAAGCTCCCAAGTACACTTGTGAATGAGGGCCTTGCACTCTTCTTCCATAGCCACCTCCCAATTGCTTGCATCTTCACAATTCATCACCTCTCCAAGTGTAGATGGGTCTCCAAGAAATGCCACATTTACTTGGTCTTCATTTGGAGGAGGAAGAATGTGGTTCATCCATCAATCTCCAAGTGGCTTGCAAGTCCTTGTAGGGTATCTTGGCTCCTCTAAGGGCTGCTCCCGTGGCTTCTCCACGGGCTGGTCCTTCTCTTGCTCCTTTGGTGGGCAAGTAGTTGATATCTTCTTGCGTTGCGGTAACACGACCTTCTCCTTGGGCTCCTCCAAATCTTCTTCATCTTCATCTCCCACTTCTTCAATGTCAACTCTTGGAGTTGAGCCCACACTTTGGGCTGGTCCTCCACTTCTCCCACTTGGGCTCACCTCCAAGAGCTTAAAATCAGCTCCTCCATCTTCCAAGAATGTCACATCTCTACACTTGATGATGTCCACACACATCAGCCTAGAGGCCTTGGTTCCCTCACAATACCCAAGAAAGAGACACTTGATGCCCTTGGCATCCAACTTGGTCCGCTTGGCATTTGGAACCAACGCATACGCAATGCAACCAAAAACACGCATATGAGACACATGGGGCCTTACTGCACTCCAAGCCTCTTGAGGTTTTTTGCTTACCAATGCTTGAGTGGGGCACCGGTTCCTTCTATACATTGCATTGCTCACGGCCTCACCCCATAGCTCATACTTTAGCCCTTGGCCATGAATCATGGCCCTTGCCATCTCCACAATGGTGCGGTTTGCACGCTCCGCAACACCATTTTGTTGAGGCGTGTAGGGGGCTAATGTGTGGTGCTCAATGCCATGGGCTTTGAGGAAGTTCACAAAAGCCTTAGAGACATACTCCCCTCCATTATCCGACCGCAGCACCTTTACCTTGGAATCACATTGGGCCTCCACAAGCGCCTTCCAAGTCTCAAAACGCCCAAACACCTCACTCTTGCACTTCAGCATATACACCCATATCTTGCGTGAGAAATCATCTATAAAGGTGACAAAATACCTTGCTCCTCCAATGGAAGTGGTCTTCATTAGCCCGCACAAATCCGAATGCACCAACTCCAACTTCTTGGTGGCCCTTGTTGCTCCATCCTTGGGGAAGGGCTGCCTTGCTTGCTTGCCCTCGATGCACCCCTTGCAAGCCATGGAACTCCAATCGTGCTTGCAAGAAGAGAGGTTCAGCCACTTCACAATGTGTTGAAGGCCCTTCAAGCTCTTCAAATTCAAGTGGCCAAGCCTCCTATGCCAAAGATTGTCAAGCTCTTCATGGGCTGATCCTTGAGCCACACAAGCAAATGAACTCCCATTCCCCTTGGTGAATTGAAGTAGATACAAGTTGCCCTCACGAGGGGCTGATGCAATGAAGAGTCCACTTGGTGACCTCACAACACACCCTACATTGTTGAATTGCACCTTCAAACCTCCCAAAGCCAATTTGCTTACCGAAAGCAAATTGGCATGCAACTTGGGCACATGTGTGGCAAAGGCGAAATCCTCCTCATCCTCCACTTTGGACGCTTGGTGTGCACTCTCCTTGCCTTGGGCTTGGTTGGCCCTACAATACTTAGCAATGTGGCCTGGTTTGCCACACTTGAAGTCTGTTCTTGTCTCCTTAAAAGCCTTGGTGTTGCCTCCCTTGCCAAATCTTGACACAAGGGCTGATCCCTCTCCTTGGGACTCATTCTCCTTGCGGTTGGTGACCTCATGCATCAAACGCGCTGTCACAAACTCCTAGGTCAGCTCCTTCATTGGCCTTGTCTCCAAAGCCATGATGAGGAACTCAAACGATGGTGGCAAGCTCTCCAACAAAGTCATCACAACATCTCCTTCCGTCACGGGTGCCTCCAAGCAAGCCAATTCAGCAGCCAATGCCTTGATCTTGTTGACATGATCCAACAAGTCATCCTCCTCTTGCATCTTGGTACAGAAGAAGCGCCGCCGAAGAAATAGGATGTTGGAGAGACTCTTGGTCTCATGGATATTGCAAAGCGTTGTCCATGCTTCCGCTGGTGTCTTGCAATGGCGGATGTGTGCAATTTGCTGTTCCGCAAGATTGGTGACAATGAGAGCAAAGGCCTTCTTCTCCTTCCTCTCAAACGCCTTCTTGGTCTTCAAATCAGCATCTTCACTTGAAGGCTCTTCACTCCCATCTGCCACATGCCACAAGTCCTTCTCCGCAAGAATCATCTCCAGCTTGAACTTCCACATGCCAAAGTTGACACCGTTGAACTTGTTGATGATGCGCACTCCATCTCCATCACTTGCAGCCATGTTGAAGTAGCTCCCACTTGTTGGCAGCACCTAAGGAGGGTAGAGGAGTTGAAAAACTCAACTCAAGCTCCCCACAATCCCTAAAACAAAGGCAATGGCGCTGAAATTGCACCAACCTGCCCTTGCAAGATCCTCACAAGGAGCTCTCAACCCTATGGACCACAAAAACACCTCTCTCAAGTATATCACCCCACTCAACACCAAATCAGATCCTAATCTTGCTTACAACACCCACATGAGCTTCCTAGGCAAGAACTTCTTCAATTCAGCCACTAACTCGCAATGTCTTCACACAAATTGTGCAATCCACACCTCAAGGAGCTAAGAGACTCCCAATGAGCCCTTGCAAGGGATCCAATATGAGCAAATGACTCAAATTTGCTCACAATCACTCCACAAAGCTCACAAGGGCTGAATTCAGCCCTAATGCATCCCTAACCTCGACCTAATCACTCACACAAGTGTAATCAGTTCTCTTGCAATCACAAATGCAAGAAGCTTGCCTCACTCACTCAAAAGGGTACAAATCAGCCCTTTCCAAGTCACCAATGCACTCACTTCACCAAATCAAATCTAGATCTAGATCTCTCACGAACTCACCAATGCACAAATGTGCCACATTCACTCACAAGAGCTCAAATCAGCCCTCTAATAAATGGCAAACTCCTCAATCAACTCAAAAATGCTTCAAAAGCAATCAAAACACTCTCACAAGATTGCAATTGCCTCAATTGCAACCCACAATGCACCCAAGTGCACAATCAGCCCTAATTGGCTCCCAATGTGAAAATCTAAGCACAAACTCAATGAAAGAGCATGCAACCAGCCATAACAAGGTGTGATCTCTCTCAAATCACAACCTCACACTCAAATGCACTCAACAACTCCAACTTCAGCCAACAAACTCCAAAGAAAATGCACTTCAAGACTTTTCCTTTGGAAATGGACTTACACCAATTGGTTTGAAGGTGCACACATGTAAACAAGGTTGGTTTGGTCCCACAAGCTCCACGATCCTCTCCAAATGATCTGAATTTCTCCTTCAAGCGCACCACCACGTGCGTAGGCCCAATACACGTTATAATGAATATATTCCCATTATAATGAATTACGTGTTCCATAACCTATTGAGATTGAAGGGAAAGACTTTACTTAGGTGGTATTAGATAACATCAGCCATGCATGGGCTGAATACAAGTAGGAGGATGCCACCCTTAGTCATCTCCTAACCATGTGGGATAACTAACCACTATGGGTTGCCTTTGACTACAAGCAACACCTAAAGGAGTCTATGAACTAACTAAGTGTGTAGTTCTACTCCTATAAGCCCATGTACACTATCTACTCCAATAGGTACATGTTTCTCAACAGGCACAACAATTCAAGTTTTTTTTGGATTCTATAGGTTGTCCCGTGATGAACTACAAGGTTTCGTGCATAGCATAAGATTGGTTGCCAAATTATACAACCTGAATTAAGTTGTGGAGAGAGGACTCGGAATGATCTTCTTTGTGGCCATGTGGTGATCCAACTCCTACAACGCATCGTGCAGTGAGGGGCGTAGAAGACATTGTGAAGCGCATTTCTGGATTTATCAAGTACTGGGAGGCAATGTTTGATGAAGATAGAACTAGAGAGTATAGAAGACGCTATGAACATCTTGTGTTCTATTGGCGCGCTGTGAAGGCAGCACTAGAGGTTCTCATTGAACCATCGAGTGTTCTTCGGGACGGACTTTGGCCATTATCGAGAATAGATGCAACTTTGGAGGACCACTTTGGTGAAGATGGCGAACTTCGTGAAGAGTTTGGAGAGGATGAGGCCTATGTTGGAGAGATCCGAGATCGCCCTCAACCATCTTTTCATGTAGCTCGTGATGTTTATGAAGGATACTTTGTTGCTATTCCGCCTGCTGATGGTGACTCACGACCGGTGTGGATTGCTCGAGCGTTGTTAGATCCGAACATAAACCCCGAGCAGCCAAATTGCATCCTTATTCAATTCTTTCGGCCTACATCAAGGGATCGTGATGTGCAATAGACCTACAATGGATGGGATTCAGTCAAAGGATTGCGTTGGAAGGTTGACGATACTCAACCTCCTTTGTGGGAGAAAACAACTTCATTGATGATTTCATGGAAGTCAAAGGTCAAGAAAGATACAACCGAGTGCACTTTAAAAATTCCGGTGGATCAAATTAAAGTCATTCACGATACTATAGTTGAACTTTCAAATGCTTGAAGGTCTTATATGTATTGAAATCGTATTTGTGTATTGTAACAACTACATAGTCATGGCATTGTCTTACGACTTAGAAATATTAATCTTTTGTTTCAAATTCAAAAGATTATAGGCATTTATAAATATAGAAGATATGTTAGACCAAATGATCTACAAGGATGTGTGGTTTAGGATGTTGGTAGTATCGACGGAATATGGAATATTTTCAAGTTACTTAGCTTGCTTCGAGCAACACTTTGTTTGTGGTACTGGGTTTCATTCGAAATCAAAGGTACATTGCACGCATTTATGAAAATATATTTCTATATTATATTATAGTGTTGATTTGTTCTTTCCATTTAGTACTTTTGTCGATTGATTTATGTAATTAGGAATGATAACATGTATTTAATTTGTTATAAAAGGTAGTAGTGGTTAGCACCACTGATGTTTATGTGTGTCATACATGTCACAATTAAGGGTACGTGGCTGGTTGGTAGCACATATTTTCCTGCCCGTCGAAGCTCACTTAGCAGTACCAAGTGATGTGTACATTTTAGCTGCTCAAACGAGTCCGATCGGAATCGAACTCGGACCACCTACGTTATACAGAGACTCCTTCTCATCCAACCACTGAGCTCATGACTTGGTGTCCATTTCAAAATTACTCCAACCTTTATATTAATCAATTGGAAGTCCGGCTTGGTAAGTCCACAATGCACAAACTTTCCCCCATATTATACTATAAATTGAATGGAAACTTTAAGATTCATAACTTATTAAGTTATTTGTGTACAACAAAATATCAATCTAAAACCTCTCAATTTCATTTTGAGAGGATTATAAACTCTCAAATTAATGAATATTGTGTTGAGGATTCCTTCCAACAGCACTAACTTTGAAAGGCCATTTTTCCCTCTCTATAATTTGGAAGCAAACGAGCCATATACCAATAGAAAGCTACTAAACAGATCTACCATCATTGCAAATTTTGATCCGTTTCAAGAAAAACCGAGGGAGGGATGGAGAAAAGATTGAAGGAAGATAGTACTCAAAACTTGAGTACAAGCAAGTACACCACCGATTGGAAAGGAGATCAAGAATTGAGAGAAGGAGCCCACGGCCTCCTTCTCCTACCAACTAAGCAACTCAAGAAGAAGATCAATTGAAAAGGGCTCTCCTTCTCCTATCAACTAAACAATTCAAAAGGAAGATCAATTGAAAAGGGCTCTCCTTCTCCTATCAATTAACAATTTTAAAGGAAGATCAATGTGAATAAAGAAGATGAAGGTGAACAAAGAAGAGAACAAGGTGGAGGAGGAGGCCCACGGCCTTTTCCCTTCTACTCTAACTAGATTGAGGGGTGAAGATAGCTTGGAAACAAGCTTTTAAATACATAATATGAGCCGCCAAAGAGGCGGCTCACCTTAACCCTAACTAAGGCATAAGCCCTAACTAAGCGATCATGGATGAATGGCTGCCGCTCCACGCACTCCGTCTCAAAGCCTGCACAAACAAATGTATCTCACAAACACCATCCAAAGGTTAAATGAGCAAAACCAAAACACTTAAGCTACAAACACAATGATGCACATCAAAAGTTAGTTGAACGAGGTCAATGGTAAATTACTAATCCAACTCCAAGTTCCTAATTCCACTACTAGAAAATCCAGCGTCCAAATCAACATGAAAACGTTGAAATTTTCAGTTGACTCGGACGTGTTGATCCGGACATTGATCAACACAAAAGTGTTGATATTATCTGTTGATTCGGTCAAGCATAATTCATTATTTTTACTAAATAAAAATTAAAATAAAAACAACCGGTGGAGGGCCACCTTAAACCAGGCCGTCACTCGAGTGGGGCCCACCTTAAACCCCTCCGAGGCCCAAGTGCTGGGGGCCAAGATCGAACCCACGACCTCCCGGCTCCCAACTTACGTCCTCCGCCACTACATCACCTAAGTCCATGTATGCACATACTGTCCCAAACAACAAAAATCTGTTGATTTTATGTCGATTCGGTCACAGTTTTCTAGTAGTGTTCTTACGCTAATCAAACTATGGATCCACTAGGGGGCCTTTTACCTCTTTTAGTCCTTCTTCATCGCACAAAGGATCCACTAGGGGGCTTGTAATCTCCTCTAGTCCCTCCTTATCAAACCAATCACTCCTTATCTGAACTAAGCTCAAAATTGATGCTTAATAATCTACGAAAGGCCTTACGGTAACCACTTTCTAACATGCATATTGCATTCAGAACTTAATTATCTTAATTTCATCAAATTACTCCAAGGTTGCGTTGCTTGTTAACAATTCCCTCATAGAAGCAACAATTCACGACAATAAACAAAGAGGGCGTTTTCACGCTCTCACAAGATCCAAAGTAAGTGTATCTTGGAAACTCGAATTTTGCAGTTCTCGGCTTGCTGGAGTAGTGTCGCTGGGACTCGGGTGTCGGCCGCCAAGCTTTCTGTTGTTGACTGTTGAGGAGATGGAGGTTGTTGTCAAAGGATGGTTGCGTCCTAGTTGGAAGGAAGAGATGTCCGTCACGATCGGGTGGGTCTGTCTTGGTTCCAGCTCGTCCTCGAGGATACGAACTTGCTGCATCAATTTGTCCCGGAGTGTCTCTGGTGTTGTCTAGTTGGGTCGCTCTGTGGGTTCCGCCTCGGGGATCGATGTCAACGTAGCTTGGCTTCGAGTGATGCCCGCAACATTGTTGACACCTATGTTGTCCGTTATGTGTTCCTCAATGACTATGATTGACGTAGTCGCTGTTGGTTCTTTGCGGAGTTGTGTCACCTGTCGGGTGACTTAGGGATCTTGCAACAACGGGCAACGCTGAGTAGGATGTTCCATTGACTTGCAGATAGCGGAAGGAAAAATTCCTCAAGCTTGTACGATCGTGTGGGCATCAAGAAGTAGATCCTGTCCATGTTGGTCCTTGCGTGGTTGATGCCACTGCAACTAGTGCGGATCTTGCGGCATGACGTTTGCCGTATTTACAAGTAGGATTGAGAAAAGAATCTTGGTCAATGTGGCCTTGTTTTTTATTGAGTCCGCATACAGGGCGCTTTGTGTCGACTCGGGTCGGAGTCGAGTTTGGATCTTGTTCTCGAGGTAACCCACTTTTTGCCAGTTTTGTTGAATGTTTGGCCTCGGCAAGGGTTGACCTTGGTAAGCCAATCGTAGCCACCTGGAAGTACTTCAATAAACCAGCTCAAAAATTGTTTAGTAGGAATTGATCACTTGGCATGTGTTCAAATTGACTAGCAAGCTTCATCATACGTTCATAGTAATCACCGACCGAATCCTTGGATTCTTGTTTCAGAGATTTGAATCAAAGGTAAATCTGGTCGTCGTTGTCGATCTCCTTCTATCAATGTTTGAAGGTGTTGAGTAGAGCTAGAAGGCCCTGAGTTAGGTAGGTATTTCTTTAAGTCGTAAACCAGTTATAATTACTAGCGTCAACTAAAGAATTTCTAAACAATGCTATTGTAATTGTCAGATCAGTTTTGCCATTCAAGGCAAGAGCGTTTGTAAATCTATGAACATGTGTCACTGCACATTTAACTTCATGGTATGTAGGCATGCTGACCGGTTTCCTAGCAGTGGTTCGATGGAGGTGGTCGACAGGTGGTCGAGTAGGTTCTATTGCAACCAGCCAAACAGGTAGACCTCGGGCGTAAGTTGGGCAATTGTCTATTGTGTGTTGGCGAGACCCACATACAAAGTCGAGCGTGAACTCACAGGAGGGACGGTGGTTTAAGTTGGTTCGGATACCTCTGTTGATACCGATGTAGAAGGGATTGGAGGGCCGGACGTTGGTGGAGTGGACGCTCATAGTCGCTAGTGGCGGTACCATTCGAGGTGGTGTCGATGTCGGATTTGCGCCATGGACATTTGCAGGGAGAGGTAAAGGAAGGGCTCGCCCTGAAGTGGGAGAATTGATGGTGCTCGAGTCAACACATTTGGTGGTTGAGAGCTTGGGAGAACCGTTGGAATAGGAGGCAGGTTCTTCAAGTTTAGTATATCCGGCGGGTGGGGCGATCATCTGGAGTTGTAAAAATCATGGATGTGGTGTGCTAAGCCAGGTTGTAGGCTAAGTCTCTTTCTATTTGGTTATTAGGAGAAGCAGGTTGTTGTTGACTACTGATCGACTGAATATGATCAATGAGCGGTCGACTAGCCGAAGGCTGCTCTGCAGTATCCGATGGGTCAAGATGAGACTTCACTCTAGTAGCCATTAGTCGAGCTAGCCTAGATTCAAGGTATGCCTGCTGACTTTGAAGTTGGGAAAATTTGACCTGTTGGTCATACGAAGTACGAGCAAATGTACTCCGAGACGCGTATCTGGCATGTGCGCTCGAGGGTCGTTGTTGGAAGATTGTCTTATGGGGAAATGGATCACTGCAAGACTTCGGTCGATATGTCGAATCTGAGCCCCAACTCTGAGGCCTAGACGTCGAAGTTGGCGACAGTAAGGAAGTCGGACGTGGCCGGTTGATGGCAGCTGGATTGGCCAAATGCGACATTGTGGTGGTGTATGTTCCACCGACTGTGGACGGATAGGTGGGTCAAACTACAGCGATCGGTGAAGAAGTTGTCGAGGGTTGCAGATTTCGCAATTCCCGTAGAGTTTGAGGGTTTTGGAGCTGTTCAGCCGTCATTGCCACGGGGTCAGGAGCTTGGCTTGCGCGCGTGCGCCTACCCGTCATAGTCTAGACACATGTCGGTTTCCAGATTTAGATCTACATTTCAATCTTTAGATTCGGATCTTGATCTAGATCAAATCTTAATCTAGATCTGAGATCAAAATCGACGGTAGATATGGGACGGCAGTTGACGGCTATTTTAGATGTTTTTGTGTGGAGATTTGCTATTTGCTCCTTTTGTAGTGCAAAACCTCTTCGACAGACGGCGTTTGTTTGCAGATATCTGGTTCTCTCTACGTCAACTTAAACTACGACGTTGTGGACGTATGGGCGTAGTAATCAAGCTTGAATCCCCTATCGACTTTGGAAAACGTTGTTAGTGAACATCGGTACGCGATCGCGTTCGGCTAGGATAGCCTGCGCCTTGCGAGTAGCAGTGCTACCGCTGGGTGTGACTCGTGCAGATTGAGTGCTTGCAAGACCGTCGCGCGATGTAAGCTTGGTTGAGCACCACTTAGTTAGGTACCTAGTTACAAGTTAGATCGCTAGACTGGCAAATTGATGTAGTAATTTTGCATGGTCGCCAAATGTCTAGGACGTTTCCCAAGAACTACTCTTAAACTAGATTATGCTAATATATTCGACTTTCATACGGTTGTAAGCAAGGTTGACTCTGAGGTTGACAGGGCTGTAGATAAGAGATCCATACTTAAGAGTCGCTAAATCAATTTGTAGTATATTGAACATCTTGACGAAGTCCTTACAAACATAGACCTTGATGGTAAAGTTATGGGTCTACAATAAGCAATTTGAATTAAGAAAAAGTAATGTTGAAATGAAACAAAGATTAAATCAAGTGCAATGTTTGAAGTATACTTCTTTTGCAGTAATGCCAGGTTTAACCAAAGGGAGGGGGTTGTAGGCCCACCACTCTCGCACAATCCGGAAACTATAAGTACTAGCACGATCGTGCAGGATGCGGTCAATTTTGACGTCTTTGAGGTGCATAATAAGGATAGTCCCAAGGTCAGTCAAATGGTATGAGGCGAAGACAAACACAAATTCAAAGTTATACGAAGCACGTTTGATCTAGACAGAAACTGCGTCCGGCGAGACACCAAGCACAGACAAGTTCTCCGGAACGTCTGCAAAGATAAGGTCAATCCCGGGGTGTTTGGGCTTGTATTCCATCTTCTCGCAAGGGTAGTCCCTACCCTTTCCAATCTGTGGGTTAGGCAAGAAGTTATTAGAAACCAAAAAACATGATAGAGTAACTACAGTAAGAAAGCAATCCATAGTTAAGGAGGGAAATTCCTTCTAAATGTGTTGAACCATAGCCTGAATAGCGTCTACCTAGCCTGTACCCTTTGTAGACTGCTCAACCAATGTGGCCGCATCTCTTTTCTCAAGGATCATAGGGAGCGTCACGGTGGTAGGAGAATAGGAAGTACTACCCACATTTTTGGGAATGACTATGGGATGCATGGGTCCATTAGATTGCGTCGGTCCATGTTACTGAGGGGATTCACGAGGGGCTAACGACGATGGAGGAGTAGATCCTACATTCAAAACCCCACCCTCAGATGCTTGTGTTTACCCCCGTGCATGCCTTTGTGGCACAACCGCTTGCATGTCTGAGGCAGCTAGACCTCTTACACCACGCCCACCGTTGTTGACAACCGTCCCTTGAGAAGCTTGTATCATATCAACTTCTCTTCGAACTGCAATGTATACACAAGCGTACATGTTAGATAAATAACAAAGTATACGGGGAAAATGTAACTTATATACATTTCAATCTGCACCACCTGGAAGCTCATCGGGAATGGAAACATGTCCATGCTCTCCCTCTTCGTCTTCGGCATTCTCTTCGTGCTCCTCCACCTCCTCTTCTTGCTCCTCCTCCTCTGGCTCAGGGGTAGGTTCTTTTCTGCGACGTTTGTGGCTACCACCTGCATTACCTCTACCTTTCGGTGCAGTCGAGGGAAGGGGGTGGTGGTGGAGCTCCTAGAAGCATGCAGAAGTCGTCGTCATCATCATCCACCTGTAGTGGCACAGGAGCGGCATCGACCGATTCCGCTATCTGCAGAAGATGCTTCTCTTCCTTGTAAAAATGGTGGGTTTGAGACTCTAGAAAGCAACCACCAGTCAACAATAAAGCCATCTTGAACCGCTGCCTCTGATCATGGGAAAAAATCAAAAGCGGTTTCTTCTTTATGTTTGGGACTTAGAACTCAGAAGGAATGCCCAGTGTAGCGAGACCACCCTTAGCAACGAGCTCTTGTTTGAGATATCTACAAGGGTAAAATCACTCAGAAACACTTGAATTTTTTTTATGTTAACAAGAAAGACAATACAAAACGGCGTGGTCAAAACTAAACATCAATAGCTTCTTGGTTTGAGCACCCCCGCCAATCTTGTCGATGTGGGAGCCTTTAATAAACTTAGGGCTGGCTTTGGGCCCTACGTAAGCATCAAAAGCCTTATCCCATAAAAGAAGACGTCATCTTTCGACGTACTCATCAAAACCGCGTCAAGGTTCGGGATCTGGGGATTCTCTTGTTTGAAGAACTTGTCCACCTGCTCCTTAAGATATGTCGCTAACTGTGGTCAACACTTGAAGTTAGAAAAAACAGTATATACTGTTATGGACATGATGTGTAACGAATGTGATTGAGTAGAGAATAAGTACTTGCGACCAGAGTATTGCACAAGCAAGCCATGCCCCCAACACCCTGTCTTTCATTTCAACCGGATCCTGAAAGCGAACACTACGTCGGAATGCGGGAGTGTTGTTCCGCCAACGAAGCCACATGGTTTTTACTTCTTTTGAAACGTTGGTGGTGACGACCTTCTGGAGGCGCTCCTGTGACATCTCGGAATTCTTGTCACAGCTATGATGAGGGCTGATCTACATCAAAATACAAGAAAGAAATGAAAAAATTATATAGACGGGTGTGGATTAGGGAGCGAGAGAAAACACTAAGTTTGGTCGACAGAATGCACACCTCTTGCTCAAATGCTTTTCTCAACTCTGGATTAGCAATGGCAAGCATTTTGTCAAAATCCTTTTGTCGGATTTGTTTAATCTCAGCCTTGAGAGCCTCGTCCATGGCTGTCCATACTCCTTGCGCTGTCCTCTTTTTTACGGGAGTGTCCTCGTAGTAATAGACTTGGGCTTTGTCGGCGACCTTAGCACATTGCCTCTGGACGATCAAGGAACGCATGTTAGACAAAGTAAATAGACTAGATGAAAATGAATTCATACAAAAGATATGAATAATGACGCACCGCGTAGAGGAACATGATGAAGACGTCTTTAGTCACAAAGTACCAAGATTGCCTCAGCTTATATTTTGCAGAGTAACAGTACTTCCAGTCCTCAAAAGAGATCAGGGGTTTCCATTCTTCAATTGGCATCTTGCCAAACTTGCACATGCATTGCAATCTTGATGGCAGGCTATCTTCGACATGATCATGCTCTGTGAACCTGTTCATGAAGTCAGTTCATAAATATATATTCTGTGTTTATAATACACTACACTTCAAGAATATTATAAGAAATCGAACTCACCAGTTGATGTCATTCATCGCGTCGATTAATACTTTGTATTCTGCACGTCAAGGACAATGCAGTCGGCAAAGAAATACCAATCCGGATCATCTCTGCGCATCTGCTCAATGTATCGCATCCAAGCAGTGACGCGATGATTCCCCTCGTAGTTGTAGAAGTATTTGCCACTGAATTGGCAAAGGTCTGGATCGGCTTGCAATGAAATTTCCAACCGATCATTTGCCGCTTTCCAATGAGGGTTATTTCAAACCGCATCATCATCCTTTACCAGCCGTTGCTTCCCGTTCTCGCTGACAGGAGAAACATATAAAACACGATCGCCCTCTCGGTAACCTCTATAAAACTCGTTTGCCAACTTGCAAACATCTGTTTCTGTAATGGGACGGACCTTGGAGCAACACAAGAGGGGACAGCGGGGAATTTGAAGACGAGATTTCTCGACAGGTTTTGTTCTCAATCTAGATATGGTCTTGATAGAGTTCCCCTTTTGTTGAGCTCGTAACTTGTTGGCGCTCCACATGGGATCCATCTCAGCCAAATGACTTGGCATTTCAATGGCCCCAATCTCTACAATATCTAAGTTTGAACGAGGTTCCCCAGTAGCTCTATCAACAAGATCCGCTGCCACCAAGGATGTATCTCCATCGGCAACATCGTGATCATTGCGCGAAGGCTGTGTATCCGGAATGATCTCTTGAATATTGTCATCTTCATCTTTGTCAAAGGGAGATTGTGAGGTAAGTTGTAGGCGTTGTGCAGTATGAGTCTGAGTGGTAGGGAATAGTGGACCTGACTACTGTCCCCCATCACGTCCTTGAGTTGTTGCCATGTCGTTAGGAGTGCTTTGAGATGACAGCGGAGCGATCGATAGTGGGATCTGCTTAGAAGTACCAAAGAAATTTAGTAATCAACAATGATAAATTATATAGAAGTGAAGTTGTTAGATAAATATAAAAGAAAATCACATGAACTATGTCGTGAGATCTTGTAATTAATCATGTAAAAACAATTTCACCAAGGTGTAAAGTATCATTCTAGCTAGACTTCGCCGCAATCCTCTTAGAACGACGTGGGGCAAGTCAGGCTCGTGCTTGTGCTTCTTTGCGCAATTGCTTAGTGCGTACCCTCCAACCCTGCATGTAAGTAGCACGTGGATCTTCAACAACGGTCACTGACTCCGTCAAGGTTGATTGGATAGAGTCAGTGTTAGTATCTGAAGTAGCAGCTGGAAGTGCCCGAACCAATGTGCGTATACCCACTATGTCTAAGACTCTAGCCCGCATGCTACAGAAATCGCTATCGCTCTCAGACTCCAGATAAAAGTCCTCTGGTTCAAAGTCAATGAATTCCTACATCACCAAACACAACAAAAATTGTGAACATCAGCAAGATATTCTCAATGATATGAGAGAAGAAATAATTTGTTAGCCACTCTAAGTATGTAAACAAATGGACCCAAAAAAGTATAAATTAGTATTCACTTGTTTTAAGTCTCCCAATACAATGGGACGAGGCTATTTTGCGAGCGGTGAGCGGTGAGCAGAGAGCGGTGAGCCGTACTCTGCAGCTACGGGTATGTATACAATCTCTTCTTGTTTATATAAGTGTTTGTCAACTACTTCATATTAATATATTTCATTGGTGTTTGAAAACTAAAGTTCATTGTTTTTTTTTATTGCAGGAGCTTCTATTCATGCGTGCCGCAATGTGAACCATCACATTGCGGCATTAGAGGCTGATGCGGCAATTTTTGAAGCCTTGATTGCTCCTCTAATTCGACTTTCTCCTGCTACTGAAGGGATATCTGAAGATGTTGTTATGTCAGAGGATCCCGATAGCAAAGTGGTTGTTGTTGAGAAGATCGTGAAGAAGTCAAGGTTTAGTAAGTGAGTATAGTTATATTTCCTACTACTAGCGTTATATTTTATGATTTGCTTATGTATGTAATGGTTTTATGAACATGTTGCCATTCTCATTTGAAGAAGCGGGAATCTGGGATACCCTTCTCACCGCCCTTTTTTTTGTGACCCTAAGTTCTATCCAAGCCCTCTAAAGTCTTGGCAACTCCCTTCGTACGCAAATGATGCTGCCAATGAATTAGCAGAAGGTGCATATCGTACATTTACACCTAAGAAGTTGGTGCTAAGAGGTATTGAGTATGTTGATATAGAAGCTGTTGAGTCTGAGAATGAAGACTCTTCAGGGGCAGAGAGTTCGTCCTGAAGTCTCTTTTGCATTATCTGATAAAATTATGTCATTTTCATTATATGATTTACATGCACTTTTATGTCTTACTGCCTATATGATATTATCTCTTTTTATTTGATTATTCTGTGTTCTTTTCGTGTGATGATCTTCATGAATTTTCCTAGATAGTCTATTTTATTTTATATATTGTTCCTAAATGTGGAATTGATTTTCTATTCTTTAGTAATAGACAAGTATATTTTAGACTATTAACTCAATTGTTACGTAACATTGATTGTCTCTATTTTGATTATTATTTCTATTGTTCCCATTATTTATTAACAAGAAATGTTACCGGATAAATGTTTAAGGTAGAAATAGGTATTCTTAAAAGGGATTTTAATTTCATCATTATTCAACACCAAACCTAGGAATACACAACATGTTTTACGTATTCTGTAATAGAAATCTAGTCTGAAAGAAGTCACGGTCATTTGTATACCCTTGAAAACTGGTTATGTGTACCTACTTCTCTAACTTTTATTATAACAATGACTCCCTTCAATTCTCAAAATTCCCCCTAAGTGCATATACCACGGACATAAGCATAATTTTTTTTCTAAAATGTTTATTTATATTCGAATATACTATCTAAATTATGGTCATAGGGTATGCTTCACTCAAATTAAATTCCAAAATTTCAGAAATAATACCGCTCATCGCTCACTACTCACTGCTCACCGCTCACTAAATAGCTTTTTCCCATTACATTGGATTGAAAAGATATAATTAACTTGAGAAAGCTAAATGGTTGAATTCACCTACAACTGTTATATACTCAATTGCAATATAATACAAAAAGCAAATTCACATTTGAGTTCAAATTGTGAACAAATCATTCTCAGAGTCTTGGGGTAGCCATTTTGTTAGCAAATTTGACAAAGACAGAAAAAAAATGTCACTCTTTCCTATCAGTCTTGATTCGGAAACACAAAAAATAGATAACAGTAATTGCATTAGTGACAAAGTTGTAAAACAAATTATCAATTCTGGACGTAGTGTCAGACCCCAAAAACAAATAGTACGGACCCCTCAACGTCCCAATGTAAGCAAATATAGCATAGCAATGGAGTTGTCAACGTGTACAGTCCAATTCAGGACCAAAAAATAAAACGTTTTGTCAACAAAGAAGGCGTCTGACCAAAGCAAAATGTTCCAAAGAATTTGTTCCAAGAAAATTGTTTGAAAAAATAAATCATGGAAATCACTTTGTATGCTAAATCTCAACCACCTCTCTCCCAAACACCTCGATAAGTGCATCTGGAGGCCTCCCCGAGTCTAGAGCATGTGATAGAGATGCAAATCATCATGGCTCCCCCCAAGTGTAAAGCCGAAACAAAACAACACTCTCGTCAACGAAACAACTCAACAAGCCGAAGCAAGCCGAAACAAGCCGAATCAAGTGGAAACAAGCTCAAGCAATTCAACGACCTACTCTCAAAAAAGGAATTTCTACGCCGAATAGTTCGACAAGCTCTTGCTAGATGTGCTGCGTAGGGTCGCACATGCGTTCGAATTCTACACAAACTGCCAGGCGGGGTACCAACACAAAATGATGATGATGAATTCGATCAAATCAAACGTGACATTAATTAAATAACTCATGCGGGCTCCCTTTAGTGCAGAGGATGTCAACGTCATAACGGTGCTCCATTTCGGAGAGGTTACAGAATATGTAGACATGACTCAGCTCTGTAACTCCGGAGGCCGGAGGTGCACAGCTTGCTCTAAACATTAGCTTCCGAAAGGTGCAAGGATGTAAGCGCAGGCGGTAAAAAAACAACATAGTGAGAAGACAACATCAGTCTGTAATCGTACCTGCTGAGGAATGCGGAAGTCATACCAAGCAATTTTCAATCGAGTCCTATCCTCTTTGGTCACCTCCATCTTCCGTTTACATTTCCATTGTAGTTTTCTCCAACCAGAGATCAGGAAGGTGGAGGAGATAGAGGCGATGCTTACATCATCGATGTAGCATGACTCCCGCTGAATCGTCATCTCCTCTCCACAACTTGCCATATCAGATGCTCTCTGCAGCAGAAAGAAACGATAATCGAAAAAGACTCTTAGTGTTGCCATTTTCAAAAGCTTTCTCTCCCGATTAAGAGGAACACGCATTCGCGCTACGCTACCAAAGAGATTACTCTCCTCGGTACACGACAATTTTGATGGCCAGATCTGTGTAGCAAAAGTCCTTTCTCGACATCAACGCCGGCAGATCATCGGTCCTCACAGCGATACCATCGGTCATTCCCTCGGCTAATGGGACCATTGGTCACCATCAAATAAATGCTTTAAATCAGATTTATATTTATATCTACTAGATCCATTACTTTTCACTAAATATTAATGCATTTGAGCATAAAAAAATTTCCTTTAGGCTATAGAAATAATTTACTTAAAATGAGTACTGAGCATTTTGGATAAACTAATTGAGTATGGTGTACTTTACTCAATGAGATTATCATAAAAGTTGTGCACAAGAACAAACCCTCATGTTGGGAAAGAACACCTATTGTCATGCATTCAGAGCATTTCCTTGTTCCCAATTCAATGAAGATGTTACTATAGCATTTAGCGTAAAATTAAAGAATATCATGATCCCATGTGTCTTTAGAGTTATCCTAGGATTCCCAACTGAATGGTATGGATGGAGACCTAGAAGGACAGATCTAATACTGTTGTTTTTTGCCCAGCCATGATTGCTACTTACTGGATTTGATATTAGACGTTCCTTGTGGATACATCTTTTCATTGTGACTGCATTAGACGACTACTTGAGTGTAGTTTCCTAAACCCTTCATTCACTCACATGCGACATTGACTCATCACCATCCTAAAAAAAACAAGATAATAAACAAAAATTTAAAAATGCAACGAAACAAAATATTAAATTTTCCTTTACACCTTGGAAAATAGCGCCGCCACAAACACATCTCGCCAATGACATAAGTCATTTCCGGACAACCATCTCACATTAATTTGGACATTTCTTACAATATATTCCATTTTTTATATAATAGACGTAGAAAAAAAGGCTTCAAGTGGTCTCTACATGCGTGGCACGTTAAGTATTAGCAGCTGCTTCGTTCACGTCCTCATGGTCAGCCCATGGGAACTCATTATTTTCTACCAACCAGCATTGAATGAAGCCATTAGGGTGTTTATAAATCATAAACTAAGGACGATATCCAGGATCTACGTCTTGCCCAAGGTTTGAGATTAGAACCGGTGAACGTTTCGGTTCCAATTCCACTTCGTCATTTTCTTGATTGCCATCGAGTGCATTTCGTTCTTCCACTGCACAATCTTGAGTTGCTCCATGTGCTTCTGCTTTATATCGTTGAGGCTGAACACCAAAGATCTCATCTCCATATCAACCCAATGAACAAACCCATCAAAACATTTAAGAATGTATATCACGTCAAGTATAACACGTAATGCAAACCCAGACTCGCGTTTAAACTTACCACTCTTTCAATATCTTTGTCCGCGCTCTCACGTTCAAATTCTTCAGATCCACTCCTGCTCACCGATTGCTTTCTAGAATCTTGCTCCTTCCCTCCTTCAATCAAATCATCCCGTTCTCCTGCGTCTTTACCTCCACCATTCTCAGTAATGGTGTCCAAGATCAACGTTCACATCTTTACAGTCTTTCTAAACCTCCTTGGGAGGAACTCTCAATCATTTCTTCTATATCTTGCAGATGATCGTTATCAGACACATCGGGCACATCTTTCTTCAGCATCACACTCCGTCGCAAAGCTTTCGATCCTGAAAACTTTGTGCCACTTCTTCTCTTCTTCTTCCCTCGTCCTCAATCCTTCTTTCTCTCTAGTTGACTATTGTTACCCTCCATTGTGATCAATTACAAACTGCTACCGCTTAAGACACGATATTCTAGAATGCGTGACTGTGAGAATACAACAAGATCATACAACATACACTTAAGAGACTAACGTCTGTGGAAACAAAGAGGATTACCTCTTCTGACCCGATTACTTTATACTATTTGCATGCGCCATTCTTAAAACCCCAACTACTCAAAACACGTATTCAAAAAACACTCATAGCCACTTCAAAATCCCTTGATAGTACAAAATTGATTATCGTGATTTTGTGTCTGACACTACATTCTAATCTATTTTCAAGTAGCCATTCTTTCCCTCAAATTCTCTGACAAAGGCGGCCGCCGTCACATACGTATACATCTAGGACATTATACTTTCAAGTTCACCCCAACAGTCACCCCGTTTCAATATCTTCAACTAAAATTAATTGTAAATCTCTTTTACCTTTACTAATTACATTAGTACATTATTTGAGTATATAAACATCGCCACAGGAAGTCATTATCTCTTTCATACCACTCATATTTCCAATCTCTTGCACTAGTTTCCATTGTCGCTTCCTCCTGTGTTCCTCTTTGTCCGACTTTCATCGAGATTAAGTCAGTTGCCGCTGATATCCCAGTCTGCTTTCCTCCTGGCCCTGATGGTGTGGCTGAAGTCACCCCTTCTTGGCTTGCAATCCGCTTTGGCTATAATGTCTCTACATTGTGGTTAGAAATCGACGTTCTTGATCCATATACTTATCATGTCCAGTACTCCACAGTTGTAGAACTTGTCATTTTAGATAATGACGCTACCGTGTGGAAGCTGAAGTCAAGAAAGTATCGCCTATATGGTTTGACAGACTCAATTATAAACGCCTACACTCAACTTCTGCCACCTCGTAGCTCCTCTACGATCTCTATTGTTGGTCCCCTCTAAGCTCTTGTCAAGATTGAACCAGACAAGCGTGTCAGTATCGATATATCAGATTTATCCGATGACGAACAAAAGTCATCCGTTCCACCCCATCGATCTTCTGCGAAGCTTCCTTCCATCTCCTCTATTTCTCAAAACTCTTTCTAGTCAACGCCCTCTTCCTTATCCTCTTGCTCACCATCTTCTCAAACACTAAAATACAAAAACATTCTCCTATATCTACGCAAACTTGGTAGCATGCCCGGTAGCAAAAATATACTCAAGAAACTAGACTTCAGTTCCATCCCTACTCACACAGTATCTTTTCTGCCTCCATCATTCAACGCAGATGCCTTATATGTCCTCCCCCCAACACTTCCTTTGGCTGTACTCAAGAATGCAAGGTCAATGGAAGGGATGGACAAACGGTATGACGGACATGTCTGGACTAGAACGATGACAACTAACATCAGCAACACCCTGGACTTGTCATTTCGGTATTCAAATTGCGTAGGTCAACTCCAATGCCACAATAACAAGTGTCCTTTCTTGGAACCCCCGGATCGTGCGACGCGAGTCAATGAGGTGGAGTTTGAAGGTATCACCAAAGATCCTTTTTCAGTAAGCGAACCGCCCCTCTCATCGACCACCCTAGTCTGTAAGATTTACAAAGAACCTCCAGTCTGCGTTGATCTGTGTCCCGCCAAAATCTTCTACGTCTTTGGAGATGACATCCAAGACCGTGCTTGTGTGCATATCGGTACCTACGAACACCCTGTCAAAGTCAGAGACTATAGATGCGCACGTCAAATGACAGATGCATTAATCAAACAACATGTTGACCGCAACCCCCAAGCAACAATTTCAAAATTGTCTTGGAGACGAGCAATGACGTAGTAGGTAACATTCTTCTACGTGACGAAGATGACCCTAAATCCGGCCACCTAACTCTTGAAGAACTTCAACCAATCTTTGATCAATGTAAACTCTTGAACTCTCCAAGCTTGCGGAATCGTATCTACTCTTTCAAATACATGCGCAGATTTGGCATCCTTGATGGCATCACGAAGCTCAAAGGACTCAGCAACTGGGCGTATGTGCAACGCAACATGTTCCCAGGCCAAGGAGACGATTTCGACAAAGTCTTCATATTAAAGATGTCAGAAGTTGGACCCGGTAGTGGTGTCGACCTCGTCCGCCAGATGCAGCCTAGAGGCGACTTCTCCAATGCGTAGATGATGTTTGACCATGTCAAAAGGGTCAAGCCATGGACCACCATGGCGTGCCATGTGTACGACCCCAATTACCAGCGCATTCTAACTATTGCATGTTTTGATTTTCAATCTGAAGATACTCAAGCTCAACTCGTCTTCTGGAGGAATCTCAACAACGTCATGGCTAGGCACGGAGTACCCGAGCCTTAGTTCTAAAGATCTATGGCTGAAAGTGATCAAGCCAACTGGAACGCAGTGCGCATTGTTTATGGCTCTAGAGATCCTTCAATTCCCATGGAAGACCAAGAACGTACTTGTTACTTTCATTGGACGCAATCACTAGAAACTCACACTAAGAAGTACATCGTCCACGAATTGCAAGATAAACATAGGGTCCTCTGTAAGCAATACAAGGATGCTCGTGCGTCCGATGAAACTGACACCCGGTATTTGGCAATCAGAGCATAGTGGTCATCGTCAAACGCCACCTTCGAAAATGGCCTCTACCACCTAGGCCTATGGCTTTTGTACTGGCATCACCGCTACAGACAATGGGGTGGATTTATAGAACTAGTAAGTACATGCTTACTACGATAATTTTCAAGTTGTAGTTACTTTAATTTGGGTAAAAAGTAAATTCATTGTTTCCAGTGATGAAAATTAAATTTTAAAAAATATAAATTTTTAGGAGGTACTTTCGTCAACGAAAGTGGGTCTTACTCTACCTCGAGCTTGACATCAATACTTACGTACCTTGCAGGAAAAAAATTATTTGCAGAAGAGCTAGCTGAGATGCCATCCTGCAACCTTGCGGAATCCATTCATAACAAATGGTTGTAAGCATCTGGAAATAAGGGTGGTGATCTCTATATGACAGCTGTTGATGATTACGTTCGTGCTTTCCTTCAAGTTGTTGGTTACTATCAATACACCAAAGGTGGAGCGGGTTGACATGGTCTGTCTAGGGAGGAACTCCGACTTGACACTGCCCAGCGCAAGGCTCATAGAACCGGCGATCCATCCGCTCTCAATAACGCAGTAATAGAGTTCCCGGAGGCTAATTTATTTTGTACTCGCGATGCTCACTTGGAGGGCGCCAAGATTTTTGGTTCGAAGAAACGTAAGCGTGATGTTCCGATTGGAGCGGAGGAGGAAACCCATAGGCCTGACACTGTGAATTTCTCGCGTCCTCAAATCGGCAGAAGGGTTACCCAAGGTTGTGGTGAGAGTCTGACAACTATTCACAAGGACGAAAAAGACGAAGAACTTCCAATCGGACCTTCCGTATCTGCTGGTGTCTCTATTGATCGTGTGACAGCTATACAAGAGACAAAAGTGAACAAGAAGTTATGGCATATTGCTCGATTGAAGGAGTCATGAGCCAAGTCCTGTTGGACACAGCATGCAGTGACCAAAAAGAAATGGGAATCTCGCATTGTGCAAAACGGGAAGTCCACACATGCACCAACTTACACCGGAATATGGATGCCTCCTCAAAATGGTCACCGCAAGAAAGTGGAAAAGTTTTATTTTTGCCCCGACGATATTGAGAGGTGTCCGAAGGGCACTCGTCGGAAGCGGGTGGAGCCATTCTCTCAAATTCAAGATCAACCCCCAATTCCAACAATCTGGCCCGTGAAGTTAGGGACAAATCTGACACGTTCGGAGATGGAGGCGTTAGAGAATGCTGGTTTCCGACTCCCTCAGAAGGAGAGACTTCCACTCAACCGCACTCTCAACACTGCACCTGCGCCACGGGACCTGTCACATATTCCAGTGCCGGAGAATGCGGATGTCTTCCCGAAATTGAAGAAGTCAAAGAACCTCCGACACATCTCCAACATAACTCCCAAGCACACACGGAATATTGATTCCGCCCGTGCGATGCATGCAAAGATACTAAAGGTCACTATGGTCCCGTCGCCAAGGATTGGACGCATTATATCTATGGAGTCAGATTCGGAAGCAATTTATCAACTATCAATAGGTGCATTACCAGATTGCACTTGTCCGGTGTTTACAAGCACGATTGCAAAACCGGGGCGGAGAAGAGAACCATATAGGCCTTGCAAGCACCTATACTATGTCTTTGTGTTGGTATGCAAGTTTGAACCAGATGTAGACCTCTTCATCCATGCACCTACCCTGAGTTCAACGAGGTGAAGATGATCAGAGAGATGATGGAGAGAGGCATTCTTGAGCACTCCACAGTTTAGATGTCATAGTTTTCTACACTAAACTCCCTATTTACCCTAAACCTAGACTGTGTAGTTAACACGTTTGGTGACAATATTTTGCAATATTGCATCAAAAAAAATATATTAGTATCTATGTCCACAAATTTTTTTGACTCATGACACATCATAAGTGTCTCCATGTCTTTCGGATGTTGTTGAAGTTTGCCAAATTTTGGATTTCTTTCCCGTCTTTCTACGGGGTTGGGTCCCAAATCCACAGTAATAAGGACGAAATATTCAAATATTCTCGAGAATATTCCATATAAATTTAGAATTTTTATATTTTTAGTAAATTTTTTCAAAACAAATGTTCTCACCACCGCTCTCCAATCTGAATTTCTCTGCTCTCTGCTCTACGCTCACGCCCAAGTAACGTCTGTAGTACCATTGTTGTATTGTTAAGGGCTTGTACAGGTTCTGTCCAGGCCAGTTTCAAGGTTAGTGCAGGACGAGTTTGAAGGCCAGTGCAAGACCAGTTCAAGGTCTAGGCCAATATCTGGTCTAGTTTAAGAGAAGCCTAGAGTCTTGGGCAAGACTAATTTTGAATCTAAGACAGTTTCAAGGCTACGCCAGGACGAGTTTGTGATCTACGGCAAGACTAGCTTTTAGTCTAGGTCAGTTCTAAGTCCTAAGTACAACCAGTTTGGAATCCAGGCCATGACCAGTTTAGAGTCCAAGCGAAGATGAGTTTGGGGTCCAGGCCAAGACCAGTTTCGATTCCTGGCCAGGAATAGTTTTGAGTCCGGGCCAGGACGAGTTTGGAGTCCAGACAAGAATCACTTTGGAGTCAAGGCCAAGAGCAGTTTGGAGTCCAACCCATGAGTACTTTAGGGTCCCGGCCAAGACCAGTTAGGGGTCTAGGCCTAGACCATCTTGGGGTCCTGGGTAGGACCACTATTGAGTCTAAAACAATTTTAGGTTTAGTTTAGAACCAGTTTAGGGCCCAATTCGGGGACCAATTTGGAGACCAGTTTGGCGACCCGTTTGGAGACCAGTTTGGGGACTAGTTTGGGTCTAGTTTAGGAGCCTGTTAGAGGTCAGTAAATAAGATAATTGAAGGGATAGAAAGAATACGACCTTGTCCTCGTCTGTAGTGGATTGATCCACATTTCCAACACCCATCACTTTTTTTTGGCTAGAAGGCGTCTTTATGAACTTCCTCATGATACATGGCTGCAGTACTAGGTCGTACTCACCTTTTGTCGTCGTTGCCATTATTTCTTGAGGCAAACCAACAACGTCCGTTGTGATTGTTTCAACAAGTTGGACACAAGGTCAAGGCAACGCGAGTATTGTTTTCATGTGTCGGCAATGGCAAGAAAGGAGCTTGTATTTTGTTAAGCAACCCTAGCTCTCTACTGATGTCATTGACAGTTGTGAGAATGTCCGGCACAGTTTTGACTCCCCTAATCACAATGCCTTGGAAGGTGTGGAGTTAGAAGTGGGCTTATTCCCTTCAAGTCCCAAATCGGTCCTTAGCATCATCTAGAACCAGTTTTCCTCTAACTCCTCCAAGTTCACCAAGTTGATTCTACTCCCTAACATGTTGGGAGCCTTGGTGAACTCCAACTCAATCTCCTTGCCTTCGGGGTTGGCAACCACTCTCAATGGCCACCTCATTATCTTTACCCCATAGGTATCAAAGGAAGTCTTACATAAGATGAGACCAATCCCATCCATTTCACAAACCTTGAAGTTTTCCACAAAGGTGAAGTTTTGGCACTTCACTTCTACTTCCGTTGCTACAAGGAACGTTTGGTGAGGCTTGCCTCTTTGCAAACCTCACTTGGATGAGCTTGCTTACTCAAATGCAAGCCCATCCTTTTCGATGCTTCAGGACTTATGAACTTGTGGGTTGCCCCTTTCGTTTGGAGCAATGCATTGCCATGTGGCCTTCTTCACCACAATTCAAACAAGTAATGTAACTTGTCTCTTTTTTCGACTTGTCCCTACTTTGGGATTGTCCTTGGCAAACTTGTCCTTCTTATCCTTGGAAGGCCCACTCTCACCACCCTAAAGCTTTTGCCAACCATTCTTTTTTTATGTTGGCTCTTGGATAGTAATTTGCTTTGCTCTCCGGTTGAGGCCTCCTCTTTAGAGGCCTTTTGGTGCCCTTTATCATCACCAATCCTTTTTGCCAACTTGAGCAACTCGGCACAAGTCTCCGGCAATCTCGGCATCTTGAATAATGCCCGCTCCACCTAACCTTAGAGTCCATTGAAGAAAATGACCTATTTGGCCAATTCATCTAACTTCGGGAGCACATTAAAATGTGCATTGAAATCCTTCACATAGGCATGAAGAGTGCCCGTTTGCTTCAATTGCACAAGGGCCATGCCATCCCCAATCCTTGGTACTCCGGGGTGAAGCGCTCACTTAGGATCTCCTTGAAACCGGTCCAAGTTAAGTTGCTCACTACTCCCGCATTTTCATCCCGGAAACGAGTCCACCCCAAAAGAGCATGCTCTTTCAAGAAGGTCACGGCAATGGTGATCTTGTTCTCTTCACGAGTTCTTTGGGCCTCAAAGTAAGGCTCAAGTTCCACACTGAAGTTCTTGACCTTGTTTGCCTTGCCCAATCCCGTGAAGGAAGAGGGCAAGTTAGTCTTGCACAACTTGCGGCAAGAAGGGCTTGATGCCCTCCCCTTGAGCTCCTTGATCTCTTTTTGCATGACTTGAAGAGTTTAGACAAGCTCATTGAACATTTCATCTCGTGCCTTCCTCTTGTAGCCTCTTGTAGCCTCATTTCTCTTGTATCCGGGAACGGGACTTGAAGGAACTTCTTTCTCCCCATAGTGAGTGTCCTCCTCAACACTAGCAACTTCCCTTGGGTCCCCTTGCTCCTCTTGAATTTCCTCCGGCTCTTCCGAGACATCTTGAGAAAAGTCCTTATTAGAGGCATCCCCGGCCTCAAGGGCTTGACTACGTGTATTTGGGCCACGTTGCGAGCTTCCGGCTCCTTGTGCCTTCCTACTCTTGATTGGATCCCGTTGCGTAGCCTGCTCTGATACCAAGTGTCGCGACCCTAATTACTCCAACTATTCTTTTTCTTAGTGAGCCTTACTTGGTAGCGGAATCACGGCTCACTTAGTTGGTAGCAACTGGCCACGACTTTGCTAACACTTGCATGTGCCCCACACACACAATGTTAGCACCATTCTAAGTCAAGGTGTCCAACCCACCTTGACTCCATAACTCATTATCCGGTACTCATTACCCGGAACTCCCACCAACACATGGGTATGCCAACCCGGAACTCCCACCAACACATGGGCGTGCCTCTTGGTGGCACGGGTCGGCCTTCCACAAATGTCCAAGCTCCCAAGGGTGCTACTAATCACCCCCGGAGCTAACCGCCCTTATCCATTGTCCAACTTCCCACTAGTCCCCTTCCACTCTTGTTTCTCACCCCATTCGTGACTTTGCCGAAAATCCTCCCGGAATCCGGCACTAGTTTTCCCAGGGACTAGTTTGGAGCGGGACTCTTTCCAACCCAATGTTGCGGGATGCTCAAGAGCATCCCACAATGCCCAAGATGTAGAAGTGAGGCTTCCTTTCCATGCCTCACCTTCTTGAGTCATTCCCGGTCACTTCCGGGAACCGACACTACTTATCACGGGGACTAACTTGGAGAGGGACACTTCCCAACCCCATGTTTAGAGATGCTCCAAAGCACTCTCCATTTTCCACAAGGTGCGGGAGTGAGGCCCCATCCCAAGCCTCACCCCTTGGAGCCACCCCGGCTCCTCAAGGCACCATGTGCAAGTGAGGAGGGAGACCACCCCTCCTCATAGTACTCTCTGGAGTCTTCGGTAGGCCCCCCCCCTCTTGTGTTGAGGGGCCTTCCGTGACACACTTTTGTTTTGGAAGACCACCCGTTTTTGCCTAAGTCTCAAAAATGGGCCGTATCTTCTTCTCGGGCTAACTTGTAGCTCAGTTATCCAAATGGGACGTGCGAGCCCATTTTCGACATCTACTCTTTGATTAGATGTCGATGGACTCCTCACTTGTCCCAATCGGAGCTTCCATGTGGGAGCTATGCTCCTCTGAACATTCGGGAGTCCCGGGTGGCAGCAGTCCCGGAGTCCCGAAGTCCCGATGCTTTGGAGAGCCATATCTCCCAAAGCATTGTTTTGCTCCTCACGAGCCTTAGCATTTTGGAAAGCTCATGTCTAGAGCTTTCCAAAGACATGCAACATGCCGCCATCCATGAAGGACGACATTTTGAGTCCCGAAAGGCAACACTCCCGAGTCCCGGAGTGTCCCGGAACGCGCTTTAACCTTTGGGGAGTCATATCTCATGATTCACAACTCCAAATTGCGCGTTCTTTGGACCCATGGGTGCGTGCTCAAACAAGGTTTCCAACCATGTAAGACACGCCACCAAGTTCGTCCCGAGCACGACGCCATTGCGTGCTGTTTGCTCGGGACTCCACTTGGTCACTTCACCTTGTCTCTTGCCAAGCCCGGGGCGTCACTCCCGGGGTCCTCTTGGCTCACCACGGTGTTCGGGCATCCTTTGGAAAGGGATGTGACATTGTATCCATGGTAATAGTTCCTTCTTGAACCATTCCCACAAATAATTCTTCTTTGGCCTCTGATTGAGTTTATTTGCCAATTGTTTGAACTGGTTAAAGAAAGTATCTACAATTTCTCCTTTCTCTTGCATGATATAGCCTAAAGCCCAGAGAATCACTGAAGGCGTCATTAGCTTACGAAATTTTTGGAGAAAACTTTCGTTGCATGTCTTTCCAGGTAGCATTGGCATGTTTGGCCTCAAAGCCAATATACCAGGTAATGTGTTTCTCTTGCAAATTAGTTCCAAAAATAATTTTGTAAGTCAGCAATGGTGGAGACTCCGTTAGTGCAGGCTATGACCTTAAAGCGTCTGATATGCCAATCGGGGTTAGTAGCTTCATCCAACACCGGCTATGGTCTTTTTGGCAACATAACAAGTCTATCTCGTTCCCCCAAATCCATTGATGTCGCCATAGTAGGCTTTACATGTGGTATCAAGGTCAACGAAGAATGTATCGCAGCAAACCCCGAGGTAGGAATGGCAGCCGAAGTGGCTGTGCCTTGATATTGGTGGCTCAAGATTTCCAATTTTGCGTTGGTAGCATCATTTCTGGCGAGAAGGTCTTTCATCTGTTGCTTCATCTATTGTAATAATTCTCTTGTAGAGTCACGGTCATTAGTATCCATATATCCCGAGGAAGTTCTTTTTTCTTTGGCTGTCAAGGCGCCATTTTTTGCGTAGGGCTTCTAATCAACTTCTAAGTATCTCAATACTCCATCTCCAGTATGGTCGCCAAAATGTTAGCCAAACAAAGTTTTGAAGTGCTTTACGAGCCTACTGAAGTCGACTAATGTCTGTTTTTTAACGCAACGGGGAATTTCTAACGAAATTCTAAAGCTGACGGATTATAGTCAGCCATTTTAAGTCTAAGGTAATCTTAGGCACTGAAGTGCGCAATTGTTGCAGACAAAGTTGGCGCCTTAGCGCCTTTGGGGATTACAAAAGGCAGGTCAAAGGAATTGTAAAGATGTTATTTGGTCGCAACAAGGAATCGCCCTACAGCCAATCACTTAGGATAACCTGATGACTTTACAGGTGGCCTAACAATGATCACATCGAAGGTTCACGACGAGTATTGAAGATTTGCACAAGGCCAAGAAACAGAGAGGTAGCGTAGAAGAGAATAGAATAGTAGGACAAATGTGACCAGTGAATACGCAGATTAAGTAGAGAGAAGGACTGGATTTGAGCATTTGTATTGATAATATGGAGTAAGAGTACAATTGTAACCATTGTAACCATGTTCATATTACTACAATCAGTTGTCTAAGGATAGAAGTGTTATTCTATGTTTTCTACGCCTTTAAATACTATTGATGCCGCCGTATTCACCTGTTGCCGAACAATGACCCTATCTTCCCAAATTGATCGCACCATTTGCTGACAACGCTGACTCGGGTAACACCTTTGATGAATAAAATGAGCAATCTCAAACCTAGAGCTAACATTCCTTGTTACACCTGAATGATAGAATCGATTATGTCGTGTCGTAGAACAAACAGAACAAACGGTTCTCTCTGAACTATGCAATCTCAGACCTCGAGGTCATATTTTTGGTTAGGATTTGTTGTAGACCCAATTGTTCCCTAATAAGCAATTGCGGTTAGAACTATGTCATGGTGAAATCTCGTTTATACACAAGATATTTATCCGTATGGCTTCAGGTCTTGTTACTGTTATATAGTACTCTCGATTGATATTGCCGATGGTAGCGTATGTAATTTGATTGTACCGGTGGAACAACATGCAGAGCATGTGCACATACCCAATCACTTCGTCGATGCCGATGAGACGCCGTTGCCATCTCTAAGACAACCAGTCACAGACGACAGCTCGCCTAGCCATCCTACCTCGCCAAATCCTACGTCGCCAAGCTCCGAACGCCCATCGGTAAACACAACACCTAGGTCATTTGCTGTACATAGAAAGCATCTGATCGGATTATTAGACGATGCCACGAGGGTTGTCACAACAGGAGACACCAGTGAAGACAAAGAGGAGATTGGTGACGCATAGGAGGAGGTCTGCAAGTACTTCTTCGAAAACCCGGACTTAGCCCGTAAGTTTTCCGACCCAGAAGCCAACGATGTCCACTGCCGCGGGTGTAACAAGATGTTGGAAAAAACTGTCCACAACATTTACACCCACGCCATCAATGTCCGAGATAAAACCCTGCTATACCAAAGAATTGCTGCGGCCATCAAGGTCATCTATAACGGGGAAGTGTCCCCTCCACGCAGACACCAGATACCTCCCGAGGTCTTTCAACCCAACAGACACCATGCCAAACAAATTTCTCGTTGTTGACCAATCCGGGGACGGATTGCGCTCTCACAAGGAAGGCAAAATGTTACTGTAGCCAACGTTGCCAACAGGGAGATCACGTCCAAGTCGGGAGGATAGGGCCACCGATTGGCAGCATGGACTTTGGAGGACATTAGCTACTTAAGAGCGTAGTCGACGCAGAGTAGAGACCGTTTTTTGAATATGCATTGAGACATGAGATTAGGAGTGAAAACATGTGTACTCATTTCCATTACCAATACAAGGCCATGGCCAGTCTTCTCTCTACATCTGAGTTCCCTTAAGCTAGCTACTGCTCAAATTCCTAACCCTCTGTTTCTACACTTCTTGAATGTTGCCTCTTCTTGCCAAAAGACCTTGCTGCCTCCGACTCCTTCGCAAACCGTGAGCATTGTTGGGAAGGACGTTCTTTACCCTCTTCGTTGCCTAAGTGTTAGGCAACGTTAGACAACGCCGACAACAACAGCTCCTTCATCTGTTCTCTCTGCCCCTCCCTCCCTCGAGTATTCCTTTGCCGACAAAGTGTTAGAACAGTCTCTCGCTCAACGTCGACCTTAGACTACAAAGCTGGCGCCAGGAGTTCCCTTCTCGTAGTAACCTGTTAGTAGACAACCGAAGCTAACGCTGAGTTACCGTCAAAGTTCATCGGTAGTCAACTGAGCAGTTAACGTTGTCGCGGGTTGGTCCAGTCTGACCCTCGAAGTGTTTCTTAACACCGACTGTACTCCCCCTTCTCCCTCTATTCTGCCAAAATACTCTACGTTTCCTCTAAAATACAAACAGTGGTCGACTTAGGTAGTCTCGTAAAGCACTTCCATACATACTCGGCTAACAGCTTATCCGGGCTGAGGATGGGCACCAGAAATCGGAGTAGCCGCATCTCTTGGTCGCTCTTGCACTCCTCAATCGTGAAGCTGTTCTTCGTGTCGGGTGAATTCCGGAATCGGCTCCGTAGCCCTTCATCACCCTTGCTCTTGATGTAACCCAACGGGGACTCCGGAAACCGGTACGTCGCCCTCCAATGGCGCAGCTTCTAGTTTGCTTGCTTCCCTCGTAATCGATGTTCTACGAACTGATTCGGAAACCGCTTGGTGGCTGTCTCCCCGATGATCAGCTGGTTGGACATGTCTCACGGAACGTCGAAAAGACCGGCGCACCCCATCTGGAGGAGGTCCTCCTTCAGCTCCGCTTCATGGCGCGGTGACCGTGGGAAGTCCAGCTTTATTATCTTGATGGGAATCGGCTTCTCTACTCGCCATAGCTCCGCGTCCCTCTTTCTCGTCATCGCACTAATGCTACTTCTCTCTTGGCGTTCGGAGACGCTCGCCGAACCCTGCGTTTCCGGACTCCTTCCGGTGAAAATCCTATCTCTTGGAACCCTACCTGGACTCGCTGATTGAAACTCTCCTCTGACTTGCTGAGCGCGCTCGAAATACACAGCCATTTCATCGGGTCTACCGATCGCCCCGATGACCATCCCGGTAGAAAAATCGGGTCACGCGGAATTCCCAGGGGAAAACCGGATGAGACCAAGATACTCTAGTAAGCTCTAGAATCTACTAAGGCCAACCGGATGAACCACAAAACTAGAATGCTATCTACGGACCGGTTTTAACTACCCCATCTTTATTCCCAAACGCTAAAACTAACATTTTAATCCTAAACACGCAATAAAATTTAAAATATTAGAGAACAGGGTTCGACATTACCTCTTTCGTAAATGTGAGCGTCCTCGCGAACACATTCATCCTCACAATACATAGTTCAACAGGAATTGTCCGCCGAGGCATCCTCCGGTTCTGAACCGGGTTCTACCTCTGAGACCGACTCTGGGTGGTACCTCTTAACACGGGACCCATTTGTCCGGGTTGGTAACGGGTTACCTTGCAAATCTTCCAACTGCAGCGATCCATTTGCAAAGATCTCTGTGTCCTTGTTAGGCCCAATCCTTCGGGTTTGAAGTTTTCCGGAGAAGTCCATGAACCGGCTGTCGTATAGTAGAACCAGTGTCTCCGTCCAGATTCTCTGATCCTGTGGAAGGTGTTTGTCAAAGATCACCTTTCTCTTTTCTTGTTCTATCCGGTTCTTCTCAATGGCCTCCTCCCGCAGCTCCTCCAAATCATTGATAGCCATAAGTTGGGGAGTGTCATCCTCCACTCGTTCCCCCATCCGGATAGCCATGACTCGCTAGGATTTAATGTTGAGCTCTATACCGTGGATGCATTCCTGTCCAAACACCATAAAAAATGGAATCTTACCGGTTGTAGATTTCTCCAAGGTGTTGTACGTGTGCACGGCAGATGGCAGCTTCCGGTTCAAATCCGTCTTTAGTTGTTTGCCGACACCATTTTGCTTAGAATTTTGCCAATGATGCCATCTAATCCTTCCTTAAGACCATTAGCTTTTGGATTATACGGAGTGGTCTTCCAGTGTTTGATGGCGTATCGGTTGGTTAGATCCTCCACAATATCATTACTGAAGTGCTTACCGCGATTGCTCACCAATTCCAGGAGGGTACCCAAAGTGCATCATGATCTCCTCAAATAGAAACCGAGCTGCTGTACATGCATCATTCATTCTTGTAGACCATGCTTCCACCCATTTGGTTGCATAATCCGTGGCTAGGATGATGTCCCTCTTCCAGTCGCTACCAGGGTTGTCTTACTAGACACTGTCTGACGTCAGACAGACATGACATGTCAGACAGACATTGAGCCTCAGAATGTCTAATAGAATCCACTGAATCTTTTTTTTACCCTTGATTTACCCTGTCCACGTTGCATCCGACGTGGCTGCCACATAGTGTGTACAACTCAGCAATACGGTGCGCGACTGCGCCACGTAGGACTGGACCGGCGGTCGCCTGAGCGACCGACGATCGCCCATGAGCGACCGACGATCGCCCATGAGCGACCGACGATCGCCCTGGGCGACCGGCGGTCTCGCTGGAGCGGCGGTCGCCTATTTTCGCCCCTGGACCGGTGGTTGCCTAGGGTCGCCTTGCATTGGAGGCTTCCCCTGAGTAGAATAAGTTATTTTGCTATCCAACATTACCCAAAATTCTTCCATTCGCGTTATCCAAACGTAGATGAAGCATTAAGAATTTAAGATGAAACAAATTACAACAATACACAAACCCTTGAAGAAAAGGCTAACATCAACCATGAGGTTTGAAACTCATGTAACAAAAAATGTGGTTACATACATATGTGACTAGTGTAAGAAGGGAACATAATTATAAGAGTTGCAAAAATCTATTAGAACTGGAACAATATGTCAAGTAGTAGATTGTATATATTGCAAGTATAAATTGTGAATTACATGGCTAAATGAGCACTCAATGACGTGAGATGGTCTTCCATTGGAGTCTATGAATTGCAAGAAGATATACTGATATACTAAACTAATTACTGTCCTCTCTAAATACAGACTCCGATGGAAGCATATGATATGGTTTCCCCATCAAGCGGTTCACCACCTCCCCACAGGTCATTCTCTTCTCCGATTCATGCCTGGTCAGTGATAACACTTTCGATAGGAATGATTCTCGCACCGTCGAATTCGGGAATAATTCTTCGTCGAATTCGTTTTGCACACCAATCAGCTGGATGAGCTTGCCAACCGCATACGAATCTGATGCTACTGTGGTGGGATGTCGAAGTTCCTGGACGTTCAAACTTGTATCAGAACTTTCTGGTCCATAAGTATAGAACATCTCGGGCGCCACCCACCATCGACGTGCCATATCTTTGTCTTTTTTCTTCTCCGTCTGGTACCCGTGACGTGAAGGCTGTTGTTCTACTATACGAGATGCCATCCCCCAGTCACACACTCCAATACAAATCTTGTCTTCCCCGATAGTTGGGAAATGCAATAGTATGTTTGAGGGGAATAGGTCGTTGTGAAGTACTCTTGTCTTATGCACCAAATTCATGATGTACACAAAACCCCAAGCTAACTTCATCCTATGACGTCGGACAAGGCTAATTCTGAAAGCCTTCTGTGTAGTGAGACTCGGAACTTCCTTTACTTTTGACTAGTGAAGATGTTTGTCGCCGACCTTCTCATCCAACTTCAGCATTTCGTGTAGTCATCCTCCATTCCACCAATATGAGTAAGCCTCGAATGTCCTCGTATGCAACGCCCAAAACTTGATAATTCCTGGATGATTCAAAGGACATACAAGAGCTTCTGCTGCAGTCTCTATCCTCCTCTTCTGAATATTCATATTCTTGGAAAGCTTTGCTGCAAACTCGATATAACCTGGAACGTGGTCTACTCCAACAATCTTCACCTTCCGCACCAGTCCATAGCCTCCCTCCATGTCGCGGGCTGATAGAGCTTCTATCGTAGCGTCTTGAGGAATCCACACCACCCCCGACGCTGTGTCTCGTTCAAATGTGGCGCGCAAAGCGGTTTTTTCCCATGACATCCCTCGGGTTTTATTTTTGCTAAGCTTTTGGACATAGAGTTGCCACCAATCCATCTTGCGTTTAAACTGATCCTCCTCTTGTGTTAGACGCCTCTGTCCAAATCGCTTCTTCCACAACTCCTTTACATTGAAGATGCATTGTTCAATTGTATTCTCCATCCACAACTGGTACTGCAAATGATAATCTACATCTTGGAATTCTTCCGATTCTGCCATGGCCTTCAAAATTACCGCCTCCAATTTCTTCTTCAGTCTCGTTTTACCTGTGCTAACATTCTTCAAGTAGTTGTGCTCTAGGAATTGAGCCTCCATTTCCTCATACCAATCCAAGCATGCATTTTCCGCAAACCTAGTATAATCTGCTGTTGGGAATCTGGGAGTTACTTCTTTTGGGTGTCTCCTTTTCCTCCTATGGCCTCCGCTTCCACTAGGTTGTTGCATACCAAGGTCTAGTGCAAATGTTTTAGGGGCATCATAATCCCATGTTCGCTGTACCTCCTGTTGCTTTTTGGATTTACTCATCGTTGAACTTCTTGAAAAAACCGGCAAAAATCTCCCCCCTGCTATCAATGTGCACCAAATCCCCAAAAACTCCTCAGACGACCCGGCAGTGCGCATTAAGACGAGCAAGGACAGAGGGCGGAGGAGAGTTCGGTAGCGGTTTGGGGAAAAGTAATATCAAACCCGCGCGTTGGGGTTTATATATCCCTGGAGACCGGCGGTCGCCCTACAGTCGCCCACCGCCGGTCGCCCCAAGTCTCGCTGTCGCGACAATCGGACCGGGGTCGCCCCACGTCCCGCAGTCGCGACAGCTGCAGCGGCGGTCGCCCTACGTCCCGCTGTCGCGAACAGCTGCATCGGCCGTCGCCCCACCTCGCGCTGTTGCGAACAGCTGCACCGGCGGTCGCCCCACCTCCTGCGTCGCGACAGCTGTACCTGCGGTCGCGCCCTCACTGAACCGCCGGTCGCCACGCAACGTCGTACCTCTATCTGGACCGCCGGTCGCCTTGATTCTGTGGTCGCCCTGGCGCGAGGTTGCCCTATATATTCCCCCATCGTGCAAGAACTTCTTAGCTGGGTTTACTGGCCTCGCGCGCTGTCTTACATCCATTAAATTGGCTGCATGCTCGTTCCTGGTACGTAATAACTATTCGCCATTTTGGCTATTTCATCCATGGCTACTCTTGGGCAACTTAGGAAGGAAAAGAACGACAAGAAGAGGAAGAGGAAGGGCGGTCCCCAACGGAAAAGATTACACGTGCTTCAAAATCCAAATAAGCTTGCCTTCAGAGGTTGGGAAGATGAACCAGATATGTGGACGATGGCCATTTGCGAATGGTTCATTGAATGGTGTCACATTGACAAGAAATTCTCTCTGTCACGTCACCATTTTCATCGGCGCACCAACAAGGCAAATTTTAAGTTTTGCGATTGCCCAAACTTCAAACAACGATGCATTGAGGTTTACCAAGTCTTGTATGGCATGCCATGTGTGGAGCGCAATGAGGTTCCATTATTTTTTGCTCGTAGAGTATACGCCGAGGTTGCTCTTGGTAAACGAGTGGATTGGACAACTGTCAAAGAGGGGAAACATGTAACACGACCTTCAACGAGTGACATTCCGACAGACATTCTAAGATTACCTGACGCTCCTAATGCTGGCATGGGAATGACTAGGTCTATTACCAAGGCTATGGAAGAGGCTTCCTATCAAAGTGCTACATCGGAAGAGGACGATGACTCAGATGGTTCGCGGCCTCGTAAGGCGGTGCGTCAAGTACAACAACCTCTTCCTCCCTCCAGCGTTGTAATACATGCGGATCATCGTCGTAATTTACCTGGCCGCGTTCCTGAAATTGGTGGCTCTCGCCCTCCAATAGCAAGTAATCATCCACCCGTAGTAGAGCCCCATGGTACTAGCATCTTACCATTGGAAGAACTTGACACATCTTCTGATCTCAAAGCTCTTCTGAAGAGCAAAGACGACGTGAGAGCAAGATTGCAAGCGGATCTCAAAAAAACACGAGCAATGTATGAGGAGAAGGTGAAAGAAGGGGACCAGCTTTCCGTGGAATATGCACGCATGCGCGAGAAGATGCAAGAACTATCTCACGCACGTAACATTCGTGGAGATGTAGAGAAATCAGACATGGCGGATGTTGATAGAGTTGTCTTCAACCTTACAGGAAGACTTGGCATTTGGAGAAATGTCACCGCAACGCCCTATATTGCGGCGTCTGTGAAAGCTCAGCCATGTGTTGTTAATATGTCGGGCCTCGAACGAGAAGAAGATGTACGATGTGATTCTCAAGATTCTTTATCTTTACCGTTGTTTCCATCTATACGTAATCTCCCTTTCATGTCCTCTGATGGATACAACTCCTTACTAAAGGAAAAGCAACAACTGCAAGCTCCTTTGGAGCAGTTGTCAGCCACTTACTACCATTGGTAAGAATTTTACTATTGGAGCTGGTCGACGAACGTTCGGTATGACCTCGTGGCCGAGTGTGGATACATTGTTTGAAAATCTTCCTATGATGGACATCAAGATGCAAGATGACACTTCTACAGAGGTTGTAGATTGGAGCAAGGTCGGGTGGAATTTCAAACACTACATGTCGGCACATGTTGATGTAGCATCAAGGACATTATTGTGGCCCAACCCTCCGCAGTTTGTATTGGATCACTCTACGTGTCCCATATGCCTAAATCCATTTGGACCTGAGAGTGGATGGGCTTTAGGCTCTTGTGTCCATATGTATCATCCGCAGTGTCTTTTAGTTCATTGTTTGACTCAAAGTCGTTGTGCAATATGCGAAGCGTCTTTTCACGAGCGGTTTTACGAGATGTTCAATCTAAGAACTTATATGCCGCCTTCTTGGGAACACAATGCTGAGACTATTGACGAGGTTCGATTCTGGGGTAAAGACCTTATTTGGAGTTGGCGTAGAGGTGAACATGATCTCGAGAAGAGTACTCCTAGCTCCCAATTGAATTGGGAGACTCACCCAAACGAGATTCTAAGAGTTGCACCAATACTTGCCGGACAAGGTCCACAGCATAAGGGTAATTGGATGTTCTTCTTCCAATGCCTTAGGGGCTATTTTGATGTGAGCTCTAATCCATTCAAGTGGGGGCTCCACCCAATGGAACATCGATGGAATCAATATGGGAAGAGAGTAACCGACGGTGAAGGTCATGCCTCCATGGAAGATTTGGAAGAGTGTCAATATGCTGAGTCTACTTGGGGGCCACGATACCAGTCTCAAGCTCTAGACTATTTACTGGATGTACATAGTCCCCTCACAAAAAGGACTTTGCAGGACTTGAAAGACTCTAGAGTCTTAGATCTGATCTTAAATGCAGATGGTCCATTCAATCGAACTCGTGCAAAGCATAAACTTCTTGTTGGAGAATGCTCCAACCCTCAGTCTAGTGAATGATAATTACGATATTGTGAATCCATTCACTCCAGCATAGCGTATGGTTTTAGCTATATAGGACTATATTTGATTATAGTATTATCTAGTGGTAGCTTTTTGCAACAATGTATCTCATTTCCTATTGTACTACTTTCTGCACCGATTAAATCAATGGTATGTATTTGGTTCGCTCCTTTGCTTGTGGTCTATCGATTGTACTTTGTCAGCTTTTATTGTATCTTTCATCTTCATAGTCCATATAACCCGCCCAACCCCTTGTACCAATGCACAAACACGTACTTACGCATGATGAAAGGTAAAAACAAACTTCCATATATAAAATGTATGCGAAAAAGTACATAGAAGAAATTACGTACACTTTCCCTACACCTAATTAACGTAAATCAAATATCGTTTGGTAAATGTTGGGGGTGTAAGTCCATCGTCTCTACGTTAAGAATCTTCAACTTTTTCCTTGCCCTTTGAAAAAAGTGTTCGTTGCGGTTCCAAATCAACGTCGATTGCGTTTATGTTGATGTCAACTTTTGCGTTATTTTTACGATGAGCCCACTCTGCCCATGCTTCCTCGAATCGAGCATCCTCCTCAGCTACATGTAGTTGTTTCGCGAGTTTTACATTCTGGTCTTCACTCCATTTCACCAGCCTATTTAATTTGTCAACTTCCTCTGGAGTCTTGCCATACTTACCCGCAAATGCCAAATCACAAATGCGCATCTCTTTATCTACCTAGAGCAATAGATTCTTCAATATCCGTCAACCGATTCCTCCTCTCAGCTAGGACCCCTTCCAGGTAAGTATGTTTCGCTGTCCGGAACTCCACGTAGTCTTCTATGGAAAGGTTGTTTGAATGTTTCTTCTCCAAAAACTTCTCACGAGCCTCTTTTCGTAGCACAAGCATGGTCTCCATGTCAGCTATGCTGTCTAGAGCTTTTTCCGAAATCTCCCGACAGTCTTCTTGTACATCGTATGGTTCAGTGGCAGAAAGGGCTCTTTCTTTGAGGGCTTCCAATTCCTTTCTATGCTGCACTACTTCTTCCAATTGCACGCATGTTCCTATACTGAAATTGTGCAAAATGATAAAAGAATCTATGAAATTGGATAATCTTCCACCCACTGTTCGGAGTGGATTTGACTCATAGGAAATCCCCTCCATCCAATTTATTGGAGGACCAGTTGGTTCACTCAGTTCACTGAGCTCGTATTCGTGTGTCTGTTCATCCTCCGAGGATTCGAGAGAAGACCCTGCTGTATAAAACTCCGCGTTGACCTTTGGACTCATAGGTATAGCTCCAATTCCATCTCCTTCAATAGTCTTTGATGTCTCTCCAACCTCTATTGGTTTGGTCTTCTCTTGTATAGGCAAACGTCGATGCGTCCACCAATCCACCTCCTTCCCGAGAATCATTTCCGCATATGCTATTCTTGCCAAAAAGTAGGGAACCTCATTTTAAAAATATGGTTGTTACCGTATATCAAATGCCAAGCATATTTGCATCTTGCTTTAAATAGGTCATGATGGCACTCTCGGAGGTTTGCTTCATTCTTCTGCCGATGAATATTGTGCCGATGTAGAGGAAAGAGCTTGTTGATGTGGCACCACTCCACATATTTCTCACATATGGCAAAAGACCATGGCTCCGTCTCTTCCTCCCATCCTCTAAACGCTAATATCTTTGGATTCTTCAAGATGTCTATGCGCTTCTTCTCAATCCGACCTCGGTCATGGCGCACCATGGATGTACCCGCTACAACGGGTAGTGCCTCCATAAAAAAAATTCGTAGAAACGCAAAGTTCCTCTACGAGCAAGCAAGCAGCAATACTGAAGTCGATACTAGTCAATGCGCGAAAAGGAGGGACTCGCAAAGTGTGAAATTGGACTGCCGGTCGCGTTCTTAAGCACAGTAATAAGACGACCGGCGGTCTACAAAATGTGCACCGCCGGTCACCCGCCGGTCCAGCTATCGCCCTATCTGTACTGCCGATCGCCCCAGCGACCGACGTTCGCCCATATGCGACCGACGTTCGCCCATAAGCTATACCGGCGGTCGCCCTGTGACCGACGTTCTCTCATTGGCTGGACTGCCGATCGCCCCAGCGACTGACGTTCGCCCATGAGCTGGACCGCCGGTTGCCTTAGCGACCGACGTTCGCCCATCGGCTGAATTGGTGGTCGCCCTATTTGCAATTGAGAATTCACCTCTTTATGTTGAATGCGAGGGCATGAGGTTTCATAGCAGCTCCTACGAGGATGAGAATCATGAGCTGAAGATGAATATTGGATGGGGGAGGGGTAAAAGAGCTCTATAGTTTATAATGTATTAGTTTAAAAATTAAGAAGGTATGCATAGGGTAGGAATTTCGGATTGTGGGTCCCATAATTCCCATTTTATGATCATTCAATTCCTAAGAAATGGACAAGAGATGTCTAAATGGATAATAATGAATGGGAGGAAGGATGGGGTGAGAGTTCCTCGTCCTCTTCGTAGGCATGAATGGTATATATTATTTTGTATGGTGTATATTCTAAGAAGTCATATTGTGCCTAACCATTTATAATAAATGATAAAATGTGAATTCATTTATAGAGCATCAGCCTCTTCAATGCATGAAACACTTTAATGCATCTAACGATTCAATACCTACAATCTAAGAATGTAATCCAAGGTAGTCAATTTCTAGCATCTAGATAAGATACCATTTTTGCACCAAAACTGCACCTCATATTCTAACATCACATTCAAGAACAATTTCTAGTTTCTTTTTATATCAGTGGAGCCTTTAATAAATTATAAGATCTCCGTATACAATATCCGACTGATAGATTATCCTTGCAATGAGTTTATTGGCTCATAACATTATAAATTTGGTTAAATTGAGAGGGGGGAGGATTTTGAAAATTTTGGCAAGTCAAATAATAAGGCCTTGAAATACAATTAAGTGAATGGGATTAGTGCATATAGCCTAGTAAGCACTGAGAGAAATAGTTGCTTACCAAATTAAAAGGTGATATATCATGACATATAATATGTTTGAAGAAAAAATGAGTGACCACCATATGAAGGTAAATATTTGAAGTCAAGAAGACTAATGATTTGCGGACATTCTAATCAACCCATTACTGAGGGTACTTTTGGAACCAATATTTGATGAGTATTTCATGTTGAGAATTTTGAGAATGTTAAAAATTATAATTTTGTAAATTGTGATTAAACTTGTATCGATCTAAATCCATATTACACCACAAGAGTATCAAATGAGCATAAAATACATTCTTCATGTATCATGGTTTCCGCTCTTGGCAAAATGCCCATGACCATGAGAATCATTTTCATTTGGAAATGAGAAATAGAAAGAACCGAGTGGGAATGAGAGGGAATGAGGGGGGATGAGGGGGGATGAGGGGGATTGAAGGGGGAATGAGGGAGATGCTTGAAGCGGTTAATTCAAAATTTGAATATTGCATTAAGAAGATCCAAGAACAAGAGCGGGAGCTCTCGCGATGTCGCCCCTGCAGAGTGCCGGTCGCCCCGAAGCGCTCTGCTGAGGCTGGATCAAAACTCTTCTGAAGCTGCACCGCCGGTCGCCCCGGAGGTCTGCTACAGCTGGACCGGCGGTCGCCCTGGAGCGAGTCTTGCAAGAAACACTGGACTGGCGGTCGCTCTAACGATGTCGCCGTCACACCGCCGGTCGCCCTCCCATAGGAGGTTAAATACAATCGTTATTGGCCGTAGTCGTCACTTTTCAGTCCACGTGCCGTGGTGTTGCGCATTGTCTGGTGTCGACTCAAAGTTGCCACTTGCTTGCTCGATTGGTCGGCCAACGTGGACTGCACTATTTTTGGTGTTTTGCATCCAACATCACATCATAGCCGCATTTCCGTGATCGGAGGTAACAATGACTACAATTGCGGAACGTAAAATAGTACTCGGTGAACGACGCAAGAAGAGAGGAAAAACACAGAAGAGGAATCACCGTATTCTCCAAGATGCCACTCAACGCGCTTTTTCGGGGTGGGAGACCGAAGAGGGTGTGTGGAGTCAGACAACAGTGAAGAATTACATCGCCTAGTGCCACATCAGCAAGTCGTTTCCACACTTTTGACATGAGACGCACTTGAAATTAAATGCTCCAAATCTGCACTATTGTAAGCATGACAAATTTGTACAACAATGTATTGAAGTGTAGAGGTTCCTTTATAAAGACACTGGGGTGACCGCCGATTCAGTGGATGGGCGACCGCCGATTCAGTGGATGGGCGACCGCCGATCCACCTGGTGGGCGACCTTCGGTCACAGGGCGCGACCTCCAAATGAGAGGGGGCGACGTATGTCTGGGGGCGCGCCCCTAGATTGCGCGACCGCCGATGCACTGGGTCGATGGTCACAATAAACTCCTTCCAATCCGGTCGGGACAGAATTGGAGCAGTGACCAATTGCTTTTTTAGGTCCTCGAACGCAGCCTAACGCCGGACGTCCACACAAAAGGCTCGTTATTCTTTGGCAACTTGTTTGGTGGTGATGCTCTCCGCGCGTAGCTGTCGATGAATCTCCGGTAGTACCCTATACAGCCGAGGAATCCTCGAACTTCTCGAACCGTTTGTGGTGAGGACAAGGTTAGGATCACCTCGACTTTGTCCGTATCCACCTGCAAACCTTGCCGACTAACAACATGACCCAACAACAATCCGGTTTCCATGCCGAAAAAGCATTTACCGGAGTGTAGTTTGAGGTCAATTTCTCTGGAATGTGCCCGGAGTGTTGCAAAGGCCGAAGGACATCCGGTTGAACGCGTAGGTATTCCATTCCGTTGTAAAGGTTGTCTTCAACTAGTCGCTCGCCCGGATGGATACCTGGTTGTACCCGGAGAACCCGTCAAGGAAACTATAAAGTTCCCGACCAGCTATGTGATCAAGGATGACATCGGTGAAGGGTAGCGAGTAGTAATCCTTCTTGGTAGCCACATTGAGCTTCTGGAAGTCCTGGCACACTCGGATCTTCACCTTCCCGTCTGCCATGGTTTTCTTCGGGACCACCACAATCGAGGAAACCCACTCCGAGTTGTTGACTGGGTAGATGAATCCTGCCTCCAGCAACCGATCTATCTCCTCGTTCACCATCAATGAGTACTTTGGGTCAACCGGTACTAGCGTTGTCTAACCAGAACGGCTCTGTCGATCAGATAGATTTCGTGCTCTCCCAAATGTGAAGGAAATCCACGGAGATCGCTAGGGGCCTAGGCGAACTGAGGTGAATAGAGTTGCGCATACGTTGAACGCATCCTTAGCAGGTTTCTTGCCCTTCGAGGCCTTCTGTGTGGCGGTCTTGCCACACTCAGTAGCCTCCTTTGGATTCTCCGGTCTACCGAGGCTTTCCCACAGCTCCCGTGCCCCGATGATGTTTGTCGCCCACGTTGGATTTGTATTCATGATGGTTGACCCTGTTGTAGAACGCGGAGATTCTCCGAATGATGGACTTATTTTCGTTCCATACTACAAAGCAGTCCCAGGCCTTAAAAGCGTCCTTGATGTTAGCATCTACATCGAGCTTGTTTTGCAACTGCTTGGAGGCCTCAACGCAGTGTTGTCCATTGACCATGTAGAACTCCCCGTCCTGTATCTCCTCCCAAGATTGGATTTTTACGAGCTTATTCTTCGAGAAGACGCAGAGGGTGTTCTTCTTCTCATTATCGCTCATCTCAATAAGAAAATGCATTGTGTGCTTGACTTTTTCCTGCACAAGGTTCCAAATGTTTGGGTCCGCACGGGGGGGGGGGTAAAGAGACGCCCGATTGGAATCTCGAAAATGACATCTGAGCTGAAGATGTAAGAGTCCTGGCAAAGAGCCCAGTAGTTCTTGAAGACATTCATGGACTCTTTGTAATCGACAACTTTCTGTACACTTTTGATTGGGACGTCTGTCAAGGCCGACACTAAGCTCGCCTGATCAATCTCCATGGGATCGGCTAGGGTCGACTTCTTCGTCGTGACTGATTTGATCTTCTTTGGTATTGGCCCCCGCTGCGTTTGGGACAGATTTGTCTTGCGCCTCTTTGATCCTATCGTCTCAAGAGTCTGATATAGGATCGACTTGTGGCTGCCACTGTGTATGCTTACTTATTGCGTCAGACAAAGGGACTACGTTTGCATCTTCTTGCATTGCAGCTTTGTCATGAAGTTCACCATGGCAATGACCAATGATCGAAGACAAGGGGCGAGAACACTTGGGAGATGCTGGTTACCAAGATCGGTTGTGAATTGAAACTCGCGAATGTATTGCTCGACATTTTTTGCCAAGGGATCATACGAAGAATTTTTTATACTCTCGACATGAGCCCAAATGTCGAAATCGATCTTCATAGTGTTGATCATGGAAGTGAACCGGTAGTCTTGGTCCAAACTCGTGTCTTGAGTGGGGTCGTCCTCGATGCACGTCACGCAGATCCAGTGTGTGTTGTGGACGGCGACATCGATGATGTTCTCCTCCAAATTGACAAGAAGGTTGCACTCTGCTCCCCTGTACTTGGTGACGACAGCCAGCTTCTCCGTGTGCGGTGTAAGGAGCATACTCCACCATTCGACATCAGAAGGCATATTGCAAGGATTTAATGATGTCGAATGGTCGAGTCGAGTTGAAATAGCATTTAATCCGTTTCTACTACATTACGAATATCGTTAGCAATTGTCTACGGAAGTTAAATTCAACTCGATTCTAGATGAATGTAACCTTCGAGGAGTGTTTTGATCTACCATACAGTTCTTGAATACTTTCAACTCGAGTCGAGTTGAATTAAACTTCGCTCGAGATAAATGCTCGCTCGAGATTCATCTTCTTCATTTCAACTCGAATCGAGTTGATTGTATAGACTCATGTTCCTGTCTTATTTAGTCAGAGGATTTGTGCTATACTTCAATTGAAGTTGTCATGTCATGTTTCAACTATATAGATACCCTGCCTGCATTTAGTGATTTCTATGCTTAGATAATTCAACTCGAGTTGAGTTGAATATTATGGTGCTTTTACAACTGCTTGAAAAAACGAACATAATCTTTCCATTTCAACTCGAGTCTGGTTGGATTATTTTTCTAGTTCCTCACATGTACTTCCTTGATTCAACTCGAATCGAGTTGAATACGTACACTGATACCATTGCTAGTAATTTTTTGATTCAACACGAGTCAAGTTGAATTATTATTCTAGTTGCTCACATGCGCATTTCTAATTCAACTCATATTGAGTTGAATATGTACATTGAGACTATAGCTAGTAATTTATCGATTCAACTCAAGTCGAGTTAAATTGTTTCGGACAAAGTTATCTATATCTTATATTTATTCGATTCCAGAATGTATGCGTTATACATCGCTACTTATAATGCTACTTTAACCATTAAGACGTTATTAGATTAGAGATTCAACTCGGGTCGAGTTGAATTCGATCTGGTCTGTGAACTCGTCGGCGTCCAGGGAGGAGAATTTTCTGGCTACAGTCGGATTTGCTTGGTGTTTTTGGTGGACATTAAGGTACGCAATCGAAATTGAATGGAGAATTCAACTCGACCCGAGTTGAATCTGATTGTATTCTATACTGGCGTTGGTATGTATAGGTAGTACATGTGTTTCTAATTCAACTCCAGTCAAATTGAACTGCCAAACTGTTCTGATAAAACATCTTCAGATTGAACGAGATAAAAATGGTGTTTACTCACCCATTGTTATGTCTACTTCCCTTCTAGTATGTGGATACCGCAAACAATTGAACAAGCCTCTGCCTTGTCCTTATCCTGAAGCAAACAGTATTGCATTCAAATTTCATCAGTTTCATAATATCATTCTTTTACTATGTACAAAATTCAATGCAATCCTGACTGCCCTGTTTGGCTGTTTTAGAACAATTGAATTCTACAATGAATGATTCATAAGGAAATTCACAAAAGTAACGCAAATTCAAGTGGAAAAATCACATACTAGTTACATTCAAATGCAAATGATTGAGAAATCAATGATCTGGAAGTGAACATACGCATCCTGAATATCTAAAATCACCAAGTACAATCCGATTGACAACTCTCATAAATTGGCAATTGAACCGGTTTCTGAACTACTTCGAACTAACCCTAAACAACTCAAAAAAATTCACACACTATGTTTCATAATTCAATTTCCAGAGTTGCTCGTCAAAATTAGGGTTCTAAAAATTTGATCAACCAGCTCCAGCAAGCTAGTTTCATCTTTTTCTCTAAATCAGACATCTACACTCAAAGTTGCTCCTCATCTTTTCCAAATTAGTCACTCAAATTTCAAGTATCCTTACAGCTATTCAAATTCTAGTATCGAAGTCTAGAGAACTCACAGAAATGAACAAAAAAGCCAACAACCGGAGAATGAAAATTCAAAACAAAAGCTACAAACAGTGGCAAATAACTTACAGGAAGTTGGAAAGTCCAGAAACTTGGGTGAGCGCCGCCCAAGCCGCAAAAGCACCGTCGATTACAAGCCACCCACGTGGTGCAGCGAGAAATGCAATTACCAGACGCGTGGAAAACAGCTCCAAAAGCCAACAGCCTGTTGCAACAGAAGTCTACACCTGCGAAGGCTATCAGGGTTGAAAAGCAGAGAAACAAGCGATGATGAGCACAGCTAACTCAGTCGAAGCGCTACAAGCAGAGAATATATAAACATACGAGTAGCACGACCTCCGAGGCGAGGAGATAGGGCGCGCATAAACTTGAAAAGAGGGTGAGCAACTTGCTTGACAACAAAAACAATGTCGCCGAGAGACTGACGAGAACAGAAACAAGCAGCGGCGGCGCAGAGAGAAGGAAGATGAGGAATCAAATGAAAAAAAAAAAAAAACAACAACAGAATGACAAAAACGAGCAACAACAGAATGACAAAAACGAGCAACAACAGCATGCAGCGAAAGAAGCGAGCACAACGGCGGCGTAAAAGCGAGCAAGACAAGGAATCGAATGGTGACCAAACCCTAGCCCCCCCACTCTCTCTTCCCAGCCTGAATTTGGGCGGGCTGCCCCAAATCCTATCGGGGCCGCCTTTCACACTGCCCTTGCCTACCCGGGCCGCCTTAGACGCTGCCCCCGCCGAATATTGCCCCACGCAGTCTTTTCTAGCCCCTTTCATGTAAGCCCATCTCTGCCCGTTTTTATTTGAGTCTGTGCTTGATCTTTCAAAATTAAGTTACTTCTCCAACTATATGAAAATTATATTGCATCACTATTCAAATCTTAGTGCACATTATAACACGACACTAAATTTTGAGATTACAGTTGGATACACTAATTTCTAACAATTTTTTCTAGTTAATTTTTCTAAAAACAAGATTAGTTCAGTAAATGCCAATTCCAATAGCAAAAATAGGATAATTTAATTACTAAAAAGTTGTTTGTAGGTATATATTGATATTAGATACAAACAAGAAAACACAAACATTACTTAATTGTCAACACCGAAGCACTAATTCAACTTTGATAATGCTCATATCCCACTACCGATTACTTCACGTTCTCTAAACCAATAAGGTCATCCTTGTATGGAGAAGGGAGCTAAAAAAATATTCCCCTCTCTACCAATTTCTAAGATCATGTTGTCATGCTCATTATTTTTATCCGTGCGTGTTTATTTTCTTGTTGTTTTTTTTTTTTTTTTTTTGTTCTTTTTGGTTTGTTATTTTTCGTTCGTTAACATTTTTTTTCTATGTAATCCAAAAAGCATAAAAAGTAGGTGAGTAGGTAAGTACGTTTGTATGTTGGTAGATAGGTAGCTAGATAGGTATGAATGTTTGTACAAGAAAGATACTTAGGTTGATAGGAAGGATCGCGAGATCTATCACCGATAACCCAACTCTCTTATACAAGAAATGTTCCTATCAACAAGACGTAGAAGCTAAAAAAGTATCATGTGTCTACAATTCTATCAAACAATACTATGTTTATTATAAATATGTATGTATTTTTTTTTTACTTGAGTACACGTAGTTCAAAAATAAGACGAAACTCACAAATTGGAAATTTGCTTTGCAAAATTAACCATATAAAGTTTGGAGTAGAGGGAGCATCCATCAAAAAATTTAAACTAAACTATTACTTTCAACCTATTCATCTACGTTACCCAAAATAGCAAAAGCCTGATTTGGTCTTCTTAGATCTTTAGGGGTTGACGGATAATTACGAAGTAATTGTCTCTAGGTTTTTATATAAGTTAGATACAAACAATTGTGAGCCTAAATCCCGGTGACCCGGTTTTTAAGCCACAAGTTTGGCCGTGGGGGTGGGTGCAAGTAAAACGACCTTCCAAGCAATGGACACCAAACTTCATACATACATGCAATTTCTAGTTTGGATTCACAAGGAGACACAACCATTCACTCAAGTCTCCATTTAATGCAAAACAAGTAGCTCCAGCAGTGAATTGAGTCCGCCAAGCCTCCCTAGGAGGTTCAAATAACCCTCATTTGACCACCCATGGCCTAGGCCTCAATTATGGGCACAAAATGACCAAATGGAACACTTAAGGCCTCTAAAACACATATGGACTAAGAGGTCCAGCACACAATTTAGGGCTGAAAAGGGGTTGCAAATCACATCAAAGCACCTTCTACCTCAAGCCTAAGCACCCAATCAACATATGAGTGCTAACAATCAACTAAACATGCAATTCTCCACCACTACACAATTTTAGGGTTAATTGGAGAATTTTGGGCAAGAGGCTTCGCGCGGTTCCCTCACACGAATTCAAATCGTGACACAAGACAATCAAACCAGCATACACAAGCAAGAAAACACACATTCATACATGAAACTATAACACAACATCACCAAATCAAGCTGCAACCCAAACATGTTTTTGGGCAACAAATTGCCATTTTCCAAAGCATTCATGCATCTAACCCCACTAGGGTCGTTGCACACACAATCTAGCTACTCAAGAGTGTCACAATCACATCAAAGGAGGATGAAATGGGGTTTCCCTCAATCTGCCGCCACCAGTAAGGTCCCTTCGGTAGAACGACGATTTCTCCCTCGTCCTTGCTCCAATGGGGGCGAGCTTGGTTCCGTTAGAAAGAAAACTCGACAATGCTCCTGGATCTCTAAGGCACGCCCCCCAATTCCTTGCCAATCGTGAGATCTCGTCCTTCAAAGCCGACCCTTCAACTCTGCCGTCACCAGTAAGGGTACTTTGGTAGAATTGCGATTTCTCCCTTGTCCTTGCTCCAATGAGGGCAAGCTTGGTCTTGTTGGAAAGAAAACTTGACAGCGCTCCTAGATCTCTAAGGCACGCCTCCCAATTCTTCGTCAATCGTGAGATCTCGTCCTTCAAAGTCGGCCCCCCAACTCTGCCGTCACCAGTAAGGGTACTTTGGTAGAATCGCGATTTCTCCCTCGTCCTTGCTCCAATGAGGGCAAGCTTGGTCTTGTTGGAAAGAAAACTCGACAACGCTCCTAGATCTCTAAGGCACGCCTCCCAATTCTTCGTCAATCGTGAGATCTCGTCCTTCAAAGTCGGCAGCCACTCCCAAATTGAAAACTCCAACCCTTCTATCTTCTCCTCCAACCTACCCACACTCACACCCACATGCAACGAATCCACACATCCTACTTGCAAGTTTTTTTTGTGTTAGACCATCCAACTCTATTTTGCATAGTTCAACCTAAGAAAACTTTCACACACGCACACCCTCTTCCCCCACACATGGGAGAGAGAGAGACACACACACTCTCTCCAACCCTAGCCCAACGGTAGGGAGAAAACCAACTCCACTACATCCATCCAACATTTCATCCACCGGTCTTCTAACCCCTTTTCCACTTTCTAACTTTTTAGAACTAAAACCATTGAGGATTTTGATTCTAACAAGTCCGGATTAACGAGATAGGACTCCAAGACTTTCTACTATATGCCGAGGTTTGAAACTAAAAGGGTAAAACATAAGAATAAGCATTATATAACGCGCGTAAATAATCAAAACCTTGCGGGAAGGGTTTTCCCGCCGAGGTGAACCATCTCAAGGGTTCACAACAATAATAAACAAACATTATTTCATCGTCAACACTCAAGTATTAATTCAACATTGATAATGCTCATCTCTGAGTACTTATTTCTTAACTAACCTTAAACTAGTAAGGTCCTCGTTGACCTCTTGACGCTGAACCTAAAAACAAATCTCCTATCTACCAACTTTATAAAGATTATAAGGCTTATTATTTTTAAGTGTGCATGTTTATTTTCTTGTTGTCGTTTATTTATTTATGTAGACTCCTATATAAACTACTAGATAGGAAGCTTCTTCTGAGACTTCTCAAGCGCCTCCCGAGACGCTTTGAGACGCTTCTCGATCTTCAAGAAGTTTCTAATGTATGTCCGTGACAATATATATACTAGTAAAGTCACCATTGCAAAAATGGATACGTGTAGACGTAGCCACCCACGAAGGAGAACATCAATTACATAGATCGATTACCTGAAGATGGTAAATCACTCTAATATCACGTCCACCACTATCTATGATATCACTTGTTTTTTCTATTGATACCAATTTTTGTTCTAAACCCTTGGATCTAGGTACTATAATTAGAATAACTTTTTTGCAAATTTTATTTGGCCTGTATTGTACTATTACTATGACTACTATATTATTCCTATTACATCAAATCATCATTAAATTATGAGTATTATATTAATATTATTACAACATAAAATTTTATCAATAAAAATATTGGATACATATTAATAAACTTATTGGATAGATACATAAGTGGGTAGGAAGGTTTGAGAGAACGTATTGGACAATATAAATAAGACAGTGAGAGTATATAGATAGAAGATATCTTTGAGAAACATCATGTATACTATAGACATGTATCACACATATCATGGACATGCATCACACATATCATCGCCATACATCATTCATACCATAGCCATACATCATACATATCAAAAGATCGTCCAACATTATTATGTTAGAGAAGTAGATTATTGGCTACAAACCGCCTTACAAACACTAACACAATATTTTTCTAATAGTCTTCGAGAAGTCACTTCAAATAGAATGAGAGTCAATTTAGTTATATTGAACCTATATAACAATGTAATATAACTTAATTATCAACACTCAAATGATATTTAAATGTTGATCATGCACAATTGTTATAACTTCTATACAAGGAATATAACATTAAAATACTAATAATATAGCTAATATATTATTATAATGTAATGTTTAGTTAAAAACAAAAAACACATGACAAAACGAACTAGAGTAAATTTAGAGAGAATTACCCTCGTTTCTTAATTTGTATTCAACTTTATCTTAGAATTAATATAATTGAATTACAATTTTATGAATTTAACTTCTATATTAGTATCTATATATATATATATATATATACATACTTATTTATTTATTGATATACATTTGTACTCGTATATATATATATATAACTATACATATATACATATGTTTATTTATTTATCTATTCATATATATATATATATATACATATTTGAACTCGTATGGGCATATAATTGCGCTTTCCTTATTCTATATTAAGATAGCACAATAAATGCTCAATATATATTCAAATTTATAATATAATCAAATATAATTGAATTAAGATTTTATGAATTTAACTTCTATACTAGTATCTATGTATATATACGTACTTATTTATTTATTCATATACATTTGTACTCGTATAAATATCTATATATATGTATATATTTATTTATTTGTTTATTTATTCCTATATTTATTTGTACTCTTAAGGGCATTTAATTGCGCTTTTCTCATTCTAAATTCAGATAGCACAATAAATGCTTAATTTGTATTCAATTTTATGTTATAAACAATTATAATTGACTTACGATATAATGTATTTAACATCATCGTACTCGTATATATATATATATATATATATATATATATATATATATATATATATATATATATATATAATTTATTTATTCTTATATATATTTGTACTCTTATGTGCATGTTATTGCGCTTTTTACATTCTATATTAAGTTAGCACAATAAATGCTTAATTTGTTATGAAATTTATATTAAAAACAATTATAATTGAATTAAAATAATATGTATATAACATAATATGTATTTATATATGTAAATTTATATTTATTCATATGCCCATTTATTTGTGCTATTTTTATTCTATGTTAGTATTCTATGTTTTTTTAAGGTATTTTTTATAAGTAGTGTACCACATATTTGATTCTATTGATTGTGCCTAATTAAATAAAGATTTGTCAATGGAATGTTCTCAGTTACTCTAGTTACTCTAATTTTGTAATTATTATATTTTCTTCAGTAAATATATGAATACGAATTTGTATTTTTTTTCCACAAGTCATAGTTAGGTATGAAATATTTAATTTTATGGAGAAAACTTTAAGACACAATTGTTTGTAAAATATAAAAAATCCATATTTAGGAATGGGTTTCCCTCCAAAATCAGTTTTCCTCCAAAACATCTTTGCCGCCTAATATTTTCAAAATCCCATTTTAAATAGTGGAATCCTATTTCGCAGCCTAATGAAGACAATGTTCATGTTGTAACAAAATGCGTCGGCGTTTTGCACGATATCGGGCGTTGAGGATACTCTCACGATGTAGCCGTTGAGGTCGGGCTGGGGTCGAGCTAGTCGGTCTCTCAACCTTTCCTTTCATTTTCTCTCACTCTCGTCCGTACTCTCAAGGTGCACTTAGTTTGATATTCTGTTCCGGTGTGTGTGCTCAAGGTTGCGTATTTGTGTAGAAAGAGTTTATGTTGGTGCTGACTGCGTACAATGTATTTTGAATTTAGAAGTTTCAGTACTGTAAAAAAGGCAAATGATGTATTGGTTTGATTCTGTTTCAAGTTATTACAGTTGTCGGTCATGTATTTTTCGACTTCTGTATTAGCTACTGATTGTTGTGCGTGGTTTCTTCAGTTGCGAGCCCTACTTTTCCTTTCGAAATCTGCAAATCGCAGGTGAGCGTTGTTCGCATATTGAATGCAAGGCACAATTCCTCAGTGTTTCAACACTTACTATTAATAGCATGCACATTATCCCCGGATCGCGGATAACGTTTCTGAATCTGTGGGAATTATGTCCTGGAATATGTGCTCATTCATTATATGAGGTCCATGCCGCACCTTATACGTCACTATATAATATGGAGTGTTAGCTGGTTTTGAGTTCCGTAAATACCGCCGATATTTCCGGAAGAATGTTTAAGCATACTGGTCCATAGTGAACGAATTGAACTCGAGTCGATTTGAAATTATATTGCCGTAGTATAGATTTCAACTTTCAACTGTACAATTTCAACTCGAGTCGAGTTAGATTGTAATTCGTCAAGTATCAGTCATGGTGTCAGAATTAGGAATGATATATCCATGGGTGTTGATATTCAACTTGAGTGGAGTTGAAATGGGAAATCCTCTAGTTTCAGTTGGATTATTAACAAGGGGATGCTCCTTGTATTGGTGTGGATTTTCAACTCGAGTCGAGTTGAAATTCACGGTGTGGATATTCGCCTGGAAGACTTAATATTGTAATCAGCCAATTATATTTAATTCGAATTGAGTTAAATATAAATTATCACATAATTGAAGATATATTTGTTAAGCATCAATAATATTCACAAAATCAAGAATGATCTATTACTAGGTGTTAATATTCAACTCGACTCGAGTTGAATTGGACATCATCCAGTGTCATCTGGTTTATCTGTGAGAAGATGATCTCTTTATGGAATCGAGTATTCGACTCGAGTCGAGTTGAAATTCACGGAGCAGATTTTGGCTGAGTAAGGAGCTCGATGGTCTAATGAAGCTACCAGTATCCGTCACAGGAATGATCGTTCACGGCCACGGAGATGTACGCTACGCGCATTACGGTCTAGATATTTTTGCACACGATTCAAATTATACGGTGGGCTCTTCTGCTAAGCTGCTCCGGGATATAGAGTTGCCACCAAAGTACTCTTCGAGGGAGCTTTTTGTTGGGTCGAGGTCGGCACCTATCTTTGATGTTGTTCTCTCAGGTGCGGAGACTTGCATATCATCACTCCGTCCAGCACTAGCTCTTCCACTTCGAGGGATTCCTCTTCCGCCAATTCTCAATGTTCACATGGACAATGCAGCACGTGACAATAAGAATAGATGTGTATTTTGTTTTTGGTCTATCCTTGTTGCAAAGAAGATCTTCCAAGAGGTATACGTCAATTTCATGTTGGTTGGGCATACCCATGATGACATCGATGCAATGTTTGGGAGGTGGAGCATGTTGTTGAGGAAAGGCAATTTCCCCACTATTCCGTTACTCGTGAAATCTTTCATGGACGTGGAATCTATTCCCGATTTCCAGCCATCTCCCACCTTCTTGAAGAGGTGCCGGATTTTAAACGATTTATCGATGGGTTTATTAGGGATGGAGGGGAAGCACTTTCTGGTCATACAAAGGCACAACAATTCAAGTTTTTTGGATTCTACAGGTTGTCCCGTGATGAAGTACAAGGTTTCGTGCACAGCATAAGATTGGTTGCCAAATGATACAACCCGGATTAAGTTGTGGAGAGAGGACTCGGAATGTTGTTGTTTGTGGCCACGTGGTGATCCAACTCCTACGACGCATCGTGCAATGAGGGGTGTGGAAGACATTGTAAAGGGCATATGTGGATTTATCAAGTACTGGGAGGCAATGTCTGATGAAGATAGAACTAGAGAGTATAGAAGACGCTATGGACATCTTGCGTTCTATTGACGCGTTGTAAAGGCAGCATAAGAGGTTCCCATTGAACCATCGACAGTTCTTCGAGACGGATTTTGGCCATTATCAAGAATAGATGCTACTTTGGAGGACCACTTTGGTGAAGATGGCGAACTTCGTGAGGAGTTTAGAGAGGATGAGTCCTATGTTGGAGAGATCCGAGATCGCCCTCAACCATCTTTTCATGTAGTTCGTGATGTTTATGAAGGATACTTTGTTGCTATTCGGCCTATTGATGGTGACTTGCGACCGATGTGGATTGCGCGAACGTTGTCAGATCCGAACATAAACCCCGGGCAGCCAAATTGCAACCTTATTCAATTCTTTCGGCCTACATCGAGGGTTCGAGATGTGCAAGAGACCTACAATGGATGGAATTTAGACAAAGGATTGCGTTGGAAGGTTGACGATACTCAACCTCCTTTGTGGGAGAATACAGCTTCATTGATGACTTCATGGAAGTCAAAGGTGAAGAAGGATACAACCGAGTGCACTTTAAAAATTCCGGTGGATCAAATTAAAGTCATTCACGATACTATAGTTGAATTTTCAATGCTTGAAGGTCTTATATGTATTAAATTTGTATTTGTGTGTTGTAACAACTAAATAGTCATGGCTTTGTCTTACAACTTAGAAATATTAATCTTTTGTTTCAAACTCAGAAGATTATAGGCATTTAAAAGTATAGAAGATATGTTAGACCAAATGATCTACAAGAATGTATGGTTTGGGATGTTGGTACTATTGATGGGGTGTGGAGTTTTTCAAGTTACTTAGCTTGCTTCGAGCAACACTTTTTTGTGGTACTGGATTTCATTTGAAATCAAAAGTACATTGTATGCATTTATGAAATTATATTTCTATGAAATATTATAGTGTAGGTTTGTTCTTTCCGTTTAATACTTTTGTCGATTGATTTATGTAATTAGGAATGATAACATGTATTTAATTTGTTATAAAAGGTAGTAGTGGTAAGCACCACTGATGTTTATGTGCGTCATACATGTCACAATTAAGGGTACGTGGTTGGTTGGTAGCACAAATTTTCCTGCCCGCCGAAGCTCACTTAGCAGTACCAAGTCATGTGTATTTTAGCAGCTCAGACGAGTCCGATCAATATCGAACTTGGACCAACTTCGTTATATAGAGACTCCTTCTCATCCAACCACTGAGCTCATGACTTGGTGTCCATTTCAAAATTACTCCAACCTTTATATTAATCAATTGGAATTCCGACTTCAAAAGTCCACACTGCACAAGCTTTCTCCCATATTATACTATAAATTGAATGGAAACTTTAAGATTCATAACTTTCTAAGTTATTTGTGTACAACAAAACATCAATCAAAAACCTCTCAATTTCATTTTGAGAGGATTATTAACTCTAAAATTAATAAATATTGTGTTATTTGCTAAACCACGACATAGCGCACCATGGGTGTTAGACATGTCTGCACCTACAAACTACAATGTCACTGTAACTAAACTTTGAATCACTCAGCACGCAAGTAGTAATATTCACAAAATCAGATTCTAAAATGTCACTTCCCCGTGAGTTGCACATGGGGAATGGGTGCATAGCCAAGCCGAGTCGTCCACTTTGTAAGCTCAACACTTGTTTCTCTAGCTCAAACTCCTGAACGCGCAGAAATGCCTCCCTACGCTCTAGTTTGTTGTAAGGTGAATCTTGAATGCTCTGCTGCTCAGGTAAACCCTTCTAGTCAGATTTTAACCTAGCCGCAGTCTTGGTGTAGAAGTCCAATGTCATTTTCTACTTGCATAACTTTTCCTCCATCCAACTGACTCACGTATTAGTTATTGAATATCTAGATAGAATATACATTTGATTATAGTAGTTTGTGTGGTTTCTTTAGAATAAATGCATTAAATTGGAATTTATAGACTTAGGCTCAAAAGTTATTAGAATGATTATGAAAAGCATTGAGTATGGCAATTTAGTGACGATTACATGATCGTATATTAGGAAGGATAACTAAATAATTGGAATTGAAGAATATTAGATGTTAGGTAATATTAGAGTTATAGGTAGATAGGTAATTGAGAAAGCAACAAAGTAAGAAGGAATTTGAAAGAGGACAATTCTACTCTCATGTTTCCCCCTCTCCCCTCATCTTTTCTTTGGTGTCCTATTTCTTTTTCTCTCTCATTTTCTTTCCACTTTGTCTCTCACTTCTTGGCTAGGGTTTGCTAGTTTTTTGACTCTCTTGTTTTTAGATGTGTGTGTGTGAGTAGAGATGCTTCTAGGGTTGTAGCTATGAAGATTTGAAATGTATGACCTAATATAAGAAGAAAATATGCAAGTAGGAGGTGTGGAGTTGTTGAATGTGGGTGTGAGTGTGGGTAGGTTAGGGTAGGGTAGAAGATAGGAGAGTGGATTTCCCGACCAAGATCTGGATCTGCCAACTTTGGGAAGGTGTAGCATATGACTGGGGACAAGTTTGAGCCAACCCTTGGAAGGAGAGGAGCGTCTTGAAGCCAGCCTTCTGACCAGCCCAAGCACGCGGTCATAAGAGCAGCGACGGGAGAGCTATGGCGGATTTCTCCCAAGAGGACTTCACCGGCTTGCGGCGGACGGCGAGAAGAGGCGGCGCTGACTTGAAGAACGATTTCTATCAGTAGGAGAAAAATTTTAGCTAGCCCTTTGGAAGAGAGGAGCGCCTTGAAGCCAGCTTTCCAATGAGCTTAGGCTTTCTCTTTTTGGATCATAGACGGAGGAATGGTGATCGATTAAGTGAAAGCATGTCTACTGTGGAGGGCAAATGGAAGGCCTAACTTTGAGGCCGCATAACTCAAGTTTTAGGAAGAACCTCCAGATATGCTTTTAGATTTAAGTACATCATCAAGCTAGCTCTTTGTTGACTCCTAGATTGCCTCAAGAAGAGTAAGAACAAGGGAGATACGACCATTTTAGTGGACAAGGGTCCAGCTGAGGTTGGACCCCAATTGTACTTCTTCTTCCTCCATTGTTTTTTTTGTGATTTTCATTGCATTGATCATGTGTTGGTGGTTGCGTGATGGTGAATTATGGGTATACATGAATGCATGCTATAATTTCATTCTCTTAGAGGTTTGGAGTCCATTGCTTGGAAGGGCTAGGTTAGTGTGTCTACACTTACAAACGGCCCAACTCTATGGCTTTTCTTCCCATAGGTTGAATTGCTCATAGAATTTAGTGCGTCTGCCGGGAGAGAGTGTTTACTTACGTGTGGTACAAGCTTTGTGAAATGATTTTGTAAGAGTAGATTGGAGCAGGGAGCATCAAGTTGTGTGTTGCTTTGTGTTTGTGTTTTCATTTCAATTGCAATTGTGGGTTGGGCGTTTTGTGGGTGTTGTTGCCTTTGTGAGTAGCTCACGACATTACGTCGTGAGTGTAAAGGGGATTGTGCCACCATTGTTGGGTGGGGCTCCTTTGGTGTTGTATTAGTCGCTTTTCTTTATTAGGTCGTGGTTTATGTATGACGGTGAGGTCGGATTAGTGGCCGACGGGACCGTTTATGTCGTTTGAAATTGGGGGAATTGGGAGTGATGCCCCTAGGATCCTAAGAGCTTGTGGATGCAGGTTGAACATACAGGTTGCCCTTCATCCGTCCATCACATCTTTTGTCGTCCATCTATGTGTGAAGTTAAGAAAAAAATTTAAATTCTTGTAAACCTTTCATTGATCCGGTAACCCAAGTGGGAAATTAGAAGTGGATTGGGTGATGCCGCCCATTTAAGAACCGGCACGAGGTTCTTGATTGGACTCCACTTCCAAGACGTGCACCAATACGGTAAGGGGCAGAGGATTATTTGTTCATGAATGTAGTAAGGCATTAGGTTGTAATTTTCACTCACCAAGAAGGAAGGTATGGACTTCGTCTGCTGAAATCTTCTTAGAGAGGTGTGTTTTGGCCTTTTAAGTCATCCAAACACTTAATTGAACCCAAAAATTGCACTTGTTGGTAGATGTATTGCCTTTGCTTGGTTTTCCACTTAAACTTATGGAAGATTGGAGTATAAAATGAATATAGAGGCAATTATAAGGTGGAAGTAGGTAGGAGGGTCTTGAGTTTGAAAGTAGTGTGTGAGGCTTGTACAAAAGTTGATCATTTCAAAAGAGTTGTGTGATTATGAGGAAACAAGGGTAGAAGGCAAGGCTACCGTTTCCTTCCTTATTTTGCAAAACATATGATCATGACTGGATTAAGATAACTTTGATTCAAAATTGCACACTTTATTCGAACTCCCCGGACCTTAACTCTTATCTTTGCTACCTCCTTTCCATTGCAAGTCTAGGAGACACAATTTTGCATTGATGATTATTTTTGAGTTTGGAGTGACTTTCTATTAATAGTAATCTAGACCTTGTACCCAAATACTCTTGTATGATCCAAGTGAGCGATGGGTGATTGATGATTCTAAACCTTGTTAAGAAACCATTAGAATGAGTAAAATTTGTGGCGCCTTTGAATGAAGTTGGCAGTAGAAGCATGAGGTCTTGAAACCTTGACTTGGCTATATTTAGTATTCTGGACCTCCAACCTTTCATTGCATTTCTTCAACTTTTGGGTGAAAAAGTCCTTGTAGTCATCTTCTTGCTCCGGTGATGAAAGAATTGGCTTGGTTACAAAAATTTAGTTTAGGTCAAACCTTGGAGTAGCCCAATTAGCACCCAAAGAATGACATGGATAGTACTTCCAAATGGTGACTACTCGATCATAATGCCCTCAATGCCAACTTCCACACAATAGAAAAGAAGAGACAATTAAGGAGAGAAAATCAAGCTCAATAGGTGGAAGAAATAGAGAACCATTTCCAATTCCCATTATTGCTACAAAACGATCTGAAGAGGAGTCCATGTATATTATAAAGCCAAATGATACAATAGTGAAATTAAGAGAATTTTTTCTATGGATTGATATAGTGAGATGAATGCAATGATGGCATCTCGTGGATTGCCATTCGTGATGCCTCAAAACTTGATACCATGACCAATGCCAAATCATATGCCTAAGTTCTCAGGGATGCCACATGAAAACGCTCTTACACACATTGAGCGTTATATTGAAATTCTTCTTATAAATATGATCCCTGAGGAAGCTTATAGATTGGTGTGGTTTTCAACTACATTAGAGGGCCAATCCTATGATTGGTTACTCTCACATCGTACTTGTCCGTTTTCGACTTGGTCAACTCTTCGATTTGCTTTCTTAAGGCAATTCCATGATATGCCTTCATTTCCAATTGCACCTTTGAGAGATCAATCTTATGTCTTCACCAATGATTATCCCACTTATCGAGACTCTAGATTCATTGTTCCTCAATACATGTCGTATAGACAACCGGAGTCTTCCAGATTTGCAGAAATGGAGAGAAAGCTTGAAGAAACAATTAGATATGTTGGAGACCAAATTGCCGTGGCTATTGGTGCAAATTCAGTCCATACACCTCCTTATCTATATGAGACTAACAATTTCTCTACTGATACATGGTGTAGAAATTGCAACCTTGATGGCCATAGTGAGTTATCTTGCCAATTTCCAAGACCCCAAGATCAATATGTGGCTTCCGAATCTTGTTTTTATCAGTCATACCAACTAACTGAGGTTCAACAAGCTTCTTATGTGAGCTCTAGACCTATACAACCAATTCTCCAAGATATCACGCAAGGGCATATTTCTTCCTATTTCTTGGTGTGCAACCAAATATATTGTCCTCCACCGTTAGTTATTGATCCAACTATTGAGCCAAGTTCTAGCAATGTGAGTTTTCAATACCACATGGACATTGACCCACCTCATCCCACCATGCTAGAATCCTTGACTACCACACTCGTGGAGGTCTCACAATTTCCCCAAATTGAGAAAATTATGCATCCTAAGGCCATTGAAACACTGACCTGTGCACCTACATCTAGTTATGATTTGAGTGACGAACAAGAGGCTAGTATAACCATTGATAACATTGAGAATCCAACCATAGTTTCTATTGATCAAAATCCACCCATGCAACATGCTATAGCATCGGTGGATGAGCTAGAGTTGAATACCGTCTCACGAGAGATAATCCTTGAGAAAGATAACTTTGATGCTCAAACCATGGAGAATCCTTTAAATGATCACACCTTGGAAATTCTTTATGAGTCTTCACTAGATCACGATTCTATATATGAGGCTCCTCTACAAGAGCCATTTGGGAAGGAAGGAGACTATGTCCGCCAAGCGTTAGGACCTTTGAGAATTGACAATACTGAGACTATGAGCTTCTTATATCTAACATTGACTATGGAGATAGATCCTATCGAATTGATTCCGGGTATGTATGACTGTGAAAGTGATGGTGAAATTACTCTATGTATCCAAGGGCACCTCAAAGACCATGAGACTTCTATAGTCCAACTGGTAAATGTGATTACCACAACGTATTTGGAGAGAGACTATATCAATGTTGATCTCAAATCTCTAACGTGGTTTGATGAGATTGAATATGAGGTTATGTATGGTTTGGAGATTGAAGGTAATCAACCGCATGGATTAGAATGGTTGGTAGACATGTCCTTGAGGGGTGAAGATTCTTGGGTTATGACAATTCAAGTTCAAGGAATAAAAAAGAGATGGAGAAAGACACGTATGAGATCTATGATACATTGGCATGGTTTCTTAAGGACATCAAGAGTATACCTCCCGACATAATACATCTTCTTGACAATCTAACATTGAGGAGATTTGAGAACACGCTCAAGTTCAAAAGAAGGCAATTTCAGTTTCCTTCTTATTGTAGGGTCAAAATCAGACATCTCCTTGAGATTGAAAAAACCTTGGTTCATTTCACCGTTCAAGATAGATGGCCAATTTTTATACCAACGAGGAAGTACATGAGCATAATTGTGCCATTGATAGGAGGACAATGGCTAGGTCCTCAACACAAGACACTTTTCCAAGACATAGTGGAGAAAGATTTTGATCAAAATGCAAGACATACCATGTGTAACCGTGTTTGTCCAATGGACTGACTCTTGCCTACGAGCTTCAAGACTCTAGGCCTGTTGCATTCTTACAAATGCCCCGCAGATGGCCGACACCTATGAGCCATCCAAATGACTCACGTATTAGTTATTGAATATCTAGATAGAATATACATTTGATTATAGTAGTTTGTGTGGTTTCTTTAGAATAAATGCATTAAATTGGAATTTATAGATTTAGGCTCAAAAGTTATTAGAATGATTATGAAAAGCATTGAGTATGGCAATTTAGTGACGATTACATGATCGTATATTAGGAAGGATAACTAAATAATTGGAATTGAAGAATATTAGATGTTAGGTAATATTAGAGTTATAGGTAGATAGGTAATTGAGAAAGCAACAAAGTAAGAAGGAATTTGAAAGAGGACAATTCTACTCTCATGTTTCCCCCTCTCCTCTCATCTTTTCTTTGGTGTCCTATTTCTTTTTCTCTCTCATTTTCTTTCCACTTCGTCTCTCACTTCTTGGCTAGGGTTTGCTAGTTTTTTGACTCTCTTGTTTTTAGATGTGTGTGTGTGAGTAGAGATGCTTCTAGGGTTGTAGCTATGAAGATTTGAAATGTATGACCTAATATAAGAAGAAAATATGCAAGTAGGAGGTGTGGAGTTGTTGAATGTGGGTGTGAGTGTGGGTAGGTTAGGGTAGAAGATAGGAGAGTGGATTTCCCGACCAAGATCTGGATCTGCCAACTTTGGGAAGGTGTAGCATATGACTGGGGACAAGTTTGAGCCAACCCTTGGAAGGAGAGGAGCGTCTTGAAGCCAGCCTTCTGACCAGCCCAAGCACTCGGTCATAAGAGGAGCAACGGGGGTGTTAGAGGAAAACGAGATGAAGAGATGGAAGCATGTTTTTGTATATTGATTAATGTGAGAGAAAAAGATACAATAGTTTTATGTTCTTGAGAACAGCCGTGAGTGTTCATAGTATCAAGAGGTACAACTGTACATGTCATGATCTGATGCTAAGCTGTATAATCTAATCATGTAACACTCCTCCTCCAGCTGCATCAGGAGAATTGTCTTCTGTGAACAGGTTTGATGACTTGTTCTCGCTCCCCCTGCATCAAAGAAGTCAAGTGAGACCTTGAGCACTCGCACAGGCAAGATGCTTGATCTGAAGGAGTGACTCGTGAGAATATCTGCCCACATCTCCGAAGTAGGAGTGAATTCCAGTTTTAAAACATTAGAGTCAACGTGAGTACGAATGAAATGGAACTTGATGTCGATATGCTTAGTTCGTTCATGATACTTTGGATTTTGCGCAAGGCTGATGCACAATTGATTATCACAGCAGAGTGTACTCGGTAGATGAACAGGGTAGCGCTATTTGGCCAGCAATGCTTGAAGCCACAATAACTCCTTAGTTGCAGTGGCAACAACTACATACTCCGCCTCCGTGGACGAAAGGGCGACTACAGGTTGCTTCTTGCTCTGCCAAGAGAGTAGATTGCGATTGAGCTGAAATAGGTACTAGAGGTGGACTTACGGGAATCAACATCCCCTGCCCAATCCGCATCAGTCCAGCCAAGAATTGTGTGTCCTGCAATTTTAGAAGGAGTGTAGTGATAGACTAAGCTCCAAGCACAAGTGTGCTTGAGATATCGGAAGATGCGTTTGATGGCATTCCAATGGCGAGGTCCAGGATTTGCCATAAACTGGGCAAGGTGACTCACAGGAAAGGCCAGGTCAAAACGGTAGCAGGTAACAAGCCATTGGAGGCAGCCAATTGCTTAAGCGTAGGGTGTAGAGGCCATCAAAGCTTCTTCTTCTGGTATGAGGTTTTCGGCTTCATCGCGAGAGAAGCGAACGCCAGCTTCAAGCGGGGTGGTAACCGGCTTGCTGTCGGCCATTTTGAACTTCAGAAGTAGCTCACCAATGTACTTATCTTAGGATAAGGTAAGCGTCCGAGTTGTAGGATTTCGTTGGACCTTAATTCCCAAGAGGTATTCGACTTCGCGATTGTCAAGCATGGCAAACCGCTGAGAAAATATCGCCTTGTGTGTCGACAAATAGTGGAGGTTGTCAGAGACAAGGAGTAGGTCGTCGACATAGAGGACAAGTATGATGAAAGACAAATTTGAAGCTTTATAATACACATTTGTAACAGAGTTGCATCGCATGAAAGCTTGGCTGAGCAGAAAGTCGTCAAACAGCTTGTACCAGATGCGGGGAGCTTGCTTTAGCCCGTACAATGATTTGTGCAAGCGGCACACTTGAGTGTCACAACCGGGTTTAATGAAGCCTTCACGCTGAGAAACATAAATCTCTTCTTTCAGGTCACCATTTAGAAACGTTGTTTTCACGTCCATCTGGTGAGCATGGAGATCATGTAGTGCTGTGAGAGCAAGCAGGAGGCGTAAAGACGTGAGTTTGATGACCGGAGAGAAGGTCTCTTCATAGTCGACACCAGGATGTTGAGAGAAGCCACGAGCGACGAATCGGGCTTTGTAACGCGCAAGTGTACCGTCGGCGTTGTACTTGCGCCGGAATAACCACTTGGAGCTGACCACAGAGCGATTGGGAGGACATTCAACCAACGTCCAAGTTTTGTTGGCGATTAGAGAGTCATATTTGGCGATTATGGCGTCATGCCAGTGAGCAGCTTCAGGGCTGGAGAGAGCAGCGGAAACAGTAGCAGGTTCAGCAACTTGAGCTGAGAGCGCAAAGGCAAAGAGACTTTTATTGTGAAATTGGGCGGATTGCCATTGTCCTTTGGTAGAGCGAGTAGATCGTTGGGTTGGATTGGTGTGACAATGAGCTGAAGGTGAACTAACTCCATGTGGTCGTCGAGTTGGAGTGTGAGCTGGTGTTGAAGGGGTAGGATTTGGCATGATAGGTTTCTCCGTCAAAGGTGTCGAATCAACCGATGAACCACTTGAAGAACCAATCGATGGAGCTGGTGGAGCAGCAAATAGTGTCAGGGCTGTCTGTTGAGCAGGAAGGAGAAGGCTTGATTCAGGGATTGCATAAAGTGCAGTGGGATTTGAGAGGAACTCCGATGTGGACGTAAGGTCACTGTCGGAAGTGAGAAAAGAGTCTTCGTCAAAGATCACATCTTTGCTGGTAAGAAGTTGTTTAGTTGAGGGGTCATATAATCAGTAGCGTTTGACACCGATTGGAGCTCCATAGCCCACAAATATACAAGGTGTTGCTTTTGATTCCAGCTTTCTTTGTTGATCATCACGAATATGACAGAATGCAGCGCACCCAAAGATTCTCAGATGACTGACGTTGGGTTTTGTGCCTGTCCAGAGTTCGTGCGGTGTAGAGTTCATCAAGGCTGAAGTTGAGCAGCAATTTTGAAGATAGCATGTTGTATGCACAACTTCAGCCCAATAAGAGTTGGGTAAGTTCGCAGCACGCAGCATACTTCTCGCAGACTCGACAAGGGTGCGATTTCTTCGTTTGGCAACACCATTCTGAGAAGGAGTATAAGGATTGGTCAAGTGTCTCTGAATTCCATGTTCGGAACAATACTTGATAAATTTGTTCGAAGTAAATTCTCCTCCGTTGTCGGATCGTAGAATCAAGTCTTCTGCCCCGTTTGGTTTTCAACGAGGGCTTTGTACTCCAAAAAATATTGGAAGGTGTCAGATTTCTTGTGGAGAAAGTAAATGAAAGTATAACGAGAATAATCGTCCACAAAGATTAGGAAATACTTGGAGCCTCCTAGGGAGGTAGTTTGCATAGGTCCACAGAGATTTGTGTGGACCAAGGCAAGCAATACTGTGGCGCGAGTAGCAGGGCCTTTGTGAGAGGGTGTCAGGTGTTGTTTCCCCAAAGCACAATTTACACAAAGCAAAGGAGTTGGCTTCAAAGGTGGTAAACCTGTAACAATGGTTGTGGTATTCAAGTCACGCAGAGAGCGGATATTGAGGTGGCCTAGTCGATAGTACCACTTCAAGGTGAGTGAATCGGCTTGAGTAAGTACTGTTCTACTCGTTGTGAGAGCATTACTTTCAACATTGTTGTTGATGCCGATTTCCAAAGAAAACAAATCATTATTTTTGGAGAGATGAATAGACAAGTTCTCTTGTGTAGTTGGATTTGTTGTCTTTATTATGCAGGTACATTTGGTAAATGTGATGATCGTATTTCACGTATCTGTAAGTTGGGTTACAGAGAGCAAATTCTTGGCGAGTCCTGGGACAAAAAGGATGCTGTGGATGAGTAAGCTTTGTCCATTTGGAAGCCGAAGAGAAACTGAGCCGTATCCAATAGCTTTGTAAGTGGTGTTATCTCCCAAGAGTATTGTCTTAGGAGTATCCAAGTCATGATAGTCGGGAAACAAACCACGCAGCGGCGACATATGTTGGCTTGCCCCAGAATCAAGGTACCACTCTTCCGGTGAAGCGACAAGATCCAAAGTGACAGAAAATAAGGTTGCCGAATTGTTGGTTGTGGCGAAGTTGTTTTGTGGTTTCTGACTTTTGGCTTGGCCGAGATCCCGTTGCCTTTTTTGGCATTCAGGGCGTTTATGCCCAGGTATTCCAGAGTAGTGGCAGATGATAGAGGTAGTTGTTTTGGTTTGGAGGGACATGCCGGGATGAATAGGGCGGAAGAGTTAGTTGGGATCATTGGAGTCGAGCTTGGGTTTGTCGTTCATAAGGTAGTTTTTGGAACTTTCTTTTGACGTAGAATGCGCTCGCTTTTGAAGATGGTTTAGAAATGTTGATAGCATGTTGCTGCAGGATGTCTGAGAGTAATGTCGAAAAAGTTAAATCAATAATACCGCCTTGGGTAGGGCGCCCAAGAGCAGGTTCACGTGCTCCGAATCAGAGAAGATGCATCCGGTAGTTGCAGCTTCCTGCAGCAAGGATTGCCATGTTTCTAGGAATTTGATGAGGTCATCAGAATCCGACATTTGGAGTCGGCATAATTGTTTGTGTAAGTTTACTTGACTGCCTTTCTTGGATTTTTCATATAGTTGTTTCAGACGATCCCAAACAGCTTCAGATGCGGCGAGCGGGTGAAGGGAGAGTAGTTGTTTTTCTCCACAGTGGAGCAAAATGTCCGAGCGTGCTTTGGAATCCTTTAGGTTCCAGGCTGATAAGCCTTCAGGATTTGTTCTAGTTGGGGCAACTTCAGTGCCATCCACAACACTCCAGAGTTCGGAGCGGATGAGGAGCATCTTAAGTTTTATTCGCCAAGTAGCATAATTTGCAGCAGTGAGTGCTGGGATAGAGTAAGCGCAAGGAGTTGCGCTAAAAGTTGGAGCAGCCATAATGATGTCTGGTGCAGACAGAAAGGCTAGGCTCACGGTTACTTAATGAGAAAGAGAAACAAAGATCATCTGCTTGTAGGTGAAGCATGTTCGTCTAGGTGCTAAGTGGTACAGCTGAGGCTGGAAGAAAATGCCTCGTCAGGGTGATCATCATTTGCCTGAACGAGGTAAAATGTTTCAGCATAGGCATGATAAGCACCATACATAGCTCCTTCGATGCCTTACTACTCAGTTTCAAGTTATACAGAGCTTTGCTGTGTTGTAGGGCGATTCGAAGAGACGGAGAGAAGCACATGCCTCTCGGTTCTAAGCTCTGATACCATGTTAGAGGAAAACGAGATGAAGAGATGGAAGCATGTTTTTGTATATTGATTAATGTGAGAGAGAAAGATACAATAGTTTTATGTTCTTGAGAACAGCCGTGACTGTTCATAGTATCAAGAGGTACAACTGTACATCTCATGATCTGATGCTAAGCTGTATAATCTAATTATCTAAGAGGGGAGCTATGGCGGATCTCCCAAGAAGACTTCACTGGCTTGCGGCAGACGGCGAGAAGAGGCGGCGCTGACTTGAAGAACGATTTCTATCAGTAGGAGACAAATTTGAGCAAGCCCTTTGGAAGAGAGGAGCGCCTTGAAGCCAGCTTTCCAAAGAGCTGAAAATATTGATATGTTCCGCGTGTATCTTGATTGATATTGAGGCAATGATATTCAGTATTATCTGTTGAGTGTGTTCATTGTATATGAGTTGTTGTTGATACTTATGTTGAGTGTTCTACGTGGTAATGCAGGATCCATTGAAAGTTAATGATGTCCTTGAGGAGGAGGAATCTGATGCCGACAGCGACTTATCGGCTATGAGAAAGGATGTCTTGGCTTATGTAGAGTCCAGGCGTTTAGAAATACCATTGTCCTCGGTTTCCAAAACTCCTCCTCTTGCCCCACCTGTCAGTCCCACTTCACGTGATGACTTTGATCGGTTTGCACGAGCAGTTAACATGCGAATTAAAAAGAATGAGGCCAAAGCCAGACGTATCAACGAGAAAGCTTTAGCTAGACTTGCACCCAGACGTTCTCCGTGACTTGCCGCGAAGTTCAAATCCATATAGTTCTATGTTCATTACTTGATACTTATAACATTTTTATACATTGTGAACGGCTTTATATTTGTATTAATCCTTTATTACTTATTTGATTTATGATTATTTATTTATTCCGATGTTGATATTTTGTTTTCTTATTTCTCAGATGAGAATATCCGACTTAGGATCTCTTCAAGACGAAGAAGATGCCGTACTTCCTCAGAACTCTCCAGCTGCTCCAGTTCCTTATAGAGATGATATCGTTTTTGAAGCACAAGACAACGTAGCATGTCTTCTGCCATTCGGCGCGATAGTCCAATCCAATCCGAACCTCTTCCGAAAGCTATGGAAGATCTGGACGAACACGAGTCCCCTTCAGATGACGAAAACTCTCCTATGCCTGGAAGTGTCAACGTCGGCATCGTTCACATGCCTCCGCATCTTCAAAACAAAGACCCGGATTGGAGTGCCAACGAGATGCGAATGATTCTCAACAGTGATTCCATTGCAATCATAAACAGGTTCCGTTTCAAACCTGTTCAGAAGTCTCGTATGCTCATTCCATTGTGCCGTTTGGTGTGTTACCCAAAGGTTCGACCTATCTCCAAACAAGATGTCCAGAAACTCGAAAACGAGTTCAATAAAGGTTACCGAGAAGGAGATCGGGCAATGTATGTATCTCCATTCGATAGGAAAGGAAGAGAAAAAAATGTTGATGCAGGAGATGGTGTGTGGGAGAATCCGCTATGGAGAGATGCAAATGAAGAGTTCGAGAAGACTTTGATGTCGGATCCTGATTTATATGATCTCAGTGGCAAATACTTCTATGTATACGAAGGTAACCACCGTTTGACAGCGTGGATGCGTCACATTGAGAGGTACCACCATATGGATCCATCATGGTACATCTCAGTTGATTGCATCATATTCGATGCTCGCGGAGAAAGCAATCTCCTTCCTCACGCCATGAACAAAATCAATTGGTAAGTACTTGAAACATTATTCTTATTCATTTCATTTGAATTCGCTGTAACCTAGACGTATTCTCATCTTTGTTTCTGCTCAATAGGTCTACTGAACATGACTATGTCGAAGATAGTTTATGTGCGAAGCTGCAACGCATGCGAAAGTTTGGTAAGTTGAAACTTGAAGATTTCAAGGATCTCATTACTCCGGAGGATTACCAAATTTGCCTAAAAGCTAAAGCAAGAAAAGAAACATGGTATCCTTTCACAGTGGACGTCTTCGTCAAGTTCTTATATGCGGTAAGACTTCTTAATACGTACTAAACACTGCTATCTTGTACACGTTTCATTACAATTTCTTACTACTACTTCTGTGCCATGTAGAGGAGGTTAGTGAAAGCATCGGATAATGCCGAAGCTACTTATTACGCCACTACCCCTAAATAAAAGCAAACGGGGCCAGGAGTTTGGAGTGCCATGGATAACGCCATCAAAGCAGAAATCAAATCTATCTCTGGCAAACAGTTCGACAAGATGGTTGCTGTGGCCAATAACCAACTTGGGAAAGTATTCCCGAAAGAGGTAAATACTTCTAGCTACTTAATTTCTAATGAGACTCAATACTGTTATTGATTAATACTGAAATTAACTACTTCTATTTGTTCTATGTGCAGATCTATGCTCACTACAGCCAAAACCTGAAGCCCGACATGACGATCGAACGGTTGCACATGGTAGCCACCACCAATGTCCATTTCGATTTTAAGGGGAAGTGGCTCCAATGGTGGAATGCGCCGAATGATGTTCGTCGATTTGTCCACTTCCCAGTTGAGCGCCATATGAAGGATAAAACATTGCTAGCATTTCTGCCTTGCGCTTCTCTCTGGGCTCAGGTATATAATATTGAACCTCCCGTCATTACTGTACTCCCGTCATCGACTATGTACTTCATCCTAACGTGCTCTATTTTATTGCAGTTACAACAATCCCTCGAAAGTGAAATACAACAACTTCTGGAGGATGGCAAAATCCACATTTAATGGTCGGATGAAGTACTAACGCCATCCGCGTACGTTGAGAAATGGAGATTGCTTTTATGGGAAAAGGCCTTCGGCAACTACTTCGCTCAAAAGGCCATCCCGAAGTTCTTAAAAGGATCCAATATTCGTAAGATTAGTGGTGGCAAGGTTACTATTAAACGGCTCTTATTCCGGTACGTATTCACTTAGCTTTTTCATTTTCCTAGTCAATATGCAGAGTACTAAAACCAGTAGTGTATTTTTCTGTACTTTTAGGATCGCAGGTTCCAATCGACGCTTGATTGGCGACGAAAATCTCTACAACAGTCCTCCGCAAACCTTCACCCTGCCATCTTACGCGGAGCGGATAGCTTAGGAATTTGTCGCTGCCCCTTCTCCCGTCTTATCGGACAGTAGTAGACGTCGACGCTTTAGCTCGAGAGTGCTTGCGTTTATAGACAATGAGGCTGATCAGTGTGACCAACACTTTAATGGTCGTTCACCATCAGCGTCGTAGGTTTGGTTTGCACTACGTAGGGTCATATAGAAGTTTTACGGCTTTGGTCATACATGTGGTTTTATTATATGTTTTTATATCTATATATGACGTTACCTATTTATCATGAACGTTAAACGCTTTCTTAATTTATATCTAAATGTTTAAGTTTTAAATTCAGTGCAAACTAAAAGTTTCAGAACATTTCTTTATTTTCAGTTGGAGTGATTCAATCTAGCCAATGTTGGTAGGGGCTCTAGTTTACTATTTGTATAGCTCAGGATAGCTTCTAAACGACGCACAGCAACGCTCAAACGAGTCCGAGGAGAATCGAACTCGGACCACTACAATGCTACGTGAATGTCTTTTTGCCCTCCTACTACAAGGAGACACGGAAAGACGACTTTAAGTTATAAACTTCAGATTATATATACCAAAGCATTTACATATAATTTTGATAATGTAATAGGAAATTGATGACGTCAGCCCTAATTATAATCTACAGTTTAAAATACTTAAAGTAAATTTATTGAATTGTATCAGTTACATATAATGATGTCAACCCGAATTTAATTAACTTTTACTTAAACTTACAGGTGGAATATTTATGAATATTTACAGGTGGAATATTGTAGGACCCCAATACCATGTAAAGAAATGCATAAAGGACCTATATCCACGGTTTTGGGTACTTTTATGCCTAAATATAACCATTTCAAAATTTCAGCACCACCCATTCCATGGTAATAGGGCCATTAACTTTGAAAATTTTTATTTCTTACCGCTCAAAGTTTACTGCTCACCGCTCACCGCTCAACGCTCACACCGGTGGTTTCCCCAGCCTAGGCTTCCTCTTTTTGGATCATGGACGGAGGAATGGTGATCAATTAAGTGAAAGCATGTCTACTGTGGAGGGCAAATGGAAGGCCTAACTTTGAGGCCGCATAACTCAAGTTGTAGGAAGAACCTCCAGACATGCTTTCGGATTTAAGTACATCATCAAGCTAGCTCTTTGTGGACTTCTAGCTTGCCTCAAGAAGAGCAAGGACAAGGGAGATACGACCATTTCAGTGGCCAAGGGTCCAGCTGAGGTTGGACCCCAACTGTACTTCTTCTTCTCCCATTGTTTTTTTTGTGATTTTCATTGCATTGATCATGTGTTGGTGGTTACGTGATGGTGAATTATGGGTATACATGAATGCATGCTATAATTTCATTCTCTTAGAGGTTTGGAGTCCATTGCTTGGAAGGGCTAGGTTAGTGTGTCTACACTCCCAAACGGCCCAACTCTATGGCTTTTCTTCCCACCGGTTGAATTGCTCATAGTTTCCTAATCAAAGAGATGGCGGTTCATACAGTGTAAAGAATGAATGAAAGAGATGGTGGTTTATACAGTGGAAAGAATGAGTTATCGATTGACACACTTCACGGCACACACAACACACGCGCCTCGGCTCCACTGCTTCCGCGCCTTTGCTCCACCAACAATTCTAGCGGCAACAAAGCCGCGCGAAACCACGACACCAAAACCCCTGCTAGACTAAGCGCGCCAGTACTCCAACCAAGCAAAAAAACTTCTCGAACGAGCAAAAAGCGCCACACGCAGCAAAGGGCGCGTCTCAAAAACAGAAAAAACAATGGCCATGGTGGTTGGAAAGTGATGAGCGCCATCATGACAAGCTGGCAGCTGCCATATACACGCCCTTCCACACTGTGAAGTCAACCACCAACCAATTTCAACAACTACGATCAAGCTCAATCAACGGTTCTCTTGTTAAAAGGAAATTCCAAAGATATCTTCAGAAGTCTTATACTTAATATACATAGTTTTTTGCCCATTTTGTACCCACCTTAGTTTGCTTCCACCCCAATGAGGATTTTCTACAAAATCGTTAGTCGATTTGTCGCGGCCCTAATTACTCCCTACTCTTTTTTGCTTGATAAGCCTTACTTACTTGCGGAATCTCAGCTCACTTTGTTGGTAGCAACCGGTCACAACTTAACTACCATTGAACATGCCATGCAAGTACAATGTTAGCACCACTTCTAATTAAGGTGTCCAACTCACCTTGACCACCCAACACACTACCCGGTACTTGTAACTCAGAATTCCCACCACTACTAGAAATCGTGTTATTTGTGACCAACAAATATATGACTGCTTGGTAACTATGACTACAAAATGATTACGAGACGTCTAAACATCGTAAAAATCAATTGCCTGTCATTCGCCTGCCATTGACTTTTGGTTGCATCGGACACTAAACAAAGAGAGGGCTGCAAGGCTAACGGCATCCACCTCTTCTCATTCCTCCTTTACATGGCTAATCGCAAGTTATTCTGCAATCATTGCCTTTTGGGACTATTAGTTAGTTTTTCATCGATCTGACATATCTTTAACATGTTTGGCTGACATGGACATTGGAAAGTCCATCAGTAGTCGTCTATTGTGAAGAACTCCACTTAGTATTTCTAAAGGATCCCCCATGTGGCATGTTCGTTTTTTACCTATTCTAAATCTGTTGTAAATGAGTGCTGACATGGAGAATGCAAAGTCATTTTGTTATCATTTTATATTGATTACTTCAGTTATTTTTCTTTATGATCTGACATGGCTTATTTTTTTTCTATTTAGTTTTTCTATTTAAAAAATATTAGTTGATGTGGAAAATTTAGTGTCATTTTGTAGTCATATGTTGTTGAAGACTTGAGTTATATGTTTTTTAGAATCCGAAGTGGCCGTTTGGTTATTTCATTATTTATTATTGTTAATATATATTTCTGACGTGTATTAGGCGTAGTCATTGAGCAGTCATTTGATGTCAATAACTGCAGCTTCTTGTTTTTTTAGATGATATGTCCCTTTAACCTCAATTCCGTTAAAATGGCACTATGCCATGTGCCATTTTGTCACACCAAATCTTACATATGTGCTCACACGGAAGGGTGTATTCTATAATATCAAATTTTTTTAAATAATATCACTCCTTTATATAAATTGTCACTCATTTTCCATAATATCACCTTCAGATTCTATTATATCACATGGTTTTTGAACTGCAGTTCAGAAAGTTGAGGTGTGCCATTTTAGCAGCATAACACCATTTTAACGGAATTGGGATCTTTTCATTATTTTACCTCATTTATTCTACTTGTTATATAGTTTTTGACGTGGGTAATTGGGAGTCATACTTCAGTCATTTGTTGCATTTCGCTACAGTTAATGTTGTTTTATTTATCCTATATGGCTGACATGGCAATACATTTATTCAAAATATCATTATTCTTATCCAATAGGGCTAACAGATGACAAATTTAGGCCTTGTGACAAATTTCATTAGTCTTTCAACATGACCGTAAGGTTGACATAAGACTCATTAAATAATGTGAAATTGGAATTTACAAAAATTAGTGTAGGCAGAATATTCATAAATTAGTGTGGTCAAACTTATCAAACCCTAACCCTAAGTGCACCACATATTATGGTCTGCACCATCTCTCAGCCTCTCTTTTTCTTATACCATTTTTTGAAGTTTAGATTACTCTCTTTTCTCTTAATCTGAAGCTTTCTTGTTCTTGAGTTTTTTTATTAAAGTTCCTCTCTTCTCCTTATTACTTTGCACTTATTGCCTTTGGTTTAGAGTAGTTGATTCATAGTAGTTAGAGAAAAGCACAAACATTACTAATTAGACATGCATCTTTTTTTTGTTTTAATTGTGAGTTTAGGTGTTATGAACTTATGATGCCATCTCTGAGTAAGGAGTGTGGAGAAGAATGGTTGTGAAGGTATGTCTATCTTCTTCCTTTCCTTTATTCTGTTTTTTGATTGTAAGCGCGGTAGGAAGTTCAAGCAAATGGTGATTACAAACCCTGAAGTAATGTTTTTAGCAACCTAACACTTAAACAAAGATGAGAGAATACACACATGCCGATAATGAAGCCTACCAAAAAATTTCAGCACTCAATCTTCAAGAATAGTAACTCGGCAATCTTCAAAACCCTAATGTTGTCGGCGCTGCCATACGAGGGCTGAGATTTTAGGGTTTTGATCTTAAAACTATAGTACGACTTAGAAATGACATAGCAGTGACTTAGAAATGAACCAAAATATGACTAAAGAATGACTCGTAGGGAACCAGTTTTCATATTTTTCAGCAAGCATTGAAACCACTAGTTCTGAATATATGACTTTGAAATGACTTGATCAATATAGGGAAGGACTACTGATTGATCAATATAGGGAAGGACTACTAATTGACACGAGAAACAAGAAAAATCTAGTCAATTTGACCAACCATAATCGGACACGAGTTCGCCACGTCATCTCCCGCGCATCTACTTCGTATGTCGACGAACTACATTCCGCTACGCCATGAGTCATGTCTTCGCTCTAGTCATAAATAAGTAATAACGGCTAATAGCTACAGTCATAAATCAGTCACACTATGAATTCCATAACACAAGCCACGTCATCAATCCCGCCTCCACATCAGATTTGGACCAACCAGAGTTGGCCACGTCAGCAGTCATGGCCACCATATAGTCATAAATCACCAGTCACGCCTAAAAGCTATAGTCATAAATCAGTCACATTATGAACTCCAAAAATATAGCCACGTCATCATTCCCACCTCCACGTCAGAAGTGGACCAACCAGTACTAGCCACGTCAACAGTCACGGCCACGCTATAGTCATAAATCAGCAGTCACCCCTAACAGCTATAGTCATAAATCAGTCACACTAAGAACCCACAAAAAACTAGACACGTCAGCATTTCCGCCTCCACGTCATATTTGGACCAACCATAGACGGCCACGTCAGCAGTCATTACTACCGGATACAGTCATAAATTAGTCACAATAAGATACTGAAAAAACTTGACACGTCATCTCTCGCGCCTCCATATCGGATTTCTACCCCCCCTGCCCGAATCCCACTTCAGTTCCACGTTGGAAGCCACGTCGAAAAATCCCGCCAAGTGAGAATCCACGTTGGCAGCGGAGGCGTTGACGTGAGGATGGATGAAATCGCAGTCATATGTACCGTTAGGAAGACAAGACTTGGTACCTACGACCACAGAATGACAAAAAATATCAAAATGACCAACAGGTATATCCGGGCCGGTTTCGGTACGTATGATCGGAATTACAGTCATTTCTACAAGACAAAAATATGACAATTTCTAGTAGTGCATCAACACATAGGCGTGCCACTTCGTGACACACGGCGGCCTTCCACAAATATCCAAGCTCCCAAGGGTGGCACCATTCACTCTCGGAGCTAACCGCCCTTACTCATTGTCCAACTTCCTACTAGTCCCCTTCCACATTCTCTCTCTCACTCCATTCATAACTCTACCGGAAACACTCCCGGAACCAGTACTAGCATTCCCGAGGACTAGCTTGGAGTAGGACTCGTTCTAATCCAATGTTGCGGGATGCTTAAGAGCATTCCACAATCCCCAAGGTGTGGGAGTGAGGCTTCCTTTCCATGCCTCACCCTTTTGGATCACTCCCCGGAACTAGCACTACTTATCACGGGGACTAAGTTGGGGCCACTTCCCAACCCCATGTTTAGAGATGCTCCAAAGCACATTTTCATTTCCCCAAGATGCGGGAGTGAGGCCCATCCCAAGCCTCCCCATTCGAGCCACCCCGGCTCTCCTTGGCACCATGTGGAAGTGAGAAGGGAGACCACCCCTCCTCATAGTACCCTCTAGAGTCTTCGGTAGGCCCCCCCTCTTATGTGGAGGGGCCTTCCGTGACACATTTTTCTTTTCAAAGACCACCCGTTCTTGCCTAGTCTCAAATACGGGTCGTAGCTTCTCCTCGGGCTAGCTCCTAGCTAAGGTATCCAGATGGAACGTGCATGCTCATTTTCGACATTTGCTCTTTGAGTAGATATTGATGGACTACTTGTTTGCCCTAATTGGATCTGTCTTAAGGGAGATATGCCCCTCTGAACATTCGGTGTCCCGCGAGGCAACATTCCCGAGTCCCGAAGTCCCGACCACTTTAAGGAGCCATATCTCCTAAACGATTGTTTTGCTCATCATGAGCCTTAGCATTTTAGAAAGCCCTTATCATTAGCTTTCCAAATATATGAAACATGTCGCCCTTCATGAAGGTCGACACATGGAGTCTCGAAAGGAAACACTCACGATTCGGAGTGTTCCGGAACGCGCTCCAACTCTGGAGAGCCATATCTCATGACTCAGAACTCCAAATTGCGCGTTTATTGGACCCATGGGTGCGTGCTCAAACAAGGTATTCAACCATGTAAGGCACGCTACCAAGTTTGTCCCAAGCACGACGCCATTGCGTGCTGTTTGCTCGAGACTCCCCTTAGTCACCTCACCTTGTCTCTTGCCAAGCCCAGGACGTCACCCCCAGGGTCCTTTTGGCTCACCACGGTGTTCGGACATCTTTTTGAAAGGTATGTGACACGGTTTTACATGACACATCTCCGCCTTGGTAGAGTAGAGGGAAACGTAGAGCGCACAATCACCCTCCCGGTACCCCATTTTAAACTCTTTCATGAGTTTATCGACGTCAAAGTCAATGATTGGTCGCACCTTCGGATGAATTTTTAATCGACACAAAGGAATGTTGAAGCGTGAATTGTTTACCGGTTTGTTCCGAAGCCGGTTGATGACATGGATGTGCTCGCCCTTGTGCAATTGTCTTATTTCTTCTTCAATCCATCCGGCGTCCTTGCCCTTAAGATGGTCCGACATTTTGAAGCCCTCTACGTCATCTAAATCGAGCAGAGGAGCCTCATCACCACCTTCAACAATCGTATCTTTATTTTGTGAGTGCTCTTGAGTTGGCGCCTAAGACGAAAGAGGTTGAATGAGCAATGGCTCAAATTTCCTGGAGTCATTATCACGAGTGGGAATTTTTTGAGTCTCGTCAATTAGAAGTATCTTCTCATTGTCAAGGGAGAAGAGAATTGGTGAATCCGGCGATGGCGGTTCACGGGCGGCCTCTTCCTTGAATTGAGAATCGTCGGGAACTCCCATCTACTAATTTCAAATAGCAAATTGAGACACAAATATATATTAAAAGTGGATCCGGTGAAATAACATAAAACAAATTATCACAATACATAATGTGATATTGTAATGCAATACTTATAGCAATAGTTATTTAAGCTTGAACTAAGTAGACTTAGACTTGAATCTAGGTGAACGCCTAAGAGACACTTTTGCAATTGCTCTAGCTTGGATCCGACGGGCCTTGACGTTTGCATAATATGACTTTTGGTATGCCTTTTCTGCAATTTAGGCACCATCAACCTCATGAGAGAGACAGACCGAGAAAGCAAGAATACTCTATGGAACAAAAGGCAATTTCCTTACAACCCCCCAACTCTCTACAACTTTATGTACACGAGCACGCAAAGCTGAGATGTCACATCCACAATCCGATTCCTCCTCAACGTTTGTCTCCTCTCCATGTCAGTAATCTGCACAAACCTATAGCAAGTCAATATACACATTTTACAATAAGGTGGGCATCACATGAGTAGAACATCATATTACTTTAAAGAGAGGAGACATTAAAAGAGAGTAAACCAAGAGTACCAACAGCAATCAAATGTGAGTGAGCCATATTGACATTCGGATCACTAATTTTCCTACATCCAGCCCACAGCAAAAAGCAATGAAATCAAAATACCATGACAAGTACAGGCAATCACGATGAGCCTTACAGCAAGCACCGAAGAAAAGATGCCAAACTTGGCAGCAAAGGCCAGCCAGATTGCTAGTTCGAAGACTCATCCCACCATTACATGCAAACATCTTGGAATACCACGACCAACAACTTCAATAAAGAGGCGGCGATCACCAAAGGTGAGCCTTACAACAAGCACGAGCATGTGAAATAACTGCAGAGGGGTTGTACAAAAACCACGAAAAGAAGGCCAAATTCGGCAAGAGTGATTTTGGATTCAACGCCGCAAGTTTAGAGGGTCAATTTCAACGTCAACACGTGCGATCTGAACACTTCAATCTCACGGTTTGATCCTTCAAGGAAAATATTACACTTCTAGGACACCATTTTCTCCGCAACCAGCCGACCGTATAACACACTGACAAGCCAAATACCATGGCGAGTGCCGGCAATCACCGAGGGTGAGCCTTGCAGCAAGCACGAGCATGTGAAATAAGAGGAGAGGGTTGTACAATTCAAGAGGGGTTGTACAAAGACCAGGAAAAGAAGGCCAGATTTGGCAAGAGTGATTTTAGATTCGACGCCGCAAGTTTGCACGATCAATTTCGAAATGGCCATTTCAACGTCCACCTCTGCAATCTGAACACTCCGATCTCACAGTCTGATCCTTCAAGGAAAAAATAAAACTTTCGTGACACCATTTTCTCCACAATTAGCCCACCGTATATCATCAAGCCAAGCCAAATACCATTACCAGTAACGGCAATCACCGAGGGTGAGCCTTACAGCAATCATGAGCATGTGAAATAACAAGAGAGGGCTGTACAATCAGAAAGGGGTTGTACAAAAACCACGAAAAGAAGGCTAGATTTGGCAAGCAGGATCCCTTGAAAAAACACAATGACCAGCAGCGTAAATCAAGAGCGTGAACCTTTGAGCAAGCAGGATCTCTTGAAAAAACAGAGAGATGTTAGAAAGCTCTAGGGAAGGAGCGAGATTCGGCAAACGTGGCTAATCACTTCTGTTAGGTCGTCGTTCATCGCGCAAAGGCCGCAGTTTAATCGACTTCATGTTAGAAGTTCAATCGTTTAAAAAACCCAAAAACGGAAATTGTATTCAACAAGCGGTAATCACTAACCTTTCTTGCCAGAGTAACAGGAGGCCATTTTCGAGTGAAGAATCGTTCAAGCTCCTCACGTGTATTGATTGGTTCACCGGGAGCATATTTGTGCATCTTGTGGATCTCCGAAAAAAAAACTAGATTCGGAAGATGTTTGACTTACTGCTTCGAGCTCCACATCGACACTCTCCGTGCCTCTTCCAAAATGGTGATCTCTTCTGCAACCATTTTTGCCATTCGTGTCGCTGCGTGCGGTGAGCAGTGAGTGGTGAGTGGTGAGCAGATTTTTGAGTGGAAATTAAGCAGAATACATCGAAATCATCAATAAATACGGCGGGGGTTCATTGCATAAACTCATGACCGTGTAAAGTAGTTATTGTTTGTAGCCGTAGACGTGGTCGCCGATGAACTGGAATGGTATGGCTCGTCCTCACTCCACGCGGGGGCGAGTGCACTATGCAGACGGGGGCGCGTTCCACACACAGGCGCGCCCGCCGTGCTAGACATGGTGCACCGTGGCATGCAAGGAGGGTGTGCAAGGGGTAAGATACCCGTGACGGGGTCATGCTTTTGACGGTGACGTTAGTTGTTAGAGCGAGGGTAGAAGTTGAACAGAGTGAGGGTGAGAGTGAGCAAGGGTAAACAGAGTGAGAGTGAGCGAGGGTAAACAGAGTGAGAGTGAGCGAGGGTTGAAGTTGAACAACGAAAAAGAACTCAAGATAAGGTGGTGCATCCAAAATGTTTGTGAGCTATGTTCATGATTAAGGAAATCTGAAGTCACAACATTTTTTTTTAAAAGTGGGATGTTGGTTAAACCACTTTGGTAGTCTAGACACCGAAGGCTGTGACGTGGACCTTCGTGAACAAGAACTACTAATTTTGTACCGGGATCCTATCCAAAATCCTTGCAAGCAGTACGCGCTTTATCTCGTTGAAGCTTAAGGTGGGGGCGGTCACGAGGTGGTCGTCTTGGAGTCGGAATCCACAAACCATGCGGAAAATGTAGCAAAGGTGCTTGCAGTTATACCATCCTCCACGCCCTTTGTGGTGCAATGCCATATCTATGAAATGAATACAGGTGCAGCTAGGGAATGATCCTATTGTAAGCTTGTACTCCGTTGCCTCTGACCCGCTGGTTGATTTCAAATCAATAACTGCTCCGATACCCGGGCTAGGAATAAGGGTGATCCGGGCCATCTCTGCGTGTAGAAGCGTTGCCGACTCCCACCTTGCGAGCTGCTTGTCCGAGTTCTTACGAGTGACGAAACGCTTGCAAAATTTGTTGTTGCGCACCGTCATGTACTTATCTGGCTGTGTTGGGATTGGGATGCTTTCAATTTGATCCGCAATGGCAACGTTATATCCAAACTGACGCTCCATCGGCATTGGTCGTTTTAATTGTAGCTGGAATCCCGCTTGTTGAAGTGCCAAGACCTCACGCATAGTTAGATTTGTTCCTTTCTGAACAAGCCAAACCGTCGAGACATCAAGAACTAGATCCATAATCCACCTTCTGCAGGGGCCTTTAGCACACCTGTTCAGATCATCTGGACAGAAGTAGAAAAATTGCTTGACGTCGAGGTTCTTCGGGCGATTGTGAAGAGTTCCATGGAATGTAGGTGCTGGACCTACTGGCCCACTGATCTTCTGCTGGCATTGCTATGATGTGCTCCGGTTTCCAATACAAGTCGGATTGCTATTTGCAGGAACACGACGGATATGCAATTTTCCTTTCTCACAATCATCTTCTTGGACTTCAGTGATATGCACAATAAATGCAGTTGGAACTAGCGCAGCCGCTAGAATATCGTCCACGTCTTCGTCATCTAATTGAATAGGAGTAGAAGGAGATCCTTGAGAGCGTGTTCTCCTTTTGGAGTGCTTTGGCTGAGAGAAGTTAACCTTGTCGAACGGATGGGAATCGTCATCAGCACCAGGTTGCGTTTCCAAACGCCTTTTACTTGATTCAAAAACTTCCTCGCCAGCATAATTAGGGTCCGCAACCAGGAAGTCCTTAGCACCGGAGATGGCTTCCATGGCTTTGTACATTGATTTCAGATTCCTACTTCGATGTGCGAGCCTGAAGAGCAGTACGTCCTTGTCCGGTCAAGTTCCACCGCGGTTACCGTGTAGAAAAGCGTTGTAACGTGTGCATTGCATGAATGCCCTGACATAATCGTTTATCAATGCTTTTAAAATATCCTGAACGTCTTTACCGGACTGTTTTGACCACGCAGCGTGGATAGTTTCAGCCAAATTGCACAATGGCATTTCAGCTTTCTCTCCATCAGTAAGGTCCTGCACAAAGTCAAATTAGGTCATTTGGACTGTTGGAAATGGAAAACCAACTGTTACGTAAATCTAAACAAATGCGAGTACAAGAATATGTGGAGCGTGTAGGAAAATGAATTATGGGAGTGGCGGCACATGCGAGGCATGTTTACAGAGTAGAGGTATGAGAAGAATGGAAAGTGCCGTAGTGGATGGTACGTCGAGAGAAATATTTAAGCATATCACAGAAACAAAAGTTAAAGCACGCTTACAAGATCCATGAAGCCTCCCCATTGGCTGTAACGAAAATGTCACCGCGCCAGCGAGGACTCCATGGCTGGCAAATTTGAATCTGTAACAGCTTTACTTGACACCTACCACGACCGAATTGCAAGGTAGCGTGTCTCGGCCTCGTCCACATTGATTGCATCCTTATATTGTGTACAGATTCGCTTATGCTCATCGCGGAGCAGCGGGGTTACGTATAAGTTTGTTACTTTGTGCATGCATTTTGTCCACTGGAGTAGACACGATCTCTCCTTCTCTTTCATGGGCACAGTCTTGTCTCCCGTCCCGTTAATCTCTCGAACAGTGTTCCAGTTGGCTTGAGCGCTGTCAACCATGAAACCTTTGAAATTGACGTTGACGACACCATGACGCGCCATAACTTCGTTAACATCCCCCAAAGGTATGATTGTGCGTCCTTAGTCTCAGATTGAATGTCGCAAATGGCAATTGTCATCACCTTGGCGTGTTGACGGTGTGACCCGCCCTGTAACACCGCTGTAGCACTGTCCACTATTGATGTGTTGGTGTGACCATGATCCGTGTAACACTGGTGCAGCCCTCTCTAATAACACCGGTGTAGCTCCCTGCACTGTAACTGTGATAGTGTGACCCTAAACACTAAACCATAAGAACCTCATGGTTTGTCAAAAACTTCATCCGTCAATATCGCATCCATAGAGTGTCCGATCGCGGCGAATCAAACCATTCCGGAATCCACAGGTCCCGGGCAACACTGTGGACGGACCCTCATTAGCAAAGTCCACCTCATACAAGAGTCGATTTTTTAGAGTTGCACATGTGGACGCATATAGGATCTCTCGATTACGCAAAAAATCTCAACCACGCTGTAGGGTACAGCGCGAGGATTCCGAAACCACCTCAAGTTTGCGATTTAGACGTAAGACGGATGAGCCATCTGCAGATGAAGTTTGGAAATCCAAAACTTCATCCGTCTATAACTCCTCCGTTTTAAGTCCGATCACGACGTTCTTTACCGTTTTGGAATGGGCTCAACATAGGCTACAGCGTGGTTTCCTTGGATTTACAGCCCTTACCCCATCCGGTGCCGGACCATAGCCACTGACACTCACTTGGGCCGCATCACGTAAACCGCATCACAAAAGAGTGAGTCGAATCGACTGAAGCCAATTCTCCGCGACTTCGACATGGTAACCAAGGCCTCCCGGATGAGCCCTAAACACTGCATCGGGTACCAGATGGGAATAAAATGGATGTTTTGCGCACTGAAGCAGCGCCCGTCACGACACCCAATGGCACCTAAGACCCCATCCGGTTCCCGACGGGGGCAAGAAGAAGAATCTTGCATCTCCTCGATGATATTCTGCCGCGCTTGTCATGCCTACTATTCGGCAACTCTCACCCCATCGGGTACCCGATGGGGACTTTTGATTGACTTTTTCTTCATGGCCAGGACAAGATCATCAATGCAAACGAGGTAAGTTTGCCTAATACTTTCGCTAAATCTTCAAATATGATAACGAAAACCTTTGTTGAATGTCCTTGTATTTATAAATGTCAAAATTAAATGGAAAACTATTCATCTGTATTTCCCATCGGGTACCCGATGGGGTATTTCTATTCGATTTGTTGCGATTCTGAAAATAATTTGAAGTTTTTCCACGTGAATTTGCAATCTGGGAAGGAGTCTCGCACTTGCTGGTGTCCAAGGACCCTCACTTGCCGCAACCCAGCGTGTGGGCGCAACTTGAGGTACGTGAGGGCTGTTTTGCAGTCAGGTGGGGGTCGGGTGGCCGATGGGGTCTTGGGACCTGCACTCGCCGCACCGCGGCGCCTCAACGCTAGGGGATTGGGGTCGCCCCTCCCAGCCATAATCGGCCATGAAGGTGGAGGTCGGGTGCCGGATGGGGCCCCGGCGCTCACCTACCCCGACCCCAGCGCCGCTCTGGGCCGCATCCTTACTCCCCCACGTAGCTGGCGTGGGGGGGTCGGGCCCCCGATGAGATCCCGCGACTCGTAGGGGCCTTACCACGCCGGGGCTTTACCTTGCCCCTATCAGCCGTCGAAGGCAGTGAAGGACGCGTTGAGACAAAGCAAAGGGCGCGTAGCAACACAACGTACCGAGGCGACAACATCAAACCCCAACTTTGACATTGCGCCCAAGAACTATTAATCACCTTATGAAGCAGCTCCCATTGTCTGCCCTCCGTGGAATGAGCTTCATCAAATGAAGGCAGACGATATAGAATACGATTTGTAACTCATTTCTTGTATATGTTTTCTTCACTATTCTTCCGTTTCTGAGTTCAAACTGATGAGCTTAGTCAGTTGGAAGGGGAGTTGGCTTTGACAAACACAACCTTCGCCACACCTGCACCTGAGAATCAACCTACAACTCAATCAACGCATACAAATGACGTGGACGATGCTGATCGACTAGCGAAGATGTCATTGACCTCGAGGTTGGATAAGGGCAAAGGTCCCGCTAAGGGGTGCGTCGTTGAACGCAGAAGGCCTGCTCAAGAGTCGCGCTCTTTTGAACAGATAGTGGTTGAGGGTGGACATCCCGACAAAGGACCCCAACCAGCTCGCGAGAGTTTGGTAGATCACGATAGCATTCCCTTGATAGAGGCTGAGGTCGAGGAGAGATTAGACAGTCTTGTAAGCTGGGAGGCTGTTCACACTGGATCCCGGATAGACGCGCTTTGCTTGAAGCCCAAACAAAAGTCACGTCTGAACATTCCTCTTTGCAGGCTGAAGGAACTGACAGCTGTAAGACCAACAATGAAGAATGATATCGAACTTCTTCAAAGTCGATTTGTCAATGGAGGATACATTGAGGGCGCGGCTGTCTTCTACGTTGCATTAGAAGACGACAACTCCAAGTTCCATGACGTAACTGAGGAAGACATGCTGTCATGGAGCGACAACTGGCGTCCTGTTAACGACGAGTTTGGAGCGAAATTGAAAGATGGTCCAGTTTTGCAACAGTTCTCGAACAAAGTGTTTAATGTTTGGGATGGTAATCACCGGTTGCAGGCTTCGCTACCAATCATCAACAGAAAGCACTCTCATGACATTGAGTGGCATCATTGATTGCATCATTTTGGACGTCAGGGGTAGAGTTATGGACACGCTTTCGATGTTGTATGACATAAATCAGTAAGTTTCTACCTTCATAATCCTTTCAACCATTTCAATTTGAAATTTAACACAATCCGTTTTCTCATTCATTGCTTGCCGTTGATGGATTTTCAGGCGCAATCAAAACACCCATGTGAAGGAGGATCTTGTGCATAAGTATATTGACTGTATGCACTTGGAAAATAGCCTCTTGAATATTTCAAGGGCTTGGTGTTAGAGGCTGATTATAACAAAACAGAGACCAAAAGTGTTCGGACTTGGTTTTTGCTTACAATTCTTGGGCTTACAAACTTCTTCTACCAGGTTAGTTATCACATATGAGTCCTTGCCAACATACACTTTTGTAACGCCACAAATACACCTTTCTTGTGAAATGCAGAGTGAGATATCAAAGGCTACTAATATTGCAGCAAAGAACTTCGAGAAGATGTTTCCAAATAGGGACAAATGGACAGGGCACGGGATTAACGAATACATCCACAAGCATGTAACAGCCAAGAGAGGTACTTTAGAACGGGAGCTGAAGAAGCTTCTTCCAATTTGTGATGAGTAGTACAAAGGTAAGTTTATCGAGAAGGTGAAGGAGCATTACGAGACCTTTCATCTCTCCAAGATGCTCATTGAGAAGCTGTACGCATTTGCAACCTCTGCAATGGGCATCAACTCCGAGTTTACCTGGTTAGACAGATGGAACGGGAACCCGAAGTCTACGGAAAAATTTAAATTCCCAAAACAAAAGTTCTCCGATGAGCAATTCAATTCCTTCTTGAACAAAGCTACTTTCTGGGCACAGGTAAATGTTGGCAATTGAATTTGGACCTTGGAATGTCTAGCTTCTTATGGAACGTTGCTTCTCCTTTTCCTGCAGCTTTCGAAAGATTGTTAAATCCAAGTAGTTGGTGCTCTCAAGGCGTTGAGGGTGGACGTCGATTATGAACCAGAGGGGCGAGACCGAATCATGCAAATCCAGGACTTATGCAAGGCCCCAAGTCAGAATACTAAGGTCGCGATTCTAAGGATCCACCTTTACGTAAATTATATTATGCATTAATGACGTCAGCCCTGAATTTCTTCGTTACAATATATATATGACGTCAGCCCTAATTTCCAGAAAACATAGTAAGAGATGTTCCAACTTAAAACCCTAACATTTTACAGCCATAGGCACCCTAAAGGCTAAAGCACGGTTATACACACTCCTTCTCTAAAACTCTTTGTCATCGAATTGTTACATAATCCACCCAAATTGGAGCAACGTCTAATTCATTCTAAGTAAATTGAAGGACCCTCACAAGTGGTCCAAATAATTTGGCGCAAACTGAGTCAAAACTTCCCTCTAAAAATAGAAAATTGCTCAAGAAAATCTGTCCACCGCTCATAAAAGTCTGCTCACCGCTCATGGAAATCTGCTCACTGCACGCACCATAGCAATCCTGTTGGCTAATTCCATGTCTCCTTTTCCCACAATGTTGTTTAGGGTTTTGAGTGCCATTTGCATCCCTGTCACCTTCCACACACATTTCTATTTTGTTATTGTCTCTAACAATTACACCTACATTCATTCATCCACCTACATTCATTCACCCACGTCCAAATAGACCTAAATTGAATACAATCAAAAATCGTGAACAACATCGTGGGAAAAGGAGGTTTTCTAATTCTACCAAAACTTATGCACGACCTCGGCCCCTAACCTCCGTAACAAGCCTGATGAAAAACGACGACCTTCTTTGGCGACTTCGCATTCCTTACAGCTACCGTTACCGGCCTGACACCGGCACCACCACGGCCTAACACAACCTCGGCCCATCATTCCCAACACCAGCACCTGCAAGGCACAGCACCGCCAACGGTACCAGCACCGGCGGTGAGCCTTCAGAACCAGAGCACAGCTTGACCACGGCACTAGAGCACGGTACCGGCAATAAGGTAAGTCACAACAAGCTAAGTCCCATTTTTTTCCTTTTAAAAAAAAAAATCTCTACATAATTTGTATAACCATATTTGGGAAATTTACTTTACAGGGACACCTATATTTTATAACATATTTTCGACGTTAAAACTCACAAACTGTTGTAAAAAGGGGATGGGAAATCGATCTATTGTTGCTTCATGAACGAGAAGTAGCTATGTGCTAACTTCAATTTGCTAATATGCCAATCTTCTTCACAATAACTCCAATTTCTTTACATATGATATGAAACTAAAACTATTTGTTTCACTTTTTGCCAAAATTATACGTTTGTTTCCTTTCTCCTGAATAATTCCCGAAAGTGTTTTCTCAAATGAATATTCCCAACCATGCAATCATCGAAAAACTTTTTAACATTCACATGGCGATCAGATGATACTCAATTATATTTATACCATAAAACCCTTACATTCACATTATAGACTCCTACATTTGTATATGGAAGTTACGTATAAGTCATATCACTATCAAAACAAGTTTTGCACTATAAAATCACTATAAAATATATTACTCAGTCATGCGTCCATATATATCATGAAACCCTATTAAATATACTCGAATAAATACATATCAAAACTACATCAAATTGAAGAATAAATTCTCGTAGATTGTATACTTAACCAACCCTAGATCCTCCCAGTAAACCATGAAGTAGGGTTTGTCAAGTACCTCCTCTAATTCTTTGGCACTTGTCTCGAATCCATCCGCCATATCATTTTGTGACCCCTGCTGAAAAGAGACCTCTACTCTTTATCAGTGATTCTTTTCTCCTCAAAGATTGCTGCTTCATCTCTCGATCAATTGTCTTCCTCTTCCAATCCTGTGCAATCCTGAAGATATCACATGTTAATATTAATTCATATACTTATTCGGGATTATTTAGACCTTCACAAATATCAACATATTTGTAAAAAATACTAATTTATTACCTCAGATTTAGAGTCCACACCTCCGTCGTCATCCCCATACACGCACCCAGACTCGCTAGACGTCCTGAACTCCCTTCTACGCCCTTCCTCCTCCTCTTCTTCAGCTTCCTCCGTCCCGACACACTCCGGGACACAGTCGAGGTTGATCGTTCGCATCTGAATTTTCCGCCTGAATGGCGGTAGCACATCATCGTCAATCAATATATCGTACCTGTCAAGCTCCCGATCATCGCCGCTAGAGCTTGTCCCATCCCACTTCCGCAAAGCACTACGCTTTAGTGCTTAAAAATTATTAAACTTCATACCACCTTTCCGCTTCTTCTTCTCTGACCTATTTTCTTTTCTCTCTCACTACGGCTAGCGGTCTCGTCCATGCTGCTTGCTTGGAGATAACTTATCACACAATCTACCTTACGAGACCAAGAGTTCTCACTGCAAATGAAGAGGTCGAACTACGGGTTCCTCCTCCATTATATCAGTTTTTATATGCGACCAACACACCCTCATTAGCCAACGCGTATTCTCTAACATCCCGCTATGACCCTGTCTGACAATCCAAAATAAGCTAAATTTTGAACGCATCTATTATTCAACTAAATCTCTGAAAATGACACCCGCCGTCACTTTACCTTCTACACCTACTTATTTAATTGAGGGATCTAATATTTTGAATCGCGACTACTTGATGCAATTATGTCAGTCTAGATAATTTAAGTATTATAATTAATATGCATTATGTAAGTACATATGGACTTTGACGTGATTTATGGACTGAGAATGGTATGTAGGAATCGGGAGATATTTCCATCATCAACACAAAAGATGACAAAAGAATCAATTGCACACAAAACAAACATGAAAAATACAAAATACACCAAGAAAAATGGAATGTCATGGTCTATGTATTGATTTTGTTTACAGCATCCTCCGATGATAATTTTGTAATAGTAGTACACAATCTAAAGCAATGTTGATTGAATGAGATGAGTAAAGCTTATGAAACAATAGACAATCTGAGGGAATTCAACAAGAGTGATAACCTCAATAGACTCGGGCAAGTAATTTTCAATTGGAATTTTGAACGATTGTGTGAATTCATCCTAGCGTGGAATTGAAGGGCAATGATCTATACATGTTTAGAGCATCCTCGGATACATCCATGTAATGGAAGAAGTAACAATGGGGAGATTCACCAATTCAACCCTCAATGGCAATGTGGTCGTCAAAGGATTGCGAAGATCTTCAATTCTATCTACTCATGTACACTACAATTGCTGTCTAAGCTCGCAGAAGCCGGCGACAAAACTTTCCATCCATCTCAGATTTGGCGAGAAACTGGCTAACACTTTGATAAGAACAAAGAGGCAATATGTAAGGCAACAAAGCACCGGAGATATTAGGGATGATGTTCCAAGAATTAGGAAAGTCCATCTCCCCCTTCCAAGACTTCGGGAAGTAATAGCACAAATCACCATTCCGCCTATTCCTCCATTGGCAGTCATCAACCATTAGTATACGATCATGAAGGCAAACTCTCCAAGTTGGGTGTTATTTTGTAAAGCGGAGCATAAGTTTCTGGCAGTAAGGGTACCAGTCTAGATTGTGGCACTTATTCCGTCCATAGACAAATAATAGCTTTGATTGAATGTCGTGGGGAAGTAAATACTCAAAAAACAAGACGTAGTCTTCCCATAGGCATAGAAGACCAGATGCCAACATGAAAGTACTTAAGGAGAATCTGAAAGAAAGAATGCAGCCCGGGCCGTCGATGGATTCTCTTTAAGTTGAAGTGAGTTGGGTTACTTCCTCCGTAATCCTCGAAGGAAAGGACATCATTGACTGAGAACACAATCACATTCTGCATAAATACGACACATTCAGAAAAGTCAGCAAAAGAGATTAGAGTTACAAATAGAGGAGGAATATCAAGGGATTCCCTCATGCTTTAAGGACAACCACTCCCTTATAATCGGTGGCAGTTGAAATGAACGCATAACATCAAAAGAAAGACAATATTTGAGAATGGATAAGAAAACGGTGAAGTCGAACAAAGTGAAACCTTTTGTATGATGTTTGTAGGTGCTAAGTAAATATACATCGATATAGATAACCAAGTGGCATACGAGATGAATAACCAAGTGTAATTATAGAAACTATTCTTAATGCCACTTCAAGCATTAGTATCAAATGATATGGTCCAAGCTACTCAATGAGGGATCGCCCCATATAAAAATGCAGCTGCTACTCATCGGGGGATCGTTTCATATAATAATGCGGCTGCTACTCATCGGGGGATTGCCCCATATAAAAATGCGGCTGCTAATTTGAACTGAGGATGAGCGTACGTAGGAATAAGAATGAAAGCAATAAAAGGTATGGGGCGGTCGCCCCATGGATGTCCCAATACTGGTCACTTAGAACTACTCACGCACAACATAGAAACTGTACAAGAGACAGGTGCGAAGTTCAAAACCTAAAGAGTTATCTTTTACTTAAATTGTTGGGGACTTTTCGAGCATATTCCTCAGACGCTGGCGGTAGACCACCCTCAAGCGATTTGTTCACGACAAACTTATTAACTGAAAGACCTAAATGAAAAAGTCATTGTAGCCAGCGCTTCAGGACGGAAAGTAAGAAGGTATCCGGACTTCCTCTCCAAGGAGGGTGTATCGCCAAGTGACTGTCATTCAAAATGCACTTCAGTAGAGTGGGGAATGCACGGGTGTGAGCGGGGAGCGGTGAGCGGTGATTGGCAGTTTTGTTTTTTTTCTTCATGGAAGATTAAGACCCTATTACCACTCATTGTACTTGAGATAGTGACCCTATCACCATTGAGTTGAGTGTCGTGAAATATATCTAGAAATAGTTTAGTCCAAAAGAGGACCCCAAATCCGTGAAGTTAGATCCTATTTCCGCGCGAAAGTAATGTTGGCTCCATCAAATAATAAATATTCAATAGTTTTTACATTGTCGTCAATAAATTAGGGCTGACGTCATCGCTTCTCAGCTTATAAAATTGGAAGCCAATTTTCCCTTGATTAAGAATTGAAGGTTTTTACACATTTTGCTTCCGAATAATGGATCGCGAGAATAGGTACACCGATGCATTGAAATTGGAGTTGAAGGATTTACATCAAAATTAGGGCTTACGTCACCATTAGAAGCAAGCATGGCTTCGCTTACATTGTATTGACATACTTAGAGTAATACTTAAAGCACTTAGTGTAGGTGAAGCTATAAACGATAATCATGATAAGTAAAAATATAAAACCGTATTGAAAAACACATGTAGATGGTAGATAAGTAATAGATGATGGCAACTACGAATGTATGGCGCTACCATGTCCGGTACCTATGAGAAAATAAATCACACACTATGCTGAAGGTGCAGCACCATTGAAGTGATGGTCACACTCATCAGCCTCAAAGTCTATAAACTTGAGCACACGATTGCTGAAACGCGGACGTGTACTGTCAGACAGAATAGGAGATGGAGCTCGAACGAACTCTTGTGCAAGACGCTCGGCATAGGAAGGTAGGGTAAATGTTGCTGGAGGGCTGTTGTAGAGGTGAGCGTTGCGAATCAATTGCTCTTTCAGATCTGCGATGCTAAAAGTACAAAGAAAGTCAATACAATATACTTGTAAGTGCGGAATTCAAAATTGAAAAAGAAAATAGATGATAATATTACGCACCAATGAACTTGCGGGGATTCTTCACTTGCGGTTCGTGAGAGTCATAATCTGCGGGTGGGGCTGATTCTCCACTTACTTCATCAATGGGAGGACCATCCTTGTAATCCGCTAGTAGTACAAAGATCTCTTCGCGTGCTCTATAGCGATGAGATGTCGGTTTGAGCGCGTGGAAGCAATTAAAGATGCACTTAAAGATACAGAAATCCGCGTTAGCAATGGAAAATGCATAAACGATTCCCGAAGTAGCTGTTACGGAAACATTACCTGTACTTGCGCTCCAGTCGAAGACAATATCCCCATCTTCCGTGAGAAAATCCACGAAGCATTGAATGCAAGAGGGGTCCTTCTCTTGTGAGCCTTGCCGTTTGGACAAACACGCATTATCTCTTCGTCTATAAAGTTACAGACGCGGTTTTCCTCATCAGACAAGATTGCCACACCTGCGTATGCTTGTGCCACTTGCGGAGTTTGGAACTTCGAAGGAAACTGCTTAGGAATATAAACTTTGATATTGAAGCAGTGAGTCTGCAAAACACAAGTATAGATATATTAACATATATTAAGCATAGAAATCATCCCTAATGAATTGTGAAATTCAAAACTATGGATTGTTTCGTACCTGTTTCGGGTGCGGTACGGTAGAGGCCATAGGGAGGGGTTTATATCCCCACCAGTCGCGAACAACACAAAAATTATATGTATGGGACTCAGGATCGAGAGTACGCTCGATTCTAGGACATTTAGGATGCATCACAAGAATGGCTCCAACGTCTGTCAAGTGGTATGCGGCAAAGATAAAGAGGTTCTCAAAGTAGTTTTTATCATGTCGGTTCCAGGTTGAAATTTCCGTAGGAGACACACTAGGCACACGCAAGTTCTCTAGAGCGTCTGCAAAAATGAGATCAATCCCTGGATGCTTGGGACTATATTCCATTGTCGTACAAGGGTACTTCCGGTCTTTTCCGATTTGCGGAACACGTGAATAGTAAGATTTTGAAAACATGAATTATAATTTGAGAAAGGAGGAAATAAATGTTAAGTATACGTAATAGTACCTTGTTCATGTCTTTGACGATGTCTAGGATTTGTGAATCCCGATTGTCGGTCCCCAACAATTGATGAACTAAATCTCCAATGTTCCCCTCCTCTAGATACATAGGCAACGTGACTAATATTTTTGACGACGAGCTGCTACCGATGTGTTTTGGTTTCGAAATAGGAAACTTGGCATATTTCGGCTGATTGAGGCGACAAGGTGACAGCGGGGAGTTGTGGTCCATAGTGAAAGATTGAAAAGGCGATCCTGCATTCGTAAGCTTACCTGCGGAAATTTGAGTCAATGGTGCAACGCCTCTACCTGGTGCATTGATCGTCGCTCCATCCGAAGCCTGAGTGAGGTCGGGTTCTTTAGGACCCGCAATATCTTGTGGGACAGGAGCAATTTCTTCGGATGCTTGTTGAGGTTCAAGTACAGGGTCTGATGCACCATTTCTTCGCTTTTTGTTTGCTCGAGGCTTGGGCTGTGCAACTAGTGGAGAAGGTGAAGAGGTTGGAACAGGTGCGTCTGGTAAAATGGAGAGGTCGTCGTCGTCCTACTTGTCAATGTCTATAGGTGCCGCATGAGCTACGTTTGAACTGAGGTTTCGAAGAAGATGCTTCTCCTCCTTTTGCGCGTAGTTGTCGTCGCAGTCAAGGAACCACCCTTCGATCGTCAATTGGGAGTAAGGAAACCGCTCATGTTAGGCTTGTGAGAAAAAGTTGCAAGGATCATTTGTAACAGAATCGTCCTCGAACTCTAGTGGAATTGAGAACGAAGCTAAAACTCCCTTGGCAACAACTCTTGTTTTAAGAACCTATAGAAAAAGCAAACATTTTAGGGTATAGAAATTGAATGCGTTGTACAAGTTCTATTAATATTGAATAGCAAATCGGATGCATACCGGAATAACAGTCGCTTAATAGTAACTTTGCCCTCAGCAATCTTCCAAATATCCGAGCCTCTAATGAACTTTGGACTTGCATTAGGAGCAAGGTAGTTGCCGAATGCCTTCTCCCATAAGAGCACCCTCCACTTCTCAACATACGCAGATGGCTTTAGGGCAACACTAGACCACTCAATGTTGAAATTCTTGTTCTTAATTAGTTTCTGCAAATCACTTTCAAGTAATTGCTCCGCTGAGAATAAATAAAACATGTTAGAATTTAAAATACCAGATGAAATGAAATATTGTAAACACGTAACAAAAATGCTAGTTACATGTGCCCAAAGAGAAGCGCGATGTAGAAATGCAACCAAAGCTTTATCTTTCATTGGACGTTCTTCTGTAAAGCGAAAAGATTGTCGAACTTTGTTTGGTCGAACAAGTTTGTGGCGTGACCTGATAATGATTGCAATCGAATCACTCTTGAGAATCATTCGCATCTCGTTTGCACTCCGATTGGGGTCCTTGTTTTGAAGATGTGGAGGCATATGAATGATTCGAACTTTGACATTTCTAGGTAATGTAGTTTCTTCATCATCCCAAAGGGATTGGTGTTCATCATCTTCTTGAGTTGGTTGTAAATATCTTCAATTTCCAGAGAAATGTCACGTAGACCTCTAGTGCATATGTCTGTTGCATTTTGTTCTGGTACCATCATCGCATCATTAGCAAGGATGCCATCATCTCCATCGGGTGCTGAAATGTCTAGTTCGTTTTGGGGAGGATGAGCGTCTTCTCCGTCTTCGAGAGAAGGAACTTCGGATAATATCATCTAACAATCCAAAAACAAAGTACAACAAAGCACCCAGATAATAAGAATTTGTCAAAGTGAAAATAAGATATGATTAAAAATTTATAATTGTCTCGTAGTGCTAATGTTGACATGTGTATCATATACTCTAAGCATAGATCTCTTAGGATGTAAGTTTTGCTGCAAGTTGTGGTGAACAACGTGGTTTAATTCTAGCCAATGCTATTGCTTGAAGATGACGGGCCTTCGCCTGAGCATGATAATTTGATCTTCTGCAGTCCGCTCTCGCAACCCGATCAACGTGATCAGTAAAAGTATAATAGACAGGAGTTGTAGGAGAGGCCGTTGCAGAGACCGCAGACATTGCTATTACTAAACGTCTTGACTCAACTACAGCTTTGACACGGACTCTCATGGCGGACAGGTCGCTATCAGCATCGGATTCATCATCTTCAACAACTCGTACTTGACTAAAAGGGTCCTCCTATACCAATAAAAACCTTTAGTACGTAAATAAGTAAAACATATATGAAAATCTAAACAAAACAATGCATACAAAAAACAACTCATTCCAATCGTACAAGTAAAAAAAGAATTATAAACATCCACAACTTCCCTCGACAGCAACAACACAATCACGCCGCAACGACACGAAAATAAAAAACCTTCATTCCAAATCAGGTCCACACTTGTGTCGAAGCAAGTCTAACACTTGTCTATTAAAACTCAAGCTCCCTATTTCCACTGAATTACCCTCAAGCACGACCAGCCCCCTCTCTCCCACACAAACAAGATCATTGCAGGTAGATCAAGGCCTCCATCAACAAAATTTACACAAAGACGCAGCCATCCGAAACAAAAAAAAAAAAAAAAAAAATTCATCTAAAAGCAGGTCAAGACTTGCATCGACGCAAGTCTGAAGCTTGTCCGTCAAATTCAAAGATCTGCATCGACTATGGCCTCACATCAGCAACAAAACCAACACGAGCATCCTCAACCAAAGCGGCAAAGAGCCCACAAGAATTCCATTCCAACACACGTAGAAGGCCAACCTTGGCCGAGGCACGAGGTGCCGTTAAAACGAGCCGAACCAATGCATCAGCCTAACGCTCGAGGAACCAGCCCCTCCTCTCTCTCACACAAACAGGATCATCGCAGGAAGATCGAGGCCTCCATCGACATAATCTAGACAACCACGTAGCCATCGGAAAGAAAAGAAAAATTCATGTGGAAGCAAGTCGAGAACTGCGTTGACGCAAGTCTTATTGAGATTGAATAGAGGGAGAGAGAGAATACAACACACTCAATGCTTACAAGTAGTAGAGCAAAGAATGCTTGGATGAGATACTTACTCATTCTAAGCACTTACGTATATATCCAAGTGAAGGCACTAGGTGCTACAACAAAGATAAGGTTTGAGTGATCAAGATAACTCTACAAAGGATAGACCACTAGAGGACCTTCTCTCTCTACATACGATAAGGCTCTAGTGGTCGACCCTCTCTACACACGATAAGGCTCTTGTGGACAAGCCCTCTCTATATACGATAAGACTCTATTGGTCCAATCCTTTCCACATACTCTAATCAACTCTTGTTTCCCTTAGTAACTACGAGCAATCTTATATTCAACACTCTCACTTTGCCAGTAGTTACCACCTTGCCAAACGCCTCGGTTAACATATCCGCCATTATGTCTTCCGCTGGGCAATACCACAAGCTTACCTCTCCATCCTCCGAATTCTCTCGAATGAACTGATGTTGCACATCTATGTGCTTCGTATGAGAGTGGTGCTTGGGGTCTTTCCAAGTGCAATGCACCCTTAGTTGTCACACATGATCCTTTTAGCCTCCATTTGCACAAACCCAACATCCTCTAATAGTTGCCGTAGCCACAACGCCTCCTTCTAGCAATGGCTAGTTGCCATGTACTCCGCCTCCGTAGTAGACACCGCTATTGTGGGTTGCCTCTTGCAGTTCCACGAGATTGCACCATCTCCTACAAAGAACACATATTCCGTCGTGGACCGGTGCTCATTCACATCACCCGCCCAATCCGCATCACAAATATTCCTTCAAATCAAGGTTATTACCACCAAGGTAAAATTCGTAGTCAATGATGCCTTTCAAGTACCTCAAGATGCGTTTTACCGCCATCTGTGAGGCTAAATTCCCGTTGTCCGGTTCTAGCTCACAAGTTGGGCCGTAAGGGGAGGTGCAATCAATATAACCTTCCTAGCAATGGACACCATAATACTAGCACATGCTAACCATACTAATACTAACACATATTAACTCATACACTAACACAATTCAAATAAAATGCAACCAAGGGATCTAATCATGCAAGGACCTTGTTAGCTTTGGCAAGGTGGCTCTAAGGAAAATTCAGCAGCGCTTCCGCGTTCCACCAAAAACCCTAAAATTCTAATCCAACTATGCAATGAACTACCCTAAGGACCGGGGTGATTCGGACAGCGCTTCCGCACATAATTCATACCTCGTACCATTAAGGATGCAATTCAGCTATTTAACAAGCAATTTCCACCACCAAACCAACATGCAATCATACCATCACAACTTCAACTAATACATTCATAAGTATTTTTGGTGGCAAATTAGCCTTGCCTTTCTCTTGTTTCCACAAAATTGAATCCTAACTATTGAAGTTAAACCAAGCAACCTAACAATACCAAACCATGAACCAATCAAATATAAAAAAAGGAAAGAGGAGGCTCCCTCTATAATATTACCCTGTCCACCCTCCGTATTATCACAATAGGGGACAGGGCTTCCGATTCAGTGGCTGCTGCAGCCTTCGACTGCTGAGATGCCCTCCGAAAACTTGCTGGATTGCTGCGCTTGCTGGTGGCTGAAGTGCCGCTAGTTCCTGCTGGTGCCGGCTCCTAGTGCCGGAGTCGGCGCTGTTACTGGATGGGCTGCCGAATCGCTGTCGCCGCTGATCGCCGTCCTCCTCGTCCGAAGCTGGTTCTCCTTTGATGACTGATCGCTCACTGATGTGCCGAGTTGTTGGCGGGTTGTCTGCCGGTGTCGGTGGCGATGTTGCCGCCGTCGCGTCGATCTGCTCCGCCCAGGTGCTGCCGGTGCCTCCGACTCGCTCGCCATTCCACGGTGTCGCCCCCTCGAGATCGCCGTCCTCACACTGCTGCCGCCGATGTCGATGATAGTGCTGCACCACGTCGCTGCCTCCGGAGGGCTGTTCTCCGGCGTTGCCGACTCCACAGTCCCGCCGTCATCATGCTCGATTGTGGCGGCCGACTGCCGCCTTGCTGCGTGCTCCGCAGCCCTCAAGCTCCTCAGAAGATGCTGCTGTCGAGCTACTTTGCCGCGTGATCACCTAGTAACCCTCCTCTTCGCGATGATGGTATCGTGAATTGGATCGACGTCACTCCGACTTGTCGATCTTTTCGACAAGTCGCCCCTTCCGTCGTGTCTTCCATCACTGCTGGTTCGATCGCTGGCCGTCCTCGTGTCATTGCCGGTCGTCCTCGCTTCATTCAGGTCGGTCTTTCTGACTGCCGCCCCTCTGGCGTTGCTACCGAGGGCTGGATCGCCGTTGCTGTGCCCCCCAGCCTTCCTTCCGGTGCTGGGCTGCTCTGTCCGTTAAGCTTCCTGCCAAGCCGATGCTCGAAGCCCCTATTGTTTACGCCGTCGCTGCCAATCAGTTAGTCGCGTACTCCGGCCGAATTCTTGGCTGATGGCCTCCGGGGATGATGCTGGCTGCCATGCCGCCGATCTTCCGCCTAAATCTGACTTCCAGCGTCGTGCTGATCCTGCCTCCGCCTTGTACCGTTTCTCCTTCTCCTAAATCTCACACAAACCTCAAAACATACCCACTAACAATGTGATCCAGAAAACAATCCAGCTCACACATACACACTCTCCCCAAAAAACATACAACACTCCAAAACCTACCTCCTTCTCTCTCCTTCCTCACCCATTCGACTTTGTTGGATGGAGAACAAGTTTATTTGCTTCACCGGATGAATGTTTGCTCATTCGACGATTTCATCCGTAGGATTCAACTAAGTTCCTTGATTATTAAATAGGAGGTATTTTAGCAATTATATGTACGTGTGTTAAATTATGAATACTGAAGAGGCATAAAAAATAGCCAAAAATATACCGTACTACATTAACAACTATCAATATTACAAATTTAGAATAAAGTAAACCAACGCCGAGGCATTTAAACAAAACTCCACCCGAAAACATACATTTCCCGAGAACCGGAAGAATTGGCCTAAATGTCCCAATTTAGGGAATTAAAATATGAATTGTTTAGACTAAAGCTAAAAAAAAAAATCGCACCAGCGTGAACCGTTTCGGCAGTTCACACCATCCAATGTTGAGGACCAGCCTTTGTAATGAATTGGCTCACCATGCTCACTGGAAGTGCAAGGTCAGCCTTTGTGGCCACCATTGCGTACATCAACAACCCCACCGCAACCTTGTATGGAATAGCCTTCATCTCCTCTTCAACCTCCTTAAACTCCTCATCCAAGAGCTTCAACAACGAACTCTTCACATCAAGCGGAGTGCCAATCGGCTTGCACTCCTCCATGTTGAAGCGCTTGAGCACCTCCTCAATGTACTTGTCTTGGCACATGGTGATGGTGAGTGCGCTTCGATTCTTCTCAAACGCAACACGAAGGCAAAACTAGCAAAGATAATCAAATCATCCACATAGATGATTACAATCAATAACAACTCTTTGTTTGCTTCACATACTAGAAATGATCCGCATGGCTTCTAGAGAAGCCTTCTTTGGTGAAAAACATGTCAATCCTTTGGTACGACGCCCTTGGTGATTGCTTCAGCCCATACAACGACTTCTTGAGCTTGCAAACAATGTGTTGACTGCCCTTCTCCACAAAACCAAGGGGCCGGTCCATATAGATGTCCTCCTCCAACTCACCATTCAAGAACGCCGTCTTGACATCCATTTGGTGAATCTCTAAGTCCATGGCTGCCCCAATCGCCAACATGCAACGAATGGTGGTAAACTTGCCACGGGTGCAAAGGTCTCATGGAAATCCACACCTTCCACTTGAGAGAAGCCCCTTGCCACCAACCGTGCCTTGTAGCGCACCACGTTGCCTTGTGCATCCCTCTTGGTCCTAAACACCCACTTGCAACTAACACTCTTGCGGCCTTTTGGCAATGGGGCCAACTCCCATGTGCCATTGGCCATTAGAGATGCATACTTCTCTTGCATGGCCAACTCCCACTTGCTTGCATCCACACTTTGCAAAGCATCACCCAAACTCAAAAGATCATCAAAAGAAACTACATTTGCACGTTCTACCTCATTAGTGGGTGGAAGAACGTGATTTAACCACCACTCACCCGGCGGCCTCTTCTCCCTTCTTGGATACCTTGAGCCTTGTGCACGTTGCCCCTGATCAATCTCCTCGTGTGGAGCTAGCTTTTCTTCCAACACCTCCACCTCTTCTTTCTCTTGTGGATTTTGCACACCATTAGACTCCTCTCCAACTTGTGCCTCTTCTTCAACGAGCGCTGAAATTGGAGGTGCATCCACCAAATTCACGATAGGTGGCTCCAAACTCCCTCTTGGATGCATCTCCACATTTGCATCTCCACAAGTAGCATACTCCGCAAATACCACATCACGACACTTGAGGATCTTCTTGGTCTCCAAGCACATCAACCTATAAGCCTTGGTTCCTTCACAATAACCAAGAAACACACACTTTGTGTCCTTTGCATCAAGTTTAGTCCTCTTCCCATCCGGCACCTTTGCATAAGTAACACACCCAAACACACGCATGTGTGTCACAATGGGCTTCTTACGACTCCATGCCTCTTCGGGTGTCTTACCAACAAGTGCACTAGTTGGGCACCTATTGGGTGTGTACACTGCTGTAACCACCGCTTCCGCCCAAAGGTTCTTGTTGAGGTTCTGGTGATGTAGCATGCTCCTTGTCATCTCCACACTGGTGCGATCTGCTCTTTCCGCCACTCCATTTTGCTGTGCTGTATATGGTGTTGATAGTTGTCAATCAATGCCATGTGCTTGCAAGAAGCGTTTAAAGGCCTTGGAAGTGAACTCCCCTCCATTGTCGGACTAAAAAGCCTTGATCTTATGCTCCGATTGCTTCTCTACAAGGGCCTTGAACTCCACAAACTTGGCAAACACCTCTCCCTTGGACTTCAACACTCCTCACAAACCACCGAATTTAATGCTCCATCCTTGATTTGCATGCCATTCACCATGCTTTGAAGCGCCTTGACACTCTTCTCATTCAAATGCCCAAAGCGTCCATGCCATAGCTCCAAAGGGGCTAATTGTTGCATTTTTTGTGCCACATTGGCCATTTCATGGATAGAGAAGGGCATTTCATTCAAACTCCCTACTCTTGGCAATTTAGCAATCTCCTTTCTGTTGGCATCTCTCACAATACATGCATCATCATCAAACTCCACTTTTAAATCGTTGAGAGCAAATTTTACCACGGAAATCAAGTTCCTCTTGAACTTGGGGATATGGAGCACTTCCTTCGTGTTGATATTGTGCTTGACTCTTATCACCATCACCTCCTCAACAATGGTGCCAACTCCAACCGCATGCACAATGCTATCATCTTCTAAGTGCACATTTCGTGGTGGTGATATTACCTCATATGTTTAGAACGATGTCCTATGCGGTGACATGTGCTTGGTTGCTCTCGAATCCACGATCCACTTGGCCATGGTCTTGTCATCTCCATCATTGATTGCAAAGGCATGCTCCACCTCCATCTCTTCTTTGCTTGCAACAACGGCGCTTAGAAACGCATAATCTGCCTCATTGTCGTTGTTGCTTGCAACATTGGCACTCTCCTTCTCCTTCTTGTTGTTTCAAAAGCAATACCTTGCAATGTGGCCCGGTTTGCCACATTTGTAGCACATTCTTGGGCCATTTTGCATCCTCCCTTTGTTTTAGGCCGCCACCAACGATGCCTTACCACTTCGAGCTCTCTTCTCCTTCCTCTTGGACACTTCATGCATCAACCTTGACACAACAAACTCCATCTTAAGGTGCGCAAGCTTTAAAGTCTCTAATGCCGTGATCAAACTCTCAAATGAAGGTCGCAAACTATCAAGCAATGTCATGAGAATGTCATTTTCCCTCATCGGCACATCCAAGCATACGAATTGATCCGCAAGTGTCTTGATGTTGTTGATGTGCTCCAACAAGTCCGCCCCTTCCTCCATCTTGATTGTGAAGAACTTGCGCCTTAAATAGAGTATGTTGGATAAGCTTCTTGTCTTGTGGATGTTATAAAGCACGCTCCATCCTCCCACCGGACCCTTGCAACTCTTAATGTGCGCAAGTTGCGCATCCACCAAGTTGAGCCCATTCATGGACATCGCCTTGCGCACCCTCCTTTGGTAGTCCTTTTTGTCCTTCACACTTGCTTCGGATGGTGGAGCCTCCTCCGTGCTTTCAACAATCTCCCACAAGTCCATGGAAGAAAGTGCCAAGTTCATCTTGAACTTCCACAAGTTGAAGTTGGTGCCATTGAACCTTTCAAGCACTCTAACACTCTCACCTTCCAAAGAAGCCATGGCAAAGTTCCAATGTTACCCTTACAACACATAACACTCAATACTAGCTCCTAAACGCTCAAATCAACCCTCTAGAGTGTGCAAACACACTTATGCGATAAGCAATGCAGAATAAGCCCCTCCAACACTCAAACAAGCAAGATACACTTGCTCCTACTAAAATCGGATCTCCTTCAAGCTATTTGACCTTCAAATAGAACATCTAGATCTTTTCTACACACACAAGGTATGGTTGCATTTCAAAGGACTTAAATCAACCCTCAATGCACGCAAATGAGCACTTGTGCACTCCCTACACTAGATCAACTCTCAAACTATGTCAATAAAGCTTGTAGATCCACAAATCACTCAAATCTAAGCTTAGGAGTCTAAAAAAACACCTACTTTTGCACCTCAAATGCTAAAATTAGCCCTTTGTGTGCACATATGCACCCCAAATGCTAGATTTGGCCCTCTCAACTCCAAGTCCACTCAAGTAAACATTACAACAAACATTCCTAAACTCAAAACACTTCAAACAATCGATTTGTGAGCCCTTAATGCAAAGTGGCACCTAGAATGTGCAAAGAAGAGTCAAACAACAAGCATACAAGCTTACAAGCGTTTGAGTCACGTCCAACACCTCCAAATTGCTTCTATTGCCTTCAATGCTCCAAACCTCCTTCAAAATGGTTGCAAACACCTCCAAATGACTCCAAGAGCACCTCCAAAATTCCAAGAGACTCCAAGTAGTGGAAATGAGCCCTACATATGCATACAACACCTCCTTGACCTCTTCAAGCCACCAAAAGTACTCAAACTCAAGCTCACTACAAGAGTAGCGAGCCCATAACCTATTGAGATTGAATAGAGGGAGAGAGAGGATACAACACACTCAATGCTTACAAGTAGTAGAGCAAAGAATGCTTGGATGCTTCTAAGCACTTACTTATATATCCAAGTGAAGGCACTAGGTGCGGCAACAAAGATAAGGTTTGAGTGATCAAGATCACTCTACAAAGGATAGACCACTAGAGGACCTTCTCTCTCTACATACGATAAGGCTCTAGTGGTCGACCCTCTCTACACACGATAAGGCTCTTGTGGACAAGCCCTCTCTATATACGATAAGACTCTATTGGTCCAATCCTTTCCACATACTCTAATCAACTCTTGTTTCCTTTAGTAACTACGAGCAATCTTATATTCAACAAATCTGATGCTTGTCCATCAAATTCAAGGATCTGCATCGATTATGGCCTTAAATGAGCAATAAAACCAACACGAGCATCCTGGGCCAAAGGTGCGAGGAGCCCACAAGAAATCCATTCCTGCAGACTTACGATGGAAGGCCAGCCTTGGCCAAGGCACGAGATATCGTTAAAACTAGCGGAACCAGTGCATGAGCCTCACGCTGGAAGTACCAGCCCTCTCTCTCCCACACGAACAAGATCATCGCACGTAGATTGAGGCCTCCATTGACATAATCTACAAAACAAAGCAACCATCCTAAGCAAAAAAAAAATAGATCATGTGGTAGAAGGTCCAAACTTGCGTCGACGCAAGCCTGACGCTTGTTCGTCAAATTCAAGGATCCGCATCAACTATGGCCTCATATCAGCAACAAAACCAACACGAGCATCCTCGGCCGTAGCTGCGAGGAGCCTACAATAGTTTTATGCGTGCAAAACTAGAAGGCCAACCTTGAAGGCCAATTTTATACCAGCCGAATTAGTGCATGAGCCTCACACTAGAGGGACCAGCCCCTCTCTCCCTCACACAAACATGATCATTGCAGGTAGATCAAGCCCTTCATTGACATAATCTATACAATCACGCACCCATCCGAAGCCCAAAAAAAAAAACTCTATCTAAAAGCCGGTCCAGACTTGGGTCGACGCAAGTCTAACGCTTGTCCGTCAAATTCAAGGATCTGTATCGATTATGGCCTCATATCAGCAACAAAACCAACACGAGCATCTTGGGCCAGGCCGCGATGAGCCCACAATAATTCCATTCGTGCAGACTTGAAAGGCCAACCTCGGACGAGGCACGGGGTGCCGTTAAAACCAGCCGAACCACTGCATCAGCCTCACACAGGAGGGACCAGTCCTTTCTCTCCCACATAAACAAGATCGTCGCACCTAGATTAAGGCCTCCATCTACATAATCTACACAACCACGCAGCCATCCGAAGCCCAAAAAAAACAAACTCATCTAAAAGCAGGTCCAGACTTGCGTCCACGCAAGTCTGACGCTTGTCCGTCAAATTCAAGGACCTGCATCGACTATAGCCTTACATCAGCAACAAAACCAACATGAGCATCCTGGGCCGAAGCCGCAAGGAGCCCACAAGAATTCCATTCAAGCAGACTGACGCTAGAAGGCCAGCCTCGGCCGAGGCAAGAGGTGCCATTGATACCGGCCGAACCAGTGCATCATCCTCAAGCGGGAGGGACTACCTCCTCTCTCTCTGACACGAACACGACCGTCGCAGGTAGATCGAGGCCTCCATGGACAGACTTAGAATTAAAGTTTGAGAGACACATACAAATCTGAGGTACAAGTAAGTTTTTTTTTTAAGACATACCTTGAAATCTTTGGAGTAGAATGCCACTAACTCCGCCAGTGTCTTGATTGCTTCTCCGGGAGCATATTGGTGCGCCCTGTAAAATGCGGAGAAAAAGCTTGACTCTGATGACTGCGAACTCACATTTTGCAAACCTCCTTTGGCGAGCTCTCCACCTTCTTCCATTGCCTTCTCTACCTCGACAGCATCCGCCATTCTCTCCTCTTCCTACAAATTCTTGACACCACTCATTATCAACTTCATCAAAATAGGTCCTCTCAAATCTTGATAGTATCAAATATGGGCATCTCATTTTGTCAGACATTTTTTCTTCCCTCCATCTAAAAAAACCTGTATGTCAAGCGCATCGACGTATTCTGCATCAGCGATTACGAATTCATCGATCTTAAGAAACTTACTACACGGTCATTTGCTTTAACATCGTAGTTACACAGACTGTGGACTTAATTGCATCTTCAAATCAACGAAGTGAACGCTAAAATATGCCCCGTCTCATTCATAATCCTCAGGAAATAGGACATATCATTTACCTCCTCCTCTTCAACTCAATCACCGCATCCTTCGTATTCCTCTTCTGCAGTCACTTTCTTCAAAGTAGAGATTCCATTCTCATTTCTTTGACTACGATTAGAATCCTTCTCCTCATCGCCAACACCATCTTCATCTTCATTATTCTCGTAACCCCTCTCTGCTTCACCCTTTTTTCCAAAAAAACAAATCAATTAACATACACTAAATCCAATACGTGACATACCGCTTGATCGCAAAGCGTACTTGTCTCTCGAAATCCACAACAACACCATCACCACCAATAACTAAGGGATTCGCTCGACAATAAAGTACGGCCTCCAAGCCCTCCACGCTCGTGGCTATCTACGAACCTATTCCACTCATCTGCTTCTTCTAATTTCTCGGTCTCTGCAATCTCAACAACCGTGTCAAGATTGATTGAGCGCATCTTCAGTATCCGCCTAAATGTTGGCTCGACTTCGTCATCGTCCCTGTCCAAATGAGCGGGGCCATGCTCCTCTCCACTTGACTGAGACGCTCCCACCTTACGTGATGCGCTTGCCTCAAAGCTTTTGTGTTACTAAATCGTGTTCCACCCCTTCGCTTCTTCCTCTTAGGCATGCACTCATTCGTTTTTTAGGAATCGGCGCTCACTGCATCCATGACGTCAAGTCCTTCTACAAGTGATCAGAAACCGGTTCCTCACAAACTATGAACTCACAAAAACACAACAAACAATGATAAGGGCGATACCGTCGCACCCGTCCTATTAATACACCTTTCCCTTCCCTTCCTTCAACCTAACTTCTTTGTTTCTTCATTTAATTTTGGCAACAACCATGACGGCCTTCTGTTAACCGGGTAATTCCATAGCCAGTAATACTTTAGTTACTGGGGCAGTAGTATGGACATTGTGGATTACCCTAAGTTAAGTTGTTGGATGAAATGCTATGGATGGATGAAATCTGGTAGATGGATGAAATCATAGTGGATGGATGAAGGCAATTAGGGTTGGGTGACCAGGGTGGTGGCTAGGTCGGCGATTAGGGTTTGGAGGGGGTTTCGGAGTGAGGGCTCTCACTCCCTAACTCTCTCTCTCAAGAAGTTGGAGCTGGAGCTAGGAGGTGTGTGTGTGAGTGTGTTGGATAGAAGAGATAACTATTGCTTTAGACATATATCTGGAGGGACCAGAGAGTGGACTGCCACGGGCAGAAGTTATCTGTACTATCATGAGTTTTCAATGAAGTATGTCTGGATTTGTGTGTAAATGTGTTGGAACGTGATTCTAAGTTTTCCACTCTAGAGTATTGGAGGAATAGGGTTAGAAGGTGGGGTTGATAAATAGTATTGTTGGAAGTGTAGTACCATTGTGCTACTGTCTAGGGCTTGTACGGGTAGTGTCCAAGCTAGTTTCAAAGTTGGTTCAAGGCCAGTTTCAAGGTCAGTTCAGGACCAGTTTGGAGTCCAGGGTAGGATCAATCAAGGTCCAGGCCAGTTTCTAGTCCACTCCAAGATAAGTCTGGAATCTTGGGCAAGACCAGTTTTGAATCTAAGACAGTTTTAGGAGTAGGTCAAGACGAGTTTGTCATCCTAGGCAGGACCAGCTTTGAGTCTAGTCCATATCCAAGTCTAGACCAGGACCAGTTTAGGATCCAGACCAGGACCAATTTAGGATCTAGGCCAGGACTAGTTTGAGGTTCAGGCCAGGATCAGTGTGGGGTCTTGGCCATGACCAGTTTGGGGTCCAGGCCGAGACCAGTTTGGAGTCCAGGCCAGGACCACTTTGTAATCGAAAGCAAGACGAGCTTTGAGTCTAGTCCAGTTCCAAGTCTAGACCAGAACCAATTTGGAGACCAGGCCACGACCCGTTTTGGAACCAAGCTAATACCAGTTTTGGGACCAAGCCAGGACCAGTTTTGGGACCAGGCCAGGACCAGTTTGGAGTCCAAACCGGGACCAGTTTTGGGACCAGGCCAGAACAAGTTTTTGGACTAGGCCAGGACCAGTTTTGGAACTAGGCCAGGACCCATTTTGGGACCAGGCTAGGACCAGTTTGAGGTTCACGCCAGAACCAGTTTGGAGTCTTAAGTAGGATCACTGTTGAGTCAAGGACAATTTCCGGTTAATTTCAGGACCAATTTGGAGTCCAGTTTGGGGTCCAGACTAGGGGTCTAGTTTGGGACCAGTTTGTGGGACTAGTTTGGGGCAAGGTTGTCATATCGGGCGTGTTGAGGTGATTGTGCGGGCAAACCGGACGGACGAGTTGTCTCGAGCGGGCGGCCTGCCTGCCCGGTTTCACTCCCTTTAAAGTTGTCATATCGAGCGTGTTAAGGTGATCGGGTGGGCAAACCGAGCAAACAAGTTGTCCCGGGCGAGCGGCCCGCCTGTCCAATTTGATAACCTTGGTTTGGAGTCCAGTCTGGGGGCCTCTTGGAGGTAAGTAGATAAGGTAATTGAAGAGGTAGGAAAAATACCGCTTTCACATTGGCGACCATGCTTAAGTTCGGACCATGTGGCTCTTGCTGCTGACGCGGAAACACTACGACAGTGATTGTGGTGAAGCGGTGATAGGCATAGTGACTATATTGGGCGCGGCCAGGAGGACTTGCGAAATTGGAAACTTGTTTACTAAGTTTAGGCAGACACCAGACAGTTGATACTAGACGTGGCGGTCTATACAAAAGCTCAGGACAGCTGTGCAACAGAAAGGGCGATGGTTGCCTATTTCTTTGGTAAGATTTTATCTCTAACTCATTGATTTTGGGTATCATGCTAAGCAGGAGTAGAAAAAGTTAAAAAAAATACAATGAAAGAATAAAAAAAAAAATACAAATATTAGAGTTGAAAGAATTAGGGCTCAAACCACCTGTTAATGAACCACCAACACTGATAGTAAGAACTAGAGAAGCATAGGAATGGGCCTCGAGACACTTGTAAGACTGAATTGCACTAAAATCTTGCAAAACTCCTAGACTAAAAAAAACCTTAAAAATCTAATGGGAAGTACAAAGCTAAGTAGGAGCAGTAGCTATTGACGGACACAACAAGGACCAGATTGGGGTGGCAAAGAGATGTACTGGCCAGGAACCAGGAGTTCAAAAGACTAGTACGCAGGGGAGCAGAGGAGGGCTCGGAAAGGACTCCATAGCACCTACCCTGAAAATCACCTGGAACGGCAGACTCGACTTACCAGAGAAGTCATCAAGACCAGACTACCATCACCAAAGAATCCTTGAAGAAAAAAGCAATGACTACACAACTATCCTATGATGAATAGGGGCTACCAAGAAGGCGGCAAGGAGGACATAGCCAGGAGACAAGCAGAAGACACGCTGGCCAGATTTGAGCTAAGAGAGCAAAGGGTAGTAGTCGAAACAAGGAAGAACATGGAAGGGCAGATTGGCTCGGAGGAGAGCATTGCCAAAGGAAGCATCAAGGACCTCATTGATATGGACCTGGTGGGAGCAAACTCTGGCCAAGACACGGTGATAGGAGTAAGCAGGAAGACAACATCAGGAAGACTAGATCCTAGACCTAGTTTCAGGAATTGGCAGGAGGAAGAGGAGATTAGGAGATACAAAGGTCCGGTTCTCATACGAAGGACCAATACAAGAGAACTATCGGGACCGGAAACTAAAAATGCGCAACAATTCTAGAATTATAATGTAGGACCGGTGAGTTCAGTCAATAGACACCGGAAGGAAGATAGAAGAGGTGAAGTAGACTACATACACCAATTCCAGGAAGCCAAAATCCTGACGAATTGGCAGAGTTAATCGAAACATAGAAGAAGAAGTTGGACCAGATCAGAACAGAAGATAAGGCATCTAGAGCAGCATTCTTAGCTTCTGAAAGTATCAGAGCTGAGCCACCTACTCAAAGGAGACAGACAATGCACTTTGCACAAGACAAGCTTCAGGAAGCAGTAACAGATGAAGATGAAGAAGACAGAAGACAGGTGTAGGAATTCAAGGCGAGACAGAAGGAGAAGAGACAAGCAGAAAAAGAGAGAAGAATTGAGCAGGTCAGGACGGACCATTACACCAGACAAATGGAAGAGTTGGAGCAAGCAACCCAATTTAAGTATTGGCAGAAGGCCTAAAGAAGGGAAGAGGAGAAGAAGGAAGCAGACAGACTAGAAGCCATGTATTAGGAGACTCTACGTCAGGAGGCCCTGCGCTTGTGGCAGGAGGCTCAGAGACTAGAGGAGTAACTAAGGCAAACTGAAAGGCTAAAAGCTCAACAAGAGGCAAGCATAATTCGCTGGCAAGAAGTGCTGGGAAAACAAGAAGCCGAACATGAGGCTCAACAAAAGGCCTCCCAGTGGGTTTGGCTTGGACCACCGGAAATACAAGATTGGAGATTTTTCCAAATGAGTGGTGGAGAAGTATTGGGAGTTCCATAACCCCCTTTCGCTGTTCCGAAGGGGACAGAAGGTAGCCATGTTCATACTCAAAGGTCACATACTGGTCTGTTGGGGGAAGGAGGAAACCCAATGATGTATGAAGATCACTTAACTGGTGATGACTATTTACCAGCGGCATCAAAGCCATTGCACTGGCCACGTGGGGGTGTAGGAGCTCCATTAGCTGGTAGTGGACTTTATAGGTCTGGGATGTCACTAGACACCGGGAGAGGACCTACGAACAATACCACCGGTGTTTCCTTCTGGTGTACCACCACGGGTAGGATCTGCCGCACTACCAGTAGTGGGACCAAACGTACTACCAGTGGTGGGTTCCGCCTTACCACCAATGGTAGGGTCCACTAGTGGTGGGTCCATTGTACCACCAGATGTGGGACCCGCCGTACCACCAATACTAGGATCTGATATTCGATCAATATTAGGCCCAGGAGTAATACCAGTATTGACAACGGTAGGCATGACTCAGATGAAACCCTTTGCTATACATAAAGATCAAAGAGGGAACGAATCTGATGCTCATATTTGGCAGTTTGAACGAACGTTGTGGCATAATGGAGATGGAGATGAACAAGTAATTATCAGCTTACTAGGTACTACTTGATTGGACAAAGTTGGAGCCTGGTATGAGAACTTCTTGGAGAACCATCTCTACTGTTCATGGGAAGAGGTGAAGGCAGCTTTTAGAAGAAGGTATCGGGACCAGAACACGGATGAGGCTGTATACAGAAAGCTGAAGTCATTCAAGCATGGAGATAAGGAGAAGGTGCACGATTATTATAATCGGTTCATGACGTTGATCAAGTGACTACAGTCAGACCCAGGAGAAGGTTTCAGAATCATCAACTTTTGAGCTGGCTTATTGGAGTACATCAAGATCACGACAAGTGTGGTACCCGTACGCGATCTGACGGAACTGGTTGATCCTGCTATAAGGTGTGAAGAGAACTGTACTGATTTAAGTGGCAAGCCTACCAAGTTTGAAGTGAGGAGGGTGGAATCAACCAATAAACCAGTGAACGTGGCTAGAAAAGAGCCAGTACCGGAAGCTGCCAGGGTACAACGTGGTTTATGTAAGAAGTTTGGACATGATGACAAGAACTGTTGGTTTAACCTGACAAACCAGAGGAGACAAGGGGCCAAGAAGGATGGCAAAGAACCAATAGGGGTGAATGAAGTGTCAGTACAGAAGTCAACAACAACTTACCAAGGTAACTACAACCCAGGGTACCGGAGACCATCCACTTCAAAACCAAGTACCAGTCAAGAGGCAGGTTTGGGCGATAAACCAGATCTGTGTTATTTATGCCGTGAACATGGACAGAGGAGTTGGAACTGCCCCCGAAAGGCCCAATGGGATAAGTTTTTAGCAAACAAAGATTTGAAGGCTAAACAACCAGACCACCATGTGAGCAACATGGAGATTGAGTTGCTAGACAACCACGAGGAACCAGTGGACGCGACCAGTTTGACCAGGGCCCAACGCCAAAAGGCTCAATTACCTCCAATTTACGAGGAATCTAGCGCACCCAAACCCCAGAAGGCTAGAACAATGGAGGATTGGAAGGAAGAAGAGCGGATTAGAAACCTCATGTTCGATACATTGAAGGAAATTGACCTTAAGGAGGAGGAGGAAAGAATCGCAGAACAGGCGAGAGATGCCCTTCAGTCTCAGGCCAATGAGGTCGTTTCAGAAATGTTGCTGGAAAATGAATGGGCAGGTTTTCCAGATTTAGATGCTCTACATATACAATGAACGGTGCGGGGTGAGCTCCAAGCATACTCCCGGAAAACAAGATCGTTCAAGACAAGGAGGAGCATTTTGCAATATTGGTGGGCAAACAAATATTAGCCAGCCCAATCACATTGTCTTTAGGTCAACTGCTGCAGATGGCACCAAACATAACTGAGTTTGTCAAAAACCAGATGTTTTCTCAACAAGGCGAGCACGAGGATTTTCGTTTTGCTCGAGGGTGAAAGCATGCTAGGGTGGAACACTTAGTACGTCACAGTGTCATTCTGTAGGGAGTAGCCAACTTTAGGGGCTTATTTAGAGTAGACCCCAACCCTAAAGTACTAATCTTATTACCGGGCGATATTACTTGTGAATATTATGAATTCATTGTACTTCACCATAGAAAATGATTGCAACACTTATATATTTGTACTTTTACACCTTCTTCAGAGTACACTATTGTCTACAAAAAGAACATAAAAGTACAACGTTTACCTTTCTTAAGGGAGGATAGTTCAAACTTGCACATGAATTATGTAAATACATGTATTAAGTCTTCAAATGCACATTGAACATGTTCGTAGAATTGTTTCCCTCAAGGTAATATTTATGGTCAAAGGGCTAAAATTGGTTTAGGGTGGAATTCAGTGAAAAATGACCGAAACCTAAATTTTGTTTTTCCAGCCCCTCTCCAAATGGCCTGCCGCATGTGGGTATTGAGTCAATTATTTGGAAATCACCGTAATTTTGTCTTTTTGGTTGCATCTCCTATTCTCCTGACTGGTACAATTTGGTACCCATAGTACCATTTCAAATCTTAGAATAATTGTTTAATGTAATCAAGGCGACTGATAGGCGTCTCTGGTAGCCTCTGCAGTTAGTTAATTCCCGTCGCTTTCCAAGCCACCGTCCTAGGATTCTGCCAATTTTCACAATCTTTATGACAATTTGGCGGCGCATCGTCTTCCCCCGCTTGGTGATGGTGATCTAAGTTTGCAACAGAAATTTTTGGACTTCCTGTGAATGCTAGTGCTTTGTAGTGACTTCAGTTGCTCCCGATCACTTTTGCTGCCCGGCTACTACATGTTGTGGTTGATTTCGGAAAGAAGCTATTTACTGAACAATTTTAGAAGATCACAAGATGGAGAACGCTAGATTGGCAGAACACTGTCTAGGTAATTTGCGGCCTGGACCCCAAGTTAGGGCTGCAGCTGCAGTAGTGGCTGAAGCGAAGCGAGTGTTTTAAAATGAGGCAGCGCGTATCCGCCAGGCGAGGAGGCGTGCGAGGTTGGCAGAAGAGGCGGAGGGTGCACGGCTGCTATTGGAGACGCCTGAAGGTCTTGAGGCCACGGGAATGACAGATCGGTCATGTTCTCGCATTTCAAACAAACTTGCAGGTGACATCAACAACGAATTGAAGAGGTGTCCTACACTAGATGCAAGGCGCCTGATACTCGAGAAGCTTCTCAATCACAACACCATGTGGCTGATGTTGCCCGAGTATTATCCAAGACCCCAGGAAGCCAAATCCACATTTGTGTTCATTGAGAGTTTTCGTACAGAGTTGCAGTCGGTTGAGAACCCAGATTTGAAGGTGTTTTTGGTAAAGAAGGGGGCGTTGCTTGATGCTGCCGTCAGCGAAGGGTGTGAGGGGTCGAGGGCACTCTCGAGGGTGTTGCAAGGCATCCTCGGAACATCTATGCAGCTGTGGGTAGGAGGATGTGATTAGACCCCGCAACCCAATTTCAACTTCTGGAGAGGGTTAAATGTGGGGGGGTTTCCGATTACGTAAAGGGGAAGGTGCAGTTGTGGTGGACTCAACGAAGTCGAGTTAGTCCAAACATGAAAGATGTCACTCGAAAGCGGATTGGGAGAAGTGAATACGTCGTGCATGCGACGCAGTACCTCACAAACACTCACGTACCCATCCTTCTGCACTTTCTTCATTCCGATGCTTCTGTTCTTTTGGTAAATCTGTCTATTCAGTGAATGAGGACTATAGTTCTGTGATTGCTTGGCCTAGGGTTTAATTCTTTTGCCGTCGTTGTAGATAAGGAGGAATTTGGTGTGGAGTTTCACCGTAGGGTTTCACCGTAGTGTAATACCGTCCTGCTTCGGCCATTTGGACCTTACGGTTGCATCAGTGTTACCCGACTGACGTCAGCGGGTAACCACGGCGGCCAAAGCGGGAGCAGCAGCGTCAACAGGGATAGCGCGGCACTTTCGGCGGAGGCAACAACAGTTAACTTCAGATGCTTCGGCAGTCGATAAGGGCACCACCCGGTTTCGAGGATATCCGCGGCAGCCGTAGTATAAGAAGTAGTAGAAAATAGGAGAGAGGCACTCGTTTTTTGGTAGTCACCGTAGAAGCATAGGCTCGACATACACTGAGCCCACACACTCACATGTATTCCGATATTATGTTTTGAATATGAAGGCCAAGGGCCGAAGTCTTCCTCTCCCATGTCTGCATTCTGAATTCCTCTCTCCCTCACACTCTGTCTACTTACCGAGGATTGCAATGGTCAACCTTGGATAGAACCCTAACCCCCCTCCTTGATTGCACGTCCCCTGTGTCTCTGGCCTTGCTGGGTCTCCGCGGTTTCCAAGTTAGCACTGGCGGACCAGCGAGGTAGGTATACAGCCTCGGTTAAGTCCAGCTGTCCCGAGTTTTGGGACTTATGTGTCTGATTACGGAGCACTATGCGGCGTTATATGTACCGAACCTCCTCGGTATCAGTGTCGACCGTGGTTATACGTAAGGATTTCTTTCTTCCACAAATCCCAGCCAGTGCCACCGAAGTCAACCCTCTGCTCCTAGTCCAGACTGGGCGCTACTCAGCCCACTTACCAGCCGTCTATACGTCACAGAAAAGCTATCTTTGGTGTATGAGCTCGTAAAGCGTTCCACTCCTCGTTACCCCGGCTAACATTTCGGCGACCATGCTGGGGATGGAATGTTGAGTCATCCCGAAGAACAAGAAAGAAAAACATCAAAGAGGACACAATGCCTCCACGAAAAGCAACAGAGAGAACCACGGAACCTGAGGAGGCCATACCTCAAGATGACCAAGATACCACGAGAGAACTGCTCCAGTGGATGAAACAACAAATGACAGATTTGGCGGCGAAAAACGACGCCACCAATGCCAAGATCGAATTGCTAAATTCGCACTATCTCGAAGGGGTAGGAACATCGACAACTGTTCCGCCCATCGTTACCATAGCTGGACCATCACAGCTACCACCTATTGATCCAACCATAGCCGCTTCTATGGCATCTAGAGAAAGAGACCGGCTCATCAAGTTACCGAAGATACCTTACCCACTCTTTGATGACTCCGGTGACCCTGATTGGCACGTATGCAGGTTTAAAGTAATAGCGCGAACGAACGGTGTCACCAGCACCGAAGACTTACAAAACATCTTCGGAACCACGCTCCAAGGCAACCAAGGTACATTGATTTCGAGGCCGAGCATTTGTTACCAACATGGGAAGAAATGGAGCGTAGCTTCTTGCAGAAATTCCAAAAGCTGAAAACAAGCTCGGAAATACTCCGAGCTTTAGGAAACTACTCCGAAACATACAACAAGAAAGAAACAAACCTGTCGACAAGTTTTACGACAGATTCATGCAACTGGCAGACAAACTCAGTCAACGGCCCAAAGAAGACTACCTATGCGAATGGTTCAAAAAGAGCTTGCTACCTTGGATACAACAGGGCATCATCATCCGCAGTGTAAAAACGCTGCAGGACATACTCACAGCTGCCAATGACATCAGCCGGGAATTCAGCGTCATTGACAAAACGCAGACACCGTTGCTCCCGCTACCGACACCAAGAGTATCCATCCGGCCGGCGACAACACCATGCACTACTTGTGGCAAATTACACGCAGGACGTTGCTGGTTTTCTAATGCACCCGCAAGAACCGAAGATACTCGGCCCACGCGAACCAAGGCAGCATCCATGTATCCGGAGGAAATCGATGTGGACGCATTCCAACCTGGCAGAAACGATGGATGTTGGGAATGCGGATCCCTGCACCACAGACGAGGCCAATGCCCGGTGTTGAGACAGAGCTGGGCCAACACCCGTGCTACCGCGGACACCAAGCCACACCCCAGCAGCTCCAAAGCTAACGCAGGCAACAGAAGGGGGGGAGTTACACTTACCGAAGTCCACGGCACCAACGTGGCTACTATAAGCACCGCCGCGGTAACCACAAGATCTAAGGCTACCTTGGATAAACATGTGATAGAACATCGCAAGCCTTTCGCGGAACAACATTGGGAACGATTACACAATCTGCGAACACAAATTCAAACCGACTCGGAAACAGCGGTAGTCCCGAACCTACAACAGGTATTAGAAAAAACCGATGTACGCATCACCTTAGCCGATCTGTTGAAAATTAGCCCAGAATTGCAACCATACCTACAAAATATGCACAAAATCCCAACGATGGCCACAGCAACCGTGGAAATCAATGCGACAACCATAGACACCGATGCAGCCGTCATACATGTCCAATTAGGACAACACCAATTGGCCAATGTATTAGTTGATGGAGGTTCCGGAGTCAACGTTATCAGCGATCACTTGCAACAACAGCTAGGACTACCACACCCAACAACAACTCAGTTCGTCTTACGAATGGCGAATGATGCCCCGGTAACCCCATTGGGGATACTTTCCACCATGGCCATCACCACTCACGGTATCTCTACACCGACAACCTTTGTTGTCATTGATATGCCGGATAGCAGTAATTTCCCTATGATTTTAGGCCGACCTTGGTTAAGAGACATGAATGCAATTCATGACTGGGCCAGGAATCAGATCAGAATTCGGAGATACGGGAAAACCATGATAATTCCCGTGGACAGCTGCATCACTCGAGAAAGAGTCAAACAGATAAGGAATCAGGTTGGCACGGCCTGGGGTAAAGGTCTAACGCACGAGCAAGAAGCCTTGGTGTTCCACGCCGACCCCGATCTGATCCCGCTGGCGGAGATTCACTTGGCCAGCGTAGTTTCGGAAGAAGACACCCTCGATATCCCACGCAGGTTCACCACCGAGGTTTCCGAAGGGGTCATCATTGATAAAACTCCGGCAACCGAAGCTTTAAGCAAACAAGTAGTAACCGGGTGGACACATGGCTCCAAAGAACAATTACAGTTGATCAACCTCGGCACCGAAAACGAACCGAAGAACGTCAAGATCAACGCCGACGCACCTGACGATATCAAACAAGCTACCATAGCTCTCTTCAAAGAATACCATGATTTTTTGCCTGGACGCATGAAGACTTAAAGGGGATACCGTGGACTATAATTGAACACACCATAGATCTGGTACCAAATGCTCACCCAGTGCAACAACGAAGATACCAAATGAATCCGAACTATGCTGCCAGAGTCAAAGCAGAGCTAGACAAGCTGCTCTGTGCCAAATTTATATTTCCGGTAGACTCGGCACCCTGGCTGTCTCCGATGGTCATCATTCCCAAAAAGAATGGCGCCTTACGAATCTGTGTGGATTTTCATAAACTTAATTCAGCAACTAAAAAGGATCACTATCCTTTACCTTACATGGAGGAAATCATTGACGAAGTAGCTGGACATGAGGTGTACTCATTTCTGGATTGTTTTTCCGGCTATTATCAAGTCGCCATGGCAGAGCAAGACAAGAACAAGACCGCATTTTGCACGGAGTGGGTTCCATATCAATTCGAAAGAATGCCGTTTGGGGCAAAAAACGCACCCATGACATTTCAACGTGTCATGGAATTGATTTTTTGCCCCTACTTGAAGAAATTCTTCCGTATCTACCTAGACGATGGCACAGTGTACGGACGAATGCAAGACCACATTAGCCAATTAAGACAAATTTTTCAGGCCTGTAGAGAAAACGAGGTAAGCCTAAATGCCGACAAATGCATGTTCCTTTTTTTCGCAGGAGTCATCCTAGGTTATATTGTTTGCAAATATGGCAAACTCCCCGACCCATCCAAGATCCAAGACATCCTAGACATGACTCCATCTAAAAATTAAAAAGGCGTTCCAAGATTGCTTGGTATCTCACAGTTCAACAAAATGTACATCAAAAAGCTAGCGCATCTGACGGCACCGATAGCAGCCTTAAATCATGCCGGGTATTCCTACCCCCGAGATTGGACCCCGGCAGCGCAGACAGCGTTAGATAAAATCAAACAAGCATATTCACAGGCACCGATACTGCTGGCACCTAACTGGGCCAAGCCCTTTCATGTCCACACAGATGCCTCCAAGGTCGCCGTGGGAGTGATGTTGGCACAAAATGTCAACGGCAAGCATGATCAACCGGTGGCATACGCTAGTAGGTTGTTGAACCAAGCAGAACGAAATTATTCAACCACGGAGAGAGAAGCGCTAGAAATGGTCTACGCGGTCAAGAAATTTCGACATTACCTGTTAGGAAACAAGTTCAGATTCATGGTGGAGCATCATAGTTTATCGTACTTAGTGAACCAACCTTTGATGACCGGAAGAGTCGCTCGGTGGATCATGATCCTCATGGAATATGACTTTGAAGTGGTCTTTGTGCCAGGAAAACGACACTTGGTCGCAGACTACCTTTCCCTCGACACCAATGCCACCGAAGAAGGCATAGATGATTCATTTAATGAGCCGTATATACAAGCTGCCTCAATACAAGCCTCCATGGATACCGCAGAAGCTCCGACCGACTACAGACATGACATCATGGCTTACTTAAGTCAAGGAATGACTCCCAATGGGCTAACAGGCACCCAAAAGATCAACTTTGTGCGAACTACGTTACTATACACAGTGGTTGACGATAGACTATACCGAAAAGGTGCAGATCTGGAAATCAGGCTCTGTGTACCCACTAGGGAGCAACATCAAATCATCGATAGTCTCCACGCTGGCCCCGCTGGCGGACATCAAGGACCGGATACAACAGTTCAGAAAATACTTACTGCCAAATATTGGTGGCCCACATTACACAAGGATGTCATCGCATACATTAAAAATTGCCACGTATGCCAAACAACAACCACCAATTTTCAGCATCAAGGGAAACTGCCACTGAAATCGATACCATCGTTGGAACCATTTCAGCGATGGGGACTTGATTTTGTCGATCGAATTAAACTAGCCACAAAGCAGGGATACAAGTATATTTTGGGTAGAGGCAAAACCGTTACGCAACAATACTGCGATAGTAACAGCCATTTTTCTCTACGAAAACATCATTACACGCTTCGGGTGCCCCTTAGAAATTATCTCAGATCAAGGCACCCATTTTGTCAACGTAGTCATCGAGGATCTCATGGACAACCATCTCATCAAACACAGGACTAGTACAGTTTATTATCCTCAAGGAAATGGACAAGCAGAGTCTACCAACAAGACCATTTTAACCATGCTGCGCAAATTTGTAATGGCTAACCAAGGCGACTGGGATGATTGTCTACCCGCAGCTCTATGGGCCTACAGGGTGGCTACTAAAGCAACCACCCAGTATAGCCCATTCAAGTTGGTTTATGGAGTGCAACCGCTGTTACCGACAGAATACATTGTACCTACATTCCAGTCCATACAACCTCGGGACTATCAGCCTCACCGCATCTTAGCAGCCCGTATACAAGACCTACACAGACTCGAAGAATTCCGTGGAGACGCAAGACTCAACATCCTACGAAGACAAGAACTTAGTGCCAAGTATTTCCAAGGTACTAAGCCTCCTCGGGTATTCCAAAAAGGTGACCTGGTACTATGGTGTCCAAGAGATCCAAAAATTAGAAAATCCAAATTAGGGACAATTTGGCACGAACCTTACAGGGTGCAATTAGTTTTACCAAATAATACAGTTCTCTTGGTCAACAACGACAACTACGATAGCCAGGCAACCATTGTTAACGCAGCAAAATTGAAAAATTATCATTCCAACACTCCAGACCAACAGCCAACTGTTAGTTTAGGTCAACTACAAAATTTGTTGTCAACGGAAGCCAAAGGGCAAAAATCGCATCAGGACATCACCGACTCGACAGACCCCGTGGAAACCAAGGATGCCGCAGATAACACAATTACGGAAGGGGCAAGTCTGCCCCTTATTTATTTAAATCACATCCAAGTGGTCTTTTTTGACACCCAAAAGAATTCCTGCTGTAATCATCACATGGACACCGAGGATAATATTGCCCAAGGAGGTAACTCCCTCGAATGGCCTACACTAGCCAACAGATGCCATCACAGGTCTTCAACCGCCGCCGAAATGGCCTTTGGCCGATTGCCACTGGCAATCATAACTCCCACTCAGCCGCCTTTTGCTCCCACTATCGCGGAAACCGAGGACAACAAAAGGCCGTTGAAGCCTCACTGCCCTCATTTGCGGCCTCACACAGTGCTTCACTGCCTCACAGCTCGTGCTTCCTTGCCGCGCCGCCTTTGCTCTCTACCGCCTTCTTCCTTGCAGATTGAGCTACACAACTCCACTGCTCCGTGCTTTTCTACGGTATCCATGGCTTCTCGCAATTTGACTCTGCAGAAACCAAAGCCAGAAGCACCCTTCTTCTTCAAGGCACCTCCTCGATTGGCGCAGCAGGATTGACAGTGTGTGGACGTAAAACACAGGACTTCACCGATTTTGGGAAGATATGAAGACCTGGAAGCTCAATGTTAACCAGTGCAGGCAATTCGTGGATACCATGAAGCCAAAGAGCTGCGGAGGAACTTACTCCACCGGCACCGTGGATGGCGTAGAGGTGCAATTCTCTGCGGCATACCTATACCACCAATATGGGTGGGACGGCACCGGCATCACACAGTGGACAGAAGAGTGCGGTTTTCAAAAGCCAGACATCGCACAGAGGATACCGGGGTTGGAACCAAGAGAGAAGGGCTACGATACCTACGCAATTGGAGCGATGCTGAAGGAGCCATGGTTTTCACGCATCCGCGGCATCATCAGTCAGATCTACTGTCGGTGCAATTGCAATTACGTGTTGGCCGCACAGTTAGAGCTGCTTTTTCTCGCAGATGCAGGAGCTAAGGTGAACTGGGGGATGCTTTTTGAGGATCACCTGCGTCTCGAGCTACAAAACCATCAAAGGTTCGCCGAGTACTCAAGCCCCATCGGCCATTTCTGTCCACCTACATCATGCGATATCTACAGTATCACAAGGTGAACGGCAAATTGCCACCAATGTCAACTTTCGTGGAGATTCAACACCGGAAGCTACCGTCGCCGATGAAACCTATCAGGGACGCCGCGGCACCAAGCACAAACAAGAGACAACGTACTGATGACGAGGGTCCCTCCAACAACGCAGGTCACACACTCGCGGACCAACTCGATGCACAAGCGTCAGCTATGGCAGCATGTGTAGACAAAGTACTACGGCACTTACAAGCTACCGAAGGACAACAACGGCAGCTGCAGGAGGAAAAGGACCGATACTCCGAGACCACGCCAGACCTGCACACACGATTGCGCACGAAGGAGGAGGAATTAGGTCAGACAATTCAAAAAGTAGAGGAAGCTAACCGCGCTGCCTAGACATTACAGAGCCAGCTCGCGGCGAAGCAGATCGACATACAATCGGTGACATCCAAGCTTGACGGAGTCACCAAAGAAAGGGACAGTGCAAAGGAGCAGTTGACATCCCTGATAGCACAGAACGAGGAACTGCGGCAGTAGTGCCGAAATTTGATTGACACCAATCCATCAAATCCTGAGGCACAGAGTCTGGAGGAGCCGCGCAGAGCTTTGGTTATCGAGGAAGAGAACTTCGAAGCCAACAGGGAGGCTTGGGTCTACGATGCCGCAGCAGTATTGGGGGAGATATTATTTAGGGCAATCCAACGGGATCCTCCACAGACGGACGACATCGCAGTCAACATGGTGGCCGCCTGCATCGAAGATTCGCTCACAAAATTGCAGTTAACCGCCGACTACGAGGGAGAATGGCAAGAGTCCAGCCATGACGACACCAATCTACCCACGGATACCACGGTCACCGAGCACCATCAGTCACCACAACAGGTTGCCGAGGCACCAGACTTCCCTAAAATAGTGGCCCAGGATGACACCACAGGCACCGAGCAGGAATGTCAGGGAGATCAAGGTATGGACATACCGGAGGAGCAGTTACAGGATCGCGCGCATATCCCGGAACACCTTACCGACACCGAGCAGACACCCCAGGCATCACCGAGGGTAGCAGAGGTGAAGAATCAATCACCAGCACACCCACCAACATCCTCAACGACATCTACGGCACAGCCATCAACCCCGGTAACCCCTAAAATTTTGTTTGCAGCTCATCGACAGGCTTTGATACAGTTATCGGATGATAACACATGGCATGTGGAACCGAATGACAGCGATGCCGGTGAGGAGTACCAGGTTGCGCACGATGAAGTTCAAAAATACTTCAACAAGCACCCGGATTTGGCCCAACGTTTCGCGGATCACACAGCTAGCGACGTTCAGTGTCCAGGTTGTAACAAGATGCTGGGCAAAACCGTCCACAATGTCCATGAACACGCCAACACAATCCGGAATCGACGCTTGCTGCACAGGGGCATTGCCGCGGCCATCCGATTGCTGTACGACGATCAGCCCCTACCACGCCGCCAACAACAATGGCCACTGGAGCAGAATCGTCCCGACCGGCGTCCCGCAGATCGACGTGCCAAGAACTAAGCAATCCGAGGACGGATTGCGCTCTCACAGGGAGGGCAAAATGTTAACCGACTAACGTCAGCGGGTAACCACGGCGGCCGAAGCGGGAGCAGCAGCGGCAACAGGAATAGCGCGGCACTTTTGGCGGAGGCAACAGCAGTTAACTTCAGATGCCTCGGCAGTCGATAAGGGCACCACCCGGTTTCGAGGATATCCGCGGCAGCCGTAGTATAAGAAGTAGTAGAAAATAGGAGAGAGGCACTCATTTTTTGGTAGTCACCGTAGAAGCATAGGCTCGACATACACTGAGCCCACACACTCACATGTATTCCGATATTATGTTTTGAATATGAAGGCCAAGGGCCGAAGTCTTCCTCTCCCATGTCTGCATTCTGAATTCCTCTCTCCCTCACACTCTGTCTACTTACCGAGGATTGCAATGGTCAACCTTGGATAGAACCCTAACCCCCCTCCTTGATTGCACGTCCCCTGTGTCTCTGGCCTTGCTGGGTCTCCGCGGTTTCCAAGTTAGCACTGGCGGACCAGCGAGGTAGGTATACAGCCTCGGTTAAGTCCAGCTGTCCCGAGTTTTGGGACTTATGTGTCTGATTACGGAGCACTATGCGGCGTTATATGTACCGAACCTCCTCGGTATCAGTGTCGACCGTGGTTATACGTAAGGATTTCTTTCTTCCACAAATCCCAGCCAGTGCCACCGAAGTCAACCCTCTGCTCCTAGTCCAGACTGGGCGCTACTCAGCCCACTTACCAGCCGTCTATACGTCACAGAAAAGCTATCTTTGGTGTATGAGCTCGTAAAGCGTTCCACTCCTCGTTACCTCGGCTAACAATCACGTGCTTAGTTGACTCTGCAGCATCTAAGTTGGATTGTTTTGTGTGGACAATGTACTACTCTTACATAACTTTAGCATTATCTGATTACCAGTGCAATTGTAAGTACACTGGTTGTGTTTGTTGGAACTTGACTTTGTTTACGTTACAAAGTAGGGCTTAGGGTCTCTCTTCTGGACACAAAAGCTACTCTTTTTATTGTTTTTTGTTTAGTATATAAACATAGTACTTTGATTTTGTAGTTGAAAGACCCGAAGTGTGTTTAGGTGCACTATGTATAGAATATTGTGTTCTAGATCCAAACTTATAGGTTTAGAATGTCTACTGTACATTTTCTCTCTCTATTGTGTACTAAAAAGTCCCTTTCGATTAGTCTTGTACTTCATTTTAGTAATCTGGGCCACTTAGGTACATATTGTGTTAGTATTGGTAGTTATATACTGCACCTAGAGTATTCTTGAATACCTCATTTGTAAGTATTGTAAATATTGTAGTTACTATGAGATTTATGGTACGTTTTGAGTTACTCTAGATACGATATTTTGGAATTCCAGGGTTATGTGTACGCCGGAGGTACTATGAGTTCAACAATGCGAATTGAGTAACTTTGGATATACAATTTGTGCTTTAATTGTACCAATTCTGTCTACTGCCCCGATATGTACGTCACTTTGAACTTCAGTACCCAAATCTATGTACAATTGTGTACTAATTCATTGGTTTTGTTGTCCACAGACTCGGTTTTTTATGGGGTTCAGAGATGCCCATTCTGAGTGCAGAATCAAACAAAGGGCTTTTGAATGCTTAAAGCCGTGGTATGTAAAAGCTTTGAAGGACCAAAATACATGTTGCTGCATCTATCATGTTGAGATGGGAATGATGAAACAAGGTTTATATGCATTGAGAGACCTCCAAACGGGGTTACATTCTTCATTGCAGTGTAATTGTACTTGTCAAGTATGTGGTCCAGATAGTGAGAAATGTGAAGCTCATTCCTATGTATATGAAAGTTTAACTGATATGTGGAATGCTTCTGTGTGTGCAAAAGGAGATCTAGATAAGTGGCGCCGCCTAGATTGTTTGATGGGTCACTGCTTCGATTGTGGGGTCATCAAATTGGACTTTTGTCCATACGAGTTGTCCATATGTGCTGACCAAAAATTGAAGTGGAAATGTTTTGAGAAACTAACATTTGGGGTTGATGAGGAGTCTAGGCAAGAAAAAAAAAGGATTCAAGAGGTCTTTAAGAAAACCTCATCGAGTGAGTTCGTTGCATACTTAAAGACTAAGGTAGGTGCTTTTGTCACACACAACTTTGTCGCGAATTGGCAGGATTTTGAGTGTAGGAGGATGATGGATAACCTTCCTTGTGGTGTCTTGATCTTGCATATTGACTTTGCGGAGAATTATTTGTTTGCCATTCAAAATGAAGTTCAGTCTATGCATTGGTTTAGTACAAATGTTACAATACTTGTTCATATTACTTAGTATAGAATACCTCCCGGGATAGATGGTGAGGACGGTGGGATTCTTAAACACACACATTACTATATCAGCGATGATAAAAAACACGATAGTTTGTTTGTGCAACATTGTTTGTATTTGCATTGGAATTGGTTGCTGGCATCAAGTATAAGACACTGTGAACATTGGGTCTACAACGATGGCTGTGCCGCCCAGTTCAAGGGTGCAAAAAGCTATGTATTATGTTGCTAGGTACCTCGGGTTGACTAGCTGCACCATGAGGTGGAATTATTTTGGTACTGGACATGGCAAAGGTGAGCTCCTTAGTTAATCTATTTTTCTTCATGCTTTTGTGGTTGTCTAGCTTATTCTATGAGTTGAAGGCAGTGTAAGGCTGGGTCGGTAGTGAAATTGTACAATATGTGGCATTTTTATACTTTCAATACACGGTGTAGTACACATCAACTGCTATTGGAGTTCTTTCTTAGTACGCAAAGTAATAGTGATAGGGTGTCTTATACAATTGTATATTACCTTGAGTACAAAGTTTGGTACGCTGTGTACATATGTAAGGGTGTTATACAATGATAAGGCGACAAATGAGTACAAAGTCTGGTACTCTTGGTATGCTGATGTACATGCATTTGTACCCATTTTAGAAGGTCATACATTTTTGCCATGTAATATTTTCTTGAAGTGTGGCTTGACTGTAACTTGGCTCAGGTGAGTGGGATGGAACGGGGGCTGTGAAGAGGGCCCTTAGGACGCACCGTATTCAACACCCTGAGGATGAATTATCAAATGCACAGCATTGTGTTGATTTTCTAAAATCAAGATTTTCACATCGTGTCTTAAGTTCTTATGAAAAATCCAAAGTGGTGCCCATTTCTCGTGAATTTTGGCATATTGGTATTGCTGATGTCGATAGGTCTGCAGATTGGGGTTGTAAGACGATATCTGGCTTAAGGCAACTTCAATCTATAATGAGAGCATCTCAGACTGACCCTACTTTACTAATGGTTCGAGAATTGTCATGTTTTTGTGCTCCTTGCATAGACCAGGATTGGAGCAATTACGAGCAACATTCCCATGTGGGGCAATGGCGACCAGTACGGTTGAGGCCAAACGATGCCAAAGCAGTGCAACAACAGATAGAAGCAAATGATGATCCAGCAAATTGGTCTCATGGTGGGCTTGTTGGAGACATGGTGATTTCGTCAAAGTGGGGGACAATTTCATGATACCTGCTGAGGAGGGGAATGATGAAGGAGTCGATTTCTATATCCTTCAATGTCTGAAGCCTAAGTTCCAAGTTCAAGAAGATTTTCTTTGTCCATGGGGTGGAGATTTTCAAAGGAGGGAGTATGTGCTTTGTGGCACTTACTATCAGAAGAATGGGACGGGACACAACACATATGTGTTTTTAAATAGGTCTAAGATAGCACATGTGGATGCTCATTTAGTGCGTGCTTGTAAATTCCCCATGGTATTGGCTAATCACACGGTTAGTGGTGACGCTGCTGTATATAAGCTACAGCCAGAGACCGAGGAAGTTCTGAAGGAGGCTCTCTCATATTGGTGGTCATCGGACTTCCATTCTTGAGCTATCGAGGAGTTCACTTGGAGGTTCCATAGTTGTAAGTTCATTTTTGGTATTATAAAGGTAATTTTCAGTACCATCGTAAACAAAATCACTTGTGTTCTTGATTGTAGACCGAGTCTGATAAGAAAAACATGGTTAAAGTGCTAAGTTCAGGGTCGCAAAATCATACCAAGGGCTGCTCAAAAATATTGAGTTTACTTAAGGCTGAATGTAACACTGCCAGTACAAGGGAAATACAAAAGTAGACTGTTCTCAAAAATATCCATTCCAAAAGCAACATTTCTGGAATGCAAACCAAGAATTGGGAAGTTGTACATGCAAAAATGTTGTAATGATTTATTCACATAGTTGCTCCGCAGTGTACATGTTGTAACCCCATCCCGTCTTAAGTACAAAACTATACACGCATAAGTGTACTTGTATCACATATCAGGACTCATTTGACTTAACTTATGCTACAATCGACTTAACTTATGTTACAATCGACTTAATTTATGTTACAATCGACTTAACTTATACTACAAGGCTGGAGCTTTGCGAATATCTCCCCGCATACTATACATCAAGACCTCAAACTCAAGGGCTATACCTACGCTGCATTGCGACGAGTTATCCCCCGACTTGGTTTTATGTTTGCCGTCCTTGGCAGTGACACGCTGGCAGCCACTCCACGACCTCGGCATCTTGGGCTCCCATAAGAACAGGTTCCAGGGGCACCCTTTGCTTCCCAAAATGCACTTCCATAGTCCTGCAAGGTTCAACATAACATCCGACAATATGTCTCAAAGGGTGACATACAAGAACTGATTATGAAATACAGAAATAAAATGGGAAAGAAGTGTTATTACCCATGTAAGCTCTTCCAGAGCGTAGATTGGTCGCTTGGCAAAGAATTGAACATGATAAATGTGAGGGTCGGCAGACTCTATCCAGATAGGAAAGTCAATCAAGTTGGCGTCTTCACATCTGTGATTGACAAACCTCGCCACATTCCCGTAAGAAATACTTTCAATGCACAAGGCCTCCGTGTCAGTCATGGCTGCCTCAGTCCTCCAGTCAGCATTCAGATCAAGTGTATATATTCCGTGGAAGGGTGGTTGGTTGTGCCTTGTAATCAGCTCTGCGTTACTACACACCTCAGCTACATATTCAAATAGAAAATTCCCACTTGGAATTGCTTCAAAAGTCCTAACCCCCTATCCCTTTAGTCCGGTCCAAAATACACCTAGTTTCACCTTCATCCCGCGTTGGACAACCCTATTCCCACAGTCAATGCCACAAGGGCAAGTGAAGTTGCATTCAGAGATGGATATGCCCGTAGCACTCCTTCTGATCACCTGCTCTCCCGCGTCCTGGTAGCCCAGTCAGGTAACACCCTTGCCCTTGGTCACAGAATACCATCTAAAATTCTACTTGCAAGGCACTAACATGCCGATATGAAGTACCAATTGGAAATAAAATTTTAAATGGATAACAAACATAAGAAATATTAGTAAGCCACTGTAACATGAAAGGAGCCAATCCTCCATCCCGTCTATATGCAAACTGGCCACCATTCTTCGCTGCACACTCACAAACTCCTCGCAAATCCAAGCACTTTCGTCCACTACAAGTACAACTCCTTTCCAAGGCATGGTTTATTATTACCCGTGGGGATATAATGTTCTTGGTTACATATGTGAAAGCCGGCATGGGGCATGGGCCACCTACGGGGCGAAATAGTGGAATCGGATGAAGTTCTGTCCCATTAGATATATCATGCACATTTAACACAAGAACCTGCCGAAATAGAAAAGAAGGTTATAAACACACAAGTTACAAGTCGAAAACATGCTATATTCATAAATTCAAAAAGATAAGAAAGATCTTATCTTACATGACACTCCTCCTAAATCTTAGCCTGCATGTCACATGTTGAACGGCTACGCTAATACATGTCTTGAAATGAAGCTAGGCTAAAGGATCAACATACAAATCACTAAAGGGGGCTAAGTCACCGTTTTACCAGTTTCTTTTTGCCCATTGCCTTTGATGCAGGTGCTAATGATTCCATCTTTTTGATCTTCTTTTTGGGGCCTTCTGGCCCTCTGTTGTCGACGTGCGTGATGAGGGCCTCTGGTACGTCCTCCGATAGTGATCGCCTAACGCCATTGAGACGTCTATCACAATCTTCACTCACGTCGATGGCTTCTACACGGAGTGGAGACATTTGATCCGTCTGACGCTCTTCATCTGACTTTCGTCGCCTCAATTCAGTCTTTGGCTTCTGTTGGACCGATCGATTAACAGACTCGACTGGCGAGTCAGGAATAATTGGCGACCCCAATACAAGTTCTGAGCACACAGGAAAGACACTGGCTGAAACTGATACTGGTGTCAAGTATGTGGCAGGTAAGAGGGTAGCCCCGACGTCTTCCGAAGAAACTAGAATTTTGGCCGGTGTAACAGAGCCACAATTCAAAACCGGTGTATGTTGTATATGTGGAACTGCAACTTGCACACTACCTTCACCGTTAGCTTTCCTTGCATCAACCGCATCTAGCAACGAGGGAGACCCTTGTCTTCCGTCTTCAGAATCTTTGCCTTCAGAATCCTTGTACTCTTCAGGAGATGCCATAGCCAACCCATTCGAACCATTTGGGCTGTCGATGGGTCCGATACCTTTGAGAAGACCTGAAACTCCACACACCAGTCATCCACATTATTAAACATGGCATCAATTGAAAGAAACAAGGCTTATAAAACATGTAAGAGTTTAACGAGAGCTAAATTAATTCTCCATCGTATCCTACCATAAGTCAGCAAGGGGGTTCTTCTTATCACAACTGGCTTAGACAGGCCTTGTGGCTGAGGGGAATTCTGGATTGCTCGAGGTGGTTGTGGTTGTGGTGTTGCAAATTGTGTTCGCTTCTCTACTACAAGCTCGTTCTGTGATTGCTTGCGGGGGAGTTATGCTGCTGGAGTTGCCACCTTCTTCAAAGCACATGAGAATGTAGGTGGCCTTGCTCATACAAGGAAACAAATTTGGCTTAAGAACTTCTGTAATCAAATCACCCTCATGTGTACCTAAGATAGTCAAACAGTACCTACAGTACAATAAATATGCACAAAACATATTACTACAAGTATATAAGTACACATGCAGTGTTTGTATATAGAAATAGTATTTCTAAATCTACTAAAACCAATATGTGTACAATTATTATATACAATAAGTACATTTGACAACATCTTAGACAATGATGTACGCAATACTCTATTATTAATACTACTGTTACCTCCTTTTGTACTCCTGCACATAACTTCACAACCTCCTATACTTAAATAGGTCCAATACTACATCCGCACTACTTACATTGTTCCAGTTACCACAACAAAAGGAAAAGAGAGTACAAATCTAACTACTTTGTACATAACTTCACAACCTTGTATACTTATATAGGTCCTAGACTACATCCGCACTACTTACATTGTTCCACTTACCACAGCAAAGCGACAAGAGAGTACAGATCTATCTAGAGTGTACCTTTAGATTTCTAGAGTTTCAATAAGTATAAGATTGCATGTTCAATGCTCCCCATACGTACTCAAACTATTCACCTATCATCCAGCATACCACAGACCTCCATCCTTCATCATAAAAGTGATAATAACAACGTAATACTTACCAACTTCAAGAAGGCTTTTAGTCTTTGTATCACACGTTCCTCCAGGGCGTAGTAGTGGCTCCTCTATAGTCACGTCCACTTCTTGTACCATCTCACCCCATCCAAAACTTTGCTGCCATCTGGGGTTAGCAACTCCGTCACACTTTGGCTCGACACATATGTTGCACTTGCTAAATACGACCAAAGAACACCATGGGTAATACAAGTGCTTGCAAGAAGCTACGACTATGTCAAACTCTGGAAACTCCTTATCACACAAACTACAATGTGTGATCAATATGTAAGTTTTATCAAGGACAGTTCTAGCTGGTTCTGGATACAAAAGGGGCCAAGGTAGAGTTGTTGATGGGCGACTCCCGCCCTAAAGTTTGGCATGCTCTTCGGTGAAGGCGGCCAATTGACGCTGTTTGAGGGTGATGCTAACCTCCAAGTGCTGTACCTCCTCTTCTCTTCTTTCTACGTCACGCTTGGATCTCACCAACTGGACCTTGTGATCTTCCTTTATGACTTCTACTATGGAAAGTTTGGTTTCGTTGAGCACCTTCTCCTCCTCATTTGTCATGGCCGATGGCTGTAGACCCAATATTTGGCCGTCAAGACTATGCAGAAAAAGCTCGACGCTCCTTGCCTCTTGAGCGGCCTTGTCTCGTCCAATTCGGGTGGGCTCCAATCTTGAACGTGCTTCATTTATCTCATCACCTAACACCTTTACCATCTCATTCAGATGTGATACTGTCTCTGAGATGCGGGAGTCAATATCTTCTTCAAGTCGAGTTGGAATCCTCGAAGCACAGACTTCCGACTCTTGCTGTATGTACAACCAACCCTCTGTTAGCAACCACGAATAGTAACTTAAGCATACTAAGCAATCATAAAGTACAATTACAGAAAGACTAGAACACGTAATTCATTATAATGGGAATATATACACAAAATGGTAAATACAACCGCCTGTAATACGCCCGCCTTTAGACTGCACCAAGCCAAATACATTACCGAATAACCAAAGCTTATCAATATGGAGAGGAGTATTCTCAAAATAAAAAGGAAATTTTATCAATATAATAGAATATTCTCAAAATAAAAGGCAATACAATGAATATACAAAACTATACTAAAATAAAAAGAGGAATTAACAAATACAAACACTTAATAAAACAAATTTATTAAATGAGAAAAGTTTCTTGAAGGAAAATTCCAGGAAACAAATTATTGGTGTAATTGTAGACCTCCTGAAGTAAAGCTTAGTAAAATCTAAATTGTACTACGAGGACAATCATCACCAAAAGCGTCATTTCTGTCTCGCTTTCCAAGAGCTCGGCGATAGTCTACTGCAGAGGAGAGTCCCAAACGGGCGATTGTAGTTCGCAAAGGATCATTTAGGTTGATAGGAGCTAAATTGCAAGGTACATCCAGGTCCGTGGAATGAATTGGGGTGTCACTAATCCGTGCCACGGTACCTGTCGTCCTCAACGGGATGCCATCACATGAAGCCGCCACAATTCGATTCCGTACATTGACATAACTATCAACGACATCATCATCATCATCATCATCCAGGACCTCTTTGGTCTAGTCCACATCGGATGCTTCCTCTCGAGCAGGATATATGTACCGCCCTCGCTGCAACTCCGAGAGTGTCCTGGACCCCTCACTATTGAAAGAGGCATCCGACACCGTAGAGGGACCAATAGGGGGAATATCATTGAGCGAAGCACTTTGTTGTCGATCGCTGAAAACCTGAATATCATATAAACAAACACTCAATCAGAAAAACTCATTCTTATGGTACAACTGGCAGTTGGAACAACTGGCAATTTGGAAATTCGTGACTAGCAAATAGTAATGATCTGACGAGCGATTAGAACAAAAGCATTGCAATTAAGCTATACTGAGGCAAAATGCAAAACAAAAAATTTAACTAATACCGTAAAAGAAAGAAATCACGACATTGTTTTCCCATTCACAAGGAGCTGGTTCCAAACATAGGGCAGATTCCGGGAAATTATGCCGTACAACTCGGAGTCCTTGGAGAGGTCATTGTAAGAGGGTCTACCACTCATAACTTGATGGAAGTTCTCAGGACCTCTCAAATGTACGGCAAAACAAAACTCGTGGATTAATTCAAGTGGATAAGAGTCTGAATGTGGACCCTGATGTGAATGGACCCAAGAATCGGGAAAGAGAGTGTTCAATGAGATTACACCCATACAAGCGGCGGGATTGCCGTCGACCATAATAAAGTTCTACGAGTTGAAATTAGCATCCCTTCTAGTGAAGAGACGTCGACGATGATATTTAAGTAGGATGGGATTAGTTGTGCTAGGATACATGGCCTTCGAGTAATTCTTCAACAAAAGTCCATCACAGGAGTTTGAAGCTAATATAATTTGGGGGACGGCAGAAGTTCTAGAGAAAAGAAAGGTGCAAAGACCGTGGACAACCTCAGGATGAAGGGTACTCCAAATATGGATGTGGCAAAAATGCTCTAACACATTAAGGGAGGGGGTAAGTCCAAGGCGACAGTATACTACCGTATCAGCAACTACGGTGGAAATAGTGGAGGAAAGAACAGGAGGGTGTATGGGATTGGGAAAGATAAGGTACTGAGATGGCGCCTGAGAGATAGGGGTAGTGGAACAAAGGACCCCGTTCAACTCCAACACCACATTCAACCACTTGGGCATGGACCGGTGTCCATTGAGTAATGGCAGAGGCGGTAGGGGTTGACCGAGGGATGTAGGGAAAGTCCCGCTTGAAGATTTGGACAATCTAGCCTGCAGCACGACAAGTGACAATTGCGGTCGATATTAAAACAGAGTGTTACCTTGTGAAATGCTGAAGCATGCAAATGACTGCTCGGAGTGATTGAGGACCAGACCACCACACCGACGCACACCGCGAGGTGGTCGGTGGGGGTTCTGGTGGCAAGCGGACTGATTAAGGTACTCATAGGCGCGGCCTGATAGAGAAATGACGATGTTTAGCGCGAGGTGGTGAGGACAATGACGCGGACGCAGTCCAGACGCAAGTGATATAATTAAAAAGTCTTCATTTTATTGAATGATGTGACTAAATGGTACTATAAACAAAACGTGGCACACCATCCAATAATTCAAAGATCAACTCCTACGACCTACTCGCCGCCTTCAATGCCGGACTCCTGTAAAACAAGGAGCGCCGGCTTTAAGATTCCTACAAATATTAAACAGCATACAACCCGAACAAAAGTACGAGCAAATGCTCATCAACCAGTCAAACGCGCAGACATGTATAGAAATTTAGCTCGACCCGAGCTAAACGAACTTTCCTTGAGTTGAGTCAGAACCTCACCGTGGAATTAGTCGCAGTTACTGAGTCAGGTTCGTCGTTGGCAGAGTCAAGGGAGATTGGGACACCATGAACCGCTCTCTTTGCATCTTCTTGCAACTCCTGAACACCCTCAGAAGCCTCATGCGCAGACGCCGCACCAATCGAGACGGGGTCACCAAGAGCGAGGATGTGCCGTCAAGAACATCTTCATCCGCTGGCCCGTGGTCGCTGGCTTCGTAGTCCACATTGTCATTTCAGTGGTCTGGCGCGTCGAGCGGATGAACGCCATTGTTTTCTCCCTGATTGGCGATATCAGCTTCCGAAGGAGATGCGTCAACAATAATCTCCTCAATAAAAACGTCGGGTAGTGAGGTAGACGGCGCAGGAAGAATGCACGGAGGAAGTGAAGGAATCGGAGGTGTTGAGCGTTCGAGTGGAGTTTGGGTGGTCGAAGTGGAAGGCCCACAAATAGCTAAAGTAGGCTGATTGACGGGGTTGTAGGAGGCAAGGGGAAGAGCCACCTGTGCTATCTTGGTCATCAAGATCCTCAAATCACTCAAATCGCCCAGAACTCTGGAATTTGAGCTCTCCAAACTCGACAACTTGGATTGGACAGCAAGTTGATCTGCACGCCATTGCTCCTCCAACCTAGCAAGATCTGCAAGCCTAAGCGCTTCGCGTCTTGCATTTACAGCTTCCTCTTCAGCTCGTTTGGCGGCCCTTCTCTCCTCCTTTTCCTTCTCACGTTGTGCTCGCTCGAAATCCTTTGAGAGTGGTAGGGCAGTGTTCGTCTCAATTTTCACTCGCGGTTGTGAAGGTTCCCCTTCCTCCTGCGGACCTAGACCCAGACTTATGAGGGGATCAGCAGCACCCTCCGCAGGCCTGGGAGAATCCGGCTCACCCGAAAAATCAAAAAATGTAGTCTCCACCTTCTCATCGGGGTCGTTCGCGTGAGTATTCCAAACACCCTTCTTCAACAAAGGAAGGTACCGTCCACTTACAGGGGCAAGAGCAGGTAAAGGATGCACCACAGGCGGCGGAGGCGGTGACGACACCATTGCAACTGGCAGAGGCGGCGATGACTCCCTTGTAACTGCGGGAGGCGGCGATCATACCCTTGCTAGTGCTACTGCTGGCGATGGGGCCAACATAGGAGCCGGAGAGGAGACGACATCATCACCGAAATTCATAGGTGAGGGATCAATAGTGTCATCCTCGTCAGAACCTTCACAACCATCATCGGCGTTCTCCTCGTTAGAACTATCCGAGGTAGCCGCATCTCTGGGCATCCTCTCTTGTCCAAGAATGACCTCCTCATCCGACTGAGACCCAAAAACATCATTTACCGCCTTCGTGCGGGTCTCTCGACGATGGTCAGAATTATCATCTTCATTATCATCGTCTTCGCTAAGAGTATCAGAGAGGCCGGTGGAAGAGAGTGTCTCCTCAAGGAGCGTAGGAGGATTTAGCTCGCTTTGAGCTAAATCACCACCGCAAGTCAAAGATCGTCGTCGGTCGACCACTGACAACATCATTATCATCGTCAACGACGGACAGATTTACCATCAAATTCCTCTGAACATCATCGATATTCTGAACGGGCTCAACACTTAAAGCCCGCCCACCAGAAGTCCCCCTGGATGGTCAAGGACGAGCACGCACACCACGACCACGACCACCGGATGAAGGAGCGCCTCCACGACTGGGAACAGCGGATGAAGGAGCGCCTCCACTACCACCAAACGATGGATGTTTACCACGAGCACGACCACCCAACGATGGATGACCACCACGAGCTTGACCACCACGAGCACCACCACTAGAGAATAGATCGCCACCACCAGCAGATGATGGTTCGCCACCACGAGCCACAGCAGCAGACGATGTCTCACCACGACGAGCACGACGACCAGACAACGATGCCTCACCACGCCCACGACCAGCAGAACGGGTAAACCCAGCCTCAGGCGAAGACCCAGGCTTCGGACCATGAATCCAAGCTGGATTCACATAGGCCTCCACACAAAAGTCGTTGGGATCAAGATTAAAACTATCTGCTTGGACAACTATGTATTTCTCCAACTCATCTTCGTCTTCGTAGACAATATGCGTCTGAAGATTAAGCATCTGACAAATGAAAACACTGAGTAAGTCAAGTAAGAAGAACGTCAAGTGAAGCTATTGTATTTTAGCACAAGCCGAGCTAAATTGACAAGTAGAACAGAAAGAGCAGATGGGAATGCGACAAAAAAACAGACATTTGGGTGGGATTGAGCTAAACGCCTAGGTGAACTTACTATTCCTGCAAGCATGGGCTTTGTGTCTGCCATAATCGACATGAATCTGTTGCCTGGAACAGTAAAAATTCGCAGTATGCGAATGTAGAATTCTAAATGCAACTCGTTCTCGTTGATGCTAAAATCGAACTCCCTATACGCTCCTGGTCTTTGGTAAAGGGGCAACTCTGGGGCATAGAACGTCTCCGAAATAGATTCGATAAGATCGGCTACCTGGTGGCTCCTCTTCACAAGAAATAAGAGCGGAATGAGGTGTTTGTCTACGACTTTTCACTTCTAGATACCGTTGAAACGCTCATTACTTGCAGGAGCGTACTGCACAGTCTTCAACTTATACTCATCCTTGAATGCGTTGAAATACACAAGGGCCTGACAATCCGTGATAATAAGCCAGACGTCAGGATTTTTAATGGAGGGATCAAACACCGTATCCCTCCAAGCATTCAAGAAGTCATTGAAGTAGACAATGGACGTATCGTCCACTCTACTACTGTGGCCCGGAACGCATTTGAGGTCGATGATGCCCACCGCACATCTACTATCTTCTCAACTGTACCCATTATCCCAGCCCCCGAATCGGAATGTCTCAACATCGAACATTCTTGTGCAAAGAGCCGGAGTTGGCAGCGAAAATCCCCCTTGACATCCAAGAACTTCTTAAAGAACTCTGCAGCGTACTTGAAGATCTCCTCTGAACTCTTGTTCTTCGTCGTCTTCTGGCGGTAGTCGCTGAAGAAGTTGTCCACGGGAACGGAAAGGAGCATGGACATAGTCTGCCGCTTGACGTTGTAACCGCACTTAAACTGATTCCACTTGTCAACACCAAAGTTGTCGGCACTGTCAAATAACCCGACTGCAGGCTTGATGTTGTGGAACTCTCTGGCAACACACTTTTTTCTCTTGCGCTTCTCCATCCACATCTTTATCGAAACGCACTCCCAATAGTTGACCTTTGGCTTCTTGAAGGACACTTTAGGATACGGTAGGTCCAATTGGGAGTCTTATTCAGAAGATGTTGCGAAAGAGTCTTCAAGTCATGCTCCTCCAATTCCGACATGCACTTGAAAGTATCGCGAGTCAAGACAGTCTCCTTGGATTTCGAGGCCCAGTCTTGCGCCCGGTTGAAAGGCTCGCAAGTGTCGGGGTCAAACAATTCTCCTAGCCCGTTTGCAATGATAACGTTGGACCATAGTTGGTATACTTCCTCGGAAGCAGTGATGAGTTCCAATTCGTTGAGGAGGTCCAATGGCTTTAAGAGCTTGTCGAGTGATTTGGTGTTGATGCTCATGAAGCGTTTCACCATAGCCTCCTCAAAATCCTAAAGAAGAAAGAGCGACTTCATTAAAAAACATGAAGTAATGATAGTGATCGTTTAGCTCGACTCGAGCTAAAATCTACGCGATTTTAGCTCGATTCGAGCTAAACGCCCTGAATTTAGCTCGGATCGAGCTAAATGCCACAGATTCAGATGTAAGAATTGTTTACTACGAACATTTAGTTGGAGTCGAGCTGAAAGGTGCACTGCTACTAAGAAAACATTGTTGCAGATAGAGAAAAACTATGTTGCAAGACATACCTCATACTTCCGTCGGGCGATAGTTTGTTCGATCGTTTCACGACCAGATTTGGGCTTCGGACCACACTTCGCGGGCGACCCGTATTCCAACCAAACACTCCTCGCGCCCAAGATATTCGTGCCCCACGAAGGTGTGAACGTTCCGGCGTTGTTGGTCTTGTTTGCCATGATGGACACGTCCTTGATCATCTTCGCGTCAGAATGCCAAACAATCTGTGCCCGCCAAGTCTTCAAGGCGATAATCTTATCAGCTGCGATTCTAGCCTCCTCGATCAGCTCCTTCGCGGCTTGAACATAATGCTGCCCATCGATGACACAGAAGTTGCACTTTGAGGCGAGTAGTTCATCCCAGTCTCATGTGTCAGGGGCCTCATCCATCACCGGCATGATGATGATGGTCTGCCTTGAGTTCAAATCGATAGCGTTCGTCAATATGTTTTTGTAATGCACAACTCTAGCGGTCTCCAGCTTCCGGATGATATACCGCGCATCAGCATTCACGAGGAGATCGATAGACACGTTGACTGGAGGAGAGTCCTTCCCAAAAATGTAACAAGGCTCGCACTTCTCCCAGAAATCCTTCAAGGTCTTACTTGCTGCTTCGTAATCGATATCTTTCTCGGTTGAGGCGTGCTTTATAGTAGGATTCAAGTAAGTAAGAGTATTGCCCCCCAAATTACTCTTGGATATCTTCCCCTTTTTAACTGGGGATGAGTTTGAGTTGCGGCGTTTCCTCGAAGCCAAAGGAGTTGCCTCAATGGAGGCCATACCCGATCGAGCTGTTCCAGACCCGCTACCCTCTTCAAAGGCAGCCATAAGTGCCATCCGTGCGGTTGCTTTACCTTTGGCCTTGTTTAACTTGTGATCATTCAAGGCACTTCAGATATTCATGCAATACTACTGGTAGGTCTGAACGAATTTCTTGGGAGAGCTTACATTCAGTAGCCCTGTGACAATATGGTCTACAAGCCCCGCCTCTGTCTTCCCCACCATGTAATTCCTGATAGTGTCGTGCGAGTATCGCACTTCGTTCTCAGGAAAGACTATAGTGAACACAAACTCATGATTGTAGGTCACCTTCAGCGTGATCAAGAGGTGCGACTCCTCATAGTTGACACAGTTAATAAATGTGTCGTTGCAGATGGGGAGATGCGCGGGATTAGTTCCAGACTGTTGGAAAAGGTGGAAAATTTCATTCTCCTTCGGGTATAAGGACCAGAATACGATCGAATGCGGCTTTGGAGCCCACAACATTCCGTATTTCTGGACGTCCTCGGCAGCAGCAGCAAGTACATCTGAGTGCTCCACGTCTAGAGGCTCCAGGTATCCTTTGATAGAACTTGTGTCAAACTGCACTCGAGATAAACTGAACAAAAGGGGAATTAGCTCGAACCGAGCTAAATTCCTAACCAGGAATGTATCATACAGAATTTATGAATTAAAAACAAACCAGTGGAGTTTACACAAAGTAAACATACCTCATGATCACGAGGTTCATCCTAACTCGGAGATCCGATGGGTCTCCCTGAGTTGGCGGGAACGATTCTAGTAGTGCTCTTAATGCCAGCCATGTCTGCAATTTAATGCAAAAACTGTAAGTGCCAACGGTACCTTAAGAATGCAGATCCGCTACTTAGCTCGTATTGTCACGAAGCAGCCTTGCATTTAGGTTTTGATAGTGCAGTGGACTTATCTCGAATCGAGCTTATTGTCCAAGCGTATTGCTGGACTACAAGCTTCAATTTGTAAATAAATACTGTGCGTTTAGCACGCTGCCACCTAAATCCTGTGCATCTAGCATGTAGGGACCTCAAACTGTTTGTTTAGCGTGTAGGGACCTGAATTCGTACGTCTAGCATGTAGAGATTTTAAACTATGCTCCAATCATGTAGAGACCTCAAACTATGCGTCTAGCATGTAGTGACATGAAACTTTGCGTTTAGCAGGCAGTCACCTAAATGCCCCGCGTTTAGCAGGCAACCATCTAAATCCTCAATACGATGCGTCCAGCATGTCAGGAACTCAAATGATGCGTCATGCATGTAGGAACCCCAACTTGTGCCTTTAGCAGCCAGCCACCTAAATGCCCCGGGTTTAGCAGGCAGCCATCTAAATCTTGAATACGGTGCGTCCAATATGTAGTTAACTCAAATAATGCGTCATGCATATAGGGACCTCAACCTGTGCGTTTAGCAAGCAGCCACCTAAATGCCCCGCGTTTAGCAGGCAACCATCTATATCCTAAATATGGTGCGTCCAACATGTAGGGAACTCAACCTGTGCGTTTAGCAGGCAGCCACCTAAATGCCCTGCGTTTAGCACGCAGCCATCTAAATCCTCATTACTGTGCGTCTAGCATGTAGGGACCTCGAACTGTGCGTCTATAATGCGAGACCTCAATATTGTGAGTTTAGAAGGCAGCCACTTAAATGCCCTGCGATTAGCAGACAACCTCTAAAATGCTTCGCGTCTAATACAGTTCGTCTAGCATGTAGGGACCTCAAACCTGTGCGTCTGGAATCAGGGACCTTAATACTGTGCGTTTAGGTGGCAGCCACCTAAATATCGTGCGTTGAGCTCGTCAAAATGAAATTACCTGTTTTTGGGACCTAAATGCACAGGCGTCAAAGTAAATGCACATTTTAAACCTAGTTACAGAAAATGCACACTGTAAACCTATTCTTGCGCGAAGGATGTTGCACAATTCAAATTTAATTCCAAATGCAAATGCGGTAACAACTGCGTACCTGAAGCGTGTGTTTGCAAGTGATCTCAAAACGAACTCTACGCCGCAATCGTTCACCCCGTGCGAAAAACCCTAATCAAAACGAGGAGCTGAAACACCAAAACTTAGCAAATGTAAGAGCGGAGCGGAACAGGAAGGTGTGGCGGGACAGCGGTACGACAGCGGCGGAACAGGAGGTGCGGGAGCGGAGCGAAACAAGCAGCAATTCTGGAAGCAGAGCGGAGGAACAGCGAAGGAGGAAAAGCAGTACTGGCGGCGACAAACAAGAGCGGCAGCAAGCACCTGCGGAAGGACAGACGACCTGTCAGGGTCGGAGAACAGGGTCAAGGCCGTCAAGCGGACTGCAGCACAGCACCTGTTGTTAGGGTCGGAGAGCAGAACCGCCGGCATGCAGCTCGCGCGGCAGATGTCGCAGCTGCCCCCCGCTGCCCGGGCAGCCCTGCAAAGGTTTCTCTCCACATGGCCGTTGCATGGCTGCCTCCGGTTGTTCGGGCTGCCCTTTGATAAATTAACTGCGTTTGGCCGCTGCCCGGCTGCCCCAAGGTGCTCTAGGTCTATGGCTTCCAACGGCTGTTTTCTAATGTATTCTTTTAAAATTATGCTAGATTTCGGTACATACTGCTGAAAGCAAGAAGAAAGTGAAAGCAATAAAATGGTATCGAAAAAGATTAATAGATCTGTATATGGTTCATATATATATATATATATATATATATACCCCTGTTAGGGGACTAATTTTAGATACTTTTACTTCAGACTTTTACTTAACTTGAATTAACCAGATGATAAAATCCGTTAGAAGATTCTAGAAGATTCTGAGGTCGCTCATCACAACAAATTCTAAACACTCCAACACATTGATTCTATTTTCGTATGATTCTTTTTGCACTCCCATTACCTTCATAACAACCTTTTTAGCTACTCTAAGCGTTAGAATCTCCTCCACAACACTCTTCGGCACTATTTTCGTCTTATTCAACTCCTAAGAGCTAGGTCAACCATTTTATGGTCGTTTCCGAATTTGAAGGAGCTCTATCTGAATAAAAAAAAGATTTTAAATTTTTTTTTTAAAACATTCCATGAGTTTGGTAAGATTCGCATACACATTCAATTTACAGTACCTTATTTGGTTTGATAGATTGTTTAGAATTAGCTTTCAAAAACAAACAGACCATAGTTTTCTTAGTATAAGAAATTTTTCTATTTTAGAAACTTAATAAGGTTCTCCATAGGTTACTTGTGCCCTATCCAATTAATCATATAATATGTGATTTTGACCAATCATAACAATTTCCAAATACTAATTACAGAAATTACATTTTAGATTGATTTTCAAAGTTATACTCTCTTTAATTAATGATTAAACTAATCTTACTTATTTTAGGAAATTTAAGCGTACAAATCTAATTTAGGAATTAAGATTTTTATACTGTCTTTGAAGCACTACTTCATAAGGGTTACCGTATCCATATTTTATAAAACATCCAAGTTTTCTTTCAAACCCCTCATGCATTCTAACTTTAGTATTGGGTTAAGTTAAGCAAAATTATTTAACATAAGTACTTAATACATTATGTCTAGTATTCTGGGTATGGTACTCAAGAATTCTATATGTCGAATTTTAAGATTAAATTTGTAATATTCTAAATGAAATATTCTAAGTTTAATATCTTACTAGTACATAAGATAAGATACTAAAATTTGATTATTTACTACATTTGGTGTGGTGTTCTAACTACAATACCAATATATACTTAAAGTAGTATTCTATGTTAAGTATTGAGTTATGTTAACTAAGGGAAATTATTTAAAATAAGTATTTGATAAAATATGTCTAGTATTCTGAATATAGTGTAATTCAAGAATTCTAAATGTGTAATTTCAAGATTAAAATTGTATTGTTTTAAGTGAAATACTCAAAGTTTAGTATCTTACTAGTAAATGAGGTAAGCTACTCCAACTTGATTATTTACTAAATTAGGTCAGATATTCTAACTATAGTACTCAAATAATCCAAAAGTTGTATTAAAAGATACAAGTTGAGTTGTTTAAACGAAATACTATATCATAAGTATTTAGTAAATTAAGTCCAATATTCTAAGTATAGTATTCATGAATTTTAAAACTAATTGGTGTTATTCTAAAATTAGGATTAATAAAACGAAATACTCTATGATATTAATTGAGTTATTTTAGACGAAATACTCTAATATAAGTTTTTTGAAAATTAAATTTAATATTCTAAGTATAATATTTTAGATTTCTATAATTAATTATTATTTTAAATTTAAGATTAAGATATTTTAAGAAAAACATTCCAAGATAATAATTGTGTTATTTGAAGTGCAGTAATCTAAGATTAGAATTTAGAAATTTGGTTTTGGTTTGTAGATAAGCTAATAAGGACCACATACAAATATTAAAACCATCACAATTTTTTTTAAAGAAATAGAAGCTATTTTTCTTGAATTACTTTAGAATAGTCCAAGTGAACACAACTTTGAGAAATAGAGGCAAAATAGTGAAAAAGGGAGTAAAAATAATTCTTAATCTTGGATTAGCTAAACATTATTTACCTTATAAACATGATGGAGCAATAAAAAAACTGATACGAGTAACGCATCTATATGCGGGATAATATGATTTTAATACTAGGTATAGCTAATTATATCCCTATGAAAATGATGGAATAAAATAAAAAAATCATTGGAGAATCGCATCTATATGTCATAATGTGGGTGCACCCATGAGAACTTTGAATAATAAGGAGATAAAGAATGAAAGGGTAAAAGAGGTGATAATAATACTTGCATTAGCTAATAGGGACCCTATGAATGTGATGGAAGTGTTAAGGAAATCATAGGAGAATGGCAACTATGTGCTTGAGCTTACATGGGAATATTAAAATCGGCGGAGTTTGAAGTAAGGAAGCGTATGCAAAAATATAAACAAGAACGGAGTAAAAGGATTCTTGACAATTTTCCTAAGTAAGTCATATCATATAAAAAATATGGTAAAAATCTTAAGGCCACATGAAGAAGGGAAGTATTTTTCTTGAATTACCTAAATCTAATTAGACATTTTTAAATTGGTGGTGACTGTGTGCAGATGTATAAGAAGGAAAAGAAAGAAAATTGGTTTGTGTTTAGATAAGCTAATAAGGACCATATAAAAAATGTGAGATCCCTCAAAAAAAATTATGTTTTTGAACGGCCGTTCAGAAATATTTACCCTATCATGCATATGAGTGTTCAGAACTCGACGAAAACCAACACCATTTTTTTCATTTTAAGCACCTTAAAACGCGCCATTTTAGCAGAATAGCGCTATTTTAACGGAACTGAGGTTGTATGCAAGAAACTTTTCTGCTTGATTGTAGCCTGATACAAGGCGTGCTTTGCATCCGATCGGTTGGTCCCGATCGCGCCCGCAACTTTGTCAATCTAGCAATTCAAGGAAACATCTCATGTGTGAGCCAGTATTTAACCTTCTAAACTTCTAAAGTACATAACATTTGTTTATTCATAGGGCTCACGAAGCTTGCATCATTAAAATGACAAGAATATGCGCAAGATAGCATGTAGCAGATGTGTGATACCACTGATGTCAAACCTCTCACTCATTTATTTCTGTGATATTGTACCATTACGGTGATAAGTTACATACCGACATGATTTTCTTTTGCATGCTACATCCTAATTATACTGCAAGTTGAGATGTCGTTGAGAAGGCTAAGTTTACTCGAAGAACTTGCAGATGTCATATTCGTCAAACTGGAACCAAAAGGACCCAACAAAACCTTAAATCACCCAAAACTACTCGGAAAACAACTTACGCTTGATACTTGGGATCAGGTAGTGCGTTCATCGGAGCTCTCGAACAATGAAGGATGATGCAGCAACAAGTGTGCAGACAAGCTTTTGCCCGACTCGCAAACCATTTTTCACAAAGGTTAGCCTGAGTTTCATATTGTTCAGCCTGTTTTCTACGTTGGACTTCTTTTCTATGTCATCGCGCTTCCTTTCCACAGACACGCTCGATTTTAGTTTCTCAAATACTAACCTCAATTCCGTTAAAATGGCGTTATTCCGCTAAAATGGCGCTTTTTGGGGTGCTTAAAATGAAAAAAATGATGTTGGTTTTTGTCGAGTTTTGTATTGATAGGGTAAATATTTTTGAACAGCCGTTCAAAAACAACAATGTTTCCGAACGGTCGTTCAAAAACAGCAATGAATCCGAACAGCCGTTCTGAAATATTGCCCTTTTATTATGTCCGAAGGTCAAAAAACCATGAAAATGTCTGATATCATGGAAACTTCGATGATATTACAGAATTTTGGTGATATTATAGAGTACAATTGTGATATTAATAAACATGCCATTTTGTAGGCATAAATACTTCTGAACTTCACTTCAAAAATATGCTTGTAAAATGGCACGTTTGCACAATATTGCACTTTAGCTTCGCTAAAATGGCACATGGAATAGTGCCATTTTAACGGAATTGAGGTTTACTTCTCCAGTTTTCCTTTTCTTTGAGGCTCTCTCTCTAGAAAATTTTGAAGAAGAGGTGTACTTAGCAGTGCCCCGGAGGATGTGGACTTTAAATACTGACTCTCCTACCAACTCGAAGACCAACGAGCCGCCTATCGAGAGTTAATTTCGAATTGCGAAGTCTTTTCGGAGAAAAAAGCGAGTAAAAGGGGTGATGATAATTTTCTTAGGTGATTCATATAGTATAAAAAATACGGTAAGAATCTTAGGGTAACGGGAAGAATTGAAGTATTTTTCTCGATTTACCTAAAGTTAATTAGACATGATCAAATTGGGAAATCATGCGTGCAGATATATGAGATAAAGCATAGACAGAGGTGGTTTTAGCATTTGGATAAGCTAATTAGGAACCCACAAAAATGTTGGAACCATCAAAAGATTTTAAGAAAAATCGGAGCTATTTTTCCCGAATTACTATAGAATGATCGAAGTGACCAAAACTTTGAAAAATAGAGGTAAAATAATTTTAAATAACGGATTAGCTAAAAAGTACCTCATCAACATGATAGAATAAGAAAAAAATCATACGAGTAACGGATCCATATGGTAGATTTTAGTTGCAAGTATTCGGAACCACCAAAAAGTTGAAAAATATGGAAAGAATAGATAGAAGTGAGGATAATATGATTTTAACACTTAGACTAACTAGAAAAGACCCAATGAATGAACCACTCTAAAGTAATATTTTTGTCATTTCATTCAATAAACTTTGATGCAAAATTTAAAAAAATAATAAGTATTAATTAAGGATAAGCTAATTGGGAGTCGTGGGGGGTAATGATGGGGTTCGGGGGGGTAATGATGTTGGTCCGGGGTGGGTATTAAATGGGGGCGACTGGGATGAGGGCGAGGGCGGTGGCTGCCCTGAGGACCCGAGGCAGTTGCCAGGCCCCTCCCATTAATAGGAGGCCCTGGCCTGCCAGCCAGCTAGCCTAGCGCATGTGCCAGGGCCATGGCCATGGCAAGCTAGCCAGCCAACTGGTAGGGCCGCCAGCGGTTGGAGCCTCCCGCTCCCTCCCCTGTCCCGCCTCCCGCATCTCGCCTCTCGCCTCCTCCTCCTTCCCGCCTCCTCCTCCGTCCCGCCTCCCGCGCTCCTCCGCTCCTGCCTCACCGGCTCCCTCGCTATTCTCCGCACAATCCCGCGCTCCTGCTCGCTCCTGCATTTGCCTCGCGTTTGTTCATGAGGAAGCTCCGCCATTTGCTTCCACGATTGCTTTTACATTTGTCAGTTCAGGTCATTGTGATTGGAATTTTTGGCAAGGTTTTCAGCTTCTATTGCCCGATTGCGGCATAGGGTTTTGTTGTGATCTCACATTTGCATCAGGTATCCCATTTTATACGCAGTTCAACTTGAATTTTGCAACCTCCTTCCGCGCGCTGTATTTTTTGAAAGTAGGTTTATAGTGTGCATTTAGGTCACAAAAACAGATTTCTTCAGTTTTACGAGTTAAACGCACAGATTTTAGCTCGATACGAGCTAAACTAGCTTACAGTTCAGTAGTACGCTTGAATGGGCATTTAGATCGAGTCGAGCTAAATCCTCGGATGTGACATAATCTTTGTAGGGATTTAGTTCGAGTCGAGCTAAGTGCACGTATATTTCACAACCATACACAGGGATTTAGCTCAAGTTAAGCTAAACCCACAGTTACTTCATTATTCTACTATGGTGGATTAACTATATAATGTACTGAATCTGCGCAAGTTCCTCTGCTCTTTTCCAGAACTTTATGGGGCAATTAGCTCGACTCAAGCTAAATCCCCAGCTGTGACATAATCTGCGTAGGTATTTAGCTCGAGTCAAGCTATGTGCACGGCTGCTTCACGACCATACACAGGGATTTAGCTCGAGTCGAGCTAAACCCAGAATTAGTTCATTATTCTACTATGCCGGATTAACTAAATATAGTATTAATCTACGCAATTCCTCTACTATTTATTTTGAATGTTCCAGAACTCAATGGGGCAATTAGCTCGACTCGAGCTAAATCCCCAGCTGTGTCATAATCTGCGTAGATACTTAGCTTGACCCAAGATAATTGCACGGCTGATTCATGACTATACGTAGGGATTTAGCTCGACTCGTGCTTAGTCCACGGCTTGTTCACTATTTCACGCTAAGTGTTTAGCACGAGTCGAGCTAAATATTTTACTGAAATTGCGCAGTTCCTTTGCTATTAGCTCTTGATGTTTCAGAACTTTCTGAGGCAATTAAATTGGGTGAAGGTAAATAAAGTACTCGGTCTAGCCCAATTTAGCTTGTTGCGAGATAAATTATAGTAACATCCTCATAGTTATAGTAATGCGACATGATTTCGAACGTTTATTTAGCTCTAGTCGAGCTAAATAGTCCAAGACAGTAACATTTGTTGAGTCGTATGCTTTCAAGTTGATTTTGAACATTAGTTTAGCTTGAGTCGAGCTAAATGTCCCTGTGTAGTGGCATCCACATCGTTGTTTTGATTCCAGTTGATTTTGATTTGTAATGTATTCTAAATTTGTTTTCCGATCATAGATGTTCAATTCTTTTCTTTTGTTGTGTAGGATATTCACGGAGCTCATTACTGGCTATACTCGAGGTGTGACCATTTTATATGGTGACTAGTGCGTCTGATGACGACTGGGACAATCGCAGTATTTCTTCAGAGGTATTATAATTTTTACGACTTTGTTGCTTTCGACGTTTCTGGTGGTTCCGTCTTTAACATAATTGTTTTCTGGTCATTAGGATTTGGAAGTTGTTGAGCTCGTACTGCCGGATCGTTTGAAGGATTGTCTTGGACTTCCGAGATGCAAATGGATAACTAAATTTGTAACGCTGTAAAATCCTCGAGGGGCCATTGTTGCAGAGGAAATTTGTCAAAGTGTGGGGTCTGATTGTGTACTGGGCTCCGATGACGAGCCTTTGAGAGATGATCAAGTAGTTGTTCAGATCGTCAAGTGCTTGGATTTAGAGTTTGTGCCTTCTGATACAATATTTCAGTCATTAAAATGGGATCTCAGCCACGCCATTCATGACGGTTGGTCTTTACTTGATCATTTGCATCGCCAGCAATACAATACTGCGGTTTATGCTCGTGATTAGCTGAAGAGTAAAGGAGTTTGTCCGTATACTTTGGGACAAAGGCATCCTCAGATCTTGAGAACTAGGAGGGAAGATCGATTATTAACGATGGAGTCTGTCATTATGGTTGCAAGTATGAAGTGTTGCAATAAGAATTGCTGTCAGCCATTTCTCTACAAAAAGATTCTGGCCTTACGAAAGCAGATGTACGAGTCTTCGGATTCTAAGTTCAAGGCGCACTTTAAGATTGATGTACATCATCGATTTCATAAAACTGCGGACGAGAGTATGATGGTTACAACGGAAGGTATTGATATTTGTGCTCGAGCTTCGCAGAATATTACTGGAGTTCCTCCCGCTACGTTCTACAGGAAGAAAGCGGAGGTGGCTGCTGGTTTACGTGCTCGACATCACGGGAATGTCGGATCCAAGAAACCAAGACTTCATGTGAAGCAAGCTGCTGCAACGTTAAAGGTGTTAACTGAAAATGCAGCTGATCATATGCCGCACAAAGCCAAGATGCTCAGTAATGGGCTCAAAGTTGTTTCACAATCATTGCCTTCGTCTTTCAAATGGAAAGATACGATCCCAGATATCAATCTCATCGATGAGAGGTTGGGGCTGAAATTCATCTCCCAAAGCACTCTCAGCAACATCAGGCGAACAATGTTCTCTGAGTATTCCAAGAAAGCATCCGGAGATAATTTTGCGTGATGCGCAACGTGTGATAAACTTGAGACTATGATCAAGCCTATGGTGCCAGATTCAACTGAAGAGAATATGTGGATCAAGAAGCTTAAACTCCACTTAGACCATCAGCAAACACATCGTGAGTATTATTATACGAACCGCTCTTTATCTATTCAAAGGCCCAAAGATGTTCTTTGCATTATCCACGACAAAATGGATCATGCGAAGACCGCTTGTCATTTGTTTTCTCATAAAACAAAAACTAATGATACGCTGATGAAACTTCCTTTTCCCGTAACTGGAATGATTGCTCATAGGCATTGCGATGTTCGTTATGCTTATTACGGGCTTGACATTTATCCGAGTGATTGCAATCACACTGTTGGTTCTAATCTGAAGCTTCTGCGTGATCTAGAGCAAGTTTCGATATCGCATTCTTAGTCATTGTTTGTTGGATCAGGAACGCATCCTTTGCTTGAGGCATTGCTTATCGGAAAAGATGCTTGTTTGAACTCTCTTTTACCTGAGAGTGAGTCAACAGGAGCTTCGGAATCCTTACCTCCAGTTTTACATGTTCAACTTGACAACGCCGCCTCTGATAACAAGAACCGGTTCATGTTTTGCTTTTGGTCCCGGTACATATGGGCGTTTTCCGTGAAATTTATGTCAATTTTCTTTTAGTTGGACATACTCATGAAGATGTTGACGCTCTTTTCGGACGTTGGAGTGTGATTTTAAAAGAGAATGACTATTTGACGATTTCTCTTTTGATGAAGTCATTCATGGATGCTGAGGCACTTCCAGTTATTCCTCATTTGATTGAGGAAATTCCTGATTTTAAGGGCTATATTAAGGATTTCATTGCTTCTAAAGACGAAATTCTTGTCGGTCATTCGGAAGGGCAACAATTTAAGTTCTTCAAGCATGACAATGGGTGGCCTATGATGAAGTACAAGATGTTATGTTCTGACAATGAGTGGCTTCCATCGACCAGCGAAGGAATAAAATTATGGAAAGAAAATGCAATTATTGGTTTGCCTATATTGCCCACGGGAGAAATGAAGCCTCTAGCGTCAATTCCTATGAAGAATTTGGATGAAATTGTGAAAGGTATATCTGGTTTCATTAAGTTGTGGGAAACTTCATGTGCCCAAGACTTGTTTGGAGAATATCGTCGACGTCACGATTCTATTTTACGCTATTGGCGTGCAGTCGATGTTTCATTGGTGGCGCCTATGGAAGTTTCTTCGTTTTTGAAGAATGGATGTTGGCCTTTGACCCGGGTACCTTTGACTCAAGAATTTCTTAACACGGGTGAAATACGCGAGGAATATGGGCAAGATCCTCATTTTATCCGCCGCTTGTGTGATAAACCAAGAGAGTCATTTCGCGTTGGTCGAGATGTTTATGCTGGCTACTTTTTGGCTTTACGTCCTGCAGATGGAGATGCTTGACCCTTTTGGATTGCGAGGGCTTTGACCAATTTTGATGTTGATCGCAACAATCCGGGATGTATTCAATCCAATTTTTTAAACCTTGTAGCAAGCGCGCTGTTGTTCAAGATACCTATGTTGGTTGGGACACGCAGAAGAATTTCGAATGGGTGTTTGATGACAGCCAGGACCCGGTTTGGCTTCATGCAGGTGCTATTTTTACGTCATAGAAATCTAGTACCGAAGCTGATTCTCAACGTCCAGCAATCTCAAAATCTGAGCAACAAGTTACTATCATCAATCAAAGTATTCTGCGTTTTGAGACCGAGGAGGAGTAAAGTTTGAGATCATTCAAGACATTGCTTTTTAGCTCACGTTGAGCTAAATAGTCTATCGCGGCTTTAGCTGTTATAGAGGACAAAGTGGACAAGAGCTCTTCCAGATCTTTTCTCGCATCGGATTTTAGCTCGTTTAGAGCTTAATTTATATTGAAGTTGTTTACAGTTTTTCTCGTTATACGCGCAATAGTAGATTGATGAAGTTTTTTTAAGTAGCACCCTATTGTAACTATTACTTTAAATAGAATTGTATGTTTAAAACTATATATAGTTTTGACATTGTGATAGTTTCTCATTTTAATATGGTTACCGATTTAATGTGCTATTCCTTTTAGATTGGATGTTTAATGTATTTTGACCGTTCCAAATATTTGTTCTCAATATAGTTGAGTTCCTTGTTTTAGTGTGATGTTTTTTTTATATTCCAGAGTTTTGACTTTCTTGATTTGGACTTTAGCTCTAGATGAAGTCCTTTTTGGCGGATTTAGGTCGATGATAATAGAAATATTTTTATTTTAATGAAATATGTAATTTGATGATAATTTGAATATTCCCATTATAATGAATTACGTGTTCTAGACACTTACTCTCTTTGACGACCCACCCTTCAAGTGCATTGGCTGAATCCCTTCTCGAGCTTTATTTTTTTAAATGCGTCCTTCTTGACATCTACTTCCTTTTGCTTGCACGATGAGCTTTGCACGATGTTTGTCCCACCACACTCGTTGCCTGTGGTTTGTCTCCTGACCATACTTGGCCCTGTTAACTGTCCCTCGTCCATTGACGTGCTCGAAGGCGATGCCTTGAGCAAACTTGATCTTCAAGAAGCTTAGCATTGTGTCTCTAATATGTTAATAAACTATCGGGTGCAGGTGTTAACCGGGGATTTACCTAGCCAGTAAAAGAGTAAATCTTCTAGTAGTCTATTAAGTCCTGGAATGAAATCCTGTGCTGGGATGAAATCCTGTGCTGGGATGAAATCCTGTCCTTGGATGAAATCCTGTGGATGGATGAAGGCGGCTAGGGTTGGAGATTAGGGTTTGGCGGCCAGGGTTTAGAGGAGTTTTTGGAGCTCTCTCTCTCTCTCGTTTTGGAGCTAGGAGCGTGTGTGTGTGGTGTGTGTGTGGAGTGTTGGATAGTGACAGGAACTACGGCTTAGGTCAGTTAATGGTACCTGGAAGGACAGGTGAGCACCGCCGTAAGGTGAAATGCTTGTACCACTATCATTTTTTTCAATGACATTATGAAAGGATTTGTATGTAAAGGTGTTAAACTTAAGTGTTGAGATGTCTGTGTTAGTGTTGGGAAGCGATATTGGGAGCAGATTGAGAGCGATATTGGGAGCGATTGAGAGCGAGATTGAGAGCGATATTGGGAAGCGAGTGATTGAGAGCAATATTGGTAGCAGTATTGGGAGCAGTATTGGGAGCAGTATTGAGAGAGCGATATGAGAGCGATATTGAGAGAGCGATATAGGGTGACAAAGATATAAAATTTTTAGGGTTTCAGAGAGTTACAACATCATAGGTAAGGTATTTGGAGGGGTATGAAGAATACCACTTTCACAGCAGGTGCTTTATCCTTGCTAAGACCGCCTTGTCGGTGCAGTCCTGCCATTTGTACCCTGCTCTTCCGCCCTTCCCACATCGTCTGCCGAACAGCTCGGTCACGATCTCCTCAGGAACTTCACCTTTCTTGAATCACTGAGTATTGATGCCGGTACCCTCCAATCCAAACTCATTCCCGAAGTCCTCAATATGCAGGGCCGATGGGGGCTCCTGTAACTTTGATATTGCTCCGTCAATATCGTACAAGTTCAACTCCTCCTCCGAATCAGTCGGCCCGTCTTCTTCCTTCGCCTTTGCAGCCGACACGGACCTCTCACCAAATCGCCTCGCATCCGGGTTCTTATCGCCCGCCATGGCAGAACTTGCAAGCTTAAAAATCTCCGAGATCCACTAAGTAGCACTCGATAGAAGCAGAGGAAGTAAACCTCGAGAGTATAGAATGAGAAGAAGTAAGTTACCGAGAGTAGCAGCAAGTAAGAACATGTACGAGAGAACTTTGCGAGTAAGAGAGAGAAAGTAGCGCAAAGAAGAACACGCAATGTAAACTGTGAATCTACCCTGACATTTTCACATTACATAGTCGACCCTCACCCGCTTTATGAAGTGCAGAGAAACCTGTCTAATCAATTAATAAGTTTAAGCCGTATCATTTGAAAACGATCCTTCTTTAATCGAGTACAATCTTCTCTAAATATCTCGCACGATTCTACATGATTCACCCCATCTTACGTACCCTATTCACTAATTACTATTGAGGTTGCAGGTCTGGACATCGTGTAGGAAGGGAAATGTGCAAAAATTGAAACAACTATACATTTAAGCAAAAACCTACACATATAGACAGGTGCTTGCAGCTCTATGATCTAAATGGCTGGTCACGGAGGTTGTGATCTTATGTTCCTTCCCTGTACAACAAGCATCCATTTGATGACTTCAAACGAATTTATGCAATGACGGGGGTCAGCTACTAAAACACCCTGCCGAAACTGATACTGGTGTCGAAATAGAGACGATCGAAAGACAAGGCTGAAACTGATACTGGTGTCAAAGTAAACACGATCGGAAGACTTACCGCTGAGATGAGCACTCATTTCACGTTAAACCCTAAACCCCGACTGATCGCCATACGAGTGTTTGTGGCAACCCAAAACCACAAATCAACACCTTGATTTGTTCTGATCTATCTTTATATCCACAAAAGCAGAACTTCATCAAAACACAAACTCCAAACTCCAAAATTATGGGCATTGATCGACTAAGGAGGTGTGAAATACCGCAACAATCCTACAAGCACTCCTAATACTCCTGCAATTGTATATTAGCTAGAGTACACAGTTTAGTACTAACCGTGCGTACTAGATGCAGCTTCACTGCTGCTGTCGGCCCTACGCGATCCACTTCTGCAATGAAACCAATACCATAACACCTTCTTCAGCTCAAGCAACACCCTGCATCTAGCCGCCTAAGTGCTCTCCTGTGTAAACCCTAACAAATGCACTCACAAAGTGAAAACTGCCTCACAATCGACCTCATCAAAAATCCTGTAAACTTTTAAACTCCCTGCACACTATCTGTACACAAGTCGCCCGCAATAGCAGACTCCGAACACTTGCTTCTGCAAAAACTTCTTCATTGAAGTGAGAAGTGAAAACTGCCTTGCAACGGTCCTAATCTTAATACCTACGTACAAACACTCCAAACTCTTTGCACACTATCTAACGTGCGAGTCACCTGCAATGGCAAACTCCGAGCACGCTAGGACACCTGAAAAACCTGCAAAACAACAACGATAACTATAGCACAACACACAACAATGAGCGCGCGCGTTCTGTGAGAGTCGCGCCATAGGTGCGAGACGATGGTAACCGGTGATCACCAGTCGCCTTACTCTGACGACCGGTGATCACCGGTCAAGCCATCACTTCTCTGAATGTTAAAAAATCACAGTTGTCACAAGTGCCCGTTAACCATGCACAGGATATAAATTAATGAACTACCACCCAATTAGTTTGAATTTCACAGCCGCGCCCGTCCCCATGAACCATGCACAGTAACCTAATAACCGCCCTATCAAGAAAATAAAAAAAGAATTTGTCATACCCAAAGTACCCCATTAAATTACGTCCCAAAACATGGTTGACTTTTAGTACTTTTTTGGTACTATGGGCTGTCCGAAAGTGCACCCACCTTAGTGTGCTTTTACCCTCAAACTCAAGTAATAAAGCCAATCACTAGTGAAAGAGGTAAGAAAGATCTAAAAACTAGTCTCGCTATTGATGTAGACAGGGAATTGCTAGTGCTAGCAGTACAGATTGGCAACGGTGTTTTAGAGAATGTACTTTTAAATGGAGGATCTGGCATCACTCTCATAACTGACGAAGAGCGGAAGCGCCTGGGATTGAAGGACCCGCAAACCGCCCCGTTCACATTGAGAATGGCAGAATAGATTGTGGTCGACCCAGAGGGCTTGATACACAATGTGAGAATTCACATTCATGGTATTCCTTACCTTATTACTTTGATTGTGATTAAAAAAAAGGAAGTTAATGCAGCCTATAGTATGTTCTGAGGTCGTCCTTGGTTAATTGATGCTAAAGATAATCATGATTGGGGCAACAATATGGTGACTATTCGTAGCAACGAGACAGTCAAAACGGTATTGGTAAGTCAAAGGAAGGGGCCGAGACCAAAATTACCGGAAGTGTTGGTCTGTTACAACTTTGCAGAAGATCTTACAGACAAAGAAGAGGCACAGTGGCTGGCTACCGAGCAAGATCTAGTGGTCATTGAATCAGTAACACAACCTCGAATAAACAAAAACACAACTCAGGACTAGCTCAAAGAACCACACCAGGCCGGAGATGAAGAGCAGCTCAAAGACCAAGACCACGCCAGTAGCCAACACCACACCAGAGAAGATAGCTTGCTGGAGGCACACGTACGAGCGTACCCAGAACATTACTATACGTTCAAGGGGGGCGAGATTGAAGTGGATGAAACACCTGCCTAAGAGAAGGTGAAAATTTTGAAAATTGCTGCTTGAACGCTACCAGAATCTGAGCAGTTACAGAAAGTGAACTTCGACACTGACAAAGATCCCCAGTTCCTACAAATAAATGTAGACATCAGTTTGGAGCAGGCCAACGAGGCGGAGATACTTTTCTAAGAGTACAAAGATATGTTTGCCTGGACTTACAAGGACTTGAAGGGCATACCTCCTTCTATAACGCAACACCGCATCGAGCTACAGGAGAATATCTACTGTAAGAAAACCATCGAATTTTGAATGCCTTAAGGTTTGGTAAGATCACTTTGAAGATGTCTTGCTGCCTTGCAAAATGTCTTGTAAGATGAAAAGATATCTTGCCGTTCTGAAGATGTCTTCAACTAAGAGTGGGGGATGACTTGAAGACATCCAAAGATACGTGGATGTTTTATAAGCTGTCTATTAAGACATTGAGTTAGACAGGAAACTGCCACGTTAGCAAAAAAATTTGGTTTGACCAAGTAAAAAATTCTGAAAGTTATCGGTACGGGGGTAGAAAGTAGCCTCGTTGTAAATAAAATATGATAATGGGCAGCGGTTTGTAGGAGGACAAAAAATGGAACTTCATCCTTTTAAATACTCTTTTGTTATATGTGCATTATAATTTTATTTTGTACAACTAAAAATATCGAACTATTAATTTCATAATATTAATCTTATAATTTTAGATTTTTTCATTGGTCCAATTTTATAATAATATTTAAATATTGTAATTTAATTTTAAATATATATCATATGAATATTTGAGAATATTTTAATAATAAATATTAATAAAATATTTTAATAAATTCAAAAAAGTATTGAATGTGTATTATTAAACATAAAAATATTAGAATGTTATTATTCAATTATCATTTAATTAGTAAAATAATTTAGTCACCAAAGATAGTTATTTAAATATATACGGCAATTTTTGCATACTTATGAATGAATTTATACGTGGATATTTCATTAATCTCATAATTTACAGCTGTTTCTCTACATGGTAAACAAAAGTCCACGTCAGACGAGAGTACATGTCATACAATGTCTATTCAGTGTCTTCGTAGACATTTAAATAGATGTCTTATAAAACATCTTAGAAGACATTGTGTTATTGGGATGATTTTCATCGACTTCAGTGAATAAACAAAGGCGGCTAGGGTTTGTTGTTGCCGCCATAGTTAGGTCATTAGACTTTTAAGTAGAAGTAGAGGCCACAAGAAGCTCAATTTTGCCTTCATTTTTTGAAGGAGTTAGTGTTTAGAGTGTAGAGGCTAGGTTTTGCTTCTTTATGTAGTTAGAATTTGTTGCCGCCGCCATAGTTAGGTCATGAGACTTTTAAGTGGAAGTAGAGGTTGGACAAAGCTCATTACTGCCTTAGTTTTTGTAAGGAATAACTTGTAGTATTTGATTTATAATGAAAGAAACTCTATAACTTACAATATCTGGTTTGTTGTGAAAAGAACTTTGAAGCTTGATTAGTTTGGTTGATAACTTGAAAATGTCATCAGATGTCTATGATGATGTCTGCAGACATGTCTTAGAGCACGTTTATGAAGATGTCTAAAAGGATGTCTAATTGTGTTGATTGAATTCTCTTTTGTAGGGTGGAAGATGAGGGGTCGGGGTCCCCGTCCGAGTAAGGAAAGCTTAAAGAACACATGAACATAGAAGAAGTATACCAAAATAAGTGATTTGCTGTTTTTTCACAACTTTAGAGAGGCGGCAAAAAACGATCTGAGGCCGTGAACAGATGTCTGCATGGATGTTTATGACGTTGTCTTCAATGATGTCTTCAACGATGTCTTCAAGGATGTCTTCATGGATGTCTTCAAAGATGTCTTCAAGGATGTCTGCCTGAATGTCTAAGCAAATGTCGGCAAGAATGTCTAGCTGTATCGATATCTTGAGGTCATGATAAAAACTATATCAACTTAGGTAGTGCAATTAAATGGAACTAAATCACAATTTTGCCTTTACCAACCTCTTGTTTAAATGCAGTCGATATTGACTTATTGAACATGTGCAGTAGCAAGACATGCACATGAACGTAGAGGTATTGACTGCAAGCGATGGTAGTAAAGGGACATCGTGGAAAGACATCGTCTTCGAAGACATCCTATAAAACATTTTGTGAAATATCACAAAAAACACCTCCAAAACATCTTCTCAAACATCTTCAAAACATCATATAGGACATCTTATAAAACATTTTGTAAGACCACTGAAAACATCCTATACACATCCTGCAAAGCATCATCTAAGACATCGTGCAATATGAAAAGTAATCACTACAATGTCTAAGTGGACGACTCCGACGACGTGCTTAGACTACTAAACACATCATTGTGGACATTGTAAAAAGTCTCATTAGACATCCTTATATGTCTCGTAAGACATGCTTAGATGTCTTTCAATGTCTTTTATGACCATTATTTTAGTATAAAAGCAGTCAAAACTATGCTGACGTGGCATGCCACGTCGGATTTTCCTTGGTGCCACGTAAGATTTTCCCGGATCCACGTTGGATTCTGGCGCCGCCACGTCACGATTTACTTGACCACGGAAAACTCCACATCATGATGAAATGCATCGTCATGTGGCACTGCTCGTCCACATGCCGCTGATGTGTCGTCTACGTGACCCACTTCTTATCCTCCCAAGTTTACCTTGACACATCATATTTTCCAAGACATCTTTCTATATTTCAAATGTCTTCTTGATGTCTTCTTAGACACTAATCCAAATTTTAGTCTAAAAGTCATTTTTAAGACGTCTAATCGACTTTAGATGTCTCATTTAAGACATTTAAATTTCGATGGTTTTTTTGTAGTGATGTCTAGCTGCCTGTGATGTATGTTGTCTCGGTAGCAGTGAATGCCTGCCTCTGCTGCCCATACGGTGTCAATTGGAGAAATCCAATCCGTCAAGTGTTTGGGGATGTGAAAAGGAGCCAACTGTAGAGGTCGTTGTGTGTCTCTCTGTCGCTATGATATTATTACCGTAGGTGAACGAGAAACACGAAGTAGCAACGGTGTGAGAAGTGAGAGCAGCGCTGAGTGAGCACAAAGGCAAAGAGAGAGCGTAAGTGAGAGGCAAGAGCAGTGAGAGAGAGCAAAAGTTGGCTTGGCGCAACAAGTGAGGCACTGACTGCTAGTGCTCCCCTTTAAGTAGCCTATGGTATCTGAAACGATGGATGTCACTGGCGGCGGAAAGTTGCCTGATGGAATAGAAAATGAGTGTTTGGGGATGTGTTTGGCGGCGTAAGTAGGCTTTTGAATGCCTACTATCGTTGGCGGCAGGTTGTCGATCATGGGGTCATTATGGTTGGTAGTGATGGCCCAATCACCCGGACATCTATTTTGGCTTTTATGCCTGTCTGGCCCTGTTTTTTCGATTGAGTGCTCAATATGTTTAAATGCGCATTAAAATAAGTATAGTGTCTAGAATCCGACCTAAGTATGTGATAGGCCGTATACTATAAGGCAAATAAGTTTAAACATTTATGTGTTAAACTTAGGAATGCAATTTTGAATAAGAAGGTCGGGTTCATGAACCCGTACCCCGCACTCGAACGGCGAGTACGTACTGTCCAAAGCCGGATAGGGTTTAAAGACGACAAATGGAGGCCGGAATGGGTGGAAGGAAAATAATGACGCGAAGTGCCAAAGACGGCTCCGTACGAGGACGGTCATGATGGCGGACGGACAGGGTATGATGGCCGGATACCAATCCGACCCTCCATATAAAACGCGACCCGTCCGCTCTTGTCGTTACCTGCCTTCTCACTTTCTTGCTTTCTTGTCTTCTCGCGCTCCTGCTTTCTGTCTTCTTGCTTTCCGTCCTTCCGTTCCGATCCGGCCCCCTGGCCGATCTCAGCTCGGCCACTCGTTACTTTTTGTCGTTCTTCTTTCCGATGGCAGGATCGACGTCCGCTTTCGCTCCGGCGCAGAAGGAACTCAAGATCTCGATCAAAATAGTGCTTCCAACTATTCCGGCCGAGGAAGAAGAGAAGAAGACGTTGATCGAGGACCTCGATTGGTTAGGCCTGTCGGGCATGCTGGACACCCCGTGGGGATTGCGTGATGCGGGAATGGTGCGCAAGATAAAGACCGGCGCACCAAACCAGCTTAAAGGGACGGTTAGAGGGAAGCCGACGACCTGAACGACGGATCACTGGAGGGCAGTTTACGGCCTGTTCGGAAATAGTGGCGGAGGGTTATGCGGCTGGAAACACAAGTGGGCGAAGAAGGCCTGTTGTATTCATTACAGGGGTTTAGATCTTATAGATCCTTTCGAAAATGAGCACAAGGTTTATCCAAGGTTATACTCTTATGTGGTTGATCATCCAGAAGGTTGCAAGGTAAGTAAAATTTTTAATTTTAGACAATTAACCTTATGCTTTATTTATTTACTTCATTTAAGTTGTATGTTCATGTTTATGTTCATGTTCATGTCCATGTTCATGTTCATGTTCATGTTCATGTTCATGTTTATCTTTCTATTGATATTGATATTCATGTTCATGTTCATGTTTCGAGTTCGTGTTCTGCGTTCGTGTTCCGCGTTCGTGTTCCGCGTTCGTATTCCGCGTTCGTGTTCCGCGTTCGGGTTGCACGTTTGCGTTCGCGTTCGGGTTTCGCGTTCGCGTTCGGGTTTGCGTTCATGTTCATGTTCATGTTTATTCATTAAAAAAGTAAAAATTAAGTAAATTTTACCTCCGCAGGTCACATGTACTTTTGACACCAATAAATCGCAACATCCTTGTAGTACTTGTATGGTGCCTACAAATGAGTTGGCAAATGTTGAGAGGATAATAGAATATCGGACAGAAACTTCAATGAAAGAAATTTATGAAGACCTAACTAGACTACAAGGCAGAGCTAGAGATATATTGTCCAGAAGTCATTCTCTACATCCGGTTGAGGTAAATAATTCATCTCAAAATTGCAAAAAATGTATATCATTGGAACAGTTTGTTACTTCAACTTAAATATCTACAAAACTTTTTTCTTTAATATCTACTTTTTTTAAAGAACATTTTTTGAAGACATTGTTGTGTTTTGTTGTGTAGTGTGCATTGTGGGGTTTTGCTGGAGGGTGGACGGAATTTGAAAATCCCTATCTTGCTATCAATGTTGATATACTCCATCAAGCCGATCTTGGAATATTCAAGACACTGATAGACATTGTGATCAGTGTCTCTAAAGAGCTTGAAGAAGATCCTCTTCCAATCTTAGACAAAAGACTTGCTACGATTAAACGTTGTAGCCGATTTTTTCAATTTCGAGTGCCAGGCAGTGACAGGGGTGAATATTTTTGCTCGAATGCAAACTTTGCCGCCTTCGAACATCGTTCCATTATGCAGGTATGTTTCTTTTACATAGTAATACATTAATACCTATTAAAAAAATCATAATTTTGTTCATTATTTTCCTGCAAAAAATTAAAATGGAAACAAGTATTCAAAATATGAAATGATAAATGATAATTATAAATTTTTTACTAACAAACATCTACTCTTCAGGTGATAGTGTATTGTTTAGTGGGATTATTGCCAACCTTTGTAATCGAAAGCATTGTGAATTTTTTACAATGGTATGAAATTGCGTGTCGTTCTACGGAGTTCACAGAGAAGAGTCTAGAAGAAATGGAAGGATTAATGAAAAGGTATGTTCGTGAATTTCACATCTTGAATGTAATAGTGTTGATTTTAATAGTTTTTAAAATTATTAATCTGAAAGATTGCAAAGTTGAAGGCATAAGTTACTTTTTTAATTTTAATCTTCTTCGTTTTTGAGGGCGGTAAGTTCATTTACAACGAATTTGCATAGGTGGCAGAAGTCCGGTTTTTAGATTATCAAGGTGCACAATATGATACATTATTCGGCTTCAATTCGACGCTTTGGAGCTCCCGTGGAATATAGCTCTAACATGTACGAACATCTTCATATAGCGCTAATGAAAATTCCATATCGCGCTAGCAATAAAAGAGAATATATAAATTACATCATAAAACACAACACACGGTTGGAAGCTTTAAGACGCAATGCTGTGGAGATGGATGGATTTTTCCCTCCTATTGGAAATAATAAAGCATAGGACAAGGTAGGTTTATCTAACTATATTCAAAAACTATCTATAACATTGATTTTCTATGGATAAGCAAGTAAAGTATTTTCTATTCATTCAGATTGTAAGTGTCAAACTAAGCTTTTGGTTCCCTTTAATTAACAGGCTTTGGAAAGTGGAACTCATATCTTATCCGGATTCCAAGGAAATTTATCTACAACAATTTTAAATACTCATGTGAACAATTTTAATGTGAATTATCTTTTGGATAAACCAAAGTTACATGTTATCCTAACGGCCCTAGAAGAGATCTTTATTCATTTGAAGCGGTGCTTAGATATTTATACAAACCACCATGGATTGAAGGAAGCTCAAGTATGTTTACAATGTCGGAACCTATTCTCATTTTTTCCTATAAATAAATTAGCATTTATTAAAGGTTGTAGTTTTGTGATTGCAGACTATACAAATTTTTAGGTCTTTGGCGTTATGTCCGGGTATAGTTCCAAAGTATGGAGATATCCCTATGTTCACACGTGCAACGCCAAACTTTTTAGGGAGAGAATGGTTTGGTAGTGTTTCCATTCAAAGTGAAGACGATGTTGACGGTGAATATTACGGACAACTCCAGCTCCTTTTTAGATGCAACATGGTTGGAGAACATGACGAAACTCTAAGCAAAGACTTGTGTTTGATACGTTTATACGAGTATGTTCAATTTGATAGCTTATTGAATAGCAAAGAAGTAAAATGGCGTGGAAATAACGATGCTTCATACGCAGTTGTAGAGATAGGGTCAATTCTAAAGGCTGTTCAAATTTTGCCAAATTTTTAAAGAAATGATCATTTCTTTGTAAATGCTTATAAATTTTAAATAAATATGTTCATTTTGCATCTTTGTCATCGATCTTACAATAATAAGAAATCCAGAAAAAACAAAAAACGTTTATGGTATTTTGAACCAATTATTTATTATGCACCATTGTATCCACCGAACATCATCAAACATAAATTCACTAAATAATATTCGTTTAAGAATCCTTAGAAAAATAATCAAACAATACTAATTGAAACAGTACTGCATCTAATGTAATTACGACAATACTGCAACGGTAGCAGCAAAATCAATACTGCTGCAGTATTTTGTATAGCTTTCATATTGAAAAAATATAGCTCAGTGAAACAATACTGCAATCTATTTAACTGCCCTTGTACTGCAGTTCATATAAAATATAAAGTACTGTTGCAATACTGCCGCAATACAGCCTTTGTACTATTTTGTATACTTCTTGCGGCAGTAATATTGCAGTACTGCGGCAGCTTACTCGCACTCTTCCGATGGTAGGAACAATAATCCTTACTGTCCATCATTTGAAAAATGAAAGTGTGGACGTTTTGAAGAATTGAGATGTTAACAAGACTCAAATGTGGAACTGATGAATGAAAAAGATAGTGAACTGGAAAGGTCCACTTTTTGATGAAGGAGAGACCTATCCCTAAACTTATCCATTACGAAGGCTTCGCGCTCTGGTTTGGAGGTTCCAAGTCTTCACACACCTGCACTTCAGTAGTCTTTTTGGCCATCTGGCTTCAGTCTTTTGAATCAGTTCTTCGGCATCTGCTGTTCAGCAGTTGGAGAAGAGAGGAGACGAACATAGGCCTCAGGTTCACTATGTTGGCTTCTCAAGTTCAGGCGCTTCTAGGTGATCGAAGCTATGGTGCCCCATCGTTCACCGACTTGGGCAAATTGTCTCTTTCTCGCGAACTCAGCAAGCCAATGCCAGCCGGATTCCGTGACACCCGGCGGGGATTTTCGTGCCGGGCTTTGAAGAAGCAGTCCTCGTCGAAGTCCTCGCCGAAACTGAGTTTGTTCGGGGTGGAGCAGCAGCTGTCCGGCCCTCAGAAGGTGCTGGAAGGCTTTCCCGCGGTCGCGAGGTACGTCACAAGCGCAGTCATCGTGGCGGGCGCGTTGGCTGCGGGCTATTTTCTTGGAGGCCGGTACTCCAAAGGCGACAACAATCAGCTTGCGGCTGCGGGAGGTGCCGTTGCCCTTGGTGCCGTTGGCGGTGTTGCCGTAATTGCCTTTAATGCAGCTGCCCCACAGGTGGCCGCTGTGCAGCTCAGAAATTCTCTTGTCAATCACTCGGATCCCACCAGCATCAGCCCCGCCGAAGTCGATCAAATTGCCAGCAGGTTACGCTCCTTATCTTCACCATCGTGTCTTCCGTGTTGCTCTGGCGAGATTGTGAAGGTGCAATTTTGAGGTTGAAAGTATTCGACTCCTGCACGAGTCTGATCCTGATGTCGAATTCCTGTGATTTTGTCGTGCTTGGGGTTCAGACTATCGCATAGAGTAACTCCAGCATGTTGTCGAGTATGGATCTACCTTAGTGCCTTTACTGATGACTCATGGTTTACATGGTGAAATTCAAGTGGAGTTCTCGACATTGATAAATACAGCGATTGCTACGGGTGGAGGATGTAATTGCAAACTGATTCATTGATTGCAGATATGGTGTCAGTAGGCAGAATGAGAGATTCAACGCAGAGATTAAGGACTTGTATGCCTGTTATGTCACGGGGATATTGCCACCTGGGAATGAAGATCTGAAGGGAGATGAAGTGGAGTTTATTATTGCATTCAAAAAGGCTTTGGGGTTGGATGATTCAGATGCTGCGGCCATGCACATTGAGGTGAACGATGCATTTTAGTACTTATTGTTCATAAATGCCCAATACACACTCTTTTAACCACTTTACAGGAAAGTCGCCGAAAGATTTTTAACTTCGGTGCCCTTTTATGGAACACATTATAGCACGTTGATAAGACGCAGTTACCCTGATTTGTGCAGAGTACTTCGTCACCTAGTTTTGTCCAATGTTGACTGTTTATTACTTCAAGTAGGAAGAGCTTGAACGAATATGTAGCATGAATCATAAATTTCTGTACCAAAAGTTACAGCTGAGGCGGAGCCATCATTACGCGGAGTAATTGCTATGAGTTTTTCTTAGCTCATTACTTCTCGGAGGACACGTGTAGCTTAGTGGGTGCGTGTTATTATTTTATGTCACATCGTATCTAGATGTCCGGAATTCAACCACAATTATCATCATTGTGCAGATCGGTAGACGCTTATTTAGGCAGCGTCTGGAAACTGGTGATCGTGAAGGTGCCGTTGAGGAGCGCAGGGTACGTAAAGCACATCATCGCATGTGTTCAGATGCTGGTATCTGTATTTTGATGACGGAATACTTTCATTCCGTATTGTGTCAAAGCTGTCTCTTTACAACTGTTGGATCGAGTTGCTGTAAACGTCACGATATGCTATCAAGACAAATTATTCTTCATCTTCCAATGTTACGTAGGTTGAATGAATTTGCTTTGATCACTTGCAGACATTCCAGAAGTTGGTGTACGTATCAACTTTGGTATTTGGAGAGGCTTCCAAATTTTTACTTCCATGGAAGCGCGTTTTCAAAGTTACAGATGCTCAGGTGAACAGCTGATGCGTTTCAGTCAAACCTTAGTAACAACCTACGACATGATTTACTCATGAAAGTGGACGGTTCCAGGTTGATGTTGCTGTTCGGGATAATGCACAGCGCCTTTTTAACGGACATCTCAGCAGAGTTGGCTCAAGTAAGCTTCTGTATAGTATACTGTCCCGAGGATTTCATTCCGAGATATGTTGAACTGGGTTAATTGGGTTGTTACTCTGGGTGTTCTCTTAAGCGCTTTATTCGAAGTTAATGCTTCGTTTACCACGCACGTGCCTGATAACGTTTATCGTCTCTTATAAGGTTAATGACTTGACGTTAGTAATCTTATGTGCTTCTCTTATTAAGCTGCTAGGTGCACTCGAGTCCTGGTACTTGAGCACGAATTTTCCTTAATGTTCAGTGCTCTTTAACAGTTCAAACGAATGTTGTAGATTTTGACGTCCAGCAGATCAAAGACCTGAGAAAAGTTCAGCTTCAACTAAAACTATCTGACGAGGTGATCTTCTGTAAATTTTTTTCTAATGATCATGGATCTCGTCAAATTCTTTTACTTCTGTGGACCTGTGCGCTGGGTACGAATCCGACATAGGCTGGACTTACGCTGGCTACTTCAATTTGTAGGTTGCCGCTGAAGCTTTCAGAACCCATGTTCAAAAGATATTGGAAGATTACATAGTAGCCGCCATGGAGGTCTTCAAGTCTCGAGCTAATAAGAAGTGTGTTCCTTCACCTGCTTAGAATACATCATGTGGTTGCCTTCTGGCGGACGTCAACATTTCAAACTTGAGGTCAGGAAACGTCATTGAGCTCCTTCTTGAACATCTCTAGTTTTAACATAACATCTTCTACTATGTTGCAGAGATACTGCCACCATAGTGAGAGAACTGGACAACGCCCTGGCCCTAAGTGCTAAACTAGGTGCCATTGCATCTGCAGCGGATGCTGGCGATCTTGTTCCTGGTATTGGCCCAATTAGTGTTTTAGGTGAGCCCTTCCTGAATCGCCGTCCTGATTACAGAAGTAAGGAGTACATTGGTGGACACGTTGTGTCGTTGCTGCTTCGTTACGAGTCTTCTCATTGTACCTTGCACGTCGATAAACATGTTATTGGACTTTGTGCATGTCATTCGAGATATCCGTGGTCGCATTGCAGGTGGGCAGTTCGAATCCGATCGACAGATGGATGACCTCAAACAATTATATCGCATTTATCTTACTGAAGCATTTGCTGGCGGAAGATTAGAGGCTGATAAGGTGCAGAGCTTAACCCTTCAGCGTATTGTCATTTTGAAAAATATATAATCGTTTGTATGCACCGGTTGCAGGTGACTAGTGGTTGGTAGTCTGCAACGTTTCTTAGGTGTATGATCTTGGGCGTTGCAGTGAATTCTTTGAACAGGAACTTACGGGAGGGATTGTGGATCAGGTTCTTGCGCTAGGCCAGCTGAGAAACACCTTCGGAATGGGCAAACGCGAGGCTGAAGAGGTCATGCTCGAAGTTACTGTGAAGATCTACAGGCGTATGTTAGCCAAAGCAGTGCAGAACGGTGATCTTGACGCCGCACCGAGTAAGGCCATATTCCTACAGAATCTTTGCGAAACACTGCAGTTTGACCCTGCTACGGCTGGTGCAGTCCATACAGGTACTCTCATCAGTCTGGTCACTCGTTTAATTCCGTAATAATTCTCTTGCATCGATTCTGTTTGACGAAGTGTTGACTTGTAAGTTCTCCAACTGTGTAGGAAGAATGCATGTCTGCTCTCGGGACGCAAGTTTTCATCTTGGAAACCTGGATTTTGCAGAAATATACAGAAGCAAACTGGAGCAGTGTGTCGCAGACGGCCTTTTAGATGATGAAGACTCCAAAAACCTGCTGAGGTTACGTGTGCTTTTGTGCATTCCACAAGAAGTTGTTGATAGTGCCCATGCTGATATTTGTGGACGCATCTTCACGAAGGTATTAGTAGCTGAGTATACTTCCTAGATTTTCTCGATTGATATATAGTCCTTTCTCAGTGTCTCAGCTTGCATTTAGAAAACGTTTCGTCGTGTTATTCAGCTTGCATTTAGTCAGAAAACGTGTCGTCGCGTTATTCAGTGCATCTTTCATCTTGTAAATTCGGAATTTTACGTTATTGTATTGGAGGTGCTGCATAATTCTGGTATACCCCACAGCATTTCGTAGCGTGACTTTCTGTTTTGTTTTCTTGACCGTAGATTCAATTTTCTCTTTGTTATTTTGAGCATCATTTACAGCGATTTCATGTCTTATGTTGTAGACTGTGGACGATGCCATTAGTGCTGGTATCGACGGATATGATGCTGAGATGAAGAAGGCTGTACGTAATGGAGTTACAGGTCTACGACTTTCACAGGAAGCTGCCATGAACATTGCAGCCAAGGCGGTAAGTAATTGCCCCTGTTCTTTGTATTTCTGGACTCTTTTGTTCGAATAAATCAGGTATCATAGGAATCATACGACCCTAACAGGCTTACAGGTATATACCATCTCATAATGAGTGACGTACGCTGGTGGAACCACAACTATGGTATCGACTGGTACCTACACCAGTTCTTTCGACGAAAGCAGTAGCGTGTGATTTTCTTAGAATGTTCTCTTCTATCAAAATACAGGTTCTCTTTAATTAAGAATACGGATGTGGTTGTTCGTACTACCGTTGACCTTATTAATCTGTAGAAAGCCATAACCTTTGTGTTTGTAGAAGCTCAGGACGTTATCATCTAGTTTGTAAGAGTAACACCGGGACTTATTCTGTTATCGGTTTTCGGGGTGCCATGTTTCACGATTCAAGTCACTGCACGTCTGTTGATAGACGCGCGAAAAGCTCTACTGGCACATGCTTCTGATTGCGGCCATGTTCGACGTGGTTCTGCTATGCAGGTGCAGAATGTATTCTTGACATACGTAAAGAGGTCAAGGAGCGCTGGAAGCCGCGTGGAGTCGGCCCGAGAGCTGAAAAAGATGGTCATCTTCAGCAACATAGTTGTTTCCGAGCTTATTGCTGACATCAAGTGTGACACTCCAGCCCCAATGAAGGAAGAAATCACGACACCTGAGAATGACAAGAGAGATATTGATATTGAGGACGAAGAAGACTTTGAGATGATTCAATCACTCAAGAAGACCAAGCCTGGAGCTCATTCGGAGGGCCGAATGGAAAAGAAATCCCAAAGCGAAATTACCATCAAAGATGAACTCGAGTTACGTGAACGAATAGATCTTTACAGGACTTACTTAATATATTGCCTGTCGGGTGAGAGTACTGGCATGCCCATGGGAACCCAAATCGTCACTCAAAGAGACGACACCGAATTCGTAAGACTTGGCCAGTTAGGTCAAATCTTGGGCATGAGTTCCAAGGAGATTGCGGACGTCCACAAGGGACTAGCTGAGCAGGCGTTCTGTCAACAAGCCAAGGTCAGCTACTACCACCTGCTACCCCAGTTGGACCTAGATCCTGTTAAGTAGGTTTTCTCTTCGTCCAGTTTCTGATCGTTCTCATTGCTTCTGGTGATAGAAACCTCATTTCTACACGATCGAGTGCTTTGTTCTTACCGGTTCAAGAGTCCATATATACATTTATGTATATATATGTCACTCTTCATGCATATCAGCTATCAGTTGAAAAGTGTTTCAAATATTGGTTTCAGTATTTGCTGCCATCTTTTATAATGACAATGTCATTATTCCAGGTTATTTTGGCCGATGGCCAACTGAGCAAATCGCGTATGGAGCAACTCACGGACCTTCAGAAGCAATTGGGCTTGCCCGCAGAATCTGCGAAGAAAGTAATCGAAGGAATCACGACAACAAGAATGTCAGGTGCTATCGAGACTGCAATCAACCAAGGACGGCTCAACGTTGAAGAAGTGAAGGAGCTAAGAGAAGCTGGAGTGGACATCGACGGTATGATTCCGAACGCGGTCAGGCAGAAGCTTTTTAAGAAGGTCGTGGATAAAACTCTGTCGTCAGGAACTGGCGATTTTGATGAAATCGAGCTTTACGAGAAGATGCCTGGAGAGCTCGGTATCACCACCGAGGAAGCCAAGAAAATTTCCATTGACCTCGCCAAAGAAAGGTTATCGAGTTCTCTCATCCAGGCGGTGTCCAGCCTCCGACAGAAGAAGCCTTCTGACGTGGTGAGTGTCCAGTATGAAACATAACTTCATTTTGTTCGCTAACCTTTTTAAGAGGTCGGAAATGACGTGAAGACTTCTTGAACTTTGACAAAAGTGCGTAGCAAGTAAGAAGTTCATTGTTGCAGGGTAAAAAGTGAAGAGATTGTACTAAATTGACTTCACAGAAAATTGCACATCTCGATAAATATCATCGGAACAGGTTCTCTTACATCCATGCCATTCTTGTTTTGCAGTTCGTAGAGATTGTTTTTTCCACTAGTGTTCAGATTCAGTTCTGACGAATTGTTCATAACACTCCTGAAATATGAAGATGTGATGCGTCTGATACACGTTCTGATCAAAAGATGTCATACGCTGTACTCTTGATGAATGTTATTAGTATGATCATCAAGGTACTCTACTTTCAGTACCTCCTTAGGATGGAGAGAATATGTAGTAACCCGTGCGATTATTTTGAGTAAGTTCTGATGTTGCAACGTCTACCCAACGCTCGATTGGTAGTGAAGAGAACATCTCGTCAATAATTGCAGGAGTCACCGTCGTTGCTAACTCCTGTGACCGTGTTCCAGGTTTCGACGTTGAACAACTTGTTGGCTTGTGACAAGGTGACCCCCTCACCTCCTCTGAAGTGGGCAGTTAAGGATGAATTGCTTGACCTTTTCTGCATATACGTGAAAGAGCCTCAGTTAGAGGATAAGGTGGCAAGGCTTCGGGAGCTGCTAGATATTGGCGAGTCCCAAGCAAAAAGTCTGCAAGAGATGGTGTCCAACAGCGGCTTCTCGCTTGGTCTGGAGGAGGACGAATTCGCATTTTAGGTTTTTGTAGTGACCATTCGGACGCATTGAATGGAAGATATGGGGAGCCGAAGTAGCGTTATTCGAATTGTATCAGAACACGCCATTTTCTTGCGCAGTGACCTACATATTGAGATCATGATTCCGACATTGCGGTATGATTGCAGATCGACACCTGTATTTGCGGTTTACATCATGTCTACTCCAATCCCTTGCAATGTAATGTGATTATCAAGTCATATCCGGTTACCATGCCATGTACAGTGGGCTACACATCGCTTTCCTCCTAGAGGGTGTTTTTATGAATAGTATTGTGAAGGCAGAAATGACTGGATTTGAAACTGTCAAACCGTAAAGCTTACAGGGATCACATCGGAGTAAAGAGAAAAGATTAATTCCTTTTAGGAATATCATTCAACATATGAACCTTCCAATCATGTACAAGGAATCTGAATAATCAGAAGAATTTCCTCTTTTGAACTCTTTGATATGGAGAAATTTGATGCAGAGAACTTCGCAAGAATTGAAGCTAGTTTTTTGATTTTAATAGCCTTCAACCATCCTTTCGGGGGAAATCTAGAAAAGAGTTGTAGTTATGTGAAAGGCTTTCATATGTTCTGGTTCCTCATTAGGACAAATGAAGGAATCCCTCCAAGCCAAAACCAACAAGAAATATATCAATGAAACCAGGACAAGAAATATATTAATGAAACCAGAAGTGCTTAACCCTTATGGCAAATGTCAGAAAACAGAAAATCTTCTCGGTTGTGTCCCAAACCAAAGATACCTTATGCGACAGAAAAAGCATACCCATACAATCAAGTATGAATGAATGACATGCTTTTTAGATATTGCAGCTTTTGGTTCTGAAATTCCAAGCTCTAGGTTTTACCTGAACAAGGCAATTTTTAGAAATCAAAAACGGCTTTCCATGAACGTATATAAATAATTATTATCTTAACCCCTAAAAATCCTTGATACAAAATTGTCTAAATTGTCAAAAAGAACCTCCTTGTACTTCAGACCTAAAGAAACTCAATCTAAGCATTCAAAAGAAGATCCAACCGTAGGATCTTGAAGTTAACTTGACCCTTTACTCGAATGTCAATTTTGAACCGTTAATGTTTCTCCAATTTTGAGATTATAATGGTCAAATTTGGCTGAATTTTTTTCCTGCGGAAATCCGAAAAAGCCATTTCGGCTTTCTTGGATCTTTAGGGGTTAAAATGGATTCTTTCAAATTTCTAGTGAAAAGCTTTCTGATCAAATAAGTTTAATATTGGATCTGCAATAATGTTTCTGCTATGAAGAAAGTGAAAACACATAGGAAGTTTGAGGAGCTATATCTCCTTCATCCACCATTGAATTTCAACCTTTCTTTTCTAGGATAGATTTCAATTGGGGTCTAGTTCTAGTTGTAGAGATCTTGACTTGATTGAAGATGGAAAAAGGATAAGGGATAGGTATCAGTTCAGGAGGTGTAGTTATGTATTACTTTGCCTTTGTAATGTTTTGGCAGTTTTGATCATTGCATGGCAATAGGAGCCAATGAATTTAATTGATGGAATTTTTGGGTACAATTGGGTTATTTAGATGAAAGTAAATAACTTTCTAGTCTGTGATGATTTAATTGCAATTTTTTTGATGGTAAAATGTCCACTTAATTGTGTAAATAATGATAGTATGTTCTTACCACGAATATGTTATGATCTTTCAATCTATGAGGGTTCATGAGTTAAATTTTGGTAGTCATGGTATATATTAAGTATACAATAAGTATGTACAATTGAGATTTGAGTAAGTTACAGTAATTTTCATATAGTAGACCTTTTCACAAAAATATGTTTTTGGCTAAAATTAGGCTAGGACGATTAAGGGCTACCCTTTGGATATTCATAGGAAACAAAAATCATGAACAATCATGAACTGGACGTCAAAATGGCTCCTAAAGTGGACTCCTAACTCGACCCAAATAGGTCATGGACTGGAAGTAAAATTGGCCTCTAGAGATTTGAAACTCGTCCCAAGCTGGACTTGAAACTGGTTTGGATGTGGACCTAAAACTAGTCGTGGCCTAGACCTGAAACTAGATTGGACCTGAAACTCGTCTTGCCGTGAACTCCAAACTAGTCTTGGCCTAAACCTAAAACTAGGCCAGGACTAAAAACAAACCTTGTATCATAACGATCGTGCCCTGGATTCGAAACTAAACCCGACCAGGGATGCCACGGCGTCAACATGTCCGCTGGGGGCTAAGAGACCGTCCGTGACTTAGAGATTTTGGACTTTTTGCAAAGGGTAAATGGTCATTGCGGTGCTTTGATTGGCGAGACCGCCTAGGCGACCGGCTTCGGAGCTGGCCGTTGGCCCGAGCGATCGGTCGTCGGGGCTGGCCGTCCGCTCGCGCGACCCGCATTCGGCCTGTGCTACCAACCTCTGGAGTGGCGATCGGCCTGGGCGACCGGTCTTTGGCGGAGGGACTGGCTGGCAATGGTTAACGGTCCTTGGAGCATGCCATTTTGAAATCGCAACAGTCATATTCACATTTTGATGATATATAAGAGAAGAAACATGGAGTCTCACTTTACTTTTGAATTTTGAACACTTTCCAAGAGCTTTGAGCTACATAATTCGGTTATGTGTACCTTGCTTGGTAAATATTGACTTCGAAAGTGAGGATTTCCGTAAGGAACTCTTGACATTTTTTTTCACGTCTCGGTCCTACCACAATTGTAACTTTGAGGTGTCCTATTTATCAAAATGGGGCCCGCTTTTTATGAAACCTCAATTCTGTTAAAATGGCACTATGCCATGTGCCATTTTGTGACACCAAATCTTACATATGTGCTCACATGGAATGGTGTATTCTGTAATATCACAATTATTTTGATAATATCACTCTTTTATATAAATTGTCACTCATTTTCCATAATATCACCTTCAAATTATGTTATATCATATGGTTTTTAACCCCTAAAGGTTCTTGATTCAAAATTGTTAAAATTATCAAATAGAACCTTTTTCTACTTCAGGTGCAAAGAAACTCAATCTAAGCATTGATTAGAAGATCCAACCGTAGGATCTCGAAGTTAACTTGACCCTTTTCTCGAATGTCAAATTTAAACCGTTAATTTTTCTCCAATTTTGAGATTATAATGGTCAAAGTTGGCTGAATTTTCTCCCTGCGGAAATTCCAAAAAGCAATTTCCGCTTTCGTGGACCTTTAGGGGTTAAATTGCAGTTCAGAAAGTTTAGGTGTGCCATTTTAGCGGCATGATGCCATTTTAACGGAATTGGGGATATGAGCTTTGGTTTGTAGACACCAAGAAGGAAGGCCAAGCACCCGGGTCCTTTATATAGTGCTCCTTATGTCACGTAAAAGTTTCCAAGAAGTAGAGTCGGAATTTGAGTCATTACGGGTACGAATAGATTCATGGATATCGCGATTTAAGTTCTGCCCTTTGCCTAAAGCTGCTTGCGCAAATTAGACAGTTATTATTAAGATGTGGCGGGGATTTCCCTCCATATAATGGAGAATTGGACGGATTTCTTGGTGAATGCTCCCTCACTCTATCATCAGACGTTCGGTTTGCTTCAAAACATGGCATTTTTGAAACCCCTAGGAGTGACTCTTCTGTAAGGTCCTCTTTAGGCACCCCTATGAATTCCGCAAATCCTATGGTTATAGCAACCTCCTCTTCTTCCATCCTTATGAAAGGAATTAAGGATAATCGCCCGATGATTGGATCTATGAAGCAAACCAAGCAATCTTCAATTGAAGCTACTTTGGCAGAAGCGGAAAGGCGGGAGTTAGATAAAACTTTGGGCAAAAATTTTCTACAAATCAAATATACCATTTACTGTAGTCCCAAATGATGGGTTCAAAGCAACTGTGATGAAGATTGCTGGATTTAGAAAATCTTATGCTCCACCATCTTCCCATGTCATTTGGACAAGGTTGTTGAGAGAAATAAAGCCTAAGTTACAAATAAAACTAGATAGTAAACTCTCGGAGAGCCTTCGGAAGTTCGGAGGAAGTTTGGCCATGGATGGATGGTCTTCAGTGACTAGTCGCCCTTTGGTGAATGCAATGCTTGTGACTCAGGCTAGAGAGCTTTTTCTTGGAGTTGTGGATACTAGTCGCATAGAAAAGACAGCGGTGTATGTGTCATCTTTTGTGTTGAAGTACATAGAAAAAGTTGGACCAAAGAACATTGTCCAAGCATGCACTGACAATGCTTCTGTAATGCTCAATGCCTCCGGAATAGTCCTTGAGAAATATCCACACATTTTTATGCAAGGGTGTGCGATACTTGCAATCGACTTGTTGTTGGAGGATTGGAGAAAGGCTGGATGGATGGCAAAAACTTTGTTCATGGCTAAGAAAATGATTAAGTCTATCAAAAGACGACAAATGATCGTAGCTGTGTTTCGTAAACATGAGGCGAGATTCAGCCTAGTGATGCTCGGAAAAACAAGATTATAATCTAATTAGCTAACCAATTCAAAATGATAGATCGCTTGGTGGAGGTCAAGACATTATTTAAGCAAGTTGTTGTTGATTCTATGTTCACAACCTATACCTCAAAGAAGATAGTATCAGCTAGAGATAAGATTATATTCTCTCGTAAGATCAAAAGGGTGGTTTTTTATGATGATTTTTTGGGAGCAATGCAAAAAATTACGGAATATGGTGACCCTCGTAATCTATGGATTGAGAGAATTTGACGCCAAGGCTCCTAGTACGGGCAAGGCTTGGCATATCATATGTGATCTTGAAAAGCATGTCCATACTTTGCATGCACTGTCGTTCTCTTTGGAACCACATGAGGTGGCCACCCCAAAGGATGAGTTTTACCATCTGAAACGGCTCATGACAACTGATTTACATGGCGCGGTTGCACTTCTAAAATCTTATTTACTACATGACTATGACTTAGCTCACGAAGCTGATCTTACAATAGCTTGCAAGCATGTTTTACAAAAACTATGTCCTTCGGAGGATGATGCAGACATGGTAAATGAATTTCTTGCATTTCGAGTAAGGGGTCCACCATTCCATGACATCTTGGAGCCTAAGACTCAAAAATTAGCTCCACATGCTTGGTGGGAGTTTGAGGGTGCTTGTGCAAGACTATTCTCTCACATTGCAAAGCGAATACTAGCACAGACCGTGCCTTTGTCGGCTTGTGTACGCAACTACAGTAGCTACTCTTATGTTGGCGACAAGAAACGGAATCGGTTACTATCGGGAAGAGCCAATGACTTGGTCTACATATATTCTAACTTGAAGTTGCTTGCAAATGATAAGTTGAGTGACGATGGCAGACGGTATAGAGAGATAAACTTGGATTCAGAGGAGGACCAAGTACATGGAGACAATAAGGAAGTTGTCGCGCACGACTCATTTTTTGGTGACAATGACATTTTTGAATTTGGTGATAAAACCAATGGTATGACTTTCTTCCTCGCTTCTAATGATAAAGATGCTCTATATGTTCCGTATGCTAAGGGCGATTTTATCGCTGATGGTGCTTCGGCGGATGATCTAGAGGACTTGCAGTCGTTAGCACGGTTAATGACACTAGGCGGCATGAACAAATCCAATAACATCCCACCTGTTATTGCTAGTGAGATTGTGGTAGAAATTGAGAGGATAGACGTGAAAACCACCACGTGCAATACTACTGGCGGCATAGAGAGTTCTGATCCGGTCGCAAATAATATCACGTCCTGTAGAAAGAATCAACTATCTTTACTCAGTGCTACTCCCCACGCTTTATTTCAACCCTCTATTATAAGGGTTACGACAACCATGGAGAAATCCTTAGTGGGTTTGGTATTTCTTTTAAGTGCCAAATATAGCGGCATCTCCAGTGACTCAGATGCACCTTTGGGTAGGTATCCCTTTCAAGAGCCACAGATGGTCTCGACTCTCCAGTATAGAGAAGAACTGCACATTGAACCAAAAAAATTGCAACCCTTTACTTCAAAAATAATGCCCTATGAGTCAATGATGGCATATTCATCATTTTTAAAACAACAACCATACAAACTAGAAAAAGCCTATCTTTATCTACCTTGTTCTATTTTTTTCGGACTAAAAGGTCATCTAATTCATCGATTTGAGCTATACTACGAGTACGCGGTCTTTAGCTTAGATGGACAACTCTACCGTCCTCTTCATATTCCCGATCCACGGCTGCAATTTTGCGGCTCATCTCCGCCTTCCAACTATCCTCGCTATCTTTGCCATCTTGCCTCTTCCACTTTCTACTAGGATCCACTTGTTTGTTACGTAAGATTTCCATGGCCTTCTCAATTCGTGCAACGACATCGTGTACAATACCTTTGAAATCATACATTAATATGTATGATCCTTCTTTTGAATCTTGTATACATATCCTCCAATATGAAATGGCGTCTTCAACACACTTATCAAACTTGTCCACCGCAACCCAATACGAGACCTCCACGTCTTGAAAAGAATCTTACGATATGGAGGTCCGGTATATCGCGGCTTCTTTCAATTTTGCAAGGACCACAACTCTTCCAATTGGAGTATGATCGTACTTTTTGTACTCGTCTCCTAAGCCGGTTGAATGTGTTACTTCGTGCCACAAACCATCTTCTCTCTTTTCGACTCTCTTCGGGAAAATCGAATGAAACAGTTGTATTCGATGCTCTAATGCCCTCCAAAATTACGACAAAACAACTCTCGTTGCTCATCATCCATAATATTCCTCGCCCTTATCTCTACTTTGTAATCAAGTTTCATTCAAAATAAGGGATTACTTTTCCCTTCATATTGACTGCTTAGTTGGTGATTTGATACAGATGTACTCCACTCAAGTGCATTTCTCCAATCAGAGTAGTGTAGAAATGTCTTTGGGAGTTGATCTAATGGAAGATTCCATTGGTTGAACTCGTGCCCTGGTGGCATAAGATCTCGTATGTCCATCATTTCGAAGAATCTCGTGCTAAATGAGGAGCGACATACCAGACATACCGATATTGTCATGGCATATCGGCATATGCAAGTAACATGAAAGTTATGGCCGCATTGGCCCAACGTGTATGCTCCCTTAAGACCAGAATGATGTAGGCACACCGTACATTTCTCCTTAAAACACGCAATTAAGCAATGATGCACTTCGGGAAGTGCACTTTTTGGCGTGCAATTTTATACTGTAAGACATATGATATTTAAAAGTGACATTTTTGAATTCTTGCTGCTGTTGGAAAACTAGGTGGATATAATATATTCATACATACGTGAACATACATCACTTTAATTCCAGTACCTTTTGGTCTACATAACTACAATCATCATTATGTATTATTTGTCCGTATTTGCACTCAATATACATACAATGTTTATTTCGGACTTTTATTAAAACATAAATTATCTCGGTCTAAGGTGACAACATGATTCCTCTATTACACATCAACATATTCAAAGTGTACAACAGTACAAGCTCTCGACCTCTCAACCTCTCAACCTCTCGTACAATAAAATTGATGAGAACCATAAAGATCAACAAAATATAATAATTATATAATAATCCAAATGTCGTAAATAAAATTAACATTTCAACCACTGTACTATATTCTACCGTGCCAACAAACGCACACCTCTTACACATTCATATCAATCATGATCTACATGGATGAAAGGCCAGTCGCGTGGCTCATTGCATTCTCTACCATAGCATCCACCACATCATCAGGCACTGATCCTTCTGATGTGCCAATAGATGTGTGTTGTTCATATGTATAGTTACCAGACTCTCCTCTCCTTACATATCTTATTCCATCTGCATCAAAGTAGAAGCCATCTCTGAACGAATATTTTGAACCAAAGGTCTCCTGGAAAGAGGCACCGCCAGTTGACTGAGTACCGTCGTATTCGCCCTCCATCATAGATACTTGCTCCATTGTTGTCTCTCCAGAAGGCCTTCCAACCAATCTGTGCATGACGTGAAATTGATCATGAATATGATCTCTGGCTTCCATCCCAACAGAAGGATCGTCTTCTTGGGTCTGTGGAACTCTGTTATCGTCCTCTATAGTCTCTTCGCCATCCGTCTCCATCTGTAGTGTCCTCTTAGTTGCTACAACCTCTGATTGAGGTGTTGATAGAACAACGGTCGATGTATGGAGTTCAGTCGGTGGTTCTTCAGGTTCCTGTTCTGGTACTAAGTCATTTTCCGATAACGTAAAATCGGCCCCTCTATCTACCTCTTCTGTTGCCACTTCTTCATCATCATCATGACTGCCACTTGCTGCGGGAGACACATCATCTTTAGAAGTGGAGTATGTCGGTGTACGGTCCCGTGGCCTTCTTATGTTGAAACCTAAGCGTTCGTACTCGGCTTCCATATTGTCATGCGTTGGAGCTATTGGATCACCTTCACTTGTTACCCCATCGCCAGTCTGATTTCCTGGAGACATTGCAACTCTTGTTGGGATTACAAGTTGGCCTCCCAGCTTTTGTAATAACTCATCATGTATGAAGGAATCCCTCTTGCTACAATCGTCAATGACAATGACGTCGTTCCCCTTGAACGTTGATGTCAATATTGTAGGAATGGCAGTTCCAATGTTACAAGCCACCAGACCCCAACCACGAGGCAAATATGCTCCGACCAACCTCGCCAACTCTATTGGGGATCTCTCTAGAGGATCGGCTTCAACTGGCCTTCTTGGATTTCCACGGCGGTCGTGGAACACAAGAGGAAGTGGTACGGTCGGAGCTACAATATTCAACTTTGCTGTTGAATTGGTGGGATGATGTAGGTATATAAGAACATCGCCGGTAGCTTCCACCGTCTGTATAAAAGAGCTGGACTCTTTGATGTTCTGTGGATAATCCTTTGGAGTATATCGGAAAGTCCAACATCCGCGTAGGTAAGAGCAATGGACCGGAAGCTTCAACTTCACCAACATATCCGCCGTGTAGTATACGCCAGGCGGAAGCAAAAACACGACATTCCATCGATCGATGTTTGACATCCATAACTTTAACTGCTCGATGATCTTCTCGTACTGCTCATTAGTCCAAACACCGTCTCCGTATCGACCTCCACCCCGGCGACAATCTATAACCCATAGGTATGATTGCTTGAGCAAAACAGTATCTCGACGGAATAACCCTCTTCTACAACGAACAAGAAGAGTGTCTTGTGAATTATTATCGTTTGGTAACTTGACATTCATCTTCCATTCCCAAGTCTGTGCGTTGTGTAGATCTTCGGGTGCTGGCGGGATATAGTAGCCGACCCCCCCTTGTGCAACATCCTCAAAATGATTACTGATGATTGCAGGAATGAGGTCACGTATATCGTCGAGTTCAGACACATTCTTCACGTCTGGAGCGGCCCACTTAGTCTTCAAAATCGGACTCAGTAACGTGCCAAAATCTTGGAGTTGCTCTAGGCCCCCGGAAAAATACTTCGATACGGATAAGACAAAAAACTCCTCCGTAGATCTTGGTGACGTCGCTCCATTCTCCACCATCAAATAACGAATCATGTTCTTGACTGCTTCTCTGCAAATGATCCGCTCCACCGCACCGGAAAGAGTTTAGGACTTCGGATCCTTTACTTCAACTCCATCAAAATAATATTTCTGAGGGGGTCTAATACCATCCGGTCCTACAGCCTTTGCTGCGCACGACTTTACAATACCTAAATATAGAGAATTTGGAATCCTAGTCAATGGCTTAAACCATTGAGGAGTCATCCGCAATCGATTTGGCCGTGTATCTACAGCTACATCAAGATCCTTCTTGTGAGCTAACTCTTTCCATCTAATCTCATCACCCTTGCTATGAAACAGATGCCCATTCTCATAGTCCTTGCATACTTGAAGAATACTTTCGAAGCATTCGTCACTTGGATTCCAAGCTTGATGCGTCAAGTTCACCAACCTAGATGCCAATGTCTTCATGGAGATGATTTCATCATCTTTGGGTATTCTCTGGACAGCGCTAGCTGCAGCCACCAGAGCTCGTGCTCTGCGAACATCGTCCGCACGGATCAAACTATTTGGCCTTCCATAGTATTCCCATATCTCTCGAAGCTTTTTCAGATCTTGGGACATTGTTGAAAGGTGTTTTCCCGTATGAGCCGCCATGTTGAGCCGTACTGACTTCAAAATGTACATGATCGGATCATCAAAAACCACAAAAGAGGACCTCCGCTTCATAAAAGTAGACTCGTACTCAAATCGGTTGAGCTTCCCCGCCCTGTAATGCTCTTGTACGAGCTTACAAGCAGCTACGACATGTTGACCGTCAACAGACTCCCAGACGATGTGTTCTTGCAGCCACGTGATCTTAGAAGCCTCGCTGTCCTGTCCAGAGGTGGGAGCGTACAAGTTATATACTCGTGTGAATTCTTGTGCAGTACCTTCAGACGGAAATGATACTTGCTCCATCTCAACTTGACCATCATCCGATGTCTTACGGATAATGTACTTCACTGGACGCAGTACTAGCTTGGCCACTTCGTTCCTCTTGAGATGATCGTGTAACATGTTGTAAACTTCCTCCACCCTCTTCTCCAATAACAAACGGTGGTTCGTATCAGGATTTCTCGGCGCAATAATTTTGTCAATATGTGCATAGAACTCAATCTCTCCCCATAATGATCCTTTTGCAATATCCGCTCTTGTGGGCATAGGCGCATTCACAAATCGAAGTGGTGCAACACCAGAGTTAATAGCTGGATCTCTGTCTGGTCGATTGGCATCCTCATCCGAATAGTACAGTGACTCATCATCCATTGGTGATATGTGCACTGAAGCTGCTGCTCTTGATGTTGAAGGCGTTTCCTGACATCGGGATGATCCTCGCCCCGCACGAGAGACCCGTCGTATTGGGGTTGTGGATCCCTTTCCGACCGAACCTCCAATTGTTGCATCTGGTACAACTACTGATTGGGGCGTTCCACCTTCAACGACAGTGTCGCGACGATCTGTCATCCGGCTCCTTCCTCCACGCAATGATGAACTCCTTCCAAACGACCTGTCAATAGAAGCATTAGAGCAATGTGGCTGATCTTGGGAAGTAGACGCTATATTCTGCAAAGCACCCCTAGCCCGCTTCAAAGGGCGACCACGTCCTTCAGCATTGGTGGGACGACGACTTCCTTCAACATTTGCAACTTGTGCCACCGGCTGCTCTTGAGACGCTTCTTGCGAACTTGTTGTAGGAATACTTAAATCTGAAATTGGTTTATAATCCAAGACGTGCGGCTTCGCAAATACTCGGAAAATAGGATCGGACTCGGTTGGCACTGCCGGAGCTCCCTGGCTGGCTGCTTGGACCGGATTCTTAGCTTTCAATGCCTCAAACTCTGTATGATCCTTCATGAGCCTTGTAAGATGCATTTTCTGCTCCTGTGATAGTCTAACACATGCATCAACATTCTTCCGCCGAGCAACGCGCACATCCGGATGTGTAGATATCCAACCCCTCTTCACCGCATCGATGTGATTCAGCAACCGTGGCGTGTTCAACAGTATTGCCGGAACCGGTTTGAAAATCAACCTCTTCAAGAGTAAAGTTGGCGGCAATTCAGAACCGGGTTCTGATTTGCAAGTGATGTATATTTTGTGCGAAGGAAGTGTTCGTATATTAAGGACCTCGCCAAACCTCTTTCCCAATGCTGTTGCATGATGTCCCTCGATAATAGGATAGATTGTAATCCATAATACCACTTTGTTGGAATCTTCCGCAGCCAACCACCAACCATGCTGAACCCACGGCATTTGAAGAACACTATGTTCCATCGTGCAGTCTTCGAAACTCAAAGCTGAATTTGAATACGAAACAACAGAAGCAATCAATATCATCAATTTTTGTAAGAGTATAGATGTCAAAACAATTATATACAAAAGTAAATGATATTAATCAAAGAATTAAGTTAACAATGAATAAGTATTTACTTATACACTAATACCTTTTACTTTGTTTAGCTTTTACCTTAAACAACAAATAGTTAGCTTTTACATTAAGCTTAATTAAAATTTAAAAGATATTTTAATCTAGATCTACACATTTTCACACCTTTTTTGTCAATGTACATTAAAAACTTCTTTTTTCTTTCTAATTTCGGTACAACTTTTGAACGGCGGTGAATCTCTTATATACTCATTCATCTAAATTTTAAATGCATCACAAGTCTAGCTCATGTATCTCCAAAACACTCAAAAACATCCAAAGCATCCAAAACACCCAAAAACATCAAAAATTGACCAAAAAATGTGTCTAAAAAGATTTCAGCACATAGTCTATTTGGCATGTCCCATTATCCTACACCGTTTGACAACTCACAAGTTAATTTCAATGTTTTAACCTCTAACCGTCCTTGAAACCTGAAACAGGTTTTTGCAATTTCAGGCACCTTAGATGAAGGTGTTAAAAGTAATATTTTTTGCCTAAAATTTGACCGGGTATTCCTTATACTTCAAAGAGTATGTGGTAAGATTTTCAAAGCCAAATTCCAGTTTTAAAACCTTCATCTAAATATTTTGGGTTTGAAGTCCAAAAAGGGTAGTTCAAATTTAGTCTTTTTTTGAGTACTTTTTTTAGAAATATGTTCTTAAAAAAATCAATACTTGAGTTCCAAAGTGACACAAGTCAAAAGTATACCAATTTTACAATAGAAGCCTCCAAATTCCAAAAACAATCATAAAAATGCCCAAAAAACTTAGAAGACAAACTTTGAATGTTATGATCTCTCAAATGGTAAACATCCAACGGTCAAGTTTTGGATCAGTAACTAGAAATAGTCTTTGGTACAAGATCTTACGGTTGGAAGTTTTATAGGCGGGAAAAAATTGGTTCACACCCCCGGAGTGCATGAAAGTAGAAAATTGCAGAATTGAGGTTTTGAGCTCCCAAAACCACACACGGACAGTTACGGGTTAAGGGCCTCAATGGAGGGAGGGGGGGGGCTAGGGGGTTGAGGCGCAGGTCCGGGTCCAATGGGCCATGAGAATCAATACCCGGTCATGGGAACGAAGACCGGACCAGGGAACGAAGACCGGGCCAGGGGAACGAAGACCAGGCCAGGGGAACGAAGACTAGGCCGGGGGAACAAAGACCGAGCCAGGGGAACAAAGATCGGGCTAGGGGAGCGAAGACCGGGCGAAGGGAACGGAAATGAGATCTGACGTCGAAGGTCTGAGGCCTCAGAGGTCAGAGGACGGTACTATCTATGCAAAGTCCAATATCTATGCACTAGACATACAACTAAATCAATAAATAAACATTATTTATCCCGTAAGCTTTCCACGCATTCACAAAAGCATTCACAAAAGCAAGATGTCATCTTTATTCCATAATTTGAAATAATCCGTGAGAAAAGTGAGGACGGATGCAGTCCCTTTTATAAACAATCTAGGAATCGTAAACCACTCAAAGTCTCAAACCCCAGATATCATTATAATCTACCTATGATGGTAAAGTAAAACTCTGCCTACCCGTATGACGTTGACGGAAGAAATTGTAGAATGTGTACTCTCTCTCATTTACAGAGCCAAACCCAAGCTAGTCCTGAGCAACTCCTCCCTCCATTTATCTCCGAAAATGCACATGTCATACTTTGACACATGTCAATTCACCAAATCAATCAACAATCCATACATGCAAGAATATTAAAAGAAAAACCCATATGAGGTCGGAGGGGTCTGAGGCCTCAGAGGTCAGAGGTCGGTGACCTCGACCTTCAGACTGTGCGTAAGCGGGAAGGGAGAGGGGTCTGAGGTCACATATTGTCCAAGATCATGAGTCCACGATAAGTAGGAACACAGAGATTGACAAAATTGATATCGCTTCTCAATTGATTTCTGTTTACATTCATTCTTTCGTCACCTCTGTAACAAGTGTGGAATGATTCTGCACTTCCAGGTATACAATCATGGAACATCGACTTCAAAGTAGAGCATCTACGAGCGGGTAGCGACAAAAAGCATCAACAATCATTTATGCTCTTTACTGAGGTATAGCTCATTGCTTAATTGTTCCCTGCTTGCGAATTAAGTAACAAAATTTGTAGGCACGACATTCTTCAGCATATGGCGCAGTTTTTCAGTTTTTCCAGAATCTCCTTTTGACAGTTACGTTGTGGATATGTGCAGTGAATCAATGATACTCTCTACAGATTTTTAAGAGCGGATGAGTAAGCTTGGTATAGGACTAGCGACCCTTACCTTTGTAGAAGCCGCGACAGCGACAGACCCTCGCACAAAGACCTTCGCGCGCGTGAAATAGCAGCACCACCGCCCGCCTGCTGGAACAGAAGCACCACCAACAAAAGTGCCACCCTAAACCCTAACATTGCCGCCCGAAACCCTAACGAGTGCGCCTCAACTCTGACCAGCTGTGACCGGCTGGGATGTGACCGGCTTGTAAGCAGTGAAATGCTGATCAAGCAATGCCAAAGCCGGCATTGATGAGCTTTGCAACTTCCACACGTGCGATAAGGAGAGTCTGCTGCTACTGCTTCGTAGGAGGGGCAAGGTTTGAGGCGGGCAGGTTTCTTATCTACTAGGCGGGTGGGTCTCTTATCTATTAGGCGAGTGGGTTTTGCATCTATTGCTGGGGTCTTAGGCCTAAGACCCCTTACCTTCTTTGAAAACTAGGACTTCTAGATGGCATGGGGTCTTAGGCCTAAGACCTCTCACCTTTATTTAAAACTAAGATTTTTAGGTGGCTTGGGGTCTTAGGCCTAAGACCCCTCACCTTATTTTTGGTTTTAATTTTTTCTACTACAAGATGTGATGCAAACCCCCTTATCTTCGGTTTAAATTTTCTTTGTAGAACATATTAAATTCACAAAAGAATAAAACGTGATGTGACAATGTTTAAACCTAACCCCAATTCCATTAAAGTGGCATTATTCCGATAAAATGGCACACCTCAACCCAATTCAAAAATCATAATTTATGAAAAAGGTGGACTTGGTAAATCAACAACTAGTTGTAATAAAGGTGAGTTTTACAAATTGGATGGGATCTTAAAATCAACTTTAAACTAGCTTTTTAATGGCAACCATTATTGATACTTTACAATTAAAAGATTATTATTGTTTAGGTAAAATAATAATCTTTTAATTGTAAGTTTGGCCCAAGACAAGTATGTATAAGGTTATAGTTTTTAAAACTAAGTATATAAAGGAGCGATGGTGGATATTATAGAATACATCACAACGTATTAGTATTAAAAATTTTAAATCAAAGTAAAGAATGTTAAGAGATCCTAAACAAGTTTTGATAGGAATTTTGATTGACATTCGGTTTTTTCATACAATGTCATGTAGAAAATATTATTTACTTTGCAAATGCTCGAAAAATATTTTATTGTCATTAATATGGAATACGACTTTTACACATTATTGGACAAGGTGACAAAATAAAGGCTTGCTTCATAAACTCATAGATCTTCAATCTTTCATAAATTTCTTATTACTAAAAGATGTGGTGTAAAACTTCCATTTGGTCGTTTAGGGGTGCAAGAGAACCAAAGGTTTAGGTTATGACATATATGAAACCTTTGTATGAAATTCAACTTAGTGGAATAGACGTGATTTGGTTACATCCTAATAGTACTTAGGAATAAGTACATTTATATGTTACTAATGTTCATATATTGTGACAATTATACATTTGACGGATCTACCAAATTTTCTATGTTAGAAATTTTTTTTAAAATAAAAAAAAATCACTACCACTACACGTGATCAGGTTAAGCTCCAAACAATGGAACATTGACATAAAATCTAATATAGTCATGTAAAATAAAACTCAAATTGTAGTGGAAGTTCAACACATGGTAGTTTGTCAAAATCAAGCTTGTTACATATTTTATATATGACGACGTTAGCCAATTCTAACCCTTTTATTACTATTTTCTTAATATCAGGTTGGTAATCAAGCGATGGCAACTATGATGGAAAACGATACAATAGAAACTCATGTCGTAATCGAAGACATCCGAGGAGGTGATATCTCGTTCAATAGCTCAATAGGTTCACGATTACTACGGGCGGCACGAGCGAGACAACTACATGATGGATTAGTTGAGATATGTATACCTCAACAAAATAGTAGGGTAGAATTGCTTTCTGATACCGGAGCGGTGGTGGGCAGGGCCATTACAGACAATGCATTCAAAAGTGGTATGGAATTGAACGGAATGAGATTGTTTCCGTCCGAGGTGGCAGTACGTGTCACTCATGTAGATGATGAATTACACTGGACCGGAGATTTAGTTGGAGAACGGTTAGGATTGTCCACGGGAATGACGATTCGTTGGGACCGCTCTTTGGTACATGTAGTGGCTTTGGATTCCAATATTCTAAACCCACAAAGTGAAGAGGGATCCCAAACGCCAAATGTACCGATGATGACTCCAATATTTGATTTCCATGAGGAGTTTTACACACCGGGCTCCAATGAAAGATCACAAAGTAGTCAAGCTTCAAATCCCGTACATGAAAATTCACCATTTTCTCAACCTCCTTCTAACAACATCCGAGATCTACCACACGTTGATGGGCTGGCATTTGTAAGACAAACGCGTCGACAGTATTCTATGCAGAATAGAACAAGGCGAGTTGCTAGGGAAAGAAGACCACCTGATGGTGCACAAGCGAAAGTAACATTGGTAAGTGTGCAAGATGCAATAGCAAAAGGTGGATGCAAGAGGAATTGCTTAACAGATATTCCGGCAAGGTATATCTTGGACGTGCGGTATAATGCATGGGGGTCTAAGTATCCAATCCGGAGTACATGGGTGAGGCAGATGTTGGTTTCGTTCTATACACAAACCGATGGAAATCGTAGAGATAAGTTTGTGACAAAGTTGGACGGCAAAGAGGTTTGCAATGGGTGCTATGCTCTAGCAGTTGGATATTCACAACGGCGTTTCAAGGACTTGAAGAAAGACTGTTTGATATATGGCAGGGTGACAGCTATTCACGGTAATACTCTTTCAGATCCAGTTCGAGAGAGTACTAGAATGTCTGCTGCCGAGGCATGCTTTAAATGCTTCGTGGATGAAGCCGGTTGTCCTCAACCCCACCAATCCATTCGTCGCAAGAGTGACAAGGAGGTCCTGCCGCTTATTCTTCTTCCCATGAACACTATAAAATGTGATGTATTCAACTACGTGAACGAGGAGGTGAAGAGAATTTGCAACGGCGAAACCATATCCATAAGCTCATTCCGGAGGATGTGGCGCCTAAGGTATCCCCATGTTCAAGTGCCCCCGTTCTCTAGATTCTCAAAATGTTATCTTTGTTGGGAGTACAAATGTGCCATGGAAGGGACAACCAATGCCGATGCCAAGATAAGGATTAAAGAGGTGTTCATGTTACATCTGCTCAATCAAACGGAGGAACGTAGACATTATTGGATATTCAAGAGGTCTTGTTATATCAACCCTGAGATGTACATGTGTATTATAGTAGATGGCATGGATCAGAATACAACCATGGTACCCCGAATACGTCAGACTGTGAAGAATATCGAGCACCGGTTTGTGAAGACCCATCTATGCGGGGCCTTGGTGCATGGGATTGGGTTGTATTGTGATGTGTGGTTTGGAGCTCACCACAAGCATGATAGCAACCAAGTCGTGAGCACATTATTACATGTGATAGGGGACGTTTTAAGGAGGAAGGGATTCTTGCCACCGACGTTACGCATCCAAGCAGACAACTGCACACGCGAGAATAAAAACATTTATATGTTCGCAATGTGTGCAACTTTGGTTGGATTGGGATTCTTCCAGGAAGTGGAACTATCCTTCCTCATTGTGGGTCATACACACGAAGATATCGATCAACGATTTAGTTGTATTTCAAACACATTGAAGAGGTCAGACGTGAACTCTTTAAAGGAGATGTTTACTCTCATTGAACGGGGAACTTCTCCCACAGAGGCATTTGTAAGCGTACAACTTTTAGAGAATGTATGGGATTGGAAGAAGTTCATAGCCCCACACCTATTGACGGGATCGGACTCATTAGTTGGCATCACATTCCCACACCACATGAGATTCTACTCTAGCAATCGCGAGGGTGCTTGTAAAGTCAAGGTCCAACATAAGCACTACTGCAAGGATGCTTGGGGACAGGAGACTGGGGATCAGACTTTGAGATCCATCCCGAATAGGGTCGAACGACCCGATTTTGCGACTGTATATGCAGCGGATGAGCGGGAGCTGAAGGCGTTAGACGATTTTATTGCGTACAAAGATAGGTGTATTGAAAGATTGCAATACGTGGAAGTCAATCGTGATGCAAAACATGAGGCCCAGAAATTGAAACAATATTTAGCAGAGTTTCCAAAAAAGGACCGCAACACCAATCACGAGTCATCACCGTTTTGGCCATCCTATGATTCCAACGACCAACCTTTACGATGCTTCCCTTCGATACCAAGGGAGAATACTATTGCTGAAACTCACGAGAGAACCGTTGTAGATGAGATTGTAGGCATGCTCCCAAGTGCAGAGGCTCGTGGATACTTTGGACGACGAAGAGAGAGACCATCAAATCAAACAGTGCATAGTGCACAACGAACTAGACGACATTGCGTCACCGAAGAAATCCCAGTACAAGACCAAGAAGGAGGTAGCAGCGATCCGTTTCCATCTTTTAACCCCCAGACGGACATCAATACTGGTCAATTCGTAGCACTGAGTGTTGTTCGAGAGGAGGTAGAAGCAGGCATACCCTTTTACCTAGGAAAGGTGATAGAAGAGGGGAAAAACTCCTGGAGGTTGAAGATTAAAGTATGTTGGTATTGCCCCGTTGTGAGAGAAGAGGTCTTTGGAGAACCGAGGTCTACTACACAACGCTATGCAAATTGCATGGAGTCCTTTTGGGAGCCATCCGGTGAGAGGCACAGTTGGGTACCGAAGGAAGCGTGTATCTTTTCATGGTTTGATCAACATTCCGTATCGGTGAATGTCGTTCAACCGTCGGAGAAGCGCATAGTACACGGAGTGCAAGTAGAGAGGAGAGTTTGTATTCCTCAATCTACAAAGGCACACATTCTCGAATATATAGCCATGCAAACGGAAGCTATTGATGACGAACGCTTACGGACAGCCTTAAATACTGGGGAGTAGGTTATGATCATAGTACATTTACCGTGCTTTGCATGGTAATAGATATAAAGTGTTCATGTATGAACAAGTTAAATGTACCCGGTGAAGGTACAGTGGTAGACCTATAGTTAGAAATTATTACAAGGATTGGAGTGACACGAATATTTGTATTTACAAGTATACTTATAGATGAATTATGTTTATTATTTTCTGGGTGCTATTTGTCATGTTGCAAGTAGGACTTCACCATATCAATTGACAAATATAACAAATGATTTTTGAGGACATTGGGTAAAACTATTTATTCTCTAACATGTATTATTGTACAAAAACTATATGGTTTTTAACCTAATGGATTTTTTTTTTATCAAAGAACGCATTCTCCAAGTCATATATTTGGGTTTTGAAGTGCACATTAGAGAGTATTTAGAGAAGTGCACTTTTATACGTACAAGTGCACAATTGTTTAATTGTGTGTTTTAAGAATTTACGGAGGAGTTTGCTTGTGTTAATCATAATGCAAGCTGACTCTTCTAGGTGCGATGAGAATCTATTGTACGGCGCCCATCCTTCTTCTATCTCCAAAGTCAAATCAACATCAATATTTAACCCCATCTTAGAGTAATTTGTACGCTACATCTTCTCTTCTGCATCGCCCCAAATAGTGACCTCTATAGGGTCATATCGTTGTTACGTACTGAGCTTATTGAACTTCTCCAATAAAGTATCTACATCTTTACGTGAATCTCTTGATTTAGCTACAATACATTTGAGATTGCCATGTGCCTTGAAATTGGACATCATACCCATAACGAAATCCGTGCCAATGTCATCTACTAGTGATTTGGTTTCCGCTAGTTCACTTCGCCCTCCATCTTTTGATGTTGGTGCCGGGTTTACTGCTGTAGGTTGCTTGGGAACAATTGACTTTTCAGTAATGAAAGTGGACACTAATTCAGGCACCACATCCCCCAAGTGTCCATTTTGGCCGTATACTGCATCCTCCTCTGTTACAGAAGGTTCACCAACTACTTTTATCCTCTAGCCTATCAATTATTGTTGGTTCTAGAAGTGGAGCATCCATGGCAACCATGTTCCTTCCATCTCCCTTCAGTGTTGTGGTTGTTGGAGGAGTATCCTTCACTGCCGTCTAATGAGTTTTCTCCCTCAAGTGGTGCAATAAACCCTTTGTAGAGTTTGATCCCGGATCAAACATATCTTTGATATTTTTCTAATTTTTCTCAATTCAAAGAGAAAATGTACTACCCGTTGTGAATGTGCTCCAGTTCACCTTACTCTTCAGTATTAGCTCAGCATACACCATGCACAAAAGCGTATAGGAAAAGTAATCTTTGCTCTTGGAATAATCTCCAAACAATGTCACCCAAACTTCTTCATTACGATGAAGAAAATTATCATTGTTGCATGATTGCGGGTTGCAAGTAAAATTATTGGTATTAACTTTGTAACATTCTCTAGGCCAAAGTTTCCCAATGTGGTACATCTTCACATATTTCTTGCAAGTCGCCAATGTCCAGTGTTCCTCCTTTTCCAGCTCCCAAACGCTCCGAGCTTTAATGACTACATTATCCAAAACGTCGTAATGCAAATCATGTCTTATTCCTTCTGGTTTAACTCTCTTCGTCGGTGTCTCATGTAAAACCAACTCCGTCTCCACCAATTCCACGTTTTTATTCTCTTTTTCTGCTCACATCAAGGTAAATTGATGTTGGCCGACCGGTCTCGCGCCCCAACCGATGCTGGCCGCGTACCGACCAATGTTGGCGAGGCCTCAAATTGTTTTTTTTTTTTTTTTTTAATTCTGATCTTTAAATGAAATTTGACAAGTTTTGGTTGGAAAGTCTTTGATCCCTCAATGATTTCTGTTATTAGATTTTTAATGATTATTCCACAATGAAAACATAATCCTATGTTGATTTTGAAATGTTGTATCTTCTTCATTCACGGATATTTTTTGGGATGGAAACCATCTCGAGTCTAGTCTATATTGTAGAAATCTTCACAAATTCAGAGATGTTTCGTACATAAGGCATACATTTGAGCCCTCACGGTTTACTTCTTCTCTATTTACCCTTTGTAAATTATTTGGCAATTTTCAGCATTCCAACGCAATGCTTTCAACCAAGAAGTTTCATTGAAGATATTTTTGGAACAAGGGTAATATTGGAATAAATTTGTGTTCCCGTAGCCAACGTTGCCAATAGGGGGCGTGACCAAGTCGGGAGGATAGGGCCACCGATCGGCAGCAGAGGACTTTGTAGGCATCAGCGGTACTTAAGAGTGTGGCCGACTTAGAGTAGGAACCTCTTGTTTTGTTAGACATTGAGACCTGAGATTAGGAGTTGAAACACTTGTACTCTTATTTCATTATCAATACAAGGCAAAGGCTGGTCTTTTCCTAAAACTGCGTGCTCTAAACTAGATAATGTTCAATTTCTAACTCTCGTCTTCCTACGCTTCCTGCATGTTGTTTCTTGCTTGTGACCTCCGCTGCCTTTAACTCCATTGCAGGCCGAGAAGGATTCTGGAAGAACACCCCTCACCCTTCTTTGCTGCTTGCCTATTAGACAACGTAAGACAACGCTCGTGACCTTCTAACTGTAGCTTCTTCCTTCGCTGTCTCTCTCTTTCTGGCTCGCTAAGTGTTAACACTCCCCTATCCACTCCGTCCTTAGGAAACAACGCTGATGCCAAACACCTTTTCTCGAACTTACCCTAGGACATCCAAAGCCGACGCTGAGTTAACACAGTGTTCACCTATAGTCAACCTTGCAGTCAACGCCGTCTGAGGTGGAACGTGTATGGTTCTCGAGTGTTTCTTAACACCCTATGTACTCCCTCCTTTCTTCAACTCTACGGAGATACTCAAAATACTTTGCCTCAAAATACGAACGTTGGTCGACTTAGGTAGTCTAATAATGCACTTCCATACTTACTCGGCTAACATTTTGGCGACCATGCTGGGGATGGAGTGTTGAGATACTCAGAAGTCAAGTTGAAGCCCTATGCAAACAAACTGCTGCCTCGACAACATAAAGACAAAGAACCAAAAGTAGTTTTGCCTACTGAGGACCCACATGCTACCAGAGAATTTTTACAATGGATGAAGCAACAAATTACACACCTTGTTGCCAGAAATGACGCTACGAATGCCAAATTGAAAATGCTTAGTGACCAATACCAGCATTTGCAAGGTACAGCCATTTCGGCTGCCATACCCAGCCCAGGGATCGCAGCAATGCCATCATCATCAACATCGGTGCCTCCTGTAAACCCAACTATAGCTACATCAATGGATTCATGAGAAAGAGATAGGCTCATTAAGTTATCCAAGATACCATACCCGATGTTTCACGACGCTGCTGACTCCGATTGGCATATCCGACGCTTTCAAGTTATAGCCAAAACTAATGGAGTCTCCACCACTGCTGACTTACAGAACATCTTTGGTACCACATTGCAAGGGAACCATATCAACTGGTATATCGACTTTGAAGCCGAACATGTCAATCCTACCTGGGACGACATGGAAAGAAGTATTTGCAGAAATTTTGAAAGTTAAAGATGTCTTTTAAAATTCTCCGCGCGTTGGAAAACATTACCCAAGAAAAAGGAGAAACTGTAGACACCTTCTACGACCGATTCAAACAGTTGGCAGATAAGTTGAATCAGAGGCCAACAGACAACTACTTGTGTGAATGGTTCAAGAAGGGGCTGTTACGTTGGATTCAACAAGGCATCGTGATTAGGCTAGTAAGACCCTTCCTGACATACTAACAGCCGCCAATGATATGAGTAGAGAGCTAGGGCTACTCAATAAGACCCAAGCTCCTCTGTTGCCTTTACCAAATCAACAGAATGATGCATGTATAACGTTAACATTATGCACGCCTTGTGAAAAAGCCCACAATGGACGTTGTTGGTTTACCTCAGGCAACACTCGAAATGACGACACAAGGCAATCACGTCCTACCGTAGCCGCCATGTACCTTCAAGAAGTCCATGCAGTCGGTTGTTGGGAATGTGGTTCCTTGCACCATAGACGAAGCCAATGTCCTATCTTTAAGCAACAATGGTCTCAAAATCGCCCAATGGCGGAAACAAACCACCAGACCACGACGCCCTTGGACAACCAAAGACCCAATCTGAATAGGCGGGGGGGAGGGAAGAGTAACATTGACAGAGGTTCATGGAACTGAAACCAATGTCTCCACCATTAGCACCGCACCCGTCACTACGAGGTCTAAGGTTATCGCACAAGAACATGTGATAGAACATCGCAAGCCGTTCCCAGAACAACACTAGAAACGATTGGACAACATTTGAAAGCAAATCCAACAAGACTTAGAGTCGCCTTCAGGTGTCAACTTACAGCAAGTACTTGACAACACGACTGTGAGTATCACACTAACTAGTTTGTTGAACTTTAGTCCTGAATTGCAAAAATACCTGCAACAGACTGCCTTGCCCGACACTTCAACAACTTTTATGACTGTGGACACCAATGTTACCACAATTGATCCATACGCCGCTGTAACACATCTATGGCTAGGCCCACACAAGTTGTCCAACGTCTTAGTAGACGGAGGCTCCGGTGTCAACGTAATGAGTGATGGTCTCCGACGACAGTTAGGCATGCCGTCACCAAAAATGGCCTAATTTATACTAAGGATAGCCAACGATGCTCCGATTACGCCTTTAGGAATTTTGGCTACTGTAGCCATCACCACGCATGGCGTATCTACACCAGCAACCTTTGTCATCATTGGTATGCCGGATACCACCAATTTCCCTATGTTTTGAAAGTTACGCAAGCCAACTTCGGCGACTCGGATGATTGCTTACCTGCAGCCCTGTGGGCATACCGTGTAGCCACCAAGTTGGCAACTCAGGCGAGCCCCTTCGAGCTGGTCTACGGTACACAACCCCTATTGCCAACAGAAAACTTGGTGCCAAATTTTCAATCGCTTCAACCAAAAGACTTTGCACCGCATCGAGTGTTGGCAGCTAGGATGGAAGATCTTCATAAGTTGGAAGAGCTCCGCGATGACGCCTACAAAAATATCCTACACAAAAACACACTCAACGCCAAATACTTTCAAGGGTCTCAACCTCCTCGCGTGTTTCACAAAGGCGATCGAGTCCTCTGGTGTCCACGAGATCCACAGTTGCGCAAATCAAAGTTTGAGTTTGTGTGGCATGGACCATTCCGAGTACAGTTAACACTACCAAATAACACAGTGTTGCTTGTCAACGAAGACAACTGTGATACCCAAGCAACCATTGCCAACTCCGCCAAGCTCAAACACTACCACAATCAGAACAGCTAGACAAATCCAGCGCTAAGTCTAGGGCAACTCTACGACAACTTAGTCACCGAAGCACAACAGTTGGCTACAGTGGAACAACTACAAGAAACACCAACGCCGACCTCAGGCAACAAAGAGGGGGGGGGATGCACCCATGGTTGCATACCTCAACCACATCCATGTTGTCTATGATACCCCATATAATGAGGGTACAGGCATTGTCAGATGCCATGTATCTACGTTGTCTTCACTTACAGGTTTTTAGTGTAATACCCGTGTTTAGGTGACTCGTGTATTGTCCCAGGCATTCTGTGAAGTGACCAAGACCAAATAGTGCTAAGATAACCAACCACCAACCGTACTATTCCCAAACTTATGGTTAACCTTGCTTGGCAAGGGTATCCCTTTGTAATAGGGGATGCACAAGGACTCTTTCCCTTATGTTTATCGTGGCGGAAACGTCCACACTTAAACTCTACTCACACAAACACTTACACTTAAGCAATCATTACGTCCTCACAAATAATCCGTCCTAGCCGTCCGGATTAGGAGGTCACGCAGGCCGTCCTGGTTGCCCTACTTACTACAATGACAAACTCCAAGATATCCAAATCCGGCTAGAGGATGTCTACACGTATTCAGGTCAGATACTGTTCTTAATCAGTCCCCTAAGACTACAAGGAACCCAAATCTATAGCAGTTGGAGGTCGGATTGTAATACGGCCTCGCACACTCTATTCCTAGACCCTTCCAGACCGTAAGGTGTTTACTACAGTAGTTTCCCTCTCTCAGACACCTAGACCAGTTCAAGACACAAGGCACTTGCTAATACGCCCAACCCGACCTCAACTCTACAGATACGATCTAGCAAGGAATCCGGATCCCTAACTCCCAACTTACAACTTGGAAACAGTAGATACGACATCTAAGCACTCGACCTCAAAAGGGAGACAAAGCAAGGATCACACTGAATATGCGCACAAGAGGTTGTTGATTAACAAGTAAAGAATGTTTTAGGTGATCAAACATTCACCTATAAGTACTTCTAAGTCAACGACTTAGAAACCTAACTAGATTGCGGCGCCAACCTACACGGCCTACTCTGCAAAAAGCGATCCGCTTTCCCAAAAAAGATCCTATCTACTGATCCGACTTCCTAACCCTTTCTAACTTACGGATTCTAAATCCGTTCATTTTTTTTTTTGTTGAGCTTACCCCATGCTTTGGTCGTTTCAGGGGTGTGGCTGCAATCCGACCCATCTTGACTCTCTTGCCCGCGTTCGTCATTATGTACTCTTTGTCACTTGCGTCCTTGTCCGTCTCATCACCGCTCTTCAATTCCTCCTCTTCTGAGACTTCGAGGCCGAGCTCGTGGAGCTTCTGGGCGTTTGGGGTTTTCTCTCACTCTTTGGTCGAAAGCTTCTTTTTTACTGATTGGGTATTCTTGGCCGGCCACGCCTTCTTCTGTCTTCACCTTGCCCTTAGTGTCGGTCGGACTTGAAGGTCCTGCATCCGTCCTCTGAACTTTGACCGGCTTGGGCCACGGGGTTGGAGTCTGTGCTGGCGCAGCTGCAAAGGTCGGAATCAAAGCCATCTCCGCAATCCACTCACGGAGGGAGTCCAACACTACCTTTACTTCAACGTTGCTCTTCTTGATCTTCGTGGAGTACGTCTTTGCTGCCAGAGGGAATTTGCAGAAGGTCTCTCCCTTGAAGACTTTCGATTGCAAGATTCCGACCTCGAAGAGATTTGCCTTTTGAAGCACCTCGGCCGGAGTCTCACAAATCTCCACGAGCTTCACCACCTGCTCGTGAGCGGTCTGAACGGCTTGTCGGCCGATCACGAGCTCTTATTCCCTCCGCTTGACCGTCTCCCTCAAGCGTCTATTATCCAGCGTGAGCTTCGTAATTTGCCTCTCCAACTGCTGGTACTGCTCCTCGGTCGGCTTGGAGTTCCACTTCTGCTTCACCTCGAGCAAGGTCTGCACTCCAAACTCCTTACACATCTTTGCAATCAGTTCTTGGTAATGGAAGTACGTGGTGCGAGCTTCCGTGAAATGATACCAAGCCCTCTTCATCGGATCCGGATCGTTTGGAGAGGACGGACGGGCGGCCGGAGGGAGTCAGTGGTCGTTCGACTGCATCGGATTCTCCCAATCCGCTGTGACCTCGTAGTCGTCCTCAGCCCTAGAAGTTTGGCCGCTCTCGGTCTGAACTCCGACCCAAGACGGCTTCTCAGTAGGGGACGGGGACGAAAGTATGATTACCTCTGGTGTGGCTTGCGGCGGGGTTTCCTCGCGAGCCGGCTCTTCTGGCGCATCCGGTTGCGTTTCCTCCTCCTCGGATCCGGCCTCGTCCTCCTCGTCCAAGTAGACGGCCTTGCTGTCTATGTCCTCCTTGGATTCAAAGACGCCGTTGTTTTGAGCCGCCAACGACATCTCATACGCCGACTCCTCGTCCTATGTCAGAACCTCCTTCTTATGATACAAGTGGTAGAGGAAAGGGGTGATAGGGCTCGATCGGCTCTTACCCACATTCTCCGCGAGCCGGGCGACATAGTCGCGGATCACAATACCCCAATCCACTTCGCGCTCTCATCGTACCGACCCCAGGACGGTGTTGGCAAGCCGAACGGTAATTTGATGCGGCTTTTCCGCGTGAATGATCGGAGCCAGGATCATGATCACTGCGCGCTCCCTCGGATCCTTGCAGTCCTCCACTGCGTATCCGTTGTTCTTGTGCGGCTTCCTATGAACAAAAAATAGAAAAAAAATTAAAAACTTTTAGTTGACATGTACTTATCATAGAGTTGAAAATCATGTATATATATGGAGTTTCAAAATTCAAAATACTAAACAATAGAATAGGATATCTATGTTAAGATAGGGTATCTATCAAAAAAGAAATTCTTGTAAAAGATATGTAAGAGTTGGTTGGTTTTTTTAATATGAAAAGGATAATAATAAGTGTTATTAATATAAAAGTACAATAAATTTACCTGAAACTGGCTCCTTTGAATGGCTTCAAGACATGGTCAAGACATCTTTGAAATGCTTCCAATTTTTGAACAGAGTTTAGATTTTGAGTTGAAAAAGTAGGTAGTACAGCAAGCAGACAATGACCTTCTGGTTCGTATCTTTGTTCACAAGCTATATTTGCAAGCGATAATAAGATAGGATGGCCACTAACTTTTCCATATTTAGAGAGTGATGTTTGATCACTGTAAATAATCAATGGTGCTATAACTCCATCACCATGTTCAGAATTCACGTGTTCCTATGAAAAAAAACACATTCATATTTATAACTTGATAAATAAAATGAAATAATTAGAAGATTATATGATAATAATGTCCTAACAAACACAAACAAAAACTTTAACACTTACTTGCATCAAATGCCACCACTGTCCTGTTGCAGGTGTGGAATATATAACTTCTCCACTTGCATCAAATTTGGTAATAGGCTTGATTTCAAAATTTACAGCATTCATAGGTGATGGAAACAGAGTCTCTAAAGCTAAAAGTGAATTGCGATGATGTAACATATAGCCTTGAATTTCTTCAGATTGCCATCCATCATCCTTACGATAGTACGATTTTTCATAGTTTTGAATGTCCACTGCGGATTTCACAGTAACATGTTCCATTTTGAATTGAGGATGAAGTAATACGTTTTTGAACAACTTGTCTATATCACTATTAGACAAACCAGCTGAATCTTTTACCATCCTAATCCATTGTACAAGACTGTAAGTCGAATCATACGCATCAGTAAATGATCGGGTATAATGCAAATCAAAAAGATCTTCATCAATACAATCACTCGTATCTTCAATATTTATTTAATCCAGGTTAGGCACAGAATGTTCACTTGGTGAATGAACTTCTTCTGGAGTGAAGACACTTGGTATAGCCGGCCTTGTTTCTACAATATTTCTTCGACTCGCAGGAGGTCTTGCACGTGGAATATCTTCTAATAAATAAGTAGCTCTGTGTGTGGCAAGAGCTCTGCTTGATCTAAACGAGCCCCTACATATGTTACAGATATAAGAGTTCATAACGACGACCTAGAAAGAAATAGATTTTAAATGATAAATGATAAATTTTTGGACATATAATTGGTTTTTGAAAAGATCATAAATGAAAAATCAAATAAATGTATATGACTTCTGATTTCTAATATAGATGTGATTATCTTGAGTTTAAAAATATTTAAGATGAAGTGAATTCTATTTTTAAAATTAAACATTACATCCTTTTTAAAATTCAATGAAGAATTTCTACTTTTATTTTTATTTTTAGATTTGTTACATTGATGATGCTAAATTCAAAAAAATCATTTAAACTTTAAAAAAAAGAAAGAAATAAGCTAATAGTAAGCCTTAAAGGCCTAGTAGTTTAAATTTATTTAAACCACATCCATTGGCACAAAAAATAGAATTTTATTAGCCAGTGGGAAGTCCTCTTCAAAGATTCTGTTCAAGAATCTTTTTCCAAAATGACTTATTCCAAGGACACTTCAAAAGTATTTCTTTTTCTAAAAATATCCAAAATGTAAAATCAATAATACTATTAGGTACTACATAGTTTATTTTTCCCCCAAAACCTCGTCATAGTTTCAATTTTTTCACAAATACATCTAATATTATTTGAGTGTACGAAAATTATATGATTTCCGTAGACACTCATTGTCAGTACATCCCCAAATTTCAATAAAACATCGCCACCGCTAAGGCCATGCAATTCGACAAAGTTATCATGATTCACCGTAACACCGGACAAACTCTAATCGGCCTTTTATCTAATAAATGCGTCCCTTCCCCATTGCTAGAGTCGGGAGTTTGTGCATGTATTAGCTCTAGAATTACTACGATTATCCCGCCCACCCCGGGTAGTCCAAGTATCCTACCCAACCCGGGTATTCCGAATAGGCGGGTATCCTGCCCACCCCGGGTATCCCGAATAGGCGGGTATCCCGCCCACCCCGCAGCTCCACTTAGGTTCTGCCCGACTCGCTTTGCTACGTCACTGTTTTGCTTCACTGCTCCCTGCTTCGGCCCCACTTCACACCGAATCTCCCTGCTTCCTCCGACTCTGAGAATTATGGCTCAAGGAGAAGGAAGTGGCCGCAAACCGCTTCGTGAATATCGGCCGCATCCGTATCACTCACCTGCACAAACACGAAGACATTCCTCAATTCACGACCATGAATCTCAAGGTATTTTTTTCATTTTTATGTTTTTCCTCCCTGTTGAGCTTTGTGGTTTTAGGGTTTTCGGAGTGGGCGACGACAAACAACCACAAACAACGACAATGCTGGAAACCCTGCAGCTCAGGTAAGCAATCAAGCTCGAGCTCCTGCCACATTTCATGTTATAGAAAAGCAGAGTTGTAAGTTTTGAATTGCAATTAGTATTAAACGCGGAGATTTTCGACTCGTTTTTCCGAAGAGCAGATGTCGACCGCGACGGTCTTATTAGTGGCGGTGAAGCAGTTGGATTTTTCCAAGGCTCCGAGCTACCGCAAGCTACTCTTGCAAAGGTTTGTCGTTTTCACATGCTAACTGTTCTGAATTCTCTTGAATTCTCGTCATCGCAGCAAAATTGAAGTTATCGACGGAATTTTCTACGGCGCCTGAATGCTTCATGTCTTTATACTCTTAATTTCGTTCACGAACAATCGTCCGTCATCTGAAGTCGATTCATGAGCTTGATGTGAATGTGCGAATTCTTTAACAAGACACTGAAAAGGAACTCTCATAAGGTTTTACAATACAAGATTTTGTGGTATCGTCCATTACTTTTGTTGTTCAACGAATCAACCGCGAGGCGTTCTGTTGAGATCTGGAGTCTGATTGAGAAGAAGGGTGAGTTGATCTTTCGGTTCGAGCTGTTAGGTTTTGGACATTCAATGTAGAATCAATAACAACCAGTTGATTGAAGAAGTTGAACTCGTACATGCTTGGACTGCGTATGCCATTCAATCTTTGAGGGACAACGGTTTTATGATTTCGAGATGAGAAGCTTTGATCGATTGTAGATGGGACCAACTTTTGTATGACTGTAATCAATGAAGATTTTTGCGTGCGTTGATGGAAAACGAGCAAAATTGTACTATAATCGCAACCTTTCAAATGATACTACAGTAGTACGAGGCTCGGATATACTACTTGCTGATTCGAAGTGACTACAGAGATCTTGGATGACGATGTGGTTAATGTGATTGTACTAGCCCTACTGTATCGTGAGTTATATTTTTCTTGTTTTCGAAACTCACTATAGGTTCTCTTTTATGCAACCACTCTGACATGCTGGTAGTGTATATCCGTATTTGCAGATATGGCAATTTTCAGATCAAAACCGCCAAGGCTTTCTTTCACGCCAGGAGTTTTACAATGCGTTGAAACTTGTGACAGTAGCACAGACGGGAAGGGAGCTAACTCCGGAGCTTGTGAAGGCGGCTCTGAATGGACCAGCAGCTTCACAGATCCCACCTCCTCGGATCAATCCACCCACACCACCTCCCAATGTGAACTATGGTCAAACCACCCCTCGATCTAATGGGCAGCAATTCCCTGCCCCTGGTTCCCAGCCCAGGTCTCCGTCACAAGGAACTTCCTTTCTTCCAACTGGAGCACAATTCCCTGCCCCGGGATTGCCTAGGCCTGCGGTTCCAAGTAGCATGCTCTCTCCAGCAGCTTCTTTGCCGAGTGCGAGGAGCACTCCAGTCTTTCAACCAGGTACTTTTTTTTTACGTGATATTTCAACACTCATGGGGATTTCCTATGTTATGAACGCGATTTTAGAATGAGGTGATAGCTCTTAAGCAGGGATACATCCTCTTGTTGAAAGGATGTGTTTCCAGTATTTCAAATTGTGACTTATTATCGCACCAAGCTCCAAGAAATTGTAAGTCGTTATTAATCATCAGTGCATGTAAGGGCTTCTTGTAATGTACATATAATCATGAGACATTATTCATCTCAATGTGCCGTATATTCTACCGTTCGCTGTTCTCTTGAAGTTAATTATTATTACGAGTACATGACATGAGTAAATCCAGGTTTTGTTCAAAAGCCGCTGTGACAACAAGCTGTCTGAAATATCAGAGAGAGCTGCTGCAGACAAACGAGAGGTTTGTTCACTACTGCTTCTGATTCAAGGTTTCAGTCATGACATTATAAATCCTCCTCTGTTTGATCTTAACGGTTTCCACGCTGTAGCTATAATTATTTGCATCGCTACATAAGACTTCTCTCATGTAGGTGGAAGCTTTGGCGAAGAAATACGATGAAAAGTTCAAGGCTGCAGCAGAAGTGAATGCTCAGTTAGCTATGGAGAATGCAAATCTTCGAGATGTTCAGGTTTGTTGCGCAACACCAACCAAGCCCTGGGTAGATGAGCGATACATCATACCGTGATTTTTCCTTAGAGAGATTTGTACTCGTTTCGAAGATTGGATCTGCTTTCTAATTGTGAACCCTCTGTGTAATTGCAGGAGAAGAAGATTGAGCTTTTAGATGCGTTTTTCAAGATGGAACATGGTGGCGACCCCAACGCTCTACTCCTGGTACCATTTGCATCTTTGAAATCGTTGGAGATCTACTTAGGCAATCTAAGTGGACAAGTCTAGTCTGTAGCTTTCAATATTCGTTTTAGATTTGTGACATCTGGGATGCTAGAAAGTAGTTGTACCTGTCTGATTGTCTTTTATCTAGGCTCCTGTAGTGGGGTAGCTTAATGCCATTCAACTATCCTAGCAAGGGTTGCTTTTAATCGTCTTCGGACACATCATTGATCACGATATAGTCTTGGTCGGTCTTTCAATGGTGGAGTGTAATTGCTATGAAAAGCACTCCATCACATTCCCGTAACTGCTCTACTGCAGAAACGAGCAAATCATATTGCGACTGACTTGGATAATTTGAAGATTGCACTTCGTGATCGTGGTAAAAATTTAGGCGTGGAGATCAAACAGAAGATGCCCAAGGAGATGCCTTTCGGTGAGTGCAAGATGCTTTGTGTTCATCACGGTCTGGTGTTAAAGGGTAATACAACTCATGACATTTTGGAATTTCTGACTCAGGCTGGATGCAAAATATTCAAGAGAAAGCCTCTGAATGGGATGATTGGGATGAGCTGGTGGATCGAGGTGCGTTGCTCACTATCGAGCTTGGGATTACTATTATATCTTGGTGACGTATGATCTTAGATTTTGTTTTCCATCGAGTTTCTTGTGTCTTTACTCAGGAAGACAGCCCCCTGCATAATTCTACATAGATTATGCGTGTTGATGGATTTTTATATACTCTTAAGTTACCAAATATTGATAATATTGTAGTCAGAGCTTAATATGGTTCGAACCTCAACAGACTGACTTGAAGCCCATGTTCTTTTGTAGGTTTGCTTGGACATATGCTTTGAGCCCTCCACGACAAGTTGTGGTCACAGGTACGCAATTTGATGCGTCTCTTAGCTTCTTGCGCTCGGTTACTGATAGGGGCTGACATGAGCTCGACTGCAAGATGATATTCCTCTCCCTTAAAACAACACTCTGATTATCTTGCACCTTTGTTAGCATATCTGCTGGAAAGTTTTCCTGACTAGAATGTATACTGTCTCAGCTTTTGCAGAGGTTGTCTACAATCTGTTTACATTAAATGTGGATCGCGCTGCCGAAAATGTAGAGAAGATCTGAGGTGACAGTTTCACTTTATGTAAGAACGTAATCAAATCATTCATATGCATATGACTCCCTTGGGGATTGAGGGCTAGGTGCAGTGTGTTTAATAGAGGTGGGGGTTGTTGTTACGCAGAAGGCATACCCACCATCAGGTAGTTCGCCATAGAAGGAGACTACAATGTGTTGGTTCTGGACCTGTTGGGTCTAAGTCTGGAAGACCTGTTCAACTTCTACTGTCGGAAGTTCTCTCTGAAAACGGTTTTGATGCTCGCCGACCAGCTGGTACGTAGAGTGTTGGTCGAAGCTTTTACTTGCAATTTAAGAACGGAACAGTATTTGGGAAAAGAAAGCAAGGAGAGTGTTGGTCGAAGCTTTTACTTGTAGTTTAAGAACGGAACAGTATTTGGGAAAAGAAAGCAAGGAGACGCTGGGATTGAGGACGGAGTGGTTTGATTGCGCAGATCAACAGAGTGGAGTATGTACACGCGAAGAGTTTTCTCCAGAGAGACATCAAGCCTGACAACTTCCTGATGGGTCTTGTAAGGCGGGCAAATCAGGTACTCCCAGAGATGCACGTTTTCACTCCTGCTTCCCTTTTTGGTAGTCTTTGGTCTGTACCACTGGGGGAGATTGAAGTGACTCAAAGAGAAACGTTGGTGTTTTTGTCACATCTGATAGACTTCAAGCTATATAATCTGGACTTCATTGCAGTCCTCAATTGTAATGCAAACTGCGCCTACTGTCAGGTCAAGGAATGTGTGCATGACATGAAAGTGGTTCTCAATGGCGATGAGTGCATTGGTCTATAGGTGCTCCGATCTTCTGACCGGTGATTGGTATGCGTAGGTGTACGTCATCGATTTTGGTCTTGCGAAGAAGTATCGGGACCCTTCAACCCATCAACATATTCCATACTGGTACTGCTGGAAACTGATAGGACATGCTGTAAGCTTGGGCAACCTACTCGGGTGTGCATATTAATGGATGAGGAATGCAAGAACTGTGTTGTTTGTATTGGGTGGGTTGAATGATGTCGAGTGCTGGGCGGGTGAGATTATAACCTTGCGTGTGTGTTGATGGCCAGGGAGAACAAGAATCTGACAGGGACTGCAAGATAGGCAAGTATCAACACTCATCTTGGCATTGGTAAGTAGTTTGTGCTGAAAGAGTTGTTTAACGTCGTATGGGTTCTGTCAAACGTGTGGAATTCTATAGCGCCATTCGCGGAATGCTGATGGCTGGATGTGGAATGCGTGTGATGAACACAGCAAAGCAGAAGAGACGATTTGGAGTCTCTTGGATACGTACTGATGTACTTTTTGAGGGGTAGGTGAGTACTTTTTTATTGTCGGATTGGTTCAACTGAGGGTTGGGAGCTCGTCTTATTGCAGTTTGAATGGTCACATGACGGGGCATTCAGTGTAATTAGTGCTTTGGGAATCATGGGTGTTGATTAGTGACGCTGTGTAGGTTAGTACATGTACTGATGGTTTTTTGTTAGATCCTGACATTGTTATCTCATCAACAGGGTCTTGCAAACAGAAGAGTTAGCTCCACAACTATGAACAGTGAGAGTTCCCGTTCGCACAGCGTCTTCACATTTGTCATTGAATCTCGCTCGAAGGTTGGTTCGTTAACCTCATGATCCATCCTTGATACACTACTCTTGATGGACATCTTGTGTAATGCCATGCCATAATACCTGTGCAGAGTGCAGCAGAAGATGTGAGTATTGTTCGAACCAGGAGATGGATCTTGTAGATCTAGCGGGTTCTGAAAGATAGTAGTGAACGGAATTTTGTACCCATTTGAAATACCAATAAATGTATTGTTTTTGACACAATTTGAGTTATGTGGCATGTATTTATGCGAAACATGTGAATGATCTCAAAATCTAATGCATAAGAACATGTCGAATTGTCCAATATCTACTCAGTGGGATAATTTAGATATTATTCAATCCACTATTCTGAACATTACATTTAATTTTTTCAATACTGCATCCCTTCAGAAACAGTTCAAAGTCGGTATTGTTGAACGGAATCGCAACAATAGATTATCGGTCTAATTACAGTACTGCAACAATACAAAGAAAGCATAGTAACCTACGCAAAAAATGGATCAATTTCTGTACTGCAATTATACTGCGTTTGACGTATTTGCCGCAGTACTGCCGCTGTACAACGTGTGTACTATAGTGTTAACGGTTGGCCGCAGTACTGCAACAGTACCGCGGCAGTACTGCAACAGTACCGCGGCAGTACTGCAACAATTTCAGAGAAAGTCGTGATGACCTTCCCTAATCATTTTTCATTCGTCATACCCCACACACTACTGTAGTGATGGTCAGTGTACAGGCGAGGAGTACAGCTATATTGGGCTCTATTGTACTCATGCTGTTGTAAAGGCTCAACTTTGCTGCGGAGGGGGACTAAATGGGGGTTTTTTTTAAAAGTTTTAAAAGAGGGAGAAAAAAAATCGTAGGCATGAACTCCGTGAAACTCTCGCTGGGTGAATGCAGTCATCCTCGCCATCGAGCACTGTCCGTGCACATGGACAGTGAGTCAAAATCCTTGATGCCGTATTATTGACCTTTTTTATTTTGGAAGCGTGTCTACCATATTCTGCATTCATTGTCAACAATTTTTGGGCCAAAGGCCGGTTTTTGTCTCAGATGCAATATCTTTTAAAGAGCATTCGATTTGTTCAAAAAAAACAATCAAGAGCGTAGTGAGGGGCAGTGAAGTCAAGAGCGAAGAGATCCTCTAAGATCCTCTAGGGAAATTAAATGCAGAAAAGAAGACGAAGTATTAAGTGATCGAAATCTACAGGAGGAGGAAAATAATATGTCATATTTCTTGAGTATCATCAATGAGACCGGGCATATATTAGCATTCACCTCCATAGTTTAAATATACGATTATAATGTCATGACATACAACCGCAGTATTAGAGCATGTAATCTTGTAATAAGAAAATATAACATACTTTGAGTATACATTAGATTTGATATGATATATATCAATCTACTCTATATTATTTGTGAAATGTGTGACTAAGTCACATGATATTGAAATTCTAAATACTATCCAGTATGAGCATAAAGTAATGAATGTGTACACAAATGACTAGAATTTTATACAGTCGGAAATATAGTACCTGAAGAATCTTTCATTAAACTCAAGACAGTTCACAATGATAGTTATAATATTTCATCGTGTTTTAAGCTATTAAAGAAATGGCGGCAGAGACTAGATGAGGTCGGCCATGGGCAAGGGCAGTGAAGTCGGGCAGGGATAGGGAGGTCGGGCAGGGGCAGTGAGGTCAAGCAGCGACGGGTAGGGCGGGAACAGATTTTGGGACGAGGTAGATGGAGGATGAAAACCTGCTGAATTCTCAGTAAAGTCGCAAACTGGGTTAAATCGAGGATCCGCTCTAAATAGATAGATAGATAGATTGAAACCTCGGTCCCTTTCTAAGGAGCCGGCGTGAATGAAATGTCTGTTCGTAATGCTAATATCCCGATGGCCACCAGACAAGGGGAAATTGGAAGGATCCGCTGTAGTGCCGTCTTCGCTGCCAGATCTGTCATCGAAGGCGCCGTCGACGATTTGCTTCGGGAAGGAGCCATTGGCGTACTGCGGTTTCGGGGCCGTCACCCTCTGGATGATGGGGTTTCATGCCTATGAGGGGCCGGAACTCTAAAATCTTACAAATCATAGACGTTGTTGCAGTTCTGCATTGGAGTGTAAACCGATAGTCAAGTAGGGTCGTGTCTAACAGATGAACTACATAGAGTTAATCCGTTTCCTTTACAATTTGTAAGAATGAGGTGCAATTTTAGAGGAGGAAGTTGTGGCAAACGTAGTTTAAGAACAGGTGACAATGCTCGAAAGTAGAGAGAATGTCAACATGGCTTTTGAAAATGTGAGTTCCGAATATAATAAGTCAAATTTCTTTTCTGATTTTTACAAAGCCCATCGATACGCTCCAGGAGAAGCAGCCAAGATAAGTGCGGAACTGGAGATGTTCTACTCCTCGGGCTTCAAGGTGTGTTTTTCTCACTTGATGTTCTTGATTTAAAAGAGTCGGTCCTTTGTGATGATGGCGTGCACCTCGCGAAGCCGAAGGCTTTCCCAATTGTCACATGATGTTGCTTGATTTGAGCCTGTCTGTGCAGTTTTGATGATTTCATGGTCCTCGTGAGGCCGGAGGATCAGCCATCCGAGCCAAGATTCCTGCACGAGGCCTTAACTTGAGTAAACGCAAGTCAACCCCTGTTATGTGGAAATTTGTTTTTTTGGTCACCTAATATTGCTTATTGGAGTGGTATTGCAGGACCCACTGAAAGAAGTAGGAGCTCCTCAAGATAAGGAATCTGATGCTGGTAGCGACCTATCTGCTATGAGAGACTGTATTTTGGCTGTAGCGGAGTCCCATCGTCAAGTACTAGCATTGTCTACGGTCCCCGCAATCCACTCTCTTGCCTCACTTGTCCGTCACATTTCAGGTGATGACGTTCATTAAGTTGTACGAGCAAATTACATGCAAAATTTTTATGATGAGACAAAAGCTCCTCGTGTCAAAGCAAAGGCATTAGCCAAAATTGCATTACGACGTTCACCGCGACTTGCAGCAAAGTCTAAATCCCATTAATTCTATGCTAAGATTATATGATACGATTATCATTAGCTCAATTATAAAACGGCTATGTAGTATTTATCATTTCTTATTGTAATTTTGACAAAGTTTTATTCTTTGGGTGCGATGTTGTATTTGATTTCATGGATTGTCAGATGAGAATATCCCAAGTTCGTTCCCCTCAAGACGAAGAAGACACCCACCTCTTCTAAGCAATCTACCAATTGGAGCTCCCGTTCCAGTCGAATTCCTTCACGGGAATGATAAGATTCTCTCACCACAAGGAATTGTTGAGGGAATGTGCAATGCAATTTTCGATGATAGTCCTTTGGAAACTGAACCTCTTCTCCAAGTTATGGAAGATCATGATGGACACGAGTCCCTTTCAGATGAAGACTCTACTTTGTCTGGAAGTGTCAACTTCGGCATCATCAATATGCCTCACATCTTCAGAACAAGGACCCAGAATGGAGTGCAAACATCATGCGGATGATTCAAAAAAGTGATTCAATTGCCATAAACAAGTACCGGTACAAGCTCGTTAAAAAGTCCCGTATGCTTATTCCTTTGTGTCGACTTGTTTGTTACCCAAAGGTTCGACCTATCTCAGAATTAGACGTCCGGAAACCGAAGAATGACTTTAACAAAGGCTACCGCGAAGGCAACGTGGTAATGTACGTATCTCCTTTCGATAGAAAAGGCAGAGAAGAAATGGTTGATGCAAGAGATGTTGTATAGACGAATCCACTTTCGAGAGGTGCTAATGAAAAGTTTCAGTAGACGTTGCGGTCAGATCCATATTTTCATCACCTCCGTGATAAGTACTTCTATGTTTACAAAGGTAACCATAATAAATTAAACCCTAAACCCTAAACTGACCCTATACTAGATCCTGCACAAGAATGCAAAGAAACCGCTTCTGTCCCACATGATATTGCCAGACGTGAAGATCCAGATCTGGGTCAGGCTTCAGAAGAAGCAACAATCAATGCATTTAGACGAGGTGCACAATTGACTTGGATATCTGCATTTAGACGAGGTGCACAAATTTGTCAAGCTTCATGTTCCTAAACTCAAACACATTGGTAGCGGCTTGACGTCCAAAATATTTGTCAGTTTGCCACTGTATCTCGAGAAAGAGAACATCACAGACTTAGTTCATCAATTGCTGGCAACTAGAAACTAGGATTCACATTTTAGGATATTGTTAAACACATCAACAAGGTATTGTTATGTACAACTTACATTTATTTCCTCCTTCCTTACATTCTCTAATTGCAATTTTTGTATCCATTATCTGATTATTCACGTATTTGTAGATTGGAAAATATCGGAAGTACCCAGTACGCCGATGGAATATAATCCCAAGCATCTAGGGATTGATCTAATTGTTACAGGTGCTCCAGGAACTTGCCGGTGCCTGGTGTATCTCCTACCAAAATACTATCGTCAAACCAATGTGATAAAAACTACTTTGACAACCTGTTCCTCTTTGCCGCATACCACTTGACAGACGTTGGAGCCATTCTTGTTATGCATCCCAAAGATCGTAGAATCAAGCGTACGCTTGATTCTAAGTCCCGCAACATACAATTTTTGTGTTGTTCGAGACTGGTGGGATATAATCCCTTGCCTACGGCCTTTACACCATCGCACCAGAAACATGCACGAAGCAATTTGTAGTTTGCAGTTTTAGAATTCATTATTAATACCATATCAGCTTGTAAGTTTTTATATATATATATATATATATATATATATATATATATATATATATATATATATATATATATATATATATATATATATATATATATATATATATATATATATATATATATATATATATATATATATATATACAAGTCTTTCGCAGACTCACAACTTCAATATCAAGGTCTATGCTCATAAGAAGTTTTTTTCAAAGTTCAAATCTTAGCTGGTCGCACATGCGTACGCAGGCGTGGCAATCATGCTTGACAAGGAAGACCACGTCTGCAACTTAGCAGACGAAGAGATGTTGCGTTATCATCCGAACGGTACGCCATGGCATGGCTCGCGTGAAAAGGACCCCTCCTTCTTCCAATGTTTTGTGGATTGTCTTACAGATGTTCAAAGTATCGTATTCGATTTGAGCGCTAGTACATGTAATGTTCCGGTGACAACAACTTTTGATTTGTTTATACATCTCGCATTGCTAACGTGGGTTTCTGAATCTTTGGGTGCAACTGTAATTGCTTGCGCGCTATCAAACCGACACCTTATTACCATAGAACTTGAAGAAGAGATTTTCGATGGTGTACTAGCAAACTACAAAGATGGTCCTCCTGTTTATGAAGACAGCGGAGAATCAACCCCACCCACAGATTATGATTCTAACGAACCGCAAGTAAAAAAGCTACAAACGTTCATTGGTGCGTAATATCATCATCTATTCTCTTCCTCAATTTGAGATTCCACACTTACAAATATATTGTAGCAACTTTCTTTGTACTTTTAGCATCGCAAGTCTCAAAGAGTGATTGACTCGCAACACTCATCTCTACAATAGCCCTCCATCAACATTCACCCTGCCTTCCTACGCTGAGCGTCTTGCTCAAGAGTTCGTTCGAGCTACATCTCCCATTCTCTCTGACACATCGACATCCACATTTTAGCAATAATGCGCTTAAGTTTATAGACTTTAAACCTATTGAATGTGACCAATACTTTAATAGTGCTTCACCTTCAGCATAGTACGTGATTTACTTTGTAATCGGTACTTGACTAGGTAGCGTCATATATTTGTAGTTACCATAATCTACTATTTGTCTATATAATTTTCAATAAAAATTTATATTTTTACTTATCATGATTTTTGTTGAAAGCTTAACCTACACTAAGTGCTTCAAGTATTACACTTAGTATGTCAATACACTTCAATCGAAGCCAAGTTTGACTCTAAATGATGACGTCAACCCTAATTTTAATGCCAATTCTACTACTCCAAATTAAATGCATCTAATAAGCTATAACCTCGATCCTATAATTGGAATCAAAGTGTGTAAAAAAAATTTAAATCTTACTGAAAGACAGTAGTAGCATCCAATTTCAGAAGGTAAGGAATGATGAGGTGAGCTCTACTTTATGGACGGCAATAAAATAAGTTGCTATTTTTTCATTTTTTAAGAATTATGAAATGGGGCCAACATCACTTTCACATGGAAATAGGATCTAAATTCACGGCTTTGGGGTACTCAATTGGACTAGTCTAATCTTCTAGACTATATATATATTCTAATCCTCAAAAAACTTCAAGAGACCTAACTCAATGGTCATAGGGTCCCTATCTCTAATAGAAAATATTTTAAACGTTCACCACTAATCATACCATCTTGGACTCTCTTAGACGAGTAAATATGGAAGTGCTTTGTGAGCCTAATCAAGTCGACCAATGTACGTATTTTTCAGGCAGCGTAGGGTGCCTTGGTGTAAGGAGAGAGAAGAGGTACAGACTTAATTGAATGGCGTTCAGGGAAACAGTACGGGAACCGACCCTGGTCAGCGTTGACAGCGAGGTTTACTTCGAGTGAACATTATGTTAACTCAATGGTGGCCTAGAGTGCTTTCGCGAGCCTCAGAATTGGGCGTCATTGGCATCAACGTTGGCTTTGTAGTGTCGAGGGAAAGTGAAGTTCGGCCTCTTAGCCGGCGAAGACGTGAGAGAAGTAAGGGTGGTGAGACTTGTTAGACAACCGCTGTTGCCTTACGTTGTCTAGAGAACATGCAACGAAGAGGGAGTTGTTCCCTCGGAGAATCGCCCAAGGCAGGCAACGGCGTTAGAGTAGCACAATTAGCCAGGAAAGAGGGCAAGTACAAGAATAACGAGAAGACAACAATTTGGAATCAGAGGAGCATAAAGTAGAGACAAACAGATAGAGAAAAGACTGGCCTTTTGCCTTGTATTGATAATGGATAAGAGTATTAGTCTCTCGTCCCAATGTAACCCCTAGTCTCTCGTCTCAATGTCCTAACAAAAAGGTCCCTACTCTGTATTTGCTACGCTCTTAAGTACCGCTCATGTCTCCGCAGTCTCTTGCTGCCCATTGGTGGCCCTATCTTCTTTACTTGATTGCGCCCCCTCTTGTCAACGTTGGCTCCGGTAACAGACTTCACCGCTCTACGCTCACGCCCGTGCATTCCCCATGTCATTGGCAGCTGTCAAATTGTCCGGCAGGGTTTGTACTCTCCTGATTACAAAGCCTTGATATATCCATGGTAATAGTCCCTTCTTGAACCATTCACACACATAATTCTCCGTTGGCCTCAAATTAAGGTTATCTGCCAACTGTTTATATTGGCCGTAGAAAGTATCTACAATTTTGCCTTTCTCTTGCGTGATATTGCCTGAGGCGCAAAGAATCTCCAAAGGCGTCTTTGGCTTATGAAATTTTTGGAGATAACTTTGTTCCATGTCTTCCTAGGTAGCATTGGCATGTTTGGCTTTAAAGTTGATGTACCAGTTAATGTGGTTCCCTTGTAAAGTGGTCCACAAAATGTTTTGTAAGTCAGCATGGTGGAGACTCCGTTGGTGCGGGCTATAATTTAAAATTGTCTAAGGTGCCAATTAGGGTTGACAGCTTCATCAAACACCGGGTATGGTATTCTTGGCAACTTAATGAATCTATCTCGACCTCGGAGTCCATGGATGTCGCCATACTAGGATTCACATGAGGTATCGAGGTCGATGACGACGATATCGCAACAAACCCTAGGCTAGGTATGGAAGCCGAAGTACCTGTGTCTTGCAAGTTCTGATATAAGTGGGTGAGCATTTCTAATTTTGCGTTGGTAGCATCATTTCTGGCATCAAGGTTTGTCATCTGCTGCTTCATCTATTGTAAGAATTCTCGCGTAGAGTCATGGTCATCAATAGATGGGACTAATGCTGGTTCTTTTTTCTTTGGCTGTCAGGGCGCCATTTCTTCCGTAGGGCTTCTACTTGTCTTCTAAGTATCTCAACACTCTAACCCCAGCATGGTCCCAAAATGTTAGCCGAGCAAAGTATGGAAGTGCTTTAAGAGCCTACTCAAGTCGACTAATGTTTGTTTTAGGCAGCAAGGGAGGAGAATTCTTTAGAACAAAGAATGTTATTCAGGTAAAGACTAGTCAAGCGAGGCCTAGGGAACTATGTGATAACTAGCTATCCAGTAGCATCGTTGGCCCACTTTGCTAAACAGGTAGTTAGGTTGAGAGAACTCGAGGTTTTGAAGAGAACTCTCTCTATAGACTATACTGGCGCCTTAGCTAACACTCGTGAGCCTAATCTGCTGTGCCAAAGAGAGATTGGTAGACAGAGGCTAACAACAGCACTGTGTAGTTCCACCGAAGCTTGACTTTAAGACAACCTAAGGTCGTCCCTGGTTGCCTATTGACGGTGACACCGGAGGTCGACTGCGCACGCTGGAGGTTTCGCACAAGGTGTAGACACAAAGTTTAACAAAGCGTAGGTATCGTAGAGAGAAGTAGGAGAGGAAGTATAGGAATAAGAACAGTGGATAGTATAGACATTTAATAGAGAGAGAGAAGGACTGGCCTTTTGCCTTTGTATTGATATGGTGGAATAAGAGTACAATTGGTGTAACCCTTTTCCTATCACTACAATCCGTCGACTAATGGAAGAAGTGCTACTCTGTGTTTTCTACGCCTGTAAATACTATGGATGCCGCAGTACTCGCCTGCTGCCAAATTGTGACTCTATCCTTCCGACTTGATCGCGCCATGTGCCGACAATGTTGACTTAGATAACATTTTGCCTACTGTGTGAGTGTGCAATCCGTTCTTGGATTTGTCAACGGAGGGAAGTTTGCTCATTTGGTCGTTGGTTTGGTCAGGTGACTTTCCTAGGCATGTAGTGTCCCCGTCGAGGGGGTTCTTCACCCCCATAGATGATTTTGATGGCTGCGGCAATTCCTTTGTGTAACAGCGGTTAGTCTTGAACGTTGGCAGTATAGATGTAGATGTTGTGGACTGTCTTTCCTAACATCTTGTTGCATCCTGGACGGTAGACATCGCTGGCTTCTAAATCGGCAAACATATGGGCTCAGTCCAGCTATTCGACGAAGTACTTGTAGACCTCTTCGTTAGCATCATTGATCTCTTCTTCGTATTGATACTCTGGAATTAGAGTGCAATTGTTGTAACCATGTTCCTATCACTACAATCAGTCGACTTAGGAAAGAAGTGCTACTCTCTGTTTTCTACGCCTCTAAATACTAAGGATGCCGCCGTAGTCGCCTGCTGCCGAACAGTGACCCCATCCTCTCGACTTGATCGTGCCATTTGCTGACAACGATGACTCGGGTACCAAACCTTTATCTGGCTAGAGTTGAAGGGATAGCACCACAAGGACTTGCGGACGTAGCATAAGCAACAACGTCCGCACGAGGGTGACGGTGTTTAATGTAGAAGCATAGATCCATAAAAATTCAGATTTTTACTATCATATATTCTTCGATGAATGCGACCAGTTTGTTTTCTTTCTTTATTGGGTATACGCGCATTAAACCCCAACAGGGAACATCTGAGGACAAATGTAAATTAAAAGGGGGATAATGGTAACCGGGTTTTTACCTAGTAAGGAATCCTTTAATTACTGGGGCACTAGTCTGGACTTCCTGAGTTATTCTAAGTCAGGTTGCTAAATGAAATTCCATGAATGGATGGAATGTGGTGGATGGATGAATTTCTAGTGGACGTTAGCAGGCAAATAGGGTTGGGTGACGAGGGTGGCCGCTAGGTCGGCGGCTAGGATTTGGATGGGGTTTGGGAGTGGGGGCTCATTCTCTCTCTCCCTCTCTCTTAGAAAGTTGGAGCCGGAGCTAGGAGGTGTACGGGTGTGAGTGTGTATGTGTGTTGGATAGTAGAGAGAACTACTGCTTATCACTGTAAGGATACCTAGCGAGACAAGGAGTGTACTGCTAGGGGGGAATGTAGAGGTGTGAGCGGTGAGCATAGAACGTAGATCGGTGAGGTCCAAGATGGTATGGGTAGATGTGTACATTTAAAAAATTCTATGAGAGATAGGGACCCTATGACCATAGATTTAAGTGTCTTGAAAACTTTTAAGGATTACTTTAGTCCTATTGAGTACCCCAATTCCGTGGATTTAGATCCTATTTCCATGTGGATGTGATCATGGCTTTATTTTGTAAATCATTGAGGAGGAGATCCTGGCCCCGTATTTTATTGTCGACCATAAATTAGGGCTGACGTCATCGTTCCCAAATCATATAAAATTGGAAGTCACCATTGTCACTCAACACTCAATATTTTTTACACACTTTAATTTGAATCATGGGATCCAGATTATATTTTATTTAGTGACACTTAATTTGGAGTAGTAAATTTTACATTAGAATTAGGGTTGACGTCATCATTTTCCATTATAGTGTATTGGCTTCGTGAAGCATTCAGTGTAGGTTTAGATATCAACGATAATCATGATAAGTAATAATTCGAAACCGAATTGAACAAAGTATAGATAAATAGTAGATTATGGCAACTACGAATACATGGCGCTACCAAGTCGAGTACCTATCGGAAAACAAAGCACATCCTACGCTGAAGGTGTAGCACCATTGACGTGTTGGTCACACTCATTAGCCTCAAAGTCTATAAACTTAAGCACACTATTAGTATAACGTAGACGTGTAATGTCAGTCAAAATGGGAGACGGAGCTTGAACAAACTCTTGAGCAAGACGCTCAACGTAGAAAGGTAGGGTGAATGTTGATGGAGGGCTATTGAAGAGATGAGCGTTGCGAGTCAATCGCTCTTTTAATCCTGCGATGTTAAAAGTAAAAAGAAAGTCAGTACAATATATTTGTAAGAGCAGAATACGAAATTGAGAAAAAAAATAGACGATGATAGCACGCACCAATAAACTTCCGTGGCTTCTTCACGGGCGGTTCGTCAGAGTCATAATCTGCGGATGGGACCGATTCTCCACTTTCTTCATCACTGGGAACACCATTCTTGTAATCCGCTAGTACACCATCAAAGATTTCTTTGTCAGGTTCCATAGCGATGAGGTGTCGGTTTGAGCGCGCGCAACCAATTACAGATGCACCTAAAACATCAAAAGCCAACGTTAGAAATGCGAAATGTATAGACAATTTCTAAAGTAGCCTTTACAGAAACATTACTTGTACTTGCGCTCCAGTCGAAGACTATATCTCCGTCGTCTGTAAGACAATCCACGAAATATTGAATGAAGGAGGGGTCCTTCTCTCGTGAGCCTCGCCATGGCGCACCGTTTGGACGATAATGCAATGTCTCTTTGTCTGCAAAGTTACAGAGGTGGTCTTACTCATCAGGTACGATTGCCACATCCGCGTATGCGTCTGAAACTTCGAAAGAAACTCTTTACGAACATAAACTTTGATATGGAAGCAGTGAGTCTGCAAAACACAAGTATAGAAATAATAACATACAAGCATAGAAGGCAGTAATCATCAATTGTGAAAATAGAAACTACAAAGTGCCTCGTACCTCTTTCGGGTGCGGTACGGTAGAGGCCATAGGGAGGGGATTATATCCCCACCATTCGCGTACAACACGAAAATTATATGTATGGGACTTAGAATCAAGGGTATGCTTGATTCTACGACATTTGGGATGCATCACAAGAATGACTCCAACGTCTGTCAAATGATATGCGGCAAAGAAGAAGAGGTTTTCAAAGTAGTTTTTATCACGCCGGTTCCAGGTTGGAATTTCCGTAAGAGACACACCAAGCACAGGCAAGTTCTCTGGAGCGTCTGCAAAAATGAGATCAATCCCTGGATGCTTGGGATTATATTCCATCGTAGTACACGCGTACTTCCGATCTTTTCCAATCTGAGATACACGTGATACATTAGATAGTAGATAATAGATTTATATGTACAGAATGTAAGTAAGGAAATCATAAATGAGAATTGTACGAAATAGTACCTTTTTGATGTGCTGGACGATATCGAGAATTTGCGAATCCCAGTTTCCAGTCTTCAACGATTGATGAACCAAATCTCCAATGTTTCCCTTCTCAAGATACATAGGCAGAGTAACAGATATTTTTGACGACGAGCTGCTACCAATGTGATTGGGTCTTGGAAGAGGGCGTTTGGCAAATTTGGGCTGACTGAGGCGGCGAGGAGACCGCGGAGAGTTGTGGTCAACGGTAAAGGACACAGGAGGGGATCTCGCATTCGTAAGTCCACCCCTGGAAACCTGAGTCAGTCGTGCATCGTGTCGAACGACATTGACTGTCACACCATGTGAAGTTTGAGTAAGATCAGGGTCCTCGGGACCTTCAATTGCCAGTTGGAGAGGAGCAATTTCTCCGGAATCTTGTTGAGGATCTTGTACAGGGTCCGCAACAGCCATGCGTCGCTTCTTGTTTGTTTGAGCTTTGGGTAGTGCAGCCGGAGAAGGTGGTGGAGAACATGTGATAGGTGCGCTTGGTAGAATCGAGACGTCGTTGTTGTCATCATCATCAATCTCCATAGGTGCATCGCCAACTACAAGTGAGCCAAGGTTACGAACAAGTTCTTTCTTCTCCTTGTGCACAAAGTTATCCTGACACTCAAGAAACCAACCTCCAGTCATCAATTGTGAGTTAGTAAATTGCCTCTGTTGGGCTTCGGAGAAGATGCCGGAGGAATCGTTTATGACAACAACGTCTTCCAACTCCAAAGGATTGGACCATAAAGCTAATGCTCATTTGGCAACAAGCTCTTGCTTCAGGTACCTACAATCAGAAGAGCATATTAGAACAACAAAATGAAATATATGAAACAAAAATTTTTAGTAGAAAATAAGCTAACGGGAGTCATATTGGAATAAGAGTCGTTTGTTGGTGACTTTGCCACCCCTAATCTTTTAAATATCTGTGAGTTTGATGAACTTTGGGCTGGCATTTGGAGCAAGGTAGTTGGCAAATGCCTTCTCCCAGTATAGCAACCTCCACTTCTCGACATATGCGGATGGCTTGAGGACGGCGTCTGACCACTGAATGTTGAGATTCTCTCTCTCCATAAGCTTCTCTAATTCACTTTCTAGGAATTTTTCCAACTACACGTACGTGGAACACGTTTTAAAATATATTACTAATATGGCAAGACTAATGTATATAGACAAGTGGGGACCAAATTTCCTGTGCCCATAGAGAAGCACGATGGAGAAATGTAACCAAACTTTTATCCTTCATAGGGCGGTCCACCGGGAAGTGAATTGATCGACGAACATCGTTTGGTGAGTTCCACCATTGCAACTACTTTCCCTTGAATTTGAAGTGAACATTGGTAGTTGCTACCATGCGCAAGCAATCCATTGTCATATCCGGTTTGAGGTTTTGGCTGTACTGTGAATAAATTTGGACAGAATACAAATTGAAAAACGGAATTTAGTTTTGGAAACTAATAATATACAGGAGCAAAAGGAATCTTAAAAAATTCACATACACACCTCTTTGGGGAATACTCTCACAAGTTTGTAATTTGCCACCGCGACCATCTTGTCAAAATTTTTGTCATGGATTGCTTTGATTTCTGCTTTGATGGCACTATCCATCTCACTCCAAACTTTCAGCCCTGTTTGCTTCTCTTTGGGGACAGTGGCATAGTAAGCAGTCTCGGCATCGTCGGATGCTTTGGCTAACCTCCTCTGTACAAAAGAAAACTAAAAATAAGGAGTTGTGAAAAATTAAATATTATGTACAAGACAAAAGCACATGTAACAAGAACTTACCAAATATAAAACTTAACGAAGACGTCTAGCGTGACTGGATACCAAGTTTCTTTTTTTGCCTTGTGGTTCTTGCAGATTTTGTAGTCCTCTGGACTAATGAGATCTTTCAAATCATGCAGTTTCAGCTTACCAAATTTCTTCATGCGTTGAAGTTTAGCACATAGGCTATCCTCAACACGATCATGTTCTGTAGACCTACATAGCGGAATCAGAAATTAGTAACGTTGTAGGAAAATAAATTTTAGAACAAATTGAAATTAGAAAAAGTGATATCCTCTTACCAATTGATGTCATTCATAGCGTCAAGGAGCAAACTGCTCTCCCCGCGGGCATCAATGATGATACAGTAGACCGAGATATGCCACAAAACATCCATCTTGTGGTACCTTTCGATGTGCCGCATCAACGCCGTACCACGATGGTTACCTTCATAAATATAGAAGTACTTGCCAATGAGATGATGGAGATCCGGATCCAACTGCAGCGTCTTGACAAACTTGTCATTAGCCTCTCTCCAAAGCGTATCTGTCGACACATTATCTCCGGAGTCAACCAATTTTTCTCTCCCTTTCCAATCGAAAGGAGATACATACATAACCCGATCACCTTCGCGATAACCCTTGTTGAATACGTTCTCCAGTTTTCGTACGTCTTGTTCTGAGATGGGTCAAACTTTTGGATAACAAACAAGGCGACACAATGGAATCATCATGCGAGATTTCTTAACAGGTTTGAAACGCAACCTGTTGATGATGGCGATTGAGTCACTCTTGTGAATCATTCGCATTTCGTTTGAACTCCAGTCTGGGTCTTTGATTTGGAGATGAGGGAGCATGTGGACAATCCCAACGTTGACACCTCCAAGCAATGAAGGTTCCTCATCATCGGAAACGAACTCCTCTTTGTCATCGCGTAGAATTGCTTGCGGGAGATTGTCAGGTTCTGAAGGACTATTATGTGGAACAACATCCTCCATGCCTTGAACTATTAGTTGTTGTGGAAGAATCATGTCATCACCAATGATGACATCATTTTGATCGGTAAGAGGAGCTTCAACATCCTGGGCCGCTTCTTGGGAAGAGGCCTGTGATATAGTCATCTGGAACAAAATAAAACAAAGTACAACACCACACCTAAATAATAAGAATATATAAAAAAGAACATAAAATATGAATCGAAACATGAAATTATTAAAAAGGAAAAGGCAATGATAAAAGTATCATATAATCTTGACTAAAATCTATTTGGATATAGACGTTGCTGCAAGTCGTGGAGAACGTCGTGGTGCCATTTTTGCTAATGCCCTTCCTTTGAGACGACGAGCTTTTGCCTGGACATAATACTTTTGCATGTAAACCCCTTGTGCAATCTAATCAACGTCATTACTTGAAGTGTGACGGACAGGGGAGGTAGCAGGGGGGTTACTGGAAGCAACGACAATGCTACAACCAAATGTCGAGACTCCACTACTTTCTGGACATCAACTCCCATTTCCGATAAGCCGCTATCAGCATCCGATTCCTCATCTTCTACAACTGCGACCTTCTTAAAAGGATCCTGCAATGCAACAAGACAGCGTTAGTAAGACAAATATCAACAAACTTAAAAAGGCAATCAACAACACCAATACATTTTTGAAAAAAATCAGAAGGACTTTGCCTTGATATCAACAACATATTACAATGAATATAACTATCCCTTCAATTCAAACTTTGAAATCCAGAAATTCAAAATTGCACCCCTCAAACTACTCATGTAAACTCTCTCATAGAAGGGTTCTTAAAAAGCCCAACCATCAACACCTATGAACAAAAACAACATTAAAAATATAATAGAAATCCTATGGCATTTACATATCAATAAATCGCATCATGCCAAATACATTGTTAGCATTAACGCTCAAATGCAGGAAGGAAGATCACGGAGGACTTCACCACATCAGGTGAAAAAAAATTTAACAAAAAGTCATGAAACCGGCCCCCTGAACTCAGTCTTGCGTCGACGCAAGGCTCATGCCACTCCCAACATTTGGTGAAGACGGCCTCAACACCACCACCCTCCAGGTTCAACAACTTGCAAGCACAGCACGTACGAGACGCCCATCACGCACAAAATGCAGGAAAAAAGATTAGGGAGGCCTTGACCACATCAGGTGACAAAAAAAATTTAAACAAAAAACAAACACCCGAACCCCTAAGCTCAGTCTTGCGTCGACGGAAGGCTGATGCCACTCCCAGCATTCGATGAACAGGGCCCCAACACCGCCACCCTCCAAGTTCAACAACATGCTAGATCAATATGAATTGAAGCATGACGACATCGGGACCGCCAGCTTCCCGGCTTCATGAGCCAGCCAAAACGGCTTCAACTAGACGCCCATCAAGCACAAACGACAATAACTAAATCACAGAGGATTTTAAGACCAGAAGTGAGAAACTTTGTTGACGAAAAGTCAAGAATCCGGCTGCCTGAGCTCAGTCTTGCGTCGACGCAAGGCTGATGCCTCTCCCAGCATTCGGTGAACAGGGCCCCAACACCGCCACCCTCCGGGTTCAACAACATGCCAGATCTACATGAATTCACAGATCACGGCACGACGACCGCGAGCATCGTAGCTTCATGAGCTAGCCAAAACGGCTTCAAGCAAGTCTACGCCGATCAAGCACCAACGACAATAACAAGATCACGGAGGATTTTCACACCAGAAGTGACAAATTTTTTTGACAAAAAGTCAAGAATCCGTCCGTTTGAGCTCAGTCTTGCGTCAACGCAAGGCTGATGCCACTCCTAGCATTTGGTGAACAAGCCTCAACACCGTCACCCACTGGGTTCAAGAGCATGTGAGATGTACATGAATTCACAGAGCTTGGCACGACGACTACTAGCATCTCGGCTTCAACAGCTTGCCAGAACGGCATGCACAGGACGCTCATTACGCACAAAGACAGGAAAGAAGATCACGAAGCCATGACCACATCATGTGACAAATGTTTTTTAAAAAAATTCTAACATTCGGCCTCCATGGACAAGGTATCAACACCGCCAGCCTATGGCTTCAACAGAACCCAGATCTACATCATTTTACAAAGAACGACATGGGGAACGCCAACATCCCGGCTTCGACAGCTTGCCAGTACGATCATCAATCACAAATGCAGGATAGAAGATTCAAAATGACATCAATACAAACAGCTTCCTGGCTTCACCAGCCAGCCAAATTTGCATCACTCAACAGAGGGACCGCATTGGGACTGCCAGCTTCTCCGCTTCAACGGCCACCCAAACAGCTTCAACACGACGCCCATCAAGCACAAATGACGCAAAAAGATCACGGAGGACTTCACCACCTCCCGTGACAAATTATATTTTTAAAAATTCAAACTTCCGGCCACCTGAACTCAGTCTGACATCGACATTTGATAGACAGGGCTCAACACCGCCACCTTCTGGTAATTACAACATGGAATTTCTGATGAATACAACGAACAAAGTCTTAGGGTCTTAGTCTAAAACACCTTAAAATCTTTTGAGTACCATTGCTCTAGCTCCGCTCGTGTCTTCAGAGGTTCTCCAGGATTATAACGGTGAGCTGCGTAGAAGGCAACAAAGAAGCTGGAATCTAAATCCGTACTCACATTTTGTAAATCTAATTGAACTGTCTCCCCATCGCATTGCACTTCCACCTCTTCTTATAATTCATTCGCCATCTCGTCTTCCTCTGAAGTTGCTGCTTCTTCCTGCGATGTCTACTAGAAATTGATGAAGTAAACCAAGATTTTTTGAATAATTCTTGCTCCCACACAAATGTTCTCTCTTTCATTCTCTTCCATTCTATTCTCAAGAAGCATCTCTTAATGTCAGCGCAATTTGATGACTCTTCTCCGAAATAACTAGCTGCCGAGCATGAGGAGAATGCTTGCAGCGGTCACGTTCAGGATTTGCTTTTCTCGGAGAGGATCAGGGCACGATGGAGAGTCAATGGAGGTCGGAGGGACCCTAGAGCGAGCCGCAAACCCCAAAGCCCGCCGAACAGGTATCGCACGCCTGACAAATCGGGCCAACATAACATGGTCGACCGCCGCTGGACAGCTGGCAGCCGATACTCCTTTCGAAAGTTGAAGAGTCGAGAGTTGAGAGCCGAAAGCCGGCCCACAGATGGTCCAGACTGACGATACACCTTACTCCCCATGCAGCCGATACTCCGTAGAGTAGCCAGTGACTGCGGACCTACTGCGATCCCAATTCCTATGCATTTTGGGAATAAAATATTGTTAACCGTTAAGTAAATTGCATTTAGTGCGGGAGACTTAAAGTAATTATATTCTTTTTGCCTCATGCACATATCCTGTGAGTTTTGCAGGTGAGTTTAACAGGTATGGCAAATTGTATCTAAGATGACAAATAGAATCTAACAGGTTCCGCAAATCAAATTCCGCACATCAGATTTTAAGAATTGCTATGCAACATATCAATCAAATTGTAAACTCAATGACAAACATATTTTTCTTAATATATAAATTCTAAATCCAATTTCCCAGATGCATACGATAGCAAACAATTGTAGCGTCTACACAAAGGAGGTGAAGGCTAAGATATGCCCGATTTCATTCATGACAATTAGGAAATAGGACACATCATTTACCTCCTTTTCTAAATTACGATCACTGTTGTTCTTTTCATTTTCCAAACCAGTCAACTTTTTCAATGGATCTAATCGCTCTTCGTCTTTAGGGCTATCGTTAGCATCCTTCTCGTCATCACCATCGCTTGCATTTTCATCTCCATCATCTTCGTAAGTCCTAACTGCATCATCTTTTTTTCCAAACAAATATTTTAAGAAAAGAAACTTCACAATCTTCTTTCTCCAAACTTTCAGTTAGATCGTACCTATCTTTTGGAGTCCACCGCAACACCATCACCTCCAATGTAATAGCTCAGAGATTCGCTCGATATTGAAGTTCCTCTCCCACGCTCTAGCTCTTCGACTATCCTCCTCCACTCCGGCAGTCCTTCAGATTTCTCCGTCTCTGCAATCTCGACAACCGTATCAAGATTGATAGAGCGCATCTTTACTCCGCCTAAACTGTGGCCCAACCTCTTCATCGTCTTCGTCGATTTCTGTAGGGCTACGCTCGTCTCCACTTGTCCAAGACACTCCTTCCTTACAAAAAGCGCTTCGCTTCAGCACTTTGGTATTACTAAACCTTGTCCCACCCCTCCTTTTCTTTCTCTTAGGGATACTCTCAATCAATTTCTCAGACCCATGACTTACAGCATCCATGACCTCAGATCGTAGTAAGATCAGACACAACTGGGACCGACTCAAATCTTGAATCCACGAAAACACAGGAGACAATGAAAGGGTCGACCTCGTTGTCCTCCATCTATTTAAATTCTTTCGACTACCCTAAGAGAGACCCAATATCTTTATCTGTTCATTAATTATAGATACTGCAATGACAACTGCCAGAGCGCCATATGTGACGGTATCTGACATATGATGCTAATGTGATTTTTAAATATACATCAAGCTACTCTGACAAAGACGGCCGCCGTCACTTTTCCAAAATTAAAGACTGTGCAAATTAATGATCCTGTTTATCTTGCCTGTTCATTGACATGTTCTTATTTCATGAAACTTACCAACTAGCTAATATTATACACTTCATGTACCACTAAGATATTACTTACTAACGCTACTGCCCTATTCTACGGACTAGGGAGTCGTACTAGCTACTTCTATCTATTAACCCCATATTCGTTATATTGGGAAATATGCAGGACTTTGGGAGTTTTAAGAGTAGAGAATCATCTGAAATATCTATGAATGTTAAGCATAAAGTACTAGATGATGCATCAAACATGATATAAATATATGTAAAAAGAGACATAGCTCTGAACAAACAATAGAAAAAGGATGGAAATAAAAGAATATTCCATTTATTCGCTTGTAAAATCAATCATGATTCACAAAATATGCCATATAAGAGTGATGACTATCAAATCTGTACATAATTACTTCTGTAGTTAATAGATGTAACTACTACGGAGTTCCACCATAAGCAACATAACGAGATTGGATGAATGCTCGTTGACGCCGACGTGTCCAGCTAGAATCATTGTCTTGCATCAATGGACTATCAAGAAGGCGTTGCAGTCTTTCGCGACGCCGGTCCTCGATGCTTGACTTAGGTAGCGAGTGACGGCGGTTTCCTGACGAAGGCTTGATTGCTCGTTGTTCCGTAGACTTCAAAGGACATGCATTTGGACTCTCCAAAACAGGATCCTGAACAAAATGAAACAATGGCATTTCTTATAAGTGAACGAGCGAATAGATACATACATGCAATAGGTAGCATATGAGTACAACGTCTAAGAACTGTGTAACGTATAAGAGTGTATAGCAGTAGATCTACAAATAGTTATTCGTTCTTGGAAATACTTAACTCAAAAGCACTAAATGCACAGTGGAACAAACCTTTACAAAAGCTTCATCAGAAATATCCGCGTCAATGTCGTATAACATACGCTTCGTAGGCGTACATGTAATTTGAAGAGGAGAACCATTCTGATTTATTTTTGGAGGCGACACAGGGAAAGCCGATTGCAACACCTTTGGAGGTGATGACTTAGTGATAGGGCTGTTAACTACTCCATCTTCTACTGCCATTGTCGAAAAATCCATGGTAGATTGAGCCGTTTCAGCAGACTGCAATAATCGTCCTCTACTCCGAAGTGAAGGCCCGAAATCCGCAGCATTCATCAGAGAATCCACAGAAGCACGACAATCACCCTGCGTAATCTATTTCCACATCTTTCCAAACTGAAAATTCAGAAACCAATGAAAAGTCCTACAAAGCTACTATGGGAGGTTCACATCCTAAGATACAAATTCAAATTAAAATCAAAGGGTCAAAAATTACTTGACAATAGAATATAAAATAAAATTTCATTCTATTAATGCCTTCTGAATATCATTATACAGATCTAATGATGCACGATCATCATATATCATGGCACGTCCAAATATCAACGATGACCGAAACTTGCTAAGGGAACCGTCAAACTCATGGAGCTCTAACAGATACGGCAAAACCTCATCTAACAAAATAGAATCCTCGTGTGCCCTATTGTCCTTGTGAGACCAGGATGGTAGTAAAATAACATTATCCTGCTGATTAAGCACGTGCTTAACCGGACTATCATCTATAATGAGCGTGTTAGCCTCTGTATAAAAACCATCAAAGCTATTGAAGAGATGAGCTGACAAGGTCTTAAGGAAGATAGACTTCTGAGTTCCCGGTTCCTTCATGAACAATGGTCTGCTCCCACCAGATTTCAAGGGAATCATGTCACAGTCTTCTTGACCAAGAATTCGTAGTGGCCTTATAGGGTTTATAGGACCGAAGAGAAAATCACAAATGGCTTCTGTGGTTGTTCTCATCATCGAACTCCAAACCGTGATGGTAGCAAACGATGCCACCCGAGAGAGGAAGTCCTTACTGTTGGGCCTCACCCATACAAGCTTCTTCCCCCCCGGTTGGCAACGTGGGCCGAGTGAATACGGAAGTCACGATTTACGTATCCTTTAGCTTCCCAAAATGGGGAACAAGCTGCAGAGGATACCATTAAGGTCGAGAACAACATTTAACCAAAATCACGAGGAGGATTTGCTTGGAACCCGACCTATGTCTTCTCTAGAAATTAAATCATTGACCGATGCTTCGTTGACCTAAAATGAAAACGGCGCACCACGACAAAATTATCGGGAGCTTTTCATCAAAAGTGCGATGAATTTAAGGTCAGAAACATAAAATACATCGCAACGATGGCATGGGTGAGAGCAGTGTTTGTGGAACAGAAAATACCTGATTATCATAATTGCTCTCCTCTAAGTCAACTTGGACACCCATTGACCCGAGTGACTGCTCAGTGCAATCTATCTCATCACGGACAGCAACAACATTCTGTGTATGTGAGACATCATGCAATTTGAGTGTGTCCTGCACCGATGGAACCCGCTCATGGTGATAACATTCAAGCGTGACATCATCCATGACTGGAACATCGATTGCTTCGTCATCCAAATTAACATCTGGCAAGCAATACAAATTCATGGAATCAGGAAACAATAAGATGGAGGAAATAGAATATGGGAGCCATCAAGAAGCAGATAGGAAAAAGGGCAAAAGTTTAGCTCGAGTCGAGCTAAACTGCAAAATAGTAAAGGCCTGTATTAATTACAAAAAAATGTCTGAGTTTGATACAAAATTTCACATGTATATGTGTTTTCCGGCATTTACAGCTTAAATACTATACACTCGATCCAAAATCTAAGTTGAAGGAGGACCTGGAGATTCTTCTTCTTCGTCACCCACAGGTCGTATCTCAGGCATAGGAGAGGAAGGCGCAGGCGGGAGGCTCGGTAGTTGGAGGCGGCAGGGACATGAGTGGTTGCAGAGACGTGGGTATAGCCTGTGTAGCAGTCGTGGTTGCCATTGTCCGCACCAAAGTTAATGCGTGGCCGGTAGTTAAACTCTCCATCATCTCCATCATCCTGTCATGGCGTTCCTGTTCCCTCTTTTCGCGTTCCCGCTGCTCAATTTGCTGCTGTGCAAGGAGATCTTCCAACTTTTTCCGTTGTGCCATCTCCTCCTCAACCTTGTGTTGTAGTGCTGCCAATTCAGCACTCTCCTCGGCCTTGAACCTACTTGAGGGTGAGTCCCTCGAAAGGGGATTACGTTTCCGCTTTGCACTCCCTCTGCGTCCTCTTCGCCCGGGAGCGGTACGTGACTCCTGCGGTGTCCGAGGGGTCGTGTCGATTTCCATGTATTGCTCTTCGTCATCCCCTCCGGAACCAAGGCTGTAAATGCTTCCTTCACCGTGAAGTTGCCTTCCACTTGACCCAGAGTCCTCCTGGTCGGGGACGTCCGCCTCATCGTCGAGGGCCTCTTCATCCAAAGACGAAACAGCTTTGCGCTTGCCTTTCAAGAGCATGGCGCCAACCTCCGGGAACTCGACTTTGTCGACGAAATACCCGTTCACGGAGAAGTCAGTAGGATCAAGAGTAAGCCCTTCATCGTCCGCCTGGTCGATGTCCTCTCTATCTTCGGCGTTGAATATAGCGTAGGCGTCGAGAGACAACATCTACAAAGAAAACAGTGCAGCTTAAAGCACTGAAATCATCTGTGACTAAAGCGGAAATGATTTGAAAACAAGCTTGACAGTTTAGCTCGAGTCGAGCTAAACTGTATGAAAGTTTAGCTTGACTTGAGCTAAACTGTAGGGGTTCCTATGCGAGCGAGGATAATCGAGTTTTACTACAGCGAAGCTTACCATGCTTGCGCAGACTGCTTTCCCGCCAGCGTAGACAAGAAAAATGTTCTCTTGCTCTTGACAGAAAAGCTGGATGACCTGCAAATGAAAATCCATCCTTAACTCGATCGGGTACATGTGGTACCGTGACTCGTTGTACTTCCGCGGCTTCTCGTAAAGCGCGTGCTTTGGAGCGCGATACTCGGCCTGAGGCATACGCGCGAGGTTCACGTTTCCCCTGATCATGAAGAGAAGACGCACAGGCTCTGAGGCTTGCTTCGCTTTCGCGTTGTATCCAGCGAGCGTTCGTGCGGGGATCGATAGTACATCGACGGGATTAGCTTATAATTCCCTGGGAAGAATGCAGGATTTGTCGCGAACGCCTCAACTTGCGCGTATTCACTCTCACCTCCGCAAATAAATAACCAGCAGGGAACATCTTTCAGAGCTGGCTTGTTCTGGGACGATAAGATCGCCATGAACATTTCGAAGAATGGGTGGTCAGGCGAGGAATCAGCTGAGGAACTACAACTACCCAGAACCAATCTGAAGTCGATAATTCCGACGTTCATCTCGGGTGCAGGTTCTGGCCATTTGTTCTCAGGCCAATCTTTCAGCCTCTGTGGTGTTTTGCGCTCGAAGGAACGGAATATGAGAGTACCAACAGGGCCAGTAAACTTTTCGCGCTTTTCCAGAAATACCTCGAAGAACCTCTTTGCGTAGGGAGAGAGGTCTTCGCAGTTGGTATTCCTGTGCTGGGTTTGCCTCTGATTTGCGTAGTACTTATCAGGAATTCCCCATTCCAAAAGTGCGCGCTTTGAGGCCTTCGTGACGTGGTAGTCTTTCTTGAACTTCTTCTACGCATCCACGTTGAACTCGTTGTTCTTGAAGATTCCCAGTTGAGGTCTGATCTTGTGGATCTGAAGCTGGGCGGTCGCCTTACGCTTCAACCGTTCAACGTACTCCTTCACGGAGTAGCAATCTTCAAGAAGGGTTACCGGTTGTTTGAGAGTAACCTTCGGGTACTCTAGTTTCCGTGACGGACCTGACCTATTCAACATATGTGAACAGAGTTTTCTATGGTCTGACTCCGAAAGGTTACCGAGGTTCTTAAAAAATTCCCTCGACAAGGTTTGATCGCTGTCTGGTTTGAACCCTGGCTTGTCACACAGCTGCCTCAAGGAGTAGGGGTCGATAAGGGTCCCCTGGGCGACACTTCCAATCAACTCTGCCCACAAGTTCCAGAGATCTTCAGGGAAGGTGATTATCTTCAGCTCATTCGTTAGGAACAAGACCTTGTGCTTCACCTCTCCTTGGGCTTTGGCAACATCAATCATGGCGAACCTATGTCGAATGGAGTCCACAAATTTCTGCAATGCCACAAGTAATGTAAGATGTCAGTGAAAGATAGCGGTAACTTTAGCTTTAGTGTGCATCCGGAATTCAACAGCTGTATATATCTTTGGTTTATTAAGCAGCAACGACAGTTTAGCTCGAGTCGAGCTAAACTGCAATTTCAGTTTAGCTCGACTCAATCTAAACTGCTACGAGGATCAATTTGCTATGATAGAAGGTAGAGATGTGATGCAACATGAGGTAATACTAACGTCAAAATTTGCAAATTGTGACAGAACTCGCTTTGTTTGCACATGCTTATCCGCCACCCCAGCTGCTGCATGTCTGTTTGCTGGGCGCCCGTAGTTCTCCCACACAGTGCGGGCGGCAAGGATGTTCGATGCCCATGTTGGCTTAAATGGAGTGAAGTGGTTCACTCTGTTATAAAACGCCGATATCTTGTGGAGCTTGGCTTCATCCTTTGTCCAAACTACGAAAGCTGACCATACCCGGAAGTCTTCGCGAATTGTTTCTGGGACTTTGGACTCAAGCATCTGCTTCGAGGCGGCAACACTATGTTGGCCGTTGATGATCCAAAACTCGCAGTCCTGCATATCTTCCAGGCCGTTCGGCTTCACATCCAGTTTTGGCATGACGCAGAGTGTTTGCTTCTGCGACCTGTCGGGCATATTGATGAGATAATTCATCAAGTCTGTCTTGCCTTTCTTCTCGAAAGCCCGAATGGTCCATTCGGGAGGGGACTCGATCATCCTCATCGTGTCGACCTCTATCTTTGTGTCAGGTTTCGGAAAGACGAAACAGTCCTGACAGTTCGTGAAGAACTTCTGATAGATTAGGTTGACGTTCTCGAAGTCGATCTCCTCCACGGTATTAACGTTCTTTGGAATGCATTGGATAGCATCGTTCAAAGCCGTTAAAGCATCCTCTTCGGGGATGAGCATGTTCTTTTTCTTCTTCGCCTCGGTCGATTTCTTCACGGGAGCTTCTCTCCTCATTACAGGCGAGTCTGTAGTCGTGGTGGTTGTTGGGGTAGGCCTAGTTGCACGTTGCGGGCGCGTTGGGGTCCTGCTCTGTACGCCGCTCCCGGTTGCAGTCAGCCCACATCCCTCCAGTGGAGCTTTCCCTTTCAGGTGTATAGTCTACGCCATAATGTCAGCGTGCGTCAGTGCAGAGACTACAGATCGCAGTTTGATCGCGAGCTGCTTGGCCTTGAGAGCTCCCCCCTGTTTTGTTTGCCATGCTTTAGTAAGCATATCATGTTTCAGTGTTGATTTGATTTCATCAAAACTGGACTCCTCTAAGCTCTCCACCAACTGCCCCAAGTCGAAACGAGTCTGCTTGATATCGATCAATATGGCGTAGTTATAGGGACACTCCTTGTCATCCTCCTTGAAGGTTGTGCACGTCGCTATGACTTCCTTCTCTGTTTTGTGGTCGAAGTCAGTCAGCTTGGAGTCGATATCAACGCACATGGGGTCTTCTACATCCCCTTCGTATGTGACGACAAGGGTGAGGAATGCAGTATATGGGATCCACCTTGCAGACCACGAAACCACTTTTGATGGGTCTTTGAATTCCCAGCAGTCTAATTGCTTCGTGTCGTCTCCATCGTCTTTGTCAGCGTCTACCGGCCTGAGTTTGAAGAAGTGCTGGAGCGCCTCTTGAACTCGTGCCTTCTCTTGACTGTTCATGTAAAGGTTGTATTAGTGTCGGTTTCGATTCACATGATGCGTAATTCTTACATCCTAGTACTTTGTCTAGTCTAGCTCGAGTCGAGCTAAATCGTAGTGGATACAAGCCACTCTGATTTAGCTCGACTTCAGCTAAAAACTGTGGGGTGGACCTATCTAAATACTGCCTAAATTAACATTAGTATGGCGGTAAGATTATCACCTGTCTGCCATTTTTCTTCTGTTAGTCGATATCTCGATTGTTTGATGCGCTTGGGCTTTGCTTGACCTGCACAAGAATGGGATTGATCGTTATTTTTGAATGATGTGATAAACTTCGTTGGCTTGTTAGAATTCGTGGTGAGTTAGTCATATTGTAGGAAATGAATGGCTTGTGTAGTTGGATTGGGAGTTTAATGATAGTGTAGAACAAAGACAATGTCTAATTTTTCCATGCATAAGCCGACCCAATCCAACAAAGAATGCTGCATCTATTCTTCATTTGAATGCTTCAACAGGAATGCAGTTAGGAAAGAAGTGCTATTGTGGAGAACAGAAATCAATTACTGCAGAGCACATTCAAAGTCAAAATGAGAAAAAGAACTGATACTATAGTGCTGGGCACATTCAAAGATAAAATGAAGAAAGAAACTTGTACTGTATGTTACAAAATGAGCATGACAAACAATGCACAACAATGGAAGCAAGAATCAGCCCAAGAATACAAACACTCACTGAAAGTGCGCAAATATCTCACTGTCGAGCTAAATCTCAATCTAACAAATGCAAAATTTTGTAAGAGGGAGAAAATTTGAGTACAAACCCGTTCCTACTTGCAATGAATCAGAAATTCCATGGATGTATGCTTTTCAAATTGGAATGCAATCAAAGTAGATTCAAGTTGAGACCAGATACTTACAAGAAAGAAAATTCCGTCGCCGCAAATCAGGTGTCGCCGCAAATCACTCCGCAAGCAGCACTCTCCAGCACTCCAGCAACCGTCGGTGCAAACCAAAACGACCCGGAACACCAAATTTCTCTAAGGAATGTCAACACCAGATTTCACTAACTCAGAAACTCAAAATTTGTGAAACGAGCAAACTACAATATTTCTCTAACGCAGCAGAAGAATTCGAGTAAACCCTTGTGCAAGCGCAAAGCAGAAAACCCTAGTGCAGAGGTAGAGAATGAAAACCTAGAGGTACCTGCGTCCTGCGATAACGCGCAGCAGCACAGCAACTCCGCAAACGATCGAGCGGCACCGTGCGAGCGCACACCTCCTCCGCGAACAAGGGAGCGCACAGCACCAAGCAAGCCCACAGCACCTCCGCGAACGACGGAGCGGCACCTCCGAGCAGCAACTCCAGGCCCGAAACCCTAAACGGCCGCACTCCGCAGGAGCGAACCCCCCTTCGCTCGGCGCAAACCAAAAAAACAAAAAAACCTCCTGCACTCCTCGTCGGCCTCCTCCTCGGCGCAAACCAAAAAAACAAAAAAACCTCCTGAACTCCTCGTCGGCCTCCTCCTCGACGCAAACCAAGAAAACAAAAAAAACCTCAGCTAAACTACAGCGCGTCGAGAGAAATGGCGGCAAAACAACGAGGCGCAATACGACAAACACTCTATCCTCACAAGCCAGCAAAACGACAAGATACAATGGCGCGAACTCCAAGCGAAAATTGCAGCAGTCTGCGTGTGCGAGCGTGGAGGAGTTAGGAAAAAGAACGCAGGAAATGCGCGTGCACTGGCCTGTAAGTGGGGGGATGGGGGGATGGACACTGCCTGGAAATTGCGGCGGTGGTAGGACGTGGGGGTCCCATCACAAAAACTTTTTGCATGCCCATGATCATGTGCATGGGCATGGTCATGCACATGGTCATACTGACATACATGGCCATGTACATGACCATGCCCATGCGCATGATCATGGGCATGGAAAAAAATTTACTTGAGTGAAAAACTTTTTTACTTATTAGTCAAAAGTTTGTTACTAAGTATGTTTACTATTTTTTCACTAATTCTTTGCAACATTTTGACTACGATTTGACTATGTTTATGTCCAAATTTTGTCTAAATTCTTACTTAAGAGTAAATGTTTAGGTTTACAATGAAATTTTGTGACTAAATTTAGTACTCTAAAGTACTCTAAATTCTTAGTTTTAACTCTTAATTTAGAGAGTAAGTTGTTCCCTATCTACTGTAATAAAGTGTTGGCATGTTTTGTTTTTATCTCCTATAGTATACATACTAAAAACCATTTTAAAATAAAAATAATTCTATACAAGGCTCTTCACCTTGTAATTGATTTGTAATTTTTCCAAGTAAAACAAATATATTGCATTTGTTACAAAAATTGCCTTATACATATTAACTTCTTCTACTTCTAAAGTATGTACTATTTTCAAATGCTGGGTATTTACAAGTACAAATAATATTTTTTAGTATAAATAAATATAACCATAAGTTCTTAAAAACGTGAATTTTTGTTTTGTACTCTAGTCACATTGAGGTTAACTTAAGTATGAAAAGATATATGCGATTACATCGAAATGCAAAAGTTTAAAAAAAAAATGATGTCATTTTTTACAAAATTAGGTATCAAAATGATCACTCTTTATCATAATATCTCTATTATATATCAGAAAACAAAATAAGTAAATAAATAAATAAGTAAGAATCTAACTCTTTGAAAAATAAGTTATTTTTCGTATTACTCGTTAATAAATAATATCATTAATGAATTATTTTTTGGATAATATAAGTCTTAATGAAGAGATTTTTTAATACACATTTAATTTGTCAATCAGTAGATACTTTATAGACTTTACAGAAATATGTTAATGTACAGAAATAAATAAATATACAATCATATCATAAATTGATTAGCAAAAGATAAAATATCTTATAAATATAGTACTTTGAAAAATAACTGTCAATAAACAAATTATTGAATACACATCGAAATAAGAGATTATTTATTAAACTATTTATTAAACAAATTAATATAACTTAATATATATATAATTTAAGGAACTTATACATAATACATGATAAATACATGATCTTAAGAATTTGGTATTTGAAAATAGTAGGTGAATAAATATATTCTTTAGAAAGTTCAAATTAATAGTTTTATTGACTTTAAAAGACTAATAAATTGGTTATCCAATAAATATAGTATTTTATAGATATGTTATTTAGGTATAAGAAATTAATAAATACACTCCTTCATAGTAGATTATTTGAGAGAAGGTTAGGAATAGATTATTATTACATATGAAATACACTTGTTTTTGGGGAATGGGCTGTTAATCTGTTATTGCATAAAGTTATTGTTGAATATATTAGTTTATATATAGATAATTACAAAATATATTACGATATTTTTTAAATTATTGGTACTTCTATAAGTAGTGTCTTTGAGAACATTAGTTAATAACTGAATAATTAATTCGAACATTATTTTGAAATTCAAAATTTTATGGTAAGAGATTCATAAATATAATTATTTAAGTAGGATAGTGAATGTGTGCACAAATGCAAATTTGGATTTTTTTGATGTCCAATGTAGGTTAATGATATAAAGTGTTGTGAAACTATAAAAACATGCTATTGCCTAGAAGGTTTCAATAAAATTCATAAATTAGAAGCTATAAATATTGCATATTATGTAGAATTTTACCAGCTATATAAATTAAAAAATACATATTTTAGATAGTATAATGACTATGATTATATTCTAAAAATATGAAAACATGTATTAGTGTACATTGTTGGCCACATTGTTATTTACATTGTACAACGATCATTTGTTTACATTTATTCTTATTGACTGTTCATTTAAAATCATTTTTGTTCTTTGGTATGCGTTTAAATATATTTATAAAGTAGTAGATTAAATTATTAATGAAAAGTCACATTCAAAACATAAATACGTCGATGAAGTTCATCACTCTCTAAGGTTGTTCAAACGACCACTTGTTCCCAGGCCAATCTTTTAGCCTTTGTGGTGTTTTGTGCTCGAAAAAACGTAATATAAGACTACCAACAAGGCCAATACACTTCTTGCGTTTCCAAGAAACTCGATACCATTGTTACAGAATTTTAAGGAAATTAGCACCCACGCTACATCAAGCCAATTCGTCGCTGTAGACAGCTCTACGTCTAAAGCGCTGAACATTCTACGTTCTGAAGGCATTGTTAACGATGCAAGGCTCACAATGAGTCTGAGTCTTTTCTACTTTGCAAGCGACATTCAAAATCAGGTGGATTAGACAATAGAGTGTTGAGTACATGAGTGTTGAGTACATGGGCAATAATGAGTTATCAGTCAGGATATATTATCAAGTACTCTAAGTCTTGTAGCGAAGCTTATTCATTTAAAAGTATAGTTACTACAAATAATTTCAAAAATATAATTTCAATAAACGTAAATTATTTTTACAATCTTTAATTTGAAGTATGAACATCTTTTTAAAAAAAGAAATGTCCAAGATTAACTACAATATACTTAAAATAAATATAAATTATACTATATTGCGTGGAATACATCATAATAGGGCGTAAAGAGTTGCATATGTTTATGACTCATTTATTTATAATAATTACAGCGAAAGCAATATAATTATGATGAAATAAACTCGATTCGGTTAAAACACGTAATTCATTATAATGGTATTATTCACTGATTTTGATAAAATTATTGTGGGTTTAGTTTGGGTCCAGCTAAATGTACCCACACAATACATTTGGCTCAACTCAAGCTCAATATTCATCAATTTGATAATCTGAATATTTCCATTATAACGAATTACGTGTTTTAAGCTTACGTTTAAGCTCAAAAAGGTCATCTATTAAAATTTTTCATTTCTTTAATTGGTTTTCCTAAATCTTATTCTTATGATTTCACAAGGTCAAATAATTTAAAACATAAGCATAGAATAGGTTCAATTTCTCACACATAGACTTTCTTAAATACTCAGATGTTTATTTAGTTATTTAATCCTCAAGAATGAAAGTATAAATCTAATATAACGTCACAAAATAAGTAATACTAACGATAAGAATAAAATGGCTGCCCTGCTTTCTCCAACATGGATGCAGTGAAATTGAACTCTCTGTAAAGATGCGAAGTACCAACTTCTAAACAGTAAGACCCCGTGCACCTTTACTATAGCTTTGCAGTGACAATTTTGATTGAATGTGTAAGATAGGTGGGAGTTGATGACGTGCAACGTCACCTCCAATCTTGGAATATCACTGTTTTGTCTAAGGATGTCTAACTGCCGAAACAGAGGCGGAACACTGCATGTTGGTTAGTTTATCTGGGGCGGATGCCTTTAAGGAAGGTGCGCTTGGATGGAAACATCTCAGGCTAATCAGGCTATATGCTGAAATCTCCATTTCTTGGACGATCAGCAGGGATTTAATTAAAAATAGTTACTGAAATTTTTAAGAAGAATTTCAACTTTAAAGATCAATGGATGTATAGATTGTATTTGATAAATGCATATTTCATAAAAAAAGATGTCCATATTTGCAACTGATTTTGAACATTTCAATACAACATCCAATTGTAAGGTTAAGCATCTACAAATGAAATTAAAACGTTCAAATGTAATCTTATTTTGGTAAGCTTTATGTTAAAAAATATTAAATGATATATATACCATTGAGCATCTATACAATGAAATTAAGTTTAAATATAAAATTTTATGTATAGTAAAACTTATTTTATTAAATATTCCAAAGTGTATTTAACAAGATTTACAAACTTACTTATGAAATAGTATAAAATTTTCATCGTTGATAACCTTGAAGATTTGACTTAAAATTTAAAGTTAAAATATTTGATTCCATCAGTACAGTTTATAGTTCAATCAATTTGATACTCTACATAATATACTAAGATTATATTTACATTTTATGAATTTACAATTTGAAAGATATGCTTTTTATTTATAGATAAATAGTATATAATATAATATGTAATAAATATCATTTACTATATTAAATTATATATAATTATAAAATCTATGACGTATGTACAAAGAAGTAAACAAAATTTAATAAAAATTATGTTCACTCGTACATTTTTAACGAGATATTGCATATGATAGAATTAATTTGAAATTTATAATAATCAACATTCAATTACAAATTATTAGCAAGTGCATGCACACAAAAACGTTAGTGGTATTAAACTTATAGATAAGATAATAGCTTAATACTTAATGAGACTTATGCTTCATTTAATTAAATATGGAGTTTGGGCTTATTATGGACGTTAAAACATGGGGAGATCCCTCCATCCATAACCTTAAAATATACGTATTTGAAGAGTATCTGCATGGAATCTATATTATAGAAATCATTTTGCAACTATTGTTCTTAATTGTAGATCGTGGACTGTCCATATTTAATTAAAAATGTCATACTTCACCTTTAAGTAAATGTAGCATCGAATTTATTGTATACGAACTTTATTAAGAAAGAAAGGTTTGAGCTTAAGAATACTCGACTCACAAAGATATGAAATTGAAAGTTATATCCATTCTATTGATTCCAAGTAATTATACTAAAATTTTATTGTGTCATTGAGTATTTGCTAACATAGTATTCCTCACAGGTGTATAATGATTAACATTTTTTTGACCAATTAAATTTATCACACACCTATAATAGAAACCCTAAACCCTAAACCCTATAACCCCAATCCCGCCAATTTCCAAATGGCGGCCCGTTTCTTCCCGCCCATTATTAACTGTTGTCACTTCATCTGTTGAGACTTCAGTTCCCGCCAATTTTCAATTTTCTAAAAGTCGATTCCCTCCCATTTCCTATTTCTGAGTTAGCGCGAAAACGGCATTGCGCTACGCAATGACCTTCGAAATCCAGGAAGGAATGATTCTTTTTTCAATCTCTCAGTTTGCTGAACTCCCTCGACGTATTTAAGTTCTCCGCGCTTCCTTCAACTCGCCCTCTACCTTCGTGTACGTGTTTTCAGATTGCATTTATGCATGATTGTTTGTAGTTCGATTCGCTTTGCACAGCTTCTCGCATTGTTAGATTCATTATTCTTCATAGTTTTCTCCTTATCTTCTGTAGTAGTAGTTGGTAATTTCAATCCAATGGTTGTATTCTAATGGCTTGTATTTCAACATGGTGCATTCGGAGTCGTTGTTGTTGACATATTATTTTGATTTGACGATTACGTTCGTACAGGAGTATTTTGATTCCTTCGTGTGACGATAGAATGGGAGAGCGCTGGTTGTAACGGAATTTTGAATTGTATTCACGTCCCGTGAAATCCGCCGGAATTTTCGGGACTAGTATGGTACTTTGCCATGCAGTTCAGCTCGACTCGAGCTAAACTGCAATACTCATTCGTTCTGCAGTTTAGCTCGAGTCGAGTAAACTGCTGTATGCATCCTGTCGGACAGTTTAGCTCGAGTCGAGCTAAACTGTAGCATATATCTCGTGAAATTGTTTACCTGGTGTTGAGCTAATTAATAGCGCGGGTCAGTATTCCCCCTTCTGCTCGAGTCAAACTTTACTACTAGGGGTTTAGGTTAATCAGTTTAAATCGCGTCGAGTTAAATTGATGATCGAATACATAATGCAGTTTAGCTCGACTCGAGCTAAACTGTAGAATGTATTCTCTTAGTAAGTTTAGCTCGAGTCGAGCTAAACTGCACTTGTTCGTTTCTTCACAGTCTTGGAGTTGTGACCATGTTTTTTTCTAATTTATTTCTAACCTTGTGACGCCATATTGCAGGATGGATTTCTCTTCAGACAATGACACTTTCGGCGATGCACCTATGAATCCTGGTTTACTTGCTGCTCAAGTTGTTCCTCCACGGCTCTGGACAGGGAGGACTGTGTCAATGCTTGATTCCGATGGACTCAGAATCGCTGAGGGTTTACTTCGATACCTACGATCTGGCGCTGTACCGGATTGTAACGGCCTACTCGGTGATTCCCGAGTTGTGGTGCAAGTTTCAACTTTGTTTGTTGAGGTCGAGGATCCAGACGACTGGATATACTCCTTCAAGTCGTCGCCCATCCAACAAGTCCTCCTAGACGGTGTTACTCTTTTTGACCATAGTCAGCAAGATGTTTACAACAGATGGGTCCGGGAACGTAGTCGGCGGCAAGGGTCATCTCAAACTCGATCGTATGATAATTCTTCAAGGAATGAGTCTACTCCAGTTTCGCGCAAAGCACAGTTTTTGATGACATCGGAGTCCATCAATGCGGTCGCATGTGATACCTGCTGTAGGCACAATTGTGATCAACTATACCCAAGGGAGAAGATTAAGGTTCTCAGGTGTCGCATGTACGACAAGACAACTGTGCAGTTTAAGAATCACGTCAAACTTGATGTCCATCGGCAGTTCCATAGAAATGCTGAAAGACAAAATGTAGTCACTCTAGAGGGTATTGATGTTTGTCCAATTGCGTGGATGAAAATTATGAGCGTGAGCAACGGTACGTTTTATCGCAACGCCCAGAGTGCAGCTGATGGGCATGAGGCCCAGTTACACGGGAACACGGGCTTGCGAAACCCTAGGAGGCATACGATTGTTGCTTCTGCCGTCTTAGGGGCAATACTTGATAGACATGCCGATCACATGCCTCACAAGTCCCGGAGCCTTCCATCTGGGGAGAAGGTCGTTGCGAAGGTACTTCCTTCAAGTTTTAAGTGGAAGGACCAGATTCCTCTTCTTGATCATCACCTTGAAGAGTGTGGGCTCCCTCCGGTGTCAACTTCAAACCTTAGTAAATTCTCCGCCTCAGCTATCCAGAATACTATGCCAAAAGATCGGGGGAGAATTTCGCGCGTTGTTCCAAGTGTGATGAGTTACAATCACTGATGAAGGTCACTCTTCCTGGGAGACAATCATCTCTTATATGGTCGAGGAAGTTGAATGTGCACTTAGATTCTGCATATGCGCACAGAGACTTATACTACCTCAACCGCTTTAGGTCGAAGGAGTCGCCTCAAGATGTTTTGACTATTATGCATGACAGGATGGACCACTCAAAAACAGCATCACCTGCCTTGTCTCATAAGGTGAAGAACTTAGACGGACTTATGAAGTTACCTCTTGCAATTACGGGAATTCTTGCTCATGGTCATGTAGACCAGCGATACACTCATTACGGACTTGATGTTTACTCACATGATGCCAATTATACGGTTGGCTCATTTGCAAAACTTCTGCGGGATCTCGAAGCTGCACCTAAATCCTCATCTAGACAGCTCTTTACAGAGCCACCATCGCATCCTCTGTATACTGCTCTTTTACGAGGTTCAGAGGTGTGTATGGATCCATTAGGCCCAATTCCTGACATCCTAGTTCCAACAAAGTCTCTGCCTTCGATTTTGAATGTCCAAATGGATAATGCTGTAAGTGATAACAAGAATAGATTTGTTTTTAGTTTCTGGTCTCTTTTGGTAGCAAAGCGTGTATTCCGAGAGATATATGTAAATTTTATGCTCGTCGGTCATACTCATGATGACATAGATGCGTTATTTGGGCGTTGGAGCATGGCGTTGCGAAAGGAGGATTATCCTACCATCCCTCTTCTCATGAAATCTTTTATGAGGATAGAGAAACTTCCTGTTATTCCACACCTCGTTCAAGAGGTTCCGGACTTCAAGAAATTCATTGAAAAGTGGATGTTAGTTGGCGATGAAGCATTGGTGGGGCATACGAAGGCGCATCAATTCAAGTTTTACATGGATCCAAGTGGATGCCCCGTAATGAAGTACAAGATTTTCTGTCACGACGAGGAATGGCTTCCTAGAGGTGATCATGCTGGTATTAAATTGTGGAAGGAGGATACTCAAGGCAGATCATTATGGCCACGTGGTGAACCGGATGCAATGCGTCCAAACGAGATGCGCCATTTGCCTGAGGTGGTGAAAGGGATTTCAGGTTTTGTTGATCATTGGGAACGATTATCACGTGAGTCAATTGAATCACGGAGATTGTACGAGCCTCTCTCATATTACTGGAGCGGCGTTAAAGATGCTCTTTGTATACCCATGGATGTACTTGTATCGTCGCAAAATGAGATTCCGTCAAGTTTGGAGGAACCATTACCGTTACAACATGGATTTTGGCCATCAACTCGACTTGCACATGCTATGGAAGATGAGTTTACTTTAGAAGGGAATGTACGCGAAGAGTACGACGATGATGATCATTTTGTTGGCCAGAGACGTGATCGTCCTGCTCCGTCATTTCGAGTTAGACGTGACCTTTATAAGGGCTATTTTGTTGAACTACGTCCATGCGGCACCGATGGTCGACCTTTCTGGCTAGGGCGAGCAATGTCTGATCCAAATTCAAACCCAGACCTACCCAATACGGTTGACATCCAGTTCTTCCGTCCAATGTCACGCTCCAAAGAAATTCTGAAGTATTACACAGATTGGGATACAAATAGAAAGCTTCGTTGGACTGTTGAGAAAGGTGTAGATGTATGTTCGCAGCCTACAGATGCTATATTCACTGCTTGGAAATCAAGAATTACGCATTCTGACGAGGAAAGTAGTGAAGGTATAGACGCAATCATTACGATACCCAAGAAGCAGGTTGAAATCATCAAGGCTTCTTTACGGGAGCTTGCTTCATCTTCTCAAGAGTAGTCTTCTAGTATATAGTATTTATTATGGAAGTAGGTGTGTTAGTACTTAAACTTGGTATTGACATATATATTACATTGATATTTAGTATATAGAGTATTATATATTTGTACTATTCACTATCCATATTCAATATATTTATTTTGTATAAGAAGATTGTTTAAGTTGGCTGCATCATTATTATCAATTGAAAGAAAATTATTTTTTGTTGGTATGTTAATCTTGACATGTACCGTATCAAATATATGTATGGTTGGAAACGTTTTTTAAGATAAACATATTTTCTAAGATGCAAGAGGTCTCATATCATCTCCAAATATAATGGAAATTAGTAAATTCCGAGTACATATGCATACGGTGAAACCCCTCTAAATGTTGGTTTTTGCTTCATCCGTTGTCTTGTTTTAATTTGGGAGATAAAAATGTTCCAAATATAACGAATATGGGGTTTATTATAAATTCCTTCAAACCTATGGTAGCGGTTTCTCTCACCTTTGTACAACACGTCCACTGTCGCTTGCGTTCAAGCACGATGGCCTCCATTCTGAACGTCATAGGGATTAGTTCCAGCAATACAACCGCTCCTACACGCATTCCACCTGGGCCTGATGGCGTGGCTGTAGTCACGCCCCAATGGCTTGCACTTCGATTTGGATACGATGAGTCTTCCTTATGGTTAAAACGCGAGGTACTCGACCCAGTTACTCTTCTTGCTCAATACTCCGAGTTTGAAGTACTTATGCTATCCAATAACAATAGCAGCATTTGGAAGCTTAGACCAGGCAAATACCGCCTCTATGGTATTACGGAGTCTGTCATGAACGCAAGTATCAGTCTCTTAACTCCTTGTACTTCTTCTACTATCTCAAATGCAGCTCCGCTCCTAGCTCGTGTCAAAATCGAACCAGGCCGTCGCGTTGATATAGATTTGTCGTATTCCTCTAGCGACAAAAAAACATCTCCCATTCAAACCCGTCGCCCTGCGTCCAAGCTCCCTTCACCAAATTCTGTTTTGATCCCCTCTCCGGATTTAAGTCCTTTGCCATTTACATTGTCATAGGCTAAAAAACCCAGAAAAATTCTTCCTTCTCTTCTGAAACTCAGTTCCATGTGTGGTAGCAAAACTATCTTGAAGAAAATTAACTTCGAAGCCATCCGTACTGTATGTTCCCCATCACTTCCTCCATCTTTCAATGGAGATGTTCTATACATCCTACCTCCTGTCACCCTCTCATCTATTTATAGGAATGCTAAGTCTATGGAAGGAATGGACAAGCATTTTGATGGCCATGTGTCGACGAGGACAATGACCACAAACATCAGCAACACCCTTGGCTTATCCTTTCGCTATTCAAGTTGTGTGGGTCATTTGCAGTGCCACAATCAAAATTGCAATTTCTTGGAACGACCAGATCGGACTGCAGGAGTAAATGAGGTGGAGTTCGAAGGCATTACCAAAGATCCATTTGCAGTTGGCAAAGTACATCCACCTTCCTTCTCAATCGTCTGTAAGATTTGCAAAGAATCTCCAATCTGTGTTGCGCAGTGCTCCGCTAGAATCTTCTACGTATTTGGGAACGATCATCAGGAGCGTGCTTCTCTTCATCTTGGTACCCACAAATACCCTGTCAAGGTCGGAGTGTATAGATGCACAAAGAAGAAGATAGATGAGCTAATAAAGGAGCATGTCAACCGATATCCACAAGCAACAGTTTCCAAAATCGTCATGGAAACTAGCAAAGATCTGTTAGGAAATACCTACTCCGTAATGAAGGTGATCCTACAACCTCACAACTTTCTCTCCAAAACGGATATTTAATTAATTATGGACAAATTCCGAACTTATGGATATTTTCACTAAAAACATAAGTATCAAAATGTATGGCGGATTAATAAATAATAGAAAACCAAGCAAGATATATTGAAAATCAAGCATTATATATTGAAAAGTGCATGTAAAAAAGAAACTATCTAAATTATATCGGCCAAAGGCCAATACAACTAAAACCGCAAAACCCTAAACCCTAAACCCTAAACCCCAAACCCCAAACCCTAAACCCTAAAGACCCTGAACCCTAGACCCTAAACCCTGAACCTTAGACCGTAGACTACAGTTCCCGTCCCCAACCCACATTAGCTGAAATTTTGTATCGAACGGCCGCCGATAGAAGCCCAAGGAATATGACGAAGTAGTAGTAACAATTTCAGAACTCAGCTCAGAAAAGGAATCCAAAAGGTTGCACACTCATTCATACACAGATCAATTCAATATGATTGAGAGGGATACATGGATACAATGCCATGAACAGCAAAGTCCAATATCGGCTGCCAGCCGAGAAAAGCGAGACTAATGAAAGAAGAGGAGTACATCAAAAGTGTAAGATACAATGATCGCTACATTAAAGAGAGAGTAGGATATACTGTATCGGAAAGCCATAGGTAGCTAAGTCACGTATCGGCCGCCAGCCGAGAAACAGTAAACTAGAGAAAAGGAGGGAGTACAACAAAGCAACCAATGAACGCTACAATCGTGAAAACGATGAATATACTCCAATCAAATGTCATGGATAGGAAAGACCGAAAACAAGAGTAATGGGATGAGCTGTAGCATATTGATAATGAAGAGTATGCCGTAGCAAAAATACAACGGGTATGCATGGACTATAGACATTAAACGCAGTAGTGAGGTGAGTCGGATAAGAACCAGCGGCTAGAGTGTGGTGTCGGCCGGCAGCCGATAGGAGGTCGGAGTTTCTGGTGGGAAAGCATATGAGAACAGTATCGGCCGGCAGCCGATAGAAGGACGGAGTTGATAGAGCGAAAGCATATGAGATCAGTAGCGGCCGGCAGCCGACAAGTGCAGAGCAGGTCCGTCATAGAGTGGGAGGATGCGAAGGAGGCTCACATGAAGCGTGTCGGCCGGAAGCCGATACAAATGTATGAGGAACAGCTTAGAGAACAGCTCCAGCGGCCTTAAGGTTAGACATTGCAGCTGCAGCGGCCTGCTCGGGAATGATATGTGTAGCTGGTGGACATTTCTTTACATGTGACGGCATCCTATGAGAGAACAGAACAATGTTGACATTCACAATATGAGGAAGACAAGGCTCCTTATGCCAGCGGCGAGTCCAGCACTCCCTAGCGATGATCGATTTTCCTTCCTTCTTAGCTCGCATAGGGGTCCACCATTCGATCTTGAAATTGCCATAGGTGGGACCAGGCGTCAGATCAACACACTCAAGGACACGCCCCAGCCAGACAGGAAGGAAATGGTCGTCGCTGGGGCGGCATAAGACAATGTCACCAAGAAGAACATCACGGAATGGATTAAAGTTAAGCCTCGGTCGGTCTTTAGCACGACCACAGTAAGGATAAGCATCTGCATCATCCTCAAGCGTAATGTCCTGTGAGAAAGAGGAGCTAGATCCAGAATCTTGGAAGGCACGAGAATGATCACGAGTCCAGTCTGAAATAGGCCAAAATCCTTCCACAAGAACGTCAGGGGTAGACGGTAATGGTGAATTGATCTCTCGGTTGATTCGCTCCCAGTAGCCAACAGGTCCAGCCATCTCCTCGCAGTAACGCCTGTTACGCGCCATACCGGACTTCCAGAACTCAACGAACTTAGAAATACCGTGCTTGATGAAACCCTGTTTGTCATTGCACTCCGAGGCACGAGCTTGCTCCTTCACAGAGTTCAACTTGTTGGGGTTCACCTCCGTGACGCCCCATAACGGCTTAAATGGAACAGGACGTGGGTCGCCAGATGGAATTCTAGGTCTTCCTTGCTCGTCAGAAGTCCACATCTTGACGGGGGGACCGGGTGGGAGCCATGAAGAATCAGTGGATTTCCGCTTATACCTCATGACAGGCCAGCCGCGATCGTCTCCGTCTTCTTCGACCCAGAACTTGAAAAGATGCATATCACCAAGTCCAATAATTTTGTTGACACCGTCGTGATGAAAGTCCTTTACGTAGGATTTGAAATCCGCAACCTCTTGAACGAATTCAGGAATGAACGCGATTGTCTTCTGCGAGTCCATAAAGGCCTTCATGAGATCGCCTAGAACGTACGTGTTCTTCCGCTTGATGAGCTTCGAAAGGTAACTGAAATGGGCATCAATATCCTCGTGAGTGTGGCCAACAATGAGGAACCCAACAGTGACCTCCTTAAAAATGCGCCGAGCGGTCAGCAAAGAGCAGAAGGCCATCACAAATCTGTTCTTATTGTCCTTCGCGGAATTATCAAGTTGCAGGAATAGCTTACGCGGAAGCGGAACAAGCGGACGTCCAGGTTGTGAAGGACCGAATTGAGTCCCGGTGGCGAAACACCTAGACTTTCCATGTAGCAAAGCTTGGAAGAAGCTGTTTTGTGGAGGTGTGGGAAAGAGCTCCCGGGATTCACGTACCGGTGGCTTCTAAAGCGCTCGCAGTACACGACACGAAGAAGAGATGGTGAAGTTGGAATCCCCCGGCCAGAGCGCAGTGGAGTAGTGTGCGTACGCACCATCACCGTGGCCGTGTGTCAACATGCCGGTAACAGAAACCGGAATCTGTCCAAGGCCAGCAGTGGCTTTTGTAATCCTCTGCATTCTGGGAATAGCCGTCTTCGTGGTATCCATCTTGTCATGGATTATACATAGAAACTCAGAGGGGTTCTCGCAGGACTGGGAACTCCAGCCACCATATATATGGCGGCAGGCACGCTGATAATGGAGATGGCGATTCCGGTCATCGACTAATGCCTGCCATTCATCACAGCCCCTTGGGTACTTGGATATTCACTCCACAAGGAAGTCACACTCAGTACACTTAGAGAAGCTGCTCCCAACAGCTGTAACCTCGACGTTCTTGAAGTGATTCTTTCGAAGCTGACTGATGGTGGACTGAGAGACCGGCTTATGGTGGCATTTGATATTCACCTGGAAAGAGGAGATAAGGAAGGATGTTAACATCCAGGTCGACGCCTCCTATCGGCCGGCAGCCGACAGGAGTGCACTGACATATGCAGGAACTAATCGCTAACGGAGTATCGGCTGCCAGCCGACAAGTAGCACAGCATTGACTAGATAAGCCACGACGGAATTGACAGAAGAAGAAAAAGAAGAATGGTCTAATTGGAAACAACCGAAACATAGCAACCTAGTGTATCGGCCGGCAGCCGACATCGAGGACGAAGAGGAAATAAGAATGATTGGGACTTACTTGATTCACTTGCTCGCGCATGGTGTCCCAGTTGAGCGCACATGGAACAACCTTCAGATTGTCAACTCGCTTATTTCCAACAAGCCTGAACTCATTAGGCATCTGATCCGCATTCTCGTCAATAATCTTCTGCAGGGTTGCTCTAGCTTGAATTGTATGCGGGCGTGGACGAACAGCTCCAGAATTGCCATGCGATCCGCTCACTGATCCACCCATTGCTGCAGCCTTGTAGACGTGGTAAGCTGATCTGGAGACACCGTGAATGATATACCAAGCGTTCTCGCAGACCTCAACATTCTCAAGCGTGATGAATTTCCTGCCTCCCGGTTCATGTACATGAAGTTGACTTTGAACGGCATACGCTGTCTCTCTTCTAATTTCAAAAGAGCAAGCATAGTACTTACGACAAATGATTCGAGTAGACTCCCACGGAAACGTCTGACAGCACCTACTCTTGCAGCAAAGCTGTGAACTAACCTTGCGAATTTCATCATCCGAGGTCTTCGATTTAAGCCTAGACCCAGCGGGCTGCTCCTTTGACAAGAGTCTACGACGAACGGACCTGTAGGGATTCCGAGGCACGCCCTGAAGTCCCGGATGTTCGAAGGTGGAATTCTGAGCGGCCTCAGAGCAGAGCATGATAATGTCTGACAGGAGTTGACCGCCTTCAAGTTGAGTCCGCGAAAGAGGCCATCTCATTGTCGTGAGCTGTAGGGTATCGTGCTCTGATATGAACATTACTCCCACATCTATATCGCCAAGAAGATCCTCATCGCAGGCTTCATCCGGAAGATAGACTTGAATGATCGCCTGCCCAAAAAAGGTAAGATCGTCGTTCAGTAGGTCGAAGCACTTGTTCCTCCAGTCGAGCCGATCCAGGACCGCCTGAGGTTCCGGTCGCAAATCTTCATTTTCGCGTGAGACAGAGGGGCGAAAGTTGACAGCGCTATCGCCGCCAGAACTATCCGAAGAGGGCTGCGAGAAGATACCGTTGTCAAACGGCGTAGCATGAAGATCATTAGCAGATTCATTTCCTTGAGAGGAGAGGAAATCGACGCAGGTTGGCGGATTCGTCCCGGACCCACAGTCATCGCTGCCCTCAAAATGAGAGAGACCGGTTGAATGATGCGGGTTACCTGAACTTCCACAGCAGTCAGTAGAGGGTGAGTCTTTGCCACCGTCATCGCTGGGGGGTTCAACCTTGACACTCCTTAGCGTGGGGTGTATCGGCTGCCGGCCAATAGAGTTGCCATTCAGCAGCGTAGCGTCGAGAGGACGAAGTTTGTAACCGCTCCAAAGGATTTCGTACCCAAGGCACTCGCCAAGCAAAGTGAGAGAAGGATTCTCACAGTACGCTACCAGACTACCAAAGTCCGTATACACCGTAGTGAGCTTGACAACTGCAAAGAAGCTATGCGGGACGCGAAAACCCTCCCAGGTGCCCTTAGGCGAGCACTCAACGATGACGCCCACTCCGACACAGTGATGATCGGTCCCATCAACATGCAATAGAGCAACCTCCATGTTAACAGAGAGAGTGAGGAACTGATTTATGGGCTTCTCATCTAATGGCCCCGGTGTCGGCTGGCAGCCGATAGGCTCGGATGATTCATCGAGGTTATCAACGAAGGGTCTCACGTCATTCACGTCCCATGTAATGTTGTTACCAGGACACTGACTAAGAAACTTAATGCTAGGAGTGGGAAACGGAATGATCATCTCAATATTTGGAGCGACGTCAATAACGTGGACGTCTAAAAGAAATGGCTTTTGCGAGATAATTCGGTTGATAGAAGCAGTACCAGCATAATAAAATTTTGCGAATGACAGAGCAACAACTGCGCCCTTTTCTATACGCCATCTCCCGGAACCGCCGTTCTTGAGAAAGCTGTCAACCGGTTCGGTTTCCAGCATGATGGAGCATGATCTCTTCATTGATCTATCGGCTGCCGGCCGACACAATTGCGAATCTAAAAGATTGAGGAGACGTAGGAAATATTGAGACAGGTGCAATAGACACAACCACCTGAGGTATCGGCTGCCGGCCGATACCTTGTTCTGCAAAACCCGGGAGATAGGACAATGAGGGACACGTGATAGTTCTTTATCGGCTAGCAGCCGATATAAGGAGATCCGACTGATTCCTAAGGAATCGTATCGGCTAATGTCATGCACTATGTCGGCTGGCGTCTAATACCAGGGTATTGAGCCTCTAGCTATTAAATCGTTCTAATTGAAGTAATAAAAGGCTGCTATCTACCGCTCTCTATATAAAAAGAAGCGCACTAACACAGGGAACACAATGACGCAATTCTTGACTACTTCTGGCCAGGGAAAACAACAAAAACAACAAAGCAAATCGCTCAAAGCGTCAGGAAACAATGGAGAAAGGAAATTAAATGTCAGAAACAGTTGGGAGAGGGTAGCCATCTGAAACACCACAGCGTGGATGGCGCTCAAATCAAGAAGATTTCAAACTCAAATTTCAAATGATTTTGAAGTTTTGGAGGGCTAATTGCTAGGCAGGATGAAAAGCAATGATGAAATTGATGAAAAAATTCGAAATGACGTTTTGGCGGCGCGAGCTTCAGAAAAATTTGGCGGGCGGGCAAGCGGATGCGAGAGCGGGCAAGCCGATTGAAAAGCGGGCAAGGCGCAAATCGGCGGGCAGCCGATAGCCATCATTACGAAAATCGCGGAGGGGGTAAACCGTTCACCCTCCCTCATTTGCTCTCATTTGTAATTTGCTCTCCTCTCTCACTTTTGCGCTCTCCTCTCACTTTTGCTCTCTCCACACTTTCGCTCTCTCCTCTCTTCTATTTCTCTCCTCTCATTTGCTACTTGCTCTCTCCTCCTCTCATTCGCTACTTACTCTCTCATCTCTCCTTCTTTGCTGTTTCTCTCCTCTCTGCTTTCATGCTCTCACCTTTCCTCTCTGCTTTCTTGCCTTAGCCATTACTCTGCTGGCAGCTGATAGTGCTTAGTTTTAGGGTTTAGGGTTTCTAGCAGCGGCCGACATTTCTTACGCTCGGCCGATGACCTTTGCGGGAGCGGAGGCAAGACCGACATTCCTTACGCACGGTAAGATGACTTTGCGCGGGAGCGGATGCAATTTACGCACCAGCCGACATCGAGCACTCGCCAGCCGATACAGCTCCGATGGCATCGTCAAAGAGGTAGGCTGATTTAGCTCTTTTGTGACGTTTCAGTTTGCGCCGTTTCGATTGGCGTCGTTTCATTTGCAGCTTTTTGTCATCTTCTTACGCTTTGTGCCGGCCGCCGGCCCGATAGCTCATGATGTTGTCGGTGGCGGCCCGATAGCTTGTGAGTTATCGGTTGCCGCCCGATAGCTTGTGAGCCGTCGGTCGGCGGTGATAGCTCACAAGCTATCGGGCCGGCGGAAAACAATTCAGTGATGTATTCACTTACAATACAATGCTTAGTGTGTCGGCTGGCAGCCGATAGCCCTTATGCTGTAGCCTGTTCTCTTGTAATGCTTAGTGTGTCGGTTGGCAGCCGATAGCCCTCATGCTGTAGCATGTTCTCTTGTAATGCTTAGTGTACTCGCGGGCTGTTAGTAGCTCCTCTGCTTTAGCGCGTTACATTACCTTGTGTATCGGCTGGCAGCCGATAGCTTCTATTCGTTATTTGGCGGTGATAGCACGTTCTTGATATCTGAGAATGTACGTTCTTGGCGTTTACTAATATACTCTCACATGTCTTTATTCTGCAGAAAACCACCAGTCCTAGCTAGACTGCTTGGTGTTGAGCTTGCACACAGGGATGTCAAGCATGGAGACATCGTACCGCGTGCAGTATGGGCGGCTCATCCAACCATCGAGCAGTGGGGACTATGCTGGAGAGTCCTCTCCAGCCAGCGAATCGAGATTGCATGCTCGTACCTCTACAAGGGTAATATGATCCCTTGGTACGGTGATGTGCTCGAAATTTTGGAGAATGTGGAGCACGTCGACATTCTCATAAGCCTACCGGCCCTAAGGGATCCTTCTGCCCCGACCGACTACATCGCCGTATCAATGCCGTGGGCAACATGCACTGAGGCGGCTTGCGGAGAGCCGGCGGTTAAGCAGGGCATGACCTTCAACGGAGCTGCGCCTGCGACCATCGAAGAGTTCATAGACGCGTGGTCCGCAATCGATTACGCTAGGTTGCCAATTAACAACGCCATCGATGCAGCAGCGGCTGTGGCTCCATCGTCGTCGAAGAGGAAGCCAACTCCTTCGAAGAAGAAGCGACCTGCAGCAGAGATGGTTGATCTTGGCGATGACAACGATGAAATTGTCCAGGGGTCACAAGATCCCAGCAAGCCCAAGAGACGGGCGAAATCGTCTAAGGATGCCATCGAGTATTCTCTAGACGAGGCTCTGACTAAGGGCAACCAAATGACCTCAAAGATGAAGGACGTCGAGATCGACGCAATCTACAAGGCATTGGATACTGGTCTTGGTCACCTATTCCTCTACAAGAAGCGGAGGCTGCCGGGGGTTATTCCTAGCGAGAAGCTACACATCGCTCCGGACGAGCTCAAGTACAGACGCATCGCAAAAGATCGTCTGGGCCAGGTATTTTGATTTTCTCACCTGCTCTTATGAGGTACTGCTCTATGTATCGGCTGGCAGCCGATACATCGTCTGATCATCTCTGATTCATGATTGTTCATTTGTTATGTTCTTCGCAGGTGAAGGCCATCTCCAAGGGCTACGGGGCGATCCGGAAGAAGCCTGAGATCCATGGTATTCCGCTAAAACGGGAACGACTTGAAACTGATACCGGGATGATGGCTGTGATGGATTCCATGCCAGGGGAGTTGGATATGTGGAAGCTAAACGACACAGACCCCGACATCGCCCCGAAAATCCCCTAGTGGCAACACCCTACCGTCCACTGGTATATCATCGGTGGTCAGCATACAGTGAAAGCCTGCCGCGAGTTGGCGGACGAGTACCCCGAGGGCTCGGATGCCAAGAAGGAGCTTCTTGAATTCGAGATCATCCCAGTGTTCTCGAGGGACCCCATCGATCTTGTGAGGGTGTCGAACGCCCCCAATCTCAATATCGCAGAGAAGGTCGCGAAAGAAAACTTTCGATCGTGCGCGGAACTCGGGAGGGCGGCATGGAAGCGACTCGGGTGCCCTGAGCCACACAAGGGAGGCGGGAAGCCCTCACCGGCCTTCGAGGTATCGTTACCGTCTGCCTTTTCTATCGGCCGGCAGCCGACACATTTCATTAATCTACAGCTATCGGCTGCCAGCCGACAGCTCTTCTTCTTGCCTTCATACAACTGAATCTTTTTGGTTGTTCTTCAGGCTGCGAAGGCGCAAGTCATGGCGCACTTCGTGAATGAGAAGGTGTCTTCAAAGCTCCCCTTAGTATTCGTCGGTGACAAGGCCTGGAATACGTGGATTGAGGTTTTTAATGCCAGGGAAGCAGGTGAGCTCATTGGCGACGACGGCAAAGAGTTGGGACTGATTAAGCGGACACCTATCTCGAACATCACGAAGACTGACCTTGTCCCCACACTCGGTCTCCGTGACTGCGACCTTGAAGAGCTTGCGGCGGAGGTCATCGCGAATGGCGTCTGCATCAAGGCCAACAGCAAGACGAAGGACTGACTCAAGACCAACAGCAGGACGAAGGACAGACTCACACTGCCGGATTGGTGCCGCGACAAGAAGCTCGACCGGGTGATTATGAACTAGCTCATGTATCAGCTTAATAAGTATCCGCTTCCCTGCAAGGATGCGAACTGGTCGCCATACCCAGATTCAGACTGGGACAAGTTGGCGAAGGAGCACCATTTCACCCCGAGTGTCGTTCGCAACATCTGGACGGACCTGAAGAAATATACGGATGGGAATGAATGGCTCAATGATCGCGCCAGCGCAATGAATCCGAAGACTGACAAGTCGAAGAACGGTGTTGCGCCGCCCATATTCAGTACCATCCTTCAGACGTATTCTCAGGTCGAGGTTACGACGGAGGAGGTCGATGCCGAGAAGGCGCATTTTGAGTGCAAATTCGCAGACACAGTTGCAGATGTCTTGCACGAGATCGACGCAGCTGTTGGCCATACTGGCATTGCTAAGGACCCACTCCTTATCGTCTACTTCGGGTACAATTTTGGCGGAGTCTCGGTTCCAACGAGTAGATCGGATCTTCGTGCGCTCGCGGAACGGTCCAAGGTCCCACTCACGGATGAGGACCTCACGATGGACGGTGACGACGTCACTCCGACTCGGCCTCTGTACCCAATCCCGATGTTGTTCATGACGAGCGCGAAGCAACGGGATCTTCTTTGTGCTGTCAGGACAACCGAAGATACGGAATGGTATGTTCAGACGGTGTATTACAAGCCGTGTCTTCGGGGGGGGTTCAAGAAGACGGTGACGGAATCTTCCCCGCTTGTTACACTCAACACGACGTACCCAAAGGTACGCGGGGATGATGATCGTTGGACTACTTTCAGGAAGTATACTGGAATTGTAAAGCCAGTCGATTGGTTCCAGGCATCTCCTGAAGGTGCTGTAGATTGGAATGGGGGATTCTGCGGTGTTGACCATGACACGCTCGAGAAGTTGCTGAAGCCAACTCTCACCGCGAAGAAGGTCACCGTCATCAACGTCTGGGGTGGCGGAAACGTCACCGAGCTTGGATTGGTAAGGCATCCTCTCCTTTGCTTTGTATCGGCTGCCAGCCGACACCTTCTAATATTGGTCTATTCTACCTTATTCGTTTTCCAGTACTTATTTGGTTCCCTTGGGTCTCTTACTCATGTTCATGGTCTTGCAGAGAAATGGGAGGTCCGTGATTGAGTTCGTCAGAAGTCAGGACCATGTCAAGTTGGCAGTCCAACGTGCAAAGGGACTCAACCTGGATAGGGTCGAGCTTCCACCGTCGTCTTCCGAGGATATGGAGACCGACGCTGGTCCCTCAGTCTCGTCCCGCGAGCCTGCCAACCCTGGACGACATCCCGCCTCTGGTGTTAGGATTCAGGAAGTGCTGGATGAGATAGATCTTACTCCTATGTCACTCACACCTGCAACCACGCCGACGGCTCCCCCTGTATCCACTGCCACACTCATCCCTCTGCCTGTATCGGCTGCCGGCCGACACATTGTCACCGTGTCAGCACCGCCTCCTGATACTACAGCAGATTTGCCTTCTTGTGCTGCGACCACGATGCAGCTTGATTTGCAGAACGCCCCGGAGGACGAGGTGATCGTTGTGGAGCAGGTTCCTCCGTCTCGTGCCCCTCGGAGTCCTTCGCAATCCGTTCCTGCCCTTATCGGCCTGCAGCCGACATCTCCCGCTCCTTCATGTAGGGAAGTTCAGAGGGCTCAATCGGCATTGCAGGCGTTCTATACTCAAAGGGAAGTTGCCGTTAATTCGGCGGCCCTCCTGGAGGACGACGCAAACGACATCAGCGCTACAAATGAGGAGGCTCTCCAGGAGGACGATGTGTACGACATCAGCGCTCCAAACGAGGCGGCCCTCGTAGACGCCAATGTGTTCGCCATCGACGCCCCGAACGAGGCTCTGTCTCGACCTGCGGCAGATCATGTTTCCCCGCAGCAACAACAATTACCTGAAGGTTTGTCCTAGACGACGGCGTTTCTTGTATATAGTCTCTTCTCACCATTGCATAAGCATTTTAGGTTCTAGAATGGTTTTGTTATTAGAATTTCCTGGTTGCAACGTGCTCGGCCAGTTCCTTCCCCTGTAAGACTGTATCGGCTGCCAGCCGACTCCCTATTATCGTTTCACGTTTCCGCCTGTATCCCTTGTCTCCTATGTCGATTTCTCTCAACAGTTTTTTTTGGCTTATCGGCTGCCAGCCGACAAGTCATCATGTCCTTTCTTTGCACTATTCTTCTCCCTTCTATCATGGTGTTTGATGTTATTTGTATCCACTGCCACCTCTGTATCGCTCGTTTCTCACTTTGTTGCGTAATTCTTGCTGCTCTTTTGCTTATTGTACAAATGCTCTAATCTCTTGCAGAGTCAGGTGAATCTGAGAACGAGGAGTTCGTGGACTCTGCGTCTCATGGATCGCGGCAGGGCACCTCCATTTCGACTCCTCTCTCAATTGGAGGGCAGGTAGCCCGTCGTAAATATTTTATTTTATTCGACGTGAATGGCACTCTCATTCACTTCGTTGCTCGTAGGATCATTTCTCGTGGGGATCGTCCCAGGTGGCAGAAGCAGGAGGCAAGGGCAAGACCTGGCCTTCAATCAGTAATTCAGTTTTGCGTCGATGTAGACTGGCAAATTTGTTTCTGGTCCTCGGTCACTGCGAAGAACCTTACTCCGAGGATCGAATTTATTCGCTCCGTTTGTCCAATGCTCCCTAGAAACTGCTTGGAGTTTGATCAGGGATATTGCTTCCGGAGTTGCTACCGGGAGCCTGATAATCCTGACCGGCCCTTCTTTCTTAAGTCAATTGAGCATCTCCTGGAAATGAGTGCTGACCTCAGGGCTCGTGGTGCCAATCCCGATAACATGCTTCTCATCGACGACTCCCTCTACAGAAACGTTTTGAACAATCCTTACAATGCGTTCCACCCTCACACCTGCACTTTGACCTCGGAGCAGAATGTGAGTGGCCAGCCTTACTTTCAGAGGATTCTGCAGCCTCTGTTATTCGAGCTCTATAATTCTCAGAAAAATATTCCTGAGTTTATGCTGGAGCACGCAAGGTTAGGGAAGCGCCGTATGCTCCCGGGAAATCCGCTGTACGAGAAGTACAGGATGCTTGATTTTGGTAGGAGGAAGTAATCATGGATTGATTACTTCTCGACCTTGGCGTTCGAGTTGTTCAAGATGGTGGAGCAAGTTCAAGATGCTCCTGTTGTCGGCTGCCGGCCGATACACCTCTTGTTACCCTATATAGATTACCATATGAATACATGTCCTTAGCATGGGTGTATAGATTTTTCAATCATCCAATTCGATGATTTAGCGAGCTAGAATTTATAAATCACTTAGATTTTCTTCTAGTTCTGTAAATTTTCTAGGGTTCCACTCGAGACTTTTTTTTAACTGTATATTTTGAGGATGTTTAATTTGTGAAGACTCTCTTAATCTTAACATGGAGAGTTTTCTATCATATTCCCTTTCTTGGTATCGGTTCTTATGTTTGGTGTTTGCTTTTGTTTTCCTTTTAGCTTTAGGATCCATGGCTTCTTCTTGTCATTGTCTCCTTGACGTCTTTACTCATGGACTCTCTAGTTTGTTTTCTTCTTTTGTCAGCTGCCAGCCGACACTTCTATGTTTATATTGGTTTTGTCTTCTTGTCGGCTGCCGGCCGATATGCCTGCCCTTATCATTCTATTGCTGACTATTGCTTTTCTAACCATCGATCTGCCTTATTTCAGGCTTGTAATGTTCAGGGTGACTGCCGTTTGGATTATGACATTGCTGATACTTCTTCCTCCAAGAAATGTATCATTCTATCCGTATCTGGATTGCTATGCTACATGAGCCCTAATATTCCGACGGATCGTTGGAATGCTCACCGTAATGTAATCAAGCGGCCAGGTGTAACGAAGTTATTTGCCATGTTGTTGGAGTGCTTCCATGTTGGTCTCTGGTGTACGATGCCGATGCGTGACTTGAGGCCTCTCCTATCTTACATTCTACCTTCTGGCGTCATCGACAGGCTATCCTTTGTTTATGGTAGAGAATTTTGTGATCGTCCTATGAATTTTCCGTGGTGTTACAAGCTCTTGAAGACTCTCTATTGCAAGCGTCATTCCCGTGAGGTGTGTAGGCCCGACCAGCTTCTCCTCGTTGATGTTTCTCCATTGGCATTAAGGTTGGCGCCGGATGCTGCCTGCTACATGCCTTATCCTTTTCGAGGTGATTTGACGTCTTCAAGTACTACTATTCCGAATGTAGCTACAGATATTCTCCGTTCATCTACCCCTTATACCAGTTCGAATCTGTTAGTCAATATATGAGTCTTTCTAATAGACCCGGTCAACTTCATTATGAAGTTGTTCATTCCCTCAAGTACGGTGTTCCTCTCAGATCGCAGTGTTCTTAGGTTTTACTTAGTCTGCATGCCTATCGGCTGCGAGCCGACACTTCAGGCGATCAGCCGGTGCAGCACAACCTGCGATGAGCCGGTCAGCACTCGCACTCGTCGACTTGTCGCTGTCAGTCTTCAAATCGAGATTTGCCCAGGATTAATATCCTGGATTGTTGAATATGGAGCGCCAGAAAGGAGGAAGTCGATGATGGAGTCGCGTTGCTGCTTATCGGCTGCGAACCGACATTACTGCAGTTCACCTATGTTATATTTTTGTCTGCTTCGATACCTAGTGTTGCTGTATATTGTATAGGGTGTTGTAATATTTATTGATACGAAGTTAGTGCAGTCGGCTGCGCGCCGATACCACATGCTAGTGGGACGAGCTTCGTTTGGAATATTCATTTATTCTTTTAATGAAACGGATTTGTTTCCTACTCTAAGAGTGTATTCATCTATAATTTCTCCGACTTGCTAATAATGTCAACCATTCTCATTTTCTACCTTGCCTTGTTTTGCTTTTTTGAGGTGTGTCGGACGGAAGCCGATTGATTTCTGGACTGTCAAATTGTCCAGAATTAGTTAAATACCCGTTCCAAGAATTAGAGCCAGTTTTCGAACAATGTAGAGAGTTGAACTCTCCTGCCGTACGGCACCGTGTCTACACTTTCAGATATTTGCGCAAGTATGGAGTTCTCAGTGGGATCACCAAACTAAGAGGGCTTAGCAACTGGGCCTTTGTGCAACGAAACATGTTTCCTTGCTCTCGGATGCCATGAATCTACGTTGTCTTCCCTTACACGTTTATTAGTGTAATACCCGTGTTTAGGTGACTCGTGTATCGTTCCAGGGATTCTGTGAAGTGGCCAAGACCAAATAGTGCTAATACAACCAACCACCAACCGTAATATTCCCAAACTTATGGTTATGGCAAGCCGGAAAGTGATACAGTGCGGCTTCTCCGCGTGAATAATTGGGGCCAGAAACATTACGACCGCGCGCTCCCTCGGATCCTTGCAGGCTTCCACCGCGTACCCGTTGTTCTTATGCGGCTTGTCGTGAAAGGCCGTCTTCGCCTACTTGTGTTTCCAGCCGCATAACTCTACGCCACTATTTCCGATTAGGCCGTAAACTGCCCTCCAGTGATCGGCCGTCCAGGTCGCCGGCTTCCTTCTAACCGTCCCTTCAAATTGGTTTGGCGCGCCGGTCTTTATCTCGCGCACCATTCCCGCATCGCGCAATCTCCACGGTGTGTCAAACATTCCGGAAAGTCCCATCCGATCAAGGTCTTCGATCAACAACTTCTTCTCCTCTTTCTCGGCCGGAATGGTCGGAAGCACTAACTTGATGGATATCTTGATCTCCTCGTGCGCCGGAGCAGAAGCAGACGCCGATTTTGCAATCGGGAAGAAGAACGACAAAAAGTAACGAGTGGCTGGGCTGAGATCGGCCAGGAGGCCGGATCAGTTCCGTAAGACGGAAGGCGAGAAGGCAGGAAGCAGGATCGCGAGAAGGCAAGGAAGCAGAAAAGCGAGAGGGCAGGTAACGACAAGAGCGGACGGGTCGCGTTTTATAGGGAGGGTCGGATTGGTATCCAGCCATCATAATCCGTCCGTCCGCCATCATGACCATCCTCGTACGGAGCCGTCTTTGGCACTTCGCGTCATTATTGTCCTTCCACTCACTCCGGCCTTCATCCGCCGTCTTTAAATCCTGTCCGATTTCTGACAGTACGTACTCGCCGTTCGAGTGCGGAGTACGGGTTCATAAACCAGTTCTTATTATTCAAAATTATATTCTGAGGTTTAACACATAACTGTTTAAACTTATTTGCCTTATATTATACGGCCTAACACATACTTAGGTCGGATTCTAGACACTATATTTATTTTTAATGCGCATTTAAACATATTGAGCACTCAATCGAAAAAAATAGGGTCCGACACCGGCCAAAGAGACAACTCCGACAAAGTCTTCATTTTCAAGATGTCCGGGGTCGGCCCTGCTAGCGGTGTTGACCTTGTACGCTGAATGCAACCTGGGAGCAACCTCTTCCACGCCTGGATGATGTTCGACCACGTCAAACAAGTCAACAACTGGACACCAATGGCGTGCCACGTGTACGACTCCTGATACCAAGGCATTCTAACTATTGCGTGTTGTGATTTCCAGTCCGAGGATAGAGAAGCTCAACTCGTCTTTTGGAAGAATCTATACCATGTTATGGCTAGGCGCGGAGTACCAAAGCCCGAATTCCAAGGATTTATGGCTGACAGTGCACAAGCCAATTGGAATGCTATGCGTATCATTTATAGGTCCGGAAATCGTACAGTCCCCATGGAAGGCTGTAAACGAACGTGTTTTTTCATTTGGACGCAATCCCTTGAGAAACACACCAAACAATTCATCGTCCATGAACTACAATATCAACACAAGGTTCTTTGTAAGCAATACAAAGACGCTCGCACCATGGAAGAGGCTGAGACTCGCTACTGGGCCATCAGAGCGTGGTGATCATCATCGTACGCCACATCCAAAAGTGGGCTCCAACACATAGGCTATTGGCTTACCTACTGGCATTTTTGCTACAGAAAATGGGGTGGCTTTATGGAATTAGTGAGTTTCCTTACCTATACTTTTTAGTACTTAGTACTGATATGATATTATTGTTTTCATTATATAGATAAACGTTCTAGGTTCTTTCTTTAGATTTCAAAAATTACGTTTTTGAAACAAACAATTCATAAGTTAGAAGTCTTCTGTCGCACATGTATCCATCACAGACTCAAGGAAAACAAAATTGTTCAATTATCACGTATTAAACTGTGATGGGGAATTGCAACGTAGGAAAAAAATACTCTCCAGAAGAGTTAGCGGAGATGCCGTCTTGTAACCTTGCTGAGACGGTACACAACAAATGGTTACAAGCCTCTGGCAATAAGGGAGGGGACCTTTACGTCGCGGCTGTTGACGATTATGTTCGCGCATTCCTCCAAGTAGTGGCTTATCATCAATTCAACAAAGGTGGCGAAGGTGGTTGTGGCCCATCTACACAGAACTTCAACTTCACACCTCCTGACGCAAAGCAAGGCAGTACTGAATTTTCCGGAAGCTGAAGTTTTCTGTACCCGTGACGCCCAGTTGGAGGGAGCTGAGGTCTTTGGTACAAAGAAACGGAAAGCAAATGTTCCAATTGGAGCGGAAGAAGAAGCACATCCACCTGACACCGTAAGCTTCTCACGTCCTTAAATCGGGAGAAGGGTTACCCGAGCTTGTGCTGTGAGTTTGGGTACTATCTACGAGGAAGACGAAGTTCAAGAATGCCCCGTGGAACCATCTACTTCTCCGGGATCGAGTATCCAAAGCGTGAAGAGACTAAGGTGAACGAGAGGTTGTGGCACATTTATCGACTCAACGAGACATCTTCCAAGGCTTGTTGGGCAAATATGACAGTAACTAAGAAGAAATGTGAATCACGCATAGTTCAGAACGGGAAGGTTACGCGGCTCCAACTTACACGGGAATATGGAAGCCTCCTCAACTCAACCGCAAAGGTGAAGAACAATTCTTTTTCTGTGCGGACGATATTGAGAGGTGTGTAAAGTGTAATCGTCGGAGATGGATTGAGCAGTTCTTTCAGACCCAAGATCGACCACCTATTCCTTCAGTATAGCCTGTCAAAATAGGGACAAATTTGACACGTAGCTAGATCGAGGCGTTGGAGAATGCAGGATTCCAACTTCCACAAAAGGAGCGCCTTCCTATAAACCACACATTCAATAACATTGTCCCTCCACGGGACTTGTCACATATCCCGGTGCCGGACAATGCGAACGTTTTTCCCAAATCAAAGAAATCCAAGTATCTCCGTTGAGTCACTTCTGCAATACCGAAGTTGATGAAGGGAGTCGATTCGGCTTGGGCTTTGCAAGCCAGCATACTCAAGGTGACCATGATACCGCAGCTTGGTATTGGTTGTATTGTCGACTTGGAGTCGGATTCGGGGTCGGTTTATCTAGTTACAATAAGTGCATTGCCTAATTGTACTTGCCCTCTGATGAAGGACACAATTGCTAAGTTGGGTAGGAAAGGATGTCCATATAGACCCTGTAAGCACCTTTACTATATTTTGTTAGGGTCTGTAATTTTGATGCCGATAGCGACCTTTTTTATCCACGCGCCTACCTTCAGTTTCAATGAGGTGAAGAGGATTCTAGAGTGTGGGGTCCTAGACCAGGCAAGAGACTAGAGGACACCCTACACATACTCTATATGTTATACTATAATATTGTGTCTTTCCAATCCTATGTACTATGATTTCACAATTTAGTGAAAATAAATATATATAATTATACATGTTCCAAAATCTCTGTTCCTATTTAACATATTTTATGCTAATAAGTAGGCATCATGCACATGTAATCTTATCGTTTGAGGTCAACAATGTCTCTATGTGAATCTCAAGCATGCATAATTGTAAAATTCTGTCTCCCAATTCCGCGGGTTTAGGGTCCAAAATCCACGTTAATAAGTCAAGAATATCCAAATATTCTCAGGAATATTATTTTTTAGATTTTTTTATTTTTTTTAAAAAAATTCTTACTAAAAATACAAAATCACCGCTCTAAAATCGGAAATTCTGCCCTCACCGCTCACCGCTCTACGCTTACACGCCGGCTACGTCCTACTGCTAGGGGAAGAAGTTATATGTATTAGCATGAGTTTCCAATGAAGTATGTCTACATTTGTGTGTAAATTTGCTAGAACGTGATGCTAAGCTTTCTACTCTGGACTATTGGAGGGATAGTGCTAGAAGGGAGTGTTGATAAGTAGTGTTGTTGAAATTGTAGTACTATTGTGGTACTATCAAGGGCTTGTACAGGTTCTGTCTAGACCACTTTTAGGGTTAGTCGAAGACTAGTTCGAAGTCTAGGGCGGCACCAGTTCAAGGTCCTGGCTAGTTTCTAGTTTAGTTAAGGATAAATGGACAAGTTTGGAGTCGTGGGCACGACTGGTGTTGACTTAGGGACAATCTCAAGTTTAATTGAACCCCACTTTGGGGTCCACTTTGGGTCCAGTTTGGTGTTCAGTTTGGAGACATGTGTGGGGACTAGTTTGGGGTCTAGTTTGGAGACCAGTTTGGGACCAGTTTGGAGACCAGTTTGGAAACCGGTCTGGGATCTAGTTTGGGGTCCAGTTTGGTGTCTAATTTGGTGTCTAGTTTGGAGTCCAATTTGGGGTCTAGTTTGGGGGCCAGAGGATAAAAGGTAACCAAAGGATTACGAAGAATACCACTTTCACAATCACGAGGTCTTGGTCTTTAAGATAATATATTAAGCCATTAAAGCTGAAAACGGTTGGAAGCTCGGAAGGGATGAGTAGTAGAAATTGACGACCTGGAAGAGATATGTGAAGATATACCACATTGGGAAACTTTGGCCGCAAGAATGTCACGAAGTTTATATCAACAGCTTTATTTGCAACTTGCGGACATGCAAGGATGATTACTTTCTACATCGTGCTCAAGAAGTTTGGAGATTGTCCCAAGAGCAAAGGGTACTTTTCCTATACATTGTTGTGCATGGTGTATGTTGAGCTAATCTTGGAGCAAAAAGTGAACCGGAGCACATTCACAACAAGTAATAAATTACTATTTCGAATTGGTAAAATCACAAGTTTAATTCTGATTGATTTGATCTAGAATCAATCTCTACAAAGACTTTGTTGCAGCCCTTGACGAAGTAAACACGTGAGACGGCGGTGGTGGATACTCCTCCACCAACAACGACACTGAAGGGGGATGGAGGGAACATGGCTGCCTTGAATGGTCCACTCCCAAAATCATCTGTAATAACTAGGCTTGAGGATACAAAATTGGTTGGGAACCTTTTGAGAAAGAGGTCGATGCAGTACAAGATTAAAATGGACACCTTAGGGATGTGATGCCGGAATTAGTGTCCACCTTCATTACAGAAAACCCGGATGATCCCAAGCAACCAACATGAGTAGATCCGGAACCAACATTAGAACATGTAGGGCCAAGTGAACCAGTGGAAACAAAATGAATGGCAAATTGCATTGACGCGGCTTTCCATATGGGCATGATGTCAAATTTGGAGGAGGTATTGCGTGCAATACTAAGCAATAATAAAGTGTACGAGTTTTTACTACTATACACGTAATGGCAGAGTACTCCAACAAAGTAGATGAAGAGTGGGGTGTGCAGAAGTGAAAATTCCACGTCAGCCGGCCTAGTGACATATGTGGTGTTGCCTTTGATATGAATATATAGACACAAATTCTTGCAACTATGGCTCTTCATTTAGGGGAGATGAGTTACACTATAGGAAATATCATGCCTCGAGTTCTACAGGCTGCTATGGTTTTTGAGGAAATCGTAGTTCAATATCAAGATCTATTGAAGGATAAAGTACATGATAATGAGTGTATTCTGAAATTGGAGGCCGAAATCAAAAATATGAAGAAACTGATTGAAGAGTTTGCCTATGAATTGGAATTACTGCTGAAGACATGCAAATGTCCTATTGACCATGATATAAGGATGGAAGAAGCACTTTGTAGTGTACTTCCGGCTCCTAGAGTAGAGGCGGAAGAGTGTGCTCCGTCACAGAACAACTCTCAAGGGACTTCAAGTATTCTTATTCATTTACAGTATAATGAGGCTGATAAAGAGGATGGCCAAAATATGAAAGGCATTGAAACATGCAAGCCTAGGAGTAGAGAGGCACGGGAGTTTTGAGTGGAGGCAAGTACAATTAGAAACGAAGATAAAGAAAAGGCAACTATGTGAGCGATGAAGTTGGAGGCAGCGAATAAGGAGAGAGATCGTGCAGTTGCGAAATTGGAGGATGATGCAAAAGCTTGGTCGATGAAGTTGGAGGCAACAAATTGAATTGGAAGCAATACGTAACACATTCAAAACAGTACCTTCTACACCACTTGAGAAGAGCACAATGCCATGGTTGGGATGGGTTCATTGACTACAAGACAAGAAAAGCTTAGTTTTGAAGTCACAACACAATCTCAAAATTATTGCAGCTATTCACGTGAACTTATAGATACTTCATTGGAGAAGTTCGATAAGCTGAGTACGAAACAATGATATGACCCCATAGAGGTCACTATTTGGGGCAATACAGAAGAGATGTTGTAGCGTACTAAAGAGAGTGGAAAAGGGAGAAGATGGGCCGTGGCACAAAGTAATTGATTCAACCGGCTTAAAAGACGAGTACAAGAACTACGATCATATTCCAATTGGAAGAGCTATGGTCCTTGCAAAATTGGAAGAAGCCGCAATATACCAGACTTCAATATTAGAAGATTATTTTTAAGACGCGGAGGTCTCTTATTGGGATGCGATAAACAAGTTTGATAAGCCTATTGGCAATGTCATTGCATATTGGAGGATACATATACAAGATCCAAAAGAAGGATCATTCATATCAATGGATGATTTTGACGACATTGTGAAGGGCGTGGTTGTACGAATCGAGAACGCGATGGAAATCTTCTGTTCCAGACAAGTGGATCCTAGTAGAAAGCGGAAGAAACAAGATGGCGAAGATAGTTGGGAGCCAGAGATGAGCCGTGAAATTGCAGCTGGGAATTGGAATATGAAGAGGGCGGTAGAATTCTCTGATCAAGTCAAAGACCACGTACTCGTAGTATAGCACAAATCGATGATTTGGATGAACCTTTAGTTTGAAAGGAATAGAACAGGGTAGATAAAGATAGACTTTACCTACTTTGTATAGTTGTTCTAAGAATGACTAAAATTCCACCATTGACTCATGAGGCATTATTTTTGAAGTAAAGGATTGCAACGTGTCTAAATTAATGTGCATTTCTTCTCTATTTTTGAGACTAGCTTGGGACAAGTGTTATATATCTATATATATATATATATATATATACATACAACGTTGTCTTATGTGACACTTTTCGAAATGTCTGTCTGAATTGTCCGTATTCGACATGTCTGTCTGACGTCTAATTCGATAGGAATGTCAACCATACTAGAAATTGCATAGTAAGAACTTGTTGAAGGTTTTGGAGATTGACATTGAGGTAAAAAGCTATTTTCATACGTGGCGAAAGATCGATAATCACGTGGAAAATGAAATATTAGTCACACTAGGCGACTGCGGTTGGGCGAGCTCGGGTAGGCGACCAACGGTGGCCTATAACGATCGCCGGTCGCTCTAGGCCACCGCACCTAGGCAACCGGCAGTCCTTCTAGGGCGATTGGCGGTCGCCCTAGCTACCGCGCTTAGGAGACCGCCAGTATCCCTAGAGCTATCGACGGTCGCCTAGGGCAATCGTGGACGTTGCTACCGTGTGAGCATTGAGCGGTGAGCTGTAAGATATCTGAATTTTTAGGGCTGACTTTGTATGTTTAGTAAAAAAGTTTCTAAAAATAGTTTAAAATTTTTTATTATGGAATAATTCCCGAATATTCTCGAGAATATTCAAATATTCTAGACTTATTACCATGAATTTAGTGACCCAAACCCGTGGAAATAAGGTTTAAATTCCCTGAATTTGGTTGGACTTGAGCTACAAAACTTAACAGTAAATCACAATTTGTAAATGTCAAGAGGTTTTTAAGGTAATATTTCTAAGTGATTAGTATTCCAAGTTAGACAAATTGGCAAGGTTTGCTGTGAATGTAGGTACTAGTATACTTATTTTTAATAAGTTGTGAAAAATTATTACATACGATGTGAAGCACCCAATTATAGGACTAACATATAGCATATGTAGATGAGGAGATTTAAGGCATACTAATCTGTAGCATGGTCTAGGATTCCTCCCTCCAGAATCTTCTTCACCTCGTTGAAACTAAGAGTGGCCGCGTGGATGAAGAGGTTAGCATCCGGATCAAATTTCCAAACCAATACCGTAATGAAGTATACGTGCTTGCACGGTCGATATGCATCTCTCCGTCCTAACGAAGAAATTGTTTTCTTGAAAGCTGGGCATGAGCAATCTAGGAATTTACTGATTGAAAGTCTATAAAATGCATCCGAATCTGAATCCAAGTCTATGATACACCCAAAACCAGGCTGCGGGATCATGGTCACCTTCAGAATTCTGGCCTGCATTGAGGTCGCAGACTCAATATTCTTCATGTCCTTTGAAGTCATAGCTAGAATGCGTTTCATGTTCTTCAATCTTCTTGACCGAGGGAACACGTCCGGCTTCTCCGAGACTGGAATATGCGACAAGTCTCTTGGTGGGGCAACATTATTGAAAGAGCGATTTATAGAAAGCCCGCATTCTCTAACGCCTCTATTTCATCACGGGTAAGGTTTGTCCCTATTTTAACAGGCCATATTGAAGGAATAGGGGGTCTTTCTTGACTTAGAGAGAATGACTCAATCCACTTGCAATGATGACCCTTCACACCTCTGTATATCATCCGCACAAAAAAAGAACTGATCCGTTTTTCTTGGCCCATCTTGAGGGCACCGCCATACTCCGGTAAAAGTTGGAGCTGCGGTGGCCTTCCCCTTCTGAATAATTCATGAGTCACATCTATTTTACTCTTTGGCATGATATTCCAACAAGCCTTGGCAGAATTCTCCCTCAAACGGGCAATGTGCCACAGCCTCTCGTCTACTTTAGTCTCCTGAACAGCGGTCACACATTCAATACTAGTTTCAGCAAAAGTGGATGGTAATGTCGGTGGCTCCTCAACTTCATCCTCTTCATGGATAGTACTCAGATTTTCAGCACAGTCTCAGGTAACCCTTCTCCCAATTCGGGGACATGAGTAGCTCACGGTGTCAGGTCTGTGCGTTTCATCATCAGCTCCAATTGGAACATCAGCCCTTACGTTTCTTGGATCCGAACATCACGGCCCCCTAAAGGTGGGCGTCACGGGTACAAATCTTTTTAGCTCCTAGATTGTTAGAAACTGCCTTGTGTTGTGAGGCGTGATGGATCGCCGGTTCGTTGAACTTTATGGGCAACACGAAGTAATAGTTCTTCAGATGTTGGTCCACTACCACCCTTGCCACCTCCGTTGAAGCCGTGGTAACCCACAACTTGGAGGAAAGCACAAACATATTTATCAACAGCTGCAACGTACGAGTCCCCACCCTTGTTGCCGGACGCTTGCAACCATTTGTTATGGGTAGATTACGCAAGGTTACATGAAGGCATCTGCGCTAGCTCATCTGCACAATAATTATTTTCCTGCAAGGTGAAACGACATTTGACTTTGTAACAAAAGAAGTTGATCACGATATCTAGAGCGGGTTAGACTTTCGTCACCGAAAGTCTGATCTAAAAATAGATTTTTTTAAATTTTAAATATTCCAATGGAAGTAGCAAGTTCGTCGCGGCCTTCCATGGGCTCTTTAGGGTCTCCGGAGCCGTAAATGATCCACACAGCGTTCCAGTTGGCTTGCGCACTGTCGGCCATGAATCCTTGAAACTGCGGCGCTTCCACTCCGTTCCTGCCCATGACGTGGTTTAGGTTTTTCCAGAAGACAATTTGAGCTTCTCCGTCTTCAGACTGGAAATCACAGCATGCAATAGTTTGAATGCGGCAGATTTTTGAGTCATAAACGTGGCACGCCATGGTGGTCTAGTTCTTGACACGCTTGACGTGGTCGAACATCATTCACGCATGGGACAGGTCGCCTCCAGGCTGCATACGACGAACAAGTGTGAACCGCCGAAACGGTTCACGCTTGTGCAAATTGTCTTCTTTAGGCTTTAGTCTAAGTTATTTGTATTCTAATTCTCTAATTGGGGCATTTAAGCTAATTCTTCCGGTTCCCGCGAAATCTATGTTCTCGAATGGAGTTTTGTCTAAATGCTTTGGCGCTAATTTAGTTTAGTCTAATTTAGTAATATTGATGAGTGCCAAAGTAGTATGGCATGTTTTCGGGCATGTTTTATGCCCCATTATTATTCATAAATTAACAAATCTACATGTAAATGCTTAAAGTCGTCCTAATTAATAACCAAAGGACTTAAGTAAACCCTGCGGATGAAATTTCTGGATGAACAGAGATTCATCTATTTGGAATGAATGAAGATTTGCTCCATCCAATAAGGCCCAATTGGGTGAGAGAGGGAGTTAGGGTTTTCATGTTTTTGGAGTGTGTGTGCATAGTTGAGATGTGGATTGGTTTTGGGGTCACGTTTTTTGGTGATGTTTTTTGATGGAGTTGTGCGTGTGACTGTATGGAAAGTGTGTGGGTGAGATTTTGAAGGAGGACGAGGAGCTGCAGTTTTGGCAGCGATCGGAGGAAGAGCCGACTTAGTAGCCATCCGGAGGTAGCAACGTGGTGAGGCGGCTACATGAAGCGCCGAAGCACGTGACCGAGATTTGGAGCAGTGGGAGGTTACAGATCGGCACGAAGCGGCGACGATGACGGCAGTCCGTCGAAGCTGATTGAAGGAGCCGATCAGTAGCTGTGACAACACCGACAGCCAGCAGCTTCGGCAGTTGGAGGTTGAAAGCGCCGACGTCACCAGAGGCGATCGAGCCGAGGATCAGCTCGGAGTCAGCATCGACAAGGAGGAAGATTGGCGGCGGCTCAAAAGCCAGCACGTCAAGCGGCGATTACGACAACGACGACGATCATGAGCTGGAACGACATCGGGCCAATGATCAACGTAGGAGGCGGATCGAAGGTCGGCAGCAAATCGCCGAAAGAGATGCTCGGTCGAGGTCGGAAGCAACTCTGAAGATCAACATCAGCACGAGCAGGACGGCGGCAACAACCATTGGAGGAGAAGAGGGAAGGCCATCGGCAGTAGTAGCCGGCTGATTCGGCGCCGGACAGCAACCAGCTCCGGAGCGCTGGTGACGGCGACGACCTAAAGGCAGCTCACGAGCTCCGAATTTCGGCGATCCAGACATCGTGGAGGAGGTGCGGCAGCGCCAAAGACATGCAGAAGCAGCATCGCAATCAGAACAACCGTCAACGCCAACTCACCGGCGCTTCGTCGGCACGAGGCCAGCAGCAAGATCATCGACAGCAGCAGCGGAACCACACCGGAGCAGAGACTGCTACACCCAACCCCTCCGCGTGACAATACGGAGGGTTGACAGGGGATATTAGAAACGAAGCTCCTCTCTCCCCTTGTTCTTGCTTAAAATTTATTCATGTTTGCTTATTAGATTGGTTGTTTTGAGTTTGTGAACTTTTATATTGAAAATGGCAAGAGTAATTGCCCAAAAACATGTTTGTTGGATTTAGTTTGTGTTCTTTACACTTGGTTTTTATGCTTGTTTTGTTGGGATGGTTCATAGTTGTGCCTTGCTGAATTGCTGTTTTGAGTAGTTGGATGTTAGTGTGCACCACTTGTAAGGGTAGCGCGGAAGCGCTGCCCAATTTTTGGGCTAAAATTATAAATTTAGGTTAAAAAATTGGGATAAAGCGCGGAAGCGCTGGTCAATTCACTCGAAAACTTCCGGGTTCATGCTGGAATGATTGGCTAGAGTGCTTGCTAGGGTGTCCGTTGCTTGGAAGGTTATATTGGTTGCACCCCCTCACGGCCCAACTTGTGAGTTACAACCAGACAACCGAAATTTAGCCTCACAACAAGTTCAACACCGCTTCCGTGGCCGACCTCGGACATCTTGAAAATGAAAACTTTATCACCTTCATCTCCTTGGCCCGGGAACTGGTTACGTTGGATGTAAGCCCAGTTGCTGAGGCCTCGAAGCTTGGTGATCCCATCAAGAACACCGTATTTGCGCAAGTGCTTAAAAGTGGTAATACAATTTCTGACGCTCGGAGAGTTCAACTCCTTACACTGATCGAAGATAGGTTCTAGTTCCTGGAGGGTGAGCTTGGAGGTTACAGGGTCACCTTCTTCACGGAGAAGTAAGTTTCCGAGTAAGTCCTTGCTTGCCTCCATGACTATTTTGGACGTGGTAGCTTGTGGGTTACGTTGTACGTGCTCCTCTATTAACTCATCAATTATTTTACGTGCACATCTGTAGACTCCGACCTTGACAGGATGTTCGTGCGTACCGATATTCACACACGTCCGCTCTGACTCTTCTCTTTGAATATATAAAATAATTTAGAAGGTCATACAGCAACACAAACGGGAGGTTCTCTGCAGATCTTACAGACCAGTGTTGAAGCAGGAGGAGGTGCGTGGCCGACAGTGAAGGGGTCCTTGGTAAAGCCCACGAACTCCACCTCATTCACTTGTGCTCTGCGGTCAGGTCGTAGCAAGAAGCTGCAGTTCTCATTGTGGCATTGAAGATGACCTACACAGATAGAGTAGCGGAATGACAAATCGAGGTTGTTACTGATGTTAGTAGTCATTGTCCTGGTCCACACATGACCGTTGTATCTTTTGTCCGTCCCTTCCATAGATTTGGCTACCTTGACAGCAGTACTTGGTAGAACAGGAGGGAGAATGTATAGGACATCACTATTGAAAGTGGGAGGCAGGAAAGAGACGTTGTGAGTACGAATGGAATGGAAATCAATTTTTTTGAGTATAGTTTTGTTGCAAGACATACTACCTAGTCTACGGAGCGAGAAAAGGATGTTTTTGGGTTTTACGACTTTGGACGCGCGAAGAGAAGAGGGGGTGGTTCTGAGACTGTGTTTGGAACCCAATGAGGGGGGAGGCAGATTTGATGATAGTCGACGGGACTGGATGGACAATTTTCTGTGATCGTCGGATGAATCAGAAATATCAATTCGGACTTCGAGTCCGGGTTTAACCTTGAGACGAGCAAAAACTGGAACAACTGTTGAGATTGTAGAAGAACTACGAGGGTTGAAGAGGACGGTGGAGGCGTTCATGACGGACTTTGTCAAGCCGAACAGACGATACTATCCGGACCGTAGCTTATACATTTTATAGTTACTCTCAAAGTCGATTGGTTCGACAAGGAGGAAGTACTCGACAAGATTAGTGTTTGGATGTAAGACTTGATTCTCTAACCAGAGAAGGACTCATCGAACCCGAAACGAATTGCTAGCCAAGACGGAGTGACTTCTGCCACTCCATCCACCCCCGGAGGAATGCATATGGGAGGACTTAAGTCTTGAGATCTAGTGGCAATGACGTCTGCAGCAGGAGGCAGGGGAGCGGAGGATGCCATGATAGGCGCAGGCGAAGAAGACAGCATTAACAAGTGCGCGGAGAAAGAGAGTCTCAAGTGCGTTTCGAATGTTCAAATACGAAAAATTAGTCTAGGGTAACTGCATACGTATTGTATACCTATTAGACGTAATTTCATATAATAAAAAGTACAGATACTCGATACTCTTGATCGTGAGCATGAAGATTTGAAAGCACGTTACTCATAATACTTAAAATATCTGGACTGACATAATTGCATTAAGTAGTTGGGATTAAATATATTAGATTCCTCGATAAAATAAGTAGGTGTAGAAGGTAAAGTGACGGCGACAGTCATTGTTAGAGATTTAGTTGGATAATAGATGTGTTCAAAAGTTAGCTTATTTTGGATTGTTAGACACGGTCATAGCGTGATGTTAGGGTATACGCGTTGGTCGATTAGGGTTTCTTAGCCGCATATGGGAACTCATATAATGGAGTTGAAACCCGTAGTTCAACCTCTTCATTTGCAGTGAGAACTCTTGGACTCGTTAGGTGGAACGTGTGATAAGTTATCTCCAAGCAAGCAACATGGACGAAACCGCTAGCGGTAGTGAGAGAGGAAAAGAAATAGGTCAGAAAAAGAAGAAGCGGAGGGGTGGTACGAAGTTCACTAATTCTAAAGCACTGAAGCGTAGTGCTCTGCGGAAGCGGGATGAAAGAAGCTCTAGCGGCGATGATCGGGAGCCAGAGGGGTACGTTATATTGATTGACAATGATGTGCTACCGCCATTTAGGTGGACTATTAAGATGCGAATGCTCAACTGCGACAGTGTCCCGGAGTGTGTCGGGACGGACGAAGGTGAAGAAGAGGAGGAGGAAGGGCGTAGAAGGCAGTTCAGGACGTCTAGCGAGACTGTTTGCGTGGATGGAGATGACGATGGAGGTGTGGACTCTACACATGAGGTAATGAAGTAGTGTTTGTTACAAATATGTGGATATTCGTGAAGGTCCAAATATTCCCAAATACGTATATGAATTAATATCAACATGTGTTGTCTTCAAGGTCGCAGAGGATCGGAAGAGGAAGAAGATCGATTAGGAGATGAAGCAGCAATGTTTGAGGAGAATAGAGTCACTGATATGGGCGAGGGAGCACAAGCCTCTTTTCATCAGGAAACACAGAATGATGCAACGGATGGATTTGAAACAAGTGTTGAAGAATTAGAGGAGGTACATGAGAAACCCTACTTACTGGTTACTGGGAGGACCTAGGGTTGGTTCAGTATACAATCATTGAGAATTCATTCTTCAATTCATTGTAGTTTTAACGTTTGATATGTATTTAAGAGGGTTTCATGATATATATGGACCCAAGTCTGAGTAATATATTTAATAGTGATTTTATAGTGCAAATATTGTTTTGATAGTGGTATGAATTATACGTAACATCCGTATACAAATGTAGGAGACAATGATGTGAATGTAATGGTTTCATGGTAAAATATAATCGAGTCTCTCAAGATCCCCATGTGAATGTTAGAACGATTTTCCACGATTGCATGCTTGGAAATTTTCATTTGAGGAAAACCATAATCTATGATGGATAGAGGAAAGAAACGTATAATTTTGGTAGGAAATGAAACAAATAATTATATTTGTTTAATTTTCACTTACGGGTCCCAAGTTCGTACTTGCGGGTCCCAAGTTCGTATTCGGGAGTTTGAAATGAAACAAGAAGTTATGTTTGTTCAATTTTTATGTAATTTGTGAATAATTTGAAGTTATTGTGAAGAAGATTGGCAAATTAGTAAATTGACATTAGTGTGTTGGTGGCGAGGCTGGTACTGTTAGCGGTGCCGTGCCCGTCGGTGCTCGCCCGGCCGGTCCAGGTGATTCCGGTATGTGACGGGTCGTGGTGGTGCCGGTGCCGGCCCGTGGTGGTGCCGGTGCTCGGCTGTGGTGGTGCTTGCGCCGGTGGGTATAGCTCGGGTATTTAGAGGCCGGGTGGGTAAGGGTCTGGAAGTTCTGAAAGTTGAGTCAGGGTAGGTAAGGGCCGGACTGGGTTGGGCTCGGCGTCGTCGCTGCGCAGAGTGGCGAGCGGCGGGACAGAGGAGATTCTGCCGGCACTTGATTACTCTACGTGCGGGAGAGATCAGCGATGGTTTCGGAAAACCCTAACAAGTTGTCAAGCGAAGAGGCCTTCGAGGACCTACGTAGCAGCTTTGGCAGGCCCTAAATTTGAAAGAAGAGTGTAGGAAGCACTGTAGAGAAAATATGGAGATAGCTGTAGACGTTAAGATTAGAATGGAGAATTTTGACAATGATAATAAGGAGTGCGTGAAACGCGAAGTATGTTTAAACCATTGTTGTTCCGTAGAATATGAAGGAAGGAGAAGTGAATCGAGACGAGGAAGGAGATATGGCAAACTTTGTGGAAGAAGAAATGGCAATGGTCCATGGGGAGAGGACTTCGACACAAATTAGAGAATGTGAGTTCCAATTCAGATTCCAGCTTCTTTGCCAAGTTTTACAAAGGTCATCGCTACGCTCCAGGTTAAGCAGTCAAGACGCGCGCAAAATTGGAGATGTACTACTCTCGCAATTTCAAGGTTAGAATTTCTAACCTAATCACCTACTTGATCGGCTACTTGTCATGATATCGACTTGTCTGATACACATTGTTCCTACGTTTTCAGCACCAAACAGAGGCAACGCAATTCTGGCTATGTTGTGTTTATGAGATTTGGTTTGAGTTACGAAGTCTTGGTTTTCTTCAGACGCTTTTTTGTGTTGGATCACCATTTGCTCGGAAGTTGTGATCTGTTGTTACTGTACGTAGGCATTCCACACATGGCCCCAACATTGATTCTCATAAGGCTCACTGAAATAATCTTATTGATGCTCTGATACCAAGGCCAAAGGCGTGTAGATATGGCACTCGCAGCCTACTGTCAACTTCGGCATCGTGGTATTCTGAGTTTTTTTTTTACAGCTTAGAACTGCGGCACCGCAACTCAGGGCGTGTGTTGACAGGATCCCGGTCATGGACAAAGTTTAAGCTTATAGAATATTGTTGATGTTGAGATTTTTCTTTTGAGTGCACCCTGATTTCTTCCGTATGCTCATTAGTTGATGAGGCCGGACGCTTTCGGAAGATGTAACTTGCTGACACGGCCCCGGCCTAGATTCTCATTAAGCTCGCTGAAATAATTTAGTTCATGCTTTGTTTGTGAGGCCGGAGACGTATAGATCTGGCACTCGGGCCTGTAGTGGACTTTGGCATCGTAGTATGCTGAGTTTTTCATTTCAAGCTTAGAATTGCAGCATCGCAACTCTGGACGTGTATTGACAAGATCCCGGTCATGGACAAAGTTAAGCTTATAGAATAATGTTGATGTTGTGATTTTTCTTTTGAGTGCTCCCTGATTTCTTCCGCATGCTGATTTGTTGGTGAGGCCGGACGCTTTCGGAAGATGTAACTTGCTCACACGGCCCCGGCCTAGATTAGAACTTAAAACTGATTAGAACTTAGAGCTTAGAACTACGGCACCGCAACTCTGTGTGTGTGTTGACAGGATCGTGAGGAAATTACTTAGTTGATGCTTTGTTTGTGAGGCTGGAGGCGTGTAGATCTAGCACTCGCAGCCTGCTGTCGACTTCGGCATTGGGGTAATCTGAGTTTTTTTTTTACAGCTTACAATTGCGGCACCGCAACTCTGGGCGTATGTTGACAGGATCCTGGTCATGGACGAAGTTTAAGCTTACAGAATGTTGTTTGTTGCGGCCCTAATTACTCCCAACTCTTTTTCTTCAGATAAGCCTTACTTGGTAGCGGAATCGCGGCTTACTTTGTTGGTAGCAACTGGCCACAACTTAGCTAACACTGCACATGCCAAGCACACACAATGTTAGCACCATTTCTAGTCAAGGTGTCCAACCCACCTTGATTCCCCCAACTCATTACCCCAAACCCGTAAACCGGAACTCCCACAAAACACATGGGCATGCCACTTGATGGCACGGGGCGGCCTTCCACACATGTCCAAGCTCCTAAGGGTGGCACTACTCACCCCCGGAGCTAACCGCCCTTGCATACTGTCCAACTCCCCACTAGTCCCCTTCCATTCGTGTCTACACTCTCCATTCGGGACATTATCGGAAACCGGCACTGCTTTTCACGGGGACTAGTTTGAAGCGGGACACTTTTCCAACCCAATGTTTCGGGATGCACACCACAAGCATCCCATAGTGCCCAAGGTGCGGGAGTGAGGCTCCATCCCAAGCCTCACCCCTTAGAGCCACCCCAGCTCTCCTCGGCACAATGTGGAAGTGAGGAGGGAGACCACCCCTCCTCATAGTACTCTCTGGAGTCTTCGGTAGGCCCCCCCCCCCCTCTTGTGTTGAGGGGCCTTCCGTGACACACTTTTGTTTTGGAAGACCACCCGTTTTTGCCTTAGCCTCAAAAACGGGCCGTATCTTCTTCTCGGGCTAACTTGTAGCTCATTTATCCAAATGGGACGTGCAAGCCCATTTTCGACATCTAATCTTTGAGTAGATGTCGATAGACTCCTCACTTGTCCCAATCGGAGCTTCTATGTGGGAGCTATGCTCCTCTGAACATTCGGGAGTCCCGGGAGGCAGCAGTCCCGGAGTCACGAAGTCCCGATGCTTTGGAGAGCCATATCTCCCAAAGCATTGCTTTGCTCCTCACAAGCCTTAGCATTTTGGAAAGCTCTTGTCCAGAGCTTTCCAAAGACATGCAACATGCCGCCATCCAAGAAAGACGACATTTTGAGTCCCGAAAGGTAACACTCCCAAGTCCCGGAGTGTCCCGGAACGCGCTCCAACTTTGGAGAGCCATATCTCATGACTCACAACTTCAAATCGCGCGTTCTTTGGACCTATGGGTGCGTGCTTGAACAAGGTTTCCAATCATGTAAAGCACACCACCAAGTTTGTCCCGAGCACGACGCCATTGCGTGCTGTTTGCTCGGGACTCCCCTTAGTCACTTCACCTTGTCTGTTGCCAAGCCCGGGACGTCACTCCCGGGGTCCTCTTGGCTCACCACGGTGTTCGGACATCCTTTTGAAAGCGATGTGACATTGTTGATGTTGTGATTTTTCTTTTGAGCGCTCCCTGATTTCTTCCGCATGCTGATTTGTTGGTAAGGCCGGATGCTTTCAGAATATGTAACTTGCTTTCACGGCCCCGGCCTAGATTAGAACTTAGAACAGATTAGAACTTAGAACTGATTAGAACTTAGAGCTTAGAACTGCAGCACCGCAACTCTGTGTGTGTGTCGACAGGATCGGGATCGTGACAAAATAATTTAGTTCATGTTGTTTTTGTCAGGCCGAGGACACTCGGACCTGCTGTGGACTTCGGCATCGTGGTATGCTGAGTTTTTCATTTCAAGCTTAGAATTACGGCACTGCAACTCTGTGTGTGTGTTGACAGGATTGGGAACGTGAGAAAATTATTGAATGTCTCTTCTGCTCGTGTGGTGATTTTCTTTCAATTGCTCCTCGGTGTATTACGCATTTCCTTCTGTTGGTGAGGCCAGACGTTTGATATCAGCTTTTGCTTCGTAAATGCCTGATTGTGTCAAATACGTCTTTGCTTCACAACTCTACCTTTGTGAGTGACATCCTCGTGGTGAGGCCTTCATGTGTTTGCTTGGAATCTGTAACATGCTCTTGCTGTAGGCGTTCCACACAGGGCCCTCGCCTTGAATTTGATGAAGCTCTCTTAACCGTAGCACTGTGCCTGCTCTATTGGTAGGCGGGAGGCATGTAGAGCGAGCACACCCAGGTGGAATGGACCTCGGCTTTGTCATGTTTTCAGTTCTTCCTTTTACATTTTAGAACTGCGGTAACGCAACTCCGGGGGTGTGCTGACAAGATCGGAGAAAAGAAGATTATAATCAAAGTCATTTGTGCTGGTGTGGTGATTTTCTTTCGATTGCTCCCTCTTCTGTTCCAGAAGACGTTCTGTTACTGAATTGGAAGTGTTTTGGCTGTGCTATTTGAAATTGATGTTGATTCAAGATGCGTGAATTTCTTCTTCTTGCTTTTGAATCTTTAACCACGGCATCGCATTTGTGCCTTTTCGATGGACATCTTGTCTGGTGGTCAACACTCTCCGTCTATTGATATTCATTTTGTGACCGTGCTGTTTTGTTGTCAAATAAAAGTACATTGCAAACATGGGGTGATGTTAAACCTTACTTTCGTTCACCTTGCTAAGTTCTCAAAGTTTTAATGGATGTAGAAGATTGGTATGTTTATCCTTTATTATGTATTGGGGCAATGCTTCTTGATATTTAGTAATATCTAATTATTTATGTCCATGGTTTGATAATTGTCGCTGATTTTTATGTTGAATGTTCTCTGTGGTAATGCAAGACCCATTCAAAGTTAATGTTGTCCCCGAGGAGGAGGAATCAGGTGCCGATAGCAACTTATCTGCTATCAAAGAGTGTGTAAACAAAGTATTAGAGTCCCGTCGTCTAGTACAAGCATTGCGTGCGGTTTCTGTAATCGAATCTTCTGCCTCTCCTGTCCGTTACACTTCAAGTGTAGTCGTTGATTGAGTTGCACGAGCTAATAACATGCGCAACTATTACATTCAAGCAAAAGCTCATCGTAACGAGGCGAAGGCTTTAGCTAGAATTACACCACGTTGGTCACCTCGACTTGCAGTGAAGTTGAAATCCAAATAGTTCTCCAATAACATTACTTGATACTTATATCATTTTTCTGCGTTATAAACGGCTTAATATTTGAATTAATATTTTATTATTTTCGATTTATTCTTATGATTTTAGTCCAGTGTTGTATTTTGTTTCTTGATTTGTCAGATGAGAATATATGAGCTTTGATCTCCTTAAGACAAAGAAGAAATCACCCTTCAAAACTTTCAGTCAAGTCCAGATCCTGAAGAAGATGATAACACACCCGTACTACAAGAAATTGTCGAAGACATGTCTTCTTCAGTTCCGCCTGCTACTCCTATAAAAACCGAACCTTCTGCGGAGGCTATTCAAGATCTCAATGTTCACGAGTCCCCTTCGGAGGACAAAGAGTCTCCTTTGCCAGGGAGGGTCAACGTCGGCATCGTTCACATGCCACCCCATCTCCAAAACAAAGATCCGGATTGGAGTGCGAACGAGATATAGATGATTCACAAACGTGATTCCATTGCAATCATAAACAGGTTCCGTTTCAAACTTGTTAAGAAGTCTCGTATGCTCATTCCATTGTGTCGTTTGGTGTGTTACCCAAAGGTTCGACCTATCTCCGAACAAGACGTTCGGAAACTCGGGAACGAGTTCAACAAAGGTTATCAAGAAGGAGATCGGGTAATGTATGTATCTCCATTCGATAGGAAAGGAAGAGAAAAAAAGGTTGATGCATGTGATGGTGTGTGGGAGAATCCGCTATGGAGAGATGCAAATGAAGAGTTCAAGAAGACTTTGATGTCGGATCCTAATCTTCATCATCTCAGGGGCAAATACTTCTACGTATAAGAAGGTAACTATCGAGTGACGGCGTGGATGCGTCACATAGAGAGGTACCACTAAATGGATCCATCATGGTACATCTCACTTGATTGCATCCTCCTCAATGCTCTCGGAGAAAGCAATCTCCTTCTTGACGCTATGAATGACATAAATTGGTAAGTACTTGAAACATTTTTTGATTAATTTTATTTCAATTCTTTGTAACCTCGACGTATTTTCATATCTGTTTCTGCTATATAGGTCTACCGAACATGACCATGTTGAAGACAGTTTATGTGCGAAACTGCAGCGCATGAGGAAGTTTGGTAAGTTGAAACTTGAAAATTTCGAGGATCTCATCACTCCAAAGGATTACCAAATTTGCAAAAACGCTGAAGCAAAAAAAGAAGCATGGTATCCTGTCACAGAGGACGTCTTCGTGAACTTCTTTTATGCGATAAGACTTCTTGATACGTACTAAACACAACTATCTTGTACTCATTTCATAACAATTTCTTACTACTACTTCTGTGCCATGTTGAGAAGGTTAGCAAAAGCATCGGATAATGCCGAAGCTACTTACTACGCCACTGCCCCTAAAGAAAAGCAAACAGGGCCAGGAGTTTGGAGTGCCATGGATAACGCCATCAAAGCAAAAATCAAATCAATTCGTGGCAAACAATTCGACAAGATGGTTGCTGTGGCCAATAACAAACTCGGGAAAGTATTCCCGAAAGAGGTAAACAATTCTGTCTATTTAGTTTCTACTGAGCCTCAATACTGTTATTGACTAATATCGAAATGAACTACTTCGATTTGTTCTATATGCAGATTTATGCTCACTACAGCCAAAACCTGAAGCCCAATATGACAATCGAAGGGTTGCACATGGTAGCCACCACCATTGTCCATTTCGATTTTAAAGGAAAGTGGCTGCAATGGTGGAATGCGCCAAATGATGTTCGACAATTTGTCCACTTCCCAATAGAGCGCCCTAAGAAGCACAAAATGTTGCTTGCATTTCTGCATCGCGCTTCAATTTGGGCTCAGGTATATTATACAGAATTTCTATCATTACAATACTCCCGTCATTCACTATGTACTTTTTCCAACGGGTTCTACTTGATTGCAATTACAACAATCCCTTGAAAGTGGAATGCAATAATTTCTGGACGATGGCAAAATCCACATTCAGTGGTCGGATGCCGTACTAAAGCCATCCGCGTATGTAGAGAAATAGAGATTGCTTTCATGAGAGAAGGCATTCGGCAACTACCTCGCTCAAAATGCCAGCCCGAAGTTCATCAAAGGATCCAATATTCAGAAGATTAGTGGTGGCAAGGTTACTATTGAACGGCTCTTATTCCGGTATATATTCACTTAGCTTTTCAATTTCCTACTCATTTTGCTGAGTACCAAAAACAGTACGGTATACTGAGTTTTGTCATTGTTATATGTTTTTTGACTGTAGGTACTTGAAACAAGAGCTTTTTGGCAAAGGAGCCTTGGATTCGTGGTCCATTCTAGCTGAGCTCGAGGACGTAATCGTCTCAAATGATCCATCCAGCATCTTCTTCAAAGCTCAACAGAGACGGTTCTCCAACTCACAATTGATGACCAGTGGTTGGTTCCTTGAGTGCAACAATAACTTTGTGCATAAGGAAGAGAGACATCTACTTCGAAACCTCAGTTCAAACGCACTAGGCAATGCACCTATGGAGATCGATGACGATGACGACGACGACATCTTGATTTTACAAAGCGCACCTGTCTCACCCTCGGAACCTCCTTCACCGGTTGCACAGCCCAGACTTCGAGCAAACAAAAAGCGTCGCAACGCTGCTGCGGAGCCTGTAGTTAATCTTGAACAAGAACCCGATGAAATCGATCCGCTCTATTAAGACATTGCAGATCCAGAAGAAGTTAATTTAACTCAGGCTTCAGATGAAGTGACCAACATTGCAGGTAGACGCGGTCGACAATTGACTCAGATTTCTGCAGGCGCTCTTACAAATGCGGGGTCCCCTCCTCAATCTTTCACAGTCGACCACAACTCTCCGCATTCGTTTCATCCCCTCAGTCAGCCCAAATTTGTCAAACTCCCTGTTTCTAAACCGAAGCACGTTGGTAGCAGCTCGTCGTCAAAAATATCAGTCACTCTGCCTATGTATCTCGAGAGGGGGAACATTAGAGATCTGGTTCATCAATCGTTGAAGACTGAAAATTGGGATTCGCAAATCCTAGATATCGTCCAGCACATCAAGAAGGTACTATTTCTTACATTTGTCATTAATAATCTCCGTACTTACATTTTGTACTCATGAATCTATTATCCACTATCTAATCTTTGACTTCTATCTTAGAGTGGAAAAGACCAGAAGTACCCGTGTACGGCGATGGAATATAATCCTAAGCATCCAAGCAATGATCTCATTTTTGCAGACGCTCCAGAGAACTTGCCTGTCTCGGCCGTGTCTCCAACGGAAATTCCATCGTGGAACCGACGTGATAAACATTACTTTGAGAGCCTCTTCTTCTTTGCCGCGTATCATTTGACAGACGTTGGAGTCATTCTTGTGATGCATCCCAAATGTCGTAGAATCAAAAGTACTCCCATACATAAAATTTTCGTGTTGTTCAAGACTACTGGGGATATAATCCTCTACCTATTGCCTCTACCGTACCGCACCCGAAAGAGGTACGACGCACTTTGTAGTTTCCAAATTCACAATTCATGATTACTGCCTTCTATGTTTGAATGTTAATATATCTATACTTGTGTTTTGCAAATTGACTGCTTCCATATCAAAGTTTATGTTCGTAAAGAGTTTCTTTCGAACTTCCAAACTTGGCAAGTGGCACACGCATACGCAGGTGTGGCAATCATACGTGATGAAGAAGACCACCTCTGTAACTTTGCACACAAAGAGACATTGCGTTATCGTCCAAACGGTACGCCATGGCGAGGCTCACGAGAGAAGGACCCTTCCTTCATTCAATGTTTCGTAGATTGTCTCACGGACAATGGGGGTATCGTCATCGACTAGAGCGCAAGTATAGGTAATGTATCCGGAACGGCTATTTTAGAATTTGTTTATACACTTAGCATTTTTAACGTGGGCTTCTGAATTTTTAGGTGCATCTGTAATTGCTTGCGAGAACTCAAACCAACACCTGATCGCTATGGAACCTGACGAAGAAATCTTTGATGGTGTACTAGCAGATTACAAGAATGGTCCTCCCGGTTCTTCTTTTATGTCGATATTGTCTATTTTTATTTTGTCGATATTTTCTAGCTTTACTATGTCGGTATTTTCTAGATTTACTATGTCGGTACTTTCTATTTTTTGTAAATTCTATTTTTGGTGCATGCTGCGGGTAGCGGTCCAACCCCGCCATCGTTCTTTGCCTATTATTATTAATCGTAGATCCTGAATGCAGTTTTATTATTTTTACGTTTCCTAATTTAGTTTTTGTTGACATTATTAATTTATTTTTAGTATTCTTTTCCTTGTTATGACTATGATCATCACTATTTTTATGGTGATGATTTCTTGCTTCCTTCTTTATTTTATCAACAATGTTGTATGTCTTTTTCATTCTTTTTTGGTCATTTTCTTTGTCTTTTTTCAATATCTTTTGTGTGAAATCTTTAGTAATCTGTATTACCTTCTTATTGCATATCTTTTTGATTTTTTTCCTATATAATATCCTCCTCCTATATACTCTATTTGCTATTTTCCTCTGCAGCCAAAATCTGCATCTGCTGAAACCCTTCTCTATCCTATGACTCTTAATTCTGTCTATACTTTGTAGTTGATTGCTATCGTTTTCCCTATTCTCAATTCTTCTTCTCTCTGCTTGACTTTGTTCCCTCCAATAACTCAAAACATCCCCTGAACATCGCTGCAGATTGTTTTTTCATATCAGTTTTCCAGTTGCGGGTTTGGAATTGCACAAAAAATGTCAACTGCTTAGATAGTAGCCGTGAGTTGTTTCTTCACTTCTTCCATTTGCATTTGCATCCAATTATGTAGCTCGTCCGTCAACTTCCGTGCATGAATATTTGCCTCCTTCACATTCTCTTCCTTAAATACTCCTAGTTCCTTGTGCATCTCCTGTTTCAGTTTCTCGTTCCTCTTGCTAACTGCTTTCTCCACGAGATGAGCAATTTCTCCGTGTGATGTTGTTCCGCTTCTCTTTCGGTGCGTTTTGTGCTGCCTCCATTGTACTCACAATGGCAGTAGCAATGTCACAAAAACCAAATCTCTCCTGATCTTCTTTACTAGGTGGTAGGCTGCCTTCCAAACTGTGTGGGTGTGTGTGAGCCAAAAAACCACCATGAAGTGGCTTTTGGTCACAAGGGGTTTTAAGAAACGAGATTACATGAAGGAAAAAGAAGAGAGAAGAGAAGAAATGAAGAAAATGAGAGAGAAAGGAAAGAAGAAGGAAAGAACCACCGGCTGGATGCCTTGGAAGTGACCTCTAGTCATTTGATCACCATATCTTTGTCGTAACTCTGTTTGGGGCGTGCCATGGCTTTAAGAAAGCACTTTATTTTGCATGCACCCCTAAAATCTCAAAAACAGAGGGTTAAAAAACCAGGACTGATTGCCATTTGACTGTGGCTCTTTTTCGCCACTGCCAGGGGGAAACCGTTTTCAGCACCCCAACTTTGGGAGCCGATTTCTCCCTCTCTAACAATCGGATAGGAGCATGCCATATACCCCTAGAAAGCTCTCTTAGGGTTCTACCTGTCCTAGAAATCTCAAAAGCATTGGACAAAAACTCTGTGACAAATTGTCATTTGAATAACGTTGATTTGTTCACTGCCGGGGTGGGAACTCTTCCAACACCCCGACTTTGAGAGCCTATTTCTCCCTCTCCAAAACTCGGATTTGGGCATGCCATATACCAATAGAAAGCTACTGAAGAGATCTACTGTCATGTGAAACCTTGAAGTATTTGGACAAAAACTGAGAAGCTGAGGCGGAAAAAAACTAAGAGGTATTTAATGGGGATTGAGAGAATTGATAGAAGAGGCCCACGGCCTCCTTCTACCAACAACTAACCAATTCAAGAAGAGATCAAGAGAAACAAAATTGAGAGGGTAGTTCACCTACCTCCCTACTCCTACTCTAACTAAGCATTACAAAGAAGAAGAAGTAGACAAACAAGAGATTGATGAGACAAACAAGATGGAGGAGAAGAAGGCCCATGGCCTTCCTTCTCTTACTATTACTAGATTGAGTGGTCAAGATAGCCTGGAAACAAGGTATTAAGTACAAAATAGGAGCCGCCAAAGAGGCGGCTCACCCTAGCCCTAACTAAAGCTCAAGCCCTAACTAGGCTTCTATGGATGAATGTTGCTCCCAACCTCCATGGCGCCCCATTCTTGAAGCACTCCACTACCTCAATGAATGAATGTAACTTTCAAACACCACCACAAAGTCAAGTAGGCAAAACCAAGGTCATCAAGTTATACAAACAATCATGGATATCAAAAGTTTATTGTGTAAGGCAATGGTAAAACATTTAACTCAAAGTCAAGCAACTAATCCTACTTCTAATTTTCGGATTCACTAGGGGGATCTTCCCTCCTCTAGTCCTTCTCCGTCATCATTGGATTCACTAAGGGGGATCTTCCCTCATTTAGTCCTTCTCCATCTTAACTGAATCTAAACTTGAAATTGAGGATAAATGAGCTACCAAAGGCCTTACAACAATCATCCTTCAACATACATAGTGTCTACAACCTAATTAGCTTAATATCACCAAATTGCTCCAAGGTTGCATTTGCTTATTAACAATTCTCTTATAAAAGCAACAACAAACGAGATTTAAACAAGAATGCATTTTCACGCTCTCACAATGTGGTGTAAAAACTTACATGTTTCCCCATAATCTCCTTCGTCTTTCCTACCCATTGCCGACAGACAATGGGATTCAGGCACTGGACTCCTGCTGCTCCTTTGTGCAGATTTCCAACCTGCTCTAGGAAGAAGAAGTTCAGTATATTCTTCTCCCCCATTTGTGCTTCAATTGATATCTTTGTCCCCTCGACTTTCTTCATTTTATGGAGTCGGTACAAAGACAGCATCGTAGCATTCTTCTTCTTCAACTCCTCCTCCGTAAGTCCTCCTCTGGCGCCACGTTTTACTTTTGCAGTGTGCAGTGTGATCAGGTGAAGTAATTTGTTTTTGTATAGTACCTGGTATTGGATGATTTTGTCGGCCTGAGTCGGACTTGTAGCAACTAGCCAACCCCAAGTCTCCCCTTCACTTTTCTGTACACTCGATATCTCGTAATCATGTCCTCTTCTGAAACTCTCCCTTAGCACGTCCCATGAAGTTCTGCAGCAGTAACCACCTTTTAACTTTGTACTTTCAATCTTAGCTGACAACAATGTGTTCCGTGCGATTGAATCCCAACTTTTACATACCTTCCCAACGGTTGCTAGATAGTGGTCCACCTCCAATATGGATGCTTTGTTACCTTTTAGGAGGGTGATTCCGTCTATCTTCAGGCGCTTCAAGTGGAGTTTGATAGTCTTGTCCAAAACTTCTGTTTTGTCCCCTTCACCTTCTCCTTGCACGGAATGTAGATAGGTTCTGTCATATTCTCCCTGACTTCGATTTCCATCTTCTTCAACCTTTCCTTGCATCTCGTAAGTATTTGTCCATGTGTGAAGTCCGTTGCTGATCTTTCAAAAAAGACAGCCACCTGATAGTCTAGTAACAGCCCGCTAGACATATCCACTTCCGTCTTGATAGGGAGTTGTGTAATATTGTAGTGTTGCCCTCGTTTGACGTCGATTCTCTCCATCGGGTACAACTTCTGCAGCAAATGTAGAAACGCCATTCTTCTGCTTCGGCCTTTGAGAAACCTTGTTTCACTTTCTCCATTATGCTTTTGCTTCTAAGGCCTTCTGCTTCCCAAGTTCCTTTCTTAAGCGCCAGTTGCTCGATTGCCACGTATCCCAGCCTAACGTTTTCGGCGTTTCCTCGATAGCAGCTACATTTTTCTTCCTCTCGCTGTCGCTTCCTCCATTTCCTTCCTGGATTCTTTTCGTATATTGAGTTTCGATCTGTGTAACTCTGCAATGATCGCTCGCTTCCACCATGTTCGTATCCAGCATCTTCACGGGTGTGATTTCTATCATAATTGCTGCGTGGACTGCTTTCCGCCTGTTTGCCATCTGCATACCCAATTTTTTTATTTTTTTTCTGTATTTCTTTCCAAAGATTTGATGTACATCCTAACAATTTTACTCAGTTTCCAATCTGTTCCGTGCCATGAAGTATAGCAAAACTTGCGCTGCGCGTGCATAGGGGTTGTATACATTCACGAAGATATCTACTGAAATATAAACTTGGAAATTGAATGCCACGTCTATTAAGACATTCACTTAGACATCTACTTAAACATTTACTTAAACATCTGCTTAGACATCTACTTAGACATCTACTAAGACATCTACTTACACATCTACTTACACATCTACTTAGACATCTACTTAGACATTTGTTTAAACATTTACTTAAACATCTTCTTAGACATTTAGTTAGACATTGCCTTAAACATCTACTTAGATGTCTACTAAGACATGTAGGTGACATTTCCAAGGAATAAAATCTATCCATTTTTTACAAAATCAGTGGGATTAATGCATTTGAAAAACACTTTTTGCAACATGACAACCAACAGATACCACCTATGACTTAGCACTAGCCATCGATGAAGCCAAACTTTGATCCTAAAAGAAGACAAATTCTATCACAATTTTGAACAAACACAAATTTAACATCTATGTAGACATCTTTTCAAACATCTAACTTATCAAACATGAATGTCCTAGCTTCACGCAAGAACTCTAGGACCTTCACCACTGAAAGAAGAACAAACTCACTCGTTTCAAGAACTTAGCGATAAATAACACCTAAAAACATTCAATGCAGATAATTTTGGTCAATCTGCAACGAGTAGACAAGTATGCTCGTACAACAACTACTATCAACACAAATACTATCAACAGAAGAAGTTGTAGAATCAAATTGCAAGAAGACATCTTAGAAGATTACAGAAGTGATAGAAGGAGGAGATTACAAAGTATCGCCGCACTGGCAGTAATGGCGGAGCGACAGAAGTTGTATGCGGGGGGCGGACTTGGCCCATGTCCGTAGGCAGAACCTACAGCGGCAACCGGACACCCCAAAAGGCACCCACTGCCGGGGCACCCACTGGCAGGTAGTGGGCAGCTTCTAGGCCGCCCTCCTCCGATAGGAAGGCACTGAGCAGGCACTGGACCGCACTCCTCTAGGTGGCACCCGCTGCCCCCTCCCATGCTCTCACTGGCTCTCGCCTCAGTGGAATTAATGCTGCCCCCAATCACTGGCTAGCCCCCATTAGATCTTGCTGCTCTCTCCCCAATGTCTCTGACTGGCCCCCCTCTGATGTCTCTGACTGGCCCTCTCCATGGCACCTACTGCCGTGCACTCTCCGCCGGCACCCACTGCTATGCCCCCCTCGATCGCCGACACCCAATGCTGCGCCCCCTGATCGATCTATTTTCCGTATTGCTCCTGTAAGGCGTCGGGAACAACAGCGCAATTTGCAAAATTGTTCGTTTCACAAACATTTTGCCTTCTAGTATGGATTATGAAGATGGCCTTCGAATAGGAAATATAGACATGGAGTGAAGTTACAATCTAATTTGTAGCAAGTGAGAAATTTTAGGCTGGCAGTGATAGGTTCAGAGTATTTGTTTTGAACCTATCACTGTTCATTTTGACCTTTTGCGCATTCGATTTCCTAGGAATTGTGGTGACGATTGGTGGAAGAGTAGAGATTTGAGCTTGACGAAGTGAGTCACTTCGGTCCATGAACCGTGCGCTCCGCCGCAATTCAGTGGTGGAAGATGTTGTTTCTCCTTCATTATTGCAGAACGTGGAGTGACTCTCGCAATTTCTTCAAGGAAGTTGCTAAAAACATGGAGAGCTTCGTCAGTTACCTCCGACCCTCGCACTTCCTCTGGTAAAGTGTATCTAGATCCTCGTACTGTATCGTGATCAAGAAATTGTCTAATGACCCCCATCTTTGAATGCAATGACAAGCAATATGATAGGATTTTGGAGAAACCCTAACAAAAAAGTTGGAGTACTAAGTGTCTATTATACCTATTGTTACAGTGTTTATAAGAGCTAGGTGTGCCACGTGGATTAGGGATTCTTCTAAGTGAAAAAAAAAAATACTTTGTAGATGATTTTTAAGACATCCAAGAAGATATCTCTAGACATTATTGTAGACATCTACAAAGACATCCATTTAAACATCTTTGTAGACATTGTTCCGATAGATGCGGAGTAGGATTATTTTTATTTTTCTTAATAAACACAAATATTGGATAACTCTGCTTGTACAGCATGACTCATAAAAGTTTTTTCTTGGTATTTTTAGTAGTCTTTGGGACATCCACATGGCGTTCAATGAGAAAGCAATGTCCGATGTCGAATCTGTGGGAGAGGGTAATCACCCATACAGAGAGTATCCATTTGAAGAATATGATGTACGCCTTGCATAATACTTGGAGAGGCTAGCAATACTACATGCTAAGCATATAGATTTGTTTGAGCATGATTTGTTGAACACGAAGGATTTTGTACCGGAGACTGTGGACGATGCTTATAGCAAAAACATGGTCATCATTTCATGGTTCTATGAAGGTGAATATCCATTTGACACATGGGAGGACAACTATGATCAGTGGTTGTATGACCAAGTCAACGTCACTTTGAATGCAGAGTGATCGCAATAGAATATTTAAACGGTACTCCTTAAGAGCATTCAATTAGGTATGAGAATGTCAATACAATTTCTACATACAATGAAGATTGTGATTCACATGTATTGTCTTTATTTATTGAACATTAACACACATGGTTATATGAGATGCGGACATGCATGACTGCCTTTTGATTTGTCACTTGAATTTGTGAAGATGTGTGCAGTTATGGGTATGATGAATATCTGTAAAGATGACTTCACGGATGTCTGTGGAGATGTCTTCACGGATGTTGTTTTAAATGTCTATGCTACATGCATTTAAAAAATTTCTAACGTACACGTCAGTAACTCATATAACATTTACATGAAATTTTGAATCCTTTAAATACTTTTTCCTTTCATCCCTTCAAAACAATCACAGTTTTTGACACTGCCTAATACATATTGTGAGTGTTTGCAGCATAGTTGGTGCAATGAGTTTGCACAGGGTTCAATGGACGCAAGAATACGAATTGATGCTGATGGACGGACAATGCGTCACATCCCAGTGGCTGACCTTATCCTCCAAACAGAGCTCCGAGTGGCGACTACCCAGAACTTAACAGCATACTACTGTCCGTGCTACAACTGTCGTGGAGGTCGACGACAGAAAATTAGCGTCAAACGACAGCACCATGCGTCCCCCGGAAGGGATCCATATTTAACAAAGTCAATCCTAGGTGGTGACCGACCACAAGGATATCCGCCCGACGGAATATGGGTGGAGGATGTTGCGTACGACAACGACCTCTTAGAAGATGTTCCGAACGCTGCGACTGTTGATGTCGTCGAAGACGTCTCTGGACATTATGATATTCCTGATGTTGCAACTCCACTAGATGAGTATCATGACATGCAGCGGCAGGTCATGGATGCTCTGGATCGCGGTGATGCTCTCCATATGGATGTTGGCGGAGAACCCACTAAGGTTGACAACGATGACTTTGATAGTGACACGGTGGATGGCCTACAACACTTGTATGAGGAAGCAAAGACACTGTTGTATCCGGGATCGACAACGCGCGTTGTATCCGCCACGATTGTTCTTATGAACATGTGTGTTGTGTTTAGGGTAAGCAACACTTTCAGGACCGAATTATTGCGGTACTTGGTGGAAGACTTATTACCGGAGGGGAACAAGTTGCCAAAAAGTCATTATGCTACTGCAAAGAGCATCCGAAGATTGGGGTTGGAATACAACAATATCCATGCCTTTCCAAATGGATGTGTATTGTACGAGGATGATCATGCGGAATTGGAGAAATGCCCGAAGTGTTCAAAATTGCGATGGTTGGACGATCCATCCCAACCAAGGTGATACGTCTCTGCCCTTTGATTCCCAGATTGAAACGGATGTGGAGATTGCGAGAGATTGTCGGCATGCTGATAGGACACACAAAGCACGTTAGTGACGACGACATAATGCGCTCTATGGTTGACAACCCTGCTTGGAAGCACATCAACATAGACACTGCTTTTGACATCTTCGAACGTGACAGCAGAAACATGCGGCTCGCATTAGCACTGGATGGTGTGAATCCATTTAAGTTGAGCAACACGAATTGGTCAACGTGGCCAGTGCTAATATTGATATATAATTTGGAGACCTGGTTTGTGACAAAGAAGTTTTTCATATCTTTGTCCATATAGATATCGGTCGCTGAGTGCGACAAACATTGATGTATATTTGCGCCTACTATTGAATGAGCTACATACTCTTTGGAAAGGTATACCAGCACATGATTTCAGCCAACCTCTGGGGTCTCAACAATTCACGCTACAAGGGTTGCTCATATGGACTATATCAGAATTTCAGGCGTACGGCCTGATCTCTGGCCTATCATGCAAGGGATATAAAGGTCGTCCTTGTTGTGGCCTAGAGACGGATGCTTGTATGGCAAAGACAGGGGATCTACGTGGAGATTGTACGGCAAGAGGTTCAAAGATTGTGTACGCGAGACTACGTCGATACCTTAGTTGCCACCATCCATATCGTAGATACACTGTCTCGGTTTAATGACGAGCGTGAGAGTCGGAAGGCACCAACAACCGTCTCAGGAGTGGATGTCATCAATTACGCTGCATGGCGACAATCATACCTTGACCTTGGTGGCCGAGAAGGGGCTCCAAGTGACCTTGTTCATAGCACGGGAGTGAAGCGTCTCAGTGCATTCTTTGAACTACCAGACTGGTAGGTAAAAACATATTCTGTGTGCTCTTGTGATTGATTAAATTTTCACTTTTAGAACGTCTTTGGAGACATTAAATAGAGTACAAAATAGTTTGACGATGTCTTGTTAGACATGTAAAAATTCTTTGTAGATGTTTATGTATACAGAACCAAATAGACATTGCCTGCAAGGAATGACAGAATTGTGTCATACTTAGAATTAGCAAAATAACTTCAATAATTTCAAGTGGTACATTGTAACAGCATCTTAAGATTCGACACGTATTGGACGTCATGCACTGTGAGAAAAATATGTGCAAATTTTTTTTGAAGACTCTGTTCGCAAGGAACGATAGCCCAGGAAGTTGTCAAGATTTTCAGGACTTGAACATACGTGAGGAGATCTGGTTGCAGCCTCCACGACGCCGAGGTGACAAGTACTACATGCCGCTGGCCCGGTATATTTTCAAGCCAGAGGAGAAAGACGAATCTGTTCACATAGTTTCTAATATACGCACTCCAACGAAGTATGTGGGGGCAATTCACAAGCAACTGCAAGACGGTAAACTGCAGTACATGAAGACGCATGACTACCATGTCCTCATGCAGGAGGTAAGCAGTACATTTTGGAATGAAATACTCATAAAAAGAAGTAGGTATAAGAGTTCTCAAATGCCAAAGAAGGGAATTGATTGTTGTAAAAAACGTTAACGTCTACAGAGACATTATGGTAATTATGAAGACAGTATTGATGTTTTTGTAGACGTCGTTAGAGGTAGAAGACATCTTGCAACATTTAGAGATGTTTGAAAAAATATTATCTAAGACATGGTCGAGTATGGAAGGCATGCTTATTCCAAAGCCAAGGCTATTTCAGGTGGGCATGCATGTAAAGATAATGATTGTATTGGTGGATGTAGATACTTCCAGTGGCCATTCAAAACTTTCTGGATCAAGAGGTGCAGGTTGCTATCAATCAAATGTGCAAAGTTTTTCAGCTCATATGTGAGAAAGAAGTGCGAGAAGACATGCGCGATACTGTGATGCGCGATGTGGTAGTGGCAACCTGTGTCTTCGAGAAGGATTTTCCTCCGACATTCTTCCGATACACCTTGTTGTACAACTGTCCATATGTGGACGAGTCTACTGCCGATGAATGTATTCAATTGAGAGATAGTTGAAGACGCTTAAGATTACCTGAGAACGTACGCACATCCTGAAGGGAGCATTGCGGAAGGGTATCATTTGGACGAAACACTTGGGTTTTGTACAGAGTACATGAAACAACATCAGGCAACAACCTCTCATGTATGGGACGCGATTGAAGAAGCCAACATGAATGACGAAATATTGCAGCAAAATGCATCCAAAAAACACCGTATGTCTGATGAGGTACGAGGATACGCACATGCATTCGTCATCAACAACGCACCGTGCTTGGAACCGTGGCGAGAGTGAGTTCCCATACCAGTATATGAACGTGGTAGTATCATGCCTTTAGTATATAGCTGTAGTAGCATGCGAAGTTCTTATCAATGATTCAATTAACTTTGCTAAAACCTGGATGTTTAACAAGTAAGAACATGTCTGTAAAGAAATACTTTTAGACATTCAAAAAATTTCGTACATGTCTTGCTGAAGTATTTGCTGATGTCTTATGTTTCATCAAAATAGACAGTACATTGTCTTTGTAGACGTCTAAGAAGACAAATTCGCGATGAATAGGCGTGCTCTAACCCTCTGAATGAAGCATGAATTTGCAGTATCTAACAATAGAGGGGGGGGTGTTGTATAGAGAATATATCATTGCAAAGGGACACTGGTGGGAGGAGCGAGAGGCATATCGAGTACAGTCAAGGCGGCATCGACCTTCTAGAGTTGTGATGCACCCTGTCGAACTTCGATATTGCCATGCTTTGCAGATTGGCTAAAGGCACGCGTTGTAGAGGCAGAACATGCCGGTCAGCGTCTAAAAGAAGACGTGGTACAGTACTCATGTCCTCCGTATCGAAATACTTATCCTTATTACTCTACGACGGTCTTGCTATGCAAATGGGCACGACCCTCACGGGATGTGCAAATGCCTAGTATTGAGTTTGACATGTATTGTTTCAGCATGGCGAACTTCAACCACATGGACAGTACAATGCATCCGGATTCATTTACATTCCCGTTGCATTGTCAGCAGGTATTTTTCTCCGATGACCCCACGAGACGCGGATGGAAGGTTGTGTGCCGAATTGATGTCTGCGGTAGGCGCACAACACTTCAATATTGAGTGCCAATGACGACTGGAATTGCAATAGGTGAGACGCGGACTTCCAAGGCCAAGGTTGTCATACCGGGCAGGCACGCCGCCCGCCCGTCCGTCCGCCTTGTCCGTCCGATTGAGTTGTGGCTCGCCCGATAGGGTCAAACCGCTGTTGACTTTTAGTTTAGGTAAAAAAACGACGACGTGGCAAGGGTTTAGGTGAAAACTAAGCCACTTGGCCGCCGTGTACGGGCCGCATGGAACGCCACACACACTTTTTACTGCAAAGTTTGTTACCCACAAAAAATTACACACCCCCTACAATCAAGGTGGGCGGGCACGCTCGTCCGTCCAGGACAACTCGTACGCCCGTTTTGCCCGCCCGATTACCTCAACACGCCCGATATGACAACCTTGTCCGAGGCTTACAACCGCAGAAATTGGAGACAAGGCAATTCGAAGAGCATCTCCTACATGAGGGTTCTATGTTGGACCCGCAACAGACACAATCAATCATAGTGAGATCGAAGAAGAGTAATGGTATATGAGCTTCTCATTACTGATATTTATCTTTTTATAGTGACGGCCTGCAGTAGTGGACGTCTGGATGGTTGTCTTTGAAGATGTTTTCAAAGACAAGTTTTTCAATGTAGAAGTTGCAGCACTTGACGTCTAACACAATGTCTTCTAAGATGTCTTATAAGACATCTATTTAAATGTCTACGAAGACATTGTCATAGACATTGTATGACATGTACTCTTGTCCGACGTGGAATGTTGTTTACATCATGCAAACCGTTGTCCATTATCATGTTTTTTTTAAAACCGAGCTACTTTCTACCAGGGTTGTCAGGACGACCGGACCAGGGGGCGACCAGTCGACCATGGTTCGGTCGTCCTCAGCCCCTAGGACCTGTCGGTGACATAACGGGTTTTTTATAAACTTACCTGGGGTAAATTACCGTCCGACCGGTGGCCGACCGCACCCCCGTCCGATCCTTTGACCAGCCGACCGCACCCCCGTCCGACCGTTTGACCGGCCGACCGGTGGCGGGACCGGCGTTCCCTAGGCCGACCGGTGTGCGGACCGGCGAGGTCGGCCGCCGACCGGTTGGCGGACCGGCGAGGTCGGCCGCCGACCGGGGTGACGACCGGCGAGGTCGGCCGCCAACCGCTTTGGCGACCGGCGAGGTCGGCCGCCAACCGCTTTGGCGACCGGCGAGGTCGGCCGCCTACGAAGGCCCGACCGGTCAAATTTCAACGGTCAAAATTCAAATTTCAACGGTCAAATTCAGGGTTGAAGGTATATAAGAGAAGAGACACAAGGCCTCATTTCACTTCCGAATTGTGAATGCGACCCAACGTCTCTGAGCTGCATAACTTTATGTTATGTATCCGTTGCTTGGTACGTATTGAGTTCGGAAGTGCAGAGTTCGTTTACGAACTCTTGACATTTTTTTCTACATATCTACTACCACGTTTGTTCATTTTGAGGTGTCTTACCTATCAAAATGGCCAACAAATCATCCTCACCTTGGTTCACTGATGTTCATGAAGTACAAGGCCAACCTACCACGACCCCGACGGTCCAATGCAATATCTGTCATAAGGTTATGAGCAAGAGGCTAGAACGGCAGCTAAGTCAACTTGGCTATGAAGGCAAGCGTGGGGTCCGCCTTAATACAGTAACGCTTTGTCCAAAATTGAACACCCGAGTGATGGATTTATTTCGAAGATGTGACGGGCGGTTCCCTCCACATAATGGAGAAATGAGCGGTGCACATTCAATCTTATCGTCATCAGAAGTTCCGAATGTTGGCACGCCAAGGTCCACTGGTGGAGACTCTTGCGTGGGATCCTCTCAAGCTACCCCTTCGATTCCATCAACACCTTTAGTTGGATCAATCTCCACCGTTCCTAACTTCGCGGGACAAGTGAGGGTTGGTGGGCATATCAGTAGGGCGATGAAACAATCTGTGATTGAAGATGGTTTTGCTGAAGCGGATAGGCGGGAACTAGACATACTTTGGGCAAAGTTTTTCTATGAAGCAAACGTACCGTTTGCTGTAGCACGGAATCCGGCCTTCAAGGAAGCTGTAATGAAAACTGCGTCTTTCCGAAAACCATATGTCCTTCCTTCTTACCATGACATTCGGACAAAGTTGTTGGGACAAGTAAAAAGTGATCTAGAAGGAAAACTAGATAGTAGACTCAAGGAGAGCCTTCGGAAGTTCGGGGGAACTTTGGCCATGGATGGATGGTCATCTGTGAGTTGTCGCCCTCTTGTGAATGCAATGCTAGTGACTCGTGCTGGAGAGCTTTTTCTTGGCGCCGTCGATACTACTGGCAAAGAAAAGACAGCAATGTATATGGCCTCTATCATGGTCAAGTTCATCAAACAAGTTGGCCCCGAGAACGTTGTCCAAGTCTGCACGGACAACGCTTCTGTAATGATTAATGCCTCTCGATTAGTCGATGAGGATTATCCCCATATATTCATTCAGGGATGCGCCACGCATGCGATGGATTTGTTGTTGGAAGATTGGGGAAAGGCGTCATGGGTGAAAGAAACTTTGGAAAAGGCCAAGGGCTTGGTCAAGTTCATTTAAAATTGTCAAATGCCTTGATCGTGTTTTCGTAAACACGAGACAAGGTTTAGCCTATTGATGCCAGGAAAACAAGATTTGCGTGCAATTTTATAATGATAGATCGCTTATTGCGGGTTCGGGAATCTTTGGAGCAAATTGTTGTAGATCCCAGTGGTTGTCATATGCCTCGAAGAAGTCTCTATCGACTAAAGATAAATTCTTCGGAGTCCCGCAACGTAAGAAAAGTGGTTTTGGATGACGGTTTCGGAAGGCGTTGTGCAAACTTCCGAGATATGGTGGCCCCGATGAGTGTATGCTCTTCGGGAATTCGACGGCAAGGAGCCTTGTACGGGCAAGGCTTTGCATATCGTTCGTCGGCTCGAGAAGCATGTATCGACGCTATCTCTGAGAACCATTTTCTCTCCCGACGGATTTAGCGGACATTGCGAAGGAGAACTTTTACGCAAGGAAAAAGATGATGACAATAGGATCGCATTGTCTTTGGTGTACTTTTGAATCCTTATTTACTACATGACAAAGAGTTAGCGGATGATACCGAGGTCCGGCATGGGTGCGGGCGTGTTCTAAAAGCTCTATGTGCTCCGGGCACTTATCATGATGTGGCGAATGAATATATGGCATTTCGAATGAGGAGTGCACCATTTCATGAGATGTTGGATCCTAATGAGTCGAAATGTTCTCCCTTTGTTTGGTGGGAAATTGAAGGGTTTGTTGGAAAACTCTTTGCTCCGATTGCAAAGCGAATCCTAGCACAAACAGTGTCATCGTCGGCGTGCGAACGCAATTGGAGCAGTTACTCTTTCATTCACGATAGGAAGCGGAATCGGTTGCTACCGGAAAGGGCTGATGCCTTGGTCTTTGTATACACCAACTCAAAGTTACTTGTAAACGCAAAGTTAACGGATGAGAAGAGGTGGTACTCGGAGAACTTGGATGTAGAGGATCGTGACGTACGTGACTCCGAGGATGAAGAAACCCCCCATAACTCAATTGGTGAAGGCTTTGCGGATCACGTTTTAGAGGACCTAGAAGATGACCTCAATAGCATCCCCGCTATGAGCTTGCAAGATGCTTTGAACGTCCCGAACACCACGTATGACTTTGTTGACGATGATGCTGAGGCGGATGATCCAGGTGAATTGTTGCCCCTAGCTCATTTACCACGGTTTCAAAAGGATACCGACAAAGTCACTTGTGATAATACCCCTCGTACCGGACTCACTCCAAATACGGACAAGAATGTTGTTCTGAACTATCAACCTATCAACTGAAGATTGTTCGTTTGATAGACCATCCGTGGCAAGAGGAATGTCTTTATCGTTTGTAACGACATTCTCATCATCCGTTGTATCCTCCCCACCTTTTTTTTTTTTTTTTTTTCCTCAAAAGCTCCAAAATATGCTTTGTCAAGGCAGATTGTGGATCAAAGCAAACTGGGATATGCTTCTGCTTCCTCTCAATTCGAAGCGGATGTTCAGTATTAGTTTGGTACGTGCTCCAATTTATCTTCCGCTGCAGTATCAACTTAGCATACACCATTGCCAACAATTGGTAACAAAAGTACCCTTTTGTTTTGGCACGATCCGCGAACAAGGCCCGCCATACTTCCTCTGCACGGTGGATAAAGTGATCATCCTTGCATGTTGCCGGGTTGCAAGAAAAGTTCCTGGTATGAACTGTATGACATTCTTTAGGCCAAAGTTTGCCAATGTGAAACATCTTCACATATTTCTTGCAAATTTGAGCGGTCCAATACTCCGTCACCTCCAGTTCCCAACCGCGTTCCGCTTTAATGTCTTCATTCTCTAAAATCTCCCAATTTAGCCCATGAGTTGCACCTTTTTGTTTATTCCTCTTCTTAGGCGCCTCTGCTGATATCATTGAATTCTCCACCTCCATACTCGTGTTCACGTTCTCAGTCGACGTCATTGTGCAAGTATCACCGAAGGATCCACGGGACGAAGTAGCCGCAACAAATGTGAAAAAAAACCGACCCCCTTCTCCTCTCCAACTAGAATGCAGCAGGCGCCTTAGCAACTAGAGAACATTCGAATTGGGTTACCATGAGGAGAGAAAGTGGTGCAAAATGAAGCCGGACGGCCCTTTATAGTGCCCTCATGCCGGACCGGCCGACCGAACCGCCGACCGGGCCTCGCCCTCGGAAGCCCCGGACCGGCCGACCGATCGCTAGACCGGCCGACCGGTCCCCCGGACCTGCCGACCGACCCCCCAGACCTGCCGACCGATCCCCCCGACCGGCCGTCGGGCCATTCGGGACCAGCCGACTGATCGCCCGGACCGCCCGGGTCTGGCCGACCGACCCTGACCGCCGAACCTTCGCACGCCGGGCCTGGCGGACCAGCCGCCGGCCACCGCTCTAAACCCTAACCCAAAAATTTCTTGGGCCCGTTTACAAACCCTAGGCATCAACCAATGAGAATCTAACTCTCTCTAAAATTTTAAATTTGGGCCCTCGAATTGGGCATTAGGACTTTATATTGCAAGATCCACTCTATGACCCACTTTGTAAAGTACAGCTAAAGTCAAGGCCCACTTTAAGTCCAAGTGGGCTCAACTCTAAATGGGCCCAACTGCAAATGCCTCTAATATAAAGTGGCCGTAAAAAGTGCCAAAACCCCTCAAAACCACGTTATTAATTTCACTTCAATCTGGAAAATGATGAAATTTCGTAAATTCTCTTGTGAACTAATACATTATCATCTCGCAATCTATGAGGCTCTATGAATCAAACTTTTATCCACATGACTTACAATAGTATGTGTATTAGGGCATCCTAAATGGACACTAAATAAACGCCCTCTGTACCAAATTCTATCTTTTGAGTGATTGTGAATTAGAAAATACAATTACCATCGTTAGAAGCGCATGTAAATAAACGTGAGATAGATCTCAAGAAAAAAGATATGTGGATAAAACTTTCTTCCCAAATTGTGTAAACTTTCTCTACCAATTTGAAGTTGTTTTTTTTAGGTTTGTTTTAGGTTTTTTTTAAAAATTAGACCTAGTTGCTTAAAAGTTCCTACTTAACCGTCTCCCTTGGAACGAATTTCTTATACTAATAGGATAATTATAAACTGGTAATTATTGTTCTTCAACAAGATAGATAGATAAGAACTCCAATTTTCATATCGAATATAACAATTGTATATAAATATAACCAAAGAACTCACAACAAAAAATAGTCTCTACCTTCTTACCCACGAGTTTATATATCCACCTAAAAGTCTTTCTCTAGTCTTTTACTTTCCTATTTCTAAAAACGAATCTTATCAATAGATCAATTAGAGAAATCTAACTCTTCATGTATTTAAACTATTTATATTTAAAGTAGGATGTGTATATTTATGTATATACTATGTATTAATAAATTAGAATATGTATATTTATGTATGTACTTTCTATTTTCAAAGTGAAATATGTATATGAAGGTATTTATTATATATAATATATTATAATTGTATTGTATTATGGTTGAATATATAATAAATATATTATTTACTATATATATGTATAGTATGTATATTTATGTATTTACTTTTTGATTTATAGTTCTAGCACACAAAGTAGAATTGATTTGCTTTACCTCTAAATATGTATTTAAAGAGAACCACTATTTATATAGAAGTAGTTTACCTCTAAATAAATTTTTAGCCTTAAATCGCTATTTATGTAGAGTGACTTTACCTCTAACTATGTTTTTAGCGAAAACCGCTATTTATGTAGAGTGACTTTACCTCTAAATATGTATTTAGCAAAAACCGCTCTATCTTTACCGTATAGTGTGTATATATTATTTATTTAATTCTTTTCATTTCAGAGGGGACCCGAGTTCAGAATCAACATCCGGGATGAGACTATAACATGTCCAATATATAATAAAGGAATTAGCCTACAAAGGTTTGTAAAATAATGTACTGGAAAAATAAAAATATTAGCCAGGAAAAATTAATAAATCCTAGACCATAAACCTTAAATCCTATCCACAAGTGATTTTATCCACAATATACTCTAAATGAAAAAGCGATGGCTATTCAAAACATTCTATTCCCTAATCAATCAATCGAATTTTCTAATATAAGAATAATCAACTTCTTTTAACATAAAATAGAAGTACCATATGTGTACAAGATCAAATATGATTATAACTTTATAAGTTGATGCCATTATTGCCATATGTTAAAAACTTATAGGGTGAGATATTTTCATAAATTTATTTGTAACGCTTTTTACTTCTCTTAATTTATGATCACAAAATAGAAAACAATAGAACTGTATTTCTATTACCTTTATAAGAGGTAAATAAATAATTACTCAAATAAATACACAACGATGGAGTTATTTCTAAATGCACATCAAATAATATAGACCATAAAATGTGGACAACTTAAGGGCTAAATAGGAAGTTTAAATATTGACTAATACGGTAATACCAAAGTTATGAACACAAAATACTCACATTTGCTCACCTACATTTAATATATACTTAGATCTCTCCAATGTTAGACATAAGTATACTCTCATCAAGGAATAGCTAAAAAGTCTCGAACGTGATATGAGAGGATTTAGGGCCACCTCAAAGTGCACAATAGGGGCCAAGCCATTAATGGGGCCAAAACATGAGAACATCTCGTTGTGAGAATGGATCAATTTTTGACAAAAGTTGGGACATTCTAGAAATGAATGTCAATTCATGGCCTAAAAGCGTTTTCTTGATTCGAATTAAGAAAGAATATTTCTAAGAAATAAAATCAATGAGAACAAATCTAAAACATGGACTCTAGCTAATAATAAGAATTGGCCCCATAACCTTCGTTTTCCTTCTAGAAATGGGCACCAACTCCCAACACCTTCACAAATGGGGGAATTGGCATGGGAGATATGTTGGCCTTGACTCCTCTTGTAAAGAGTCCCTTATTATAGAATTATTTAGAGCCTAGAGTATCTTTGTCATAAAACATTCTTGTTTCTGACAAAGAGATCTTCCCGACATTCCCTTGTCAGAACATTCCCTACCCTGATTTAGACGCCACGTGGACGCGAGACACTAAATATAGAAATGCAAATATGGAATGCAGGGAAGTGAGAGAAGTTGAGGAAACAGGGAGTTTTGGCCTTCTGGGGAGAGGCAAGAAGAGGAGGGGGAGGGAGGTACGCGGGCCGACCGACCGATAGTCGACCGATCGGTCGCCAGGGCGACCGCAGGCCGCCCGGTCGGTCTCCGGGCCGGTCCCCGGTCGCCTGGTCGGTTGGTAGGCCGCTCATGCGGTCCCTCAGATCGGTCGGCCGGGCACGAGCGGCCCAGATTGACCGATCGTACATCGCCATCGAGCTGGCCGCTTGGGGTTTTTTTTTTCTTTTTTTTTAATTCTTAGTTTCCAATGTATTACTGAAATCTTTCAAAATTTCATAGGATCCTTTTTAAATTTTAATCCCTCTCAGATTTCTGTTATTAGATTCTCAGTGATTATTACACAATGAAAAAAGGAATTCTATGTTGATTTGTGAAATGCTATATATTCCTTTATTCACGGATAGGGTTTAGTGGTTTAGGGTTTAGGGTTTAGGATTTAGGTTTATGGTTTACTTGGAGATTTCATAATTGCAGTAGCTTTGTTATATGAATTTTCACTTCAATCTGGAAATGATGAAATTTCGTAAATTCTCTTGTGTACTAACATATTATGATCTCGTAATCTATGAGGCTATATGACTCAACTTGGGGCCACATGACCTACAACTATAACTCTATTACAATATTGCATGGTTGAGAATGTAAGTTGAGCATCCTCATTTTAATATAGGACCCTTATTTTTGAAATGCGACATTTGGTTAAAAATGGGCACTAAGTTTGGGGAGTCTATAATCTTAGATCCCCTATGTTGAATGTTGAAAATACTACCAATATATTCCTTGCAATAAACTCGTGATTCATTCCATGTCAATAACCTCTTCAAACAAAAATAAATAAAAAATAGATTATTTTGCAAATAATAACAATGCGATGGAGAAAAGTGGCATTGTAATCGATTTAAAATATAATTCAATACTACACCATACATACACGAATCCATTATTTTCATTCCACACACAATTGAGTTTCCAAAGATTTCCAACACCAATCTTTATAAGTTGATGCCATATGTTAAAAACTTATAGAGTGGGATATTTTCAAAAATTTATTTGTCTCCCTTTTTACTTCTCTTTATTTGTGATCGCGAAATAGAAAACAATAGAATCGTGTTTCTATTACCTTTGTAAGAGGTAAATAAATAATTATTCAAATAAATACAATAATAAAAATGCTACTAATAATTATGTAAAAAGAATATGTGCAAATTAAGTACAGTTATATGTACTACAATATAAATATACTCCTAGCTTAGTTCAAGGGTGTGAAACAAAAATAGCTAATAATAGAATGAGTTGTTTAAGCACAATGTTTTTTAAGTTAAGAGTATTCTTATGTCTAAATGTGGTCAACTTAAGGCCTAACACGGTAATACCAAAGTTATGAAACTAAATGGTCACACATGCTCTATAACTCTATTACAATATTACATGGTTGAGAATGTAAATTGTGCATCTTCATTTTAATATAGGACCCTTATTTTGGAAATGCGCCATTTGGTTAAAAATAGGCACTACGTTTGGGGAGTATATAATCTTAGATCCTATTGCAAAAAAAAAAAACTTATTTTGTTCCTATAAGTCATTTTGAAGTATTCTAATTATAATGTGAATAAGAATGATATTAGAAAATATGAGTAATTATTATATACGGTATAAATAAAACCACGTCCATTTACATAAAATTCAAGTGGGTTAGACTCAACGAATTTGAAAGAAACATATATGATAATAAAATTAAAGAGTATATGATGAAAGTAAATGATGAAATTTTGCTTTTAGAATTAAAATTTTTTCTAAATATAGTATGTAAGTTGTAGAGTTTAATATTCTTAGTATACATATAATGAACTTTTGAACTCAATACTATTGTAAGAATACGAAATGCTAGAATGAAATCCAATAAGTACATATAATTCATACAAGAAGCCAAAAGAATACAAAGCATGAATGTGAGAAAGATTCATTATAATGTAGGAGTTAGGAGTAATGATCAAACGCATTTTATATTATTTATATGCATTCTGTATGCTTAAACATTACCTCTACATAAGTTAATTTATATCCATAAGAGTCTTATAGAAATATAATATTTTAAACCTACTGTTCACATGGAAGACACAAATTAGGATACACTAGATTCTATCATCCCTGGTTCTAAATTTGGGATGCATGTATGTATAATGGAATTTATATGTTATATGTTTTATACCTACACATATTTTCATGAATGCCAATAGCCTTCTATTATAGTTCATGATAAAATATATTTTTTTGCTAATACATGTTCATTGTAAGTTTCTAACCCTTAACCTCAAATGCCCAAGGGGGTTGTAGACTCTAGAGCCTAGAAACACACGTTTTGCAAAGTGCGAGAGATGAAAATGAAGGTTAGCAATCTAGATATCAACCGTACAACATTGTAGAAGACTTGGTTTAGGTCATGTGGAGGAAATTTGGACTCATGAAGCCCCATAGATTGCGAGATCATAACATATTAGTACTCAACAAAGATCATAAAATTTCATCATATTCACCTTGAAGTGAGAATGCAATTATTATAGGTATTGGCCAGGATTGAAAAGTAGGTCCTTTGCTCAAAAGTGAATGGCATATCTTTGTCCCATCTTGGATGAAAGTAAGGTTTCCGGTAGAAAAACAAGTTCCAAATTGAAATACAACCGAACTAGCAAAATTGAAATCCAGCGATGGATGAATGAGAAACTTCTGCTGAAAAACCATGTATTATTTTAATTTATCCAAGATAGAACATCATTGCAAAATAATCCAAGACCTAAACTATTAAAAAAAAATTCCTTTCTTCGTGGGCCATGGGAAAGCATGCCCCATGTTTGAAAAAATCAAAAAACAAGACCTCGTTCTGCATCGGTGTTCATTTTCTTTCTTGCAATGGAAATCCACCATTTGTCTCAAAAAAAAAAAAAAAAAAAAAAAAACAAAAAAAACATACAAGACTGCCCGATCGGGGCGGGGACGGCCGACCGCCTTGGAGGCCGGGCGACCGCATCGATCGACGGCGGCGACCGCCCCGCAACCCCGTCGGACGGCCGCCCGTCGGATCCGTCGGCCATGATGAATCGGTCGGCCACGATGGACCGGCCGGATCCGGCGGCTCCAAGCGGATCTGTCGGCCCGTCGGGCGGCTGGATCGGTCGCCATTGCGGGCATCGGATTGGCCGACCGATCCAGGCCGACCCGGCGGAATCAACCACTGCTGCCGAGCCGATCCAGGCCGACCAATGGCGGAATCGACCGCCGACCGAGATCGGACGGCGGGCGAAACGGACGAATGCCGATCGGCCCCGATGGGCATAAATAGCCAACCGGGGCTCATTTCTCTTCACTCTGGTGTGCGCCTGGTGGTCATTTGTGGTTTTCCATGTCGATTGCGCTCCGGAGTCCCCTCTTGATAATCGACCCCTTTTTTTGCGTTTTTTTTTGAGTGAACAATATGCCGAGGGAACGACGTACTAGTGCACCCAAGGGCAAGGCCCCGGAGATGGATGAGGAAATCGCGATGATCCAAATTGTGTCGCCGAAGATGGATGGGAAGATGAACCGGCGAGAATTTGGAATTGCACCATGTGCAAGTGATATGTGAAGATGAAACACCTCATGAAGTTATGGCCAAGAAATCAAGCGATTATATCGGGGCCACGACGCGAAGGTCTCAGCCGTGATTTGCACAAGTCAACATTTCACGCCGATATCATGAAGTGACCATTGCCGTTGGAGTACGGAATACTAGGCCGGAAATCATGTTATATTCCAACATGGCTATGGTTTGGGCAGAAATCGTTCTACATAAGAACGTAAATTGGAGCACCGTAAAAGGTTTGAATGTTGCCGAATTGGGTCGGAGCAATGATTTCATACCAACTAGTTGGCTTGGACCCAGTGATTGTATGCCCCTTTGGTCGAATCGGACATATACGGAGATGTCGGAAGTTCAAGATGAAGAAAGTACACCTCCAAGGAGATATGGAGGTCAAACACGAATTTCTCAAGATACACCTCCGAGGGGATATGAGGGTCAAACAAAACATCAACAAGATACACCTCCGAGGGGATACGAGGGTCAAACTGAACATCAACAACATACACCTCCGAGGGGATATGGGGGTCACACAACAGATAATTATAATCGCAGCAATAACAGGGGTATGGCACCAATATCTTTTGGCATAGGAAGTGGTGGGTATTATCCCGGTAGCAATATATACGGTCCAGGAACCACTACTCCTGAGACATATAGGGCAGAGCATCCAAGGGATACGTACCAATTCAGAGGCCAACACGATACAAGTCCGAATGCTGGAGGAAGATATATGCCAACATATTCTCGGGATACATACGAGTCAGGAGGCCGATACGGTGGAATGAGTGCTCCGGAGAGCTATACGCCAACATATCCTCGGGAATCTAACGATGTTCCCGGCCAATATGGTAGAGGTACCAGTAGTCCAGAGTACCATATCCCAACACATCCAAGGGACACATACGAGTCTCGAGGCCAGTATGGGAGAGGACCTAACATTCGAGAAAGGTACCCCACAACGTATCCTACTAGATCATACGATGCTCACAACCAATACGGTAGAGGACCTGAGGTTCCAGATAGCTTTAGACCAACGTATCCAAGAGATACGCATGATCATCACGGCGAGTACGGTAGAGCTATTACCAATCCCGAGTACCGTACTCCAAGTCAAGCAAGAGATGAATACGAGCCCAGTTGGAATTACCCGAACAAGGATCGTGAAGAGCATATCACTCAGTACCCATATCCTGGGTATGGCCAATATGCATATGGGAGTTACGACACACCCCCGCCACCATTCCGAACTCGTGAAGAAGAAGATGCAGAGTTTGAAAGACAACTACGAGAGGCAACAATTCAAAGTCAAGCGGAGTACATCCGCAAGCTTGAAAATGATCGTATTTACGACGAGCAGCGCTTGTATGATGCTTATTCGCGAGGGCGGTTCTCCAACCAAGCAGGGCCAAGTGGAACACAAGATGATAAGGACTAGGATGCAAAGTAGTTATACATTTACATATAGGCATGTTGTAATGTACTGTACGTACATGTAGTATTTGGATGAGAACTCTATTCTCCATATGGTAGAGGTCATTTTTTAAGACCTTCTTAACCATGTTTTGTTGGTAAACGGACATCATATGAATGATATAAGGAATGTAGAACCATGACCTATATTACACATTTATTTGAGTAAATATGTTATGATTCCATTTATTAACCAGTAAGAATTTTAGTGTTTTTAGAAGCTTGAAAGTTGAAACCTCCTGCTCAAAACTACGATTTCCTACGTCTATGTACTCTCGGAGTATATACGAATTATTTTTATCTATTCAATACATTCAACCGTAAGATCGTGAACCGAAGCCTATTTTAAGTTACTATTTTAAAAAGTGACCTTAGGATGTTTATCATTTGCGAGATCCTAACATCCAAATTTTGTTTAAAACTTTATTTGGGATTTGCTCCGGAGGTAGTGTCTCCACGGTGCAAAGGGGGAGTTGGAGATTGTTACCAACAAAATTTTGGTAATATTGTTTTCCATGTATGTAATCAAGTGTAGTAAATTCATGCAAAATTTGGGAGCCTCATTCCTCTTGATTGACATTCTTACAAGTTATTTTCTAAAAGCAGGTCCGAAAACAATACTATAGTAAAACATGCACGTCGTTACGTATATTTCGTATTATAAAGAACTTAAAGTGGGTTATGTGAGTGTAGGAGTTTGTGATTTTTGAGGTAACTTATTTCTAAAAGTTTTCCATAATCTAAAATTTTGACAAATTTTGAAATATATAATTCATAATTTACTAATACATTTTGAGCTTGTGTTGGTAATTTCTGGAGGCTGCCACTGTAAAATTGGTAAATATTATGACTTAAATATTTTTGGAATTTCAGTAGTGATTGGCTTATAAACATATTAGAGGAAAAATAGAAGATAAATCGCTAATTTTGAATTACCCAACCAACACTTAAAAATTGAATCAATAGGTTTTTTTGGGCTTTACCCTAAAGGCCTCATCCAAATGGTTCAAAGGGGCAAAATATTATAATAAACATAAGTGTACTTGGTGGGCCAAAATTTGAAAGGCATGCAATGCATTTGAAACAAAGAGTATTGTTGGAGTGAAAATAGAACATGCATACTAACTCATAAACTATAATAAAACCGATATGAGTAAAACAAATTCTACATTTTCCTATTCGTAATTCGTCCGAAAATGCTCATGAGGCGTGGGCCAATGAAACATTTCGCTAAAGCGTGAGATGATATGGGACAACCCTCTTGCGCCGTCACGGCTCTCGTTGCATACTCTATCCATGTAAAGATGGAAAGCTTGTGCAAGGTCTTCATTGGAGAATACCGAAGTATTTCGGTTTCCACGTTGCAAGCTCTCGTACGCCGTAGACATGGTCATCCCAGTAATTCTTTGTGCTATGCGGGCTGTGGCAAACTCCTCCGAAGCAATCGAGTATTTTGGAATAACCTGTAAATCCTCACCCGCTTTGTACAAGAACGCCACTCGTGGATCTACCCAATAACGTTTTCGCAGGGTCTCCACCATGTCCTCACGTTTTGTGAATGTATAAAGGGATTGCATTGGTTCGAACGAACCGTTGTGGAAAAGCCCCAATCGCATACTCCGATATACACTCGTGATTCATCGAGGAAGTGGAGAAGGATACTATCTGGAGATATATCGTTATGGAGGTGGTGACTCTTGTGGACCTCGTTCATGATATGCAACAACGCCCAAGCAAGCTCTGTCCGTTTTTTACGGAATCGAATCAGTTGATGAGCCCGAATAACCTCGTCATCAGGGTAATTCCCAAAGTTCAAATGTACAAAGACATCGTCACCATAATCCATATCGCGGTTCAGCATCTCTCAAATAGTCCCGCCATTCCACCAGAACGCATAGCCTTGATTCTTCACTGGATGAATGGCCACAAAGCGGATCACACCAGGGTGTCTAATCCTTATCGCCATAGACTCATTCATATGCTCCAATTTTGCCAACTCCGGTCGTGTCAACAAGTGAATGGAAGTTTTTGCAGCAAATTCCCAAAATGGTTCAATGCCTGCAACACCTTCAAAGCGAACTTTGATAATAGTACCATACCGTCCCTTCAACCTCGTGTTGTCAACTCGTATGATTTGGGCTGTATCCGGAATGGTAACCAAATGAGTCAATCGCATGGTTTGAGTTTGTCGTCCCTCAATGGATTGCCACCATGTTCCAGAGCCTCGACGGTGTGAATTCTTTGAAAATGCCCTCATTTGGGCAGAAAAACAATCAGCCCTATTTACCACGTCAACGAAATCCTCAATACCCATCCGAAACATCCTTCCATATTTGGCTATAACAACCTTGGGATTCCAGAGTGCATCCTTCACCCTATTATCCATCCACCACATGAACCCTCGTTTCTCTGTCTCTCGCTACCCACTTCGGATCTTGTCAAGCACTTCTATCATGAGATCTCTAAATTCAAGCTTGAACTTCTCGATGCCTTCCTCCTGATATCTCACATATTTGCTTTCCAATGCTCGAAGATCATTGGCCTCATAGAATTTGACGGTAAATTCTATCAAGAATACCTTACAAGCGTCACCCGGGACCTCATGAGCCTCGAACTTCTCAAACAATTTGGCTCCTGACCTTCCTCTTCTTCCCCTTTGGCATCTTGATCCCAAAATAGGAAATATGTAAAGAAAGTGTAGTAAGTTTTTACAAAACTTTAAAAAAAAAAACAACAAAAACTCCCCTTGTATAACGAGTCACTTCCTTCCTCCAAAAGACAATTAGCCAGTGGACAGGAATTACAAGAATTCCCAGCCAGAGACACTCCGCATCCTCTCTTCGTGAGAAATGGAGAAAAGAAGTGGAGGAAAAGGAGGCCGGTCGGCCTTTTATAGCGGCAGACGGCCGGCCCAGGATCCGACGGCCGATCCGTCGCCTGGCCGACCGATCGGACGGCCCGCCCGGATGGCCGACCGATCCGACCGATCGGACGGCCCGACCGCCTAGCCGACCGCCCGCCTGGCCGACCGACCGCTCGCCTGCCTGGCCGACCGATCCGACCGATCGGACGGCCCGACCGCCTGGCCGACCGATCGGTCGGTCGCGCCCGGAGCCGATGGCCGTCGGGCATGCGGACGGCGGGCCGATCCAACGGCCCGCAAGCGCTTACAAATGGTCCGACGGCCAAGATTTGCTGCGGTCGGCCGCCGTCCGATCTGACGGAGCGACCGGAGGTCGGTCGGCCAGACCGGGGATTAAATTTTAATGGCTGAGATGTAGCCAGGTGGATGATCCAACGGACCCAGAAGTTACCAGGGACCGGGGTAACTCCCATTTACCCCCCCGGACCATAGTCCGGACTATGGTGTCGGTCAACATAGTCCGGACTACGTCCGCGGACTAGGTTTACCCCGAATGTCGACCGATTTGACAACCCTGCTTTCTACCCCCCTACCGGTAACTTTCAGAGTTTTTCACTTGGTGAAACCAGAATTTCTTGCCAACGTGGCAGTTACATGTATAATGCAATGTCTTAATAGACATCTTATAAAACATCCACGTGTCTTTGGATGTCTTCAAGTCATCTAGCACTCATAGTTGAAAACATCTTTAAAACTACAAGATATCTTTTCATCTTACAAGACAATTTGCAAGACAACTAGACATCTTAAAAGTGATCTTCCCTAATCTTAAGACATCTAAAATTCGATGGTTTTCTTGAAGTGATAGTTAAGAGTAGGAATCCGTAAGGAATAAAGGTCTATACATCAACCTATCTAGGTAAAGAAAGGATAAAGATGAGTTAGCTAGGAACTTGCCTATCCAGGTACATCTTTAAGCCTAGAAGTCAGGGTAAATATAGGTGAATTTTTAAAACTTTATTTTGTGTTCTCGGGTAGAGTTAGCAGCCAAGGTCCAACCAAGCCGGCCTGTATACAGGCCGCTCAAGACTTACACACAATCTAGCCCAGCGCTCTTAGCCCCGGACACAAATCAGGTCCGGATACCGCCAAGGCCGGATATGGACCTACCCAAGTTCGGGAGCTCGGGTCGGGCCGGTTACGAAAACGCTGGCGGCGGCGCCGACTCACCCGAGCCAGACATGCTTCTGATTATGGCGCGCCGCTAATTAATAATCCGGACCACCCACCTCTTCCCACTTTAGCGCGGTAACGCCTAGGTTACCCCCCTCTTTTCATCTTCCTCGTTTTCAGTGCTTGCCGACTCCGTCGCATTTGGCTTCTTGCAAGCGCAACCCTGCTTCCTCCACGGGCTCGTCCGGAACGCCATAGCCAGGAGACAAGGTACCCGGAGCAGCGCTTGAAGACATAATGGTGCGTATGAGGAGCAAGATCATCCACGTCAGCATTCCGGTCCAAGTGGTGACCCGGTCACAGTCTAGTCCAAGACCTCACTAGGATGGAGTGCGTGGGATTCTACTGGTTGGCTTGGGACATAAACAACGCAGGGATCATCGAAAAGGTTGTTGCCGGACAAAACCCGCCACACTTCGCGAACAACATAGTCCGGGCAAATCCGGAGTTCTGAGTGGAGGCGTGCTAGAGAGCTACCTACAATTTCCCGGATTCGGACACACGGTACATTTAGGTGCGGAACGACACGACTTTTAGTGAAATGTTTCACAACCCGGCGCACAAGCACGATGGATACCGGATGGTAGATTGCAAAGTTGCCAGAGAACGTCGCCTACTAAGATTCCAGGTACCGATTCTGAACCCGGAGAAGCCGGCCTTTGTCACCAATCGGCTCTTGAGAGCGATCATGGAAACCTATCAGGGCACAAAGAGAATAGGATAGGAATCATCCTCCAGGAGGTGATCAACGAGGTGGTGAAGAAGACCATTAGCAAAAAGGGCTGTCCCCTGACGCCTTTCCTCACCATAAGAAAACCATCGAATATTAGACGTCTTAAGATTTCGGTAGATCACTTTTAAGATGTCTTGCTGTTTAGCAAAATGTCTTGTAAGATGCGAAGATAACTTGTCGTTTTGAAGATGTCTTCAAGTGAAGTTCAGGATGACTTGAGGACATCCAAAGATACGTAGATGTTTTCTAAGCTATCTATTAAGACATCGCGTTAGAAATGAAACTGCGAGGTTGGCTAGAAATTCCGGTTTCACCAAGTAAAAAATTCTGAATGTTACCACTACGACGGTGCAAAGTAGCCCGGTTGTAAAAAAAAACATGATAATGGGCAGCGGTTTGTAGAGGACAAAAAAAGAACTTCATCCTTTTGAATACCCTTTTGTTATATGTGCATTATAATTTTATTTGTACAACTAAAAATATCAAAATAGTAATTTCAAAATATTAATCTTATAATTTTAGATTTTTATTTGATCCAGATTTTATAATAATATTTGAATATTATAATTTAATTTTAAATATACATCATATGAATATTTGGGAATATTTTAATAATAAGTACTAATAAAATATTTCAATAAAATCAAAAAATTATAAAATATTTATTATTAAATGTTAAAATATTAGAATATTATTATTCAATTTTTATTTAATTAGTAAAATAATTTAGTAAGCAAATATAGTTATACAAATATATACGGCAATTTTCGCATATTCATGAACGAAATTATACGTGGATATTTCATTAATCTCATGGTTTACAGCTATTTATCTACATGGTAAACAAAAGTCCACGTCGGACGAGAGTACATGGCGTACAATGTCTATAGTAGTGTCTTCCTAGACATTCAAATAGATGTCTTATAAAACATCTTAGAAGACATTGTGCTGCCGGGATGATTTTTATCGACTTCAGTGGATGAACAGAGGCGGCTAGAGTTTGTTGCTGCCGCCATAGTTAGGTCATAAGACTTTTAAGTAGAAGTAGAGGCCACACGAAGCTTATTTTTGTCTTCATTTTTTGAAAGAGTTAGTGTTTAGAGTGTAGAGGCTAGGATTTGCTTCTTCATGTAGTTAGGGTTTGTTGCCGCCGCCATAGTGAGGTCATGAGACCTTTAAGTGGAAGTAGAGTTTGGACAAAGCTCATTTCTGCCTTACTTTTTCTAAGGAATTAGTGTTTGAAGTGTAGAAAATTTCAAAATCTTTTCCATTTAGATTAAAATTATTGTTAAGTACAATAAGAGAATAGTAGTTGTAGAGAGAGCCATGAACCTTGAAAAGCATCATGTACAAGAAACGCTTGGACTTGTAGTATTTGTTTTTTTGTGGAAGAAACCCTAAAACATGTTATAGAAGAAACTCTATGACTTTAATATTTGCTTTGTTGTGAAAAGAGCTTTGGAGCTTGATTAGTTGTGGTTGATAATCTGAAAATGTCATCAGATGTCTATGATGATGTCTGCAGAGATGTTTTAGAGCATGTTTATGAAGATGTCTAAAAGGACGTCTAATTGTGTTGATTGAGTTTTGTTTTGTAGGTTGGAACATGAGGGGTCGGGGTCCCCGTACGGTGGTAAGGAAAGCTTAAAGAATACATGAACATAGAAGAAGTATGCCAAAGTAAGTGAATTGCTGTTTTTTGACAACTTCAGAGAGGCGGCAAAACACGATCTAAGGCCGCAAACAGATGTCTGCATGGATGTTTATGACGTTGTCTTAAATGATGTCTTCAACGATGTCTTCAAGGATGTCTTCATAGATGTCTTCAAGAATGTTTTCAAGGATGTTTTCAAGGATGATTGTCTTCAAGGATGTCTGCTTGAATGTCTAAGCAGATGTGCGCAAGAATGTCTAACTGTGTCGATATCTTGAGGTCGTGATAAAAACTATATCAACCTAGGTAGTGTAATTAAATGGAACTTAATCACCATTTTTTTCCTTTTACAAACCTCTTGTTCAAATGCAATCGATGTTGACTTATTAAACATGTGCAGCGGCAGGACATGCACATGAACGTAGAGGTATTGACCGCAAGCGACGGTAGTAGAGGGACATCGTGGAGGGAGATCGTCTTTGAAGACATCCTATAAAACATTTTGTGAAATATTACAAAAAACACCTCCAAAACATCCTCGCAGACATCTTTAAAACATCATATAAGACATCTTATAAAACATTTTGTAAGACCATTAAAAACATCCTATACACATCTAGCAAAGCATCATCTAAGACATCGTGCAATATGGAAAGTAATCACTAAGATGTCTAAGTGGACGACTCTAACGACGTGCTTAGACTACTAAACACATCACCGTAGACATTGTAAAATGTCTCATAACACCACGTAAAAGGTCTCATTAGACATCCTAACATGTCTCGTAAAACATCCTTAAATGTCTTTGAATGTCTTTATGACCATTATTTCGATATAAAAGCAGTCAAAACTATGCTGACGTGGCATGTCACATCGGATTTTCCCCGGTGCCACGTCAGATTTTCCTGCATCTACGTTGGATTCTAGCGCCGCCACGTCACGATTTAATTGACCACGGAAAACTCCACATCAGGATGAAATTCATGGTCATGTGGCACTGCCCGTCCACATGGCGCTGATGTGTCATCCACGCGACCCACTTCTTACCCTCTCGAGTTTACCTTGACACGTCGGTGATATTTTTCAAGACATCTTTCTATATTTCAAATGTTTTGTTAAACACTAACCCAACTTTTAGTCTAAAAGTCATTTTTAAGACGGCTAATCAACTTTACATGTCTTATTTAAGACACTTAAATTTCGATAGTTTTCTTATTGAGAAGACGCCCAGTTTGAGAGCCCACGACCTTGAACCCGGAGGAAACTGACCAAACCCAGAGTCGACATTGCACCTCCTCAGCCAGCACCCGTAACCAGGATGGAACGTCCCGAGCCCGCTGCAAGGCCGAATAAACCACAGCAATAGGCTGCAACATCCAAGGATGAGGCTACCAGGAAGAAAGGAAAGCAGCTGATGGAGGATCCCTCGGATTTAGAGGAGGAGGCAGTGGGTCCACCATCTCTAGCATCTCCTACCCAAGGACAGGACGGTGCCGCTCCATCCACCGCGCTAGAACTGCCAGGGTGGGACAACTTTACGCTGCAGAGGAGGCCAGAGTACGATCCCAGTCTGCGACTTTCTCCGTTTCGGATTACGGAACAGGACCCACTGCAATCCATTGCACTGGCTTTGTAGATGTGCGAGCACAAACACGCTGAGATGCACAAGTCTCTCTGCAAGGGGTGGCAGTAGCATTCCAGACCAACCACATCGACCGACACCCAGAGATGGTCCGAACGCTAATACAGGAGACCAAGACACTTCGGGCTAGCGTCACCAACGGATTCCTCATCATCCTGAGAGAGCATAGGGACATCAAAAAGTCGGAGGCCGAGTTATCCAAGTAGCAGGGGTAGGCCCGGGCATATCTGTTTGGCCTACAGAAATTCTTGTACGCATCTGGAGAGTCTCAGCTCAAGGCGCAGCTCATCAATGTGCAGTTCTTATCCTCCGGCCCTGATGTACCGACGAGGATGACCGCCTTCATGAAGAAGGCTACGGAGCGGATGGAGGGCGCACTCCAGGAGACGCGGACGCTCATCGGACAGATGGCCGGAACTTTTTTGAGAGAGGGACCTCAACCTGAGGCCCCGGTAGTCCCGCCTACCCTGGCCGATCTTGAAGTACCCAAGATAATCTAGGTAGAGGAGGACGAGTTAGCGGACCTAGTGCCGCTAGAGGATTTGGCCACGAAAGTAACCTTGAATCCAATGATGGCACAACTCAAAATCAAATCCCTGCAACCCGCTGGAGGTGGAGGCCAATAGAAAGTTGAGGATCTCAAGGATGAAATCTCTCCCCAAGAAGCTATCATGTCTGCACCTGAACCTCCCTCGGAGAGAAGGGCTGCCAGGATAATGGAGGAAGAGAGCCCTGCACGGTCCCCCTTGCCCAACCCACCAGACCTGATTGTTGTCTTCATAGATGAGAGCCCTGCTCTCACTCCTAAGGCCACGATCCAAAGAGAGGGTGGCATGGGACTTGACGTCCAGGGTCTCGGACAACAGCAGGTGGGGCCCTAAGCTTAGTAAGGCGGCATGTGATTCTGCTCTCAGACTCTCCAAACACAGAGGCATTCACGCTGATCTTCCGACACCCCAAAATTCCCCTCATCATCCCTGAGGAAATGATGGAAATCCCGGAGACCGAGGAAGCACGGCCGGACACCTCAGCTCTTGTTGACACATCCCTTTCCAAGAGATGCCTAAACACTGTGGTGAGCCAAGAGGACCCTAGGAGTGACGCCCGAGCTTGACAAGAGACAAGTTGGGATGACCAAGGAGAGTCCCGAGCAAACAGCACGCAATAGCGTTCTGCTCGGGACAAACTTGGTGAGGTGCCTTACATGGTTAGAAACCTTGTTCCAACACGTACCCATGGGTCCAAAGAACCCGCAATTCAAAGTTGAACCATGAGATATGGCTCTCCAAAGTTGGAGCGTGTTCAGGGACACTCCGGGACTGGGACTGTTGCCTTTCAAGACTCAAATTGTCGTCCTTCATGGATGGCGACATGTTGCATGTTGTTGGAAATCTATAGACAAGAGCTTTCAAAAATGCTAAGGCTCGTGAGGAGCAAAGCAATGCTATGAGAGATATGGCTCTCAAAAGCATCGCGACTTCGGGACTCTGGGGCAGCTGCCTCCCGGGACTCCCAAATGTTAAGAGGAGCATAGGTCCCACATAGAAGCCTCGATTGGGACAAGTGAGGGGTATGTTGACATCTACTCAAAAAGAAAATGTTGAAAATAGGCTTGCACACCTCATTTAAGTAATTGAACTACAAGTTAGCCCAAGAAGAAGTTACGGCCCGTTTTTGAGGCTAAGGCAAAAACGGGTGGTCTTCCAAAACAAAAGTGTATCAAAGAAGGCTCCTCAATACAGGAGGGGGGCCTACCGAAGACTCCATAAAGTACTATGAGAAGAGGTGGTCTCCCTCCTCTCTTGCACATGGTGCCATAAGAAGACCAAAGTGATTGGAGTGATTACTTGGGTTTGGCGGTGTGTACCTATAATGTAGTGAGGCATGGTGCTATGAGTCAATCGCCGCCTAGGGTGTTTTATGTGTGAAACCACTTATGCCTACCGACCTAGTTTCAAGATGGATTGCAATCGGAGATGGAACAAAGCCAAGGTGCAAAAGACTTGGTAGCCATGAGATAGCAACTTATTGAAAACGACCAAGTAGAACCTAGACAAGGCCCCGAAGAGGTATAAGAAACAAGTTAAACAAAAGGCAGCGCCATGAGGAGTATGAGGAGGGCTAAAAGGTGTGGTAGAATGTGAAGAACTTCACCTTACCGGATGGCTTGACTTCCATATCCATGGCAAAATATGTGAGTCCATTTGTCATTGCAAAACGGTTGTTTGAGGAAAATATAAGTTGGACTTACCACCGGAGACCGAGATTCATCCCACCTTCCATGTCTCATTGCTCAAGTCTTATCACAATGATAAGGTGAGGCCGGAACGCAAGCAAGTGTTGCGGCCTTCTCCCGAACTACTTGGTGATCACTTGGAGTTTGGAGTAAAAGGCATTATGAACTGCCGGATCACCAAGAAAAATGGCAAATAATACTTGGTGAAGAGGCGGGGGTACCATGAGAAGGAAGCAACATGGGTTGAGGCCAAGTACATGGCCAATGCAAAGAAGATGGTGGAAAGGTATGAAAGCCAACGGAGATCCAAGACACCGAGAAAGCATTGATGAGGACATCAACCTTTGAAGTGGGGGTGAATCACCACACTTGTGTACACTAGGCCTAAGTTTTGTCTAGCATTTGGTGCAAATGACACATGTTGTAGTACTTGGTTGACAATAAAGATGCTGGCAAGTTCCTTGATTGCATGATGGAAGTGAGATGAGTCCTAATCTCATTTTGGATTACTAGGTTGGTTAGAAGAGGTTGAAGGATACGTGAAGCCAATACTTAGAATGCTGCAAAACAGGGACCTTGGCTTGGGAGTTGTGAGTGGGTGAACCCCCACGACTCTTAAGCTTAGGACTTACTCGGGCGGGAGTAAGGTAGTGGCACGGGCTCATAAAAGTGCCCTTTGCGGGTTGACCATCGTCAACGCATGGCTTGATCACCCATGTCTCGGTAGAGTGAAGCAAAGGCTAGGTCGGGCGGGACTAAGCATTACCCCTAGGCAAGCAAAGTTCACTACTTGAGAGCCTAAGTGTTTGAAAAGAGGGCTTGGTGTTGCGACCAAGAAAGTGTTGGTTAGCCTTGAATTCAATCCTAAGTCATGTGAGTATGATGGGCTAGTTGAGCCTAACTTGGGGCCATTGGAGGCATTCCAAGTGAGTCTCAAAGTGGATAGGTCTAGTTTATGTGGGTCCTTTTCAAGGAGAGTCGTTGGGTGGAAAGGACCTTAGACCTATCGGGTGCCACCTTTGAGACTTAGCTATTTTCCAAGTAAAAGGATGATTGGAGCATTGCGGGGCTAGCTACCCTAGAACGCAATGCAAGTGCCAGGGAGGCGACTACCTCAAGAACTTGGTACTGCCGACAAGAGAGATTGTCGATGAGGGCATCAACGTTGTTTGGTGGGCGTGAGTGTCACATCCCTTTCGAAAGGATGCCCAAACATCGTAGTGAGCCAAGAGGACCCCGGGAGTGACGCCCCGGGCTTGGCAAGAGACAAGGTGAGGTGACCAAGGAGAGTCCCGAGCAAACAGCACGCAATAGGGTCGTGCTCGGGACAAACTTGGTAGTGTGCCTTACATGGTTAAAACCCTTTTCAAGCACGCACCCATGGGTCCAAAGAACGCGCGATTTGGAGTTGTGAGTCATGACTGACACTCCCTTATAATCGATGGCAGTTAAAATGAACGCACAACAACAAAAGAAAGGCAATATTTGAGAAATAAGAAAATGGTGAAGTCGAACAAAGTGAAAGCCTTGTGGGTTTTTTTTGGAGCTTGTGTGTTTTGTAGTGGTGTTGTGTGACCGTTTTTGCAGCGGCCAAATGGAGCAGCAGAGCCTTGGAGGACGATAGCGGTTGGCCAACAACGATTCAGAAGCTAAGATTTTGGGACAAGGTAGAAAATACCCTAAAGTCTTGCTTAACCCTATTTTTGCATGAGTAGAGTGTTGTATGATTGTATGAGAAGTTTTTGGTAATATGAGGAAGGAAGATTATGTGTTTAAGGTGAATTCACCACCCTTGTGAGCTTCCATAGTATGCTGTATGAGTTTGTTCTGAAACTTTTTGAGGTGCCTTGGTGGGTTTTTTGCCTATTTTGTCCTTCTAGTTGAGCCTTGGGTTTATGGTGGTTGATTGGAGATCATTTGAGCCCTCTTAAGCTTATAAGGAAGGGAATTTAGGGCTCAACCCATGGCTTAAATCAATTATTTGAGTAAGGTATGAATCCATTTGAGGGTTTGGTTCATGTTGGTTACAACTGAAGTTGAATTATATGTCCATGTATGAAGTGATTGTCCATTGCTTGGAAGGCAAAGTTTTATGTGCACCACCCCTTGGTCCCAAGTGTGCCCAATTACTAGTTAAGGGGGAATTGGTGTCACATAATTAGTGCATCTGCCGGGAGGTGGTGTTTAACCTCTACCTCTTTCTTACTTGATTAGTATGCTCAGGAAGGATTGGAGTTGAGAAGTAAGGACTTCCTTACTATATATAGTAAATTTTGGTTTCTAGTCAAGAGTAACTTAGGAGCTTGATGTTCCTTGCTTGAATTGTATGCATTATTTAAGTATATATGGACTTTGACATGATTTATGGACTGAGAATGGTGTGTAGAAATCGGGAGATATCTCCATCATCAACACAGAAGATGACAAAAGAATTAATTGCACACAAAACGAACATGAAAAATACAAAATACACCAAGAAAAACAGAATGTCATGGTCTATTGATTTTGTTAACAGCATCCTCCGATGATAATTTTGTAATAGTAGTATACAATCTAAAGCAATATTGATTGAATGAGATGAGCAAAGCCCGTGAAACAATAGACAATCCAAGGAAATTCAAGAAGAGTGATAACCTCAATAGACCCGGGCGAGTAATCTTCAATTGGAATTCTAAACGACTGTGTCAATTCAACCCAACATGGAATTGAAGGGCAATGATCTATACATGTTCAGAGCATCCTCGGATACATCCATGTAATGGAAGAAGTAACAATGGGGAGATTCACCGATTCAACCCTCGACGGCAATGTGGTTGTCAAAGGATTGCGAAGATCTTCAATTCTATCTACTCATATACACTACAATTGTTGTCTAAGCTCGTAGAAGCCGGCAACAAAACTTTCCATCCATCTCAGACTTGGCGAGAAACTGGCTAACACTTTGATAAGAACAAAGAGGCAATATGTAAGGCAACAAAGCACCGGAGATATTAGGGATGATGTTCCAACAAATTAGAAAAGTCCATCTCCCCCTTCCAAGACTTCGGGAAGTAACAGTACAAATCACCACTCCGCCTATTCCTCCATTGGCAGTCATCAACCATTAGTATACGATCATGAAGGCAAACTCTCCAAGCCAGGTGTTATTTTGTAAAGCGGAGCATAAGTTTCTGGCAGTAAGGGTACCAGTCCAGATTGTGGCACTTATTCCGTCCATAGACAAATAATAGCTTTGATTGAATGTCGTGGGGAAGTAAATACTCAATAACAAGACGTAGTCGTCCCATGGGCATAGAAGACCAGATGCCAACATGAAAGTACTTAAGGAGAATCTGAAAGAAAGAATGCAGCCCGGGCCGTCGATGGATTCTCTTTAAGTTGAAGTGAGTTGGGTTACTTCCTCCGTAATCCTCGAAGGAAAGGACATCATTGACTGAGAACACAATCACATTCTGCATAAATACGACACATTCAGAAAAGTCAGCAAAAGAGATTAGAGTTACAAATAGATGAGGAATATCAGGAGATTCCCTCATGCTTTAAGGACAACCACTCCCTTCTAATCGATGGCAGTTAAAATGAACGCATAACATCAAAAGAAAGACAATATTTGAGAATGGATAAGAAAACGGTGAAGTCGATCAAAGTGAAACCTTTTGTATGATGTTTGTAGGTGCTAAGTAAATATACATCGATATGGATAACCAAGTGGCATACGAGATGAAGAACCAAGTGTAATTACAAAAAACTATTCTTCATGCCACTTCAAGCATTAGAATCAAATGATATGGTCCAAGCTACTCATCGGGGGATCACCCCATATAAAACTGCGGCTGCTACTCACTGGGAGATCGCCCCATATAAAAATGCGGCTGCTAATTTGAACTGAGGATGAGCGTACGTAGGAATAAGAAAGAATGCATTTAAAGGTATGGGGTGGTCGCCCCATGGATGTCCCAATACTGGTCACTTAGAACTGCTCAAGCACAAAATAGAAACTGTACAAGAGACATGTGCAAAGTTCGAAACCTAGAGAGTTATTTTAAACTTAAAATGTTGAGGACTTTTCGAGCATAGTCTTCAGATACTGGCGGTAGACCACCCTCAAGCGGGTTGTTTACGACAAACTCATAAACTGAGAGACCACAATGAAAAAGTCTTTGTAGCCAGGGCTTCAAGACAAAAAGTTAGAAGGTATCGGAACATCAAGTCCAAGAAAGACGGAGTATTGCTGAGTGATTGTCATTGAAAATGCACTTCGGCGGAGTGTCGTCAATTAAGTGAATACGATCACTGGAATTTAAAGAAAGACGACGGTAGACAATATGGAAATCCTTAAGCAAAAGGGGCTTATTAGGTGACACCAAGAATCCCGAAGGCGTGCACTCCTCTTGAGACAGCAGCAAAATCACATCTGGTCGGAACGAGCAACCTTTTGTGACTTTGTTGACCATGTCTTTTACATTCTTCATGGTGGCAGAACTCCAAATGACCATAGATGCATTCATATAAACAAAATTCAGAAGCTCTGTATAGCCCGGTCTTGGAAATACAGGCCTCCCTCTCTTTTTAGCATATTCGCCCCTCCAACAGAGCAACCCATTCACGTCAAACACAACTACGTATCGTGGTGGTAGTACCTTGGCTTTTCTTCCAATATTTTGGGCTTTTCGAGCGCGCTTGAGAGACTCCCTGCAATGAATCATCTAATAAGTTAGAGTAATCAATGTAGTGTAGCTTATCACAAATTTAATGATGGTAGGACATAATACAATTTAAAGCATGTTCACAAAAGAAAATGATATCTAACTTGAATAAAGGTATGCAAAAATAACCTACGTACCCTTATTATCATGACACACTTTAACTCGCTCCACAGGACTAAATACACTTGGTCTAGCGCATGATACGAGGCCATCTACCGAGAGCACATTTACATCAGAGTCTTGCTCGACCTGGTAACCAGTATTAGTTAATTGCAGAAGCAGACGTTCAAAAGCCTTAGGAAATACAATGCATTTCAAGACATCATATTCTGAATAGCAAGACAAAAGGGACGCTTCAACAGTGCGTGCAAATTAATTGGCTCTGGACATCAATTACCACTTGAATAACCTGTCTTGTAGACTTCCGCATGATATTTGACACCACCAATTCCGTAATAGGTTCTTCGTAGGACATCTGAGCTTCTTAGTAGCTTCATCTTCCATATCCAGTTTAGTCACCGTTTCTCTCGTTAAGTCCACACTTGATTGTCTTGTAGAACAGGCGAACATCAAAAGAATCTCTAACGGATCCTTATGAGGCCCGTAGTATGGTTCTGGGGCAGGTGGCACAACTGTGATTGAGGCACGGGGCTCCGTTACACCAAGAACACCATATTTATTATTTTGAGAGTAACCCTCAATAATGAGAGTATTGTTGAGTCCTAGAAGTAATGATAAAAAGCCAAATAGGCCGTTAAAAATGGTATAAAGTAGATATAGATGGATGAATAATTGCATACTAGAATGGAATATACATGAATGTATGTTTATTTATAGACATTGTATACACCAATTGAATTTCTGCCTTCCACACTTCTAGGCCACAGTTGTAGCCTGTGTATGCTGACGAACGAGAACTTGATATTTCCCGTAATTGAAGCTTCAAAATCCGTTGCTCCCATGCATCAAGAACTGGAGGACAAGTAACTCCGGGCTGAAATCCATCGTGTGATTGAATCTCGCGGTGACCCTCGTGTAATGGCGGGCGCATAGTACGGAAGCGCAAACGCGAGGTATCAACAGCGTGGGCAACAGAGGATTTAGGTGGCCCCATTAATTTTGTCATGCAGTCTCCAAGTTTTGTTGCCGGCTCCAAATACTTCAATGGACAAGGCGTAGAGAGAGAATGTGTTGTCGGACCAGAAGATATTTTCAGCGACGATGCCTTATGAGGTGATACGCGAAGAGCCGGGGACTAAAAAATGACCGGTATGGGCACGACTACTCCAGTTGTCGCCTAAGTGCATGAAAAGAGATAGATAAATGTAAGTAAATCAAACTACGATTGAAGTTAAAAACTAAGAAAAACTCATAGATGAACTGCTTCAAGTATGTCATACCTGTATCGGAAGTGCATCCTCAACTAACTCAGAATTATTATAAAGCTTTCTTTGCGGAGCGCCACCTCGACTTGATTCGTCTATTATGATACGATTCTTCAGCGGGGAAAGAGAACATGCAAAGTGTAGTCGTATACTGCCAAAAGGAGGACTATCCACAACACCATCATCAATTGCCATTGTCGAGTAGTCCATAGTTGATTGTGCAGTAGCTGCTGAGTACATTATGTGGCCCATTCCACTCTGCGAAATTGTGTATTGTCCGTAGTCCAAAATCGAATCAGCAGAAGCAGCGCAACGGAAATCAAAATCATTGTCCGAAACCGAGACGGAATTGGACACCTGGGTACCAATTCATTTTAGAGGAATTATCAACAAGGATGATATGCTATATGATATAGCCAAATCAACTCGGCCCGAGTTAAATCAATGCTGAGAGAACTAGCACCATCAAATACTACGATAAAATAAAGAATCGGACACAAGCCCGCTCTGAAATGAAATCAGTCCGAGAGGAGACATTAGTATTGAAATCATTTATTATAATCTACACAATATACATGACAAATTTGAATCTTGTCTGGTGAGACCAATCTTGGTTAACTAGCCTAATCAAGCACTAGCTTCCTAGAAGCCTCTACGGCGTTAATAAGCTCATCGTATTCTGAAGTATCGAGCTTTTCATAGAGCATTCTACGCCCAATGTTGTCTTCCCTACGGAAAGACAACAAGCCCTGACCGTGGCTTTGATGTAGACGTTGAATCCAAGGGAGGAGCTCGTCCACCAAGAATCTGTCAGATACATCATCTTTTGACTACGAGACTGGCAGTACGACATTCACTGGTTCATTTACGACGTACTTCTCACGGCTATCGTCGATGATGATCGTCTCATGGTCATTAAACTTTGAGTTTAGAGCATTGAAAAGCATATCAGTGGTTTGAGGAAGAGATCCTTATTAGTCCCCTTCAACTTGAAGTTGAACAACTTATTCTGCGGTCCACGAACCTTGACAACCTCACATGAGTTCTGCCCCCAAACAAGGCACGGGGATGGCACACCCCGGAAGTCAATAAGTAGTCACATAAGGACTTCGTAGTCCCATGAACCATCGAACTCCATACGGAGACGTATGCAACTTCACTCAACTCACGAAGGAAATCAAGGCAGAAGGGTCGAACAAAAACAGCCTTGGGACCAATCGGAGCGGGTAGGACAGAGGAATGTGCACTCGCGACCATGTTGTAAACTTGGTCCTTTGGCATGAATCTCTTCTCCTTGCAGACATAGAGGATACCGTTCAAGTCCAGGATGACATTGAGCCACTTGGATGGCACCCTTGAAGGAATAGAACGAGGGACATCCTCCATGGCTGCAACTACCAGACTGTGCGAATGACTCATTCCGTGTTCAGAAGGGGGGCAGACAAATGTGTAGACAGTTAAGTACTGCACTGGCACATTTTGAGACTGACCACTGCTATAACACTAAGAAATCCCAAATCCAAACAATGTGTTTACACCGAACTCATATAAAAAGGATTGAATGAAAATGGGATTTTGGTATAGGAGCAGCTTACCGGCGTCTCTTATTGAGTTTCAGCTGTTTGTGAATCTTGTACAGCGGTCGAGGATGGAAGAGGAATGTGAACCTTGAGCAAGATTGAATCCAGAATGTGACCTTCATTGTGATCATCTTGCGCTGTGTTACTTGGCTCACCATGAAACGGACTCATAAGACTAGTGTCTTCCATAGGGGGGACCTCATGAGACAAACAAACATTCGAAATACTTTGCAAATTAATAGAGCCTGCGTAGAAATCAGAGGGAGAAAATGTGTAAGAAAATATGATTGTATTGCAAACTTTGCGTTCAAAAATGAGCGTCATATACAAAAAGTATTTGCACAATGAACACTAAGTCCAATCTAACAAAACTGTCCTAGGGGAATATATATACTAAGCTAACAACAACTCTTGAAGGCTTCTACAAGCAATCTGCCATTAATCGAAGGAGCAGTTCAACTCGAGTCGAGTTAAATGAAAGACTAGATCATGGAGTTCAACCTGATTCGATATCGTACGTATCGAGAGTCTCATCATGAGTTCCTATCTGCTCTTCCTCATCGACGGCCTTCATTTCCACATCGACTGGGTCCGAGGGTATGGAGCGACTTGATGAGCCTTGATCCCTACAAACATCTTGATCGATGTTGCCGGCAGGTGCTGGAGCTGCAGTCAACTCAAATGACATGCCTTGGAGGGAATGTCGAGCTGATGCATGTCAAGCTGCAGCGTTGTCAGAAGACTGAGTAGCCCCGTGGGTCAGAAGCAGAGGTTCACTATGACTTGGTTCAAGCGTGAGGAGCGGCTTTGCAATGAGGTGCAAAATGACTTGGACTACTATCCCAGGTATACTCGCGAAGGCCTCAGACATCATTACGCTCCATTGGTGCTCATCCTCCAGTCTCCGGGCTTTGCGTTGGTCGCGCTCTTGAGCAAGCATTGCTTCAGCTTCGATCCTTTGTCGCGCCTGCGCCTCCTCATTTATTCTAACAAGCCTTTCATTAGAGCGTCAACGGATAGTGACTCCCTTCTCTTCTTTTGAGGCGATGGCGTGGAAGCCGGAAGAGAGCTATCCGAGACGCCCTATTCATGGGGATGAGGAAGATGAGAAGATGAGCCTCGTTCAGTGTTAACCGAGTAGTTACCTAGCCAGTAATCTTGTAGTTACTGGACCAGTAGTCTGGACTTTCAGGATTA